>OY757265.1:4298657-5683015 GCA_963584085.1 Pyrausta aurata | reverse complement strand
GTTCTTTAGGTAACCATACTCTTTATATTTCATACGAAAATTTTACAGGGAATTATATTTTTTTATTATATTAGCTGGGTATTTAACTCTGTGGTATTATCTTTAACGATGTGATTGAAATAATTTTCATCCCTCAAATTCAAGTTTTATTTATTTTTGTAATTTCTTGCCCAAATCATCAATTCGCTGAAAATGCCTAATGGTTTGGTGCCAAATTTAAATTATTATGGTAGGCAATACTGAAAATTCATGTTAAACCGAAAAATACGGAACGTATAATATTTCGTATTTAAGCTTAATTTTATGTTATAAAGGCTCTATATAAAATTAAATTAACAAAATCTTTCCTTTCAAATCAATGCGAGCGCGTGAAGCGAACGGTAGGCCAGGCTGTGTAGGTATACATATTTTAAAACAATTACCTCTTAAAATGTAATAGGTCATCTTGTGTAGTAGGAACTCTTACATACACACATCGATTATCATCTAGTGCATTCGAGGATATACGAATAAAATTGCTATTTTACAGATTACGCTGTTTCACGTGAAAGTTTCCTGCGATATTTGGATGAAACAGGCATAAAACATTAATCTTAGGAATTACAGCGCTGGTAAAAACATTCGTGGAACCGGCAGCGAGCTACTGATATCCGAGATCTGACGCATGACGCCCCGCGCCAGGGGATTTTGGCTTCACTTTTTCGATAATACTACTGTTTTGTGACAGTTCGACATTTGGGGAACGCTATTGTGACAAAACCACGTTTGTTATAAAATACAAATTCTGCTCATCCAACTATTACCTACACGAAAGTATGTATTTTATTGAAAGGAAGTTCTAAAAATAATAACATTATGGCTTCATGTCTTACTTTAATTTTTTATTGTTTGATTTTAATAAAGTTAATTCTAAGTGAATTACAATAGGACGATTTCGAAAAGTAATTTAGTAAGCCTATAACCATTTTTAGACTTCTACTTACGGGACACCCTATAGAGACCTACCTTTTTATATCTACACAGCTCGTCCGATATATGTGCAAAACTTTCTTCCAATTCGATTTTGAAGTAGGTAAGAATCCTCATACAAAGAGGGAAAACTCCTAAAAATAAACCCGTCAATTAAAAGTTATTACGAAAAGTTGTATATCTTTAGCATCCGCTATGGTCAATGAGTGATACGGCGGGGTCTTAGACGATTTTGTGGAATAAGAAATGGTATTTCCCAGCTTTCGTTAAATCGAATCGCGGGTTTTTGCAGATACTTGGTGCAGATTCAGTTTTTATTACTCATCTTTCACGCTAAGCTGCACGGTTCTCAAGCATTCCAGAATAAAACGCATTTAGAGTCGAATATGATTCAGTTTAGTTCGCTTTTAACTGTTTATGTGATCATCGCGGCTGCTCAAACTGGGGCTTTCTTTCAAGACGCCGATATTATAGTAAACAGGAAAATTGTTTGATCAAATTTTTTTTTCATACTATTGTAACATATTCTCCAAACTAAGTAAAACACAAAACAAGGCCAATTTCAAAATATTTCAAGACTATCTTCAACCTTAGCCAGACTTGGTGATATGAACGAATTAAGAAGTTTTTATTTCCATTGTTTACAATAAGGCTCGAAGTCACAAAGACTTGAAACGCACATCTTGGCAGAGGTCATGGGGATTGCTGTCACCCTTGGCGATTCGCCAGAAAACAAGGGTAGGCTCGGGTAAAGCGCAACTGAGACTTGTCGAACTTATGATAAGTAAATCCTGCCCCTGTAGGGTTTTCCTTCACTACATTTTGTTGCAGTTTTGTTTGCAAAATATAACTTTTATCTCAAACAGTTTTCAGTAGGCATGTATAATCATGGGGGAGGCCTATGTTCAGCAGATGGACGTCCTTCGGCTGATAATGATGATGATGATGATGAAGTATAATCTATATTGGTAGACATTATTACTTAAACACATATGAATGAAAAATTGATTATGAACAATATTACCAAACAAAATACATGTAGAACTTTATTTTTTTGTTATCATTGATCAGGAGGCGTTTTGCGATCCAACTTAATTCGTTAAATCCCACTCAATTCCCATGGCAGTTTAATTCCCACTCGGTGATAACGAATATTATCAACATAATAATATAAGGTCACCTCGTTTAAGTGATAATATTTTAAGGGCAGATTCAGCAAAATAAATGAAACATTTTTTGTGAGTAAAAAAAATATTTTTATACGCTAGTTTTCGAGAAAATGACCTCTAAACATGTAGAAAAAATACTAAATATAAACATCCCGTGTCGCGTGTTGCTGAGCGGCGCTCTCGCGTCTTTGTAGGCAATGTCAAAGGGCGCCGCCAATCGCCGCCGCGTTGCCTACACGTGTCGCGGCGCTCCCCCGCAGCTGCCCCCCCGCACGCTCGCCGCGCGACCGACGCGCGCGCGAGTCAGTCAGTCTGCCAAAAAAATTCGATTGAGTTGTGTGCGCGCGCGTCCCGACGTGCGCCGTGGTGTCGTGCGGAGCCGCAGGGCCGGGCGACCGGCATCAAGAAGCTTCCCGCCGCGCCGCGCCTCGACGTGGCACTTCGAGAACGACGTGCTGGATTGTTTTCACCGGCACCTAGTACCAAACACCGCCCACAGCCGCTGGATATGGCGGTTTCTGCACAACGAAGGCCTCCACCTTTATCACATGAGGGTCTAAGATTTGCTGCGGGCGCGGACTACGCGCCGAAGGTCGAGCAGCTCGAGCTCGAGTCCTACTGCGCAACTACACGTTTACACGGCAGGGATAACGTGCACAACACAATGCTGCAGTTATTCGCCTTCATTTCCAGCAAAGCAAAGATTTAGTGTGTGAATAAACAGTGAATCCCATGATGTCCAGTGTAATAAATCCAGTGCTCGTGTCGTTCGTGATAGCTAGATCGGTCATTGGCTGGCTAGTGCTTGCTTCGGCAATCGTAAAATAAGAAATTATTGTGAAAAATAGGCACTTGTTTTGACTGTAAAAAATCTCTCACGTCGTTATTTTTTCATGTTAAATGTTATCGCGGCCGATAACTAAAGATGTACGAGTATTATTATTTCAAAACCAATGTCAAAATAAATAATAGAATCCTAGTTTTAATTTACATAATCGTGAAGTAAGATTTGTATTCACATACCTATCTGTACAAAAACTGAGCAAGTGCAATGAATGAAAGTTAAAACAAATAAAGATTTAGGTAAGTTTCTAGCTGATTCTAGGATGTAATCGCGTTGCGTTGCATGGTTATGTTTTTTACGGTACCTAATAAATAAAACTTAAAACGAAACTGTGTTTTATTTACTTACGCAATTTTTAGTGCATATCCACTGAATCAAAGCGAATCAGTAGCTAAGTACTCATTAGGTAGGTAAAACTAAAAACATCTGTTTAACGTAAATTTTGTGAGATTGAACGCAGTCAGGTCATTAACTTTTAATAGTTTAGGTTTTAGGTATGTAAGTATTCTTTTTAAAAGTTTACTCTCACAAAAGCTTTGTTATTATCAGCAGGAATTTATTAAATAAACACTACATAATTAATTAGGTAGCTACTTTCAGTTTATCATACCTAGTGTTTTAGGCCTACGATGAATGAACACATACCTACTTAAGTTGAGTTTCTGTCTCAGTTTATCCTAGGTACCTACCTAATCAGCTGTTAGTGTTTAGGGATCTGTCATCTGATTGCAGTAACAATTAGTTTGTAGGTACACTGAGATACTTTGATAAAGGTAGGTAATCGAATGCAGTCTACTGATGTGGGGGGCGGGGGGTCTAAAAAATAGGCGCGCCGCGGTGCCCCCCTCCCGCTCGCGGTCATTGCACCGGCGCGCCACATGAACATGAATGAATGAGATAGGCATTAAATGAAAGAGACGAAAGGCGATGTCGCGTGTGGGGATCTCTGAGAGTAGACAAGACAGGGTGCTCTTTTTAATAATTATTTTTTTTGTTAGGAAAAATTAAAATGAAAATGGGACAGATTTTTTAAAAAAAAATGCTTGGGCCCTATTTCTATGATATAGATAGATACTCTGTTAGAATATTATCACTTAAAACGAGGTGACCTTATATATTGTGGTTTTCGAAGCACATATTTGATTTTCGAATGAAAATGCAACACATGCGAGTATTTAAAAAGTAGCTCCGACATGTCCCCCGCAGTCGGTTAGTCGTTGTGACTGGCCTCCGAAGTCGTAATCAGCTAGGGGGACTACATACTACAGTAGTACCTATAGCTTGTAGGCCTTAAAGTTTAATGAAAAGCTCGTAGTTTGTAGAAATTATATGTATAAGTGAATTATTGAATTTGACCGGAAATCGGATTTTGGATATCCACAAACCTATTAAATATATATGAGCAGTCAAACTTATTCGCTGTATGAAATTCTGCAGTCGATTTGTTGACCTGGAAAATAGCGTTAGACTTTTCAGACCGTTTGGTAAGTAAAAGAAACCGCTTTGTAACGTGATCATTATCATCTAGTTGGCGCGATTCCAGTCCAGTCTGGTGTTAACAATACGTACGGTCTTATTCGCTGAGTAAAGATACAATATTTTTTTTTCGAAATGTTCAGTTTCTCTATGTATAAACCTACCTATAACACTGCGCTATTTCAACGCAACCTATTTATATATAAAAATGTCGTATTAGTTACAACACTTATAACTCGAGAACGGGTGGACCGTTATTCATGCTTTTCAATGAGATAATTGTTATAAAACGGGGCCGGGGTAGGACGCGGCCGCAGGGGAAATGCAGTTCGCTGGCTCCGCTAGTTAGATATAATCGATGTTTCTATAAGTAGCTTGGGTAAAATACGAGTAAGTTTGATAAGATGATCAATTAGTTGATTAACGTTGCGCAATCGTTAATTGGGTCATGCACCTAGATTACACTTGTGTCAATAACGGAATATTATACAAAATGCCTCGCCTATGCTATAGACGAGGCATTTGCGTACCGTCTGCAGACCGGAACAAAAACTTTGGTTCCGTGATAGTTTTACCACGCGGCGCTATTTGCCAAGTGAGCGGTAATCCTCCTCTGAGCATACAGTGGAACAGTGATTCCCATTCTCCCGGATTCCTGGATTAGCATGGTTTCAGGAGAGAAGCCTGCTGGCCAAACAAGTCTGTGGCTCTGCGCTGCTGCCGAAGTTAAGGATATCTCTTTCGTTTGCGGAGCAAGAGTTGTGCCGATGCCGGTATGATAAACGTGTGATATCAAGTGCTCTTATTGATTAAAGTAGTACTACGAGAACGATATAGAAAGTGTGCACCTACGCAAGTTCATTGAATGTTTACATTGTAGTTCTAAAATTGCATTTGAAAGCAGGAAAATGACGAGTAGGTACCTAAATTTTAAACTTTCCAATGCGGTCAATGTGTTTTACACAATGTCATTGATTCAATCTTCCTCTTATGATACTATATCATTCAATATTTTAACACGTTCCGGGACAGTGAACGCCTACAGGCGTGAAAATAATAAAACATCTATTGTGTCTGGAATAGTGTCCTGGAACGTGTTAATAGCTCGTATTGTTGCTGATAGGAAAATTGTGTCTCTAAAAAAATTTACTCTGGGATTCTCTGACTTAATCCGATTGAATTTTCAGTAAATACTATGTGCGTACCTTTATCATTCGCTGTGATTTGATAAAATTGATATATTTCACTAAAATATATGAAGAAAATGCTACAGAAATTGACTTTTATATAACTTCGTACTTGTTTTTATTTTTCAGTATACAGCGGGTTAAAATAAACATTAGTGAAGAACGAAGGTGCTTCAAGACACATTAATATGCACGAGCCGTGCCATCTCCCAGCACCCGTTGCATGGCACATCGATAAACCCGTTTGTCGCGCGTTTTACCGCGTCTACCTAGATAATTTATCTCCACGTGCATGGTACAGTCTTTTAATATATCTATAACGCGAGGTCGTAGACAATTTGTCTCTAGTGCGTAATGGCTGCATTATGGCTGCCGTTTTTTATACAAGTTTGACAGTTTAGGAAAGTTAGCATAGCGTCAGTTATATCGACATCTTGCGATCGTTTATATACCTATATCTATCTATACCGCGTCGCGCGCGACGCGACAAGCCAACCCATGCAACGGGTGCAGATGAGACTTTTTATAGATTTATATTTTACATATAGGAAAAGTATGTAACTTCATAGTAATATACAATGTATGTGATTTAAGTACGCAAGGCTACACGTGTACGACAAAATACTGAATTAGAAAAATAACAACATCATTCTGTTTCTTTTTGACGGGCTGGAAAGTACGGACGATAGTACGTCAAGGTAAACAACACAGCGGTATCTTGTGCAGTTGTTAAAGGGGCTACTTTTCGACAAAAAATTATAATGCCTGTTAAGTTAGGCGGCAAATAATACTTACCATAACAAAATCGAAATTAGATCCAAAAATATTGCCTGGTTTTTGTTTAACACTAGACAACCTATCTACAAGCCACAAAGTCTAAAAACGATTTTAGTAAGTTTTGATGTGATGTTTAACCTATTAAAAAAGTACTAATTTTAATTACCTACCACATTACTTTTTATCTATTACAGAACCAGTGTTGCGTAGATTAGGAAGGGCGATGTAGCCTTGGCGGTAGCATAATAAGGAAAATTGTAACGCGTACGCAGTTTTGTTTATCTTCAACGATCACGCGGGGAAACCCGGTGGGCGTGGCATGTTTAAGTCTTTACTAGGACTTACCTACTGTTCAGAAAAGTATTATACAGCGAAATTAGCAAATCATCAAGTAATATAAATTGCACTTGTAAACAGCAACCGTGACTCTGTGACAGACGCGGAATCGAACCCCGTGTCTTACGCTATCCGGGCATATGCCTATACCACTTGGCCACCGTCACATTAACAAGCTTGTTGAATTTTGCAAGCGCTTTCTTTAACACGTAGGCTGCGTGACCTCATCACTGTTGTGAGATCGCTCTCACAATATCCAAAGGAAAATATTTTTACAAATATTTTAACAATTGATTTAAGGTGAAGAAAGCCAATTTATAGTTGATTTTTGTTTTTATAGTGTTTTGTTACTATACAAACTTAATAATATAAATTGCACTTGTAAAAAGCAACCGTGACTCTGTGACAGACGAGGAATCGAACCCCGTGTCTTACGCTATCCGGGCGTATGCCTATACCAATCTGCCACCGTCACATTAACAAGCCTGTTGAATTTTGCAAGCGCTTTCTTTAACGCGTAGGCTGCGTTATTTGTTACGTTTTTACAAGTGAAATTTATATTATTAAGTTTGTATAGTGACAAAACACTATAAAAACAAAAATCAACTATAAATCATCAAGTATTTGTAAATAGGGCGGTAAAACGGCTTTCTCTTATTTTATTGAAGTCTGTTAAATATAGAAAACATTGAATTGACAGCCTCCTTTTTTGGAGTCGGTTAAAAATATAACCTAATATAATTATTACTAATTGATTTATATATTATTACTATTTTATCCAATAAATAATAATAGAAATAACTCGGAAGGCAAAATGTACTAGCAAATACTCGGTAGATCTTCGAACATGAGCCTCGGAACTCCGACAAAGAACTTTGTGCCTTAAAAGGTCTGAGACCATTTGTGGGAGCCTCGAAAGCGGAACTCGGCCTCAGGAACTCAGACGCAGATTTTGTACTGTACCGGGGTACTGTACAGCGCTGACCTTGCCTAGCCCGGTCAGCGCTCGGACACTCAAGCCAGCCGACTATGTCGGATGTATCTGGTCACGGAACCTGGGTCACGGAACGGAGACCGAGGAACTCGCACATTGGGCCTCTAGAACCTTCTGTTGGGCACTTGGGACTTGGTCTCGGAACCTTGGACTCAGATCTCAGATCTTTAATTATTTTTAGGATGGAAAGGGTAGGTAGGTGGGACGACCAGACATAATAGGCAACGGTGTGTGCATTTTACAAAAAAAAATGTAGCGTAAAAATATTACGTTCTGTAATCATAGGTTATAATAAGTTACTTAACTAACTAGGACCTACTTAGGTCTAAGTAGTAGAAAGTCAGGAGATACATTGGCGCTGATGGAGGCAGAGATGTAAAATCAACGTCCCTGCTTTTAACTTCCATAATATAAGTTAGATAACACTAGTTTATGTACCTATCACTTTAAACAAAGTCACAGTATTAAATCACAAAGTAATCACGGCAAACACAATAAGTAAAACGCAGTGAACGGCGTGGTGGTCGAACAGAGAATGCGGCCACTGCCCGTTATTCGTGAAATATTTTTTAGATGTACCCTCAAAATGTGTTTTTTTGTAAATGCCCTCTTGCCTCGGTATAATAAAGGTGCCTTTTCACTAAGGGATTATAATATTGATATCCCATGACTGTATGTACGTATTCAAAAAAGTCACTATAAAGCTTAAAATAGCGTTAATTTGTTTGATGTCGAACGACGATTGGAATCAAGTAATAATATACAAAAAAGTTTTTTATAGGACATACATACATACCATACTTCAATATTATTCAAAGCCTTTTGTCAAATATCCTTTTTAATCAAAAGTCAGGGTCTGAAACGTATTTCCAATATTCTTTTCTTTTTAAACCCGTCCTTATCGGGTAGCGTGCTCGGGAACACATTTACCCTAATTATTCCCCACTTTGATGCCTTTTTCCCTCAATTTGGACTTTAACCGGGGTTTCTACCGCTGACAAAGAGTAATTTACGGTCACATATTACCCGTTGTTTTAACTAATTCCTTAATGTATATGTAAGGGTTAATCCTAGGATTATATCGATAGTTTTAAATTTTGATATTAGAAAAGGATTTTTTCGTTCTAAATCCCGATACAATGCGATATCTAGTATGTTATAGTATAGAAGTAATGACTTTAAGTTTAATGTTTTTAGCATTAAGGCCACCTTTTGTTTACGACCATAAGCAAGTTTATTGAATGAATAAAATACATTTATTTTGAAAGAACCTTTAATTTAGCTAGCCCGTGCTTATTCAGTAACATATTTATTGAAAGTTTTTTAAGGCGATAATTTCAATCACAATCACATTCTTGAATACTTATGTTTTAAACTGATAGTACGAAGTTGAAATAGAGATAGGTACTAACAAATTATTTTACATCACTACACAAACACGTTATACATAAAACTCAAAATTATTGGTAACTCATAAAAAAAATACGCGTTTAAAGTAGGTAGGCTTTTGCATAAATTGTGGGAGTAGGACGTATCGTTTAATTAATTATCGCATTATTCTATGAGCCAAATCCATTCATAACCGCAAAGCTAGGACTAAAAACGGGTTCCCATTTCCCAGCCTCAATCTCTCATCTATTTGTCAACGTCAATCCGCCTGTCTCCGCCCTTGAGACGTTGATAAAAAGTTTAGGCAAGTTGCCGGGTCTTGTATAGAAAGTCACTTTAAAGGTTAACGCACACTTATCCGAGCCGAACGCGCCGAACGAGCCGAACGAACTTAATTTTTGAATCTTTATATGAAACCTCGCACACTTCTCCGCGCCGAATCGTCCGAATCTGGAGGCCCAGGAATACTAGACAAATTCGGATGACGTCATCAGATTCGGCGCGGATAATGCGGACAACTCGGACGAATCACCGGGACATCTTCTTACTCACTCCCACCTTTAGCTGTCACTCATAGCGCTTTCTCATGAGAATCTGCAATTCGGCGTGGTCGATTCGGCGCGGATAATGCGGCCAACTTGGACTAATCGCCGGGACATCTTCCTTCTCACTCCCACCTTTAGCTGTCACTCATAGTGCTATCTCATGAGACAACATTCGAGGTCGATTCTTTCGGCGCGGTCGATTCGTCCGGTTCGGATATGTGTGCTAGGCCTCCTTGCTTCGATTCGTTCGGCGCGTTTGGATCGGATAAGTGTGCGTTCACCTTTAGACTGAATATTTTACTTCATTGTTTTCAAGCCTGAATGTATAATTTTTCGTTTACTGAGAGTAGGAAAAGCCGACGTTGGTGAGAAGAAGGCAAAGCTGAAGTGGAAGTGAGCGGGGCACGTGTGCAGAATGCACCCAGAAAGACGGGCCCAAGTCGTCACTAGACCTAAAAAGAGGTGGTGTGACGACTTGACCAGCTTTGCGGGATATTGTTTGTCATTGGCTGCTGAAAGATATCAATGGATGGTGTTGGGGGAGACCTTTACAAAAATAATAATAAATAATAAATAATAATAAATAAAAACCGGTTAAGTGCGTGTCGGACCCGCGCACTGAGGGTTCCGTGCCACCCTTAACTAAATTCAGGGTCCACTTACTTTCACTTAACGAAAACATCACAATATATTGCGACGGCAAAAATAACTTTTTTTTCATAGTGTTTGTATGAAAGACAAAGTTATATTTGCGGTTGATAAAAATGTGCTATATCTCAAAAACTACTGGTTCGATCTCCTTCAAACCAATTTTCGTTGCAAGTTTTTGTTGAGATCTGCATCATATATTTTTTTCAAAATTTTCACTTTCTTTGTTCAAAAGTTAGATGGGGGGGGGGGGGACGCCCATTTTACCACTTTGGAAGCGTCTATATCTCAAACCTTACACTTTTAGAAAAAATGGTTTTAGAAACCTCAAAATCATTTTATAAGACCTATCCATAGACACCCCACACGAATAGGTTTGAGTAAAAAAAAAATTTTAGGTTTTAGTTTCATGTATGGGAGCCCCCCCTTAAATATTATTTTTTCTTACTCACATTAGCCGTCATTGCAAGCAAACAATAAGTTGTTCACATTTCTACACGTTGCCATTGTCATTTTTTTTGTATAGCGATATTGATTTATTATAACTGTACGAAATAGGTAGCTACGGGCGACGTCTCTCGCGCTTAATCACTTTTCAATGGAAATTGCTTGCACATGAAACAGAAACGGGCGTCACTTCAAACAAAAGACGATGCAACGTGCATTTTGGGTCGAACTCCAAAGTCCACTCCTTTGGCTAGTAGGTGGTCGAGGTTTCTCGCACCTTATCTTACCTAGATAGATGTCGTCAATATCTCCGATTTCGTTATTTGTAAGTAAATTTTTGTGTATTTTATGTATGTTTATTTTGCCTATATATATTTATATATCTTATTAATTATTTGTGTAATATTAGTATGTATGTTTATGTCAACATAATGCATTTTATAATTTATTTTATATTACCCGCTCAGTTATTGAAAACGTTCCGCCACTGATTAAAATTTCTGCATTCCCAAGCGGTTGACTGGTAGAGAATGCCCTAAGGCGTTAAGTCCGCCAATTGTACAGTTTACAGTGCAATAAAGTTTAAATAAATAAATATCTCTTTGCAAAGTAATTCACCGCATGACATGACTGAGAGCCGTTTTTATTTTAGAATATTATAACAATCTCTATCATAATAATATTAATATTTTACATTTAACATTGCAAATAAATAAAAAAAAACCCATCAGCTTGGTTTAGCGGTTTTATAATAGATTTTCTTTAATGGCTTCATGTGATGGAAATTCCGTTGTGTTAATTTAAGTGATAACTAATTTCATCGTATTGTTGTTTTGATAAGGTGTAAGTACCGATTTGTTTTAATGGTTGAGTCAACCGCGTTATAACCGTAATAAATAATAACCGTGTGATGTGAGGTTAGGCACGCATGTAAACCTTGACACATTTTTAATACATTTTTATTTACAGACACTTGCATAAGTGTACGCAGTATCACGGATGCACAACTCAGTGAAGACTTAATTAGCGGAATTGAGGCCAGAGAGTCACACTAATAGCATGGACATTATTCAATAACTTGATTTAGAAATGCTCCTGAATTCCTGCTTGCGGCACTTCGTTATATGTGCATATTTGCTATTACATGTCAATTAATAATTAGCTTAAATAGTGCACTGATCTGTTAGGTGGCCTAATGATTGATTCATAAGCACCAGATAATGGACTTTGATTTGGTCGCATTGTAGTAAATTACCATCAGTAATGATGTCTATTTCTGCCTAAAGGGTAGATTAGATTACCTAGATAAGTAATAGTGTGTTTGGTTGGTGATTAGAATTCAGGGATGTAGCCAATGGCACTAAGGGCCTGTTTTACGAACCAAACAGTATGAAACCTCATTTCATATAAAGTATTGGACAGATAACGCTAACCAAAACTCATATGGACATTGTGAAACAGGCCGTGAGACGAAAAAACTGAAATAGCAGCTTCTGATTGTAAGCACCAAACGGCTTGTACTTATTGTAAGTTATAACAGTCGGGCATACCGACAGGTAGTTGATAAAAATGGAATAAAATAAAATATCGCAAGCCTTTTCCTGGCTCTTTGTTGGCGGTATTGGTGAGCGAAGGTTCAATGTACAACGTCAGCACATAAACCTATCCAAATGTTTGAAACATCTCAAACCATATTGATCCCAACGTCTTCAACATTAAGTTGAATGTGGTTTGCGGAAGTATTGCAGATTTGTGTAGTTTGGTGTGCTCTCGTCTGTAGTCGATGATTGATGTCGACGGATCAATGAGCGATGGAGCCCGTGGTTGCGAAACACGGGCTGGCATTGAGCTATGGGGTACTTAAACGTTTATTTTGGATTAGGAATACACACTTTGCGGATAATGTTACGCATAAGGCGATGACCTAAAGCAGTTTCTCGATAGTCAACTATGCTATTCTAAAGTAAGCGACTTAGTCAGAAGATTGCCATGTGGGTTGTTTACTCAAGGGTATTAGGATTAAAAATTGTTTGGTGCAGGAAGCTTATATAATAAATTACATAACTTTTACTCTTAACTGACTATAAATCCAAAATGTTTGTTTTCTAACAATGAACGGCAAAATACATAGTTGATACAACAAGTCAGATTCTCTTGCTTGTTGTAGGCTCTAACTTGTAGGTGTATAAATTTTGTAAACACGGAAATACCATAAATTCTACCAAGGTAGATATTCAGTCAGGCATTCGATTGTAAACGCGTTTGCATGCTACTTTGTCAACGTCATGGCTCATACTAAACAGAGACCAAATGTTTTGTGGCTGTTGTCCACGTAGCAAACATTTTGTGAATTTGTTTTTCGTTTGTCAAACATGCTAACTAGCGAGACCACGACTGCAAAAATACGAGCGCCTGCCAATACACAGTGTGCAAACGTTGCAAGAGTGACACTATCGGTGCATTGCGCTCTCGGTGTATTTTTGTCATTATTTTTAAAGAACTTCAAAAGTATAGGATGCTAGATTCGGCTGTTGTTTTACGTGACTACAACCTGAATAGTGAATACCAACTTTCATGGCTGGTTGTATAAATAATTGTACTTGTGCAAGATAACTACATTATTTATTATATTACATTATATGATTTTAAAAGCATTGATATGTGTTTATACGATGAAAGTACGTATTTATGTAGTCTGGAGGCCGATTCTCGCATGGTCGAACTTCGTTTCGTGTGGTTATTCGATTACGAGTATCACTTATTTCCGAAAAAATAAATTTATATATCCGGGTCACGTGACCGATTTAGTATGAGAAGTAGTTTTGGCATTATTCGGACTATGTTTCTAGGAGAAAGATTTTATTTAAGTTAGGTACTGATTCTGAGTTCCCTTCGTTATTGACGGGCTGTTTTCAAACACCTTGTATACTAGAGAAGATGAATGATCATACATATCCAAGATAAATAATTTTACCACGTAGGCAGACAGACGGTTCAATTTGGCCAAAAGTCAGGTCATACAAGTGAACGCAACACTCGAATGTTTTACCCAGTCGCATTTTGGCAAACGCATATCGGTGTTTACTCAGCGCAATCAGCTGTTGGCGCGCCCATTTGCATACTAGTCACGTGATAACGTTACACTTCATTAGTAAATTTCACAAAACCAAGTTGTAGCAACCTGAATTTATTGTGCTTTAGGCTAAATGTCTGCAATAGCATTAAGTTGAGATTCAAATTTTAAGTCTGTAATTTATTTGTCCAGTTCAGATTCCGTTTTCGGCAATGGTATCGGTAGCAACAATCAGCACTATCGATCATCATGTTAAACAACGTCACGGCTATAAATGTCACCTAGATAAAAGTCATAACCCTGGTTTAAAATTAGAGAGGCAAGTACGAAATTGGCTAGATTTTGACTAAAATCCTAATATCATGTGCTACGACACGATCCATAAATGGCCTTTCCACGCTGCAGGCTTAGCGCGACAACGCCAGGCTAGGTTATCTTTATCATTTTATTCTACGGACAAACTGTGAGGCTATGAAATGAACCATCTCAAATCCGCACTCATCTGCTTGCATAAAGATTTATTATAAACAAAGCCAAAACAAACGAAGACGGTAATTGATATACACAGTGAAGTACAAACGAAGGCTTTCACGTTGTAACGTTTTTATAACGCGCAAAACTTTTGCTGTACTCCGAAACATTGGAGGGTCTGCAGAAAAGTAAAGCGTAAAAAAGTGTGGGGTGGAGTGTCGGGCGGAAGGTTCGGTGAACATTTTTTTCTGTCGAGACGTCATGGGCAGCGGTCGCGCGCAATCGTCCGAGCTCCTTGCTACAGGGGCGAAGCAGGGTCGATGTACTCTGACTCTGAGAATAAAACGAGTCAGAGTTTTGATATGTACTGACAACACCACGTTGAGGTTGCTGCTGTATCTTATGCAGTTGTAATAAGGGTTAGTTTACAACAAAAACGTTAGCCTGATGTGCTGGTTATAAGTAGTAAAGTTTAAAAAAGTTATCTGTAGAAGTAGTAGTCGTGGTTCTACAACCACGACATCTTTTCTCTTTGATATCGCATTGTAGTCTGATGCATTCTGCAGTGATTCAAGTAGTATTGGATGCACTGCATCTAGTGTCAGTGCCGATGTCAAAAGTACGGAGATCACATTTTGCCTAGCAAGGCAAGACATCGACTTATTCAAAAAGGACCAAGAGTTTAAACGGGTGGTTAAGACGTACGTTAGCTTTTGAGGTTGAAGCGGAGAGGCATCGTTCGCCAAGGGTCGTAAGTTCATAATTATTCCGCCCATACGCAATTGTTGTTTTCTTATTTAGAAAGTTAAAAACAAGACAAAGTTTCAGCTCTTGTGGAATTCGTCCCTGTAGCGGCGCAACACAATATTTTAGCAGGTTATTCCCGGCCGCCATGTCCGCCATGCTTTATGGGCCGAGTGCTCTATTACGCCGAGATTATGTTACAAATATGTTTCCACACTGTGCTCCGACCTGCCTCGGAAAGGTCCGATTGAGATTTATCGAATATCTCCCACGGTGTTTGGGTGGATTCGCTAAAAGTTCAGGCCCTGGCTAAATTGTGAGCCGAAAAGGTCAAACCTATAGGCCGCTAAATTGTGATAACGCCAAAGTTGAACGACGGGCGAAGTGATAGGAACTATTTGTACGAGTATTAGTTAGCAAACGGACTTTTTACAGCACATACCAATGTATTGTTTGTACCTAACCCAAATCTAAGCGTACAATAATAAGCTAATTTCATGTAAAGAATTACATAACGAAGACGTGTCTACTTAAATATTAAAGGATCTCTGCAGCAAAGAATGCATTTAGTAATTAGATTTGATCAATATTGGAACTTATAACTTCGTATTACCTAACAATATTAAAAGTAAAAATACTCTTCTATTAATAAACATAGACGAGGTCCACGTACTTTGAAAATAATCGCTATTCATAAAAGTTAGAGAAGTGAATGCAATGCATTCTAAGTTCTTATAACTCCACCTGGGCAAAGCTGATTCCATTCGATACGCTTTCGGAATATCTGTATTGTCATTTTACACAAAATACATTTTGAAAGTTAACCTTTCCATAGTTTTAACAAAGCATGTCTGACTTTGAAACGCCGCGCCAATTCGTTCAGGCAATCAAAAGTTCGTGGTAGGGGGCGGCTTGGATTAGATTAGGCTCCCTATCGATAGTTTGTTACTTTGAAAAGTGTAAATATCGTTAATGCTGCAGCAGTTCTAAACGCTTTGGCCTCGTGAGTTTTCTCGCATGATTTATTGGACTACCTTCACCTTTAGCTTTACCCCGTTACTGCTTGAGAGTCCACTATCGATAGGCCTCCTATCTTTAGTATAAGTTAGTATAGCAGTATATATCTTACAGATTAACATACGTACAATAGCACTGTATTTTAATGTATTATAGCTGTATAAACTTAACATGGACGCCTTCTGTCCCATTTATTTATTTAGGAAATTTATTGCACAAGTAACATTGTACAAAAGGTGGACTTAATGCTAAAAGCATTCTCTCCCAATCATACCTTTAGGTCATGTAGAAAGATTATAAGTGGGTGCAGGAGCATAATGTAGTAAAAATTTATTAAAACGCAACAAAATTATTATTATGAAGCATAACAATATCATATTATTACATACTATAATATATTTATCTATCCATCTAGGAGACATAGACATATATATAGACCATAAGTCAAAAAATTAAGTCATAGCTGTTGAGTCTTGCAAGGGTTCACTGAACCGAACTGGTAAAGGTCGAAGTTCTACTTCTGAGACAGATCTAAACAGAAACCATAAAAAATATGAAGGAATTTATCATTGTGAAATTCCATTAACATCGATAGGCAGTCTTCAGGCGCCACTGCGTATAGGGTTGCCACGGCCGCGACAAAGCCGGATCATCCCCCCTCGTGTTACCGGCGCCGCTGGACGCGTGCGACAGGGCTGATACCAGCAGATTGATGGCAGAACATCATAATGCCGTGTCATTGGGGAGATCCCTCATAGTAATCACTCCATAGCTATCAACTATTTAATATGGTTGTCAGTGAGTCAAAGGCGAACCTTGTTGGAGTAGAAAATGAACTGTATATTAGGTATGATGACTATATTATTGTTATGGTGAAGGCCTGACTTGAAGAACCTCAATAAATAGAATGTTTATATTCTGTTTATTGGGAATAAGGTTAGGTTGGACGTACCTGATGAGATGAGAGATGATTTTATGTCTGAAGTTTGGCTCTACTGTACTTGTAAGTTACTCTGCAACACTGATACCATTATTTACTAAGTAAGATATTTATTTATCAATGACGGACAGAATATCTATGAGGTAAAACTGAAATAGAAAATGTTAAGTTTGGTTCTATTGAAAAAGTTCCATGTCTTGCAATTATCCATGTTTCCGTGGCACTTGAGACAGGTAGTAACGACCCGTTAAAAATACAAGCTCGTAAAATATCAACATAACAAAGTTTTTCAATGTTTGTTGTTTTCGTCAACCCTATGCGGCGTTAAGAAGAGGTTGGTGTCATTGTACGTAGCGTCAACAAAAGCGTCACGCATGTGGCCGCCGTATTAATGGGTTCAGTATATTCGGCTTTTAGTCAGTTTTATTAAAATCCGATGAGTTTACTGTCTAAAGAAGAAACGTAGATGCATGTAACTATGTGTTTAAAAAAAGAGATACATTGAAACCTGGAGATAAGTTCGAATCAAGAATTATGGTGATAAAATCGGGTGAAAACGAGGGGAGGCTGCGGTGAATCGCTAGCAACAAATAAATACTTATCATCATGTCAAGTTACATGGACAAATTTACAGACAGCTGCATTAAGTCTGTAGATTGTATCGATACATAAAGTTAATTCTGGATAGACTTTTTACTATAATGCTGACCAAGTGATAGTCTCATCTGACAAATGACGATGCGATCGGAGATTGATTATTATCTATTCATTTCATATAGTGTCCCTCAAGACGTAGCTGGTAGACGAATGAGAACCATTCCATTAGAATTGTTAACGTTCACCTTAAAAGTGTGTACGTAATCATCTAGGGTTTTTTCTTTCTAAGCTGAACATGCCACATTAGGCCAAAGGAGATATCGCGCGTGTCTCAAATATAAAGTGGTTCGTAGAAGTTGGGTTTGTTTGTTTATCCCCCTCTCCCCTTTCGATTAACGAGCGATCCGATATCAGCGGCCCTTTATAAATCATCTCTAGGTTTCCGCTAGGGCGGGCGGAGGTCCGTGGCCGCCCGCCCTAGTGGCTACATGTACTTGTACTCGTAGTGTACTAATAAAACTTTTTAGGAATCCCTATTAGGATTATTTAGGATTGAGGACTTACAAATCGCTAGTGCTAGCGGCTTTTAGTATTATGGGCTAAAGGATATTACGTTATTGTGGAATTGGTACATTCCGATGAAAGTGAGACTTTGTTTCAGATTCAATAAGTACATAACAATTATCTGATCGATAAGAGAGATGACACTGTTAGAAGTTAGCATAATTATTTATTTTGTTAGTAGTTATTATTGAAATCTCATCCTTGCGAGCGTTGTCCAGGGGTAGAAAAGGGTATAAAGGATTTGTATCATCACCACAATATAAAACTAAAAATATTGCAGCTGATATTGTAAAAAAAAATTAGGGCAACTGTCGCAGTGTCCAGCCTACATGGTGAAGAGACGGACTGGCTACTTGGACTGACAGACTGACGGACAGACAAATTAGAAGAAAGAAAGAAAGAAAGAAAGAAAACACATTTATTCGACTGAGAAATAAACATTTAAAACATGCAGACTACTCGAGTCGAAAAGGCACCCGCTCAGCATAAGTCGTGGCAGCGGAACGCATACCACGACGATGATTTTCAGCGGATGCCTTTGTGGGTAGAGTAGTTTGCTCAGAGTGAAAAATAAATAAATAAAAAAAATACAAAAAAAAGATTAAAAAAATACAAAATTAGGACTTTTGTTTTCGGTTTTGACTAGTAAAACAACAGTGTATTGATAAAAAATACATTCATTCTTGCTGGAGACCACACTGGACGACGTAAAATACAGCCTTTCTTTATGCAGACAGTATAGAAACGCGGTGCCTAGAGCGCTTTCACACTTAGGCGACTTTAACAGCGCGGCAGCAGTGCGACATATAGGATTTTAAACTTTCGCGTTGCATTGCAATAACTACATATTAGTCATGATGGGTCTAAACGCGAATAAAAACTTATGAGTTGCTATTACTCACTGCTCGACGTTTCGGCTGTATTGCGTGAGTCGCGATGCGCATCGCATTCCAAAACACGGGTTAGTATCGATGCTAAAAGTCGCAGTGTGTAAAGGGTCATTAGTTTTTATCTGCATTAAGATCCGTCATGTCTAATAGTTATAGCAGCGCTGCTGTCAATTACATACTTAAATGACAGGTACGCCCTTCACATTAGAGCGAGGCGCACCTAAAGGAATGTAACTGAGCTTACTACAACTATAGCTGCAGTCTGATCAAACACAGTCGATGCGACGAAATTGGTCTTAAGCTGGCCCCGGATGAATTTATGTCGAGATGGGCTCGACCTTATAGCACGGGGCTTGAAGACAGCGGAGATATGGTGGAGATACACAATAATGTTTGTTAATAAGAATAATAAATTCCTTTCATATTATAAGTGACTAGCGGCTCTCCGCAACTTTGTCATGTTGGATTTTATGATCTTTTCTGATATCCTCTTTACTAAAACTTACGATGGTAACTTTTTTAGGCAGCCCATTTAAAGAATGAATTCTTAATCATATCTTTCTGATCATAAAAAATGCAATAGATTTAAAATATTTACTTTATAAAGATTTCATAATAATGTTGGATACAATAATGTTCACATTTTGCTGGTATGTGTAGCAATGACAACAATATATCTATTAAGTATAATACCTATTCGTCAATTGAATAAATGTATTGTAACAAGGCCGATGATGCAATTTTGTTATACGGAAATTTCAATGACAAAGCATCAAAAACACATTGGTTTTATCAACTGTAAAAATGGCACATAATCCTTACCTACTTGTGAAAAGTGAACTTTCATGTGAACGAAGTCGCAAGGAATCGCTAATAGTAATAACAGTAATCTCTAGAGTGAACCTAACAGATCATAACGATGTACCCAAATAATGTCTGTCATCTCTGAAATCTGAGTTTTGTATGAAACGAAAGCTGCAAAAGCCACTGCTTTAGGCTTTTGCAGATTGCTCTATTGGAAACTGATAGTCGATAGAAAATCTAATTTCTTTTCAATTCTATTTATAAGTCGCACTGTAACTCAAGACTTGATAGATCTCGAAATTAAATTGTGTAGGGTTTTCCGGTATTGATTCTTGGCAGAATTTTCTAATTATAAATTCTGATAAAAGATTTTTCGGGAAGTAAAAGTTAAAATTTTAACTTAAATTGTTTCTTTTGTAGCCCTTCTTAGAATTTCGGGGTTTTTATTAAGTGGTGTTATTTTATTTACGGCCTATTTCACATTTTCAATAGGTAAGTACTGGTTAGCATTATCTACCAAAACACCATACAAAATAAAGTTCGGTATTTGAATTATCCCTTGGGCAATGTTTCTTTGTTGATGCAAAATAAGTCCACACAGTAAAGGAAGCCTAATCACATAATAATGCATGTAAAAAAAAACATTACAAGAACTTACAACTCAACTCGGTGTAATGGTTTTTTGGTTACTACGCCTTATCTCCTAATCTGATAATGTCCGAATGTGATCTCTTCGAACAAATCTAACAATGAAACAAAGAGTTTATTAATTTATTAACATTTACATATCTTAAAATTAAATACACATGTATTTTGTATATTGCACCCAGATAGATAAATCTCGGTTGCGATACGCTACGGTCGACCTTGGCTAGGAGGATACTAGTCCATAATATAATATCATAATATATAAAAATAATGCACGTAATTTTAATAGCAATCAAGTTTACCTAGAGTACTCGTAATTTGGCCGTGCGCTCACTTTCCGCGCGGTTGGCGCCGGTGATCGCTCTTTGTGGCGCGTGCACATCTCAAACGGCTAACCAACAACGCATCGCAAAGCCTGCCGTAATCAGCTGTTCGCTCATGATTCCATTATTATAATCTGTTAATAGAAACCACTGAACTTTCCACGCCCAGTGAGCTATTCATTTATATTTGCTTAAGCAAATTGCGTAGAGGCAGACTATAATAAAAGCGTGAAAATAGTAAAATGTAAATAAACTTGCATAATAAATATTAAAATTGTTAAGGGTATTATAAGCGTTTGTGGAATGGGTGTGACTTGGTGTGAGTTCTTTGATAGTTTACAAAAAAGAGAACTTTGATATTTTACAAAGAATAATAATTGAAAGCGATTACTCAGTTTCCATGAAAAACGTCTTCCCAGTGCTACGAACTGCTACGAAAAACGCTGTTCTCAAGCTCGGAGCTACGGCTTAATCAAGCTGTCTACGCCGTGTAGACAAACACCGCGCGGGGCGAGGAACGAGGGGGGAGAGAGGCGCGGCGCGGGCGGCCACACTCGACAGCGCGGCAGCGCCATAATAACACATAACCTATTTTGTAAATCCTTTAATCTTGAAGTAAAACACTTAAATTAGATTTCTTGTCTTTAATTGTTAACAAGAAAATTGGCGACCGTGACAGGACGGTCAGGAAGTAGCTGGACTATAAACGAAAGGGAAATACAAGTCACGCGGAGATTTGAAGAAGCGTGAGCCGGCCGGATGAACTTTGGACTGGACGCTATTGGACGCCATTTTTGAGAAAACGTATCGTTACTTTCGTGGCAACCAACAACGGAGGAACCATCAGGCCAGTGCAATCCTTTTTCCTTTCTTTCTTCCTACCTATCTCAGTTTTTGACTTGTGTGATAAGTGTTTACCCAGCTATTGAACAAGACCGCCTATTTATTGCATCATCTTAAGTACATAATCATAATTGCACTCACGAGTTGGGAATTATTTCTTTCTCGTACGCTTAACTTACAGCATAAATATCGCTTATTGAAGTGAGACATTATTCATAAAGGTGCGCGCTGCTTATACCTACCGGTTTGTGTGAAATTTATTTGCCGTTATTTCTTTCTTTTACTAGATTCTTCCATACGTTTGATACCTAACCTACCTAGCTTGTTGCATAAAAAACTGGCACCTATTCTTTGCATTAAATACATTAAATACTTTCATAATACATTAAGCATAAAACATAACGATTAAGTACATACCTACGAGTAAATTAATTTCGAGCGGCTTAAAGTTAAGTTCGATTTTTAATTCGTAATTACTTTAGGTACCGTACTACGCCATAGGTTTTAACCGTTTTTTAAGATTTTTTCTTCACGGTGTTTTCAGGTTATTCCTGGCTATTTTGCAAATTAAAACGAGGTGACGACGTGATCCGTTTGTTACTACATAATACCTACTCGACGAGGTTTGACGAGTTGAGGAGGGACACGCGGAGGTCACCAGGGACTTGAGGAATTTATGACTGGGTTTGATGCACAATTTATTTTCTTGGTTTGTTAACTTTCCCCACAAATTATCTTTAGTAATTTTGAAATAGAATATTTTTTTTTTGTTGCTATTCTTTTTAATAAAGTTCTTAAAAATGGATCAAGAAACTGACACAGATCCTAAATTTAAAGAGTGGATTAAACAGCGCGGTTCAATCAGAGGTCGATTAACTGTATTTGAGAAATTTCTTTTGGAATTAAAACAAGTAAATCCTAAGGACATAACCTCGACACAAATAAATGAATTGAATCTGCGTGCTGAGAGAATAGAAGCGTTATTTGCTGAATTTGAAAGGTGTCAAGTTCAAATAGAATTATTATGTCCAGTTTTAGATGAACAACTCGCGGAAAGAGAATTAACTGAGACTAAATTTTATACAAATATTTCTTTAGCTCAATCCTTGATCGAATTACATTCAGCTACTAAAAAACAAAACAGCACTATTTGCCATTCTCATCGTAATGATAATAATTTGAACGTTAAATTACCGATTATTAAATTACCTACATTCGACGGTAATTATTTTATGTGGCTGGAATTCAGAGATACTTTTGAATCTTTAATTCACAATAATGAAACGGTCCCTGATATTAACAAGTTCCACTATTTACGTTCGTCATTAGAAGGCAGTGCTGCTCTCATCATAAAGTCTATTGAATTCACATCAGAGAATTATTTAGTAGCCTGGGATTTGTTATGTCAGAGATACAATAACAAAAAAATACTAATTAACAACCATTTAAAGGCACTATTTAAAATAGAAAATATAAATAGAGAATCACATAGATCAATCCGGTATTTAATTGATATTGTCACAAAAAACTTAAGAGCCTTAACTACACTTGGACAACCGGTTGATCAATGGGACACTCTCATAATCTTTATGATTTCTTCCAAATTAGATCCAATTACTAGTGGGAAATGGGAGGAATATAGAAATAACCTACCTGATTTGCCACCTTTAAGTAAATTTATTGAATTTCTTAGTAACAGAGCAGACATTCTTGAGACCATGCAAGCGAACAAAAGTGAGAAAGGTAATAGTAGTAATAATAATCTTCAAAGGGAATTTCAAAATAAAAATGATCAAAAAAACGTAATGTCTAATAACAAATTTTCGAAAACCTTTCTTACTTCTAGTTCCAAAGTAAGTACACTTTCATGCCCACTTTGCCAAAGGGGTCATAGAATAATTGATTGCGAAACCTTTAAGGCGTTATCAGTTGATAACAAATTAAATGAAGTCTCTAGGCTAAAGCTTTGCTCAAACTGTCTTCGCAGGGGTCATGAAGTAACTAATTGCCGCTTGGGTCCTTGTAGATTATGTAATCAAAAACATAATACTATGCTGCATAAAGATAGGAATAGTAACAATCACTCTCATTACAACAAGGATGAATCTTCATCAAATTCCCAAGTTATAAACCCGCCTAAATCATTATCTGTACAATGCTCAAGTCAAGTTCTTCTTGGTACAACCTTAGTCAAAGTCATTAATCCTGTTAATAAACATACTTATATTGCTCGTGCTGTGTTAGATGCAGGGAGTCAAACCTCATTCATAACTGAAGACCTGAAACATAAAATTGGATTGGTTAAGTGTGATCCTGAATCATTAATTATTTCGGGCATTAACAATGTTCAAGTTCGGGTTTCAGACAGGTGTGATGTAACAATTAATTCATTATCAGAATCGTTTACTACAAACTTAAATTGCCTAATAGTACCTCAAATAACTAGTCAGTTGCCTAATATGTCAGTTGATTTAAACCAATTAAACTTACCACATAACATTCAGTTAGCAGACCCCCAATTTTGTACGCCTGCCGCTGTAGACATGTTATTAGGTGCTGAAATATTCTATGATATACTATGTCCTGAAAGGATATCGCTGGGTCCTAATATGCCCACTATCCAAAGTACAAAATTTGGCTGGATTGTTGCAGGTCAATTAAACATAAATAATAATCCACCTTCTCGCCATATTCATTGTAATTTTACAAAAGACATTAGTGAAAAACTTACCCAATTTTGGAATCTTGAAGAAATTCCCACCAATTCAAAATGTCCAATGACTGCTGATGATGAATACTGTGAGGAACACTTTAGTAAAAATACAAGACGTTTACCTGATGGTCGTTTTTGTGTAAAAATGCCACTTAAAGAATTGCCAGAATCGTCATTAGGTGATTCTTACAAAATGGCTGCTAAACGACTTTTCAATTTAGAAAAGAAGTTAAGTAAAGATTCCTATCTTAAACAACAATATTCTGACTTTATAAAGGAGTACGAAGAGTTAGGTCATTTAACAAAGGTTAACAGACCTAAATTTGGACATTATTTACCTCACCATGCCGTTATCCGGGACAATAGTGAAACTACGAAATTAAGAGTCGTTTTTGACGCTTCAGCTAAAACAACTTCTAAAAAATCACTTAATGATATTCAATACACAGGCCCAGTGGTGCAGGATAATTTGTTTAATATACTAATTCGATTTCGGCAACATAGATTCGTTTTATCTGGGGACATACAAAAATGTTACCGACAAATTATGTTAGATGAATCACAGCGTAATTTACAGCTTATACTGTGGCGCGATGACGAGTCAAAACCAATTGAAGTTTTTCAGTTGAATACCGTAACATACGGCACTGCATCAGCGCCCTACTTAAGTACACGGTGTCTTTTACAACTGTCTCTTGAGTGTCACGATCCAATCATAGCTGAAATAATAAAAAAGGATCTATACATGGATGATCTGCTGACTGGTGCTGATTCTGTCGAAACCTTAACTTATATACGTGATAAAGTTACTCAAGTACTAAACTCAGCTTGTTTTCCTTTACATAAATTCCGTACTAACTGTCCTGAAGCCTTTACAGAATCAACATCAGCTGAAAGCCTCGATTTAACGAAGCAATCCAGTATACTCGGCGTACAGTGGGCACCTGACACTGATACACTATCTTTTAGCATAAATATCGATCATAACGAAACAGTTACTAAGAGAACTATTTTGTCCAACACATGCAAAATATTTGACCCATTAGGTCTAATAGGCCCTTGTACTGTCGTTCTAAAAATTCTATTACAAAACTTATGGCGGCTTAAATTGGACTGGGATGAACCAGTTTCAAACGAGATTAAAAAGAACTGGTTAAAGTTAGCCACTAACATAAATGCTTTGCTTTCAGTATCCATACCACGGCATGTTATGTGCTCGACACCTGTCACCTGTGAGCTGCATTGCTTTGTAGATGCCTCACAAGAAGCGTACGGGGCGTGTGTGTATATGCGCTCTACGGATGACACGGGCTGCGTAACAGTTTACCTACTTTGTTCAAAGACAAAAGTTGCACCTATTAAGCCCTTGACGATACCGCGTCTTGAATTATGCGCTGCATTGCTAGGCGCGCGTCTAGTTGGTACGGTTAGTAAGGCTCTTCGTTGTAGTATACAAAAAATGACATTCTGGTCAGACTCAACCATAACTTTGGGTTGGATAAAAACACAACCCAAAATACTTAAAACTTTTGTTTATAATCGCATAGATGAAATTCACGATCTGACTTCTAGAGATTCTTGGAGGTATATACCTACTGATTTAAACCCAGCAGATTTAGCATCAAGAGGTGCAGATCCAAGCCAACTTGCTAACTCTTCTTTGTGGTGGACGGGTCCAGAATTTTTAAAATTAGACGAAACAAACTGGCCTCGACCTCCTAATATAGATAGTACAAATCTACCTGAAATAAAGGTTTTGCAAACAAACATTGAAACTGAAAATTCATTACTTGATTTGGAAAGATATTCAGATATAACAAAACTGAAAAGAATATTTGCTTACATAAATAGATTTATTCATAATTGTCGTAGTAAAGAAAAAAAACTAAGTGGGTCTTTAAGTGAAAAGGAACTGTCACAATCATTGATTTGTCTCATAAAAATAGCGCAGTCAGAGTCATTTAGAAATGAAATTCATCTTATTAAAAATAAAAAGAAACTTACCTGTTCTAATTTGTTGCAGTTTTCTCCATTCTTAGATGAGAACGGCGTGCTAAGATTGGATGGTCGGCTGAACAATACAGAATTTAACTTTGAAAGAAAGCACCCAGCGTTACTTCATGGAAAGCATCACCTTACAAAACTTTTCATGCGAGCCGAGCACCTCCGATTGCTGCACGCTGGCCCTCAACTTCTATTGTCTAGCATAAGAGAGCAGTTTTGGCCTATTGGGGGGAGGACGTTAGCACGTAAAGTAGTCAAACAATGCATTATATGTACCCGTCATAGAGCCAAAACAATGGAGCCGCTAATGGGTCATCTGCCAGCTAGTCGGGTCACTCAGAGCTACCCATTTCAGATATGTGGTACTGATTTTGCGGGCCCATTTCAAATTTCAAGTAGAATAGGCCGAGGTAATCGTATTTCAAAATGTTATCTCTGTGTATTTATATGTTTTAGTACCAAGGCTATGCATTTAGAAACTGTTAGCGATTTAAGCACTAACGCATTCCTATCTAGTCTTCGCAGATTCATTTCTCGTAGAGGAAAACCTAAACAAATATATTGTGATAATGGTACTAACTTTGTGGGGGCAGGTAACGAATTAAGTAGGGCATTGGACGCAGGCATAAATTCTATATATAGTTTCACAACCGAGGAAGGCATTGAATTCAAATACAATCCCCCTTACTCACCAACCTTCGGCGGGCTTTGGGAAGCTGGCGTAAAGAGTGCAAAGTTTCATCTAAAACGCATATTAGGAAACGCTAGTTTAACGTTCGAGGAGTTGAGTACGCTTTTCACACAAATCGAAGCTGTCCTCAACTCCCGACCCCTAACTCCCTTATCTTGTAACCCCAGCGACCTTTCTCCTTTGACCCCAGGGCACTTCCTGATCGGGCGGCCTCTGACGTCACTACCAGCGCCTCCTGCCACTGAAGAAAGAAACATAAGAAATAGATACCAGCTGATTGAAACCTTAAGAGAGAGTTTTTGGAAAAGATGGCATAATGAATACCTCTCAGAATTACAAAAGAGAACGAAGTGGAAATTACCGTACGAGACTCTAAAGGAAGGCTCAATGGTCGTATTTAAAGAAGAATGGCTTCCCCCGTTGAAATGGAAATTGGGACGAGTTCATCGCTTGTATCCCGGCAAGGACGGAGTCAGCCGGGTAGCAGATTTCAAGACGGCCAGAGGCATCGAACGAAGAGCACTAAACAAAGTGTGCCCTCTCTTGACTGAAGAAGCACCATCAACTCCAACTCCGACGGATCCTCCTGCTCCTTCCGGCGGGCCCCCAAGATGTCTACGCCGTGTAGACAAACACCGCGCGGGGCGAGGAACGAGGGGGGAGAGAGGCGCGGCGCGGGCGGCCACACTCGACAGCGCGGCAGCGCCATAATAACACATAACCTATTTTGTAAATCCTTTAATCTTGAAGTAAAACACTTAAATTAGATTTCTTGTCTTTAATTGTTAACACAAGCGATTCCTAAAATTGGTTTACTATATTGAGTTCATGACCTATCGTAATTACTTGGCTAATATTTATTCCATCCAACGTTCGCGAGCTTAATAATAAGCAAGACTAGAACTTGTGTGAGAGAAGCGCTATCGAATTCGAGAGCGTTTCACTGTGTGTTTTGGCTTGTATAATTTAATATCCCACCTGTGAAGCGAGTGAATTGATACTTACTCGGTAGCAAGCGTTATTGACCTAAATCCTGTGACCCTGCTTTATTTAATCTTTATTTATTTTTAAAGCAACAGTAGGCCTCATATACAATTTAAAAACTCATTGCAATTAATTGTTCAAGAAATTATTTGGAATGAAATGTCAAAATAAGAAAAAGTAATGATACAAAGGTATGCCCAAATTAAGTTGCCTATAAGGTTAAAAAGATCGCGGTGCTAATATTCCCTCGTAAGTATACGGCTATCCGCGGATAGTTCTGTACTCCGAGCATGTCCGGGCCCGCGTTCCTGACGGTAGTTAGCAACTTTTAGGTGCCGCGGGTTTGACGCTCGACGCGGGCTGCGAAGATTATGACGTGTATTATGGATCCTGTTGTTATGAGATGTTCTGCTGTTATGTGTGATGCCAAAATTAAAGCAGCACGTGTCGTATGTTATTCATCGTGTCCTTTTAAAAAAACCGGTTAAGTGCGTGTCGGACCCGCGCACTGAGGGTTCCGTGCCACCCTTAACTAAATTCAGGGTCCACTTACTTTCACTTAACGAAAACATCACAATATATTGCGACAGCAAAAATAACTTTGTTTTTCATAGTGTTTGTATGAAAGACAAAGTTATATTTGCGGTTGATAAAAATGTGCAATATCTCAAAATCTACTGGTTCGATCTCCTTCAAACTAATTTTCGTTGCAAGTTTTTGTTGAGATCTACATCATATATTTTTTTCAAAATTTTCACTTTCTTAGTTCATAAGTTAGATGGGGGGGGACGCCCATTTTACCACTTTGGAAGCGTCTATATCTCAAACCTTACACTTTTAGAAAAAATGGTTTAACAAACCTCAGCATCATTTTAAAAGCCCTATCTATAGACACCCCACACGCATAGGTTTGAGTAAAAAAAAATTTTTAGGTTTTAGTTTCATGTATAGGAGCCCCCCCTTAAATATTATTTTTTCTTGCTTTTTGTATCTGAATCGGAAAGCGGTGAACAAAATACACCTTCCTACCAAGTTTCAGCTATGTGATGCTTATAGTTTCAGAATAAAGTGGCTGTGACATACGGACGGACAGACAGACAGACAGACAGACAGACTTGACGAAACTATAAGGGTTCCGTTTTTTGCCATTCGGCTACGGAACCCTAAAAATATATGGTTTTACGAGGTTGCTCGTAGCACACAGTGGTGGCATCACTTAGGTAGTAATTAGCATAGTTAATCAACCTACGGCGCGGTCGATTTTGGATGGGTGACCATTCCGACTTCGGCTTCGTGCTTATGAAGGCAAGTTTGTCCCATCCCAGCGAATATCGGTTGATATTAATCGCTAAGCCTAGTCAGTGGTCTATGGGCGCCTTGATAGCATCTGACATCAAGTTTAGTCGCTTCCCAACACCCCTTCACCATTGCACACTGACTCTACGTGCTGTAGTATAGCACAAACTTCCTCATAGTTGAGACCTTTGCCCAGTTGTGGGACGTAACAACCTAAATTACTTTTACTTTACTTTATTACTTTTTCTTTATCTTCAGCCGTCTGGAGTCTGTTCCTGGATCAAGGAAAGTGTATCAAAAAATCTTATGATGTCTATTATTCTGGCGTGATACAAACTTAAGTTTTTCAGTTACGTAATTTTATCCTACATACTATACAATTACAAAAAATGACTAAAAGAACTTTCACTTAGCTGACCGTTACATTAATCAGTCAGGGATCAAACGACTCTCGAGAGTCGCATAACAATGGAATTTCTATTGTGTCTCGTTCACACATACTTGACGAGTTAAACATTCACGACGGCTGGCTTAATTTAATTATTGTTAATTGTATCATTTCGTCATGTGGATATTACAAAAAGCTTTTGCTATTGAGTTGCGATACCCATATTAAAATTTTAAGTGCTCGTTAACCATCGTAAGAGATGCCATCAACGTTCAAAGCTAAGTGAAGTTGTTCGCAAAAAGTTTGATTAGCGCATTTTTATCTGAGGTCAGAGACACAAAACGGATATGTACAGAAGTCTTACTTATTTATAGTACTTTACTTAGCTATCCTACTCACTTATCAATTATTTTAAGCGTTTACGCTAATAGGGTTCTCAACTTGGCTCAAAAATACATCGTGGTAATGGCACTTGAACCACGTTTGATTTATAGTTGAGAAAAAAGCAGGAAGAAAACCAATGTAAATCAATAATTTTTTCTCGAAAAAGATCACAGACCCCTGTTCAAGTGGTCTTTGGTCGCTGGTCCCAACCGATCCGAGATTAGTGTTCGTGAGCGGTGTCTATGTGTGCGTCGAGCGCACTTTGAAAGTTGATTGACTTCTGTATCTATCTGTTTTGTGTCAACGGACCCTGGGGCCCAGAGGCTGCTGTCTTGCGCAGGGCCAGGGCCCCGGGTGCTCCATTTAACAGAGTGGCCGCATTTACCGGCGACTCACGTCTGAAAACTGTGCAAGTTATAAGCGAGGGTATCTTGGGTAGGTATGATGAGGCGATGGCGAAAGTTAGAAGTTGTTGTCGATGTTGACAAGGGTCAGAGGCAGAGTTTATACATATTCGGTTCGTAAATTATTTGCTATTATGATAGTATACCGTCGTCTTTTCAAAAAGAGGGATTTGCATGCTGATTTAGGATAAGGTGAGTTTATAAAAGGGCGTATAGTACTGGTCTACTTTTTTTACGTTTGTATTAAGAAACAAAAATGAATTAAAGTTAAAGACAGTCATGGTGCTTCGGAATATACTTGGTTTCTGACTGCGTCACTTCTGAGCAACGATTTTTACGATTATGTCATCAGCAAACCTTGAAGACTGTCCTGGGTATCTATTGCGATCTTGCTTTGACAGTTAGCAGATCTATTTTTATGGATAGCAGATTTCGGATTGCGATGTCTTAATCAGTCAGGTATCAAACGAATGCCGAGAGTCGCATAACAATGGAATTTTTATTGTGTCTCGTTTACACATACTTGACGAGTTAATTTAATTTTTTTAAGTAACACATTCTCACTCACAATCATAAAAGTGAGTGAGAATGTGTTACTTGAAATTTTTGAACTGCCTGGACTGGAACTTTAACGGATTAAAGCAAGATCGCAATACGCTCCCTGGTCTGAAGCTTATGTTGCTCAGGTGTTATGTGGTTGCTGATTTGAGCTTAGCAACACGTTCTCAAGTAAAACACATACCCCGCTTCAGCTCAGCCCTCGTCCCTCAGTTGCGTTTCATCGCTGGCATACAAATTCGTCAGCGCTGTTAGTTGCTAACTTTGTTCTCTGGTGCCGATAAATTGCGCGGCCGCTGGCTCGCCGCTTGTGATCATTCCGAGAAGCCGCGGCACTTGAGACGACTACCTATGATGCCAGAGCGGGCAGCTTTGTCTTATTTATTAAAGTTCAGACTAATCGCTACTGAGTACTGGTACGCAGGTATAGATATAAATTGACGAAACGTCTGGTATTGTGGTTCGTGGTTGACGCATCGGTCCACTAAAATCAGCTGTCGCGGGTTCGGATTTCGCAAGTGGCAAATGTTTGTGACATGAGCACGAGGATTAGTTAGTACCTAAGTCCTATTTTATTATGTAACATAGGTATGTTTAAGTTTCTAAGGGAGACCCGTCGTAAACATTGTTTGGAATTTCGTTACACAAGGAAAAAAATCCTTGCTTCGATACCCAGGCAATTTGTGTGTTGTCTGGCGCATAAAGTTCTTAAAGATTATCGATAAAAAATGAATAATAAGTATTACGCTTGACTCTCTAAAGGGAGCAGAGCATATAATCTATTTTTATGAAAATAAATTGTCGTAATTACATCCTACGCTATCGGATTAAAACAGTAACTACTCGGGGATAATTAAAATCCAATCAGTACCTTTTTACGTTAAGTATAGAGAAAAAAAGGTATAGGATTAATTATATTCTATACAAAGAATATGGTCCGTCGAACACCTACATAATAAGGGTTCATTTGTAACTTTAGCAATTCTATCAATGGTCTATCACAGGTGAAAAGAACGCCAAAGGTATTTAAACAAAAGAAAAATGAAATACCGTAGTGAGATTGCATTTGTATCGAATATTGGAGGTACGACAAAGTATTGGAATCCGCCGGAAGCGGGGGGTGGGGGGTGCGGGGTCTCGCTAATTTGATTGTTCAATTGCTTGAGTGCACTTGTGCCTCGGCACGAATTGATTTCGCGATATTTTTTCTCTTTTCCCATTGTTTTTAGTTCTATTGTGAATATTCATGCGTTTTTCGCTATTCGAGCTTCTGCACCCGATCGGCCAATAATTGCTCTTTTCTGATAGTCTAGGTAATAACCTGAACTAGCGTTTGTTTTACGCGGTATTGATTTTTGATATTTTTTTTGTTACCAATTTAAAAGTATTTATTTACTGAAAGCTTAGCAATCTGGTACCTAATGTGATTTCGCTACGGGGACACATTCCTAGAGCGGCATTCGAATGTAGGGTTTTTTTTTTGATAATATGAAGAAGCGGATTTTTAATACCCTTGCAACAAATTGAGGCATCCATAAAAATATACTCAAGGCGATCTAATAATATAGTTTTTCTAGTATGTATGTAGGCTTTCTGTATCATCCAAAATAATGATATCATTCCATACTACGACTTTGAAAGTTAGTGTTTGTCAGATTACGGCATCCTCATTGTCTAAGTTACAATTACCAACATCTTCATAGTTAGACATTGTTATCATCCGGGACCCGACACTGAAATCCATTGAAAATGCACGCAACTGACTTAGTTTTCATCAAACTTATCCCACATTAATGTTCCCCTCAAATGACTGCCAGCCGCGAGTATTCCTCGTCTCAAGGACAGATAACGGTCCTGTATCCAAGCTTAAACAGACTATTTTTGAATCGATAGAAAATTCAAATTTTGCGTGAAGGTATCTTAATGTTACAGAATTATAGTTAGTACCTATTTATTTCCAGTAAAGATGAGACTGAAACATTTTTTTCTTAAATTAATATATGCCACTATTTTTGTTCAAAAGCGATATCATACAGACAAAGTTTAAAGTGCTCGTAGCGCAGTAGTGTCAGCACTTCAGTAGTGATACAGAAGTTAAGCAATCTACAGCGTTGTCGTGTTTGCGGATTGATGAACATTTAGACCGTGTATACGTGGCATATGTCTTGACATTTATAAATGTTTTGGAGATTCTTGAATCTCCCTGCTTCGGAAATCACGTTAAATGGTCCCGGTTAATGACGGTTGATATCAGTTTTTAAGCCTCGCCAGAGGCTCTACGGGCGGTACGATAACATCTTACAGCAAGATTAATCATTTGCCTCACTAACCTCACCTCCCGCGTGGGGTAGTATGGCTCATAATACTGCCTTTGCTCAGCAGTAGGATTTTCGGACTAACTTTACTATCTTACACATTACTTGAAAAATATCACAATTAAAATGTTTACTGCTTCCAGTCCCTAAAACCTATTTTCGAGTTTTATCGTATTGTATCGAACGAGCGACGACAGAATAGGATCAAAGGAAAATAAATGCTATCTCTTCAAACAAGGCACCATTTGGAGAGTATGGTGAAGCTAAGCGGTTATACATTATAATGCAAACTTTTTCTTAATATTAAAGACAAATTAAAAAATATCTTAAATTTGGTATAATTTATTACTTGCTGAAAATTAAGTTTATTATTTTACCTAATATTCCTTCCATTACCCATGTGTTTATCTTACTTGTTCAGAGAAGATTGCATTAATTAAGATAAGAGAAAAAGAGGGTCGTTGTGATTTAAAAAAGTCTATTTACTCTCTTGCGAAGCAGAGCCGTAACTTCTAAATTACTGTCAAAATTATTAAAAACTTTATCTCCTTGATTGCGTAATAGGGAAAAGGTAGAAGATAAGAAATTTGTAACAGTTTTTTTATTAGCAGCCCCGGGAAATAAAATGAAGGGCCGCTATCGAGTCGAACGAGTTTCCTCAACATTTTATTATTTATTGGGTGCTCTTGAATATTTCACACTTTATTTATGGGATTCAATTAACTGAAAGACATTAACATGAAACTGCTATTTTGCGAGTATCTAAAAATGAAATAGGTGTATTGCTGTTTTGCTGATGAATTATGATTCCTTTTAATGTGAGTTATACTGGTAGGAATCAATAAATTGATATTTTCAAAACTACCTTCCAAGAGAAAATTTACGATTCAATCATTATAGTATGCCTTTCAGTTTGTCATTGAAAATTTAAAGTCAACATTGATCGTAAGGTATTATTTACATGTCAACTTTACAATTTGTTGCGTTAATACATTCAGGAATAAAAATGTACCCTCCAGTAAATATTTTACCTCTCAATACGGCAGTAAAAATATGCTAGTTTCGTGAAAAATAATTGTTGCTATTTTGGTACCGACCGCAGTTTCAGCGTTTCAGTATCGAGCGGTCGTAAATAAAATCCGTAGAAACTCCACCCTTCCTGTTTGCCGACTCGCACTTGAATTTATTTTATTACGACACTCGTATAGAGAATTTACAAGTGGCGAGGAATTGTCTGCAATTTTTATTGCTGCTACAAATTTGTTTGAAAGGAATGAAAAATTTTAACTAGTACCGATTTGTTAAGTATACCTACATATTGAGAAATAACTTGGAGTGCCTAGTATAATTACCTGGATGGAAAACATAGTTCTACTTTACCAAGAAGAGAGATTTATATGATATCTGCTGAATGCAGATATGATAGATGTTCTTGCGTTTATCATTTTATTCGAAATGAAATATTTTTTTGTTTAAGCGTTTTTATAAGATACTAGATCGCCTATATCATTCAGCTCAAAACAGTATTCTTAAGCTCCTTTCAGGCCGTTTATCTCACGAAGCTAAAACACAGTTGAAGATTTAGCTCTAGTGCAATCGATCTGAATGCAGAAGGCACAAAGACACTAACGCTTGTCCCCATTGTAATATCAGTAAGGAAATACTTACAAGAAGTAACATAAGATTACTTAAGATTTGACGAGTCTTGCGATGGAAATATTACTTATTATTAAACTTTAATATTTTTGTAGATGACAATAGTGTAAAAGCACATTTGCACAGAACGGAGCTAATTTCTAACCAAAAGTTAACATGTCAACGTTTGTCTGACTTGACCCAAAGTTAGCAACATTGGATTTTTGCACCAAAAGTGTCGTTTCTTGAGCAAAAGCTGATACTGATTTTCCTTATATTATGACCCAAAGCAATTTACACATTGCGGCCCCTCGGCTCGGCAGTATATCATCGTCGCTCGGAAACTAGACTAGGTTTATTCCTATCTATAAGCAGACCTTTTTCGTGCAACCATTTTTCATGTTCACAGTAAAAATTGAGATAGCGTTTTTTATATTTATTTGTAGTAGTTAGAAAAGAAACCATTTCTTAATTCATTTGATTTGTTTGTTCACTGAATTTAGGAATAATCCGACTGACTGCAAACTATACGTAAACTGTGTCTTTTACCAGCTGTTGCAACGTGCTGTGACTGCGCTCAGCACATTTGTGTTGCGCCGAAATCCGTAATAAGTGTCGTAGCAATTATTCGCTCGAACGCTGTAGCCGTTACGACGCTCGTAGCAATCCTAGTCGCTGCCGTAGCTGTCGTAGTCTCGTAGTCAAAGCCGCAATCTCGTTGCTAGAGATGTCGCTCGATGGATCGTTGCCGCATCGATAGTATTCAGTTAATAGTAGTATATGTCAAGAATCCATGGACAGATCACGTGTGTCAATGTATGTCTCGCTATAGATTGTATCGATAACGCCATATTATAAATTACTGATTGCAATTGTCACACATATTAAAATCTTTGTAGCTCTGCTATCTATCATTGCAATTATTATTACTGTTTTAATTTTTGACGACTATCGTACATCTACTGTGTACACTATCGATAGTAATACATATATGGATAATTGTTTAATATAAATTTTAAATTAGGCATATAGTACCACGTTTTCGTTTTAATGTTGACTATTTGGTTTATAAAAAAATAATATAAACTTATTTTTGAAGTTTACACTACACATTTAATAAAATAAAATATCCATAAATGTTGTTTTTTTATAGCAAGTAAGATATTTTAAAATATCGATACATATGAATCCTATATCCCGATATCTATCGATACGTCTAGTCTTGGGCAAGCTATAATAGTGTAAACAGAAATTTTAGGGGTCTTACAGCCCCGGTGCATTGTACAAAGCCGCAGTGCTAGACTGTTTCCAATGAAACACGCGCCTAGCCGCATATCTGCACTGTCTTTGTCATGGAGATTGTGCCTATGCGTTGAGATCAAATCGTGTCGTATGCCTGTAGGATCAGGAATAAAGACCAAGAAACAATATTTCCAAGAACAGCCGATTCGCCTATTGTATACCAAACAATTGGTAAAATTCAACGTATACTCGACTCTATTGTTTTCTTTGATTATTTATGTATCGTAAAGTTTCAGTGTATTTTTAAGTACTGGGTTAGTTCGATAGCGTTTAGTTTTGTAAACACATTACCTATCCATTATTTTTATTCTAGTAACTTATTATTTTCTGTATTGAGCGCGGGTGTACCAACGCTTCCCGTGATCCTTAGGCCTCGTCCTGGACGACAGCGGGCGGAGCGGGCGGTGCGGGCGGTGCGGGCGGTACGAGCGGTACTATAGCTCGACGCTCGCCGCCCGCTCCGCCCGCTGGCGTCCGGGACGAGGCCTTATGCAACCAGCGTTCGCCTCCCCGCGCGCCTCTGTGTCCCGCAGGCGAGGTGTCAATTTTGCGGTCTTCCTAAATTAAAAAAATCTCTCGACTAATAGGATTGAGCCCAAAGATGTGGTGACCGTAAATCATTTTTCATCCATCCTTGACAATAAAGAACAACTTTATATTCTCTTTGTCTATGATTGACGTTTGGTATAAAAACCCGCCTACAGCCAATTAAGGCGGCATAATTGGCTGTACAGGCAGCTCAAAAAACAAATAAAAATTCCTGTTATAGCGAAGTTAACCATAGGCCATATTATCACTTACCATCAGGTGAGATTGTGGCCAAATGTCTGCCTAGATACTATATAAAAAAAACCTTGTAAGTATGTATAATTTTTGGTTGAGCTTGTCTAGTACAAACTTTAGCTAGACTATTGAGCGAGTTTGGCAGAAACTGCGATGACAAATAGTGAAAAAGAAAGGAAATATTATCGATTATGTATGTCTTCTTTAAAATTGTGGCCAAATTTTTAAAGTGACTGTACCCAACGGGTATTGTTCGTAAATTGGGCTGGCAAAGAATTCGTCAACGGGGTTCTTTAACAATGCTCATCTTGATTAGACCGATAGAATTGGTAATACAGTGATAAAAAAAATAAAAAAGTTTTGAATTTCTATTAAGGAGCTTGACTCAATTGTTTTTTTTATGAAAAGGCGGCAACGACTGAAAACTTAAAAAATCGATATCAATATAAATTGAAAAAATACTTTGGTAAAACTTGGTAACATGTCAGATTTTCGAATTAAATGCTTATAAAATTCCAGCGTCCTTTACAGCCTGTTTAAGGCTGAACGTGACGGTTTGTTGTTAAATAATGCAAGGCATTGACTTTTAAAGGTTTTATTGATGACCGCTACTTGAGATACAAATAATTACCCGAATCTATACTAATATTATAAAGCTGAAGAGTTTGTTTGTTTGTTTGTTTGAACGCGCTAATCTCCGAAACTACTGGTTCGAATTGAATAATTCTTTTTGTGTTGGATAGTCCAGTTATCGAGGAAGGCTTTAGGCTATATAACATCACACTACGACCAATAGGAGCAAAGATATAGTGGTAAATGTGTAAAAAACAGGAGAAAGAAGTCACTATTCCACGCGGACGAAGTCGCGGGCAAAAGCTAGTTTACGATAATAATCTAAATAATAAAACCGGCCAAGTGCGATTCGGACTCGCGCACTGAGGGTTCCGTGCCAACTTTAACTGAATTAAGGATTCTTTCTTACTTCCACTTAGCCAAAATACTACAATATTATATTGACCGCAAATATAACTTTGTTTTTCATAGTGTTTGTATGAAAGACAAAGTTATATTTGCGGTTAATAAAAATGTGCCATATCTCAAAAACTACTAGTTCGATTTCGCTCAAACCAATTTTCGTTGAAAGTTTTTGTTGAGATCTACATCATAATTTTTTTTCAAAATTTTCACTTTCTTAGTTCAAAAGTTAGATGGGGGGGACGCCCATTTTACCACTTTGGAAGCGTCCATCTCTCAAACGTTAGACTTTTAGAAAAAATGGTTTTAGAAACCTCAATGTCATTTTAAAAGACCTATCTATAAACACCCCACACGTATGGATTTGAGTAAAAAAATTTTTTTTGGTTTTAGTTTCGTGTATGGGAGTCCCCCCTTTAATATCATTTTTTTTAATTTTTTGTACCTGAATCGGAAAGCGGTAAACAGGATACACCTACCAAGTTTCAGCGGTGTGATGCTAATAGTTTCAGAATAAAGTGGCTGTGACATACGGACGGACAGACAGACAGACAGACAGACAGACTTGACGAAACTATAAGGGTTCCGTTTTTGCCATTCGGCTGCGGAACCCTAAAAATGAATTGCTATTTGTGTTAGTCTCGCTACAACTCGAGAACGGCTGAACCGATTTGAATGATTTTGGTCTTTAAATATTTGTGAAAGTCCAAGGAAGGTTTAAACGGTTCAAGAAACGGGGACGGGCCTCCGAGGGCAACGAAACGAAGTTCGCCGGGATCGCTAGTTTACTTTATAAAACTTCTGGGTAAAAGTTCCATTCGCCTTTTCTATATTGCTAGTTGGACACAAAATATAATGAACATATTTGACTTACTTTGGGTTCCATATTTTACACAATTTAACTACTTTTTAGCATTCATAAATGGTGAAACATAAGGTTGATGTTAAACGAACCTATGTTGAAAGAAAATTTTGTTGCTAAACCAAGTGCCTACATAACTTTTACAAATTGGGGTGCGTATTGCGTTATAGTTGCAGGCAGTTCAATTCCAAATCGTAAGTTTGGAAGTTGAGTCGTAAAATTGGCATTGCGATGCAACTTAAGGCTGTCCAAAGACTAAAAGTATTTCCATTTCGCTGTGTGTAGTGCTGTCCCATGCTAATCTGCTGAGTGCGTTATACGAAATCGCAATTTCGAAAAGCAGACCTTCTTAAAAAGTAACGTCGTAATACGTACCAATTTTAAAAAATAAATTATAATTCTATTATAATAATAAAAAATATAAAATCCCTAATAATATTGGTAACGAAACAAATAAAGTATAAAATAATAAGTATATTCCTACTGAATTACATTTTGGAATTGGGTGTGATAATTTCTTATGCTAACCACTCGCAACAGTGAGACAGTAAAAAGACTTATTTTTATGTTAATAAATTAGGATTGTAAATTGAGTAGCAGTTTTCCTGATAGACTCCGAAAATTAACTTACAATCATGACAACGTCTTAAGACTTAATTTGGATTTAATATACATCTTTCAGTTTAATAATTTTAACATTTGTTTGATCCCTCAGCCACTTTCACAGGAGCAGACATTTTGATTTAGTAATTAATTGGGTCTACATTCTCAAACGTAGGTAGACAACAAAAGGTTAGAAATAACAAGCAAATTGATGAAAGCTTACGAATCTGAACTGTACCACCTTGACTTTAGAACTCGATTCCCTTTTTGAAAGAAACCAAATTTTAGGACACAGGTGCAACCTAAAACACGGATTGCGCAAAAACACGACCCTTGGCTAAGCGTCTACTGCATAAGCGACGCTGCATTGAATATGCAGTCTTATTGTATTACGATAAAATCCAATTTCATGCTACCAAAAATTTGGTAGGACTCTATGATATAAATGTTTTTGTGGATTTTCAAGCAAACATCAGTCTGTCTCGTATGATACTAAACAAACGTCCATTACGAAAGGGTTAAATTATGTGACAAGGAATTTCGTCGCAATGAAGATACCTACGAATGTATAAATGTATAAAAACTAACGTAAAAGAAAATATCTCATATCAATAATACAAATCAAGGATACTTACCGGTAAGTCGAACTCAAGACTGCTATATCCAACTCAAGATACGATCAATTAAACTTTGTGATAAATAAATGATAAACTTCCTTGACGTGATTGGTTGATGATACGTGAAACCCAAACATTTTGAATTTAATTTTTCCGGTCATTTCCTTAAGTAAGACAAACGTCTGCTTCCTTATAAAACAGTAGTCGTTTCTTTACTTTATGAAATGTATCCACCTAATATAACGAGAATCATTTAGCTGTTATAGCTATCATTTAGCTCTAAATAATGAGGTAAAGGTATCACTCTAAAAACACACTGCTATCAAACAGATCTAAACTCGATAGCAGTTATTCATATTTCTAACACACATTCAGTTTGCTAATTGGGTCAAGCCTGGACTACACCGAACCACTGATTCGACGGTCTATTTCATCTAAAACGTGCACAAAAACAAACAACCTCCTCAAAAAGGGACAGGCAAATGCATTGATGTCGGCAGTGTCGTGGAAAACGTCCCTATATACTCTTTTTGTCTTTTGAAAAATAGAGATTTTCAACTGCAAACGCTGCTCTTTTTGTAGTCTCGGTCGAATCGATATGTGTGATTTTAATTGGTGAAACGACAGTGTACATGGGGGCAGTATGCCATCGTAGCATAACTAAGCAAGTTAAATATTAATTAATATAGGTAGTTGTATTTGAAAGATAGCGATAATGTTATTGCTTATTATAATTACAGAAGTAAGTATATAATATGCAATAAAATTGTTTGATATCATTAAAATACAAAATTCATAAAAATATTTCCTTCTGTAACTATAATCAAACCCTATCATACCTCTTAATAAAACGCTTCAAAAATAAGCTTTTATAAACCTCAGTGCCTTTCATTTACCAGTTTCATTGTCAACGAATATTAAAATTGCAGTAAATCCATGGCTGTAATGTAAGTATTACAATAACTGTAATGTTCGTGACGTTTCTTGATATTGCAGATCATTATTATCAACCACAGGAAATTCACTGCCGAACAAAGGCCACCTCCATGCTTTTCCATAGCTACTGATCTAGTACCATTACGATAAGTTTATTCCAGCGAGCCTTCTGTAGCCACATTATCGTGCGGTTTTATATTCACAAAGACTATAGAAACGGGAGACGTCGACGTTTAAAAAGCATTTCATGTAAATATTCTCGCGTTGCTTCACTTGCATTTAAAAATGCAAATTCAGCGTTGAAAATCGCTTTTGTATTGAAAATGAAGATCTTTTCTGTGAAGACGACGAGTATTCTATTTTTCTTTTTTCACTTCGATGATATTTGAGTGCGGTGGTTTTATTTATTCTAAACTGATTCTTGATTATCCTGAAAACACTAATTTCAGTAATCTAACATACATATTTATTATTGTACAGTTGGTCTGAGTTTTCAAATTAGATCACAAAACTAGTAAGCATAATTTTCCTTTGAACGGTTCCAATAGAAGTCTTAACAATAGTAGATTGTTATACAAGGGGAGAAAGCGACCCATTTCACTCGAGATGTTTCTGGCGCTCGAACGAAGTGAGAGCGCCAATAATACGAGAGTGAAATGAGTGCTTTCACCCGAGTTAAACATACTATTTTTCATTTCGACTGTGAGGAAAGAAATTAAATACTTATGTGTTTGTAGATGTGTTAAATATAAAGTAGGTAGTTCAGTGAGAGATGAAAACTCAAGATTTTGCACAGCATTGTAGTTTACTTACAGTACTAATACATTCTAAAGTACACACCATTACAAAGAGTAACGGCACGTTTAAAAACAATGTACAAAAAACGCAGACGAAAACAATTATTAAAATCCTTGATGAAAGAAAATATCGATCGAATCAACAGATAAATAATATATGTATGAACGAATTTCCCTCTACACAGATTACTTACACAGATAATAATTGACAAAAAAAAATGACAGAGAGCTCATCATAAAGAAAAATAAAAAGTGACACGACAATAAAGAAGTAAAGACAATAAGGTCGCATGGTCGCACCTTAGCCTATTGCATACAGAATGAAAGTAACAAATAAAAGCACTATGGCGGGCAACCAAATAATTTAATTTTTGATTTTGTGTAATTGATTAAAATTAGACTAGAAGAATTAGAATTATTTTTTACATCAAAGATCATACACACGTTTTTTAATGTAGTGTTATGTAAAAAAGTTTGGGAAGCTTTTATTTTAACAATAGTATGATGTGGCTCAATTATTTTTAGCTTTGACTCCAACCATGACTCTATGCCATGCTAATTAAAACTAAATAACTTTCCACCCTAGGGATGGATAAGCTATTTTCCACCGGGCAGAAAAATAATTTACCAAACATACATTACTTGTTTGCTTGAAACCTATTCATTACAATGGACGATATTCCGATTCTTTTCGGTGATGGCACATTAAGACACGGTGTTAATATCCGGAACGTATAACATTTCAGTTATGACGCCGCTGGCGTGAAATGGGAAATGTAATGGACCTGTGGTCTAATTGAGGAAATAGGATCCCGAGGGAGAGAGTCGCTTATAGGCCCATAGTCTGTCGAAGAGGGTGGTTGAGATTTGGTTCAGGTAGTGTCAGCTTACTGCACTCAGTAAATATTTTTTTTTGAGTGTATATTAGCACTCGAGGTGCTAGCGCAGTGGTGGCAGCGCTTTGGTAGTAATACCGAAGTTGAGCAACTTACGGCGCGGTCGGTGTTTGGATGGGTGACCATTCCGACCATATAAGTGGCGTATATCACGAGCATCTCCGTGCTTCGGAAGGCACGTTAAGTAGTTGGTCCCGGCTAATATCGGTTGATATTAGTCGGTAAGCCTAGTCAGAGGCCCTATGGGCGGCTTGATAAAGTCTGACAGCGAGGTTCGTCGCTTGGCTTACAAACACCCCTCCGCCAATCCGCACTGAGGCCGCGTGGAGGAGTATGGCTCATACTACCTCGCATTTGAGGTAAGGCCTTTGCCCAGCAGTGGGATGCTTACAGACTAACTTTACTTTACTTTTACTTTTATTAGCACTTTATGTTTGGGCGAGTTCAATGTTTGTCGTGTTTCCAAAATAAAACTGCGTAGGTGCGTACGATCGAGGTTTCTGCAACCTAACCTTTCAGGCGGAAATCGCTTGCACACACGACACAAAAACGGTGGTCAGGCGATGGTGACATCGATAATACCTATCTGAAATTATAGCCATCGTATGCGGCTGTGATATTTTAGTAGCGAAATATAAAAATATACACCTGAAATATATTTTTTACAGTGTATTCTAAAAATGTTATCAATTTTAGATATCTTCTTTATGGTACATATTTTGTGTTGCGAGTAGTTTGTGTCGGGCTCCACGTAATCCAAAAAAACTGAATTTGTCACGTTATTTTTTTTCATTTTAGGTCTACATTTTATTTTATTATTTTCCAAAAACGAATAATATAGATTTTTAAACCGATACCTGTACGTTGTTTTAATTAAAAAATATATATATTTTCATTCACCTACAACGTTATTCGTCACACAAATTTATTTTGTTGATTCATCAGTAACTGTTAAGTGATAACTCTTCTTGTGATAGTTCTCTGTCTAGCCGCCCTTATTGTGAACTCCAAGAAATTATTTGCAACTTAAAACATAATAATTTCTATTTTTCATATTTATAGGATGTTTGTCAATAAGGTTTAACTAAATAAAAGTTTTTTACTGTGTGATTTGAATAAAAATGCTGACTGATGAAATGAAAATTGGCTTAAAAAGAATGAATCGAGCGGTCGTTTACCTCGGCTGCAGGGGATGACTAGTGATGCCAAAACCAATATTTTCATCGACATGTCAAGCACTCGCAATTTGAAATTACATGTATTTTGTTTATTACTATGATACTTTGATTTTACGTACTTTCTGGACAACCTTTCCTTTGTATCTTTGCTGATAATAGTTTTCCGTAAGTCTTGTTTTGTTGAGGAAGCAAAAGAAACGTAGTTATATTCACCGATTTACTTACTCACTGACTATGATACGTATAATAATTTAATGTCTTTGTTAAAGAAACTATTTGAAAAAAAAAGTCTTCGTAGGTATCGTGCTCACTACTAATTTGTCACAATGCTTTGACGTAACAGCCCAACACTAAACATTAAAGAACTTAGTATTTTTATAAGGACTAAGTTTTAAAGTGACTGTAATCTTGTTACTTGTCGTCGAGACGGGTCCGGAATTTAACGTTGTTTCAATAAACTGTGGGATTACTGGTTCGTCAAGTATAGCGTGAAGGAGAAAAATCTCACTTGGTACATAAGTGTACCTAGGTCATTCATGACATTGTTACCCTAGGTAAGTTTTTACTAAAATGATTTTTGACACTTCTGTCCTATGTTTTTTTATGGTCCACGCTTTAAGTTAGGTAATGCAAGTACGAAGATATCAAAAAAGCTGAGCAGGGCAGAATTTATGTCTGCTGAAGCCCTAAATGATTTAAACAAGATATTTTAACATTTAATTTATATCCCATTTTATGGTATCATGGTCGCAACCGATCAAAGGCTTTCGCTGTAAATTAAATATTTGCGAAGATAATTATTTTGTGCGACAAAATGTAAACAGACCGGCTCAAACTTTATATCGTTAGTTTCACTAATGATGTTAAGTTAATTATATGATATTGAGACGCTTGAATACACCTAAGACGCCCGTTGTCGTCATGATGTGGCAGCTATAATAGGGTGACTTTTAAACCTTGGTAATATTGCTAAACTAAGAACCTACTCATGATTTAAAGTACCTTTAAATTGATTTGATAAAACTGAAAAAAAAACATAAAGTATCACACCGATTTCCGAGATCCGTTTAGGCAGAGTAATTATTTTGATATTATTTGTCATATTTATAAAATATACAACTGTAATTTATGTACAAATAACATGCAATGATCAATCATTCTAAAGTGCTTTATATGTTTTTTTCTCAGTTTCATCAAATGATATTATGTAACATCACAGTTGATTTTTATTTTAATATGTGGAAGGGACTATGAATCATGAGTAGGTTCTTAGTTTTAAATATTGATAATGTTTTCCAAGTCACTCTGTATAATGATGTTACATCAGTTTATAGACATATAGACCTCATAATACCAACACAAATTGCCTATATACCTATGATGACAAATAAATAATCATTTAGTTTCATTCCAAATTTTTAACAGGATTAGAAAACATCGCTTGTAATGTAATTTCTAAGTTGGTATTCCAAATGTAGCGTCATGCATCAACATATAAAATTTTAAGAATGAAGTCACTTCAAATTATCGAAGTTCAATCTAACTACTAATTTTATTGGTAACTATGAATAAGCCTTTATTCAGCTGAAGCCACGTAAAATCCTGAATGATTTTAACGGTAATGACAGCGGAAAGAGTACAGGGTCGGCTGTCTGTAGCAAAATGTAAACAGTTTGAAAACAGTATATTTCAACAAGACAGGATAACTATACATGGTTACACGAAAAAGGGCGCTAGACAAAAATCGGGATTTTTTATAACATAAATTCAAAGGCCGATAACTTGAGAAACGATAATTTTGGAATAAGGGGTTCCATAGTCAAATCAGTCAGTAATGATGTAAACTACCAAGTCTGTTGTCTTTTAGCAAAACTTGGCGCTAATATAGGTATTATCAAAAAGAAATTTTTAATGACGCTCTCGAACGTATCGTACTGAAGTGAAATAAGACTTGACGCTGGATTGGAGTAATCATTGTTGGGCAGATATTCAAAAAATATAGTTACGATAATTGAGGCATGTTCAGTTATTGTTTCGTTAGAATGTTAGACTTGTTATTTGTTGCACGATGTAAAGTAAAGCTTCTGTCAAAAAAAAAAAAAACTAGAATGAATATACTATCTTATAAACACTGTTATTTTGTATCCAAGATTATTTAGGCTTCAATATGTTTTTCATAATAGTTCATCATGGGTTATGTACCTTTAGTTACGAAAGAGCGGCACTCCCTGCCACGAGTTTTTCAAACTCAAAAGGGAGAACCAAACCCAGGTTATCTGTAAAACTAAAATGAAGCAATAAAGAATTTTGTATTTTGTATTTGTATTTTGTATTTTGTATTTTTTGTATTTGTCAAGCATTAAACTACTACATAATAATAGTGTATGGAACTGAAACCGGGAACAAATCTCGTGCCACATGAATCGACGCCACTTGTCATAAGATTATACAATATTAGAAATTTCAATTTCCAGGAATACATCACAATCTTGTTGTATTTGCTACACATTTTTGCTTGGCATAGCTTCTCTATACGTAGTAATAATAATTCACTGGTGTCAAGACTGCCGCCCTGAGTCCGCGCCTGAATGCATTAGCATACTTAACCGCCGATAAAATCGACACAGCCAGCTCCGCAAGGATTGCATAAAAATTCAATTCCTAAATTATCATTTTAAAGTGCCAAAGCTTTAATTTGTTTTGTTAGGCGATTGCTTTTGAGCCGATCAACGCTGATGTGGCCTGCCTGTCCCTAAAACAGATAATGGATAGCAATAGTGTTAGATATATGTTAAATTGACCAGAAATATATTAAATTTTATATCGGAAATCAATATACTCGTAGTATACTGTTCTACATCTCATGAAAATTATAAAACGGTAACCTCCCTTAGTTGATTTTAACCATGTCATGATGTCCACATTTGGAAGTGAATCTATTCTTCAAATATTTGAGCATTTAAAGGCGCAAAAGCCTAAAACATAGGCCAGAAATCCTAACAGATTTAAGCCCTCATACAGTGGTGAACTAATTTTAAGTATTACTACATTAACTAATTGGTATATGAATAATCGCAAATACTAGCTAAATAAGAACCTTACCTCACCGAGACGCCACGACGATTAGCCATGGATACCTCTAGCTAGCTTCGGTTGTCAGTGGCGATCTGTCAGTTCAGTTCTCTCCGTCTTCGTATCAAGAATGGACGCTTCGTGCATAAAAGAAATTATTGATTATGTGCGTCGCAAAAAGTTAAAGAAGAAAAAGAAGTTTTCTTTGTTTTACAGATATAAGCGGAAGAGGTGTTTTTTCGTCTGTCTTGGCGACCGGTTGGATACTGAGTGAGTGAGACCCGCTTGCTTGTATGCATTTTACTGGCGACGTCGCCAGGCCGCCACAATCTCCAGACTCCACACAGCAAGCTGACAGTCGTGGTCGTGGCTACTTCCAAATTGGCGACGTTGCCAAACCGTCACCTAGTGAGTTAGGTATCAAAGGTATAGGTAGGTTATCAACTTGGATACGTAGCCGGTGACGTCATCATGGAGTCTGGGTGAGACATGGCCCTAATACACACTCCATTAGCATGTTAATTAAATATTACGCATCTTTATTATAATTGAATATAGTGTAATGTTTTGTAATGCCCATTTGTAGTGGATTTAAATGTTTGGATATAATATTTCATTTATTAACGAATACTCGCAACATAAAAGCTCTTACATACACTTCAATATTGATTTATAATTTCGAGTATTTGTTAATCAGTCAGGTATCAAACGACTGCCGGGAGTCGCATAATAATGGAATTTCTATTGTGTCTCGTTCACACATACTTGACGAGATAAAGCAGTTTTTCAAATAATCTATTTGTACAGAACATGCGAAATTTTATGCCATACATAGGTATGTCGCAGCCATATGGTTAAATCAGCCAGCTAATTTAGTGCCTTGGCATTTCACTAAACGCCGACATCCATTTTAATGTCTAGGCTGATGATTATATGACTGGAACACTTTTTCTATACATGGATTGTAATACCCTCGCGATCGTTTGTGAGATGAGATGAGATTCGTAATAATAACCTTGCCCGTTTTTTTTAAATCTCAACGGTGCTCTTTTCTGTTTTAATAACACTTGTCTTCCCATAAATCGTTTAAGTGTTCTCGTGTTTAAAAGCAGTGTATAGGGTTTCTCAAAGTTGTTTTGTTATTAAAAATTTAATTAAGTTGGTGTCCGCGCTTGACACGGGACACTGGAAAAAGAAACTAAAAGTTGCCGCACTCATTTTGTCCATTAGGCCGTTTAGACACGGCGTGTTAGAATTAACAGAACACTTAGCGATCTGGGTTATGTAGGACTTCCTATTCGAGGTTTACTATTTAAAACCTCCGTGGTTTCTCTCACACCACCTTGAAAGAGACGACGGAGGTTTGTTCTACGCACGCTCTTCGTCACCCCAGCGGTTGTCTTTAGGCTTACACCATGATGGCGCCTCAAGGTTACCCCTTCGTCCGATATTAAAACTAGTGTTAGTGCTGATTACATTTACAGGCCTCTGCCCGTGTCGTTTTAAGAATTATTGTTACTAATTGCTATGGGTAATGCCTGAAATAAACTTATTTATTATTTTTTATTATTATTAGAGGTGCTGTCAGGCGATTGTATAGGACTACCTATTCGAGGTTTACCCATTAAAATCTCCGTGGTTTCTCTCACACCATCTTAAGACGACGGAGGTTTGTTCTACGCATGCTCTTCGTCATCCCAGCGGTTGCCTTTAGGCTTACCTTTGAAGGCGCCTCAAGGCTGCCCCTTCGTGCGGTATTGATATGACGGGCAGAGGCGCTGGCAGGCGATTGTAGCGCTGCCTGCGGGCTAGTCACTTGCATCGGAGTGGATCGGCCTGTGCATCTGCTTCCCTTGCTGTCAGCGACCCGTCACGGATTCGCAATGTAGGTACAGTGTCATATTACAATGGAGTGATAATTATACTTATGTGTAATCAGTCTTAATCAGTCTCGAGACAATGGGGTCTCAGATCTTTGGAAGGTTTAGATCTATAGATGGGGCCGAGGCCATGAGCCACTACGCAGATGTTCGTTGGACACCGTAAATCTAAAACCCTATTTATTTATTTATTTTATTTTATTTTTATTATAATACTATAGTTAACTCATAAACTCATACAGATTTACATATAGAAATAGTATGAATTAACATAAACAATCGGTCAACAATACTGCCCAGCAACAAAGCAACAGAATACAAAACGAATAAACAAATTGAAAACTATTTAAGCAACTCGCAACTATCAACCCTGTAATAAGAATAAATACCCGTTATTTATGAAATGCGTCTAGGACCGATACATGAATTTGTTTGTAGGTGTCAATTAAAGAAATAAATGTCAAGTAGGTGTGTTGAAGACATTGTTTTAAACTTTCATGGTCACTAACATTAGAATAGTTAGATACGGGATTGCTACCATGTACCTTATTATTTATGAGCTTATAACAACCCACCCGCAAGTTCTCTTCAGTTACTTCGTGATCATGGCGCCTGCAACAGTGCCGAAATATCGGAAGCTCATAAATAATAAGGTACATGGTAGCAATCCCGTATCTAACTATTCTAGTGTTGAAGACAGTAGTTACAAAGATTAAAGAAAAATTTAACGTTAGTCGATCACTTTATCCAGCGGGTATTGAAATTAGAAAACCTTTGCCGCAGTGTAGAAGGAAATGCCGTAGGTAACGATATCGTTTGCAAGGGGCCTAGCAAGAGACAAGACACATAGCTTCTCGTTAATTTGCGCTAACATATACCACGCCAGTCTATAATGATGTGTCTCCAATTACATAAATACATTTCCGAGCAACTTTAAGGCGGAACGTGCATGCAGCGAAGGGTGGAAAACCTATGCAAAAAAAATAATTGAGATAATGCAACTTGTTATTATGACGAGAAATATAAGTTTATATCGTATTTAATAGTTGTAATCATCATTTTTAATGATAATGAATAAGAAGATATACTTAAATGAGCATGGCTCTCATCAATCTGAATCATTTCATTTGAAACAAATAATTTTCTTCTACTTCTTCTTTCATGTCCGCAAGAAACGACCTAAATCTTACTCGCCCAGAAAGCGGCTACCGCAACAAACAGTGCAAATCGTAAACATATGTGGGTTTTGAGTTTGCTCTCTGCTACCCCGTTGCAGCGTGGTGTTTTATAGCATAACTAAAGCCTTCCCCAATAAATAAGTTATCCAACACAAAAATACTTAAAATCGGTCCATTAGTTTCTGAGATTAGCGCGTTCAAACAAAGCAACTCTTCAGCATTATAATATTAAGTAGGTATTCTCAGCGTAGGATCCGGTTCTTTAGACTAAAGTTAATAAATAAAGTCAATTTTTCTTGACTAGTCGAATATTGCAAACAATATTGACATTCCTTTCTAGAGGTAGCGAAAATATTCCTTTTAAAAGAAGATAAACACAAACTTACAACATGCATAGCTAATTCATCGTTCAACACTGAGATCTTTTTAAATTAAATAGTAAAATAATTTTATTTGCTCATATTATTTTAAAAGTTACAAAAAGATTGTTGACAATGTCGGACTAGCAAAGATGAATGGAGTTTACGTGAGTATCTTTAATCAACACGTGGACATTTTTCAGAATGTAGTATATCTGAGAAATGTCTAGTCTACCCTAGATACAATTGCAGCTATTCACTATACCTCATTGGTATCGAACCGCGATCAATCCGTCTCCCTTGGGGCGCTAGTTAGTACTTATGCTAGTTCCTTTACAACATAGTTTAGAAAATTAAGCCAGGTTATTTCAACCCTATAGTAATATTAGGCATGTCACATGGCAGCGCGTATTACGTAGGATGCCATTACATAAGTAAGTATGGTTTGCCAAATAGAAGTAGGGGGTGCTACGTTATCTTTATTTTTGATCTTTTCGTACATTTAATTTAGATATTTAAAATTACTTCAGTTAATAAATAAAAATAAAAAAATAAAAATAAAAACATTTATTATTCAGACAACAAGATCCAGAGTGTTAGTAACAATAGCTTATATCCTATGTTAGTACAATTCAGAAAACACAGTAAGTCGCAATAGATTTTACACGGTGAATGAGTTTGCCAATAAGTGGACAGTCCCCACGATTGGCTATAGCATCCAGAACACTGTTGCGGCTGCCGCGAACCCTTCTGAGCAAAGAACCAGCTTTTTTACGCAGTATTGTCGGGAAACTGTCGACCTGCGCATCCGCAAACATGCCCGATGCACTACACCATCGCGGCAGCCGCAGAAGTGCCCTGAAAGCATTATTATATTGAACGCGAAGGCCGTTGCAAGACTTTTGTGTAAAGCTAACCCACAGGCTGCTCGAGTAGAATGATGTACAATATGCCTGAAATAGTGTTATTTTGACAGTGTCTGAACATCGAGCAAACCTGCGGGCCAACATATTAGCCCTTTTTGACAACGACCTGCGCTCTCTTTCAACATCTGCATCGTCTTTAAGTGTGTCAGTGACGATATGACCCAGATATTTGAAAGATGTCACTCTACATAGTGGGGAGCTATACAACTTGATAGGTGGCACAACATCGGGGCATTTGCTGCCTGCCCTAAATACCATGTATACGCTCTTGCTAGTATTATAAATCAAACCATGTGCAGCTGCATACATCTCACAGATACTCAAGAGCTTTCTGAGTGCGCTTACCGAGGGTGCCAGCAGCACCATATCGTCTGCATAGCTAATGTTGTTTATGCATATGCCTCCAACATGGCAGCCGACACGTGTACCACTAAGCTCCTCGATCAGCGCATTCACATATAAGTTAAACATTTTAGGTGAAGACAACCCGCCCTGCCGAACTCCACATTCACTCTTGTACTCCTCAGAATAGCTATCAGCCCATCTCACACGATTTATTTGGTTCCCGTACCAATATTTAAATATGGACACAATGTCATCAGGTAATCCTATCCGTCTCAGTTTTCCCCAGAGAACATCGTAATCAACCAGATCGAACGCCTTGGACAAGTCTAAAAAACAGGCATAGACTGGTGTGTTCCTGCCAGTGTAGTATGCGATGGTATGCTTGAGTGCCAATATAGCGCTTTCTGTTGATAGGCCAGGCCTGAAGCCGAATTGTAAGTCATGAATATTCACGTATTTATTAAGCTGAGAATCAAGCACACCATCAAACACCTTGGCCACCACAGTCGCCAAAGAAATAGGCCTATAGTTCGATCTAGCCGACACGTCACCAGTTCGGTTTTTAACAATAGGAACCACTATCGTCTCCATAAGCTCCCTTGGCAAATAGGAATGGACCAAGCAAATATTAAACAATAGAGCCAATACCCTAAAGAGGTGAGGCCCTGCATTTCGAATGTGTTCGATGCTGAGACTGTCGTGACCCGGCGATTTCCCTCTTGTCATTGCTTTAATAATCTTCTCCACCATTCTGCTAGTTATTATTAAGCTCACAGAGTCACGACACGTCTCAGCAGCGACCGCGTTGGATTGTTTAGAATCCAAGGGCGATTTTACAGTAAAGTGATTCATAAAAAGGTTTGCAATTGCCCTTGTATCACTAACACCATCAACACTCGCAGGGAGGCCAGGTCTCGAGTTCAACTTGCCTGTTGATTTCCAAAATTTTCCAAAGTCACGCTTTTTATGGTGTGTAGCTAGGGCATCCATTTTGATCTGCTCTTGGTGATTTTGACACCATTTCAATTTTCCCTTGAAGACTTTTCTGCTATACACCATTTCCTCATACAAAGACCCAGTAATTATGTTGTGTTGTTAGGTAGATATTTTTAGTAGGCACGGTTGCGGTCTCTCGCGCTGGCTCACCACCGAGCCAAAATCTTTTGCACCTTGTGTTGTCTTTTGTTCCCAGTGACGCCCTTTATTGTGTTGTGTGTGTAAGTGATTTTCGATGAAAAGTGGGTAAGCGCGGCAGACGTCGACCGTACTTCATCATCATCCTCTCTTGCCCTGGCCCCCGATTCATGTATTTTTGACATCTGCTGTTGGACTAATAGTCATTCACTAGTGCTATTGTGACACATCGTGTGCTGAAAGTCAGCAGTATTGAAAGGTGACACGCCGCTGTCAGAATAGCAAGGTATATCAATTGTTCTCTCGTAGTACAATTGATGCACAATTCAGTGACTACTCAATTAGCGGAATTGAGGCCCTGTTCCCAGTTTATGTAAGGTCGACTTCATCGCTGGCCCTTTTTCATGTATCTTATTATTAAATTGTATTTCGTGCCACGGTGCAAAAGCACAGTCAAAATTTGCCTGGTACTTCATTTTCTTCCGAAAGTCAAGTCTGGAATTAACTAACTGTTTCGGCTGGGCTGTGGTCTTGTTGCAGCCAGTTCAGCTGCAGTGTGTTTACGCCACAGATTAAACTACTAATTAGAGCTACTTGGGACTCCTCTGGCAAGCGTTGTGTTTAATATCCCTTATTTATGGAGGAGTCGCTGTTTCTTCTGCATGCCATTTGTAGTTCTGCAAAGGCTCCTATTTTTAAACTTGAAGCAGACAGCTAAAGGAAACATAAAGATAAAATATTTTGTGTCAGGGATTTTAAAGCGGGTTTACAGTTGGTGTATTAGCAGTTTGCTTATTGTGGTGGACTCGTTGTATAGGCTGGTTACATCTTTTATTTTATTCACTGATGAATCATTTATTTATTGTTTCAAAATTATGATTGCCATATATTTAATATTATATATGCATATGTCTTATCTGGTAGGTAAGTACGTAATGATTTCGGTAATCAAAGAATAATTCGGCAGTAACATTTTTCTGTTCTCAGAATCTGGGCACATTTTGATGATCAATACAATCTACATTTGAGTTTTCCTCGAAACAATGCATTTTAATCATGGATATGCTAACAAATTGAAAACAATTTTTACACAAAGCGTAGCGCTCGTATCGGCTAACAGCTTGCTCTTTTTCCAGTTGCAGCTCATAAAAAAGTCTATACAGTTTTATCTATTCAATAAAATCTTTCGCAATTTAACTTGCAGGTCGCGTCCGTGTCCCGGGGCAAACAAAGCACGAATGCACCCATAGTAGGTACCAAGGGAATATTTAAATTTACTCCTAGTTTAATTCGCTCGTCCGTTCGTTCCTGGACTTTGATATAGGGTCCCATTAAGGCAGGTACGACGGGGAAACTTACCAACGGTTTTTTGAATAAAAGTCTTATTTGCGATTTATGAGTGCGACGCTTCGAGTGTGTGCCGAATAGCAGATGGTATCCAACGTTTATTGAGATTTGATATTGGAAGTTAATATTTGGTCTTTACTGTATACAATTTATAAAATAAGATCTGATAATTTGATACTTAGATACATTACATGCGTGTCCACTAAGTACCTAAATTTTTTATGAATTTTTCAAAAAAAGAAATGTTTTGTCATATTCTAGATTTCCGGACAAAAATTCAAAGTATAGGTAAAGTAAGAAATGTCTGACTAGAGAGAGACTGAAATTAAGAAGAACCCTATTGTAAAAATGTTAAGGGGTATTACTGTAACGATAGTACAAGTTTAATAAAGCAATACAAATACTATGCACTATGACATTTTGCTTTCACAAAATCCATTTGCGCCCTCACGCACCGCTACAGTCATGGTCGAAAAGGTTTGCTTCGTATCGTACCCTTTTAAAATGAGTTGATATTTGTCAAACTTTTATGCATATTTTTGACACACAGTGTACATTTAACTCACTGTTATGGCTGCAGTACACCGTGCATGTTTGCATTAACTACTTACTTTTAGACAAAAAAATAAAGTGACAGCTTAGATTTTCAGGCTACTCTTCGACTTCGATAAAACAAATAACACGCGTATGCTTTTAACATCGTTATTATCATGTTAAAAACAATTGCTAGTCGTGAATATAGAATTGGTTGAGTTAGCTATAGTACTTTTGGGTTTGAATATAGTACTTTGAACATCTAAAAATTAAATTAAGTTCCAAGATAAAACGAATCACAACATGTGTTATTCGTTGCCTTCGATCCTGGTTTATAATTAAAATACCATATTATTTTATCTTATGGTTCTTTACTGTGTCCATTGACAATTAATAAATAAAGTATCAAAACAAAACGTATAACTCCAAAAAGCTTTGATGAAAGATTATCTTTCATCAAAGCCAAAAAGACATTAAAATATAAAATTATCAAAAAGTAGATACAAATGTAACATAAAAGAGGTGCATTGTGCACTACATGGAAGATACCTAATGAATTGTGGCTGTGGTGTTTGTTTTGATTTTTGGAGTATTTCTTCGTCGGTCTGGTCGGATTTTTGTAATAAAAGCATTAGGCAAAGCTCAACAAAAACGGAGAGCTGGATGATAGCGCGTTTTTGCGCCGCGTGCTGCTTCGTAGTATCAAGTTCTGTGATACCAAGATTATTAATATCGGGTATCTATCGCAGTTATTTTGTTACGTCTGCCATATTTCATCCGGGATTTTTTCTATACAAAAATAAGACTAAAATGACTGATTAATATATAACATTTCTCAATTTTCCATGTATAATATTGAAACAGTTTTCTATTTAAATACATATATTTTTTGTGCTCATATGTGCGTTTTGAGGTTTAGAATTTCAACATTCCCTAAAACAGGTAAATAGTTAAAAGCTTTAAATGTATACAGAGTGTTCAATATGATGTTAGTGTTAGTTTACTCGACACACTATTAGTTTATTCAATGCCGCAGGTAAACAATGTGTTGCCTCTCTTTGTACTCGTAGTTTTGCCCTAGCTGTAGTTCACAAAACATTTGGCCATTGTTTTTCTAAACGGACTCGAAATTGCTCTAAAGCCAACTCTAAACAAATAAAATACATAAAAGGGAAACTACGCTTTCTAAAAATGCTCATGGTACGTAAACCACTGCTGTTATACGTATATTATTTGAATCTGTTTCGCAGGTGCAAGTAACCTATTTAATTTTTACTTTTACTCGCTTAGCAACTACTAACTACTACTACCACTTTGGTATGCCTTTGTGATAGTCTAAAATGGCTATCCATAAGTAAGTGTTTTTTTTCATTAAACACTTCCCACAATAACTATTTATAATTTTATTTTCCTTTATTATTATTATTTTTTATTTTCTTATACCATATTTTAGTAGTTTTAATTTTTAAGTTGTTGATATTATTTCATAAATATGTTTTCCTACATTTGGTATTATTCCATTAGAACGAGCAATCATTCTGGTATCATTGCAACTTATTACATCACTATTAAGACATCCAGTGTCCTATTTGCGGTTTTATTGAAACCGAGCTTTTTCTCCCGGAATTAGGCGGATATCACCGCCATTAGTTCACTAATGAATTTTATTAATCCCACTAACATAAGACAAATGTTTGACTCTGATTAATTAATCGTTCATCCTGGGAATCGTTTGAATAATTCTGCGCCACCAAAGGGATTCATTTCCTGGAATCTCTTTGTCTCGATGCAGGAAAAAATCATATTTTTTCCGATTAGCCCTCAGCGCATATTGGAATATTTTTTGCTGTGAAGAAATCAGTTTATGACATTTCTTGGAATTCCATAATTTATTATATTAACTTGATATTTACATCAGTTAAAATTGTCATTGTATTATGCTCTGAATGAATAAACAAATTTCTGTGCTGTATTGCACCTACTCATACTTGTGTGGGGCCGGAAAGAGACACATCATATAAATGAATAATAATAAATAAATAAATATGCGCCAGACAACAAACCAATAGTCTGGTTTCGTGGTAAGGAATTTTCTTCCTTGTGTTACGAATTTTCTTACTTGTGTACCAGACAACGATTATAACGTCTCCCATAAATACTTAAATACATATAACATCCATGACAAAGGTACAAATGTTTGTGCTCATCACACAAACATTTGCCCCTTGCGGGATTCGAACCCGCAACGGCCGGCGTAATAGTCAGGAGCGCTAACTAATACACCAAACGCGTCGTCAATATCTTACTTATATGGCGGAGAACAAACTATTATTCCGATTGTTGATGAATCATACTGTTTGATGAATCGGATTTAAGTGTAAGTGATATGGGGAGCAGATTCTCGTGCAGTCGTGCAGTTCGTATACGAAAAAAACTCGCCGCTCGAATTTTCTTGGCGAAAAAATAATAGGTCACGATTTCTATTCTTTTGGATTTCGTCCGTGTTGTATGTTTTTGCGTATAATACTTTTTATTTTAAGGTAAAACGACTAAAATCGAAATCAAATTACTACACGAAAAAGTTTGATTGACGTAAGAATTGCCGTCATGATCCGTAGCTGTTGATATTACTAAGAAAAATAAAAAGAACAGTTTTCACAGAAATTATGTACTTTACAATTCACAGAAATTAGGTACTTGGATTGAACAACCCAGCTTTACTTTTAGATTTAGGTACAGAAAGTTCCTATGGGTTAGAAAACGTCACATTTACCTTTCTTTAGATAAAAATAAAACAATGTTTTCTAATGCATTTGTTAAGAGAAAAGATGCGATAGATAAGATCGCTTTCAAGGATGGTTCATTTATCATGGGTACACTCACGTGCAAATTCATTCACAATGTTCGTGTTGTGCGTAAAATGTTGTCGAAATTGTCGCTCGTGCGATAAAACTTCGGATAAAATCTCGAATGTAGAGCGGCGGCAACGGGCGTGGGCGGGAAATTCACAAAAACTGCTTTAGACAGGTACAATAAAGATTTTAATTCGCCCTCGTTGGCTGTAACACCTAAACAATAACATGTTAAGCGTGTGAAACGATCTCGTTAAGGGTTCTCTGTAGAGTAAATAGTCAAATTCTGAGAAACTTACAAATGAAATAAATGGAGAAATGTAAGACTGTGCCCACAATACCTTTTCATCGTACAAAGTTTTACTCATCGGGTATTTAAATGTGCGTATTACTGAAAATAAATGTCATGTGATTTTCAAGTGAGTTGCTGAGAGAAATACCCATTAAGTATTAAATATTTAAAATTAAGTGTGTTTCTTAATGTAGTTACTTTACAAAAAGAAAATAGCACTTGGCGCCACGTGCTTAGCACTGATCAAACAGATTGTAACCAACCACAGGATACAATTTCATTTCAAAGCAGGTAAAATTCAACAATACCATGAAATGTAAGCATTTTCTGAAATCTACATCTACGTCTGAAACCAAAACCAAAAAGAAAAAAACTGCAACCCACACAAGTACCCTAAAAAGACCATCCCTAGGTTGTCAGTGATATATGAAAATGAACCCGTTGCGAGCAACCTCCGATTAATCAGCGGCACCTGCCCCTAAAAAGGCTTAAATGTGCAAAAACGTTGTTAATTTATCCAATGAAAAACTACGCACGAAATGTAACGACGACGCCGCGGGCTGAAGTGATTTATGACTTTATTAAAATAAAAATGAAACGACCTAAATGGAAGGTTTACATTGTGTAAAACAATGCACGGTGTTTGGTTATCATCTACGTCGGAGTCATATAAAAAGTTCTTTATACCCGTAGTACAGTCTTTATGTTATAACATTCGTATATGCCTACGCAAGGTTGTATTGTTATTACCTATTAGAGACTATATACGTGCAGATATTACAGTGACGTAGAATAGCCATAAGATAACACAGTCCGCTTGTATTGATATAGTTATCGTTAATCTAAATCAATACTAATGGACGAGTTTTTATAATTACACGACTTTTCTTCTTAACATATTTGGTTCTTAGCACTTTTTTGCACCCGCTGCATGGGTTGGCTTTTCGCGTTGCGACGCGGTAAACATTATAGATATAGGTATATAAACGATCGCGAGATGTCGATATAACACATGCTAGCTTTACTAAACTATCAAACTAGTATTAAAAAACGGCAGCCATAATGCAGCCATTACGCACTAGAGACAAATTGTCTACGACCTCGCGTTATAGATATATTAAAAGACTGTACCATGCACGTGGAGATAAATTACCTAGAGGCAGACGCGGTAAAACGCGCGACAAACGGGTTTATCGATGTGCCATGCAGCGGATGCAGGTCACTAACTAACCGTAAACACTAGATACATCGGTAGATGCAAGTCCTGCTCTCAAATATGTAGTAGATAGATCGTAACGTATAGATACTGGAGATCTAATTTGGAATCACTCGCGACAATATTCCGAGAAATTTTCGTTCAAAAATCAATTAAAATCAACAAAAGTCACGTGAATAATTGACGCGAGTACTTACAAAATCAAGTTATCTTTGAATAATCACTCCTGTGCAGATCTTATCTGGATTTCATTTGAAAATTATAAAGAAACCAAAATTGCACGCCATATTGGGGCGAGTGATCCGAAAATAGGGTCCCTGGATTGTGCTGCATAGCTACTATTATCCCGAGTGCAAGATCCATTTCTCTCGGTAATCTTCGGCGCAGACACATGGCCGACGATTCGCCGATTGCTGACTCCGTCGACGCCATTTTTGCTCCAAGCACGTATCTCCTAGAGTAAAAATACGTCTGAAGTTTGCATAAAATATTACTTGGAAGTTTTGGACGAAGGAGATAACAATAAAACAGTGCCAGCTAATTTATTGGAAAATAAATTCATAGTAGCAGAGCATTTGTCAAATGTTTCAAATCTTTTTGATGATGAAATGTACTTGCATGTTCATAATTACTACTAAAACTACACCGGCAACGCTGGAAGTCCTCGAAACTGCATAATTTAGCAAGTAACCTTGCCATAATAATGGGAGTACAAATACTTCCCCGACCAAATCCTTGATATCCCTTAAACGCCACATAACATATTTCTTAATCTGTCCCTGTCGTCCCCCGAGAGAAATCGAGCTTACTGTTTTAATACGTTCTTCCATTCTAACCGCGTCGTTTTGCTATTTAAGCGTTGGCACTATGATTTAGTTGTGTGTCGGTCCTGTCCCTGGGGCCTGAGTTCTGCCCTGCTCTTTTGGTTGGTTCACTTTGTTTGAGTTAATTTTGTGTTCTCACTATACTACGTTTGTTCTGTGTAACGTGAATACAATATGAGCGGGATGCCTTATGATTATTATTCGACGGGGAGTTGTAAACTATGTTTTCGTGTGCAATGCTTGTAGTTTTATAAATATATGAAATATTAATGCAGTACTTTACTTAATGATAACGTTTCATTCCACTGTCATAAAAAACACGCCGCATGTATGTGATTAGAATAGAAACAAGCGTATATTGGAGTCAGTTTTAATAGATGTTCTAAGATCTCTTAGAAAAAGTACCTATACTGCTTACATAGTTACATATACAACACATGGGTCAACAATATGTAACACTGGTTACAAATACCATAATTTTTGCGTACCGTTTTTTATTTTCGCAAAATGTAGCAGTCCCACCAATTTCATTACTGCGCACTAAAAAGTTTTCTATACAAGAGCAGGTTTATGAGCGGGCACCGGCGCCGTCAAATATATTCCAGAGAAAGTACCTAATTTCTGTTTGTTTCAGGGTGTAGTAAATAACAAAGTTTCAATGTTTCTTTGTGCCAGCTAACTGTGCTGTTTCTATTAAAGAATATAGGACGTGTAACAGAATTAACGCAAAACCTACTTAACTCAGTATTGCTTAATTACTTGTATGATGTATATTTTACTAACATTCGCTTGAATTAGGCGTTTCAGAATTAAATTTAACTTATGTACCTAATTTTTGATACTCAAATGGCTTGTACATATCTCGTAAGCTGTTACCTATGAGGTAAAAATGATACAGGCCAACACATGTGACAATGATTTCACTGGGTTTTGCCAAGATAGTTATCCTCTTAAGCTCTATCTCGGGGATTGCCAGTGTCTCATGGTACGAACGCAGAGGTTATGCACCTCAAAGAGAATATTGCACCTCTAGAGGAAGATCCTATATCCGAATATTATGAACTTTAACAGATTCAAGATGTGAAATTTTGTACAAGCGGCATGTTGGTGTAAACAATAAGTCTAATATACACGGTGGTTAATTTTATTAATACCTTCTTCAAAGGGAGCTATGTTATAAACAGTTTATTTATATACCAAATCTGACACAAGTAGGTCTTTAGTAGGCAGAGAAGCTTTGTCCCACTTGCCGAGAATCTCCCTCCTGGACATGATCTACCATGGCCGATCTGGAAGTCCTTTAACAGGCTTCGGACTCAGGTTGGCCGAAGTAAGGAGAACATGGCCAGGTGGGGATTTTTGGCAAGCTCCGATGTGGACTGTGTTTGCGGTGTAGTGCAAACTATGGCACACTTAACATCGTGCCCGGCGTGCCCCAACACCTGCACGCCAGCGGATTTAATGAAATGCAGTCGATCCGCAATACAAGTGGCTGAATTCTGGGCTGCTGCGTTGTAATTTCTCCATTATAATTCCTCCATATGGGTTTCCATCGACACGCTAAGAAGAAGAAGGTCTTTAGTTCAATACTTTTTAATAAACATAAAATACATATATTTAGTTTTTCTTCGTAAATTTTTGCAAACATATGACGAACTCTGACATTCTTGTTTTAGTGCACTAAATATATAGAACTTACATAATATAACATCTAATAGTTTTTTATGTATATATGTTGCTTCTTCAATTTGTGTTATTTGATGATGACAATACCCATAAAAACAAAATTCAATTAATTTTGTGGATGGAATGATATTTCGGCACGCGAATTTGCGTGTATGCAGAAATTGTTTAATCAGTCCCCGCGTGGAATCTGCGAATGAATTTTAATTTAAAATCGAATACATTTAATTTTATTGCAGCTTGTTTGCCACAAAATAAGTTAAATATACGAGTCCGTTCTATGTAAAATATTAACAGCATGTGTGTGCTCGCTCATTGTCATATCATTTAATGAATGAATGTGTAATGATATTTGTTGCATATTTAAAAAAACGTATTACAGCAGCGCTACCACACTTTTCTAATTTGCTACAGTTTAGTCTTACGTCAACTTGAAAAATATCCCAAACACAGTAAGTATATCAGCATTTGTTTTTATTACACAATGAACAAGAATTCTAGTCTTGTTATTTTGTTTGTTACAATTAAATTAGCTAAGAACTAAACAGTCTATTCGCTATTCGTAAGTCTAAAACAAACTATTTACGAATTTTCTGTCTAAGCCCAATCAGGGCTATTAGTCTAGAGCCAAGGGCAAAATCATTTCGAATAATTTATATACCTTATATAGGTATTGTTAATTTAATTTAATTGTAATTTTAGTAAAGTGATATATAACTTTATGGGTGTAATTTGCCTGAAATAAATAAATGAATGAATAGGTATTGTTATACGCACGCACTGTTTTAAATATAAGTATATTGGTATTCGCCATTGTTAAATAACAAAATTTTATAATAGAAAACAATATTTATTTGAAAAAAATAAATTAAATTAAATTACAGATTCTAAACAATAAATAAAAATTAATATAGCCGGACTAACATAAGGCAGAGCACATGGGAAATGTGGTATGAGATCGGAGTCGGATACAGGTATTACAATATTACGAATCAACGATTCTACAGATTATACGTCGTTACTTTGACTTGGGTCATGGTGCTCTAAAATGCTTTTACTCAGAGATATAGTAATCCAAATTTATAATCCTCAATCAATGTATATCAAAATCGCTGATTTGTTGTAGTTAATGACAACGTCAAGTCCTATGACTGGACACATTTGTTGGAATACATTGCTGGTTCGATTTATTTTATAAAAATAAATAAAAAAATCATTTAGAATTTATTACTGGTATTTTGCTCCTATGTCAGGGCACATTCTGTATATATTATACTTTTTACGTTATTTTTACGTCATCGCGTCAGTTAGACTTATGGAAAGGATTACGCGTATCAATTTTCGTCAATTTATCTATAAAGCCATATTGAACCTGAACCAACTGTGTATTAAATCATTTACTCAAAGATTACTTACTACTATAATATAACTCACAAGGCAAAGATAAACTGTGGCACGTCCATTGACTGCACCGAGCAACACTCGCCGCGCTCGTAATATTTTATTAGGATTAAGTTGTGGCCGTATTTCACCGCCGATAAACAATCCGACACCGAATGAGCTCAGTTTTTTGCAAACTCAATTTTCGAGGATATTTATTATCAGCACGGATAATATGGTTTAATCTGGGCATTAGTGCCGCGCTAACAAATGGGAGCGTGGTGGAATTGGGCCACTTAGAGCGGACACATGAGCGCTTTTGCGCGAGCACTTCTGCTGTGGAACGTGTTGGCAGCGTATGTTTCGACGTTTGTTTCACTTCAAGTAATTGGGTATGATGCAATAGTCAAAAGTTCTAATCTAACTTTACGTGTATATTTTCTCAACGGGCGTAAACTGTAATATGATCTGAATACAATCACTGTGCACAATGTACTAGAGTAATGAACGGCATCTTCCATTTACACCTACCGTTTTATGAAATTGTTTGCATAATGGCCATACTGCTGGTGTGTTTCGAAAAATAAACTCGAAATTGCTATAATTATCAGAATTTTATTTTTCGAAACACACGAGCAGTATATTCAAGTTCGTTTGTTCGATAATTTGGTCAATTATAGTAAAAAATTGGTTGCATTGTAGCAGAGATTGACAAGAATAATATTGTTGTAGTAGTGTACAAAATGAAACAAATACTCGGGTGACAATGTTTGCAGCTTCGCAAGGCAATAAGGTCCAGACATTTATCATAGTAGTGGAAATAGACTGTCTGTGCACCAGCCACTTTACCTTAAAGGTATTCGAATTCCGTGAAACGCAGACGACAGCTGTTTTAAAAGTGAAAAGTATACGGGGCGGGCTTTATTACAGAAAAATCCTACTACTATTATAAAGGCGAAAGTTTGTAAGTATGGATGTATGGATGTATGGATGTATGGATGTTTGTTACTCTTTCACGTAAAAACTACTGAATGGATTTGAATGAAACTTTACCACAATATAGCTTATACATCAGAATAACATATAGGCTACAATTTTTGAGGTTTCTAATGTGAGGTCGTAAAAAAACACATTTTTTGCGCTACTAGACGGGACGAACCTGAAGTCCACGCGAACGAAGTCGCGGGCAAAAGCTAGTAGTATAATAAGACATGAAATAGTTCATTTTAGAAACTAAAAAAACCGTACCGTAACCGTAGTAACCGTCTTAATAGGGTGTTACTAGGCAGACATCTTAGGTCGCATTGTTACTTATAGTGGCCAAATGTCTGGCTTTCTAATAAAAAAAACTTACGATTGATTGACATACTGAAAAAAAAAATGTTTCCAATTAAGAATTTTAACACTTTAATTACATTATTTAACGATTAATTGCTAAGTATAATAATGGATCTTTGTTATAAACATGAGAGTAATTTGACGTTAGTCATAGTGTAAAATAGTGCAATCGAGCCCAGCTTTCGCTGTCGTATAGTTATAAGGATAATTCACTGTATCACCCTGTATACTGGTTCAGCGTTCAAAAGCATTCGCGGTAAAGCTTCGCACAGAAATGGTAATGGTTTGGCGCCGCGTACCGTTTTGATGCAATGTGCTCAGCCATATTTTTGCGAGGTTTTTCAGTGTTTTTCAAGCGAATAATAAAATATTTCAATTAGCCGAGCATTATGCGTGAATGTTTGTATTCAGGTTTATAAAATGATAGTCTAAAAACATTGCTTATTATTCGTAAAGTATTAGCAATATGGCTTGTTAGATAAGATATATCGAATAACGAACCCAATTTTAGTGATGAAATCATATTATAGCCCTGGAATAATAGACATTAATGTTTCATATTTTTGATATACGTACTTAATAAAGTGATGGATAAAAGGCGCCTGATGCATGTCTAAATAATTAGATATTACAGTATATTTGAATTCTTATTGAGAATTTATAATGATTTATTACATCTAAGCACACAGCTAAAACCTACTAATTAGCTTTAATTATTGTGTTATTATCATTAAAATTAACACAAATTTAATTTCAGTAGCCCTGCCACATAATCGATATGTGCTACTGCCGTTTACCTGTGAAAAGCGTAAAAAGGCGTTTAATAAAGTCCCAGGACAAATGTCCGGTCCAGTTAATATGGCTCATTACGGGCGCTCGCGGCGCGCGTTTTCGCTTCGCTCTTTTACGCTCGCGTCGCTTTACTGCGTTGGGTAATAAATTGAAGCACTTTACTATTGAATTGATTTTTGACAGTGTTTCTTGGAAAATAACAAATTCTTCTTAACAATGTTGTATTGGATACAAATATTTTCTTTAGTTCAGTTGTTCAGTAGCTGAAGTGCACGTAGCGCAGTGGTGGCAGCGCTTTGGTAGAGATACCGAAGTTAAGCAACTTATAGCGCGGTCGGTGTTTGGATGGGTGACCATTCCGACCATATAAGTGACGTATATCACGAGCATCTCCGTGCTTCGGAAGGCACGTTAAGCAGTTGGTCCCGGCTAATATCGGTTGATATTAGTCGTTAAGCCTAGTCAAAGGCCCTCTGGCCGGCTTGATAAAATCTGACAGCAAGGGTGGTCGCTTGCCTTGCAAACACCCCTCCGCCAATCCGCACTGAGCCCGCGTGGTGGAGTATGGCTCATAATACCTCATATTTGAGGTAAGGCCTTTGCCCAGCAGTGGGATGCTTACAGGCTAATTTTACTTTACTTTTTAGTTCAGTTATCACAGATAACATAAGTTTTATTTAAGGAAGTCATGTGTCATTGTTCTCGCCACCCATGGCGAGAATACGATGACGATATAGATGACAATGATACGCAATACCAACTTAATATTTAATTATTCTAAATTTTTAGCAAAAAAACATTACCACAGCCAGTAGGAAATAACAATCTATTAAAAAAAACTACGTTACCAATCATTTTCTCAAGTTTGTATTTTTTAAAAATTTTACCCGTTTTGCGACTCTCTCTATCGTCGCTTTTTAATTAAGACGCTTGTTAAATCAACCATGGAAGTTATGATTAATGATTAGTATTAAAGGGAGACATCTTCAGCTTCCATTGTCCGGGATAAATAATTCCCCGGAAGCTCAGTAATGGTCCTTCGGGATCTGTTTTCTTTCCAAATTAAATGAAGTGAAATTTGATTTTCCGTTGATGGAGCGTCGGCTTTGCCGTTGGTCTTATTAAATGCTTGATTTAGTTACAAATGTGCGTTAATTAATTAATTAACCGTTCCGTTGCTTCGGTGCTAGGCTCTGGCAAAATGATTTCAATTAATTCCCGTTCGCCTTCGTAGAATTGTGTTGTTCGTTAATTTACATGATATTTTCATCAAATTACATAATGCGCCAGCTATGTGCAATTAAAACACAAAAGCTGTATAATTAAAAGCTTCACATAGTTGCTCCCTCATAGCTTTACAAAATTATAGATAGTTTCAAAATGAATTTGGAATACAATTCGAATCCAAAACCCATAATTTCGTGAATATATTCAGGTGCATTGCAGTTGTTAATTCCTCTATGAGTGGGGTCAAAATAATGTTGTCAGCACAATGGTAAATCACCATTAGTCCGTACTTTATCACCTCGTTACTGCAACTTATAACATAATATCGAATATACTTCAAAGAATCAAAGAATGAAAAACAGTTAATTTCACAAAATGCTTCATAGCCCTGTTGGTTTTGTTTTGTGAGATTCAAATACGAAATCGCTATTTTTTATTTTGCATGATCATGACTGTCGTATAGCTTTAGACATTCAAAACAGTCCTACAGGTCTGACACATCGCTCGCTTTTCTACAGCTTCAATTGGACGGCATAGAGGATGTTCCCTTCTGCCTTGAGGGAGGTATTAGCGCCGACACTCAATTGCTGTGTGCGCAAGCTTGCAGGTCCTCCTCGTAGTGATTCGTGCACTGAATTCTGTCAATAGGTAGTATGTATCTGCGCTATCAATCACAATATTTGCTAACAACACACTTTTCTCAGAAACGAACCAATTGAATCATGAATGTTTGATTTGCAAGGCTTGAATCATACCAGAAAATACACGTAGTATTTACTTAACTGTTTGATCATTATGAAAATAAATACTAAGTCTGGCCATAAATACTGTTATAAATAATAAAAAATACATTTGAATTTGGAATCTGACATTTTAATACGATAGTTCATTGTGTTTTCTCATTTTGGTGCCAATACATTGTACAATATTTTGCGATAAAAATGGAGTGGGGTGATAAAGAGAGCCGAATCGTTGAAATTGCATTACACAAGGAGCCAAATGCAATTTTTAAAACTTTCCATACACTTGAGATAACTCAAATGTTTGTGTAAATGAGACTTCCTCTGTTTGTGAGAGAAAAAGATCTGGCTGTCTACGTAGTGTTCGTACGAAAAAGGTGGTCAAAGCAGTAAGGGAAAGAATTCAAAGAAATCCTGTCCGAAAGCAAAGGATTGTATCTCGGGAAATCGAGATAGCACCTAGAACCATGTCGCGTATTTTAAAAGATGACTTAGGACTTGCAGCCTATAAGAGACGTACTGGTCATTTCTTAACTGATAATTCAAAAAGGAATAGGTTGGTAAAATCGAAATAACTACTGAAGCGGTACAAAGGGAGGTCACAATTTTTTTTTGTTTACGGATGAGTTTTTTTTTACAACTGAGCATCATTTTAACAAACAAAATGACCGTATTTCTGCTTAAAGCTCTAAGGAAGCTACCTAATTAGTTAACAGAGTGCAACGTGGACATTATCCGACTTCAGTGATGGGGTGTTATGTTAGCTATGAAGGAGTGACAATATTTATGGCAAGACTAGGAAGAGTTATTTGACGACGCGTTTAGTGTAATGGTTGAAAATTAAAATAAGTGGGTACTTTAAAAAAAACGTATGTTCGCGGGCAGGTGAAGAGTTGGTTGCCTTTTATGTTTTTGTTTAGAAAATATTAATATCACAGTACAGAAAATTACAGTGTAACAAGAATATCGTAGTTTAAAATGCCCGTTTTTCCGGCGACAAATAAATCGTGTGGCGAACTACAAGATTTATTTCACATCGCTGTTTTAAACCGCGCTGAAAAAGAAGAAATTAAGACAAATAAAAAGAAATATTCAGTTAGTTTTGTTATTTACGTATTTTTGTGAGCATTGGCTAAATGCTATGCGTAAGGTTAGCGAACTTTAAGTCTGAAAAATTTGACATTTCGCGTAGACAATTTCAATATTCTGTTTTTCTGCTCCATCGAATATCCTTCTATCTTTAATAAATTAAAAAAAAATGTATGTAATTTTTTAAGCCTGATTCAAACATTCTTCTCAATCAAGAAATACACGAAAATACCAATTTTGTCTCAGCATTTTTCGAGCGCCACCTGGTGATTTTACAGGGATCTATGTCGAGACTTCCGCGCCTGAAGTCTGGCTAACTAATACAAAAAAAAGGCTGGCCTCTACCTTGGCCAGCGTATAAGCCTGGCCATTCAAAGAGGCAATGTGACCAGCCTCATAGGCACCTTTTCGTGGGACAGTGACCTGGGTCAGTTTTTTTTATTTGTATGTTACTAACAACCTGTTAAAAAAACTTTTTCGTGCTACTTTTGAGGTTTTAGTTTAAAATATAAAAAGTTTAAACTAAAACCTATCCTATGAACCTAAAGAGCATCTAGGTAATAACCTAGATTAGTATTATTTTACCTTGTAATTTCTTATGTAAATTATAATAATCGATATCAACTAATTAATCAAAATCAATTATATGTAAATATAATTATCAGATACAAATCCCGCAAATAAATATGATAGCTCCACTGTGCAAAAACCCAATAACATCATTTTTAAATGTCTGTGCATTGAGCATGTGGTTGCGTCAAACCAAAACAGCTAATTACGGAACTCCGAATGTAATCGCACGATCGCGGTCACTTTATATCGGCCACATTTACAAATATTCATAAAAAGAACGTCATTATAATTTATGTAAAAATGAAAACATTTATATTGATCTGAAAAAGGACTAAAGGTGTTGTAGTAAGGATGTAGTTGGCAGACAACGGTTAGTCAGATGGATTGTTTTGTTTGCGGGCTCTGTGTTGCACGTGGCCGCCTACACATTTTACTTCGCGTTAAAAACATTATAAAATTTTCACATAAAATAAATTAAATAAAAAAAACATCGGTTTCAAACTTTTTACTTGCAACGATAGTAGTCCGATTTGCTATTCTTATTCTGTAACGGTAAAACCACGCACTTAGTATCGGTAATTTATACTACGTATATGAGCCACGATATAAAGAGTGATAGTTTAAAATCATAGCTGTACCCTCATCACGAGACACTATCGAACACGTAAGCGTTTGGAGAGAAAGCGATCAATTCGTATGAACATTGGATTAGCGCCCCCGGCGGTGCGTAAAGAAATCACTTTTTATACTATGAATTTTGACATTTTACGATACGTTTACGCATTCTATAGTTTTTCGTGCTCAGGGTACTGTACTGTTTTCGTTCACCCGAATCAACGGGGACATTTGTCAAATATTTCCCTCGACCGAGATGTATAAAAAAATAACATAATAACACAAGTCAAAGGACGCTCCAACATTATCCTGAAAAAGAGCACCCTTCTCGAGAATAAGTGAAGTTTCCTTTTTGACGAGTGGTTTCTTTGAAAATATTCCTTTGTTAATACATTAGAACCCTTACCGCATGTGTGGAAACATGGCTACATTCGTACTCCGAATATGAGTAGCATTATCTTCATAATTTATATTCCAGTACGTATTAATGTTTACCTGCTAGTTTATTAAGGGTTGGGTGGATTATCAGCGGCTGCGTTCACACCGAACGTTTCCTTAATTTATGTAATGTTTTTGTTTATAAGCAAGTTTCAAAAAGTTTCCAATTCATACAGGCACTCCAATAGGTATACAAGGGACCGCACACAGATACTTATTAAGAATTGGTTAAGCTTTAATAAATACTAGCAGTTCCTCACGACTGCGCTTTTTGAGTTTGCTCCATCCCCTCCCGTCGCAGCGTGATGTTTTTGTAGCTCAAAGCCTTCCCCGATAAATAAGTAAGCTTTCCAACACAAAAATGTTTGTTTTAAATCGATCCAGCAGTTTCTGAGGTTAGCGCGTTCAAACAAACAAACTAACTCTCCAGATTTTTTATATTAGTATAGTTATTTGAACTAAGTACGTTAAGTTATTAAAAAAATTAAAACGACTTTAGGTCAAAAATTAGTTTGAACATGCAAGTCGTACGTCGTGCAACGTAAGAATAGCCGTTTTCCAACTATTTCATTTAATTTTGTTCCAGGCAAAGCTTATTCAAGAATTTAATGGGCTGATTTTCCTGTAACTGTAGCTTAAGCTCTTATTGCATATTAATGCACACAACGAAAGCTTATTTTCACTTCACATTAAAGTAAAGTACGTAATACGGATCAGACTTAGGGCCATTAGCACTTTTTGCGTATTATTGCGATTTTCACTTAGCCCCAATTGTTTCGGTATCGTATATCAGAGTTAAATGGGAGCTTTTTATATGTAAGTGAGAATTGCGAAGACGTAACTATACAAGACAGCTGTGAAATGTAGCTCTTGCATTGTTACGAGTGGTACATGATATTTTCATTTATTTGGGTTGAAAGGTGTTTAATGCTGCTTACTGTGTTACAAATGGCACTGTATGTCGGGCATTATAAAGGGAATTGCTTTGTTTATACAGATTTTGTCTTAGATTTAGCTACTATAACATTCAAGTTTGAATAATCTACCCAACCGTTACGGAACCAGCACCATCTAGGCGTCAACCATATGGAAGCACGTTACGTCAAGGGACCAGCAAACGCCTCGCCTCGGATCGTATTTGCTACAACTTGTGACACAAGTACCAGAATCCAATAACAAAGGGATATAATATCTGAGAACACCATCAATAATTAATTATTATGTTCATTTCTGTCACACATTGTGTTCACGATTCTCGAGAAATGGGTCAAACTACAAGCACAGTAGGTACTAATGTTACCTAGTTTTGGTCGTCAACAACAATTATTCCTCCATTACTCCTGATTGCGCCTAGCATTTCGAAGAAAACACGTTTCGACTGATCCTGAGATAGGAAGACTAATGATTTAATATAATTATCGTTACGGTGGAATAACTTGGAAATGTCTTATCAATTTGCTTGGTTCATTTTTTGTTTGGTAGAACATTGAGGCACATGATTTTCTGTATTAGTTAAATGGTATTTACTTTACTTACGGCCTGTCACAATGTATGAATATCCTCCCATAAGCGTTATCTGTCCACGATTTAATACGAAATAATGGTTCATTTTTGTATTATCCATTGGTTAGTGCTTGTTTGTCGAATGTGAAACAGGCCTTTAGCTTTACATGCAAACGGCTGGTGGAATGAAATTGTTTATTCGATAGCTCGCTGAGAAAACGTCATGGCGATACATTAATTTTATTACCGACTGACAGTAATATTCGCTTATTGTAAAGTAGGCTGTCACTATATTTAACTAACGTTACGGCACAGTGTGCTGGCGTCCAAATAGCCCCATTGCGTCACGTAACCGGTTGAATGTGGTCTCCTAGACCCGTAATGAGGAATATTATCACCTCCGCGCGTGACCAACCCTCCGCCCTCCGCACTCCGCACACTTAATTAACGACATTTTTTGGCCGATCCTACCCCTGAATATAAACGAGTTAAATGAGCTGCTTTTAAAATGCATGAGTTCCTTGGTAGCGGCACCTATTCTAGAGAATTATTCTTAAAAAAGCTAGTACAAAAAGTTCTTTAACAGTAAAGATATTAATATCGTTCTATCTATATCACCATGATGTCTCCCAGATGACGTGAAAGTAATACTCGTACACTAGGTATATTAGGTAGGGGCCGACCACGTTCTGTACAGTTTCTGCCGTACAGAAGAAGAAAAGGCCATTATTCATCTCCATGATGCACCCGGATGAGATAGGGGACTAAGCAGTAAACTCTTAAACACAAGGGATGCTACAATAGATCAAACCTGGTCGAGTTGGCAATAATAAGGCCCAAAAACAAATAATAAATAGGCAGAGAACCTTTTATACGTAGGCGTGACTCGCCCTTGACCATTTTTGCGCTGTAATGTAGCAGTATGAGGTGTATATATGATAGTTCGCACCTTGTTTATTATGTCACTTTTAAGCGACTCTGTATTTCATATTCAAGGAACCGCCACCATTATTGTTACCTATTAACCCACTATGGACCAACGTCTGAAATAAATATTTTTGAATTTGAATTTGAATTGTACCTACTCCGCGATCTTCAATGCAAGGAAATAAGTAATTGAAACGTTATTAGCAAGGACTTTATATCGAATCATATCCTTAAATATAAGTTAACATAATAATTCAATGCAATATAGCAAATAACCTATGTATACTTATATCGCAAAATTTTCACAGGTATACCTACAGTATTCTCGAAAAGGTTAATTTTATGAGAGTCAACAGGATATAACTTAGCTTATTGTAGTTGTATAAGAGAAGTTTCCTTTTTGACGAGTGGTTTCTTTGAAAATATTCCTTTGTTAATACATTAGAACCCTTACCGCATGTGTGGAAACATGGCTACATTTGTACTCCGAATATGAGTAGCATTATCTTCATAATTTATATTCCAGTACGTATTAATGTTTACCTGCTAGTTTATTAAGGGTTGGGTGGATTATCAGCGGCTGCGTTCACACCGAACGTTTCCTTAATTTATGTAATGTTTTTGTTTATAAGCAAGTTTCGAAAATTTTTATATTCATATAGGCACTTCAATATGCATAAAGGACCGTATACAGTTACTAATTAAGTAATAGTTAAGCTTTAATAAATACTAGCAGTTCCTCACGACTGTGCTTTTTTTTTGATTTTGCTCTATCCCCTCCCGTCGCAGCGTGATGTTTTTGTAGCTCAAAGCCTTCCCCGATAAATAAGATATCCAACACAAAAAATCTTTTTTTTTTAAATCGATCCAGCAGTTTCTGTTGTTAGCGCGTTCAAACAAACAAACAAACTCTCCAGATTTTTTATATTAGTATAGTTATTCGAACTACGTTAAGTTATTAAAAAAAATATAACGACTTAAGGTCAAAAATTAGTTTGAATATGCAAGTCGTACGTCGTGCAACGTAAGAATAGCCGTTTTCCAACTATTTCATTTAATTTTGTTCCAGGCAAAGCTTATTCAAGAATTTAATGGGCTGATTTTCCTGTAACTGTAGCTTAAGCTCTTATTGCATATTAATGCACACAACGAAAGCTTATTTTCACTTCACATTAAAGTAAAGTACGTAATACGGATCAGACTTAGGGCCATTAGCACTTTTTGCGTATTATTGCGATTTTCACTTAGCCCCAATTGTTTCGGTATCGTATATCAGAGTTAAATGGGAGCTTTTTATATGTAAGTGAGAATTGCGAAGACGTAACTAGTATACAAGACAGCTGTGAAATGTAGCTCTTGCATTGTTACGAGTGGTACATGAAATGTTCATTTATTTGGGTTGAAAGGTGTTTAATGCTGCTTGCTGTGTTACAAACTGCTCTGTATTTCGGGCATTATAAAATAAATTTCTTTTGTTTGTTCATACAGATTTTGTCTTAAACCCTTTGCACACTGCGAATTTTAGCGGCGATACAGTCGCGATGCAGAAGCTGGAGATTGACAAATTATGTAGTGTATATTGGCGACTGCATTGATACTAACGCGCGTTAGCATCGATTCAGTCGCGCCTCTGCATCAATGGCAAATTAAATTGTTCATTGCGTGAATCGCGATGCTGTCGCGCGTTTTCAAAACGCACGTTAGTATCTATGTTAAAAGAAGCAGTGTGTAATGGGTCTTAGATTAAAATACTATTTAGCATTCAAGGTTGAAGCATATTTACAAATCCGTGAAGGAACCAGCACCAACTAGGCGTCAACCATACGTTAAGTAAATGCCTCGCTTCGGATCGTATTTGCTACAACTTGTGACACAAGTACCAGAATCCAATAACAAAGGGATATAATATCTGAGAACACCATCAATAATTAATTATTATGTTCATTTCTGTCACACATTGTGTTCACGATTCTCGAGAAATGGGTCAAACTACAAGCATAGTAGGTACTAGTGTTACCTAGTTTTGGTCGTCAACAACAATTATTCCTCCATTACTCCTGATTGCGCCTAGCATTTCGAAGAAAACACGTTTCGACTGATCCTGAGATAGGAAGACTAATGATTTAATATAATTATCGTTACGGTGGAATTACTTGGAAATGTCTTATCAATTTGCTTGGTTCATTTTTTGTTTGCTAGAACATCGAGGCACATGATTTTCTGTATTAGTTAAATGGTATTTACTTTACTTACGGCCTGTCGCAATGTATGAATATCCTCCCATAAGCGCTATCTGTCCACGACTTAATACGAAATAATGGTTCATTTTTGTATTATCTATTGGTTAGTGCTTATTTATCGAATGTGAAACAGGCCTTTAGCTTTACATGCAAACGGCTGGTGGTATGAAATTGTTTATTCGATAGCTCGCTGAGAAAACGTCATGGCGATACATTAATTTTATTACCGACTGACAGTAATATTCGCTTATTGTAAAGTGGGCTGTCAATATATTTAACTAACGTTACGGCACGGTGTGCTGGCGTCCAAATAGCCCCATTGCGTCACGTAACCGGTTGAATGTGGTCTCCTAGACCCGTAATGAGGAATATTATCACCTCCGCGCGTGACCAACCCTCCGCCCTCCGCACTCCGCACACTTAATTAACGACATTTTTTGGCCGATCCTACCCCTGAATATAAACGAGTTAAATGAGCTGCTTTTAAAATGCATGAGTTCCTTGGTAGCGGCACCTATTCTAGAGAATTATTCTTAAAAAAGCTAGTACAAAAAGTTCTTTAACAGTAAAGATATTAATATCGTTCTATCTATATCACCATGATGTCTCCCAGATGACGTGAAAGTAATACTCGTACACTAGGTATATTAGGTAGGGGCCGACCACGTTCTGTACAGTTTCTGCCGTACAGAAGAAGAAAAGGCCATTATTCATCTCCATGATGCACCCGGATGAGATAGGGGACTAAGCAGTAAACTCTTAAACACAAGGGATGCTACAATAGATCAAACCTGGTCGAGTTGGCAATAATAAGGCTCAAAAACAAATAATAAATAGGCAGAGAACCTTTTATACGTAGGCGTGACTCGCCCTTGACCATTTTTGCGCTGTAATGTAGCAGTATGAGGTGTATATATGATAGTTCGCACCTTGTTTATTATGTCACTTTTAAGCGACTCTGTATTTCATATTCAAGGAACCGCCACCATTATTGTTACCTATTAACCCACTATGGACCAACGTCTGAAATAAATATTTTTGAATTTGAATTTGAATTGTACCTACTCCGCGATCTTCAATGCAAGGAAATAAGTAATTGAAACGTTATTAGCAAGGACTTTATATCGAATCATATCCTTAAATATAAGTTAACATAATAATTCAATGCAATATAGCAAATAACCTATGTATACTTATATCGCAAAATTTTCACAGGTATACCTACAGTATTCTCGAAAAGGTTAATTTTATGAGAGTCAACAGGATATAACTTAGCTTATTGTAGTTGTTTTCTTCCGATACAACAACAGAGAGTTTTCACGAATAAATTTAATGTACAAAACTTTTGTTGTTCTTGACCAAGTTGTTAGCAAAAGTGAGCGATATACTTAGCAGCACTCGAAAATGCTGAAATGTATTTCGATGTTAGGCCTCTGTATTACCTTTGTGGCTGAGTGCAGGCGGCGTAATAGACGCTCCGCTCCGATCGGAACGCGCCGCATGCCGCCCCGCGCGGCCGTCCGCATTCCGCTCGCTCCGTTCGCTCCGTTCGCTCAGCTTAAGTCGCTTTGAACGCGTTTCAAGGCGTCGATCTTAATCCCAACGAAATAGGTCAGGACTAGTAACCTTGACATAGTTTAGATCCTTTTATTTGACATCCCACGATGGTATGCCCGTAATTTAGGATTTTGATTGAAGTTTTGATGAGTGCCTCTAAAGCATTTAATAAACATTAACCGTATGACACATTTCCATGAATTGCCTAGAACTATGGGTAGTTTAGTGAAAATAGTGGTGGTGGAGTTCGGAGGCAAAGGCTTTTCTAGTCCTCGTTTGCCTTGCTTCACACAGTCCGCTTCAGACAGACAAAATCACGACTAACAAGAGGCTAAGCCGAGCCACAAGGCACTGGTGAGAGGCGACTTAACCTCATGTCAGATATATTTCTGACTAGCTACAAGTGTGTCTGCGACCTCATGAAGAATATTGAAAAGGAAAGTTTGAGAACAATGATCCCGATCTAGAAATGATTTAGTTAAATATCTTCTGATATCATTCGTTGCTAACGAAGTAAAAAAAAAGTTTTATATATAGTACGTAGGTATTTCTTTTTCGCAGTTCATAAAAAAGTTTGTGAATCGTTATTTAGAAGTCTCAAAACTTTAATCTTGGGCTACTTTACCAAGGTGCGCGATATAAATATAAAACTTTCAAGTGCGCTTCCGAGTGAGACGCCGCCGAACAAATGACTATATTATAGACTGTGGCAGTTCCAAGCATAGTTGTTAATAGCGGCCACTTTTCAAACGCACCTCTAGCGAAGCACGTCCAGAGTATAGCCCAGTTGGCACGTGCCTAGACTATAGACGGCTCTTTTGGACCTAGCTTTATTATCGAACTGACTACATCGCAGAAATAACCACATTATCGGACTAAAGACACATTAGGAGGGAGTGCGTGGAAGGAATGTTGTTGTTTTGAGTTTTATATGTAATTTCCTAACACACGTCTTAAGAGGATCGAGTGCGCGCAAGCTTCCATACAAAAAGAGAAAACGTTTTCCACCCCTTAAATGTTGTCTGATTTTGTATTTTTTTTTACATGTTAGAGATATTTTGAAAAACTATGCTCGTACTTTTTTTTATATTGTATGTTTCAGAAAATATAAGAACCTAAACATTAACTTTTTTACTAAATAATCTCGTCAGAATTACGGCCATTTTTAACAATTCAAGCCTTTATTCAAAAAATCGAAGACGTACAAGCGTAGTTCAGGATGTATGAAAACGAATGATATCAAATTTGTCTCATTCTATAAAGGTTTACGGGTAGGAAAATGTTTTCCCCCGAAGCATATTTCGACCGTTGGCGTTCGAAATGTATGAAAAATCGCGCTGCGCTACGCCTGCACACGATCCTCTTAAGGGTCCTCCTCTTACTATATTGGTTCTTCTGATAGGTAGAAGCTTACTAATAAAAAGTGAATATAAATTCTTCAGATACCTACCTACACAGTACAAGATTTTAGCTTGACTTGTTAGCCCAGTTGTTTGTGCCTTCTACTTATGTCAAAAAGCATATTTTAGAATGAAATAACAGGGCAGATGTTATACCAGAGACCCCAACTTTGTCAGCAATTTTTCATGGGGATTTAGCGTTAAGTTTCAAAGATTCCGTTAAGATCAAGGTGTTGGTTTACCTTCTACGCGCGATTTAAAACAGCCGTACATATTTATGTATAGGATTCCTCACAATAAAACACAGCACTTCACTAGAATTATTCGGTTTATTCCAGTAGATGTAGACACAAACAACCGTACACTTCAACCGTTCAAGACAGAATGCCGAGCCAGCTTCGAGTGTTTGCTTTTATAACATCGCTTCCCGCCATTACGCCCTCTAGCGGCGTTTTTAAGAACTGATTCGTAAAATAGTCAATACAACAACTATTTTAAAATAAAATATTTTGTTGCGCACTCTGGTGGCGGTTTAAGGAACTAATTATTGAAATAGTCATAATAATTACCATTTCATTTTTAGTTTTAACACTTATTTGGTTAAAAGTTCAGAAAAATGCGTTTCAATTAAAAATAAACCTAACACTCGTCCATCCTGACAGCACGTATGTCCTCATACGTGTATGTATCTGGTGATAACCTAACACTCGGCTGACTAGACATTCTTTACAATACTTTAAAATGACTTTCGGATATTGAGTATATCCAACTTCATATTCATTTTATTGAACACGAGCAAACCTGTTCTCGTGTTAATAAATAATTTGTGAGCAAACCTGTTCTCACATCTATTTAGCATACCTCGTTTCAACAGGGAAAAGTAATAAAAGAAGACTTTCATGTTCAGTGAGCAAACATGTTCTCACGGAAAAAAAAAACAACTCTTAATTTGAAAACAATCAACATGGTTTATCTCAGTTCAGTAAATAGCTAGAAAACTTATTTACATTAAATAAATTAACCATCATAGAGCAGGTATATTATGTAATAAATAGAAACTAAACTAAGACAACCATTATTTGTAGTGAGCAAATCTGGTCTCACATTAACTTCACGTGTATACATATTTTAAATTGATCCATATGTTGTATGGTGAGCTAACCTGATCTCAGCCATACCTTTAAAAATCCAATAATATTATATTCACTCGTCAAAAACACCAGTGAGCAAACCTGTTCTCACCAAATAAAATAATTATGTAGTAAGCTACTGATAATATTTACTATAAGTTGACTTAACCTAAAACGCATACATACAGAATATTTTAAACCATACTTATTTATTTTAAAATGATTAACGTAAATATATTCTTAAACAGATCATTTAGAAATAGCTTTACAACATAGATTTGCTCACCAAATCTGATCTCAGACATACCTTAATAATATAATATTCAATAATATATTCACATAACAATACAACATCAGTGAGCACCTTTTACTGGCCGAATTAAATAATTGTTTAGTAAGCTATTGATAATTATACTATGAGTTACCTCACCTAAAGCTATCATTACAATTTGTGAACAAATCTGTTCTCGCAAGAGAAATATTTTAAATCGACAATTGCAATTATTGGCTGTCGACTTCATCATTATCGGCATCAGTATCGTCGTTAACTTGTAAGGCAGCAATATGAATCCACGGTTTCATGCGGTCTGCAGCAACAGTCGAGCCACGTTTGTGCTTCATATTGCTGAACCCCGGTATAGATTTTATTTTATATCGATCATTTCCTAACACCCTAATGACACGAAACGGCCCTACAAACGGAGGAAGTAACTTCCTACTTTTACCATTATTATCAATAGCTGTTTGAGTTATCTTTACAAGATCACCCTCTTTATATATATGAGCCGGTTTTCTATTTTTATCGTAGTAAGATTTCTGTTTTACCTGTTCACTGTCAATCCTTTCTTTTACTTCCTTCCTAAGTGTATCTAATTCTACATTCACACAAGTTTCTCGAGAGATCTCATCTAGGGATGGATTCAAATCGCAGTTTATACTAGTTCCAAACATTACCTCAGCCGGCGTTTTACCCGTGGTTTTATGCAAGGTATTGTTTATGCCCCATTGAATTTTCCCTACCTCTTTATCCCAATCCTTTTCATTATTTTTTAAATTTTGTGCCGTTAATGAACTGAGTATGGTGCGATTATATCGCTCTACCTGACCATTTGATTTAGGACTAGCGACCGCATTCAATATGTGTTTTATACCTTTTTCAAGGCAATACCTTCTGAAGGCATGTGAAGTAAAACAGCTCCCACGATCAGTAATCAGGCGCACTGGGTTTCGAAAGGTATAAAAGATATCGTCTAAGACTTTAATTACATTGACAGTTTTTGTATTCCGTACGGGTTTTATGAACACGAATTTCGTAAACGCGTCTACTACCACAAGTAAATATGAGTTTCCCCTTTTGGATTTCACGAATGGCCCAAGATGGTCAGCATGCAAGCTGTGAAACGGTATGTCTATTTTCGGTATCGGATGCAGTAGGCCTTCCTGATTATTTTTGTTTTGTTTAGCGAAAGCACACTCTAAACAAGCATTTACATATTTTTTTACAAACCGTGACATTTTAGGGAACCAATATTTCTTTTTTATTTTGTTTAAGGTCTTTTCCACTCCGAAATGTCCGATATCATCATGGCTCATCTTGCATACTTGCCACCTTGCGCCCTTCGGTACTACCCAACGGAGATTATTTTTATCACCATTCACGCATTTGAAAAGTTTATTATCTTTGAGGACGTAATTGTCCTTTATATGTTGAAGATCTTTTGGGTTTGTATTATCGAGTAGGATATCGCGAGTTCTACATAACTCAGCATCTCCCAATTGGAGGGTAAGTAACCAGTCCTCACTACTTATGGTCATTACCGATGGGAAGGATTCATTATGCATGTCTATGTCGAGTGGGGCTGGATTTCTAGACAGAGCATCAACGTGCAACATTTTTGCTCCAGGTTTGTATTCTATGGAACAATCAAATTCCTGCAATATTAACCACCATCGGGCTATGCGCGGTATGAGATCCCGTTTGGAGAAAGTGGAACGTAGAGCACTGCAATCCGTAAGTATTTTAAACTTTTTGCCTAAAAGGTAAATCCTAAATTTCTTTAATGAAAAGACGACAGCAAGTGTTTCCAGTTCGTATGAATGGAAATTTCGCTCCTCTGGAGAGGTCTGGCGGCTATAATAAGCGATAGGTCTCAACTCGTTAGAATCTTGGGATTTCTGTAACAAAATACCTCCGATACCGTACTTACTAGCGTCTGTATGTAATTCTAACTCTGCACTGGTATCATATATTGCCAAAACCGGCCTATGAATTAATTTAGCCTTCAGAGTTTCAAATGCAGATGCCTGTGAGCCCGTCCACTCCCATACTGCATCTTTTTTTAATAGTTTTGTCAGAGGATACGCAATTTGAGCAAAGTTATTAATAAATTTTCTAAAATAACTAACCAAGCCTAAAAATTGTCTTACTTTATGGACGTCGGTGGGCTGTGGAAAATTTTGTACACACTGAATTTTCTTTTCTCCTGGTTTCACTCCCTCGGCACTTATCTCGTATCCTAGATAATCAATTTTTTGCTGAAGAAAACTACATTTTGACAACTTAAGTGTTAAACTAGATTTTTCCATAAGTTGCAAAACTTCCTCAAGTCTATCTAAACACTCTGATGGGCTTGTTCCGAAGATTAACAGATCGTCAATATATACCATAGCTTTAGTAAATCGGGCAGATCCAAGAATCCTGTTCATCATTCGCTGGAAAACAGCTGGCGCATTTGCCAATCCAAACGGCATTCTGTTAAATTCAAACTGGCCATCTGGAGTGACAAATGACGTCAGCGGCTTACTGCTTTCAGCTATAGGTACCTGGTAATAACCAGACGCGAGGTCTAATGTAATAAAATAAGCTTGACCTGACAAGCGAGCAATCTCGTCTTCAATTATGGGCATCGGGTATCTTTCCTTGACCGTAACGGAGTAAAGTTTCCTATAATCAATGCACATTCGCAGACTCCCATCAGGTTTTCGGACTAAAATTATAGGACTGGCATATTCGGACGTAGATTCTCGAATGATGCCTGCGGACAACAACTCACCAACCATATTTCGAACCTGCTCTCTTTCATGGTGAGAGAGTCTATACGGCCTGTATACAATGGGCCGTGAATCGTTTATTTCTATAGACATTTCCGTAGCATTGGTGCATCCCAATTCATTTAAGTTAGATGCAAAGCAATGTTTATATTTATTAAGAATTTTAACTAACCTATCCTTGTGTTCATTTGAAACCGCCTCACCTATGTGAAGCATAGGTTCTGTTATATCTGTGGTAGGAAACGACTCTACCATAGTAGGATATTTCATAATTTTATTTACTGAGTCTACTCTCTCCGCACGGCATAATAAAAAACCTTCCATTAATAAGCAAGGGCTATGACATACTGTTAGTGCGACCTTAACTTTACCCTCATTAACTCTATATATTCCACTACAGATGGTGAATTGCTGACCTGGTTTTCCTACTAGCTTATCTTTTAATAAAATGCTCCCAGTAAAACTATCATTAATATAGGCGTCTATAGTTGCAGGTCCATATAGCTCTATGTCATGGTTGACGAAAACTTTTACTATATTGTCTCGAGATGGTTCAATCTGTGGCATTTCGATGTTAACAGTAAAGAAATTTAATTGGGACAAATCCTTATAGACAATAACGTGGGGTAATTCGGTAAAAGACTGGCCGACAAGAATGGGTTTGTCTAAAAGACAATCTTTAACTACCTTACACAGAACTCTTGCTTGTACACTATCTATTTCCAGATCGACCTCAATATTACCTAAAGACTTTACCAAACTATTACCAAAACCTTTCATGATTGATTCTACATGATCGTGTTCTACGCCTAAATTGGATATTAACGATTCCTTTAGTAATGTAACGTCACTTCCAAAATCAATAAATGCTTCGACCACTAAGTTATTTATTCTTACCGACTTAATAAATTTAGAATTTTGGTTAGAACTTGATATACACATCGTTTTACGGACGTCATCACTTTTTGTAGTTTTATTTTCAGGTTTACTGTAACAGCCTTCAGATTTGTGACCTACTTTGTTACAATAATTGCATTTGATCAATGGCTTAGGACAATGTGCGTAATGATGACCTTTTTCCTTGCAGTTAAAGCAGAAAGGGCCTTGACTTGGTGGTCTGTTTGTTAACTTGGTACCTTGACTATTTAATTTCGAGTTGTCAGGTAAGTTCCTATATTTATGGCGCTCAAAGGAATTACCAGAATCCTTATTACTCATTAAAAATTCTAACAACTGATCAGGATTAGAACAACGTAAAGCCAAAGCACTAGACTTCGTTGTACGATCACTGATTCCGTGAATGATGCAGTCAACTGCGCGCTTGCCTCTAATATCACATTGATTTAAAAGTGCTAACTTCTCGTAATAGTAAACTTCGATCGATTCATTGAATTTACTCTTTCGTCTTAGCATGTCTTCCAAGAGTTGGCCATAATTTTGGTCACAAGGAAAAGCGCTAATTAACTTATCCTGCCATTCCTGCCATGAATATAATATTGTATCTAAACTTTCATACCAAATTTTGGCCAACCCTTGCAATTTTTGCATAGCAAAATGAATGGTAGTTTTATCATCCCAGCCATACACTAAGGCACATTCATTAACCTTTTTTAACCAAGTGCTAATACGTTGATTTTTAGACGAAGGATCAAAATTAGGAAGAATATTTTTATCGTCAATATTTTTATGGTGAGAATCATTAGAGTTCGATGGCTGAGATGGTAAATTACCCTTCATAGACCGTACAATTTGTGCAATATCTTTAATAGAGAAAACTGGACTGCGAGATTTTTCTCTTACGTTGTTTCCATGATGACGATTAGGCGATTTCGATCGAGAGTTATGTCTATGCTCACAAGTGCGTGATCTTCTCCTACTTTCGCGGTTTTTACCCCTAACCTCTCGAGAGCGCGACCGCCTCCTACTGTCACGCCCGTATTTCCTATGCTCTCTAGTACGCGACCCGCCCCTACTCTCGCGGTCTCTTTGGAGTTCCTTTTCAACCATTTTTAGTCGAGCAAGCACATTTTCGAACTCATTTTCACGCTCTCGCGAGTCGTTATTTTGACTACGAGGCGTGCGGACACGACTGCGGCTGGGTCTCTTCGACTTACTTTGCACGTCGTCAGGGTCAGGTTCATGATCATCTTCGCATGGTGAAGAAGGTCTGCTGCGTATCGGAGTTTGCAACCGTCGGCGTTTACCTCCTCTCTCTTTTCCCTCTTGGTCCATGATCTGGAACTCGGAAAATAACAGCTAATGTGAGTATACTTAATAGGTATTAAATGAAAATAGGTCCGTACCGGGTATGGAAAGTAACAAATCCTTATTAAATAAAAAAAGGGAATATTTAATTTCTGCGTGATGCAACCCTCTGCACTTTAGGAGAGAGATTCCCACCATGTACAAGATTTTCAGCCTTTCATGCATTCCATATTGAACACAACACCAGGGAGTGGCCCTGGTCAGATGCCTTCAATATGTCTGCCTCTTGCCTAACACAGTTATTATTATATTTATATATATAAAAATATCATAGCTTGCAAAAACAACACTATCGGAGAGCCACCCCGACCAAGTGCAAGAATCGCAAACAATGATTTAACCGTTCCTTACTGAGAACAACACCGGAGAGTGGCCCCGGTCAGATGTAATCAATAAGTAGGTCTTAATCTAATACAACTAGATAAATTTAATATTTATTACATCCAATCATAATCTGCAAACTCCAACACTACGGGAGAGTCACCCCGGCCAAGTGAAAGGATCGCAAATAATGATTTAACCATTCCTTACTGAGAACAACACCGGAGAGTAGCCCCAGTCGGATGCACTCAATAAGTAGGTCTTTGCCTTAAATAACTAAGTTTTTCTAATATTTATTATATCTATTCACAATCTGTAAGCCCCTACACCACCGGAGGATTACCCCCATGAAGTGCAAAATCCGCCGGTAATAAACCTTTCTTATTGAAAACAACACCAGGGAGTGGCCCTGGTCGGATGTATTCAATAAGTGGGCAAAAACTTGCAAAAATAAAGTAAATCAAAATAAAAAAATAAAACTGAGCGGTACGTGAACACTATCGGAGAGTTGCCCCGATCAAATGTTCTAATACCACGTCAATTGTCAAATCTTTTAAGCTATCTTTCCTTAAGAATACTAATATTTTTATTTCTCCTATGCAAACAGTAGGTTTTGTTCACACAAACAATATCAGGGAGTAGCCCTGACCAAATGTATGTGTTAACAAGTTATATTTGCATCAGAAAAAGAAAGTTTTTATTTTCATGCATGAATTTTAGTTTGCTAATTTTAAAAGACGAAATATTAATTTGTGGACGTGTACTTACGTTATAGTACGATGTCGCGATCCCACTTCTGAGGTATAGGATTCCTCACAATAAAACACAGCACTTCACTTGAATTATTCGGTTTATTCCAGTAGATGTAGACACAAACAACCGTACACTTCAACCGTTCAAGACAGAATGCCGAGCCAGCTTCGAGTGTTTGCTTTTATAACATCGCTTCCCGCCATTACGCCCTCTAGCGGCGTTTTTAAGAACTGATTCGTAAAATAGTCAATACAACAACTATTTTAAAATAAAATATTTTGTTGCGCACTCTGGTGGCGGTTTAAGGAACTAATTATTGAAATAGTCATAATAATTACCATTTCATTTTTAGTTTTAACACTTATTTGGTTAAAAGTTCAGAAAAATGCGTTTCAATTAAAAATAAACCTAACATATGATATAAAAACATATGAGTATATCCAGTTTTTATCGTGAATAGGTTGAAAATTGATAGTAGGTTATTTATTGATAGGTACCTCTTCTTCTCTTCAAATTGTAATCACGCAATTTAACTTGTCGTGTTTCTGCTTACGTCAAATCGGATCCACTTCATCATCAAGGCAGTTCTATGGCTATTAAACAAGACGTCGCGAGCCGCACTGAGCACGAACTGAACGCAATCCATAATCCGGCAGGGTTATTAGATAACTTACAAGCAATCGAGATGGCATGAATAAAGTTAGCGCTTACGTTAAATGGGGAGGCATTGTCAAGAAGTTCATGACCGCGGAGTTAAGAACGATGCAGAAGTGCGGATGAGTCTACATGAGGTTTTTTAAACCTCCTTTCTGCTGACAATTTCTCAAAACAAGCGAACATTTTTATATTAAGGTTTCTAAAGCGTGTTTATATTATTTTTTAGTGCCGCCAAATTATTGTGAGTAATTAAGGTAATTAGCTTGGACGAATTAATTAGCCTTCTTTTCAGCTTTTACTTTACTATACGACATTCTTAAAAATGCAGTTCGAAAGTGACCGAGTTGAGTAAAAGCTCTGCGGGCTTGGCGCTCCGCCATAGCTTATCGATTGTTCAGTATAAGCGATCATTGCCTTATACGCTTGCTTGCACTTGCTTCCACGTGTTTAAAGTGATGCGTTTACTGTGTAACAATATTTAGCAAAACAGCTTACGCTACGAGCTACGATTGGTTACCACTGCTACGATGCTACGACGCTACAAATGTAGTTGTTAGAAATAAGCGGCTTAACGAAGTTTGCTGGTTATCGAGACTTCTTTTCCACCTTGATAGGGGTGGAATAGTAGTGGACCATCACAAATGGACAATATTCAACCTATAGACTAACTTGATTTTTGTTATCAGTCTCAAAAGTGTACCACTCTAGGTCAACTAAATCTAGTAGTTTTCCGTCTCTGGAAAAAAACTGTGCTTTCGGATACAAAGATAGATGACCTGATTAAATCCGTACTATATCATCGTCACACAATAGTTTATGCCACGCACTGCACAGCAAACCAAACAATTTATTAGGTCCGTATTGGCACACTGCCACTATTTAGGTGTATCGATTGTTCAATTACTTGAGCCGATCACTCTGCGTCATGTTATTGCATGTTGGAGGCAAACGGAGCGTCAAAGATAAATAATATAGATATGTCACGCCACTGCATACACAAAGATATGATACAATGCTGTCGTCTTTGTAACGAAAAGCTCAGTAAAATTTAAAAAAAATAGTTTTTTCGAAGAAGTATAATAACTATAGTAACGATGTTAAGACCCCCCAGATCGATTTAGGAATAGTACCTAGGATTTCATTACGCCGCATGGAGTAGTAAAACAATGGCCCCTTTTAGTCATTACCAATTCGTGTTCCTACACCCATTAAACGAGCTCTTCGTTCTAATAAGTCTCCGCGGAATAGGCTTCTACTGCAGACTAAGTCGAGCCCAACTTGAACAGAACTGAATTGAGTCAGTCAGACCGTCGTGTTATTCCAATTTACGTCACAGATTATTTCGCAGAGGCGTTAATTGATGCCTTTGGATGTCGGATGTTGTTGTTGTGGAATATTCGAAAAATTAAAAAAATCGGTTTTGAAAGTTTATTGCTTTTGAATTGATTGATAAAAAGAATAAATGAAAAAATAATAGTTACCTAGTGTTGAGTTTTTACTTGTTACTGAATATAAAATCATTTTTTTAACTTCTCTTGCAAAAAATAACAGAAAAAACGTGTGCAAAAGACGAGCTAGTAGCTACAAATGAATATTCAAATACTTAGTATCTATTTGGTAGAACTATGCTTACGGTGCGTCTGGAGCAACTGACACTGCGTTACCGAGCTTTGGGCGTCAAATCTCGGTGAAAGCAAAAAGTCGCTTTACTATGGGCGTATGGGCATAAAAGAAGAACGTATAAACAAAAGTCACAGACATATCATATCCAAACAAAATATTTCAAGGAATACGAGTAATATATGCACGTTACAAGTCGTAGGCAGTAACTGGAAAACTTGTGATATTGTTATGAAATTCTTTGGAACTTCTAAATTAAATATACTGGATCCTATTCCGAGGAGATCTGTAAATACCAGAATGAAATGTAGAACAAATAATGTATTTTATATATCAAATCATACATTTTTGGCATTGATATGCATAATGCTTGCTGAATACTCTGTTTACCTTCTTTATGTTGTGATAATTTTAATAAAGTGTCCATATCTGAAACCATGTTTGTTTTCCTTTATGTAGCATGTAAATCAAATGATTTGTAGTTTAAAAAATAAAACAAAATTGATCAAGGAACATCTTTTAAAGAATAAGATATTGGAAGGAAAGTCAGAAATGTGTTTAAATTAAAAATGAAAAAATTGAAAAAATGAAAAAAAATGAGTACTTGAAAGTTATTCTTCTCATTAGACCCTAGGTGCTATATCAATGGTAAATATTTTCTCTTCATCCATCCACCCACAGTGCCGAGCTAAGCTCGCAGTTTCGGCAAAAAGTCTGCTAAGTGTTACGAATGAATGCGCAACTTTTAAGGGTTCCGCTCTTGGACCAAATAAACAAAAACCGTGATGGTGGAATACTCTGCTCCTGATGAAAAATGCTTTTAAAAACATTAGCGAACTGAAGTATTGCATCACACTGTAAACTTGAAACTAAAACTTAAATTTGCTGAATGTAACATAATATTTTAAAACCATAAAACAGAAAATGCGTTCTGCGAAATGTGTGAGTACTACATCCAATTAGCAGCATGTAAGTATCAATTACGAGTCTAAGCAACGATTAACGCACGGCTTTTGCAACTAAGGCCCAGTTGCGTGTTCGATAGTTAACTAAATTAATGGCTAGTTTTTACCAGTGGTTGAATATTAATCAATCAATCAATTATTTATTTATTGCAATTTACAATAGATTAAAATTAAGACTAATTAAGATTTAATTACAATAGTGTGAGATTTAAAGAAAAATTCCTTAACCAAATGACAACTATATCTCTAACTAAAAGCATTTTAGACCACTACGGCCATGTCAAGTTAACTACGTACATGTATACGTTGTAGAATCAGTGATATTTTTTTTGCTCCTATTACAGGCCACACCCTGTATAAGTAGAAAGTTTTGAAAGAGGCGTCCACTCAGTTCTGCAAGTCATACCTAATTGCGGAGGAATAAAAACTCCAAAGAGGTACAAGCACTTGAAAAAATACGCTGCAAGTAGGCGTCAAAGTGTCGGTGAGTAGCAAGAACTGAGGGAAACTTCGTCGGTGGAGCGAGGATAGTCTATACGGAGACTTCGTGTCAAGTTAGTGTCGGTAGATAACAAGCTTGGTATACTCTACTATATTTTTAGTCAAAGATTTGTATCAAGATGGTGACAATCACATCTAGATGCTAGGAGGCCCTCGCAATAGTATAATAAATTCCCGCATGTGTTACAAATAGGCATACACCATACCATACATGAGTAGTATTATAGAGGAATTGAACGTGGTAACCATTACGTAAGTAAGTATTTAATGTTATCGTAATAAATAGTAGAGGTAAAGTTTAAAATGAGTAGAGTAGAGTTTGATATAAAGCATATCAAGTTCTCAAGATATTTTTCAAAATAAGTATGTGTGTTAAACTAAGACCTCGGTTCTGTGATCGATAGAAACGTTATCGTAATTATGTAACTGTTGAAAGCGACATTTAACCATTAGTTCACTGAACTATAGATGCATGGCATTACAATAACACTAACCTGTTAATTTGCTTATGTGCATTGCCTGATCAAACTGCACGACTAACGAGCGTAAGACTAGAATCACGTGCACAACTATTCATACTCGAATTATAATCAGTTATTTCGTTTAAAGTTGTGTTCAGTATGTTTTAATTGAACGGCTGTAGAATGAGGCGAACTGCAGTAATGTGTTTAAAAGCTAATTCCCAGCTAGGGGCGAACTGCTGTGCGCCGCTGTCGGTATTCAAAACTTCAGCTCGTTTCAATTTACCTCAACAACCGGTGCTTTAATTGTATTCTAAACTAAGTTATACCTCAATAATACTGCTAGACTAGTACCTATGTATCGTGATTTATACTATTATGATATGTACTTGAAGTTAACACTGATATTCATCGTTTTGCGAAAAAGACAGTCTAACTTTTGCTATTAATATGTTATGATAGTAGCTTTTTTAGATCTCGAAGTAACCTAACTTCAAGCCTCGCCATTTATTATTTCAGAGTTCTTTGTTCTTCCCATCGTGTCGATGGTAGCGACTTTCCTGTTCCCTTTACGAGTGGCTAGGTCTGATTCAACCTTAAATCATCATTCTGTCTCTGACAGTTTCTTTGATGACATTAATATAAGCTAATCTTGACTTGCGCAAGTCTCCCTTAATGTATCCTATTAGATGGATATTTTTAAAGCGTGAAAAAGGAATCCTATTGCTTTGGTTCCACTAAAGTACAGGTTGTTTTTTTTGTTGTGTTACAGCAACAGAAAGTGTCTTGCCTAAAGTAACTTTAATCGGACGACTAATATATTTATTTAAAAAATATGTAAAAAAAGTATTATATTTCTCGTCAACGATTACAAATACAAAGTTGAAAACCAAAGTAAGTTCTTTTGTAGTAGTTTGTGCCTCGTCAGCGACGAGGACGCGTTCATTGTGCTGTCACAATGCGGATTTGATAGCATTATAATGACACACATTTTCCTCGAAAACGATATTTGATACCTACATAGATAAACTCCTGGGACAAAATATTTTGTGTGGGAATTTTAGATGACAAACTACGTCTAATGTGTTACGAAAATTATATTCTTAGCTTGGGATAATAAAGCTCAACGATAAACTTTTAGGTTTATCCTTTTAAAATAACCTTTTAACCTAAATAATGTAATCATTACTATGGAAAGTGTACCTATTGTGTGTGTGAGCTAGTCAACTGCCAGTTTTATTTAAACATATTAACTGATTGATTGAAAACTAAGTGTGCAAAACTGTCACTAATATTAGGAACTAGGGAACACTATCACTAAGATTTACTTAGGGGAGAGTCAAATAAAATGCAGGTAAGTACTTACAATAATTATTCACCAGTTCACCACAGAACACAATAATTCAGACACGTACAATTCAGGTTGAAAAGTTCCAAGAGACTGCGACGGTATCGGAAACGGTAGGGCCGGGGATATTTTCCCCCTCTTTTTTGGCGGGTTTAATTTCTAAGCTCGTTGATTGGTCAAGCGCGCTGATTGGCCCAGCCGTATTTCCGGTACAGCGGCAGTCAATTGCATAGCTATATTTTAATTGTTTTAAATTTAAAATTACTATAAATACAATATTAATTACTTTATACGCCAATTAAAATAATTATGCCTAAATGCTAAATTATACTGTGTGAATCTGATTGCTACAAAATTATATTATAATATTGATAACAATCGGCCATCCAAAGTTTTTGCACGACCTCGGAAAAATATATTTATAAAATTAATTGTAAGGATTTTATTAACAATAATAAGAAAGAAAAAATACACATCAACTATCAATACTATTAATGTCTAATGTTATTATCTCACATTCATAATAATAATTACAAAAATTGCGAAAAGAAATTCAGAATAAATAAAATGTTTAAGTAAAAATAAATGTGTATAGAAATGCATATTTCTTGTTTAAACTTAAACTAAATACAATTTCACAAAGATAAATTGCAAAATATATAACAATGTCCGCACTGATTTGTGTCAGACAAATTAGTTGCCAGAATTATTTCATGTCTGGGCTTAACATTGATAATTATGCACAGGGCCTCAAAAATCATATGTTAGGTCCTTTTGGAATATAATTGCCAGAATTATTTCATGTCTGGGCTTTACAATTGCCAGTTTTTTTATTTTTTTATACCTGGTCTTAGTAGGGTAATAAAGCCAGAATTATTTATGTCTGCACTTTACGTAATAATTAATTAGTAAAAATAGTTTCATTTACAAAATCAAGTCAAATCCTATTTGATAATACTATTCAATTAAAATTAATTTTAATGTAACGCCTGTACTAAAACATCCATCATCATGGCAACAATAAAATACTCGTATATGCATAATTCTAAAACGTTATGTTATCTTAGATGTTGACTACACAGATAGATATCACAAAGGTAACCAATTCATTCGGGAGAAATTTACACTTATCCAAAAGTGTTCAAAAATAAATATGCACAATGCGTACAACACAAGGAAAATAGAGCATTTGAACTCCACTAAAACGACAAATAGGGATACTAAATACGAACAAATAAAGAAAAAAAAAAAGTTTGAAGTCAAAATTATGTGATTATAATGAATAGTATCACGACTCGTCATCTTCACTGGAGGTTATTATATCAGTTCTATCAAAATTTAGCCAGGGTTTAATCTTATCAACAGCTACTACTGCGCTATAAGCTCTATTACATTTACGCGTTAAGGGGGTGTCTTGAATCTCGTATCTGTCATGATCAAGAATTTGCTTTATTTTGTAAGGACCCTGAAACTTTGGAATGAGCTTCTTACTACTACCGGTTGACGGTATTTGTCTTTCAACGCGGACCAAGTCACCAATCTGATATTGCTTAGGAGCAGACCGTTTTTTGTCGTACCTAAGTTTTTGCGCTTCTTGAGAAGACAGAACATGTGAACTTATTTCTGACCGCATGACAGAAATGTCTTGTTTATCTTTACTTTGGCTAACGTCATCTAACAATTCTGAAACCACCTTACTCTCTGCAGCGCCTATAGGCCTAATTCCAAAAAGTGCTTCCGAAGGGGTACGGTTTATTCCTTTATTAAGAGTATTGTTGATTCCCCATTGAATTTGTAATAAATGTTCATCCCACCTTTTTTCTGACTGTCCTACTGTTTTAGCTGTAAGAGCTTCTACCAACGTTCGGTTATACCTTTCTACTTGCCCATTGGCCCTAGGAGTGGCAACAGCATTTAAAATATGTTTGATGTTTTGTTCATGTGTAAATGTTTTAAAAGAATCGCTAGTAAATGAACTCCCTCTGTCAGTAATTAATCTACGTGGAACACCAAACAGCGAAAAATACTCCCTTAAGACGTTGATGGTTGTATTTGACTTTGTATTTCTGACTGCTTTCAGATAAACGTAACGAGTGAACGCATCGACTAAAACGAGTATATGAACATTACCTTTGCTGCTCTTGACGAAAGGGCCCACGTGATCTGCGTGTACTGTATCAAATGGTATACTAACCTTTTCGATGGGGTGAAGGAATCCGGGTTTCTTGCCTCCTGACGATTTGCTATAAGTACATTCAAGACAAGAGCTTACATATTTTGAAACGAATCTCTTCATTCTGGGAAACCAATAATATAATTTGATCTTTTCTAATGTTTTGTCCAGTGCAAAGTGTCCGATATCATCGTGGTTTTGCTTTACAATTTGCCATCGGACACCTTTTGGAACGACCCATTTATCACCATCAGTCGTTACTCGGAATAGCTTACCACGTTTAACCTTGTAGTTTGACTTGATATCTGTGTTTTTGCATTCTGGGTCATTCAGGATACTTACAATCTTTTGGAGTTCTGCATCAGATGATTGGACTGTGGCAAGCCAGTCAGTGTCTACGTGGAAGACGCTTAAGGTTTCAATTGGATTACCGGCGATGGGATTGCGGCTAAGTGCATCAACGTGCGCCATTGATTTACCTGGTTTGTATTCGATGGTGAAGTCGTAATCTTGCATTTGTTCCCACCATCTTGCAACCCGTGGAACCATATCGCGTTTCGAAAAGGTAGCTCTAAGAGAGTTACAATCTGTTATGATTTTAAAAGTTATACCAACCAAATATACCCGAAATTTACGTAAGGATTCTACGACGGCGAGCGTTTCCAGATCATATGAAGAATAGTTTTGTTCTTCCGGCGTCGTTTGCCTACTAAAGTAAGCCACTGGTTTGAGAACATTGTCGTTACCTTTTTGCAGTAGAATTCCAGCAACTCCAACTTTGCAAGCATCTGTATGGACTTCAGTTGATGCACTAGGGTCATAAAGGGCCAGAGTCGGTTTTTGTGCGAGACTTTTTTTGTAGAGTTCTAAAAGCATGTTCTTGCTCTTGACCCCAAGCCCACTTGACATCTTTCTGTAAGAGTTTAGTTAATGGCTTTGCGATTATCGAAAAACCTGGTACAAACCTGCGAAAAAAAACTGGCCAGGCCAAGGAACTGCCGGATGTTATGTTGGTTTTGTGGCACTGGAAACTGCTCCACAGCTGCAATTTTTCTACTGCCAGGTCGGATTCCGTCGGTACTTACTTCAAATCCCAGATACTCTACAGACTGCCCAAAAAAAAGGCATTTGGACAGTTTTAAAGTCAGCCCAGCTTCTGAGAAATGTCTTAAAACGGATTCTAGTCTAATCATACCTTCGGCAATGGACTTAGCTGGAACAATGACGTCATCTAAATAGGCCAGGGCTTCTTTGTATCTCGCAGGCCCAAGGACTTGATTCATGATACGTTGGAACGTAGCTGGTGCATTTGCAAGGCCAAATGGCATCCGGTTAAACTCGTAATGTCCATCTGGCGTTACAAATGCGGTTTTAAACCTGTCAACTTCCCGAATCGGTACCTGATAATATCCGGAAGCCAAATCCAGGGTAGTATAATAGTGGTTGCCGGCTAAAATATCCAGCTGATCTTCAATCAGTGGAATAGGGTAGCTTTCCTTTACAGTTTTTTTGTTTAAAGCCCTGTAATCAATACATAGTCTGTACTCACCAGTTTTCTTTCGTACCAGCACGATCGGGCTGGCATAAGGAGACGTAGAAGGTCGTATGATGTCATTCTCTAGAAGTTCAGAGACCATTTCTCTTACCTGTTCTTTCTCTTTATACGCGAGACGGTATGGCCTATAGACGACAGGAGTATCATCATGCAGTCGAATGACCATGCCTTCTGTATTTGAGGCAGTTCCTAACTCAGAGAGGTTAAACGCAAAACAATGTCTGTACCGGTTCAACAAATTTAAAAGATTTTGTTTGTCTTCAGGTGATAAACCGTCGCCACATTGAATATCTTCGCTTAAAATTGGTTTAAGGTGTTGATCTTTGCTGCAAGACATAACCGTCAGCTTTTGTTCATTACACTCCTGCTGTGCAATACGTCCACGAACAAGCAAGAAATCTTTTGGTAAACGCAAGCTAGAACCTACTGCCAAGGACGATATAGCCCCTACCCTTATCTATACTAAATAAGCCTGTTTCTATAAAGTACCCCGAATTATTGTAAAAACGTAAGTCTCCTTGAACAAACACTTCACCAGTATAGCGGGGTTCGGTATAAATTTCGACCAAAGTGGTACCTGATAGTTCTACTTCATGTGTGCAAAACAAGTTAATCTTATAGGAGTTTTCCTCAACAAGTTGACTCAATTGATTTATTTCTAGTTTATCACTTGTTTTAACTATAACAACGTGCGGTAATTCGGTGAAATTTTGCCCTATTAGCAATGGGACATGCATAACGTAATCAGGAACAACAAGTAATTCTATATCTGCCTTAACATCGTCGATAACTAGCCGTACTTGTTTCCTACCAATCGCACTGACGGTGGAATTACCAAAGCCTCTCAGCAAAGGTAGATTATCAACGTCATAATTACAACTTATATTTTTAAACTCTGACAATCGTATCATTGAGCATTCGCTACCTAGATCCAGAAACGCTTCTATTGGGATTCTATTAATAAACACCGTTTTAAAATATTTGTCACTCGTCCCTTTTGCTGCGGTTGGTTCAGAGATGGATGACATTATATCTGATGACGTGTTTGATATTTTCATTACGGTTTTTTCAGTAATTGGTAACTTAGCATAGCACTGCTCGGATTCGTGACCGTTTCTACCACACCTACTACACTTTTTTAAAGGAAGTGTACACTGAAATGTTTTGTGCCCTTCAGTCTTACAATTACTACACCTAGGGGCTTTGTTTACCGGACGAATACTGTCTGGGTTCCTAGATGATTGTATTTTAATATTTTTACGATCATAAGTAGGTTTAGAATACTTTACGTTTCGCAAATAAGACAACAATTTATTAGGGTCTGTGAATTGGGCAGCTTCTGCACCAAGTCTTACTGAACGATCATCTATTCCATGAATTATGCAGTCTACAGCTCGTTTTCCTTGAATACCACATCTATTTAATAACGCTATTTTATCATAAAAATAATCCTCCAATGAGTCGGTAAATCGTGCACGTTTAGCTAGCATTGTACTAAGTATCTGTCCGTAATTTTCGTCTGAAGGTAATGCGGATTTAAGCATAATTTGCCACTCGTCCCAAGTATGAAGAACAGAAGGAAGGCTTTCGTACCAACGTTTGGCAGAACCTTTAAGCTTCGGCAAAGCATAGTGAGTAATTTGTTTATCCGACCAATTGTAAATGACGGCGCATTCATTTACTTTGTGTAGCCACATATCCATGGTTTGTTCTTTCATACTTGGGTCGAATTCTGGAACGGTATTATTGTGCGCAATCCCTAATTTGTTTAATGAAGCCTTATTTGAAGCTACCAATGTTTCTACTAGTTCTACTAAGCTAGGGTTTAATTCTGAATGACTTTTACTAGATTGGAGGGAGTTATTATTAGGGTAAACAGGGTATGATCTACCCAGAGGTTCATTTGAATGGTCTACTTCGGGAAGTCTACTTCGAGACCGGCAACGAGTCTCCTGATTGGAGCGCCTATCAGCTTGCCGATACACGCAAACCGTATGAGCGTGATCGCGGGTTCTGCGATTTGGTTGATTGTAAGGGGACAAATGGTGACTAGTACAATCGCTTTCAAAACGACGAGGAGTACCTTGACCTTCCGGTAGTAGGCGGCGCCTCGCGGAGTACGACGGGCTGCGACTGCGGCGACTCACGAAGCGTTGAGTTGTCCGGCTGCGTGATCTCTTCGGACGTCGTTCTTCAGAGTCTTCTGAGCAGCGGCTGCGGCGTCCTATTGAACGTCGTCTTGACCTGCTGCGTGACCTTCGTCCTCGGCTGCGAGTCTGATGTCTTGTGGAGCTTCTCGGCCGGCGACGCATTGGCAATGTAGGGCTCAGTGGTGGAGTAACCACTTCTCGATGGTCTACGTCCATGATGACCTGAAAAATAAATTAAATACCGCAAAATAAAAGTTCCAAACAAAAGGACAACCGAAGAAGTTAAATAAGCAACAAAATGTATGATAAACTTCATGGGACTACATAAGGCTTTATTTGTAAATTTATCGCATAGCTAAAGGGAATTAGGCGGCATCAAAGAAGGAATACGATAAATAAGTTAAATATCTATAACTATTAAGCCACTGAATTACTTGTTAAATTAATATATATAATTGCTGACTAAATTTCCATTAACATTTAGGTTTTGTTTTCAATCCAACATTCGTTGTTACTTAGTGTATCCGCATGGCAACCTTGAGTACAAACTAATTAAATGCATCTTATTTCGAAGCAAAAGCACCACTAACACTGTTTAACCTCAATTATTCAGGTTGTTTAATATTAATATAGATAATAATTATACGTACCATGTATTGAGTTTCAGCAACTCAAGGTATTATTTTAAATCATCTAAAGGATGTAACACTATAAACAAGGGAAATTCAATAAAACGAGAATGCAAATTTGAATATTAATTAATCAGGGTAAAGGACGTTTGTACATTTTCACTTTTTTGTTTTAAATCTTATCTTTATCAAAGTACCTGGATGCAACCAGCTCACAAGCAACGAGAAGAGAAGACAAAAAACGAGTAAAATCTCTCTCAGTTCCTTAACATAAATTGCAACAACATTTAGATCCCTACTACATTTGAAGAAAAACAAAAACCAAATTTAGAGAAAATTAAAAAATATGTGGGTAGGATGGTTGTTATTTCACAATGTAATTGGATTAACATGCTTAGGTAAAACAAATAGACGTGAGAATAGCAGCGGTATGGAAATAAAAACGCGAGTAAAAACCATTGTTCTGACTCAATCTACATATAATATAGGAATAAGTAATTATAAACAGTCTTATTCTTTGTACTTACGACAATTTAAAATAGTATTAGAACGAAAACAGGAAAAGGCAGAACCGGAAAAGAAATAAGGAGAGAAAAAAAAAATTTCCACTTTACGTGAGCAATTTAAGTACGAATTCCACTTCTGACTGTAATCATTACTATGGAAAGTGTACCTATTGTGTGTGTGAGCTAGTCAACTGCCAGTTTTATTTAAACATATTAACTGATTGATTGAAAACTAAGTGTGCAAAACTGTCACTAATATTAGGAACTAGGGAACACTATCACTAAGATTTACTTAGGGGAGAGTCAAATAAAATGCAGGTAAGTACTTACAATAATTATTCACCAGTTCACCACAGAACACAATAATTCAGACACGTACAATTCAGGTTGAAAAGTTCCAAGAGACTGCGACGGTATCGGAAACGGTAGGGCCGGGGATATTTTCCCCCTCTTTTTTGGCGGGTTTAATTTCTAAGCTCGTTGATTGGTCAAGCGCGCTGATTGGCCCAGCCGTATTTCCGGTACAGCGGCAGTCAATTGCATAGCTATATTTTAATTGTTTTAAATTTAAAATTACTATAAATACAATATTAATTACTTTATACGCCAATTAAAATAATTATGCCTAAATGCTAAATTATACTGTGTGAATCTGATTGCTACAAAATTATATTATAATATTGATAACAATAATACTACACCTAACCACGAAATCGTTATAATAATTTGTTAAATATCATTAAATTGTTTGGGCAGCTACTTCTTTATTCTTAACTAGCTTTTGCCCGCGACTTCGTTCGCGTGGACTTCAGGTTCGTCCCGTCTAGTCTAGTAATAAGTAAGAAATACGGTAACTAATTAGAAACCTCAAAAATTGTAGCCTGTATGTTATTCTGATGTATAAGCTATATTGTGGTAAAGTTTCATTCAAATCCATTCAGTAGTTTTTACGTGAAAGAGTAACAAACATCCATACATCCATACATCCATACATCCATACTTACAAACTTTCGCCTTTATAATAGTATAGTATACCATGGCTTAGAACCGTACTAATCGCTTGTTTATTAAAATTTTAAGATGATTCGAGTATATTTAATAAACGATAAGATAATTCAACTGTAGTTAATTAACTATAAGAACTATCAAATCTATAAAATGACTACAACAACACATTGCTACCCCCTAAAGCTTACGAATGTATTCAAATAACTCACAGGTTTTACAAATTTCGCAAACAATTTATTTAATTAGAGGATGTTTTCTTATTTGGCGATACATTTAGGGAGCCGACGCCAATGAGTAAACATAATTAACGAGGTTCTGTTGACATGACGTCACCAAAATAATTAGTTATCGGCCCATTTATAATCTGAAAAGCCCTGAATTTTACAAGCTACGCAGATTTTCACTCAGTAAATCATCATATTTTCTGACTTTTACAAGTAGATTTAGAAGAAAATTTGATTTTACTTTGCAAGCTGAGGTAGGATTTGATTAGGATTAATATTAGCTTGTACCTATTCGATTTAAAGTAATATATAAGTAGCAACTACCTAATTAAAAAAATAACTAAATAAAAATGTTATTAAGCACACTCAAACATTATTTTATGTAAGATATTTATATCAAAATCAAGCAAGTCTAGTCCACATCATATGCAGACCGATCGCTGTGAAAAACCGTAGAGGAGGCCTATCTTCAGCAATGGACGGCCTTTGGCTGATAATGATGACCAAGTCCAGAACGCATTAAATATATAAGGTCACCTCGTTTTAAGTGATAAAAGAGCCGATTCAGCGCAATAAATTAATCATTTTTTGTAGAAAACACTTTAGGTTTTTATTCGCTAGTTTTTGAGAAAGTTTGAGGATAAGGTATTTTTTTTTCAGTTTTTTATTTTTATTACTTAAAGCTACGATTAGAGAAAAGAAGGTTTGGGCATTGAATTGAGAGATGCGAAGCCGATGACTTAGATAACTTTTTAAATTGACAGGGTGCTTAGGGTGGGAGTTCCAGGTAAAGTTGATGCTGCTGCAATATTCTCCGGTCTTGTGCTGTTTGATCGATCCATGGGGAGTGTGTACAAGCCGCGGCGTGGCACCAACTCTGCGCCCTACAAAGTTACCATTAAGGTTAAAGCACCCTAACGTGTTTTGGTAGTGTAGTTAGTATTTGTACTGTGTTTGCGCACACACTTGTGCACTATAATATGTCCCGCGCAATCGGTTAGTCGTTGTGACTGGCCACCGTAGTCGAAATCGGCTAGGGGGCTATTATTAGTATTTTCCTAATTAACGAAAAACCTTTACTCCTCATTTTTTATCAGGTGCACTTTTCTGTCAACAAGGTATATTGACCAAATAATTTCAAGATAAGTATGTAGAATAGTTAGTTACAACGGCTTCTGAAATTGTGACAAAAACATTTTAGTCGAATCCAGCTTACTATTATGTTCAGTAGAATCTCTTTGTAAAGTCTGCTATACTAGACCTTGGCGCGTATTGCAATTTTGTATTAATCCGTTCAAGTTACAGACAGTTCAATTCCCACTCATCTATTTCTGTCGCCAAATTGGAATTGCCTGAAAGTATTTCTATTTTACTCACTCGTGTAGTGCTGTCCTGTGGATTATGCGAAATCACAATACGAATTAGCTAATCCGTTCAAAAGCAGAGCTGCTTAAGAGCCATATGACAGTTTGGAGATTCTCAGATTTTACCTAATTTATCAATGTGTGTGTGCGATTTTATATGTCCGGGACACAAAAAAATGTTAACTGTAATTAAACAATTTTGATACTTTATCTCTAGGTAGTAGGCTAAGCGTATGATGAACACAGAAAATGATGGTCTTAAAAAGTCGATGTGATAAATTAATGTTATACCAGTTTTTTTGTATTTGAAATACCTATTACGAATACAGTGAATACAGTTCGGAATCAGGGCTCGCGTCAATTCCGTTCGCGAACATTTTCCTTTTGATAAGTATATAGTACAACTAAATTCACAGATTTAAACACAAACGTACAGTTATAATAACGTAAAAAACTTACAGCATAGAAAAAACGAAATGCATCCAAAGGGTGAAGACATATAGAGGCGGGTAACACTCACTGACCTGCAACGACTAACCAGTGTTGTGCCGTGTTGGCTATTTCATGGAATTGAAATGCTTTATAGAGACTTTTCCGACTCAAGTCTTGATTTGAATCTTGTTTTAATCAGTCAGGTATCAAACGACTGCCGAGAGTCGCATAATAATGGAATTTCTATTGTGTCTCGTTCACACATACTTGACGAGTTAAAACAATTTTCTAGTGTCAGTCGGTCCTTATTTGGATTGTTGTAACGAACTTCTTAAATATTTCGAGATTAAAAATAGATGACTTGGCACATCACTAGTCAGTCGGTACAGGTTGGTACCGGTTATCTGCCTCTTTATGTCTTCACCCAAATCGTGACTTCTCAGAGTAGGTATTTTTTTACGAATGTAAACTCCACGAGAAACGGGGACTAAGGGTTATTGGTGGATGTTGCCATTGGTTCTGGGCTTGATCTACCACGTGTCATACCAGCTGGATGCTATGAGGATTTATTTACACATAAATGCTTTTTAGTGTAACGCTGTTCTTTGATATGATTTGTATTTTGATATATGAAATATGTCACAAGTTATTATAGCTAACATTCAGAAAATGTAGTTAAGAAAATTTCGATCAAGATTTCAAGTATTTCATGTATAACAGATGATAAACAAGATAATTTTTATTTAATTATTTGGTTTACACCGGTATTATATAATTTCGTCCATATACATTTTTCAATAATGAAATATTATATGAATATGGACTTGAATAGAACCATGGAACTTCATGGCATTTGCGTACAATTTGAATACAGGTTCATATTAACTACATACACATCACATGAAACGCTTCTATTTAAACAAGCGTTTTACTATACAAGTTTATAGTTAGGTTGTGGTTGTAGATTGTGGTAGAAAGAAAAGTAATGTTAAATAAGCAAAATATTGCCCTATTTATTTAGGTTTAAACCATTGAAACACTGTTACTAGCGTATGGAATTAATGCCATGAACAAGTCCCACACAGTATGGAATTGACGCCAATGGCCAATGGTATGTACGTACAAGTGCGTATCAAAGGTTGTGGAACTAAATAACGCCTATATAAGGTCTATATTAAGAAAAACTGACCTTTTAATTTTTGTCGTCCGTTTATTCTTATTCAAAATCCAAAGCACGAATGATGTAAGAAAATTTATAAACTTACTTGTTTACTACTCAAAGTCAAATACTTAAAACAAAAGCCCTTATTTGTCTTCAATTTTGTTGGGTTAACACTTCACCACCATACTATTTCAGTAAAACCGACTTCAAAAACAAAACACATAATATCACTTGTAGTTTATGTCAAGTCAACCCGTGTCAACTTTTATTTTTATAAGCTATATTTATATAAAGTAAATTAATTATTGGCTGTAAGTTTAGAATATAAGATTAGCTTACTTTTTGTAATAAGAGCTGTGAATTTTATAGAAATAAAAAAAAAAAAAACACATTAAAAAGTCTTAAATAAACTCTTGAAAGGACTCCATTTTAGGCAAACCATTTCTTTTTGGAGTCGATGCCGCTAGATAGATGTCGCTTAAGATGGAACTTGAGAGAGCCCATGCGATGGCACTGACTTTAAAAAGAAATGGTTTGCCTGAATTGGAGTCCTTTGAAGAGTTTTAGACTTTTTAGTGAAAAAAAAAACTTCGACCACAGAAAACTTTGCTTCATATCCAGCCTCGGCGCGCCCCAGCCCTGTTTTATAATAACTTAAGGGGTAAGAGGTAAATACCAATTCAACAAAGTAAATATCATGATAATCGGTCTACCGTTGTTGAACTATAAAGTAGTGTTACTGATATTACTTTATTTTATATAAATAAGGTTATTATTTGCAACCCCATACATACGCAATAGAATTTATACTATTGCCTATTCTTGGCCTTATTAATTCAGTATTTGTCTAAAATTGACATTTAACTGTTTGGTGATAGAAACAGTTTGCTCATCATATACCACAATTTTATTTTGTAGACAATTTTTTATTATTATTATTTTTGTCGATAATTTTGGTCCTAGTATCTGCACATTTTGTTTGATCAAGTTTCGAAAATACAAATTGTATATGATAAAAGATCTTCGTTATAACTCATGAATCTCTTGAAATAGTCGCCATACATATAAATCTTTCTTGTTTATAGTATTAATAAGGATTTCTTTCTATGCAAGTTTACATAACATTGATTAATCATTTAAATACAACTACTAATCGATACAAAAGAACGAATACTTTTTTGTAATAATTAGAGACCATCGACGATCCAAATGCACTATGGCTTTATGCCTGTTGCATAAAGCCTCAAAGCGAATTGGTCGCCGTATAAAAATTGTGCAAAGCGTGATATTTTCAAATTTGGAATTAGTATCATACACGAAATAAAAGAGTAGCAACGAAGACAACGAGCGACACACCCTTCCCCTCCGAGCGCTCGGCGCTGTCTGTCAAATTTCGATCGAAGATGAACGTCCGTGACAGCTCCAAATCTCAAATTTATAGGTTACTTTAGTAAGATATTTTGAATATAGTGCACAAGATAAAATCAAGAATTTAGATGCTAAGTCAAAGATAGGAACCTCTATAACATTGTTTTATCAAATAACACACAATAAGTGCAATGTATCTCAGAGATAATCGCCTGCCTTTAGATGCGTATTTTATGCCAAAACATGGTTTAAATTTTGTCTTCATTTGGAATAACCAGAGCAATAAATAAAAAAAACAGAGTCTACACCTTGTAGACGAACGTAATTCCCTTAAAGTTTATGTTATTTCGATAGCTGATGTCAACAACTGATCTAGAAAAGTGCACCAGAAAAACCGTCAATTTGGCTTCTATGATTGCAAATTACAGGCATTTTAAAGATTGAATCAAAAATTCAGAGCTTACATCTTATGTAGATAGCTTATTTCTACACAAATCAGTCAAAAAAAGTTGTCAGTTAAGTCATTTTTGGGAAGAAAACTGCACTTGAACTTTGTTAGAAGGTAGGTGACAGCAGCCTTAACTGTCAAAGTAATATTAAATTATGCACCTTTATTAATTTGAGCTTGAAATTGTAATGTCAAATCAACACGGCCGTAGTATGTCTTAGATAATACTCTCATCCGCAATCGAAGTCTACATATTAATGGACCCTAGGGTATCTGCAGGTGTTGTAGCGCGTCTGTTAAAGGCTTACGAAGGCTCGATCATTAATGTCCATCATAAGCTCAGAGGTGATTTCGTATTCAGTTCGATTCCCAGATGAGCGGTGATAATTGACATGCTGGTTGTAAATGAATGCTATACAAGGTCTATGTTATTTTTATTATTTAAATAGTCATTATTGATAAGTCTCTGATCAAGATTATCATGTTACTAGCGATTCTCTTTAGTTTTTTTGCAAATAACGGATTTTCGTTTGATCTTAACTATTCTTTATCTTTTGGTCCGAGGATTAATTAAGCTGTTTTAGTTAGTTTAAGTGTGAAAATGGAATAAACCTGATACATGGTATGATGCAGAAATATAGATATAAACATAATCGTATAATATGCGTACTTTAAAGTAGCAATAAACCTCTTGATGGTTAAGTTTTGCTTCTTGAAAGCCATTCGTGAGAATTTTAAGAATTTCCTCTAAAACTTAGGGGTCCGTAGTGAAAAAGTTCCGTAATTGTCTCTTGTTCGTCTGTCACGGCGCCATGGCCCTCGATTTACGAGCCCTCGAATGAAACGCGCACCAGATGGCGCTGCTATAGCCATATTAATATTTACAAGGACTTTGATTGGGCTTTAATTACGAGGGTGATATTGGCGCAGCATTGCTAATTCGTCAAAAATACTTTAAGTATGAAGTGAGGGAAATATTGTGTAATTGTTTATTTCTTGTTCGATGTTTGTTACAAAATAACCCACTATAGATATTATATCAATAGATGATAATTGTGGCTATAAATAAAACAATACTTACAAAATCATACTCATCGCGATTATTTCCTTCTTCTTTACTTTAGCCGACGCTTTTATTAATTGATCTTTTGGTTGATCAGTTCATTATCAGCCAAAGGACGTCCACTGATGAACATAGGCCTACCCCACGGTTTTTCAAATCGACCTTTCACAAGTGATCTGCATCCACTGTAATCCTGCGATCTTTTCAAGGTCGTCTGTCCGTCTTGTCAGTAGACGTCCTACCTTGCGCCTTTGGTCCGAAGGGTCTCCAATCTAGAACTTTTCTGCCCCAGAGGCCATCAGTTCTTCGCGCTATGTGCCCTGACCATTGCTATGACCGTTACCATAGTTCTTCTACGTATCTCCTCATTTCTGATTTCTGGTTTCTAAGTTAGGCGATAATTTTGCTAGCATAATAATCAAAAGACGTTATCCTAAAGGTAAGTGACAAAACCGAAACCAAAAAAGTTGAAACGAAGTTTTAATCTCCGAAAAATTTCTAAGTAGTCCCTGGACAAATTACAAGAGACAGCTGCCTACTTTGAAAATTGGTACGTAATTGAACCAAACAAGCTACCTGCTCGCTGGCTACTTTGTATTTGGGCAAATTGAAATCATAATTTTAATTTTCTTAACATACGTGTATTACTTGCGTCTCCACAAAATGTAAAAGTAGAGAGGTGAAAGGAAAAGTATATCGTATATCGAATATATCGTAATTCATTAAATTTTGTTTGAACTTATTTTTTATTTTAAATAAAATGTACCTCAAATTATAGTAGTACGTTACAAATAAATTATAGTAGAATAGTCCCCTAGCCGATTTCGACTACGGTGGCCAGTCACAACGACTTACCGACTGCGCGGGACACATTATTGTGCACAAGTGTATGCGCAAACACAGGTGCTCTCTCTATTCCTTTTCCTAACAGCATACTGACACGACCGGAGGGAGATCAAAATGTCCAGTATTAAAACATTATTATGAAGAGCCATTTAAACTTGTCTAATTACTCTTAAAAGATGAAATATGAAACCAAAAATTGCGCACGGGCGGGACTCGAACCAGCATCTTTCTGGCTTACCGGGCCAACTGCTCTTCCAATTGAGCTACCGTGCTGTCGGTCCGACCAATTTTTGGTTTCATATTTCATCTTTTAAGAAAAAAATATGACACTGTGAGTGTTAAAAATATTGTAAAACCATTGTCTAATTACTATTTCATCTTTTTAATAGATTCTGTAATTACCTATATCGATTCTGTGTACTCGTTCAGAACATCCCTAACCCAAGTAAGGTTTCCTTGCGCGTCCCCTGATATCGTTTTAAAAGTTCACTTAATGCTATAATTTAAGCAGACACTTTGAAGTTATTCATCATGCCCGAATGTCTGCTTTCCCAGCGAACTTTATAAGAAAGTTAGGGGAAGTTCGAGGTAATGTTTTTAAGGCACTCCCTGTGTTGATTTTTTACGTAATTAACACATTTTGTACGAAATATTACGGCTAGGTGTTAAAGAATAAGGAAAATTTAAAACAATTCCAACACATTTTTGCATTTTTTTAAGTGAATATTTCAGATCGAATCGTACTTAACAACGAATTGAATAAAGAAAGACGAAATCACATTTAAGTATATGCTATGTGCTTTCTACAAATACTAAGGAACTTTTTAAATCGAGCACATTTTGTGCCAGCAAAAACTAGTGGTACTCTGTATGTTGTCGCAAAAACTAAGAAAACTCAAGAGATAAGTTCCGACATTAAATGATCGGCATCAGTTTAACTTACTTAATTTCACACCCGATGAAATCCATTAAAGTTTTGTGGGGTCGCAAAATCTTTTGCATTTCCATGTTGTTCATTATTGTTTGATTTAAGCGAAGAGTACTAATAGACACGTTACACAATGAAATGGAACTAGATCACGCTAGACCTAAGGTCGAAGCATTGGCGTTTTTTTCCTCACTTAGTTGATGCAGTACTAAATATAGTAGAAAACATTCCCTTTTTATTTTAAAATATATTATTATATTAATAAGAATATGTGTTCAAACTTGTGTGCCTAAAAACAGACAATGGATAAGGAAGATAGCTGAAGTTTGTATGGTAAATCCAATAATAACACCACAGAATATATAATACTAGCGGCCCGCCCGCGACTTCATACGCGCGTATTAGTTTAACTCCGTTCCCATAGATCGTAGCGAAAATTTATAAGTCTATACGCATTAAACTATAGCCTTCCCTGATAAATTTGCTATCTATCATATTTTATAACCTTACCAATAGTTCCTGTGAGTAGCGCGTTCAAACAAACAAACAAAACCATCCAGTTTTAAAATATATACAAAGAAATGCGTACAGATAAATGTTATATTTTATGTACACACAACACGTAGCCCGGTATATTAGTCAAACTTATAATTATTTTTTTATTTTACAACGAAATGGAAATACTTCGTACGCCCTATCGTCAATCGTATATTTATTTCGGGTACTAAAATGACCAGGCTACTCTCTGCGCTTACACAGCATCATGTCACATACAGGCGAGAGAAGCAAATTCCCTCAAGTCTTCTCCCGCTACCTTAAGAGTTTGAATTTGAGCTTTGTTTATGGTTATTGGTTATAACGAATACTACTCTACTTTCTTGAATTCAAATCGTAAATTGAAAGTGACAATTCTATGTAAAGATCTACGCCACTCATCATCAACATCCAAAAGCCGTCCACTGCTAAACATAGGTCCTCCACGAAAAGTTTGCAGAAAAGTTCCAGATTGGACACCTTTCGACCACAGGAGCAGCGTAGAATGTCCACCGACAATATGAACATACGATCTGCAATCTACACTGGACACAGCCCGATTGATACCTACGCTGTTTAAACACAAAAAAATATTATTTACTATTCTAAGGAATAAAATCTCTTCTCGAGAGCAACATCAATAACAAACATGTGTCAAATATTCTGTCTCAGATATGTCAAATGACTGTCAAAAATGAAATAAAAAATATTTTAATCGTAAGCACTAAAGAGTATTGATATCAAATTCGAAGCAAATCACCCCCATAATAACTTTGCACCCCTTTTTAACCCCCTTAGGAGATGAATTTTAATAAAATACAAAAATAGGTCTTCCGTCAATTCTGTAAGAGAATGTGTATGCAAAATTTGAAGTAGATTGGACCAAGGGGTCCGGTTGTCCCATACAAACTTTGCACCCCTTTTAGACCCCCTTAGGGGTGGAATTTCTGAAAATCCTTTCTTATCGGATCCCTTCGTCATATAAAGAACACACCCTCCCAGTTTCAGGTCCCTACAATCAGCGGTTTAGGCTGTGCGTTGATCCATCAGTCAGTCAGTCAGTCAGTCAGTCAGTCAATCAATAAGTCAGTTGTTCAGGACAAAGCATTTTATTGGTATAGATTACTACAATAGCGCGTGAAATTGCTACTTATCTATAAATAAGTACAAAACCTTGTTACACGTTGCTAACGATATCGGGTCAAATAGTTTGTAATCGGATCTTTACTACCAGATAAAGAGGTGAAAAAATAAATAAATCGGTCCACAAATTACTGAGATATAAGCTACAAATATACTTAATAAAATTAAGAACCTCTTTCTAAGTCAGTAGCAGTAGTCACAGCTTGTCTTACGGGTGACACGCAAACTTAGTCCGCAACTCCTATCAAAATTAGGAAAACATACAATCGACGCTTGGTAGGTATACTAGAGTTCAAAACAAATTTTTTGATCCGAAGTATGGCTGTATTTGGCATAATGTAGAAAAATAAACCAATGATTTGTAACAATTGTTGTCTATGTAAGGCTGTCGATGTACCAATTTTAGTTATCGTTGTCAATAAAATCTCCATAGTTAATATCCGTGGCGAAGCATGGACACCCTACTATCCGAACTGCCCGGGCCGACACACAAAGCTAGCCAATAATAATTGTATCGAGGAACTCTAAAACTCTCTAACTACATCCACTAATGCCTGTTCCGTTTTGCAGATTATTCTTTGCCGGCTCCTTATTCCGGAACTTTGTCCGGGATATTGTGTCCGGACCGGACTTTAGCGATCCGCGCGTGGAAACGGAACGACTTAATTATTTTGTTACTATCCTAGTGAAAGGGGCTGTCAAAGGATTTGTAGATGTTATTCGTAAGGTCCAGTTTTTTATCGATAGATATTGATAAAGTAGGATTACCAATATTTACAATTGTGTGTGTTTTGAAGAAAAACTACCTAACCAAATGTCAGAATGGCTATTTTAATGACCGTTGGTTAAGGTTTTCTTTCATCAAAACACACACAATTGTAAATAGGTATTCAACTGCTGGTAATGTAACTTTACCATTACTACGGATGAAATAACTGGCCCAAAGACCCATTAACGCATGATGATTTAACCCAGGATTAGCCTCATCCCTGGTTAATCATCATGCGTTAGTCAATGATACTCTTTATTCGGAAACTCTATCTGACTCTCACTTGCGCAGAACAGCTGGGTTCCGTCATTTTCTGTGACTGTTAGTTTCTATGATGTTGACAGATACAAAATACATTTTAAACTCGATTTTGATGCTATCTCTGGTCTGCGCAAATGGGGCTTAGGCGCTATCGGCTTGATCTTAGTTGCACCGGATAAGTTCTTACGAAAAATAGCTGTATATCGTAAATTTGTCAGTATCACTGGGTGATGAAGATATGTACAGTGTAGTCTCGATCCAAAAAACGGAATACAATAAGGTATAAGGGCACTTATAAAAAAACCGGCCAAGCGCGTGTTGGACCGGCACACTGAGAGTTACCGCCCTTAAACTGAATTCGGGGTCCACTTACTTCCACCTAGCGAAAATATCATAATATTTCTGATAGCAAAATAACTTTGTTTTTCATAGTGCTCATATAAAAGACAAAGTTTTTTTGCGGTTGATGAAAATGTGTTATATCTCAAAAACTAACAGTTCGATCTTGTAATAACTTAATACTATACTTACTTATACGATACGATATACGATTTATTATTAGTATCGATGTTAAGCTTAAAGTTATTAGGATATAGTGATTATTAAAACTGTAAATCTTCCTAAGAATAAATAAATAAATAAATAAATAAATACTTGTTCAAACCAATCTTTTTGTTGAAAGTATTTGTTACATCAAGTTTTTTTTTAATTTTCACTTTATTAATTCAAAAGTTATAGGGAAAGTATAATATACTAATTTCAATGCAAGAGTCGACGACGACATCATAAGTATGCTTATGAAATGTTTGATAATTTTTGTATCTTTTATGTGCAGAACCCTGTTAGCGTTCTTTCGATTTTCTCTCCTCTGATTTCTTGCAACTGGAATCTTGTAGCGTTTTCTAATTTCGTAGAGATGTTTCCTTGAATGCAGTAAGATTTTAGTTTTTCTGGGCAGAGAGAGATAAAGTTCGCTGTTGGGTAGTAATGCGGATAGTTTGTTTGGGAGCGGGTTCTTTTTGGTGGTAGAGTTTTAGCATTAAGCTTAAGAAAATGGAGAAAGAATTTAAATAAATTTTAAACAAATAGTCAATTCGCTGACAAGAATGTAAACTTAGCATACTTAAGCTAATGACAGTACTTAACTATCAACAAAAAAAATGCTTTTAAACAATGTAGAATTAATAATGAATGATTTCAATCATGTCACAAACAAGGTTAATGTAAAAAGCACATTTTTGTTCAAAATACTTGCCTTTTTGTATTTTGATAGTGCTTATCACAAGTGGTACTTTTTATATCAATTTTATCTATCCGTTGGTACTAGTTTATTTTACACTGTGTGATATGATATGATGGGATCATTATATTTTTGAGTTTGACTCTTCAGAGAATACAACTCTAAAAATTCATTTTTAGCTGAACTTTCATTTTACCTTTTTAAATTAAATACATTCCGCAAATGGACTCTACTACTCTTTTACTTAGCCAGCTAGCATAATTAGAGCAGTGCTTTTAGAGAATCGCTACATTTATAAAGGCACGTTTTGCACAACACACGCCCAATGAACACTCCTAATGATATTGCTGAACAACACACGTAGGTACTCTCTTTGTGAGCGAAAACCAAAAAAGCAGACCCAGACAGTTTCCGTTCACGTACAAAACGTTAAAACGTGAAATAGGTACGCCAACACCATTATAAATATAGCATTTAACCCCTAAAAAATAAGAGTCACATCACATTTCTCGTATCTGGCGATTGTACGCGGCATGCAGAGTGAAATAAATAAAAGTGCCTTTACATTCTGAGACCGGGCCCAATTGCTATGTATAGCCCGAAAGGCACTCCCAATGTGTAGTGATGGGCTAACGCGATAACGTTTCGATTAAGTTACGATTCGATAGGCTTTGACTGTCGTCTCTTTGGCGGGAAAATGACTAACGGCTTGGTTTGGTTATGCAAATAGTGATGTAGGCACGTACGATCGCTATTCGATCAGCGATAATGGCGTGCCGTGACTTATCGCTTACTGAAATCATCGTGAAGGCTGCCTTTTTACTACAGCCAATGGTGGCTTGGAGCAATGGTAGTGATTTATGAATTTTAGGACCTAATTGTTAGGTTCCTACTAATATACATGTTATTTTACGATATGTTTAATGATTATTTAAATAGTGATTAAATATTATACATTTATTTTAAGAGATGGTATTTTAAAAAAGCACTGAGTTGATATCATGTGTTATTTTTACTTTTAAATGCATTTCATTTCCGTTTCCGCATTGACTAATTTATTTTTAAAAATACTATTAATTTAATTTTCGCTTGTGTTATATTGTAAATCGAATTTAGGAATAAAACTATTGTACTTCCCGTTTCCCATTTTTAATAATTTATTGAAATTAAAATGTAATGCTGCTTCCGTTTTGATTCCGACCAATCGGAGACGTCGACCAATCACAAACCACCGATGCTGTGGTGGGGTGATTGAGCGGGGCGTCCGGTAGTCGATAGTCAGTGGAAGTTGAGTTTCGAACGGAATCGCAAGTGTTTAAATCTGTGTGAAGTAATAATAAGTGCTGAAGAACTGCAAATAAATAGTTGAAAGTGCTGAAGGATTTTATTTCGCTGCCCTGGCCAAAAGGTCAGAAGCGGGATTACCCAGAAAATCTCACATTTTCACACGTCCACGGCTCGGAAAAACGTAAGTAATTATTAATATTTACCCATGATCTAGTGATTTTCACTATTAAATTTGTTAGAATGGCAATTTTATTCTTCATTTTTTATCTTCCTTTTTTTGCGTTAGTTGATATTTTTTTTAATTCTTCATGGGATTTAAATAGAAGACGTTAGAAAATTCAGTTTTAGTTGCCTTTTCATGCCTTTTAAAGCTTTAATTTTGAATTTATTTTAAACAATCTACACATATGCTCATAAATTAATAGAATTAAAAAAAACCTATCAAGCTGGTGCTAATGCTTTAGTTTATTTATTTATTTTTCACTGATTTTATTTTTTTAATTTTAAAATTACCTATATTGTAGTTTATTTTTGTTTTTATAGTGTTTTGTCACCATATAAACTCAATAATATAAATTGCACTTGTAAAAAGACAACTGTGAACCTGTGACAGACGAGGAATTGAACCCCGTGTCTTACGCAATCCGGGCGTATGCCTATACCACTCGGCCACCGTCACATTAAAAATATTTTCCTTCAGATATTGTGAGAGCAATCTCACAACATTGATGATGTCACGCAGCCTACGCGTTAAGAAGCGCTTGCAAAATTCAACAGGCCTGTTAATGTGACGGTGGCCGAGTGGTATAGGCATACGCCCGGATTGCGTAAGACACGGGGTTCAATTCCTCGTCTGTCACAGGTTCACAGTTGTCTTTTTACAAGTGCAATTTATACCTATATTGTATTTTAACTGTACGTACGTACCGATAATTAGTACTCCCTTTCATTTAATTCAAATAATAAAGTCGGCCCGCTAAAATTATCTGACTTGTTGTATGTGTTTTGCTTTCTATCTATTTGTGCCATTATATAACCTATCTTTATTTGTCTATATCTATACATAAGCCTTATATTATGAAGAGTTATTAACGTGTTATCGGGGCATTTGCACTGCAGCGGAATACTTCCACTTATAAAATTAATATTTAAACCTACCTAATAATTTAGTTAATATATTATGGTATATTTAAATAACATAAGGTGACATGAGGCTCAATTATGATTTATGTATTGGGCATAAAAATAAATGGCATATACTTAGCAATTCTTTTGAAAGTTTCAGACAAACAGAAAATGAGCAGCGAAAGCGATGAGTATACCCGAGGTGGAGGGTCTGAAAGGATAAACACCCTAGGTGGAGGGTCTAAAAGGATAAACACCCTAGGTGGAGGGTCTAAAAGGATAAACACCCTAGGTGGAGGGTCTAAAAGGAGGAATACCCTAGGTGGAGGGTCAAAGAGGAAGGAAGCTCTAGGTGGAGGGCTAAGGAAATGTAGTGACAGACAATCTAAGGAAAGGGTTTGGGAAAGTGTTCCTACTGATGAGGAATCATCTGAGCAGTACTCTCGTGTACTGCCTTTGCCCCATCAAGGTCAAAGACGTAAAAGGAAATTCTTTACCCGGACAAACAGGGAGGAACAATGCGACACATCGTCTGGCAGCGAAGAAGCAGCGGCGACAAAAAGAAGAACGCGTCGAGGTCGCGAAGCTGATAGAAGAAGCCGAAAACGCACCATTCATCCATCCCCAGAACCGGACAACGAACCATCAACTCCAAAAAGGGTAAGACGCATGAAGGAAAGGGAAGAGGGACGGGATACCTATTTATTAGATAAATTCATGGATTTTATGGATAAGTTTAGGGGTTCTGATAAACCGAAAATGTCATTCCACTCAAATGTAATACCGGAGTTCGACCCTTTAACTAAAGATCAATCAATCTTAACATGGATTACGAAAGTAGAAGAATGCGCCGAAATTTATGGTTGGGAAGAGAAGGAGATCATCCACTATTCCCTGCCAAAATTAGGCGGTGTTGCTAAAACATGGTATCAGGGTCTAACTTCGATATTACATACATGGTCTGAATGGAAACGAAAGCTTATAGAGTCCTTCCCATGCAAAGAGGATTATGCCGAACTCTTAACTGAAATGCTGTGTAAAAAAGCAAAGTATGGTGAGTCATTGGAGCATTATTACTATGCAAAAATTAATCTGTTAAATAGGTGTAAGATTACAGGTAAACAAGCAGTAGATTGTCTCTTATATGGAATTGAGGATCGAGCAGTAAAAGTTGGCGCCCAGGCAGCACAATTCCGAGAGCCAGAACAGGTACTTAGCTATTTTAAGACAGTAAAAAGCGGACCAAGCCGGGACAACCAAGATGCCACACGAAGAGGTAGGTTTGGAAACCCTGTGGCCCGCCCTGATACTTCAAAAACAGGTAACAATAATCCCTTGATAAAATGCTTTAATTGCAATGAAATCGGTCACCCAAGTTTCAAATGTAACAAAACACTTTCTTCAGTAAAATGCCATAATTGCAATGAGGTTGGCCATCGTAGCTTCAAATGTGATAAGTCCCCTTCAAAATGTACAATATGCAATAGGGTCGGTCACCTTACTTCTAACTGTTATAGAAATATGGGAAAATCCGTAGCAGAGAACGGTGCTAATTCAACTTCAGGTAACGATCCTAAACAAAAACTTGTATCCGAAATAATGACTGAGGATGCTGGGATAAACAAATATCTTATGGATATAAAAGTAAATGGGTCTATTATTTCTTGCCACATAGATTTGGGGAGTCAATGTTCTCTCATTAGAATCAGTGATGCAAAATCTTTAAAATTACCAATAACTCCTAGCTCAAACATACCAACTCTTAGAGGCATAGGGGCCACGTTAGTCAATCCAGTTGGAGTAGTGTGTGCCACTGTGGAGGTTCAAGGTATATCAGAAACAGTTAACCTTTATGTTGTGGAAGATTATGTACTAACTCATCCTGTTTTATTGGGCCATTCCTTCACCGAAAAACCTGATATTATAATAATCAAAACCCCAGACGCGATAACTTTTCGAAGACTACCGCCAGCTAAAATTAGTTTAGTGTCAACCTATAACATTGAAATCCCTTCCCAAACAATGCGAGCAATACAGGTCTCAGCTGATGTACAGTCGCAAGACTGTGTAGTTAATGTACAAGGCACATTACATGGATCTGAAGGTAAGGAGTATTACTTGCTTCCTGGACAGTACGACATGAAGAGCGGCCGCGGTGCAGTGCTGATCTACAATACCTCACCAACTGCTCTACGCATCACTAAAGGTACGCTTATAACACGATCTTTGGAACGCAACCAGGTGCCTTCGACAGAAAACATCAAAACCTCGTTCAGCGTTACCTTTAGCGACTCGGCGATGGATGATTCTGTGAATTGTAATCCGAATTTAAGCGAAGATCAAAAACGAACTCTGAAAGACACTCTACGCAGGTACTCAAATTGTTTTTCAAACGATTTGCATGATTTAGGGTTTACAACACTAACTGAAATGACGATAGAACTCATTGATGGTGAACCAATCGTATACCGACCTTACAGAATGTCACATGCTGAAAGACTTACTGTTAATAGTATGATTCAAGAAATGTTGGATAGTAACATAATAAGGGAATCTTCATCACCTTATGCAAGCCCTATCATCATGGTCCAGAAAAAAACGGGCGACAAACGACTGTGCGTTGATTATAGGGCCCTCAATAGGAAAACTAAAAAGGACCATTACCCAATGCCACGGGTGGAAGATCAGCTTGACTTACTAGCAGGTAATACTCTATTTACATCCCTAGATTTGGCGTCAGGGTATTACCAGATCCCTTTGTCAGAAGAATCGCGGCCAAAGACTGCCTTTGTAACGCCTGATGGGCAGTATGAGTTCAATCGCATGCCTTTCGGTTTGGTCAACGCACCTACAGTATTTCAGAGGACGATAAATAAGATTCTCAAGGAAGCTAAAATCAAGTACGCTCTTGTCTACATGGATGACATTTTAATTCCATCCAAAGATTTTCATGAAGGCCTACAAAGACTAGAAGAGGTCTTACAACTCCTGAAAGAAGGTGGATTAACCCTGAAGTTGGGTAAGTGTCACTTCTTTCTTGACTCAGTAGATTTTTTGGGATTTGACGTTAGCGCCAATGGTATCCGGCCTGGCAGTAGGAAATGTGAAGCTGTTTCGAAATTCCCGCGCCCCAGTAACCAGCACGAGGTACGCCAATTTCTTGGATTATCAGGTTTCTTTAGACGCTTCATAAAGGGATATGCCGTTATTTCTGCTCCATTAACAGATTTGTTAAAGAAAAACACTGGATGGTGTTGGAATGAAAGCCACGAACAAGCATTCAATGGAATAAAAGAATTGCTAACAACACGTCCGTTATTGGCTCTGTACGATCCTAAAGCGGAAGTTGAACTGCATACAGATGCTTGTAAGGAAGGGTTGGCAGGTGTGTTACTCCAGCGAAATTCAAATGGTGCATTGCAACCCGTGTCTTACTTTAGTCGAAAGACAACAAATGAAGAACGTAAGTTACATTCATATGAACTTGAAACCTTAGCGGTGATTGCCTCGTTAAATCGATTCAGAGTCTACTTAATAGGTATACCATTCAAAATCCTGACCGACTGCAATGCGCTGAGATCCACGTTGGTAAAGAGAGATCTGATACCGCGTATTTCTCGTTGGTGGATTCAGCTCCAAGAGTACGATTGCACTATAGAATATCGACCTGGCGCCCGGATGACCCACGCAGACGCACTCAGCAGGAACCCGGTAAGTAGCGCTGAGAGTGAACTGCATATATTGGATGTCTTGCCAGTACAGGAATTGGATCAAAACTGGATATCTACGGTGCAATCTGCTGACGAAGAGGTAAGGAAAATTAAAGAAACTCTTTTAGACTCGTCAGTTGAGGAAGCAATGGACATCCATAAAAATTATAAACTTAAAAACGACAAGGTTTACCGCATTGTTGGCGAAGAGATGAAATGGTTTGTACCTCGGGGAGCGCGATGGCAAATCGTGAAGATGAATCATGATGATGTAGGGCACTGGGGATTTGAAAAAACCCTACAACGCATCAAGGAACATTACTGGTTTGCCAAGATGCGCAGGTTTGTAAAAAAATATGTTAATTCGTGTTTGGAATGTGCACATCATAAGGCTCCTGGTGGAAAACGAGAAGGTGAGTTACATCCCATAGAAAAGGTATGCACGCCGTTTCACACTATTCATGCAGATCACCTAGGTCCGTTCGTCAGGAGTAAAAAAGGTAATTGCTACTTGTTAGTGATCGTAGATGGATTCACGAAGTATATTAGCATAAATGCCGTCAAAAATACGAAATCACTCACTACGGTTCAAGTGATGAAACAGTACATAAGCTATTTTGGGGTCCCCACACGATTAATCACAGACAAAGGTACGAGCTTCACAAGCAAGACATTCCAAAACTTTACAGAACTTTATGGCATAAAACATATCCAAAATGCTGTTGCCACGCCCAGGGCTAATGGGCAGGTTGAAAGATTCAACCGAACTATTTTAGACGCGTTATCTACATCTAATCATGGCGATGATGACAGATCCTGGGATGAACACATTGCAGACATACAGGTAGGTATTAATACAACAAAACACAAAACTACACAAAAAAGCCCCTCAGAATTACTTTTTGGATTCAATATTCTCAGTAGAACAGAAGGTAAGTTGAGTGAAATCATACACGAGACACTAAACCAAATTCCGGTCGAAGAATTGAACGAACTGAGACAGGAGGCTGGAGAGAAAATTAGACAACAACAGGTAAGAGATGCTACTAACTATAACAAACACAGGAAACCGGCAACACAATACAAGGAGGGAGACTTGGTGAGGGTTGAAAGACAGGTACCTCATGATGGTAAGTCAAAAAAACTTGTTGTAAAATTTCAAGGACCTTATCGTATAGTAAAAATGCTCAAAAATGACAGATTTTTGATTGAAGACACGCCTTTAACGCGAAAAAATGGTCGTAAATACGAGGCCATTGTTGCTTTAGATAAAATCCAACCTTGGATGAATTTTAATAGAAATTTCCATTCAGATTCTTCTGAAAATGAGACTTTAGATGATGAGTAATAAATTATTGGATTTAATTAAGTCAAATACAATTATGTAAGAATAATTATTATTTTTTTTGTTTCTATTATTTATTTTTGTTAACCTGTCCCAGCTTAATAATGATTTTGTTATTTATTGTATTCATGTGTTTGTTATTCATGATGAACTAAAATCAATTGTTTTTTTTTCTCTCCTGAAAAAGCGATGGGACTCGCTTTAATAAGGATGGCCGAGCTGTTAGGTTCCTACTAATATACATGTTATTTTACGATATGTTTAATGATTATTTAAATAGTGATTAAATATTATACATTTATTTTAAGAGATGGTATTTTAAAAAAGCACTGAGTTGATATCATGTGTTATTTTTACTTTTAAATGCATTTCATTTCCGTTTCCGCATTGACTAATTTATTTTTAAAAATACTATTAATTTAATTTTCGCTTGTGTTATATTGTAAATCGAATTTAGGAATAAAACTATTGTACTTCCCGTTTCCCATTTTTAATAGTTTATTGAAATTAAAATGTAATGCTGCTTCCGTTTTGATTCCGACCAATCGGAGACGTCGACCAATCACAAACCACCGATGCTGTGGTGGGGTGATTGAGCGGGGCGTCCGGTAGTCGATAGTCAGTGGAAGTTGAGTTTCGAACGGAATCGCAAGTGTTTAAATCTGTGTGAAGTAATAATAAGTGCTGAAGAACTGCAAATAAATAGTTGAAAGTGCTGAAGGATTTTATTTCGCTGCCCTGGCCAAAATAATAGGGACTCTTCGTGGTAGTTCAAGGTACTATTTTTAATTATTTGTCGTGTAGGTACCGCAGTGCATTTATATCCGACAGATAGGAAGGACCCAAAGACACGATATCGACCGCGATAACGAAAGTTGGTACCTGATAATATCCAACAGAATATTTAAAATCTCAGTTTCCTTTTTTTGGGTTAATGGTAAAATATGTACTTAAGATTTACTTAAACAAATATTTTTTTACTAACTTGTTGGACATAATTACATTTTCCGCTTGATAATACGCTGTAATCGAGTTGCTCTCGCGTAAATTTTTTATCAGAATTAATTTAAAAACTCACCAACGTCGTCATAGCCACCGGCACTTATGTGATTATTACTTTTACCATATTTTTTTTTAATATTCCTTAAATCGAAATAGAATAAAATTATGACTTTGATATGATATTTAGCGTGTAATAATTTGTGGCTCAATATTGCTGTACCCACAAAGGCATCCGCTAAAAATCAGCGTCGTAGTATGCGTTCTGCTGCCACGACTTATGCTGAGCCTTTCGCGCCTTTTGGGCTAGGGTGCCTTTTCGACTCGAGTACCTAGTCTACCTAGTTCTGCATGTTTTTAAATGTTTTATTTTTTATTTCTCGGTCGAATAAACGTCGTTCATTCTTTCTAAATGACACAGCGTTTAGATTCATTTATTTTATTGGTTCATTGCGGCATGTGGGTGTGATTGAGGTCAAATATCTGTTTAGCCGAGAATAATAAAAAAACTGCCAAAAGGCGAGAAACTTTGTAGGTAAGAAAAAAATATAGAAAACTTCATACTATTAGCGTACATAACAAGCGTTTTGAGGACACGTATGAGGTCATCTTACAGTAATAGTCAGATAGTAATATTAATATTAAACTAACCAAATTACATAGTGAGATTGGATGCTACAGCCAAAGATTGGTAATTTCCTTTTTTTTTTATCGAAAACGCTAAAATCATATTATTTATAAAACAGTTTAAATGGCAGCGGATTCGATCCTAAGCCGTACACAGCAAATGAAGATCGGAAACATCTCTAGTCCTGTTCGAAGGCAACGAGACTAGAGGCGAGAGATGGCATAGTGTCAGGATTCCCTGGGATGTTTACGGGCCAGGGCAGCCGCACTTTTTCAACGGCTTTGTGTCGGCCAGCTGGATTTATTTTAGTCTCCCTAGCTCTGCCTCAATCTAGGTAGAAAATAGGATGATACGGATTGAAATGGCTTTGTTTTGCAATTACAAGCGTTTTTTTTGGGATTAAATTATTTCTAATGAGCAAAGTATGAATTTTCCTGTCTCGTCGGTCATTTAAAAGGTACTGTGTGTTATATTTCTTTTCTTCCGATTCCTGGTGCAGATTAAATAGGTTCTATTTTTCAATATTATGAACCTTTGTGATTAAGTTACAAAGTTAAAGGCACTACTTAGCTAAAAGAAAAAAAAAATACATTGATTAGGTGTGACAAAAAAGCAGTATTATTTTTCAAGCACGGAGTGTTACCCAGTAGATGTTAACTAAGTGGTATTGGAGGCCTCCGAAAGTTTCTAATTGTTATTGACTAGAACACTCGACTGATGGTCCAACTTGCCTCGTTGAATGAAGCTGCTGTGTCGAAACCTCTATAAGGTGTTATCAGAAATTATTTTTTCAAAGTAATTTTACGGAGTAACTGAACGCCAGGAGAGATACGAGAACGCGGTTAGATTTAAGAAATGGTAAATACAAGGTGCAAAAAGTATGAGATATAAGACGGTTGTTATGAGTTGAGACTAGAAAATAGTTTTTTTTAAATAACATTAATGTGATTTTTTATTATATTTTTCCTGTATTTTAAACTTGGTTGACAACCACCAACTTGAAATTTGCTGGTCTTTTTTTACAGCCTGAATAATTAGCATCAGTTCGTATAGTTATATTTTGTGTTGTGTTTCGATTATTTCGAACATTGCCTGCAATTAATTAAACACAATAATCTAACGTTCAAACATGTCTTACTCTGTGTGATAGAATAGGAATTGATTTTGGTCTACAAAATATGCGCATTCATTGTGTTTAATCCAGCAATTTGTGAAAGCCAATTCAAAAACGTGTTGGTATTAAATCATTTTGATCACGCCTAAACGGCATCAACATCAACTTGATGGTGAGGTAGACTAAATAACAGATCAGAAACAGCTGCATTTCGTTACGTCAATTTTAAACCTGTAATATTTTTTACTTCTAAGAATTCACCTACATTTTGACGTATACCGAAATAATTATGAAATAAAGTTGAAAATCAAAAGAATTTGTGGTTACAGGAATACTTGTATTCGCATTGTGAGGTTTTAAATCTCATCGAAAGGACCTTCTAAGAACACAATTCGTTACACTAATTGGAGACGTTTATGCAAAGAATTCCCTAATTCCCCACAAAGGTAAGCCGATACAATGCCAAATTACTCGCTTAGCAATACTTTTTTTTCATCGAATTCGCTATATTGTTACGGGTCTTTTGTGCCCCTGTAATTGGCGGTCGTTACAACTTAGAACAAAGGACTTTTTATTTATTACGGTTCCGAAAATGTCAAAATAGGACTCTAGGGGGTAATTCTGTCGCTACTCTTTCGACTCCGCCTCGTCTCATCGCCGTCTTTTAGGATGAGGCTCCTACAAGCACGAGGTTTGCTCTAAATAATTGTGAAATTCACGTTTTTGATCTTAATGGTTTACTATACAGTTTTATACACGGTAACTAACGCGATAACGGTACGTTTAGCATCAAAAACTGACGTCTTCGAATAGTTTGCGTAATCGAATCATATACATACCTACATTCGAATGAATTACTTTGGCACCTCTAACATAAACATCTCGTCCACGCTTCCATAATGGAAACATTTATTACATATTTTAATTTTGCTTCATAAACATACTAACTCCAGCTCCATTCGTATTTTGATGATATAAAAAATACAGGCAGTTTTTTAATATTTATGGCAAACGCTGAGCATTTTTCCGTTTGACTGGTTAGTCAAAATTTGTCAAAGGCATTTTGATACCAATCGTCTGAAAAATATTTTTGTCAGTTTCACTCGTGGTTGTAGTAAGCTTTTAATGTATGAACAGGCTTTTCAGACAATTATTGAAAATCCTTAAATAGTATTTACTAGCTTTTGCCCGCGACTTCGTTCGCGTGGACTTCAGGTTCGTCCCGTCTAGTAGCGCAAAAAATGTGTTTTTTTACGACCTCACATTAGAAACCTCAAAAATTGTAGCCTATATGTTATTCTGATGTATAAGCTATATTGTGGTAAAGTTTCATTCAAATCCATTCAGTAGTTTTTACGTGAAAGAGTAACAAACATCCATACATCCATACAAACTTTCGCCTTTATAATAGTAGTAGGATTAACTACAACCAGATATGTCTCATTGAACTGTCTGTTATAAATAACTAGAGGACCCAGCGAATTTTGTTTTGCTTCCAGCCCCGGCCCCGTCTAACGGGATGAAAAGTATCATATGTCCTTTTCCTGGTTCTAAGCTACCTTCCCACCAATTTCCAGCCAAATCGGTTTAGCCGTTCTTGAGTTATAAATAGTGTAACTAACACGACTTTCTTTTATAAATATAGATTAGGCAATTATTATGGATTTTGAAAATTAAAAACATTGATTTAAAGCAGCTTACTTTATAAATCTTATTAAGGATTTCCCGATACTATAATGGAACTTCCCATTTTTGAAGGAGTTCTCATAACTGCTTTTAGGGTAAGGTAAGATTTCTAAGGAAAAAACAACATGCTGTGCAAGAAGATACAAAATTTTTACGTGAAAAAGCAACTCATATCAAATAACATATTCTCAAAAACCTTCTCAATTTTAATATTAAGTAGGATTTCCATAGTTTTAACATCCTGTATGAGTATTCTTGTTTTTGAATCCTGTATGAGTATTCTTGTTTCTGAATCCTGTATGAGTATCATGAAATAATGGAAACAGGATAGTTTCATCGATGCGTGTTATATTGCGTTCTGGATATCACCTGACATATGGACAGGCCTGGATTTAAACCAGCAGCTATTAGCTCATGAATTTTGGTCAATGGAATATTTGTGTATTGCTTCTATTGAGTAGGATTTGAAATATTAATAAAAAAGATCCCTGGTTTTAAATTATCGACGAACATTGTCACATATTGTTCAACTCAAAACATTGTTTTTATATTTTCTCCTGACTGTACTTACACCTACTTTAACTTCCTACTTTAAAAAAAGAATACAGCATATTATATGCTGTAAGTAGTTAACTAAAGCGTCGCTCAGCTCTTTTATAAAAGTTTCTAAGCGCCTCGTAAGTCTTTGTCCAGCTGTAACGGGCTTAAACGCTGTATCCCCTGGCCACTAATCCTGAACTAGTTAAATTGACGTGTAAAGTATACCCGAAGTTGTCGGTGTTGGCTCGAGTCGGTATTGAGCGGAGGGCCTGGCGAGATGCCAGAGACGCGTATTGACAAAAGACAGGGTATTCGATAGGCTTTAGAATCCTTCGCGTCTTTTGATAACGCGGGACATTGCTTTGTCTGCTTTCAGGCGACCCAGGGTAACTTGAAGCACTTTTTATGGGAGTTCCATTTCACAGTGAGAAGCCCTGATGAAAATATTTACGAATAAGGTAAACTGAGACTTAAGTTTCCGCTGTCAGTAGGTAGGCTGCATTCGCATGCGACAGGCAGCGATGCAGCTGGACGAATCTGACGAGGACGCTACTATACAATGTAGCTGTGTTAGAGCGAGACATAGTATATGCGGATTTCGCATGCCGCATGCGAATGCGTGTACTAACACCGTCAATGTTCTGAAAGCGGACGGAAACAAAATAGCGTCTATACCCATGTTGAAACTCACAACCGTAATACTCAATACCTGCAGCACTTGTAACTGAATAATTCCAAATATAGTTTACCGCGATGAAAGCTTCTTACAATCGATATAATCCTGCACAACCGATCGTGTCCGAAACATAGGAGGCTTTGTAAGCTGATTGCCAGTTCTCGTTTACGGTGAGCTAGGCGATGCCGCCGTCGCTGGTTTCGACACGTCATTTGAATTAACACCGACCGAGATAGATGGTCACAAGTATGAGAACTTCAGCTGCGGCGTCAAGTTTGACCTAAGCATAGTTTGACGATGACGTGAGCGCTATAAATATAATACTAACATCAGTGTGTAATTTTCTAACAAAAGCACTGAACGTTGTTTCGAGAATACACGTGCCTCAATTTTAATCCTGCTAACTAATCCAATCAGGGATTTCGTTAAGAGCAGCGTGGGATACTTAATGCGAAACCGTCATTTTAGTTAATTTTAAATAACTGGAAAAATATGTAATGAATGTTAATATTCACGGTTCGTTTCTTTCATCATCATCATGGGGTGCCATCTTCAAATTGAAGTTTGGAGGTCAGCATGTAGAAACCGATGCGGTCTTGAGCCGCTCTTTTTAGCTGGTCATAACGAAGTTTGGTCCAGTCTTTGATGTCATCTATCCATTTTCTTCTGGGTCGGCCTGGTGATCTCTTGCCAGGAATCTGCGGAAGTTCGTTTCTTTACGAATTGGTAATAAATTACCAATATTCATTATTATTTTGCGGTCGTCATTACATTGAAACTCTTACCACACTAACAATTTTGATGAAAATTAAATTTATTGTTATGGCGAATATTCTAAATTTGTGGCTTGTTTTATGTACCTGTAAGTATTTATTGTTGGACGGATAAATAATCTAGTATGGCATTTCTACAGCAGACAGCACTAGCGTATGGACAGAACTAGATATTGATTGTATATTGTTGTTCTGCGCATATTTTACTGCATTGAATATTGTGTTAATAATAAGTTATAGTATAAGAGTTTAACACACCGAGTTATCTCCAAAAGTAAATATACTTACGATTAGATTAGAAAATCTAAAGTATATATTATTTTACTTATTTATTCTGGGACTAAATCTTCTATATCAGCTCAAATGTTATTTATACTCTTAGTCTTGATTTTTGCAAAAATCTCTATCAAAAACTTCGTCGGTGCCAAAACCCAGTTGGACTCGCGTTTCGTCGAAAGCTTGAAATAAGTAAGTAAGTATTCGTGTTTAAGCTACTTTATAACGTAATCTCTATTGAAATTTTATAATCATGTTATTTACTAAGAAGGGTGAATACACTATGAACAAACTTAATACATGAAAATATCTAAAATAATTCTATCTGTGTACACATATTTTCACTCATAAGTGCTTTTCCTAAAAACACAGTGAATTTTACTTCAAAGAACGCCTAGAATTTTGCGCAAAATATTTGTAAATGTCTAGCTTTTCTAAGAAGCCACTAAAGTGCGAGCTGAAATACTTTTGCATAATGTCTTTGTGTTTTATTATAATATTAGGTTTACTTTACAAGACTGCAGATCCACTAGGGGACTACTTTTATTGAATTATGCTATATAACAAAACTTTATTTTTATTTACATCTGTATAATCCAGCCAAGGGCGAGTCGGACTCACGCACAAATGGTTCCGTACCGTTGGCTAGGTAAACAACAAATTGCGTTTGTTGCATTGCATGGGAGATAAATATTAAATATTAATTTCATTTTGTTTTTAGTATTTACAGGCGGCAAAACAGAAATACATCATAAATTTATGAAAATTTCAAGCGTCTCCCATATCGCGGTTCTTGAAATACAGTTTGGTGACAGACGGACGAATGGACAGACAGCGAAGTCTCAGTAATCGTGTCCCGACTCCCGGTTGTACTCCCGGCTACGGAACCCTAACTAAAATAAAGATTGTTAAGTTAAAGTAACATAACTAGTGAAATAATCAATATTGATTTTTATTTTAACATCGAATACATTGCTCTGTTTCCAAAGTAAATAATTGCGTTATGGTAGCGTAATGTATGTACAAATATATTGACACAAACAAAGTACAGCTGCATTGAACATAAGCAGAAATATGAATACAACTCAGTCTTGGTTTGAATAATATAATTTAAAATTTTCATCTTTTGATAGCAGTTACCTATATTAACGAATTTTCCTTTATGATTAAATATTCAGTTTCCTAATGGTATTGTTTCGTAGATAAAGAAGAAATTTAAAAGATGAACAAAAATTCCTTATTAATATTTAATAAAAGAAATGAGAAATTATGACAGCTAGGAGAGAGTGGGGAGTGCATAAATTATGAGGAGTGCGGAAGGGCTAAGTTCCAGCGCTCGCCAGCTGTTGCAGCTTAGCGAAATAATATATTACTGGGATTGTCAGAGCTCACAGTTCAATGGGATACATGGCTAGTAAAATAAAGCTTATTTCCTCCGCATACCCCTTATTGTCCTTTTATGTTTCAAATGTATTTTGTCTACCTACATTTTCCACCATAGGAGATCACATATTATATCACACGCCAGCTATCACGTTATAGTAAAACAAAATGGCAGTAAAGTTTTTTCTAAAATTGCTTTCAAACAGCAAGCAGGCATAGCATGTGGAAAATATGTATGTATTCGAGAGAAAGTATCCTACACTCATGTAGCAAAATAACGAATATAATCTACTTATTACATTGTGTCTTTCTCGGGCTTATTCTTCTTAATAAAACCGCTCACAAAGGCTTTCTCGTGCGCGTGATTGCATCGGCCGTATCTATTGCTTCTATTATCCGCCGATCTGAGATTGTCTCCCAAGAAGAACATAAATCTTCCAATGTCTCGGGATTGGCAGCTCGTAACGCAAAGGTACACTAGACTAGGTAAATAACTAAGATAAATCTAGGGATGTAAAATATTTTTTAAATATTAAGTAAGGGAAAAGAATGTTGCATATACAAGGTGTAAAAAAAGTAATAACCAAATTTAAGGGGGTTGTTTTCAATCGAGAATAGAACAGGAAAACATTAAAAAACAATTTTTTCAAGAAAATTTTGTTAAATTTTTTTTTTTCTGGATTCTGTATTCCAATCTCGATTGACAATCATCCCCTTGAATTTGGCTCGTACTTTTTTACACTCTGTTTATTGTTATAGGTTTTCTCTCATTCACTCAAATAGTTTGTTTTTAAATACATACGCTTAAAAAATACGATTGAGTTGAAATGGCGAGCATAAAACACAGAAAAATATCAAAACAAATTGCTCGAGACATGTGACAAACCAGCCATAAATGACAAAAGTGTTCCGGAGGCGCTTTGCAATATATTTACAGCACCGCTTATTTGCAAGCGTCGGGCGCGGGCGGCAAATAAGTCACAGTTAAGTCGATGTTAAGAGCTAATTAATTTCCCTCGGCACGCCGCGCCGACTGGATTACAGGGTATTGTTGCTCGGTTAATATTAAAAACTGTTCATTTCTGATTGGAAAATGAAACAAGTTGACTTGATGAGATGATAGCATATACCCATTGTGAAAATAACGTTTTCCTGTCCTGTTGAGATCAGCCATCGGCGCGGGTCATATTACTGCTCAATTGTAAGAGCAAAACACAAGTCCACTCCCTGTCCTTTGATTGATTAAACAATGTTTTACTACTCATTCTTTGTCAGCTGATATTGTATTGGGAGCTCAAAATATTGCAGAAGTCAACACTGCGAAAGGGAATTTACTAGATTTTATTTTTGGCCAACTAGAATAAAACTTTAAAATACCAAAATATTGGACAGGCAAAATTTCAAACGTTTCAGCATACTCAGGTAATCTTATAATAATCCAATTCTCTGTAAGAGAGAGAGACACCTTAGTAGGTATTGGAAAGGGTTATTGTTATTATTTATACAAAAAAATATGTCAACTTGTACATTAAGTAAGTCTATGCATCCATTGTCCATGGGACAGTAAAAGGTTCTTGAATATGATTAGTGTTTGCGTGAGTTTTAACGAAATAAAAGGTCACAAAAATTTAGGTCATCGTAAAACGGCACCCAATCGTAAAACGGCCGACAACGACATAAAATACCGACAAACTCAACCCTGCCTAAATGCACAATTAAAAACCGACGAATAGAAGAGTTACGTAGGAACGTGCTGACTTTCTATAAATATTGTCGATAAAAGCTTTAATTAATTTTTTTTTTATATTTAAACTTTATTGCACTGTAAGTTGTACAATTAACGGACTTGTCTTGTAGTCTAGACCACAAGTTTTTATTTTCATTGAGAGAAAAGAGAACAGAGAGTTTAATGAGTGGCGGAACATTAAAAATAACTGAGAGTGTACAATTTTTATAATAATTTAATAACATAAACATAATACTTATAAACATACATTGTATTTTTTTTTTATTCGTACAAAATTCACAGCTCTTGGTACAAATTAAGCTAATCCTACATACTAAACTAACAGCCAATAACGAATTTACTTTTTTTAGGGTTCCGTACCTCAAAAGGAAAAAACGGAACCCTTATAGGATCACTTTGTTGTCCGTCTGTCCGTCCGTCCGTCTGTCAAGACTCTTTTTCTCAGGAACGCGTTGAGGTATGAAGCTGAAATTTATATCAATTACTCAGGTCTACTGTCCCTTGAAGCTGTGAAAAAATCAAACTTCTAAGCCAACGCAATCAAAAGATACAGCCGTTTATGCCGCAAATTTTCGACACTTGCAAGGGAATCAAAACCTACAGGGTGCTTCCCGTGAACTCAGAATCTTGAAATTTGGCACGAAGCAACGTCTTATAGCATAGATAAAGGAAAAATTACGAAAACCATAAATTTTTAGTTACATCACATAATATATATTTTTTTAATAATTTTAAACTTACTACCCATTTCCTCATAAACGCGTAGAGGTATTAAATTGAAATTCATACCAAATACTCAAGTCTATAATACCTTTAAGCTGTAACAAAATCAAACTTCTATGTCAAAGCAATCAAAAGAAACAGCAATTTAAGCTGCATATTTTGAAACTCGCAAGTACTCGCAAGGGAATCAAAACCTAAAGGGTACTTCCAGTCGACCTAGAATCTTGAAATTTGGCATGAAGCAACGTTTTATAGCACACATAAAGGAAAAATTCCGAAAACCTTAAATTTTTAGTTACATTACAAAATATGTAGTATGTACCACAACATATTGTGGTATTTTGGCTAAGTGGAAGTAAGAATCCCTAATTCAGTTGAAGTTGGCACGGAACCCTCAGTGCGCGAGTCCGACTCGCACTTGGCCGGTTTTTTAAACAGAGAAAGTAAATCAAATTTGAATTCCATTGTCATAGATTTTCTTCTTGATTTACGTTTAGAAAATAAAATGACCTATATAAAATAATATAATATAATATAATAATAATATAATATATATAATATAATAATAATATATGTATAATATGCAATAAATTGTTTATTGATCCGTGACGTGGGAGCTAATCTGGAATTATCGAGCCTTAAATACATATTTTAATGCAAAATTACAAAAGCGCTCCCCATGTACACTTATATTTGATGTGATTATGCAACTATTTCTAATATAATATTTTTCAACAGATGTACGTACGGATACGATGTGAACATAAACTGCGGTATCTTATGCCTTTGAAATAAAGGTAACTCTGCAACAAAAATGGATTGTCTGATTTGGTAACGACTGTACATACTATCCGATGCAATAGGGAATCGATATTTTTTATTGACATCATCCCTATGCTTCCTATAAAAATAATGCGGTTCATAGCACTACGAACAAACAGTTTTACTGAGCAATAAAACACGGTCACCGGTTCATTCCGGATTTAATTTCGTTTATCGGCGGAATTTAAAGGGGTGGCTTACTTTATGAATGCTTTAAACTGGCAATCCATTCGAGATACAAACAGCTATACTACTGCACTTCAATTTGATTATCAAGTACATATAAATCCAAATTTTTTACCACTTACGGCCCGTTTTACAATGCCCCAATAAGTTTCTGTTAACGTTATCTGTGCATTACTCTACACGAAATGACGTTTATATTATTCGTTCGTTAGTGGTAAAATTTTCGATAGTGAAACATGTATATTTTTTTTCACTGTGCGATTTATCTAGGCATAATTGAACTCTATGGTACTTTTTAAAGTTCGACAGATTTTTAATGTTGGCTGGTTGACCATTGGTTAAGGTAGTTTTTATTTAAAACATGCATAATCGAAAATATTCAACATTTAACCATTAGTTACCTATCGAAACCCACAACCGGGCCTAATTAAGTGGATAAAAATATACGTGGGAATGCAATGGGCGAATCAAACTTTAATTAATTTTCTAATACTCTATATTACCGTCAAATATGTATAGATGCAAATAAAAGTAAAACGCTTCAATCACAGCCGCATCATATACATTCATGGTTTATCGAAGTAGTAAGAAGGTTAAAAACGTGACGCTTGAAATATGGCATGATGTTAACCGCAAAACCTTGTCAGATTTTTTACGAAACCTTAAACATTTGTAAGTAGTAAATAATATAAATAAAGTATAAGGCTATGTTACTTCTTTCTTAAAATGTTCTCTAATATTCAGTTCTTAGGATTGAAACATATATCAGCGGTTACGCGAAAGAACCCATAAGTATTACTTTGTATTGTTATAAATAACTTTTGTAACCTACTTGGCAGAACTTTTGGTTTGCAGACCAATGCCAAAACGGAGATAGGCGGCATAGACTTCTCATAAATAACCGGCAATATTTTGGAATTTTCTAGATCACAAGTTTTTACTTGAAGTAATTGTTGACTGTATCTACTAAGTCTCTCATGAGTCCATATTCACGCATGTTGTTTTAGTTTTTCTTAGAAACCAATCAAACGAAGCCAAAATATTCATATAAACTTATTGAAAAATCAGTAATGCGTATTCATGGTAAATGTTTTCCCTTAAAAGATATAGATAAGATAAACATATTTAATTTCTGAGAAACCTTACGTCTTCTTAAACATGTTACACGTGGCTCGGTTCTACTTGTGACAAATATTGAATCCTTGGCAATTAGTATAGCAAATATGTAAGCCAACTTGGTGTCAACATCCACTCTACTAAACCGATTACTGCAGCAAACGGTGCTGTATACGTTGAGGTTATTATAGCGAGCTCTCTCCACTACCCAAAATAGGATTTTTGACTTTACTTGCCAAATATATTTTTCAAAAGAAAAGGCATATGGATTTTTTTTCTGAGTGATTAAAACTGAAACAAGTGCTCTACTCATCTTAATAATACTATTTACCTATATCTAATATATAAACGTTCGGATGAAAAAAAAAAACTGATATCGCTGATGAGTAAAAAATGAATATACAAAAATATGTATACTTATTCATTAAAATGTATATAATATGGAAATATGTTGCATGTTACAGGTTGTTTTTAAAATTACATTTTATAAAGACAAAACGGCCTTACCACAAATAAATAAACAAGGTTTGAACAACTGTATAAATGTTATTCGGCTAAAATTAAATGTATGTCATCTTTATGTCATTTGACTTGATTGACGTTGATTTTAAACTAGCCTATCTAGATACATATATTATTCATCTGTGCTAGCCATATTATATTTAAACAGTGGTCGAAACCTTGTTTAGTTATTTGTGGTAAGGCAGAAATTCTTTAAGTCCCACAAGAGAAAAGACGGAGAAATTCTAAAAAGAAGAAAACCAGCGCCAATGGTTTGCCATGGTAAAGAACTGAGTCGGGACCAATTTGGTTACACATTGTAATTGTATTATTTTGTTTTGTATTTTAAGTTAACTTCTTATATGGTTTTATTTTAGCTTTTCTATTATGTATGTTATTTGATGTGTACAAAATAAAAATGATTTCTTTCTTTCTTTCAAGATAAACAAATTCTCATATATATTCAACGGGCAACATTCTTGCCACCATTATACAAGTTTTGGAACAAGAATAAATTCAGCAATGAATACTAAAACTTGGCTGAATTTACTCCAAGCAGATATTTCTAAAAGTAACTTCCAATTTATTCGTACTAAACAGCGATTAAAATTCTAAGCCTCGATGCTCTTAAGACCTTGCTTTAATGTTGTTTGATACTCCATTATCATAGTAACTAGATCATTTTGCGTAAAAAAAACCATTTAAGTACTTTCCATTAGGCGAGGAACAATCTGTAAAATTCATTCGAAAAGTTTATAAAAAAATATAAAGATCAAAGTTCAAGTGCCTGTTGAAAACGCGTCTTTTACCAAAATTACAAGTAGTAAATATGTAAGCACATAAGTTAGTTGTCTTATTTAGCAGCTTTCATATCAAACCTTTGGGTATTTCAAAACCATTAAATCAATTAAACATACATAAAAAGCTTTACAAATCGTGCGTGCATTTCGTTGAACCGAAGTAAGCCCATATAAAACCTGACCCCGGTTCGTTCGCGAAATTAATCAACAATACGTAAATCAGAAGCGGTCGTTGGGCGTTTAATCGACTCATATTTTATTGACCGTCAAATCCTGGATGGTTTCCAAAAAATTGGGCCAAGTGTGACTTTATTATACATAAAGGTTCAGTAGGTTATATATTTTTTTTTGGAATCGGTGTTAAATTGGGTCTTTTAATGTGTATTACCCACGCGAGCAACTGAGACCAAAAGTTTTTTGTATTGGTAACCATTGGTAAATATATTTAAATCTTTGCCAGCTTTGATACAACATCACCTTGCTCCCACTATCTATCCCCACTTCATTAAATTCTTCTACTCAGAGCTTTCGTTCGTTGTTCTATTGCGTTCTATGGAATATTCTAAGAACGCTCGCTCGATATTTTGGTGTAAAACGCTGAAATCGAGCTTCCGTTTAGAACAAAAGAACAGAAATGAATGTTCTTGTTCTAGCTCTAGTCTTTGTTCGTTTGGTCTTAACCCACCTTAACTGTAACTTGCTCTTGATCGCTTGGTATAACAATTTTAGATATGGAAAGTTCTAAACACGAATTCAAATTTCGAATGTCTGACGTCTCTGCTTTTGTCTTTGCTCGAATGCACCAGCCGTGGTCGCGAGCGAGCTCCTGTCGCATTTGCAATCGTAATTTCTAATAAACATCTACATGTTTGTTTTATATCTGCAAACCCACATAAAAAGGCTTGACTCGTTTTACTACGGTACCCTAAAAACGAAATAGAAGGGCCCATAAAACGGTTCACGTTTCGACAATTTGCAAACGGCGGTGCGCCCTGACCTGCCTCTATTTATTATCCTTGAGTTCCGTGGCCACCGGCATTAATATAATGTTTCGCCCAGTCTATACTAATATTATAAAGTAGAAAAAAATGTTTTATTCAACGCTCTAATCTCAAGTAATACTGGTCTGATTTGAAAAAAAAAATGTGTTTAATAGCTTAATTATAGGAAAAGGTTACTACGGGAGGGACGGAAGTAAAATCAAAACGCGTGGAGAAGTCACGGGGGACCGCTAGTTTATTATATTATATAGGAAAGTATGCTATTTGGTCCGCGAATATGTTCGACTTTCTATTCGAATTTTTATCTTTGTGTTTTCGAAAGCCCCGTTCTTTGTTAGGATATCATATTCTTGCTATCTAAAACATATGTAATTTCTTAGCAACATTACGGCCTCGTGGCATGTTACACGCGTCTCTGTTCTACTTGTGACAAATAATAAATCTTTGGCAATTAGTACAGCAAACATGTTTATGAATAAGCTCAATGTTTTAGAATATGAATATTAAACAGCAAAATTGCGTGTGTGAAACTGTTATTTTCAAGTATGTTAATCACGTTCATACAAATATTTCAATCGATTCCAATTAGTAGCAATATACTTTACCTGAGCCGTAAATTAGACGTTGTTTATAAATGAGACAGGCAAAAAGTTTCGATCTAACCAAGTTTGCGAAGTGGAATTTGAAAAGAAAATCACAACTCACACTTATCAGGAGGTCAATTCTCGTGCAGTTCGTATACGAAAAAATTTAACCGATTTTTTTTTCATAGAAGATACAATTATTGCTTCATTCGAGTCACGATTTCTATACATTTTGTTTTCTTTCGTGTGGTAGTTTTTTTTTAACGTGGATATACAGCGTGTGGCCTGCAATAAGAGCAAAAAATGTTATCAATGATTCTACAGAGTATTCGTAGTTACCTTGACCTGGTCATAGTGCCAAAATACCAAAATGCTTTAACTAAAAGATATAGTAATCCAAAGTTATAATCTCTAGTCAATGTATCAAAATCGCTAACTCATTGTAGTAAATAACAATGTCAAGTTCTATGACTGGACTCATTTGTTTGCAATACATTGCTGGTTCGATTTATTTTGTTACAAAATAATAACAATAAATTTATTTTTCAATTTAAAAAATTAAAACCATTTAATATGGATAACTAGTCACTTAAAGGACCTACATTTGAATTTTTTGCTCCTATTACAGGTCACACCCCTGTATTACTTGTTTTTTTTCGGTAAAACGGTGATTCAATACTCGTAATCGAATTATCACACGAAATAGTTTCGATCATGTGAGAATCGGCCTGCTGGGCATGAATTGCGATCTTGCTTTGACAGGTAAGCTGCTCTTTTTCATTTTCACTTTTTCATTTATTTATTGATACACACAACAAATTACTGTCATTAAATATAAAACATTTCAAATAATCTTTTATAGTGGTGCAGTACAATAATTCTAAAACATGTGTACACAAATTCATTAATTAACTTAAGTTGCTCTTCTTTTGAATGGATACGCGAGTTTCAATATTGTGATGTTTTAATTCCGACCATTTTTCTATGTCTAAATTTCGAGTGAGTGAGAGTGAGAAAAAGTTACTTTTAAAAATACCAATTCGGCGACAAGCTAGCTAAGTGGAAATTAAACTGCCTGGAACTTGAATGGATTAAAGCAAGATCGCTACGTCCCTCGGTCAAAAAATAACTTTATTTTATACATTACTTATCAAGCGTCCTTAAAACCTTACTTTTTCACCGAAAATATCAAATGACTGCGGATTACCACTAAATTACTCAGTAAAGTGGATATCGGTGGCTAATTTTCCTCCTCCGATTTGCCCTTTCACAGCACAAAAGATGTTTTTTCTAAGCCGGATTCTCATTAAAAGTGAAGTTCTCGATTGTAGACCAGTAATTACACTTTGTGAAATGCTTTTAGACTGCACAAATGTACGGATTGAAAAAGGATAGGGGTTTGTGTACTGTTATTTGTTTTTACGAAGAGACAAAATAAATATTTTTTCGAATAGTAGCGCTACAGAAAATATTTAAGGTTGTTATCGTAATCTTTAGGTTATAATTATTTATTCTCTTTCTTTATACAATCTTCAATAGGCAATGATTATATGTATGAATGTAGGCAGAGGTCTATCTCAGAAGAAAAATATTTTCTAAATTACAGATACATTGTCCCGTGCTACGATTTGCTGAGACTGCATAGCGTCCTCAGATATTGCAGCGTTTCGTAGCAATGCTACGAGTTCTCGTAGCACGTTAACAAAACCTGTTGCCCTTTATTAGTAAGTATTAATTCTTAAGACATAAGTATTAATTGACAACCCTTACGCCAAACGCCATCCCTCGTATTGAATACTTACCACATGAAATTTTTTCGCAAGTCGTATCGTTAGCAATTGTTGTAAAGAAATTTAGTTTTCCCTCATCAAGTCTTATCGCTTAAATTCCCACTTTGCTAGAGCGAATGACGTAGAGCGAATTACCGCAAATTAAAACGCGCTTAACTCAAAACGTAATTATGATGACTACTGAACTCTGTCAGTGAAAACCGCAGTAATTGTGAATCAATAGCGGGTAATCTTATACCAAATATACTAGAAATATCAATCTTACAATAATATTCACATTCTATGTTGAAACCCCCTAGTATCATTCATGCGGACTCAAGCCACGGTACAACTCAAAAGGTATCATCTTGAGATGCATAATATGCATAGAACAATCAAATATATCTATGTCGGAGCAAACAGCAACGCAATTTGTCTAGCACGAACGAGCGGGCCGCGAAATAAGCATAGAAACGAGACAAAACATGAATTTCTGCCTAGCTCAAAAGTATGACTGGTTGTGAATGCTAAATCGCGTTTGGTCCAACATTTGTACTTTAGTTGTGCACTAAAGTGTCAATAAATAATATTTTTCACACTATCTGAGCGACAGAGTTCAATTATATGTCATGTAATGTTGACGTCAAGTGCTCATCGCGGCTCACGGGCCGTAATATTGTATGAAAATCCACTACGCGATAGTCGGTAATTTGGCACAATTCGCTAGCACCCAGCCACCTCATGCCGGTGTACATTATTTTTTTTGTAATAATTTGATATTGCGCAGCGTGGCGCACCGGTGCATACATCCGACCTATTAGTTAACATCATTTTATTTGCCTCACAGATAGCGTGAAAGGTGTCTTTGTCTTGGGCGGACTTTAATCCCTCCCTACACTTAGGATTTATAATATTATACTGGTAGAGAGGCTAAGTATTTAGGCTTTTTTATATTTGACGATTTGCTATTTGTGATGTCTGAACAAACATTTTTGTTCAGTTATTATGTCGGTGGTATACACCACTTTTTATGCTTTAATCGTTCTCAATAAGCAGAAGAGTCTTGGAACATCTCTCAAGACATTATTTTGCAGGAAATAGAAGCTAATGCGAGGCAAGGGAGCAATTCACTGTGCAAACGAAGTTTTATTCAACATTTTTCGATGTTTTTTTTCAAGTTGCTTATTTGAAATCGATCACTTCTTAATGTGAGTACGTGATTAAATAATAAAAGTTGCGCAAAATGGTTTCTTTTGCCATATTCATAATAAATTACGTAAATCGTTGACACTAAATCGCTCACTCAAAAGAATCGCAAACATTACCTCTTTACTCATTGTAGATATGATAAGAAAAATAAGATCAAAATAACTCCAACAATATATTCTACTAACCCGCGATATAAATATGTCATGTACGTTCCATTATTGAATGACCTACGAAATTTGATTTCTGTTATCGAATTTCCTGTGCCGATATTACGTCGTAACATTATTTGGTACCTAAATATGTTTAAGAACATTTCCTCTTAAAGTATTTCTTATTTTTTGGATACGTATAAGAAAGCTCATGTTTAAGTCATGTTTTCGACTTGTGAATTCGTTGGTTGTACTTATCTATGGAAAATAAATATAAACTTATTTAGAATTGTTGAATAAAACGTAATATACACATACAATCTTATTGACATATCTTTTGATACGTTTCTGCTTCTAGAGCTTCGTATTTTGCTCTTTCCACGTACAATTTTGTCAATGAGAGCACAGTTTTTGTGTTATATCTTAAAAAAATGCTTTATTCAAAAGGCAGTTTTTAATTTCCGTGATACTATCGTAGATTTTATTTATGTTAATAAATTATTATAGTAGAATATATATTTCAATAATAATGTGTTTAATGTGTCTCCAAACATTTTGAAACATTTGAAGACGACAACGTATCTAATTCCATAAAAAATATATTGCCAACTCCCACAAATCCTTTCTAAGATTTACAAACAAAGTGCAAAATGCGAAAATGAAATGAAAATAAATTATTAAGACCATATTTGGACCGACAGGCGCTCGGGATTAAAAATTTCATTTGATCCCGAAACTTCAAGCGCGTAATTGATTTAATCCCGGATGTATAACGAATACCAAGCTGCTCCTGACAGGCACCGACCCTGATGACGTATTTAAGGATTTCATTAAATTTGACTACAAGTAGTAGAAAAATACCAAAAGAATGGTAAAATCATTGAGATCGTTTTTTATGGCAATTTTATTTTATTTTATATGTACCTATTACGACGATCATTATTTTTAAGGTCGATATATTTTTTAAATACTATAAACTAAATGGCCACATACTGCGAACTGCATTAAAATGATGTGTAGGTGTTACGCGTACATGGTTTTTCGTTGGTTGGATATTTGCGGATCATTACAACTAAACTCCAGTACCCGCTGCATGGCACATCGATAAATCCATATGTCGCGCGTTTTACTTTGTTTACCTAGATAATTTATCTACCATGCGTGGTTCAGTCTTTTAATACATCTATAACGGGAGGTCGTAGACAATTTGTGTCTAATGCTTAATGGCTGCATTATGGCTGCCGTTTTTGATACAAGTTTGACAGTTTAGGAAACTTAGCATCTGTCAGTTATATCGACATCTCGCGATCGTTTATATACCTATATCTACGCGTGTGACGTGACAAGCCAATCCATGCAGTGGGTGCAGCTACTACCTACACACGTGCTGACATACTAAACACATAGCAAATACCTATACTATTTCGCATTTCACAGATAAATTGGTGGCACCGTAAAAGTACAGTTTATTACAAAAAAACTACAGATGCCACTTTCATAAGGTATTGCTGCCAGTGCAAGTAAATATCATTATTTTTATTAAAAAAACTCGAAAACAACTGCAAACAGGAGTACTTTATTTATTTTTAAATAAAAACCGATTAAGTGCGTGTCGGACCCGCGCACTGAGGGTTCCGTGCCACCTTTAACTAAATTCAGGGTCCACTTACTTTCACTTACCGAAAACATCACAATATATTGCGACAGCAAAAATAACTTTGTTTTTCATAGTGTTTGTATTAGTGTTTTTTATATTTGCGGTTGATAAATATGTACTATATCTCAAAAACTACTAGTTCGATTTCGCTCAAACCTATTTTCGTTGAAAGTTTTTGTTAAGATCTACATCATATATTTTTTTCAAAATTTTCACTACCTTAGTTCAAAAGTTAGATGGGGGGGACGCCCTTTTTACCACTTTGGAAGCGTCTATATCTCAAACCTTAGATTTTAAGAAAAAAAGGTTTTAGAAACCTCAACATCATTTTAAAAGACCTATCCATAGACAACCCACACGCATAGGTTTGAGTAAAAAAATTTTTTAGGTTTTAGTTTCATGTATGGGAGCCCCCCCTTAAATATTATTTTTTCTTACTTTTTGTATCTGAATCGGAAAGCGGTAAACAAAATACACCTATCTACTAAGTTTCAGCTATGTGATGCTTATAGTTTCAGAATAAAGTGGCTGTGACATACGGACGGACAGACAGACAGACAGACAGACTTGACGAAACTATAAGGGTTCCGTTTTTTGCCATTCGGCTACGGAACCGTAAAAACGATAATGACGATGTCATAAAATCATTTAAATTTGATTTATATCAGATTAACTTTGTTGGGTATGTAGAAACAAAATACCGGCTATATTTTATTTTTCTTTTGCCTTAGGTATCTTTTAGTACTAGAGAATGCCATTTGTCGTTAATTCCACTTTAGGTTGTGCAATAAAGTTCAAATAAATACATGTTTTCAACTTTCATCGTACAACAGAAATATATCGTTACATTACAAAGTAACAGACCCGCGTTAGATACAATACCAGCCCCCAGTTTGAATTATATTCAGGTCCATAACATAAAAATGGCATAATGGCGGAAGATTACCCTTAAAGTATCGGATTACAAAACGCTTCGGATCGTAATCTAGAATACGTAATACCTGGATAATAAGGAATATTTTTTATTAGGGATGGGCAGTGTCTAAAAGCCATTTATGACCGAAATTTTCCTGAATGTGGATCATGGTTGTACATGTAAAATATTTATGGAAATTGTGATTTGGAGCTACTTATTTGCCAATGCAAATAAGGCAAAATTGAATGATACGTTAAAAAACGGACTTCAAATAACTCCCGTAATAGTTCAAACGCAGGCAAGGCTGATTGAACGTAAGTCTGTGCAAATACTATTAAAAAACATTGTGGCACCTTTGAACGCGGGCTATTCTAAGGCGATTAAAATGATGATGATGATTATCAAAGATACTTTCAAAGTGTGTACATATAGATTTAGCACGGTTCGTGTATTATATTTTCATCGCAGGATTCTTTTTTTTTAAATTCCGGCAGAAAGACGGCCGAGCGTTCCAGCACTACTGTGATCTGAATTTATCTCCGCGGTCGAATCCGAACATTCTGTATGCGGACCGGGGTCGTGTTTTACGGCCCTCGGATAAACACACTTATCAGCTATGATATGATTCGTGGGATCCCAATTTGAGGTCACTGAAACATGCTGCGTCTTCAGTGGAGAATCGCAATAAAGTAATGAATTCGGAAAACGGTATTTAACGCCAAAAAATTTGTACGATGCACGATGCACATAATTACTCTCAATTTTAACATGTTTCTAGTAATAACGTGCAAAGTAGATCTTGTCGTAGATAATCTGCAACTTAAAATGTAGTTGTTAGAACTAACAACAAAAAAACATTATGTTTTAAAAAATAACTTAAACTTTTTATCCATCGGGCTATCGTAAAATGTTAAAACATTTTCAATTTCTTTCTCTTTTCACTAATTTCTGTCAATCATGGGCCGTAAATAAGGGCTGGTGACGGGAAACCTGATTTGAAAGCTCAAATTGGTGTTGACACAGACTTAACCGTGCCTTCCGAAGCCGGACTATAGCAAGTTAGAAGCGCGAGCGATTTAAGCCTTATAGTAAAGGCAAGGAACTTCAAGACCTTTTACATTTTTAGGATTAAAAAAAAATAGGTTGCAAACAGCGGAACATATTATTATGCCAGTGATGTTTGTAATAGATAAGACTATACATTAAGATTATTTACTATTTGTACAACTAATTGATCCTGTATCCAGTATATATATTGATAGAGATCTACTCTCAAAACTATTGGAGTGGCGGCCATGGGCTAAACGAACGGTAGAGGCTGCCCACCACTTCAACAAGTGGAGGAAAAAATATATAGATTGAAAAAATATTTTAAATTACATGTAAGCCCGAACTGGCCTTCTGCGAGAATAACCCACTTGAGGTTTTATAGAGTAGCAACCAAAATGTATTCATTAGAATAAGTTTTGTTTGATGTAAAAATAAAATTAAAAATTAAAACAAATGATTTCAAGCACGTTGCTTCATCTCTTAGTGCTTCAAACAATTATTTGGTTAACGTGCCTTATCCTAAACCATATTTATTTATATTACTGAATTTTCTCACCTCTTGTGCCAGCAATTTGTCCTTTTTATATTATCACTTTTCTTTACAAAGGAACTTAAAACGAAACGGAGGGTATAAGCTTGAATGCCGGGGATAATTACACAAAGGCTATTCCTTCAAAGTAGGCCGATCGCAATATAGCTTGTCCGTAATTTAACTCAATTAGATTTGAATGTATAAATAAAATTACTAGTACAGGAGTATAAAATGAAACGTTTTCTTATTTTTGATCGACTTCAAAAAGGAGGAGGACCAACCAAATAACAAAATGCACTAAAAAGTCATAAATAATCTCTTGATATTAATGGAAGAAAATAAATTATAAGCAAACAATTTAATTTTGGAGTCGGCGCCATCGCATTGACCATCTCTGGCATCATCTATCAGGGCACCGACTCTAAAAAAGAGTCCTTTCTTTTAAAGAGTCAATAGTTTATTTATGACTATTAAGTGCATTTTGTTTATTTTTATCGCAAAAGTATACCTATATTTTGGGAAAAGCTTATTAGGTAAATAAATTTTAATTGCAGTGTGGGTCCAGCTCCTGGCTTATAGACGAACCAAATTAAATGTTTTGGTTTACTTGTCAAGTCAAATTTAGGTGACATTTAATGAGTTATTAATTAATTGTTCAAGCAATCCTGAGTTTTATATAAAGCGTAAAGTTTAACATAATAACTTACATAAGAGACTTGTGGTTGGGATAACAGAATTGCTTCCGACCAGTTTTTTTGTATAATAAAACGATTTGCTCAAAAATTAACAGTACCTAGTGACTGTTGCTCTTTAAGAGTCAGGGTATTTCCTACAGTTTACGTTAACTCTCTTTTTACAAATTACGGAATGCTTCTCAAAATACAGAAGAAAATGTACAGAATAATTTTGACTAACTTGAATTATTGTAAATGTTAATATGAAACATTTAACTCTAAGTTTCTTTTAGTAAAGTAAGTGTTTGTGTTATGTTTTATGGGGAAAAAGCAATAGAACGATTTTTTTTGTACCGTTGTGTTTTTCACATGTTTCTTGAAACCAGAGTATGTAGTCCGAGATTTATGAATTTAAATAGGATTGAAACGTGAATTAAGATGCATCTAATGAAGTAGTCTAGTGGCTAACGTGTACACTAAAATCAATCGTCCTTAATGTACTCTGATTAATGGATTAGGTACTGGATAACTTCTCATACATAACAATGTTCAAGTCTAAGCAGCTCAAATTTACATAGACAACTAAAACGGAACATCATTATTTTACTTTAACTGATTTCGTTTACCACAAGGCTATAGATGATTAATCTAATCACTAGTGTATGTGACTACTAAACGGGTTATCGGGATCTCTATTACAGCCAGTGGTAATTATTTTCACAATCAAGAGGTAACCAGAATGTTCGTTTGATTGCTTATTAGGTGCTTAGCAGACGGCCAGGCGGACTGGGCTGGTCAATTTCACCACGAATAGAGAATAGCGCAAAGGGAATCCTATACTACCAACGCACATAAAGGGCAAAAAGACCGCGCTTCAAGTGCCCACCGGGCACTGGCGGCGTAATAACTGGCGGGCAGTCGTGGCATCGTGGGCATTGACGACGGGCAGACGCGGTATCCTTATTACTTCGCGGTCAAAAAGACCAGCCCCGTCGTCTGCAAAGCGCCTCGGCGATACCAGCCATTCTGCTCTCCTTTTAACCTCGGATGCAAAAAGAGTGGAGTGTTAAAAGTTTAACGTGTAATAGATAATTTTATCCCGAATGTTTTTAGCCATGTTTCATGAAAATCTGTTCAGCCATTTGAAGATCATCAGCTCTTTTCTAGTTTCTAGTGTCCGATCGTTTCCAAATTTGGTATCGTGTAACTTCAATGTATTTAAAATATATGGTGAGGTGTAAGTAATTCACAACTTGGTGTCAGATAACCTTCCATGAAATTAACGGGTTACCTGAACTTTTGCCAACAAGTTACGCCAGACAGAAGTTGTTTCGTCAAACAGAACAACACTTCAGCCAAAGTTCTGCTTTAATGAAGTTCGATATTGTTTTGGCTTTTATGCGTTTAGATAAACCTTTCTCTTTCTATCTCTGTTATGTTCTAATTACTAAACAGTGAACACGTACTGGTAACCGCTACATCACTTGGGAGCAGTAATACTGTTAGTGGCTGATATATGCGCCTGTCGAAATCACGAATATCTGTAACTGATAATCTTGAGTTATATGATAGTCAGGATATTCTGATATGTGGTATGTTAGTGGTCTAATCATTTAAATGAAACATTGCATTTTGATTGTACAAAATGTGTTTCTATGTACTGTTAGCGAAACAAATCTTATGGCATATTCACCCATTCAATCTGTACCCCAATCACGAATAATTACGTCAAAGTATTCGTATTGTTACGTTATCATTTGTATGAGAATTTGAAAGCGCCTCTATCGAACGTAAAAAATCTAAAAATTTGACACTCGAAAAAGATAATATATTTCATATACTTTTAATTGAATAGATCGTTTAACTTGTATCTGGAAGTGCCATAATAACGTTAGTATGACGTCATCTGCGGTAAGGATTTCGAGTTTACTACACGACACGGGAATGCTTCGTGCTGCCAACTGACGTAAGCTCGCTACGATTACGTCAAATGTTCGTGAATGGGGTATTTTTGTCCGACTTGGGTAATATAAAGAGCCACCATGTTTGTTTGCTTTTTCTACAGTTCCACTAATAACGGGCCCCTCTGTGCACAAGTTTCGCTATGCACCACTCATAAAATACCTTATTTAAATAAATAAGATATAATATAATAATAGATTGATATAAGTATAATGTTTTTGTATGTATGTTTTTTTATGAGTGGTGAATAGCGAGACTGGTACAAAAAGGGTAGTATTTAAACGAGCGACTGTACATTAATGTTTTAGGTGCCAAAAATACTTAATTTGGGTGTTAGAAATACTAAGTGAGCGACTGAGTGCGAGTGACGAGAAATCAACAGATCAGCAACTTACAAATAATAATTTGAGTTACTTTAAATACAAAATGAGAAGCTTCATAATATGTGAGCGACCTAATGTTTGATTGAGTGTCAACATTACGTCCTGCATTTTTTTCAATATTTGGCAAATGGATTTTTCAAACTGAGCGGTATTTAATCTTAAATGAAGTGTTTCGAATGCTAAAACTACTTTGAAAAATACTAATCTAAGTAGCGTATTATGAGGCCACATTTAAATAAAAAATCAACTTATGAAATTACTATTTGAAGATACACTAAATATTCTATTAGCGAAGAAATTGAATTATTCAACGTTTAATAAGGGTAGGATATTAAATTAAATTAAAGAGCAATAATAATTTGCGTTTACCTAAATCAAATAAAAATAAACCGGGCAAGTGCCAGTCGGATTGTGCAAAATTTTACATGACAATTATTTTGCTTATTTATGTATGTTTAATAAAGAAAAAAAAACTCAAAATCTTATTTCACCACTTTGGCGAGGAAATTAGAATACATACTAATGCAAAATTACAGTTTTCTAACACCGAACTCTGCGCTAAACTGCGGACAGACGGACATGGTGAAACTATAAGGGTTCCGTTGGACTGCGAAGCCCTAAAAAAAGACACTTCAGACAATAAAAAAGTGATTTTCTTATCAATACTCTAAGGAACTTGAATTAGTATGAGGGTTGAGGAGTTCTACTACTCATCGTCACTAGTAGATAAATGCTAGCCGGGCCTCGTTTTCATTTATGTCCAATGGGTATCATTTTTGCTTCCAGTGGTGGTGATGTTAATTATAATCATAATTAATTAATTTGAGCCGAATTGCTACACCCAAAACGTGTTTGCAAACATATTATAGTTTGCATAAAATATAAAACATAAGACCTCAAATAGAATATTAGTTACCAATAATCATTAATACAGCAGCTCACAAACTTTGCTCAGAGTGAACTTTTTTGTAGTTCGTCATCTAAAACCTCAATTGGAAAAATCGAAAATATCTTAATATTAAAGCTGCCCCCTCTGTATTTCTAGTCGCTCAGTTAGTAATTTAGTCGCCCGGATAGTATTTTTATATCTGAAATAGATTTAACAAAGCCCACTTGTTGTAAGCTCGTTCTGGATTTTATTATTAATCAATATTCGTCGTTAGTTTAGTTAATTATTCGCTTACTCAAATTCATACCGCTCAAGTAATTAAAACAGTATGTCATCATCAGTCGCCAAGTTATTTTTTATTCGCTCGTTTTATTATTCCCCGTACAAAAAGGGACTAACCCTGAATAGCGATACTACAACTTCTTTACAGGTATGTAATAGTACTTCAAGGTTGACATTTTGCGACTGCATCAAAGAATATACTGCATCGCGTTTTTTATACTCTTAATACATGCATATTACCAAATGACGGCACTATAGGTTTTAATTCTGAAAATTGCTATCACTAGTACGAATAGTCTACGTCAGAGGTTGCAATCCTTTTCTCAGCAAAGTTTGCCACAAACTGATACAAAATACAAACAAACCATAGGAATATGTGAAGTAATTTAATAAAGTCTTGTCTAACCTTCGTTTCAATCCACTTTAGGACCACAACAGAAATATATTCAGTGTCTTTAGTGTACATGCAGTGCGCTTATTTAAAATGTTGTTTGAATAATTACAAATAATTATGTGCAATCGATATAATGGCTAGGGAAGAGAACAATGATACATGTATCGGTCTGTTATCTCTAGCCATTATAATTTGCATTTATTAATAGCAGTGAATTTAACTACAAATTTTTGTTCGCACATTGATTAGTTTATCAATTGATGGTAATCAGAGCATTTTTTACAATTTTAGATTGATAGGTGACATAGTTTGACTTATTCAAAGTAAGGATGTTTGTAACTCCGTGCTTTCTGTTCTCATTCCTATTATGTTAATACTTTTACAATCGCGGCGTGTTTATTCTTCTAAATCCAATATACGGTTATGACTGCCGTCTAAAGTAATTACTTTATCAATATGGAATCCATCGACAAGTGAAAGACACTTAAACGTAGTACAGCACCCCTCTCGGATAAAAGGGATTTTCTATACTTTCCGCGGACGCACGTGATCCAAGTACGGATTCTTGGAAAGAGGCGCATTAGATGAAAACATAAGGGTGTGTATGCGGCAATGAGAGCATTTACAAAAAAATGTTACTTAGTATACGAAAATCCTGTAGTATGAATCACGCTGGATTATTACTATAAAGTAAAGCTAGACAGTACCTATACTCGCTATAATAATTTGGGTAAAGATTTCTATCAAAACTTATTAGCTGTTTAGTTGAAGCAGTATTCCTTAATTTAGGCCTCTCGTTACTAATGACATTGGATTGACTTCTTCATTATTCTGCTGATTTGAATTGATTGCCACAAAGGCAATTTTTGAAATCAGTAACAATATTATAATTATTGGTAAAACGCTAACCACGTTCAATGTATTAGTATTATGTCTCAATGTTTTTTTTTAAAATCAAGTCTTGCTTGCTTGTGTATAAAAAAATACGAGTGAGCGATTCACTCGTTCATGAATCTCGTGCGATTTCTCACCGTATGTCCACGCGCTCTCTGAAACCAGAAAGCACTCTTTCCGATGGGCACTCGTGAGGGCCGCACTTTGTCCGAGGGTCTACGTCATTCATGTTCTAAGTAAGCGATTCATTTGAGGCCCTCAAAAGGAATACGGCCCTGGGCTATTGGCTTTTTAGTCGCCCGTGTCGGAGTGACGAATTAGGCAAGTTCGATAAAAATTGTGCGTAAATCGTAACGAAATGTGAATGGGCCAAACTGCGTCAAACCCCCTTATTACAATAACTTAGTACCAGGCGTAGAACCGTACTAAGGTAATAATAACTGATTAATTTAAAAATAATGTCATACAGACTGCATTAAATAATAATGTTGTACTTTTTTAATTGGTCGGGTTTTAAACCTGGTGACATCTTTTTAGGGTTCCGTAGCCGAATGGCAAAAAACGGAACCCTTATAGTTTCGTCAAGTCGTCTGTCTGTCTGTCCGTCCGTATGTCACAGCCACTTTATTCTAAAACTATTAGCATTACACAGTTGAAACTTGGTAGGTAGATGTATTATGTTAATCGCTATACGATTCTCATAGAAAAAATTAAAAAAAAGAATATTTAAGGGAGCCCCCCTTAAATATATATTTTTTTAATTTTTTCCCATAAATGAAACTCAAACAATAAAATTCTTTTGGACAAACCTATACGTGTGGTATGTGTATGAATAGGTCTTTTAAAATGACATAGAGGTTTCTAAAACCATTTTCTCTAAAAGTGTCACGTTTGAGCGATAGGCGCTTCCAAAGTCGTAAAATGGGCGTCCCCCCATCTAACTTTTGAACCAAGCGAGTGTAAATTTTGAAAAAAATAAGTAATGTAGATCTTAGAAAAAACTTTTAACGAAAATTGGTTTGAGCAAAATCGAACTAGTAGTTTTTGAGATATAGCACATCTTCAACAACCGCAAACATAACTTTGTTCTTCATACAAATACTATGAAAAACAAAGTTATATTTGCGGTCAACAATATATTGTGGTATTTTGGCTAAGTGGAAGTAAGAATCTATAATGCAGTTAAGGTTGGCACGGAACCCTCAGTGCGCGAGTCTGACTCGCACTTGGCCGGTTTTTTTGTAATAAAGAATAGTCGAAAACTTAGCAGTGCTGAGTATTGACTATCAAGAAGCGCTTAGTAGTCTCGCCATCTTGTCTATAGGTTTCGTTTGAAATATAAATAAGAGACAAAAAAACAATTTCTATGGGGACGGTCAACCCCACCATTAAGGTAAAAGCTTTTTTGGCGCACTGATTTATTGAAGTTCAAATACTTTACTACCAAATTATATTACGAGTATCTTCTATCTTGCTAGATACAGTTCTCGTTCCTACAGGCCTAAGGTTCAGTATCTGAAGATATCCCCGTCGAAGAAAGTATCATTTTTAAGTGTTTCGCTTGCATCTATATCATCCTACTATCCTACTACTATTATAAAGGCGAAAGTTTGTAAGTATGGATGTATGGATGTATGGATGTTTGTTACTCTTTTACGTAAAAACTACTGAATGGATTTGAATGAAACTTTACCACAATATAGCTTATACATCAGAATAACTTAAAGGCTACAATTTTTGAGGTTTCTAATGTGAGGTCGTAAAAAAACACATTTTTTGCGCTACTAGACGGGACGAACCTGAAGTCCACGCGAACGAAGTCGCGGGCAAAAGCTAGTAACCAATATTATGCGCCAGTGGATCTGTTGATAAGATAAGAGAAAGAAAGAGAAGATTTTATTCGATACACAAACCTAAAAGATTCCTATTTTCTACTTTCAAGCTAACACTCAATTCATTTTGATACACAAGAAAATTACAAGCAATTTATTACTTACGCGCTAAAGATAGGTAAATAGTTTTCATCAAATTTGACACGGATTAGACGAAAAAGATCTGAAAAATAAATAACTTTTATTAATTTACTTTAAATCAAAGTTTTGTTTTATGTTTCCAATGTCAATTGCTGTTAAAAATTAGGTGTCCTGGAAGAAATTATAAGATAAGTTGTAAGATGCGCAATTATTTGGTACCACTACTCACCGCTCGATGGCGTTTGCTAAACATTGACTCGCGGCAATTACTGCTGTTTCTGGATCCTTATAAACTCGACCAATCATCATATTGATTACGTTAAAAGGCATATATAATATAATGCTAATCAGCTTGAATGACTACCTGATGTTAGACTTAGATAAAAAACGAATAACGTAATTTTTCTAGAGAATTGTGAAGAAACTATGGTAATCATACCGCAGTTTCTACTCACTTAAGTATGATAATCTAGGATCCTACCAAAATATATTAACCGATGAAATAAAAAAAGTATGACTTTCTTGGCCCACTCATTTATTAAAAATATTTCTTATGGTATCATATAAATAATTTATTTTATTTTAAGTAACTCTTATATAATGATTAAAGTTCAAATAGAATACAAGTTTTTTCTCCTATGAACTAACTTTTAAATTATCTCTTCATGCTGGATAGAGTCCTCGTTCTTCTAGGCCCCAAGGCTCAGTATCTGAAGTGGTACAATAGTAATTGCCCCGAGCCCTGCAACAAAAAATAAACACTTTTATGCTAAAGATTCTTCGCTAAAATTGGGAATATAGTTGTAAATCAACTGCCTAACACTATAGTTAGTTACTACAACACAACAACAATACAACTAAATACAAAACAACAGTACAACTAGATAGATTAGTATCTATCCTAGCTTATATTGCCAAAGTATGGATGCTATTTTCAAGTAAGAACGTCATAACCGGTTTTAGTGAATTTTACCAAAGAGATATGTTATTAATTTAAATGATGATTGTAATTTTGAAAACCATTCCTTTACTAACGGACTGTTTGACCACAGACGCAGCGTAGGACGTCCACCAACAAGATGGACAGACGACCTTGAAATGATCGCAGGATCACACTGGAAGCAGATGCACTGACCGCATGTGATCGGTTGATGTGGAAAACCGTGGAAAAGGTCTATGTTCAGCAGTGGACGTCCTTTGGCTGATAATGATGATGATGATGTAGTCATCATCATCATCAGCATCAGCCAAAGGACGTCAAGAAATCAAGAAGCCATCAGCGGGTACGGAAAATCTGAGAGAAAAGTTTTCGAGAAAAGCTTCTTCTGTACTCAGCGATCTGTGTATATACTCATACGAAGACGGCTCCAAGTAAAACTCACTCAGTGTCCATGTCAGGCCCAAAGTAAGTGACGTGGCTAAAGCTTCCATTCCGTTGTACAAACTCATCATAGTTGCTGGCTCCTCCAACCATGAATATGTGAGGATTTGCTACGGCTATGGCGTTAAACTGCCAGGCCTTGTCGTGGCTGCAAGTGTCTGTTAAATATATAATTATGTTTATAACATTGGACATTACATTTGATCCCAAGGTAATCGAAGGAAGCTAAAGAGATTACGTCATTGCAAAGGTTTTAAATATTCTTACAAAGCTACTGCTGCTTTCGATCTATAAACATAATGGATTGCAATCCATAACTTTTTACTAAGTTGAACCCGTTTAGATCTCATTTGTTCATGAAGTCGGGGTAGTTCCTGCGGCAGTAACGTTTATAAAAGTTTTGTGACTTCTATTTACATAGACTTAGTTCAATATTTACTTTTACAATATTGCCAATTGTGATGTTATAAACTTTCAACGTACTTCCGCTGGTTAAAATCTCATAGGGTGAGATGCCTGGTGCGCAGCCAGGTTGCCTTTTGGTGCCATTCCGGTATAAGCCGTAGTTGAAGTAGACGTCAGCGTGACCTGTGGGCTGGTCCAGTGCAAAGCCACCGGGGTCGGTGTGTGCGATAACCACAAAACCGCCACAGTCTGAGCCCACTGGAGGGTATACCACTGGAGGGTTGAACAGCAACCTGGCAGGGTCTAAACCGATTATCCTGAAAGACCTCACTATTTATAGAAATGATAAAACAATGTCGCAGAATCACACTGAATATAGTCCGCTAGTGATCAATATATTAACGTTTTCCTCTTGCGTGAACTAGACCCACAAGTAGGTGGTGTCGTAGGTAATATAACTTGGAGCTCAGATTTTATCGCACATGATATTATCCACACTAGGTGGTGGTTTTTTTTGCCACATACCTTGGTATATGAAGGTTTTGATCCCTAGCGCGACGGCAAGCTTCTCCCGCCAAATTGACACCTAAAGAGTGTCCAACGTAGAGAATATCCTTGCTCAGACCGAGCTCAACCAATCTTACAGTTGCACGAGCTAGAGCTGCAGCAACCTAAATCATTTGTACGAACAAATACTTGATTATTTTTTGACAATGTCTCTTTTGTGTTTTGGGGATGAGTTTGATATCGAAAAGCAATCTTGTAAAAAATATATCTTGATTAAAAGAAGCAGCATGTTAAGATACTGCAGAAAGGTTACAAGCATCTAAAGCGTAGGATTAAGTAAGACCACGGTTATATTTATACAATAGAGCTTAGTTGTACTCACGGCTTTACTATTTGTCACTGCACTAGGATATCCTAAAGGGCCAAGTCCTATTCCATAGGAGGCTTTTTCCCAGTTGTTAAGAATGACGTTGCAAGTTCCCAACGCTATGTACGCCGACACAGTCGTTAGCACGGCCCTCCCAGCGGCGTTGTTTCCAAACCCAGCGGTATGAATTACTGTACAGTTTTTGTTCACGTCAAGGCAAGGCTCGGAGTCAGTTATAAGTGCGTCAGGTTCATCTATGTCCACTTCTTGGAAATCATTGACAGATCTGTCGATGAGAAAAAAAGACAAGATACAGGAGACATTTTGAACTCAATTTAATTTGAGAAAACGGCCACATTAATTCTAAACGAATATAGTGGCTCATGTTTTTTTTTTTATAAAAGCAAGACAGCATAATGTTGTCTTAGTTTTTTAATAAGTATATAGGCACATGGCCAGGATGCGAAGGATCGGGCCCGCTTTCTGGGTTTTGCGAATCCATTGTAGAATAATCGCAGATGTGGGTAGGCGTGGGACGTGGGTTATTTATCGGGCGAGGAAAATCAAATACACTTTCACATTGATTAAGAAGAACTTTACTGGTTTAACGAAATGTAATTACAATCAGATACGCGACATCCTATTAATCTAAAATCAACGACACTCCGCCGAACACGTGACGTACGAGCGCGATGCAGTACGATGTAACCGTCGTGGAGGCTGCCGTCAAGCAGAATATCTTTCTACGTATAAAAAATACTTAAGACAATTCATGATAAGCTTGGGACACATGTATTTAAAATTATTTTGAGAAAATTATTTATTCGGAGTAAAAAGATCTGAAACACATAGAACAATCAACACATTTAACCAAATAAAAATAAATAAGAAAGAGGTTCTATGTTCGACTGTATGTTTATTTTTAACGTGAGTCCGTTGATTTCTCAACGGATCAATGAATTATTATCCGATTTTAAATATTAGTTTTTTAGTCGAAAAAATAAGCTTCAGATTTTTTTTTTTAATTTTTTATTTAAAGACTTTGTTGCACAAATCATAGTGTACAAAGGTGGTCTTAATGCTAAAAGCATTCTCCGCCAGTCAAACCTTCAGATGTAGTCACTAAGTCATGATCTGATGATGGGATCCTGGTGTAATCCAGGAAAACCCTCAAAAAGTTTGTAAGTATAATATTTTTGTGCTTGTATCTTAATTGTGGCATAACTTTTCTTGTCGAAATCATAATTTCAGTGGTGCTGTGCTGATGTCAGAAGTCTTTAATGCTTAGGAGTTCCGTTAATACCAGAACCGAAACCAATTAACGTAGCTTGAAGTCAACGAATAAAGTCCAAAATATAAAAAAAGAACAGCAGATACTTACTGAATGAAATTATAAACACCCACACATTTGGTCTCGTAAACATCTTGAAGATGACTTAGCACAGCTGAATTCAACAGATTACGTTCTTATTCAGTTCTGTTGTCTACATTTTATAGTCGTCAATTATGGATCCGTACAGGCCTGGTAGAGATAAATAAACACTTACGTGTTATTTTTAGATTCCATGTTAAATAAAACAGTAAACTTATAATAGTGATCAACCAAAAAAATTACGTACGCTAAATAGTGAAGCATTATAAGAATAAGGAGTTTTAATCATGTTAAAGTGCATAAAACATAAGATGAGATCTTTAGGCATGTTTAACAGTATCAGAACTGAACAGAACTTTGATACAGCATTTCATGATGTCATGAGTAGAAAGAAGTAATAAAATAAAGTCTTCTAGATTGCTTCAAAGGAGTTGTATTAACGGAGTAGTATCCGAGAGATACTCGTTTGTATGTTCTTAAATCCATCGACGCACTTGGGATGCTTTATTAATAAATCACGAGTGGAACATTTTTTTTTAACTTTTATGTTGCGCTTGTGATTTAAGATAAAACTCGTCCGTGCCGTAGGCACTACATTATTGTCTTGGTGAGTAATATTATATTATGTATAAACATTTAAATAGCCGGAACCCATGCAAAAATATCATCTAAAGATAAAACAGTTCAAACTGGATGACATTAGGTGAAAGGCAAAGAATTGAAAAAAATAAATACTCATTTAAAAGAAATACAATTTTATCAGTGATCAATTAAAAAACAACAACTAATTATGATGCATATCGTATCAATAAAATATTTTCTTATCATCAATATCATAATTATTTTCAGCTTAAGGACGATCACTGTTGACCATAGGCCTCTCCTACGGTTTTCCAGAGCGACCGGTTGTGTGTGAGCGGTCAGCATCCAGTGTGATCCTGCGATCTTTAAATGTTGTCTGTCCATCTTGTTGGTGGACGTCCTATGCTGCGCCTTTGGTCGAAGGGTATCCAATCTAGACCAACAACGTATCCTTTCTTTTGAATAAGTTACAGATGAACAGCTTTGGTGGTGATGATGGTGATGGTAACGTTCTGATTTATAAATTAACAATTTATAATAATTTAATGTTAAACATTGAAATCCCTTATTTTTATCTTTATATTAATCATTAATCATGTCATGTAGGTAGATCAAGTATTTATTTATCAATGCATCTCATCAAACCTTATAAAATTATTATTTACCAAATTATACTATAAATAATCGAAATTGAAAAATAACATGCTATAAAATTTATTTATTCATGCCATTTATTTAACCATGATAAATATGCATGTATTCATGTGATACTAACCGATAATTTATAGGCTCCTTTATTTGTCATTCGAACTCTGAAAAAAATACTCTGAGCGTTTAATCTGCATAATGCAACGTTTGCCAGGGCATGTAAACACATAGCAGATGTGAAACTTTACAATATTATCGGATAGTAATCATAAACGTTTAAAAATTAAACAGTATTTACAGTAGTCATTTGTTTTTGGTTCTGTACTGGTCTTAAATTAATAAACTCTTTTTATTTATTTCTTCATAATAAATCAAAGTCAAGTATAGGTAAACCGCGAAATTGAGACCTCGCCTGCGGGGTACAGGGGCGCGGGGGGAGACGAGAGCGGGGCTTGTGAGAGGTGCGGGCGGCAGGCACATTATTTTCAAAATTCAGTACGCTCGCTACACAGGTAGCGATAGCATCTGTTGTCAGTTGCGGACGCTTTGACAGAAGTACACAAGAGAATACTGTCTGACTGAAGTCTGAAGATGAGTCGCAGTATATTCGGACACAAAATCTATATTATTGTATTTTTTGTCGTGTTTTTTTATATTTCTATTTTACACCATTCTCCTGCACCTGTTACAATCTTTGTACATGATCTAAAGTTGTAGTACTTTTATATATTCTATGCTAAGGGAAATATGTACGAATATTTTAGAATAAAATATAGATCCAAATTCAGTGGAATATGAACTAGATATACACTGAAACAAAACAGTCACAAAAGTAACCAGGGAATGTTATTTGAAGTTTTTAATTTTGCCTTAAAATTAATCTAATTTTAAGATTTCATTTTATTTATTGATCAAAATCCACAACTCTGGATAATAATATTTAGAATTAATTCACTCTCATTAGTGTTATTGTATCGCATCGAATATTTTTTTCCAATATGTTATGTAATGTTATAAACTGTCGTCACTGACGACTACCATTGTGACTTGTGACCACTGACGTCACATATCTTAAGAACTGTCGCGGCAAATTTCGTCTCTTGTGTATCGCCGCCGCCCGCATCCCTTACAGTCCCCGCTCTCGTCTTTCCGCCCGCACCCCTGTACCCCGCAGGCGAAGTCTCAACGAAGCGGTTTACCTATAGAAGTCTAAGAAAAATACCTAGTAATAGTATAAAACGATCATCGGAATATCAGCCAAGCCTTCCACTTACATCTGCGTATCTTGTCTAAAATTATCACCCCCTTATAGAAACTAACGTTCGAAGAAGCTAAACTTAAATTTGATTTGCAACCCAAGTTTGCAACCTTCGACCTAATAATATCCGTAGGCATATTGTCCCATACTTTGTGTACTGACATGTCTACACGTCTCAGAATCGTATTGTATACGCAAGGATTTGTGCTACGACGCAGTACAGTGCTACGATCCATTGTACTGGTAGCAAATAAATAATGTAATTTATAGCGTATATTTTGCAAATAATATGTGGTTTTTATTTCATGCAATGACTTTCTTTATTTTTGGTGGCATCTTTTGCTCGGTAATGTTATCTTTTTTGTATTCCCAAAAAATAAACGACTATTAACAAAATGCATTGCAAACAAAATGGACAATAGATTTATGAGAATACAAAATACTTAAAAAAACCGGCCAAGTGCGAGTCGGACTCGCGCACTGAGGGTTCCGTGCCAACTTTAACTAAATTAGGGATTCTTAATTCCACTTAGCCAAAAAACCACAATATTTTGTTGACCGCAAATATTACTTTGTTTTTCATAGTACTTGTATGAAGAACATAGTTACGTTTGCGGTTGGTCAAGATGTGCTTTATCTCAAAAAATACTAGTTCGATTTTTCTCAAACTATTTTTTGTTAGTATTTGTTAAGATCTACATTAGGTATTTTAATGAAGATTTACACTTGCTTAGTTTAAAAGTTAGATGGTCACGCTCATTTTACGACTTTGGAAGCGCCTATATCTCAAACGCCATGATCAGTAACTGAAGCGAACTTGCGGGTGGGAATTAGAACATGTTCAGCGGGTCTTACTGAGTAATGGATTTGAAGGGCAACTTCCACCTAGACACAAAGTGAGACACTGGAAAGATAGGATAGATAGACAACCAGTATTTTTGCCATACATAAAAGGAGTGACAGACAAGGTCTCTAATGTTCTAGATATATATTCACTAAATGCTGTCTTCACTCCATTAAGAAAAGTGGCACAATGTTTAAGATCTCCCAAAGACAGTGTCCCACTAAAAATACCTGGTGTCTACAAAATTTACTGCAGTTGCGGTAGCTCATATATTGGCCAAACTAAACGTTCCGTAGCGTGCCGAATTAGTGAACACATAAAAGCGGTCAAAAACAATGACAGACAGAAATCTGCTATCGCAGAACTTTTATTAGAATCGGGGCCAAATCACTGGATCGAGTTCCACAACCCTAAGATCATTTCGACAGAACACCACTCCATACCAAGATTGGTTAGGGAAGCGATTGAAATAACTAAATACAAAAATTTCAATCGTGAGGACGGGTTTAAATTGTCAAGTGTCTGGAATCCAGTGGTTCAAATGTGTAAAAACCGTGTAAATAAAAAAAGTGCCGTTTCGCGAACAGATACTGTCAGTGTTGTGTGTCGAGAACAGATGCGAGAAAATAGTGAGTTTGTGGACAATGGTACCGGCGGCGAGTGGAATAAACGACTTCGAAGGAGGGTAGACCGATATGTCTGCCAATAACAACCCACCCGCAAGTTCTCTTCAGTTACTCCGTAATCATGGCGCTTGAAACAGTGCCGAAATAATCTAATTTAGTTGTCATAGTCATGTAGCCCTTTAAATATATATTTTTATGAGAATCGTAAAGCAGTTAACAGGCTATATTTATCTACCAAGTTTCAACTGTGTAATGCTAATAGTTTGAGAATAAAGTGGCTGTGACATACGGACGGACAAACAGACTTGATGAAACTATAAGGGCTCCCTTTTTTTTCATTACGGAACCCTAAAAATCGAATGATGAGTACTATTTATAGTACTAAGTTAAAGAAAAAATGAGTTTGTTGTACACCTGTTGCCAGAAATATAATGATATTAATGTTTAACTCCGGCCATACTCCACAGAAAATTTTGAAATGCCAAATCATCACTTAAGTGGAATTTCCTCACTCTTATACAGCTTTAAAGATTGTCATGTTTTCTAAGAAAAGCTAATGTCAAGAAAACTTAATCACAGCAGAGCTTTTTCAAGCTGGGATTCAATCAGCAAAGCTTTTCAGTACCTGACTTTGGTCGGGTCAAAGCAATTAGCTGAACTCTTTGACACTAACGCCTTGAAAAGATGCAAAATGAAAGAAGAAAATAATTTTTCTTGTAACATCTTGAAGGTTGAACGCTATTTTCATCTTATTCCACACATATTTTGTTGTTTACATAAAGTAGTGACACTTTCATGTAGAGAATCACATTTTGAAACTTGTTATTTATAGTTTATTTTTGTTTTTATAGTTCAACAACAGTTTCAAATTCAACAGGCTTGTTAATGTGACGGTGGCCGAGTGGTATAGGCATACGCCCGGATAGCGTAAGACACGGGGTTCAACTCCTCGTCTGTCAAAGAGTCACAGTTGTCTTTTTACAAGTGCAATTTATATTATTAAACTTATTATTAAATTAATCGCTGTTATTTCATTTGCAGTCGTCGCCAATCCATTATTCATATTTTGCTGTGACACGTCGATGACGACACGTATTTATGTGTCGTCACACCCCGGACACTCGGAAGATATTTTTCATTTTGGCCACACATTGACAAGCGGCGTGTTGCACAGGACGCTGCGTTTGTGTGCGTGCTACAAGGGTTGACAAATTCTATTACACCGGTCATAGCTATAAACAGGTACCTAAATAACGTTATTTATTGTTAGGCACTTACCTGATAACATTATGTGTGGATAGGTACTATACGATTATAGTCACGAACACAATCCTTTGCAAATTCGATCAAAGACGCCACACACTAATCTCTAGTTGATACAGTACATTTGAATTACCTAATCGTTTACCATAACACAAACATCCAGATTATATTTATCAAATCAAATAAAAATACTTTGTTGCACACCATAAACATAATTATACAGATAGTATTTTAAATATTCGCTACACATATTTATCTTTCACTGCACATCCTTTTACAGGTCAATTCAACGTGTAAACTCACGGCCAGATCGCCGTGAAAAGCTCGTAGCTGACTGGTCACAAATAGATCACGGACAGACTGACAACCGCGATGAACAGATCCCAGTGATGCGTGGTATTCACAACATCGTCGCTAAATTAAATTACAACTAGCAATGTCACGCGGTTTTACCCACTGGTGACTTTCAAGGACGCTTGTACTGCCATCAATGTAGCAGCACTCGCAGGTGTATTATTTTATTTGTTATTGTTTCTAAATAGGTAGAAAGTCATCATCAGCTGTATACTTTTTGCGTAAAGATAAAATTGGTCTTTCTTATTTACAACAAACAAACATACATACTTCAACTTAGTATACGAAGTTTTGTCAAACCATAGAGCAAAAACTTGAAATAAAAAGTAAAATAAGGTTTTAATTGCTCATCTTAAAAACCTGAACCTGAACCAAAAATTAATTTATTATAAACTCCAAAAAATCTTGTATAGTTTATAAACATTGGAAATGAGACAGGGTAGAGAGAGACAAATAATCACGTAATTTACAAAAAAAGTTGTAAATCACAACTAAAACGTCCCATTTGCCCACATAAATTGTAATGGTGCATCCACACATCCAAATCGGCTTTGCCGGCGGTATACGTCATGAGCTGTATTATGCTTCGTCAAAAATAATATGTATAAAGCATAAGCGGTGTGGCCGCCGGCACGACCGCCAGCACATGCCGCCGGGCGGTGTGGAATGTGGATACACCATAGGTAATAAACTATAGGTAATTTGGCTCGTGAAAACTGAACCGTGATTTTTGAAATTGCAACACTCAATAAAATCAAATTTTGACACTGTCAATCAAATAAAAATATGTTTATTTATTATGACCACCGAACATAATAAAATATAAAGTATTTAAACTCAAAACAGAACAAATAAAATTATTGTTACATTAGAATAAATATATTATTTATAATAGATATGATATGCCTAAGCATTCACGCTATCCCTCTCTTTTATTTGGCTGAACCTTTATCATGAAAATCATGATCTTCCACCATGCTTTACCTGCCCGGTTTGTTAAGTTCCCTTATTTCTGGCAGTCATCGGTTGCAATACAGATCCATTCATGGATGTTAGATGTATTTAAGTATTTATGGGAGACGCCCCCGTCATAATCGTTGTCTGGTACTTCGTAACACAAGGAAGATAATATTCCTTACCACGAAACCAGACAATTGGTGTGTTGTCTGGCGCATATTTATATTTATCACAAATCAAGGTGTCACTCTCTCAATAAGTATTTCACCTTAAAAATCCACAAAATGTATGAAATCATTTCGAAGAGTTCAACGGACATAGTACCTAGCACAATATGCTCTAGACTAGAAAATCAGCAAGTACTCCCTTAGCGTCTTGACGACGGAGCATGATTTACTCGATTGGCAACTTCAAGGATATTATTTTTTGGTTTGTGCTGGCTAGAGTTGAAGAAATAATATGATGAATTTACAGCCGAAAATTAAATATGCTTGAAAATAGCTTTTGACGTAAAAAATTATTTGACAATGTCACGTATGTATTTCAACTCGACTCAGTCGATGTTATGAATCGGAAAAATGCATTACAGTAAAAAGTGTTTTAAACGTAAATCCGTAAAGTTAGTTTTTGCATGCAAAACCGTGACATCACAAGGCGAGGGCGAGGTGAGTCGAGAAGGTGTGTGAGAGCAAATGACAGGTGTATTTAACCATAGAGTAAATAAAAAAAGGTATGAAAAATGAGGTTTTGATCTGTACCAAAGAAAACTACCAAAGAAATCTCTCATCAAAAAATTACATGATCAGTGTCTTTTAAATCCAGCACGACTTCCAGGTCAAGCCTGCTCAGTTTAGCCTACAAATAGTAAAAAAATATTTCAATCATGTCTTTAATAAACAATGTTTAAAATCATGTCTTTAATACTGTTTCGGAAATTTGAGAGGGCTAAGCGCGTGGTGCGGGGGCGGGCTACGCGTCCTTGCGTGTACTACTTACTTACTACGCGCTGCACTCGCTCAAATCAGAGTGATACTTTATTTGCTCATCATTTGGTACTCCATATTCATTTAAATTAGCATGAATAAATTGCATTGTATAAGTCCTTCAGTAGCTCGAATACTAATGATCTCAAAGTGAAAACAAATGGAACAAAAGGAACGTGCATAAACCAGATGAACAGTGGAAAACTTGTGGAAAAGAAAAACAGCATTTGGCACGTGCTGTAGTTAATGCAGTTCCTACATCTAAGTACCTGTATAAAGTTAAAAAAATATTTGGATAAATGGCTATAATTTATTATGTTATTTATAACAATAAATATTTCACACTTATTTTATCCTGCATCACGAAGCTCATGGTCAACATGCATCAACTGCCCTTAGCGGTTTGTTTGGTCTCTATTTCTTGGGGTTAGTAGCAATATAGATCACTTCATCAAACCTATAGGAAGTGCTCTATTTAGTCCGACAGTTAGTCTAATAATTTTAGTGGGGTTCTTCCTCTAGCTCTTTCGCTCTTTACGTTGGCACAAATAATAAAGTTTTCATCTTGGAAGTAAGGACGTGGCATCTGTATATTGAAGACAAACGAAACGATATTTAGCACTGGGCTGTATTTTGTATTATACTCCCTCTAATTCCAATGTATTGTACCTACATAGAATCTGAAACAACAGCAAACGATACATATAGGTTATTTCATACCTACGAATTTTACAAAGTGATTGATTACACGTATCACGTGCTTACTTCTTATCCAAAGTATTGTATAGGCTCTAGCCCTTCTATTCGGTACCTTTGGTTAGAGTAGGCCCTTACTATAAAAGTTGGATTAACATATTATCATTCTCTTTGGGAATCCACACCACGAGGATTATCCGTTAAAAAAAGTTGTTAATTACTGCTCCGTGTAAACTTGATGCTCGCTCAGGCAGTATTTTTGGAGAAAACTTGTATTTTGCAAAATTATTCTCCGAGATCCGGCTCGTATTACTGTGGCGGCTGCAGGAGTCTCGACGACACGCAGAGTACCTACCACAAGTTCAATCGGATTCTTATATGGTATTATTTTTAGGTTAGTGATGGCCAGATTTGCATGAAATATTATTAGTTTTATTGCAAAAATCTATTTTTTTCTGCAAATAGGTATTGGCGTCTTGTTAATTTTGACAGAACTCTTTCACGGACGGATCTCACAGTGAAGTTGTGAATACGGTGATGTATGTATTCACAGTGCAGTTTATAGTCAGTAGACACAGTGCAATGTTTTATGTTTTTGAGGGCTATCATGTATGAAATAAAAATAAAAAAAAAACAAATTAAAATATCTATATGATGTTATTTTTATTCTAACAAGATAAAATAAGAAATCTAAAATTTCATATTAATTGTTGGCCTGGTTTGTTAGCCAAAAGTTGCTGGTTCAAATCCAGGTCGTGCGCAAATTTGGATTTCTTATTTCATCTTATTAAAATACCTAGTCGATGTCGCGTTGATATTGGCTATAAAAACATAACTTTTTGTGTCCGTTGCTGTTGGAATTAGTTCTGGTAGCAAGTTAATAGGCTTTTCTTATTTATCTAAAGGCCTAAATACCGAATGTCGCGTTTGAAACGTAATCTTAATAAGTCATATAAATTTTGCGATATTTTCCAAGAAAAAAACCCAAATTTCAACGGTCTGTCATTTTTATTACCTTCAAGGATCCGATAAAAGAGTGCTAAAAGTGGTTACTTTCACCAATTTTACTGTGACATCGACTGAATCGAGTCTGCAGCTTTGGGAGGCTGTGATTTGACAGCTGCGAAACACGTCAAAATCCATAGGAACGTGTCAAATAATTCGCCCAGGATTAGTTTCAACTCACGCCGTTTGGTGCGAACAGCGCTAGATTCGATGTGAGTTTGTGAATACCAATTTTTCTACTCAAGCGAACGCCCATATATGCCGCATATATGGATCAGAGTCGAGTTGTACATCATGAATCGACAGGCTGGTCCAAAAGTCATAAAAAAACAAAAATCTAATTTATTTAAAATAAAGCCATCTCTCAAACACAACCGTTTCCATGGAAACATGCGCGCGCCATGCTCACTAAGCGTACTTCTATTTTGCGTCATCATTCCGGCGCGGGGGTAAGGTAAGTCAGATTGAGAAGGGGAGGTGAGTGTCCGTTCTGTATGTAATCCTATTATTTATTCTGTGATGTCGTCACGTGCATACACGACACGTAAAGTTTATTTACGTACACGGCCAGTTACTTTCAGTCGAAGCTTTTTTATCTGACTCCTTAAAAATAGGGAACGTCCACTTTCAATAACTATTCCCGAATAATATGTAACGTGAAGTTCTATTATGAAGATACGTTACCAGAAAGCGATTTCAAAGTTTAAATCTAAACGCAGGCATATTTTTAAGGTACATAATTTGTTCTGGTTGTACAGCTCCTTTGAGTGCTAAGTTTCGCGGTAATAGCTCGGAATCAATGGGAAAACTAAGTTTGGTACTTACTGAACCCACCGAGCCCCAAATAGAAATTGCAGCTTGGTGCTAATTAGACGCAAACAAGTTGTAGACTGTCACAGCGTTAAAGCTCGAAGGGAAGCTAAAATACCTAGTTAAAATCCTACGTCCTACTAATATTATAAACGCGAAAGTTTGTGAGGATGGATGTATGGATGTATGTTTGTTACTTCTTCACGCAAAAACTACTGAATAGATTTTGATGAAACTTTACAGAAATGAAGTTTATACATTAGAATCACATATAGGCTATATTTCAAAAATATACGTGTCTCCATAGTGAAGATATAACGATGAATGTTAATGAAGCCGGAAGAAATCTGTTATTTTTGAGCTATTTTTGCGTACGCTGCTAAAACTATAAGAGTTATATCAATAAAGTGTATGTATATTATTACTGTGCCATACCTACAAGCTATTTGAACGATTGCTGTTGGCCCGGCTCACAGGCCTTATCGACCCTAAACTAGTCCCAGAGCAAGCAGGTTTCAGACCGGTAAAATCATGTTGCAACCAAGTCCTCAAGCTCACGCAACATATTGAAGATGGTTTCGAGTCTAGGTTGATAACGGGCGCCGTATTCGTGGACCTATCTGCGACCTACGATACGGTGAACCTCAACCGACTGCTATGGAAGGTGGACACCATGACCGGCGATCGCAAATTCGTCATGATCCTTCGAGAACTCCTCCATAACCGTCGGTTTCAGGTACATCTTCACTCAGACAAGAGTCGTTGGAGGTCACAAAGGAACGGCCTTCCCCAGGGCAGTGTCCTGGCGCCGCTCCTTTTTAACATCTACACCAACGACCAACCATCCAGCATAAATAAGTCCCGCTTCTTATACGCCGACGATCTGGCATTAACATCTCAAGGCTCCAAGTTTGAAGAAGTTGAGGCTAACCTCACTGTAGCTCTCAATAATCTGAGTAGCTACTACGAGGTGAACTCACTGAAGCCAAACCCGAGTAAAACGGAGTCTTGCGCATTCCACCTGCGCAACAAAGAAGCGAGACGTAAACTCAATATTGTGTGGCAAGGGGTTCCAATCTCGCACAACAACTACCCGAGATATCTTGGCGTTTCGCTAGACAGATCTCTTACTTACAAGAAGACCTGCTATAATGCCATGAAGAAAGTGCACTCGCGGGACAACTTACTGCGTCGCCTAACTACCACCAAATGGGGAGCTACGCCGCACGTGCTGCGGACGACAGGGCTAGCGCTCGCCTTCTCAGCTGGTGAGTACGCATCCCCTGTTTGGAGCCGCTCCGCTCATGCCAAGCAAGTGGATGTAGCCCTAAATGACACCTGCCGGGTCATCACTGGTTGTCTAAAACCTACCTCAGTGTCAATGCTATATCCACTAGCTGGTATAGCACCTCCGGAAGTCCGCAGGGCTGTAGCTAGCTCTACTGAAAAGGCAAACGCAGATCGCGACTCACGGCACCCTATGCACGGCTACGTCTCAGTGCCGCAAAGGCTAAAAAGTCGTAGCAGTTTTATTAAGTGTGCCGCCCCACTTTTTACCAAACCCGCACAGGCCAGACGTGATCTTTGGCGCGAAAAAGCTTCTCTGCCTACTCCCTTTGTCCCACTTGCAGAGAATCTCCCTCCTGGACATGATCTACCATGGCCGATCTGGAAGTCCTTAAACAGGCTTCGGACTCAGGTTGGCCGAAGTAAGGAGAGCATGGCCAGGTGGGGATTTATGGCAAGCTCCGATGTGGACTGTGTTTGCGGTGTAGTGCAAACTATGGCACACTTAACATCGTGCCCGGCGTGCTCCAACACCTGCACGCCAGCGGATTTAATGAAATGCAGTCGATCCGCAATACAAGTGGCTGAATTCTGGGCTGCTACGTTGTAATTTCTCCATTATAAAATTTCTCCATATGGGTTTCCATCGACACGCTAAGAAGAAGAAGAAGAAGAAAGTGTATATCATAAATGTTCACCTTAAAAAGCTCTACAGAAAAGCATAAAACAGGCATGTACCTATCTCTTATGGTTTGGTCACTATAATCTTGTTTTATGGTTATAAAAATTAATTTACGACAATACATTATTTTCCATGGTATTTTCATGAACATAGTATTAATAATTATACTAATAAATAATTTATTTATCACAGGCATTCAATTTTGATTATATTTGCCCTTGAAACCATTGGATTCCAATAATTATCTTAGGAGATCTCTTAGTTTTAAAATACCATGCTCTCATGGACGGAGAGACGCGCGACGCGCTGGATGGCCAGTGGCGTGTTTTGGTGGATTCAATACTACGGTTGGTATTTTTTGTAGTAGTAGACTTTTTAGACACCTTTTTAAACACCTCACTGCCTAACTTATGTAACCGTCATAAATATCTCGAGTCGATGATAACAACTAACGCTTAACGGCCGTTCCCTATATCCATTCTATCTGTGGTTTGGCCCTACTAGAGAGAGAAATATTTATCTACCTTTAGATTTTTTGTCCTTGTAAAAATAGGTAATCCTATTTTAGATCGAGGAAATGCTATCTCCAGTCGAGGATAGCTATCCTTGACTATAGTTTGCTTAAAGGGAACCGCCGTAAATTCACAATGATCTAACCATCCCACAACTACCGCTTGGCTTTAAAAGAAGTCACCAGACATCTTCTGCGATCCTTAAAAGCTATTTAAACTAAGAGAACGTTGGTAAGCCGGCTTTGATAGCATGAGAACTAGCTACAAAATAAGGACCAGCGCGAGATGAACCTAGTAATCAAAGTAGGATAAATGCCCTTTAGCATACCTTATCATCAAATAGTTATGCTAAAAGGCATATAAGGCTAAGCTCAGCTTTAATGACCACCAAAATGTTAGACTTAGAACGAATAACGTAATTTTTCTGGCAAATTTTGTGTAGAAACTTTTGTAATTATACCGCAGTTCCTACTCACATTCAAGATAATTTTGTACAAAAACCTAAAAAAACGTTCCCCCCATCCCTACACAGTCAGCGTAGCCCCCACAGCTGAAAACTTAACTTAATCTAGGATACTACAAAAATATATTAACCTATGAAATAATAAAAAGTTAGACTTTCTTGGCACACTCATTTATTAAAATAAATTCTTATGGTAATCATTTAAATAATTTATTTTCTTTTAAGTAATTCTTATATTATGATAAAAGTTTAAATAGAATACAAGTAAACATAAATATGTTATGGAAATAAATATTTCTCCTATGAATTAACTTTCAAATTATATCTTCATGCTGGATAGAGTCCTCGTTCTTCTAGGCCCCAAGGCTCAGTATCTGAAGTGGTACAATAGTAATTGCCCCGAGCCCTGCAACAAAAAATAAACACTTTTATGCTAAAGATTCTTCGCTACAATTGGGAATATAGTTGTAAATCAACTGCCTAAAACTAATCTATCCTAGCTTATACTAATTGCCAAAGTATGGATGCTATTTTCAAGTAAGAAAGGCATAACCGGTTTTATTGAATTTTACCAAAGAGATATATTATTATTATAAATGATGATTGTGATTTTGAAAATCATTCCTTTACTAACGGATTGTTTGACCACAGACGAAGTGTAGGACGTCCACCAACAAGATGAACAGACGACCTTGTAAAGATCGCAGGATCACACTGGAAGCAGATGCACTGACCGCTTGTTATCGGTCGATGTGGAAAACCGTGGAAATGACCTATGTTCAGCAGTGGTCGTCCTTTGGCGTCAAGAAATCAAGAAGCCATCAGCGGGTACGGAAAATATGAGAGAAAAGTTTTCGAGAAAAGCTTCTTCTGTACTCAGCGATCTGTGTATATACTCATACGAAGACGGCTCCAAATAAAACTCACTCAGTGTCCATGTCAGGCCCAAAATAAGTGACGTGGCTAAAGCTTCCATTCCGTTGTACAAACTCATCATAGTTGCTGGCTCCTCCAACCATGAATATGTGAGGATTTGCTACGGCTATGGCGTTAAACTGCCAGGCCTTGTCGTGGCTGCAACTGTCTGTTAAAGATTATAATTATGTTATTTACACGTTCTTATATAACATTGGACATTACATTTGATCCCAAGGTACTCGAAAGAAGTTAAAGAGATTACGTCATTGCAAATGTTTAAATATTCTTACAAAGCTACTGCTGCTTTCGATCTATAAACATAATGGATTGCAATCCATAACTTTTTACTAAGTTGAACGCGTTTAGATCTTATTTGTTCATGAAGTCGGGGTAGTTTCTGCGGCAGTAACGTTTATAAAAGTTTTGTGACTTCTATTTACATAGACTTAGTTCAATATTTACTTTTACAATATTGCCAATTGTGATGTTATAAACTTTCAACGTACTTCCGCTGGTAAAAACTTCATTGGGTGAGAAGCCTGGCGCGCAGCCAGGTTGCCTTTTGGTGCCATTCTGGTATAAGCCGTAGTTGAAGTAGACGTCAGCGTGACCTGTGGGCTGGTCTAGGGCAAAGCCACCGGGGTCGGTGTGTGCGATAACCACAAAACCGCCACAGTCTGAACCCACTGGAGGGTATACTACTGGAGGGTTGAACAGCATCCTGGCAGGGTCTAAACCGATTATCCTGAAAGACCTTACTTTTTATAGAAATGATAAAACAATACACGGTGTGGCGTCGTAGAATCACACTGAATATAGTCCGCTTGAGATCAAGATATTAACGTTTTTCTCTTGCGTGAACTAGACCCACAAGTAAGTGGTGTCGTAGGTAATATAGCTCGGAGCTCAGATTTTATCGCACATGATATTATCATCACTAGGTGGTGGTTTTTTTTTGCCACATACCTTGGTATATGAAGGTTTTGATCCCTAGCGCGACGGCAAGCTTCTCCCGCCAAATTCGCACCTAAAGAGTGTCCAACGTAGAGAATATCCTCGCTCAGACCGAGCGCAACCAATCTCACAGTTGCACGAGCTAGAGCTGCAGCAACCTGATTCAATTGTACGAAAAAATACTTGATTATTTTTTGTCAATGTCTCTTTTGTGTATTGAGATGAGTTTGATATCGAAAAGTAATCTGGTAAAAATATATCTTGATTAAAAGAAGCAGCATGTTAAGATACTGCAGAAAGGTTACAAGCATCTAGAGCGTAGGATTTAGCAAGACCACGGTTATATTTATACAATAGAGCTTAGTTGTACTCACGGCTTTACTATTTGTCACTGCACTAGGATATCCTAAAGGGCCAAGTCCTATTCCATAGGAGGCTTTTTCCCAGTTGTTAAGAATGACGTTGCAAGTTCCCAACGCTATGTACGCCGACACAGTCGTTAGCACGGCCGTCCCAGTGGCGTTGTTTCCAAACCCAGCGGTATGAATTACTGTACAGTTTTTGTTCACGTCAAGGCAAGGCTCGGAGTCAGTTATAAGAGCGTCAGGTTCATCTATGTCCACTTCTTGGAAATCATTGACAGATCTGTCGATGAGAAAAAAAGACAAGATACAGGAGACATTTTGAACTCAATTTAATTTGAGAAAACGGCCACATTAATTCTAAACGAATATTGTGGCTCATGGTTTTTTTTTATGAAAGCAAGACAGCATAATGTTGTCTTAGTTGTTTAATAAGTAGAATATCTTTCTACGTTTAATAATAACAAGATAATTCATGATAAGCTTGGGGCTCATGTATTTAAAATGATTTTGAGAAAATTATTAATACTTACCCGCGATAGCAACGTAACTTGGTAAGGTCCGATTTGACAAAATTCGGACTAAAAAGATCTGAAACACATAAAATAAATAAAAAATAGGTTCTATGTTCGACTGTGTATTAATTTTTCAACGTGAGTCCGTTGATTTCTCCATCAATTAATTATGATCCGATTTTAAATACTAGTTTTCTAGTCGAAAAATAAACTTCAGGTGTAGTTTCTTTGTCATCAAGTCATGATCTAATGATGGGATCCTGGTGCATTGCAGGGAAACCCTCAAAAAGTTTGTACTAATGTTTTTGTGCTTGTATCTCAATTTTGGCATAACTTTTCTTCTAGGAATCATAATTTCAGTGGTGCTGTGCTGATGTCAGAAGTCCTTAATGCTCAGTAGTTCCGTTAATACCAAAACCAAAACCAATTAATGTATTATAGCTTGAAGTCATCGAATAAAGCCTAAAATAATATAAAATACAGCAGATACTTACTGAATGATATTATAAACACCCACACATTTGGTCTCGTAAACATCTTGAAGATGACTTAGCACAGCTGAATTCAACAGATTACATACTTATTCAGTTCTGTTGTCTACATTTTATACTCGTTAAATTATGAATCCGTACAGGCCTGATTGAAATAAATAAACACTTACTTGTTATTTTTAGATTCCATTAAAATAAAAAATAAAACGAAAACAGTGATCAACAAAAAAATATTACGTACGATAATAGTAAAGCATTAGAAGAAAACATAAAGGCATGTTTAACAGTATTAGAACTGAACAGAACTTTGATACAGCATTTCATGATTTCAAGAGTAGAAAGAAATAATCAGTTAATGTCTTCTAGATTGCTTAGAAGGAGTAGTATTTGAGGGATACTCGTTTGTGTGTTTTTAAATCCATTGAAGCACTCGTCCGTGCCGTAGGCACTACAATATTGTTTTGGTGAATAATATTTTATTATCAATAAACATTGAAATAGCCGGAACCCATGCACAAATATCATCTAAAGCTAAAACAGTTCAAACTGGATGACATTAGGTGAAAGGCAAAGAATTGAAAAAAATAAATACTCATTTAAAAGAAATACAATATTATCAGTGATCAATTAAGTACGCAGAATTGGAAAACAACAACTAATTATGATGAATATCGTTTCAATAAAGTGTTTAATTATCATTGATATTATCATTATTATCAGCCAAAGGACGACCACTGCTGACCATAGGTCTCCCCTACTACGATTTTCCACAGCAACCGGTTGTAAGCGGTCAGCATCCAGTGTAATCCTGCGATCTTTATAAAGTCGTCTGTTCATCTCGTCGGTGGACGTCCTACGCCTCGCCTTTGGTCGAAGGGTCTCCAATCTAGAACAACAACGTATCCTTTATTTTGAATAAATTACAGATGAACAGCTTTCCCAAGTAATGTTTAATTGATGAAGGTGATGGTAATATTCTGATTCAAAATTTATCAATTTGTGATAATTTAGTGTAAAAAATTGAAAGCCCTAATTTTAATCTTTATATTAATCTTTATATTAATCATTAATCATGTCATGTAGATACATACAAGACACAAGATACATTAAGTATTTATTTATCAATGCATCTCGTCAAATCTTATAAAACTATTATTTACCAAATTAAACTGTAAATAATCGAAATTGAAAAATAACAAGCTATAAAATTTAATCATTCATGCGGACAATGGCAATGGTTAAAATGTACCATGATAAATATGTATGTATTCATGTGATACTAACCGATAAATTATACTGTAGGCTCCTTTAATTTGTCATTCGAACTCCGAAAAATACTCTAATCTGCATAATAGGTACATCTGTTTTATTTACCAGATGTGAAACTTTACAATATTATCGTATAGTAATCACAAACGTTTAATAATAAACTAGGTGCGAAAGTCTCGACATGGTTTCCTGTAAAACCACCAGGTGGCGCTCGAAAAATGCTGAGACAAAATTTATATTTTCGTGTATTTATTGTTTGAGAAGAATGTTTGAATCAGACTTAAAAAATACAAATCTTTTTAAGATTCATCAAAGATTTAGCTACGTAAGTTAGAAGGATATTCGATGGAGCAGAAAATCAGAATATTGAAATTGTCTACGCGAATTGTCAAAACGCTTTAGACTTCCAGCACAGTAGGCATTTATTTTTAGTTTTATACTGGCCTTAAATTAATAAATTATTTTTCTTTCTTTCTTTATAAGTCAAAATCAAGTAAAAGTCTAAGAAAAAATACCTAGTAGCAGTACAACATGATACTAATGATATCAGCCAAGCCTTCCACTTTAATCTGTGTATCTTTTCTTCATCGTAAATTATTGTATTCTATGGTTAAAGAAGCTAAACATAAATCTGAGTTGCAACCTTCAACATGATAATAACCGTAGGATCATTCAGTACATGTCTTACTTTGTGTACCGACATGTCTACGCGTCTAGCTCGATCTAGACTCGCATTGTACACGCGAGGCTTTGTGCTAGACGCGGAAGCGAATAAATAATGTGATTTAAAGCGTATCTTTTGCAAATAACATGTGGTTTTTAATTCTATGTGATGACTTTTATTTATTTATGCTGGCATCTTTTGTCTGGTAATGTTATCTTCTTTGTATTTCCCAAAAATAAACGACTATGTATAAAAAAAAGGTATTGGAATGAAAATGGATAATAGCTTTATTAAAATACCAAATACATAACATGACAGTAAATATTTTATAAGTGCCTAATCAACAACTTTTTCAACTCTTAGAAAATCGAATGATGAGGTTATAATAATAAGTTAACATGTTCCGGGACAGCGAACGCCTACAGGCGTGAAAACAATAAAACATCTATTGTGTCTGGAATAGTGTCCCAGAACGTGTTAAAGTAGTAATGAGTTTGTTGTACACCTGTTGCCAGAAATATAATGATATTCATGTTTAACTATGTCCATACTCCAAAGAACATTTTTGAAATGTTAAATCGAACTTAAGTGGAATTTTCCCTACTCTTAAACAGCTTTAAAGTTTATCAAGTTTTCTAAGAAAAGCCAATATCAAGAAAAGTAAATCACAGCAGAGCTTTTTCAAGCTGAGATTCAATCAACAAAGCTTTTCAGTACCTGACTTTGGTCGGGTCAAAGCAATTAGCTGAGCTCTTTGACACTAACGTCTTGAAAAGATGCAAAATGAAAGAGGAAAATAATTTTTCTTCTACACCTAGAAGGTTTAACGCTATTTTCATCTTATTCCACACATTTGTTGTTGTTTAAATAAATTAGTGACACTCCTATGTGGAGAAACACATTTTAAAACTTGTTATTCAATTGGACTATATAAAGAAATTATTGATGTTCTCAAGGTAATAACAAACACTAGAAAGTTCAAAATATCAAAAAGAATAGCTATGTTACGGCATCACCATTAATTGTACATACAAACAGCAATTGATGAAAGCTGTGCTCGACGGTATGTCGATGTTATGTCAACGGTGCGTTGATAACGTAAATCGCTGTTATTTCATTTGCAGTCATCGCAAATCCATTGTTCATATTTTGCTGTGACGCGTCGACGACGCATTGACGACATGGTACATAGACGGCACGTAAAAAAAAAGTAAAGTAAAGTTAACCTGTAATGTCCCACTGCTGGGCAGCCATACTCCACCAAGCGGGCTCAGTGCGGATTGGTGGAGGGGTGTTTGCAAGAAAAGTGACTAACCCTGCTGTCAGATGTTATCAAGCCGCCCATAAGGCCTCTGACTGGGCTTAACGACAAATATTAATTGATATTAGCCGGGACCAACGGCTTTACGTGCCTTCCGAAGCACGGAGATGCTCGTGATATACGTCACTTATTGGTAGGAATGGTCACCCATCCAAACACAACCGCGCCGAAGGTTGCTTAGCTTTAGTAATTACTACCCAAGCGCTGCCACCACTGCGCTACGAGCACCTCATAGCATAGACGGCGCTTATAGTTTAATTATGTTGACGGCCAATTTCTGTCATTCGAAGCTTTTTTATCTGATTAAAAAAAGGGAACGGCTAGTTTTAACCATTAATCCCTATTTAGACGTAACGTGAAGATCTATTAATTTCAAAGTTAAAATCTAAACGCAGGCAGCTTTTTAAGGTACAGAGTTTGTTCTTGTTGTACAGCTCCTTTGAGTGCTAAGTTTCGCGGTAATAGCTCGGAATCAATGTGAAAACTAACTTTGGTACATACTGAACGCAGCAAGCCCCAAATAGAAATTGCAGCTCGGTGCTAATTAGACGTAAACAAGTTGTAGACTGTCACAGCGTTAAGGCTCAAAGGGAAAGTAAAGTACCTAGCTAAAATCATTACTATATGCAAATATTTTGTCCAGTTTTGGCGAATATAATATAGGGACATTCAGTTATTTTGGGAATCAAAACATTACAAAGCAATCTTAATCATGTTTTACATGACATTATTAAGGTAATAAAAGTGCTGAAATACTTAGTATATACGGAACCCTTCGTGCGCGAGTCCGACTCGCACTTAGCCGATTTTTTTAATTTATTCTGATAGAGAGGTCCTGGAGTACAATCGCCATAGTCACAAAATACAGATGGCAAAGTAACTAAATACCCAAACTTTGTCTGGAAGAGATCACTTACAGCGATAAGACCGCCTAATTTGTTCATATCCTTTAAGCGCATTTGTTATTTACCTATGTGATGTGCATTATAGAGTTATCTTATCTTACTCGGCGGACAAACAATAACGGCATCAGCGATCTTATACTCGTACATATTGTAAACTATTCTATTTATCTACAATCAAGTCGTCTGTTTGTACGCCGAGTAAGATAAGATAACTTTTTATTATCCATTACAATCGATAAGGAAATCGGGTCTTAGTTCTGTGTTCCCTAAAATTAGAGGAGTAAATAGTGCCGTTACACGCGTCTTTGACGCACTCGTACTCGTATCTTGGTGCCCGCGCCCGCGGTGGAAGTAACATTTCGGCTGCCGACTGATTCAATCTTACAGAAATACGCTTGCACTAGAAGTGACTTTGAGTATAATAATCATACCATAATTGCTGTTCAGGCAAATTGACCGCACTGTACCGACAATACGACGACGCGTTTGGTGTATTGGTTAGCGCTTCTGACTATTACGCCGGCCGTCGCGGGTTCGAATCCCGCAAGGGGCAAGTGTTTGTGTGATGAGCACGAACATTTGTACCTAAGTCATGAATGTTATATGTATTTAAGTATTTATGGGAGACGCCCCCGTCATTACCGTTGTCTGGTACTTTGTAACACAAGGAAGAAAATTCCTTACCACGAATCCAGACAATAATAATTGGTGTGTTGTCTGGCGCATATTATTATTCATATTATATTATACTGTTTTCTGAAGATTGTGAAGATGAGTATCACATCCTTAAACTCGAAACATATGGATCCATGAAAATAAAGATATGGTTATGGATATGATAAATGTTCGTTGTAATAGAATTTTCAATTTAGCTTTTATAGATTAGGCATATGTGTAAATTTGGCGGACTTAATGAGAAAAGCATTACTTTGCAGTTGACCATAGGTGTGAAAGAGATAATAATATAATAATAACAGAGATAAGTAAAATATGATATTTAAATATGTTAAATTTAATTCTCAGCGACTAGCGTTCATTGTTGTCATGCCCTTGCAGGGCGTCACATGTATACCTTTGTTGTAATGTACCTACCAGCTTAAAATGTAATGTGACTATGAGCAATAAATGATTTGATTTGAGATAATATAATGCGAGCGAAAAACATTATTTTTCGTTTAAGAAAACAAACAACAGTTAACAGATAGATAGATGCCGTATATTTTAAGTGGTACATAAACATTACTTGAAATACCTGCTTAGCTTCAAATAAAAAAAACCGGCTAAGTGCGAGTCGGACCCGCGCACTGAGGGTTCCGTGTCACGCTTATCTGAATTCGGGGTCCACTTACTTCCACCTAACGAAAACGTCACAATATTTTTTGACAGTAAAAATAACTTTGTTTTTCATAGTAGTTGTATGAAAGACAAAGTTATATTTGCGGTTAAGAAAAATGTGCAATATCTCAAAACTACTGGTTCCATCTCATTCAAACCAATTTTCGTTGAAAGTTTTTATTAAGATCTATAGCATGTATTTTTTTCAAAATTTTCACTTTCTTAGTTCAAAAGCAAGATTCGGACGCCCATTGTAACACTTTGGAAGCGTCTATATCTCAAACGTTAGACTTTTAGTAAAAATGGTCTTAAAAACCTCAATGACATTTTAAAAGACTATCCATAGACATAGGTTCCGTTTTTGCCATTCGGCTACGGAACCCTAAACAACGATTAAAGTAGGCACTATTCATACACAGAGACCAGACAACTCACAAAGTCTTTCCCTTTATTTACCGATAAAGCCACCCTTTTCACTGAAAAGATCTCATGCTCTCTGTTTAATCATCGTTTTAGATTTGATTTAAGTAGATAGCTCCTATCCATATCTGTAAATAGACGTTGTTAATCTATCGGTGTCCGCGTCCATTTAATCTAATTCCTAAGGCCCTGCGGGCTGACCACTGATAATCATATCGTAGACTGAGCTGACGCCGACCTTAGGCCCTGCGGCTAAAAGAGGGGGGGGGGGCACCTTTTAATCACGTGCTCTGTGATACCTTTATACAGGGTGACTAATGCCTAGTACCGTGGTAGTTAACACAGCTAATGGTTGAATATTTACGCCAAAAAAGCCAATGTATTTTTTTTCTTCAAAACACGCACAATAGTCGCAACCGGTGGCAATGACATTTAACCATTAAGGCCCAATAGTATGGTAATGGTAAAGTTATACGTTACCAGCGGTTGAAGATTTACGATGGTGTGTGTTTTGAAGAAAAAATAACTTCACCAAATGACATAATGGCTATTTTCATGTTCATTGGATAAGCACATATTAAAAACAACTGTATTAGTCAAAGAATATGCAGTGACAATACACTCTAAAAAAAAAAATTGCAACAAAATCATAAAGCTATTTCAATTAAGCATTTACATACTCATAGTTATGTAACTTTTATTCGCTCACAAAAACTCCAAACTTAAAGTCAAAGTCAAAAATGTTTATTGCCATTAATATTGGTCTTACGAGGATCGTGTGCGCGCAAGTTTCCGTACAAAAAGAGAAAACGTTTTTCCCCCCTTAAACGTTGTCTGATTTCGTCAATTTTTTAAAATGTTAGAGATGTTTTGAAAAACTATGCTCGTACGTTTTGATTTTTTTTTAAAGTGAAAAACATTCACTTTTTTGACTAAAAAATCTCTTCGCAATTTCGTCCATTTGTAACAAATCAAGGTTTTATACAAAAAATCGAAGACGTACAAGCGTAGTTCAGGATGTATAAAAACGAATGAGACTACATTTGTCTCATTCCATAAACGTTTACAGGTAGGAAAACGTTTTCCCCGCAAGCATATTTCGACTGTTGGCGTTCAAAATTTATAGAAACTCGCGCTGCGCTACGCTTGCACACAATCATCTTAAAATTATAACGCGGGCTTAAATACATAATGGCCCCGACACTGACGGGTATTGCAACTTATACATAGGTTTTTACTTTTTACCTACATAATTTTCTTAAAAATTAAAGTAAGAAAATATTAACAAGGTTAAGAGGCTACGCTTAAAAACGTGCCGTCAGTTAATTAAGTTTATGTATGTATTGCTATTTTATTTAACAACGTTGCGGTTATGATTCAAAACATTTCATTTTAACTATCTCGACCTAGACACCGTTTTGTGCTATAAACTAAAACAAAATATTCTACTCGCAGAACTAAAACTCGTTTTCGACAGACATGGACATTGTCATTTGTATCAGCCCTAAATGCAAAAGTATTATCGTCTGACACTCCCATTAAAGCAACTTCCCCCATCAAATGCAACACTGGGACAACGCGGCCGATAACAAAACGTCATAAAACACCTATTTATTCCCGCAATCTATCAAAACAAAGGCACATTAACGGAGCAACCCTGAATGCGACTACAGTCAGAAATACATACGCCAGTTCAAGTTAAAAAAAAGTTTCCAGAATAAGATCGCTCACAGATTTAGGCGACTTTAGCAGCGCGGTAGCAGCGTGACAGTCGCGCTGTCAATTTCATACATAAATGGCAGCAGTAAGCCCTTCGACGCGCTGCTGTCGCTCTAATGTAAAGGCGCACTAAGGTACATACTTAGTATCGTTCGAAAACGTTTGTTCGAGTTCTGTCAGTAAGACTCATTTTCATTAATACGAATACTTATGTCGTGGATGTAGCAGTATTTTAAAATTATTGTACATTATTTTGGGCTGTGGCTTTGCAGATTGTCAGCCCTCATTTATATCAGCTATTATGTCGACCTGTGAATACTACAAAAGTAATTGTTATTGCCCGTTCACCTCCAATGGCATTTTATCGGCGATTGCCTTTGGTCGTCTATTACCCATATAACACTTTCCAATTAATGAAGTCAAAATTTCGTAATATGTGAAAGTGACGATACTTGAACTGGCAGTAGGCAATATGTTAATTAATTCAATGACATTGTTAAAAATATATTTCGTGGTTATAAAATATATACGCTGAATTAGATGCTTTACATTGAAAAAAAAGTATTCATTTATTTCCTAAAGTGTAGATGTATCTCCTTGTTGTTAATATAATGCAATATCTACAGGTATAGTTTACCGAAGAAGAGGATCTAAAGAGAATTCATACAAAACGTGGAAGCCAAAAGCGGGGGTTTTACATTCTAAACGCAAAAAACCCTATTAAAAATACAATCACCATACAATTGCCTATTCAATGACAGACGAAATGAAAAAATAACGTTGTTATTTACGAACGTTTCTGTTGAGTAAACACGTTAGCAAAACATGTGCAGTGATGGGCGTTGGGAGAGCGTTTAATGAAAGACTGACTGCGATCTAAGAACCCGTTTATTATTAATATTGTCACTTATATATACTATTGGAGGAAGTGAGTGTGCGTGTAAATATATGTAGGTGACGCGCACACTACACCTCCACCGTTTTTTTTTAACTTTTTTTTTACATGACAATGTTTTTTAAAAAAAAAAGTTTACTATATTATTTACATAATCGATATGCCAAAAAAAAATCTAAAGATGTTTTAAGACAAAATTTAAATTTTTGGGAAAAATAAATGCTTTTATATTTTTTCTATTTCATAGCAAAAGGAAACATTAATAGAATTAAGTTGTACTTTTATACATCAGAAGGTACATTTTGTTTATTGGTACTTGACACCATTCTGTTTAATCTACCGAATATTTAAAATAATGCTTCATTTAACACAAAAAGAAAAAAAAAACATTGATTGTCGAGAAAATGTAAATACAAACTTATAATTTTTAATTAATTTAAAAAAAAGTCAATTATTACGAAGTGGTTTTAAGTAACCTTAACATTATAGTATTAACAATTACAAACGGATAATACGTTTATTACATTGAATTGATTATAAGTATGTATTTTTCATAATTACTAAACGTGTTGTTGACGACTGATTAAAATTTTAGGCACTTTTATTAGTTGTTTTAAAAAAATACAACTTACTTTTAATAAGTAGTAGTAACTCTATAAATTTCAATTTAATAATAAAACATTGACTCCTTCATATCTCTTAAACAGTAATAAATATTGTAAAAAAAGAAAATGTCATTTCCAGGAATAAAGTATGTGTTTGTCAATTCCATTTTGTGTCATATTAAGTTATCACAACAGAGATACCTCATACAACATAATCTTATGTGGTGTGGCCACCCACAATCTCATGTTTCTATATCTAGTTAGTAGTACTACATAATATACATTATACAAGTCATTATAAGTCATGCATGACGAATATTTTAGTCATCTATTTTACATAGTATTCATTTAATATTTTTATTTATAGTCGACTTATTTGATTAATATTCATGGTACTTTTATAACGAGTGCGCGCACTTTATAATAATATTTTATTTATTGGTACATTTATTTTATTTATATAATTGCTATGCATAGCTTTATTTATACTAGGGGCATGTTTTAAGATACATCGATCTCCAAATATTTTCACAGAGAGAAGCTCGTCTACACCATGATCAAATAAAGGATCTGACACCCTGTATTGTACCTTGTACCTTTTATTTATTTAATAACATTTTACTTAAGGGACAATTTTAAGACTTCATTAATGTCTCCAACTATTCTCACAGAGATAACTCGTATGCACCATGATCGAATGAAGGATGATTCCCCTAATTTTAGTACCATTTACAATATCATATTTATTAATTCATTATTTCATATCTCATTATTCTTTCTATATCCAACAAAAACTTTACAATGAAACATGCCTATGCCATCAATACATTAGAATACATTACAACTATTGGGTGATCAGTCCAAATCGTTAAAAATGATCCTATGCAAGAATGCATGCCTATCTTTAACTTACGCAAACGAAACAATACCAAACTATTTTAACTTTATCTATATCCATTTCAAATCAAAGCCTATCTTGAAACAACAAACCTTTTACATAACCTTCATCATTATAATATCACAAACTTTAACATTCCAAAACCTACAATACTCACAAATGTTTAAATTTCTTCCATAAATCATCATTAATTTTCTTTTTTACTGGCTTGTAGCTGTTACTTCATTTCTTATTCTTTTTTCTTTTTCACTAGCTAGTAGCTGTTACTTCATTTCTTATCATTGTCTTATCCATGTAATATTTACTATAAAATAATACAAATACAACTCCGTGTAATATTTTCATTTCAGATTGTAACCGTAAAAATCCTGTTAATATTCTGAATATCTAAACCGTTATGTATTTACTTCGCTAACCATACTGTAAGATAATCTTAGCATAATAAAACAAAACAAATAGATTTTACGTAAAAGTTTCGCAATTACGAGATTTGATTAAAATAACAATAAACTTTTTATCCAATTTGTACACTGCCCCAATAATATGTACTTAATCATCTATCTACTCGATTAATTACCAAGCCAAGTGATATGTTACTTACACCTTTGCTAAATATTTATTATCATATAATCAATCGTTATTACAAGTATTTATGTATGTTCTTATCCCATTTTGTTACGAACATTATGCAGTAACCTTATAATGAAATTAATACCAAATGTAAAAAAAAAAGAGATTTACGTGTGTGTTGTTTACTTAAGTAAGTAATAAACGAAATTAAATGACCAAAACGACTCAACAACCCAAATTAATGTGTTGGTACATAAGAGACTATAATATTGAGCGATGCTATCTAGGTGGTCCTAACCGATCCTAATATGTCGTTGAATCTTATTGCATATGAAATCCTAAGACTGTTTGCTAGAAACGTAATAAGATCCTCACCTACCGCGACAAAGTATTGCGTCAATTAGCTAGAAAATGTAGAGTGATGAACTGATGACGCTTCAACACGTGTGGTAGTCAAGTTTCGCGTTCTGTCCTAAATTATGATATAGCAATCCATATTTTTTTTTAACCGACTTCAAAAATGAAGGTTATAAATCTGATAAAATAAGTTAATTTCAAATAACGATAAAATAATTATACCTGTTGTATTCGTAAAGTTGAAATTTCCTGCAACAATTTCATTACTTTTTACTAAAAAAAAAAGATGATTAAATACTCTAACGTTATCAAATACCAAGTTTGCCTATTAAAGTTTAAAATCATATTTCGGGAAAAATACAACGAACTGTTCGAGAAAAAAAAAAACTGCAAAGATAAACATGCAAGACTTTAAATGGTTGAAATGAACTTTTTGTTTAGAAGTACAGATAGTAAAAAATACTGAATAAAAGTTTAGATCAAATTTATATTAATTAGATAAACGAAATTAATTATGTGACTGTTTTCAAAATCTAAATTAAATACTGTTATACCGGTTAGCAGTTTTGATTAAAATGTAAGTTAAAAGTTTGTCTAAAATGTAACTAGAATTTGGAAATTAATACAGAAAACTATATACCAAAATCAAATTTGATAAATACGTAACACCTAAAAAAACATGGAAAATTTATAAAAATACATGTCTTGTGATTGCGTTTAGATAAATTGCAACCTATTGAATATCTATGCTTTAAAATGTTAACCGATCCAACAAAAAAAAAATTCAGCACCATATTACCACCGTAACATTATCCTTGTGTTGTGATGCAGGAATTGAACCCGCAAAATGTTAGATACTAATTTATAGCGTAATCTCAATGTTATTATAATAAATTTGTATGTACCAAAACATTACGTCAATTTAAAATGTAGCAATAACGTGTGATAAAATTTTCAAAAGTTAACGTAACTTTTTTTTTAAGTACCTATGGGTTTGCTCTTGAAAAAAAAAAACAAAAACTATATGAAAAACAACCGAATCAACAAAAGCATTTAGTTATGTATGGAAACTATAGATTTAATGAAAAGAATATTATATATATGATCGATCGGAATCATTTTGAAAAGAGAAAAATATTTTAATTAGATAACTTTGTTCCAATATGATGCTAAAAATAGATTCTAGACATTCCTAATCAATGTAAGGTGAGTAGCTAAATCACGAGGAGCGTGTAACTCACGTTTTGCTGATTTGCAAATACTGGTGCTCAACGCGCACGATTATGAATGTTTAATGAATATTGATCTAATTTTAGAATATCAAACATTTAAAATGCGATTTGAATGAATGTAAATGCACTAAAAAAATGTTTTCCTGGTAAAATACATATAATGTTAAAAATAAGGCTGTAAATAGAATATCACTGGCGAATTAATAAAAAAATACATACCAAGTTTATCGAACTGCATTAATTCCTGTTTGAAAATAAGTTGATTAATATTTTTCTAATTTCTCGACGTAAAATATTTTGTAAATTCTACGAAGCTACATTATAATCCACCTTGTTAAAAAAGTCTTTAGATACATATTTTGAATAATTATGAACCTTCAATTTACTTTATGTGTTTGTCGTCAACAACCGTTTCAATATGCTTAAATAGCATTCTAAAATTATTTATTAAATATAATATGATCTTAATTAATACATGTTATGACAAAATCTTCAATAAAAATATCGAAATTAAGTATCTTTTAAAGTTTTTAACTCATTAAATGTAAATACAATGGTATTTTAATACTTACTTTCTTGGATATAATGTTTTCACGAGACGATAATAGACATTTTCTCGAAAAAAGAAACCATAAAAACAAAATAGTCTCTGTACTATATTATTACAATTTTATAAATTTGGAAGTATACTAAATAATAAAAAAAAAAACATGTTACCCTGGAATGATGGGTTCTTTTTTTCTTGTTCTTCTTCTTCAAATGACGTTTAATTTAAAGAGGACAAGAGGACTTTTCTTCGTGGGGGGACTGTTCAAGGGGACTAATTTTAGCACGGGGACTCGACTTGTTTTAAAGGTTCTCCCGGCTGCGACCTCTTCCGACTCGAACAACTCCCGGCACCCTGCATACTGATGTTAAACCTCATCGGACTCCAACATCTCCCGGCGCCCAGCACACTGTTGTTAACTCATCTGACTCCATCATCTCCCGGCGCCCAGCTCATTCAGATCTTTATCGTCAACATTTCTTCTGCTCCATCTTGTCTTGTCTTGTACATAATAATCTTGATTTTACACTTTTCACATATTTTTATTGAAGACTAATTATTAATGTTTAAAATTTGTTGTCCATATTTCACATCTGAATTTTAAATTGTCCGATTTTAACTTTTAAAATGTCACATATTTTTTACTAGTCTTTTTCACCAAACCAGCTGCTCAGCGCTGCCAATAGGCAGCACTGGCAGGGTCGCCATGCAGTGATGGGCGTTGGGAGAGCGTTTAATGAAAGACTGACTGCGATCTAAGAACCCGTTTATTATTAATATTGTCACTTATATATACTATTGGAGGAAGTGAGTGTGCGTGTAAATATATGTAGGTGACGCGCACACTACACATGAATATTTAATTTAAATGTTACCAAACGTCAGGTGTACTTAATAATTGCAAGCAATAAAATAGCTTCCATATACATAATACAGGCTTTTAGAGGATATTAGGTTACTCAGGAAAAACAACCTAGTAGTGTGTATACATGTAGTCTTTTATGACCAACTAAAACAATATAGTTTTTTTATGCATACACTGCTTAATTGATAGAAATACGCCATTTGAATGAACTTCAAAAGAAGATATTGTACCAACTTGGTTATATTAAGATCAAGATTTACAAAAAAACTCAATATCAGTAGAATTATAGACGCGTACATAATAAAAAATTGAATTTGGGTTTTATTTTGCAACTCAAATTGACCATCAGACAGTTTTAGACTGATTTTCCAATCAACCATGATAAGTTTCATACAAAAAGTTTGGATCGACGTTATATAGCGTTTTATGCGGGAAATCGTACTAAGCGGTCGTACTATCGGGATTCTACCGTAGTTACTATTTTACTGCATTCTGTTTTAGGAACCTAAGTTTATTGCTACTCTAACAATGAGCAGTTTTCTTGTCATGAGATGTTTAATGTTTATATCATCGATAGATGGCGTTAGTGTCACTGCAGTAACTAACTTTTTAAACATTGTTTCAGAATTATAACAGAGGGTAATTGCTTTTCGCTAACGTAAATAATAAACAGTATATATTATTGTAAACCTTTAGTACCAAAAGGACATAATAATGCCAAAAAATAAGTACCCTAGTTAATCCATAAGTAATTAACGCATTTTCAATATTTAATTACTCATTTTTTTATTTGTCTATGGTTTTCCGCCAACGTGAAAAAAAATGTTCCTAAAGTGACCCTAGCGCCATCTAGTGACAGCTGTAAAACGATGGGAGAAAACTGCTCATTGAGTTAACATCAACGTGAATATTACATAGAATTTAGGGTATAATTTTGTGAACTACAGAACAAACACAGCTGCAATCAAATCAGCAGCATACGCAGTACCTCGGCGGCAGTGGCGCCAAATACTCAAACTAACAAGTTTGTTGTGAGGGCTTCACTGGTAACCATATTTGTGTTAACACCGAGAAATTGTCGCCTCCGACTATGGTGTCTCACGGTTCTAGATAACTTATAGAATCTATCTGACATAATTCTGCTGATATTTATCTGCCTAATATTATTGGCAATCGTCATGTTATGAACCACTGTGTTGTTGTGTTGTAAATCGTAAGTGATTTTGCCATTTTCTATTGATGGCAACGTAAACAATATAATTTTAAATTAAATCAATAAAAGTTAACTGCACTTCAAAAAAAACAAGATAATTAAAAACTCTATTAGACTCTATATAGACTGTGAAATTAGGACCTCGCCTGCGGGGCACAGGGGCGCGGGGGGTGGCGAGAGCGGGTAGCGTGAGGCGTGCGGGTGGCGCGGATACACCCGCTCGCACCGCGGTTTATAAAGTGTACATTTGAAAACTTATGATGATTAAATTTAGGTTCAAAAAGAATACGGTTCAGACCTTGGAACCAGCATAATAACTTATACTTATTATTATTTTATACAGTCGCATTTATTACGATGTTTGTATTTTTGTGTTAATACTTCAATATTTTATGGTGTTTTATCTTTGATGATGTAAACACCAAATTAGTTACTAGTAAATCTCATTAGAAGACGTGTGGCCGCCCTACACCGACACTCAGCCGGGTAAGGCCGCATCGCACGCAGAGAGCCTACTACAAAATCCATCATAGGATCATGGTTTTGCGGATTCAAAGCATTTTTAGTATGTAATCCTTGCTACGGAATGCTTCGGATTCGCAAAACGATAATCGTATTGACGGATTTCGTTTTTCATAGTAGGCCTCCAGGCCCGTGAATGAGTTACGAAGGAGAATAGCTTAATTTCACGACGCGTGCACCTCCTTTGAACCAGCCAGCTTTTGATTACATTTGAATACTCACTGATGACAAGAGGACGACTAAATTTAGGTCGGAAAAAAGAAAATTGTGATTACATATCGGTTTATTTAACGAAATTCAGGTTTGAGTTGTGTTTTTACTTATTTCAGTGGGTACAAACAATATACGAGTATGTACATCTTTTGTTCTTTAGAAAATTTATCCTGCATCATATTCAATTATTTCAGACTTAAGATATTGAAATCTTGTCTAATTAGACGACAATAATTTCCAAATAAATAACGAGATGAGTTGAAATAATAGAAAACTATAAGTATTTCAATCAAAAGTTGGTATTTACTAACCTAAAGAATATGTTATTAATAAGCTCGATGCCAGTGACAGCCTTTAATTCAAGAATACACATATAACATTCGAATGTAGATGAAAATAAAATTCGAAGCAAATGTTGCCACAATAGAATTTATCCACAGGAACTAATTCAAATTACAACTTGTTCAATAATGTTTATAAGAAATCTACATCGCAGTCGAATCCACGGATTGAACTTTCAAAAATATTCCTCAACTTCCTGGGGATATTGCCAAAGCGAAACTCTCTTAATTCTGCTCCTCAATGTATTGTTCTCGCGATTCAGAAATGTTCTGATCCTACGAGTAAATTGTTCATTCCTTGAAACCAATTGTTTAGAACTGCTTCAAAAACTTGAGCTTTAACGTCTTCTACAAGTATTTGTATTTTCAAATCTCAGATTCCAATACACATATATCAACATCTTGATTGAGAGTTTTTCACCCCACAAAAGCTGTCTCCTTTTAAAAATACAAACAGATATAACTCAGCTACCTCCAATGAATGAGTCAGTACTTCTTAAAGAAATAAAATATCACTATATGACACAACTGTCCCTCGGGCGCATTCATCCCCCATAAACCATACAAAACAGGACCATACAGTCTGTATGTATTGTATGTAAATTCGATACACGCTCCGCGAAGTGGCAGGCTATCAACAACAATAAAAAGGGCCGGGGATCGAACTCCAGACCTCAAGCGCGGCTGACCTACTGAATATCGGTTACTGGGATAAGTGACAAGCGGACTATGTCTCTTTTAATTTAAATGAGAAATTAGACTAATCATAATATTTACTGAATATACTCTACTGATCATGAAAGTCAAACTATTAATTTAGACAGGTATTAATAAAATGCCTTTGAAGAATATGCTGAAGCTACGTTTGTCTTTGAGTTTTTGTACCCTAGTGCTTTTTACAATAATTATGGTTATATCTTTGTTACCCTGCCTCGTGTTGCCTGTTTCTTCGTTTTTTTTTGTTTTATCTGGGTTTCAAAACCGCAGTGGTCAAATATTGATTAAGAACACTCTACCGCTCACACCTTGAGCCATCATTTGACAAATCGGACGAAGTTCCAAGCCGGAATCAGGCCGAGATGGGTGGGGGATCGAGGGTCGCTGGCATAAATCAGTTGAGACGTGCCAGTTTAGCCGCCGTCCTCATGTTACGTTATTATTACTGTGAACGGTCAATTTTCAAGTTCTATCATGCATGACCCCGTAAGGGAAATGTCGACGTTCAGTCATGATGTGCTTGCCCAAGGAGTGGACTCCACATTTGCATCTGTTCGTATTGGGTTAAGACAAGGGTCGGGATGTTGGTGGAGTGATGACACCCACGTGTGGAAAATTCCTCATCAAACTTATGCCTTTTAAGCCTAATCTTTCTCTGGTGTAGTCAAAAATTGACTTAATCGATTCTTTGAGGTATACACTTTTTATCTGTCGGACAGAACCGAGTAGAGTCACTAGAAGAAACGTCTATTAGTCAGTACTATATACCTATAAATACACTGAAGTGTTGTATAATAATATAAAATAGTTGTATTAAATTGTGAAGGTACTCGTACCTTATCATTGTTTACATTATCAGGCTTATTGAAGAATGGTGAAGTACTAACCTATAGTAGCTACTAAAATAGTGTGGTAATGTTCGCAATTCAAACAGACCAGCCACTAAAGAGCAAAGTTTAAAAACTCATTTTCGCAGTCAGATAATCTACGTACATCATGATTTTGAACTGGTACTTTAACCATTGCGGTAAACCTGCAGACACAATCATACTTTATCCTGCAGCTCCGAGCTGCGAGTCGGTGTCGTAGATTCTCAACATGAAAACTTTAACCCAGCTGTGCTGTAAGTATTGTTACATATTGTTTACTTTTGTATAATTCTTGATGTCAGTTTTTTTTCAGGGAGAAGATTTTATGGTCATTATTCTGCTCGTCGTATAGTATGAGAAGTCACAGCCAGCTAATGAATCAGATTAATTACTGTCAGAGGTGAAGTAAGAAGGTTTAGAACCACGACTAAAGTGATGTTATACGAAGCTAGCTAAACCTTTATCATTGTTAACGGATTTGAGCGCACAGTAGATGAGCGCGGGCGCGTCACGTTGTTAAACCTCGAATTTAGAGCTTCATTTTATACGTGGTTTTACTTTAAAACAGCGCTTGCAGCCGCGATGTCTTTGCGCTAGAATTTCCCGACGTTATTAAAGTTCTAGGAAATTCTTCATATTTGTCGCTCGTCCGGAATAGAAAAGTAACTCGTAATTTTATACAGAGACGGCGCGAAATATGTTCGCCATCTTTAAAAATGTTTTGCGAGACGAATATCATGTTTTCAGTTCTTTTAAAAAAAAAAAAATAGGGGAATATTTCTCTTAAACCGTATAGGTACTTAAGATCTTTATTTAATATTTTATCTATTTTATTAGTCTCTGACTTTGGTGTGCTCCCAAACTGTGTTCAGTTGGTATCGACGTGAATTGGGAAAAAAAATTGCTTATGTAGTAAGTACTTACTTAACCATTCTAAAAGCTCCGAAATATGAATGCATCCATATTTCAAGTACAGTTCACTAAAAAGTTATGCTTTTAGAAAGAAAAAACCGGTTAAGTGCGTGTCGGACCCGCGCACTGAGGGTTCCGTGCCACCCTTAACTGAATTCAGGGTCCATTTACTTTCACTTAACGAAAACATCACAATATATTGCGACTGCAAAAATAACTTTGTTTTTCATAGTGTTTGTATGAAAGACAAAGTTATATTTGCGGTTGATAAAAATGTGCAATATCTCAAAAACTACTGGTTCGATCTCCTTCAAACCAATTTTCGTTGCAAGTTTTTGTTGAGATCTACATCATATATTTTTTTCAAAATTTTCACTTTCTTAGTTCAAAAGTTAGAGGGGGGGGGACGCCCATTTTACCACTTTGGAAGCGTCTATATCTCAAACCTTACACTTTTAGAAAAAATGGTTTTAGAAACCTCAATATCATTTTAAAAGACCTATCCATAGACACCCCACACGCATAGGTTTGAGTAAAAAAAAATTTTTTGGTTTTAGTTTCATGTATGGGAGCCCCCCCTTAAATATTATTTTTTCTTACTTTTTGTATCTGAATCGGAAAGCGGTGAACAAAATACACCTACCTACCAAGTTTCAGCTATGTGATGCTTATAGTTTCAGAATAAAGTGGCTGTGACATACGGACGGACAGACAGACAGACAGACAGACAGACAGACAGACAGACTTGACGAAACTATAAGGGTTCCGTTTTTTGCCATTCGGCTACGGAACCCTAAAAAAAGAAAAGAAAGAAAATACATTTATTCGACTCACAAACACGTATACAATAGTATACAATACACTGACTCGTAAACACATATACAAAACAGACACACACTTATTTAACATTAACATCGAGATTATAGTATATATATAGTATCTTATCAAGTAAAAGTTTTAACTTTTCAATTACTATGACAGCAAAGGCAAAGTTGTGCGAAGAAATCTCGCCACGATGTTTCCAAAACAACTCGCAAGTTTTTGAATAGCAATGCATCGGCGCAAGACTATTTGAAATTTCAAATTGCAGGCCGCATTCACACCGAAAACATTACGCGTCTTGTGTAGGTGGTATAAAGTTTCGAGTAGTCTTCTTCTTTCTCTTCTCCTTTTCATTATTTGGGATTGGGTCTCCTCAACATCTGGGTACCTAGAGTTTGCTTTGACAATAAGGCTACCTTGGGGTCTTGCGATGTTGCTGTATCTGTTTAATTTCCAGGCAGTTCAGTTCCCACTCAACTAGTTGAGTTACCAAATTGGCATTGCGACTCAACTAAAGAAAAAATTCAAAGTATTTATATTTTACTCAATCTAGTAGTGCTGTCCTAGGCTAATCTGCTGAGTGGATTATACCAAATTGCGATACGAATTTGTTAATCCGCTCAAAATCAATGTTGCTCAACTGTCAACGAAACTTGGCAATTTGCATCCAAGACTCCACAGGGCTGCTTTTAGATTTTGTCGATACATCACTGTCGCTTAATTAAAAAGGTATGTGTAAATAATGCATATTGACAGAATGCTTATAATCGTTTTTTATCTGTGTACAATGATGCTTACCGTGTTCGGTAAATCGGCCCACGCGGCTACGCTCTTCGTGGTCTTTGTCTTCGATGGACACGGAATGGATTTCAATAGTTGAGTTCACGAGATTGTTCCATCCAAGTCTTTTGTCTTATTGACTCAATTCGTCCCAACGTAGGCCCACTGAAACCACTATTTTGGGACAAGTGCTAAGAAACTACTAAAATTAACTTTTTTATACTACTTGTATTATAAAGTATATAGTCCTCAAAAGTACTACTGTAAAGGTAGGTGGCGGTGATGGCGGACGAAAAGACTCTGATTGTCTCGATAAATATTTATTTCTGAACGATAGCCTAACGATACAATATTACGTATGGCGTTCACGGTAGCGGGCGTTCAACTAAAGCGACCTCTGGTGAGATGCGCCTAGTATGCAGCGGGCTACAGTGTTATCCGTCAAGGTATCAACAGATCTGTCTCAGCAGGTGTGGGAACAGATAGTTTGCACCGTAGACGGTCCTACTATAGATAACAAATAATACTAGTCTGAAGGTCTTTACTATCCGAGAAATTGAAATGTACGTGCGAGCTAACCTACTCCCAGCGCCATCTAGCGGTGAGACGTGACAACGCCCGTTCGCCTGGGCGCGCGGTAATACTAGTATGCGTGCGGCGTTATAGTCTCCCCCTCTGTCTACGTAGTCGACCCGACGAGGAAGACAGGAAATGGTGGTGCTTTATAGTTGTTTTCGTGGGCGTCCCCTTTTCCTTATTGGTGCTGAGGGTTTTGGTAAGGGAGCTCCATCATCGACGTGAAATCGTCGTAAGGCAGAAGCATGGTAGATTCCAGCTACCTGCTTGGTATCCGGATTTACGATCTCGAATGAGCTTGGGCCGTGTCGCCGTTGAATTACGTACGGTCCATCACGTCGTGGTGCTAACTTGGCACTAAACCCTTGACTGGACTTACTAAGTGGGTGCGTATCAACCAGTACTAGGTCACCGACGGCGTAATATGGTCGGGGCTTCCTCATTTTGTCCACATATTCCTTTCGCTTCTCTTCTTTCATCTCTTGCACCTCTTTAGCTCTCTTAAGCGTGTTTGCCATTAACATAAGTTTGGGGGTAATATCCGCGATGAAGTTATCGTCTTGAATGACTTCACGTAGATCGTGCTCAACATCATCAGGGGTGCGGAGATTGCGTCCAAAAGTCAAATAGGCCGGGGAGAATCCAGTAGAACTGCAGACGGCCGTATTCATGGCAAACCGAATGCTAGCTAACTTCTCTGGCCAAGTGGTGTGATCATCTTCCACTAGAATGGCGAGTTGCGTCTTCAAGTCCCGGTTTCGTCGTTCGACCGGATTGGTCTCAGGATGATAAACAGGAGTGAGTCCATGGTGTATATTAAGGCAGAATGTCAATTGCTGCATAACACCACTTACAAATTGTGTGCCATTATCGCTGAGGAATCGGCGTGGGGTACCATATCGGAGGATTATCTCATTTAAAAGTATTTTAGCACATTCCTCTGCAGTTGCGTGCTGCAGCGCAAAGAGCTCAACCCAGCGTGTAGCAACGTCTTCGACGATGAATATCCAAGCATGATTAGTATGAGTGCGGGGAAGAGGACCAAAGAGGTCAAAGGCAACTACCTCAAACCTCTGATTGCTAGCCGTCGTTTGAAGTAAGCCTGCTTGTTTCTGGTTAGATGCTTTGTAACGCTGGCATTGTAGGCACTTTCGTACATAAGCCTCGATCTGACCTCTAATCCCTTTCCAGAAATAACGACGAGTGATGCGCTCGATCGTTTTCTCAGCACCATAGTGACCTGCCATAGCCTCATCGTGGTAAGTCTTGATAATCTTTTCTTGCTCGTGTTTCGGTACTATCAATAACCCATTATCATCTTTATTGTCTGGATCATATCTGTAGAGTAGTCCATTACTCATAAAATAACCTTTCTTGCTCCAGTATTCAGCATCCTCTTCACTATCTCCTTCCAAGCACTTGGCTATTTTTACGATATCTTCATCTTTGAATTGCTCTGCTCGTATCTCTTTTTCGTCTTTACGAGGCATATCGACAGCCACCGAGCATATACCACAAGCATCCTGGGTGTCTTCTTTGCAAGCAGGACGAGATAAAGAATCTGCAACGACATTCGTCCTCCCAGTTATATACTTAATGGTGATATCGTAGGGTTGCAGTTGCAGGGCCCACCTTGCTAACCGTCCCGTTGGAGATTTTAAAGACATAAGCCACTTTAATGCCTGATGATCCGTCATGACTGTTAATTTTGTGCCTTCTATGTAGCCTCGAAACTTGTTTACAGCCCATATCACTGCTAGAGCTTCCCGCTCTGTAGTAGAGTAATTGCGTTCAGCTGCAGTCAAGAGGCGACTTGCATATTCGACTGGATGCTCGTTTTGCCCCTCCCCCTGCACCAGAACTGCACCAATAGCGTAGTTGCTAGCGTCTGTCTTTAGTACGTAGGGTTTTGTGTCATCAGCTTGAGCTAGAACAGGAGCACTTGTCAACAGCTTTCGCAGCTCATCGTACGCTTTATCTTGCTCTTCTCCCCATATCCATTTAGCATTTTTCCTGGTCAGGCGAGTAAGCGGTTCAGAGATCTTTGCAAAGTTCGGTATGAAGCGCCTATACCAAGAGCACATTTGTACGAAGGACATCACATGCTTCAGGTTTCGTGGGGGTGCCATTTTAAGTATAGCACTGACTTTATCGGGGTCTACTTCCAGACCGTTCGGGGTAATGTAGTGACCCAGATACTTGACTCTCGAACAGCAGAAATTGCTTTTAATTCTATTAGCCGTCAGGTTGTATTCCTTAAGTTGGTGAAATACATCCTGCAGATCTTTTAGGTGCTGGGCAAGATTCGGAGACATCACGATCAGGTCATCAAGGTACACTAACAGCCTGATTTGACCGAGTGATATACGAAAGCGATCCATCATCCTTTGGAACGTCGCAGGTGAGTTTCGTAATCCGAAAGGCATTCTTTTGAACCTATACATGCCAAAAGGCGTAACGAATGCTGTTTTGTCTCTGTCTTCCTCTTTTACCTTGATCTGCCAGTAGCCTGCGCGGAGGTCAATGGTACTCATGTATGGTGTAGGCTTGGCGTTATGAAGCAAGTCATCGATACGAGGCATTGGGTATGCATCTGGTACAGTGACTGAATTCAATTGTCGATAATCGATGCAAACTCTAACAGATCCGTCTTTTTTAGGCACCATGACCACTGGCGCCGCCCATGGAGACGAACATGGTTCTATCACATCTTCGGTGATCATTTTCTCGATTTCCTTCTTCAGGATTTCGCATTTTGCAGACGACAGCCGGTAAGGTGGAACTGCGATGGGCTTATGATCTCCTGTGTCAATAGTATGCTCTACACCCTTAGCTGGAAGCCCATTTGGTTCAAACACATGACGATTCTCCTCAAGGAAGTTTTCTAGCATTGACTGTAGCTGAACATCAAGTGAAGCTATGCCCACGTCAGGGAAAAGGTCAGACTTAAAAGCTGTATGGTCATAATCACTCAAACTGTTAAGCGCATCTTCATACAACGCGTCCATTACCGGGGAATACCCATCGAATAGTTCGGTGCAGTGCCGCTTCTCTTCTGGATAAGCAGAGCCCTCTTCGTCAATCTTGAGTTTGATTGGTCGCATTTGAGGTTCGGTATGAGCGTTGCGGTCTCGTGTTCTCTGTGTTGAAGATGATGTAATCGATTTGGTGGTAGTCACCGGGGCTAGATTGACGTTTTCGTTGAACATGACGAATCCTTCCTCATACAATTCAATTTCCTTTTCTGGCTCCTCCAAGAAGTAATAAGTATTTTGGGGAAGATTCAAAACCATGTGTGAATCTTGCAGGAAGCCCACACCGAGGAGACTTTGATTATTGCGAGATTCAGGGAAGACCAAGAGTGTGGTTGGTATAATCTTACTGTGAAGTCGGACCGGTACTCGAGTTACAAGCACATTCTGCTTCCTTTTGATTCCATCAGCCAATGTCACACCAACGTCCACCTCCTTAAAGCGATATCCTTTGCGCATAAGCTTAGTATACAATGCGTATGAAGCGATACTTGTTTTGGCGCCACTATCTATGAAGGCTGAGGTGACAATGTCATCAATCTCAAAGTATATCATTGGCCTGTCTCGGCTATCCGTAGGAGTATCAATAGCGCACACTCCAACGTCGCTGGTTGGCCGTTCCTTGCTCCTGTGGCAGGTTGAGCAGTTACTGCGTACTACTCCGGGTGCGCCACAACCATAACAACTAAATTTCGGTGCCGAAGGAGATGGGGCTTGCGTAACAGCTACTGCTTTGTTTTGGGAGTGAGGTTCATTTGCTTGCTTCTTGTCTTCAATGAACTGTTTCCTCCTACAGGTTTCGATAGTGTGGCCTAGGTTTTTGCAGAACTTGCATCGTTTTTTCTGACCTCCTGGTTTTGTTACAGGTTGATTGACTTCAGCGGATTCTAATACCTTTTCAGTCATCACATACTCAACGGCTCTAGCTGCCTTTATCAGCTCGTCGAATGTTTTGATGCTGGCTCGAGGGATCTTATCGCGAATTTCTAGGTTAAGAATACCATACAGGATGTCTAATTGCAGAGTCTCAGTTAAGGCAGGATTAGACATTTGAGAGAATAGGAATCTCTTGTGGCGAATGAAATCTTCAGTTGAAACGTCTCGACCTTGCTTTATCTGCGTGATTTCATGAAATATCAGGTAAGCCTCCTTCTTCGGCGCAAAATTCTCCCTTAAACGCGTTTGAAATTTATGCCATGAGTCAATTTCATTTTTCACGCCTTGCCACCATATTCCAGCGTCATCTTTGAGAAGCAATGGTAGTTCTTCTAAAGCTGTGAGTTCTGGCATCTTCTCTCTGCGCTTGAATATGTTTACAGCTGACAGGAACGCTTCCACTGCGTCAGCACTCTTGCGTCCATCATACGTGTAAGTACATGTGGTAAACGAACCCGATGCTGGTTCTGATGATCTGCCTGGCGTCGCCAGATGCGTTACTAGCTTCTCAAGCATGTCTTCAGTTAGTGCGTAAAGTTTAGGTTGATTAGGCATCTCGACTGTAGTTACGCGTCCTGATTTCGTAACGTATGGTAAGGGACCCTGGCCGAAGCAGTCTTCGAATTCACTTTCTTCTAGAGACATCAAAGTCCTTGGTCTCTATTGAAATCACCGCCGTATTCGTAGGTTGTTTCTCGACGTCACGGAGCTTCGTAGAAACGTACACGATGACTCGAGGCCCAAAGTTGGAGCGCCACTTGTAAAGGTAGGTGGCGGTGATGGCGGACGAAAAGACTCTGATTGTCTCGATAAATATTTATTTCTGAACGATAGCCTAACGATACAATATTACGTATGGCGTTCACGGTAGCGGGCGTTCAACTAAAGCGACCTCTGGTGAGATGCGCCTAGTATGCAGCGGGCTACAGTGTTATCCGTCAAGGTATCAACAGATCTGTCTCAGCAGGTGTGGGAACAGATAGTTTGCACCGTAGACGGTCCTACTATAGATAACAAATAATACTAGTCTGAAGGTCTTTACTATCCGAGAAATTGAAATGTACGTGCGAGCTAACCTACTCCCAGCGCCATCTAGCGGTGAGACGTGACAACGCCCGTTCGCCTGGGCGCGCGGTAATACTAGTATGCGTGCGGCGTTATACTACTAAATAATAATGTTGAAGTGAATGCAGCCTTACTCGCAGTAACTGGTGAATATTTATTGGCAAATGGCAGCGTAGCTTTACGCTTTGAGATACTTTAAGTTGAAATACTAGTGGTTGGGGCTATTCCGTGTTTTTCATTATTATTTATGTCGCTACACGAGTATGCTAAAATATGTATCGGCGTAATTTTTTGTATTGTAGTTTCAACTACAGTTTTGTTTGTGTGGCTCTTCTACAAACTGATATACCTACCAGAGATAGTACATTTACATATTTTTTTGTTTTTACTTACTTACCAAAAACATATTTATAATCCTCTGATGCACCTACTTTATCTCTAACCAATCTAATCAAAACGGACCTCGCCTGTATTTTGCCGAACCCATAATTGATTAGACAAGCAAAAAACACCCAATCGGTCTTTATAGCCTTAATAAAACTAGGCAATAGGCAGTAACATCTATAAGTTGTGTCATAAATTACCCGCAGGCCCCTATAAATTGTTTTTGCAGGCGCAAACATCATTCAATCTAAATTGATCGGCTGCGAGCGGGTACATGTCGTTGAATGGAGCGCCATACCCTTGCGATTTTAATTTAGGACCTGCACAACAGCGTTGGTCATTTCCAAAGGTCAACATTTCTGAGACTTCAAAAAAGCGTATCTACTTACTCGACCATTTTACCATGACGATTTCTAAGGCCTGCTTTTGAGCAGTATTGCTCATTTTGTATCTTTCATAAGCTCGGTTGTATTTAAAAGCATAATTAGAAACCATGCCTTAAAATCTAACATTCAGCTCATTACTGTAATTTTTTTTTCTGAATTTGGAAGGTAATTGCTTTAATTCAGTTTAAAGGTGCAAATCGCAAATTTGTGTAAAATGTTCCGTTAAACGATATATCGACGTGCGCGTGTACTGCACGCGACTAAAAGTGCATTACCATTAGTCTTATACGTCACCACTTATGACATCATACTTGCTAACAAATAAATAGGTATAAATATAACTTTATAACTTATGATATCATGGAAAACACTGGCGATGAAAGTAGGAGCATAATCGTTACAGTAATAAGGTGACCAATGAAGGTTGCGATCAGTCTCCTTAAACGCAAACCCGGTGAAAAGGTAGCTTACTATATCCCGAACATGGCAGAAAAAAAGCGCAAGCGCAAGTAAATACATCACTGAGAACCCGAATGAAAAAAAAACATCATGAATAACAATTCATTCCTCTGTAATCACCCATATGTCCTATGTATACACCCACGATATCTCGTCATCAGTTTTCAAAAGAAAAAGCTTCTTTTTCAATAGTTCTGAAATATTGAGGCGTTATTTTGGTTAAAAACTTAAAAAAATATACAGAGATTACTTACTGTTAACTACATTAAAATTCAAATAAAGCTAAAACGCTGACTTGAAATGTGATAAAATATACTCGAAACGATCCAAGAGATTTTCACGATACATCCAATAAATTATGTAGATAACCATTACTCTTAGTACCATCATCGCCGCCGCTTAATGTGAAAACATATTACCGTATCAGCTCGTTTGCATTGACACGCAATAATCCCTTCGCAGAATTTTTAAATACGAGTATCTATACCTGCTAAAAAGCTGACAGGTTTGTTTGTTTGGTTATGAAAATACTAACCGACTCGAAACGCATTTTTCTAAAATTGTGTTAGATATTAGGAAGAGGGGGTATTTCCCGATAAAACCCATAGGAGTGAAGTAAAATCAAAACCGGTTAAGTGCGTGTCGGACCCGCGCACTGAGGGTTCCGTGCCACCCTTAACTAAATTCAGGGTCCACTTACTTTCACTTAACGAAAACATCACAATATATTGCGACAGCAAAAATAACTTTGTTTTTCATAGTGTTTGTATGAAAGACAAAGTTATATTTGCGGTTGATAAAAATGTGCAATATCTCAAAAACTACTGGTTCGATCTCCTTCAAACCAATTTTCGTTGCAAGTTTTTGTTGAGGTCTACATCATATATTTTTTTCAAAATTTTCACTTTCTTAGTTCAAAAGTTAGATGGGGGGGACGCCCATTTTACCACTTTGGAAGCGTCTATATCTCAAACCTTACACTTTTAGAAAAAATGGTTTGAGAAACCTCAACATCATTTTAAAAGACCTATCCATAGACACCCCACACGCATAGGTTTGAGTAAAAAACAATTTTTAGGTTTTAGTTTCATGTATGGGAGCCCCCCCTTAAATATTATTTGTTCAAATTTTTTGTATCTGAATCGGAAAGCGGTGAACAAAATACACCTACCTACCAAGTTTCAGCTATGTGATGCTTATAGTTTCAGAATAAAGTGGCTGTGACATAAGGACGGACAGACAGACAGACAGACAGACAGACAGACAGACAGACAGACAGACAGACAGACAGACAGACAGACAGACAGACAGACAGACTTGACGAAACTATAAGGGTTCCGTTTTTTGCCATTCGGCTACGGAACCCTAAAAAGGGTTGTGGACGAAGTTGTGGTTAACGTTGTTCTTAATTTCAATTGTAAATGGTTTCTATGTTTGTCTAGTCTATTTTGTTTTTGTGATTCATTCATGTATTTTTCTGAATCTGCAGTGCTTGCGGATTTTAGTTGAACTATCCAACTTATCCAGTAAAAATCTTCATAATTGTTTTGCATTCGACCAGACCAGCTATCAAGAAAGGCTATACAGGCTATAGAAAATCTGACCAGAGCCTATAGACGTAGAGCATGCATGCACAAACGGCAGACGAAGTCGTGGGGGGCCGCTAGTCTTTGATAATATCGTAAATTTCATGCGTGAGTTTCATCGTAACGACATTAGTATGGAATTTTAGTTGGCCATATTTACATTATGAGATACAAGCGTGATGAAAATAAATAAGTAGGCTTTACAAATAAAAGAAAGTGTGGCTCTAAATTCGTTATGATTACGTATATAATCCACTCAGCAGATTAGCGTGGCACCACACGAGTGAGTGAAATATAAATACTTTTTTTTCATTTATTAATTTGGACCACAAACAAATTCACAATACATGTTTACTTATATGATTATTAAACAGTAGTGGTTATTATGAATCTTACAAAGTTGCATCGTAATGTTAATTTGATGACTCAACTACTTGAGTGGGAATTAAAGTGCCTGGAAATTAAACGAATTAAAGCAAGATCGCAATACGCCCCCAGGGGAGGGAGAGATTTACTTTCTTCTGTAGTGCAATAAAGAATGGATAGGTAAGTAAATAAGGCGTGTGCTAGAAATACAACCAATTTTCGGAACACCCAATGTCTTAACTAAGTTTTGGTGTTGTCAACTAGTTGAGTGGGAATTAAAGTGCCTGGAAATTTAACGAATTAAAGCAAGATCGCAATACGCCCCCAGGGGAGGGAAGGGTTTACTTTCCTCTGTAGTGCAATAACGAATTGATAGGTAATTATACATAATTGCCTATCCATTCGTTGTTCGTCCTATAGCCCTATAGAAATACAACCGATTTTCGGAATATCCAATGTCTTAACTAAGTTTTGGTGGTGCAAATTACAATCATTATGAGAAGTCCATGAAACGATTCATGTATTTGCGTATTAATGCTTTTAGTATTTATATTACGAAACAGAAATAACGTTTATAACCCCAAGTCAAACAGATTATGACACGCTTTCAATAATTGTAACTGACAAGGATTGCTTGAGCAAGACCATCGTTTTTATACCGGGTGGCTATACTAATTGTTTAACTATCTCTAATAGCCACTACCGGGAAGATATTTATTACTCAAAGTAGCCCGTATTAGAACTGGTAAATGGGTTAAATCGTACCCAAGGGATGCCGGAGGTGTGTGTGCCTTTGCACTTCTTTTGCTAGAGGTTAAATTAAGGATATAGTAATGTTCATTTGTCCACGATCGAATTTATTGTTTCACCTGAACTTACAATTTAAATGATTGAAAAAAATGTTATGTTTGTTTTTGTTGATTTGTTGGTGATGTTGGTGATGTGCAAATATTTACGGTACAAAATTTTGAGGTAGGTACGAACTGATAAACATTTTATAGAGGGAAATTTGAAGGAAAGAAAGAAAGAGAGGTAGACAAAGAATATCGTCTATGACACAAATAAATGAAAAGTTAGGCAATGAGTCATACTAGAAGCTCTAGAAAATTACATAGAATACAGAAAAATGTAAAAAAAAACCTCTACCGATATAGCACAGCTCTTAAATTTAGAAGAAGATAATCGTAAAAAAAATATTTTGTGTTCAATTTCTGTTTGATTTATAAAAAAAATATCAATTGCTTGAATTTGCTTTCTATATACTAAGACACTTCTTCACTTATTCATTTCTGCCTATTACCAAACCACCGTTAAATTCCCCCATAATCCGCATTGAAAAGGAGCTCCCACAAAATATTATGAAAGTACAAAAAAGGCTCAAATCTACCGCAAATGTAAAAATGAGAGATTAACACGTAATATCGGGCCGTCAGTAAACAGGTCGCAGAATCGCGTGATTTGGAGAACAATGAATTTAATCAACGATAAAAAATGGATACAAAGCGAATGACGGACGTCCCCGGAATAAACCTGCGACGAGAAACTTTACGATGGCGTATGAAATACAGCGCAATTAACATAATAGACATCGCATTATGTCAGTAGCTAGTATAGCTATAGGTAAACCGCTTCATTGAGACTTCGCCTGCGGGGTACAGGGGTGCGGGCGGAAAGACGAGAGCGGGGACTGTAAGAGGTGCGGGCGGCGTGGATAACATAACTGACTGAATAAAGCAACCGATTTTCAAATGACATTTACATAAATGATTGTTGACAAATATGTGACATTTTCAAATTTTCCGTAATGTATTTTATTCGAAAAATATTTCTTATCTGACTTTTAAAATATCAGGCCTAAATAAAACAAAACCCTTGGCATTCAAGTCATTACTGTCAATGAAGATATAAGAAGAGCAACTAAAAGCTTTGATATGTTATCAAATTATAGACTCTATATTCATAGTGGTCTGTGCGTATGAAATAAAAGCCTAAAATATAAAGCCGAAAGAGACACTAAAAGAATCTGGAAGTTTCATGAACGTCTTGTTAGTACCAAAGACACGTAGGACACTTGCAAATACGAATCGACGGAATGATATTATTAAGAAGTCTAGTAATACTTCGCTGGAATGCTAATATAGAGTCGGTGAACCAGATATTTGGCTCTTTGCTATTTTAACAGATCTGAAAGAATACATTATTATATAGGCTACTTTTGACAGTGACAGTTCAGTTCTGCTGGATTACTATATTCCCGCAAAAAGCTCTGGTGTATTCAAACGGTAGTTTTTTGCAGGTACGGTTGTCCATCAACTGCGTCCTATTAGCGACACTGTCTTCATAAAAACTTTTCTAGACTGTGAAAATGCCAAAAGTATGCAACTGGATAAAGTATGATAAAGTATCATTCATCAACTTCATATTTTTTTCTATTAAGGACCCAGACCCAGGTCCCAAATGCTACATACAAAATTTGCACCAAGAAAAACATACAAAATTGTTTTAAAAAAACAAGGGCTTAAATGTTTGAAAGGCAGAAAATGATAGCAAATGACCCTTACTATAGCCATTTTGATTTGGCACACAATGTACCAAACACCCTGTATAAAACATCTGCTTACAACCTGTCAACAAAACGTGGAATCTCCGTCTTTAACAATAAGTAATTTAATTAAAACTCATATTTTGAACTTCAGAAGACGACGTATTCAAGTAACAAAGGTTATTAATTTGAGCCAGAATATTGTTCGAACGAGGGGTGACACTCTAGGTATTGAATATTATTTCCAGGAATATTGGAAAAGCAATTCATTTCGCTTACTCGCCGCCATGCATAGACGTCCGCTAGAAAATCTGTTTTAGGGCGAATGCCCACTACACGATTAAGGGGTGCATGCAGCAAGCGTAACCGTTGTCTTAATAACCGATGTTTGTTGTAGTAACATTGATTTGATTGCCATTAAAATATTAAGACTTCAATAAAAATGAACAGACCTAATGTGAATCGAACCCTGTGTCTTACGCTATCCGGGCGCATGCCTATACCACTCGGCCACCGACACATTGATAAGGCTGTTGAATTTTGCAACTGCTTTGCGTCAGTATTTATGGTGACAAACACTATGTAATTAATTGAGTATGTAATGTTTTAAAATGCAATAATTGTATAACTAACAATACAATAATAAATATAAACAAATAAATATGTATTTAGGGTTCCACACCCAAATAGTTAAAACGGGAGTAGTTCTTAGAAACGAATACAAAACTAATAAGATCTTATCGGTTAAGACAGCTAGAGCTAATGAGTATATTTCCCATGTTAGGTATGACTGGACCAACAATAAGAATAAATTTTATTGAACTTGAAAGGCGTTTTATAATACCTAAATATAATGAGGCTCTTACTAATTAACCGGTCGGGTCAATGTAGAAATCGTAATTTTCTATATTGTCCCGGGGTCTGGGTGTTGTGGTACCACCGTTGTGTCTGATTTCCATAACATTTGTAAGCAATGCACTTGGCATTAGCTGCTTACTTTGGTATCAGAGCAATGTATGTGATTAGTGTCCAATATTTATATTGATTTAATTACGAGTATTGCAATATAAGGTAATGTATTTCTAGAGATAAAATAGAATAGCTCGGTTAAACCCGTGGAAGCCAAGTCTAAGCTAAACTTTAGGTTAGACTGGACCTTACAAATGGCGGAGAACACGGTGGCCGAAGCGCGGTGTAGGTACCCATTCACCCCACACACTGTGGTCCAAACTTGTGTCAAACTGGCCAAAATAGCATTAACTTTTCGAATTGTGCTCGTGCGAAGTTAGTTTTTAGTGATATTGGTAAGAGCTTTATAGACCAGTGCGTCGGTAACAACCACATCTGTGACCTGGGGGCAATGCATAATATATTTTGCAGCTTGCTTTGAATTTGTATGAAAATGTGTATGAGTTTTTTTTAAACTAGATAATTAATTGCTGAATATAAACGACTGAGTACACTATTCTTTAGATCTAGTTAGCATTGCAAAATTTGTTAAGACACACCGTTCTCATAAAACTCATTCTTAATCAATTATATTTAAAATATAAATAAACATATTCTTAATGAAAAATATGAGCTATGTAAGAACATAGTATTTGTTTCGTCTCTAATACTTGTTTTTTACATATTTGTTCTAAAGCATGCGATATACAACCCACTGTGCGAAAACATGTATGTCAGACGACATGAGTTACGGTTCATCTGCACGAGCCACGAGATCTTCGTTTGTTTTATGGATTCCAGTAATAAGCTGCTTGTCGAAACTCAGTGTAGACTGCTCTTAAGTTTCATGGAATAGTTTACTTAGCGAAATTTGCTTAGAAACCAGATTGAGTTTATTAGTGAAAGAGTAAAGGAACATATTTAAGATAATGAAGATGTTGTCATGAGAAAAGCCTGGTCTTCGAAAATCAAACTTTATAAGCGCTTTCGAATGGTTCGTAGTTAGGAACAACTTTGATAGGCTAGTTTTGCCATAGACTTATTTTTTGTTGTGCTTAATTTTGCGACACTAAATTAATGGTGAATCCGAATTGTTTTTATTTTGCAGTGATATGTGTAACAAGCAGGGCCCCATTGCTCATGCAGTTCACATTTGAATAAAGTTCACAAAACATGGGTCACGATTTCTATGCATTTTGATTTATTCCGTTCGGTAGTTTTTGATGTGTGGATATATTACTAGATTTTTTCGATAAAAGGTTATAACTCATAAAAAACGTTAGATGAGAATCAGGGCCCCAGTACTTCTTTGTATTTTGGATCTAGAAAATAAAGTCGTTAATACCTAACATCATTGTTATCCTGAACTTTCCCCAAGTACTGCCATATTTTCATAGTTTACTGCAGCTTAGAAGTCTATAAAGCGATGTAAACTAGTCTGGCAACTTTACACCTTAGATCCGCAGTAGCCTATAAATATTTCATCGCAGCTCGTCTCGAGATGTTCTCTTTGTCTTCTCAAGGAACCCTATTCTGTGGAAATTGCCATCAGTAAAGTTTGAGCCAGAGTTCGGGGCCGTTGCGCTTGTAATCGAGTATTTTATTCAGACGTTGCATTTTGTGCATCAAAAATATAAATTGTGTGTACTGGTGAAGCACAAATAGTAATTTATGATGTTCTCGTAATGTTTTCACGTTCGGTATTTATGGTTTTGATTTCAAATACGTAATGAATTATAGAAGATAATTTATTTCGTTACATCATTTCATTATTTAAATTTAGTCTACCTATTGGCATGCGGTATGCGAAACTCATGTGGTACTATGAAAAATCTGCAGCGCCATTAGTTCACCCACGCATTTGTATGTCAGTGTGTGTGATAACATTGCGAAATTATTGCGAAAATGATATATGTTACCGAACGTTTTACAGATTTTCACTGTGCCTGTGTCTTTTGCATGCTGCATGCGAATGCATAGGTGGTCTAACGACATTCATTCAATATCATAAGCTTTTCCAATCACCCCTGCTCCTCCCGCTTAGCTTTGACTAGCTAGCTAGTAAAGCAATCTCACGACTATTAGCGAACCATTTATTCTTACTTAATGATTGTCTATAGATTTCAATTCCGTGCAAAATATGCTATCAGAAAACTTACTAGTTGACGTTGTTGCGCGAAACTAGACTACTAAAGATTGCATTCAGCGCAACTTTTGCGATTTCTTCGTTGGCACTACGAGAATTGTCTGCTTGAACACACGTTTTACGGAAAATTGCTAACAATTTCATATTTCCTAGAGTAAGGTGAGGAAAAATAGTAGAGGGAAAACTCTGGGTCTCTTCATATGGTGCAGTAAATAACAAAAGCGTACATTTTCTCATCAAAAGGTTGTGTTGTGAGGTGAGGTGGATACAGACGTTAAATTGTTTGTTCATTTTGGAGACCATATTATGACTATGAAATACTCTAAAAATAAAGACCTAGACCTAGAGACCTAGACCTAGAGCCTAGACCTAGAGGTATTTCGTAACACAAGGAACAAAATTCCTTACCACGAAACCAGACAGTTAGTGTGTTGTCTGGTGCATATTTATTATATTTATTTATTTAATTTCCGAGTAATGAATAAAATGACGTGTTTTAAAGCCAAATATGTAAATCAAACAAAGTAACTTTTCTTTTTTAACGTATGTACAGTTTGACTTTGCAAGGTGTTGCCAATTTTAGGAGGAGAATGAGACGAATAATACATACAACTTTTAATATAGGGTCATGGTTGAAGGTTCAACAAAATTTCAGATGCCCCATACAAACCAATCAGTAATATTGACGATAAAGCATAGAGAGTAAAAAAAAGATTCGAATGATGACCCCATAGTAACACTTGTAAATATTGGTGGTCTCATTAACTTCCTAAAATTTGGCAAAACTTTGCAAAGTCGACCGGTATATCTAATGATGGCATTTCAGGGATCTTTGAAGTGAATATGTTGAAAGTGCAATTTACATTGAGTTTTTCGTAGATCTACGAGTATGTAGACTGTGAAATTGAGACCTCACCTGCGTTGCAGAGGGGTGCGGGGGAGACAAAAGTGCGGTTAGTGGCGGCGCGGGCAGGTGATTCCGCGCCGCCCGCATCCCTCGCACGACTCGCTATCGCTTCCCCTCGCGCCCCGCCCCCTGTACCCCGCAGGCGAAGTCTCAATGAAGCGGTTTACCTATAGTAGCATATGCACATTTTAAAATCTAAGCGCATTACCGTAACAATAACGAAATCCAAATTTTGACAATTACATTATATAGGTATTAAAGTGTCACTCCAACTTCAACCGTAAGCCGATCGAAACTGAATCACGCACGTACCTTTCCGCTAATTCCGAGACTAGTGGATTAAAGATGGCGCTCCCCTAAATACCGTAAACCCCCGAATAGCCTCGTTTATATCCGAGAGCACCGATGCCTCCTCGAAATTATAATTGAAATGGAAAACAGAAAGGTTTAAAATACCTTTGGCAATGTGGCCTGGTTCCACATAATAATATCAGAACGTGGAATACAATCATGACTGTACTTACGTTAATTCGACAACGACAAAATGTGCCATCCGTGAAATGAGTTAAATTGGACCGATCGCGATGTGCTGAATATTTTGTGAATTGGTCGAGGTATATTCATTCCAGTATACTTGAAGTATATAAGTGTTGTGTGATGAATGGTAAATCAAATTAAGAGCAAGCAATTTAAGAAATGCTGGCGTGAAGAGTAAAGTTTCATGATATGGAGTTTCAGTGCAATAGATTATTCTACTTAATATTTTTGAACAGAGACTGCTGAAACTTACTTCCGCTATGTCAAAACCTTTTCGTCGGATATTACAGATATTTGCATACTAAGGACAGATTAAATTTTGTTGGCCACCGCGAGCGGTACTAATGCTAAAATGACAACGGCACTTGGCGTTTTTTGTGCTATCTCCGGCGTTTAAGTACAGATGAGCTCGATTTAGAGCCTTCCAATTTTAGTTAATGGTACTCCATGGTGTTCTAAACAACCAGATCATATAATACAAAACCTCAATTCACACTATAAAATCTTGTACTTCAAGTTTAATTAGACGAAGTGAGTTAGGACGTCTATCTTTCACTAGTGTTCTAAAGAAAGTGTTTTCAATCTTTAACTGAGTGTTCGTTTTACTCTACTGACTCTCTTGCAGAAGGAGTAGCAAAGTGTTGCGAAAACAAGAAACACATTAAGTGCACGTCAGACCGCTACCGGATTTAAAAACAAGAATAACTTGAGAACAACAGAAAGTTGGATTATGTTTAGCACGGTAACAATACTATGCCAATTTTGTGTCAAACTTTTAATGACCTTTGAAGACCGAAGAAGACCGGAAACGATGACGTAATAACTTGCACGCTTACTGCATAATGATGCCGCTATTGCTTCCCACATGAGGCTTAATCAGCTATGATTTCAAATATTTGTTTCAACTGACAAATATTTGAAATCATATAATCAACAAACTAAGGTATATGAAACAATGAAAAAGAAACAGCAGGTTATCGACAAAACTTTCAAAGATAGGTAGGTAACACAAATAACGGCATATTTCACCGTTCGAAAGTGAATACACATAGGAACGATGCATTCACTGGTTTGTCTTACACTTGGCACACTTTACTATTAGGTATCTACTGCAAGTCATGCCTTCCGACCGATTTAAGTTAGCTTATAAGTTGTTTCACTCCACACAAGTATATGTAAATATCGAGTGTATCCCGAAATTGTAGCATAATTGCGCATCTTGTTTACGAGGGAACAACAACCATCAATGGCTTTACGACCAAACCCGAGTGCTAAACTTTACTATGCGCACGCCATTTTGGATCTTAATGCTACAGCATAAGCTCACCCATAACAATGATAATGTACTCAAATCGAATAAATGCGCAACTTTTTATTGTTTGAGAATTTATTATCTGTGTCGTAAGTCGTAATTTGCAGACAGAAATAAGGTTAGAATATTTTGTGTCAGCAGAGCAGCTCGCACAAGGGAAGGCTAATAAAATTTATATACTTTACGTCAAGCAGGATAAATAATAAATAAATGACCGTAAGTTTATGAAAGTCTCATGTTAGTAACCATGAAAGTTTAAGAGAATTAAAGAAAATATATAGAAGAATCAAACCAATAAAAGACAAGAACCAAACTTGCCTAGTAGCATACTTGATATCTTATAGCAGAAAAGGAAAGCCATGAAATTTAGCCATATTAAATAACAATACGACGTCAATTCACTAGAAATAAAAGTTGGTATTGTTATTCAGAAAAATATTGCGAGATGACTATATCTTATTAAGTCAAAAGGAGGCAGGGTAGGTACTATTTCAAATAACAAAAATATTAAATAATACACTCAAATAAAGAACGCCAGAATGAATTCACAATGCAATTCAACTAACCAACAAAAGCATGAAAATTCAGCTCTTTCACTTGCATTGAAAATTAAATGTATTAACAGCCCTTGCAAAAAACAGTTGTTTAAGTTCTTTAGCTTTAGCTTTTTGCGGTAAAACGTTATTTCAAAACAAGCAAAGATATTTCATTTTCTTTCACTCGTATCATGTTGAGGCATTCCATTTGTTTCACTCGTGGATTATTGTAATTTAACATACCTCATGAATTCCTTACTCAATTCTTTGCAGTATTTAAGAAAACAGAAATAAAGTACTCAAAAGAACACATTTTTTTTAAACTGCAAGCGGGCTGAAAATTATGGGAGAAAAAGTACATACCTTTTTCCTTTTTTAGGATTCTGTAGTTCAACAAAAACCCTTATAGTTTTGCCATGTCCGTCTGTCTGTCTGTCCATCAGTCCGAGTCAATTTTCGTTGATCTTTATAATGTCTAACAGGACAGATTCTTAGATAATAATTTCAGAATAGTGTAGTTTTATAGATTTATTTAGAAGACCTTTGTGTGTTGTGACCTTTTGTTAATTATTTAATACGGATTTCCGGCTAGCAGCGCCACCTATAAATTGTATTTGTTAAAGTACTAGGAAATATTCTGATATGAAGGGATATCCGCTTAGCAGCGCCATCTGTAATACTTTGTTTCTTAGTATAAAAGCGCATGCAAGCTAGAAATAGTTCAGTGACAATCAGTCTTCAAGAGTGTTCATTAGTGTCCGTCAGTCTTCATTAGAGTTCAACAGTGTTCGTTAGTTTATTGTGAAATATCAAGAAATATATTCTTTATATGTGACTTCGTGAGTTTCTTAGTGCATTGGGCTTAACAGTACTTAATGAAAAGCAAGTATTAATTGTAATAGTGCTAGTAATGCACATTCCATATACATAAACAAAATTAACAGGTTTAAAATAAAAAAATTCGTAATGAATATAACCTGTACCTTATGATATCTGTATATCGTATAGTAAAAAGAGCGATGATTTTATTCATCTGTATTATTTAGCTTCATCCTTGAACACATAACGCGCCGGCGGGCAGGCGAAAACAAAACCATTCGCTCTTTCTGAAGCAATAATAACAAGTACACGAAGTTTTGCGCACGTTGCGGGGAGATTGAGGCCTATTTTATGGGAAAACTGGGGATGAAACGTTTACAATTTTATTATCGTATTTGTGGAGGCTTTTTGTCGACACCAGTGAAACATTCTCAAAACAAAAGTAAATTCTAATTGAAAATTTAAATACTTTTATCACACATTCCGTTACGTTCTTTGTCTGTTTCTGCTCTTTTTATCTGACTCAGTCACAAAGCTCAAAGGAATATTTTATTGGATATTATTATTGTTAAAAATTGACATGGTGTCTTTGGTTGGTTGAATAGTTAGATACAGTTACTCCGAGATTATGGCGCTTGCAACGGTGCCATTATATCGGATGCTCATAAATAATAAGATACATTACAACATAACCCTCCATACTCCAACCCCATAATCTAAAAAAAAATGTACTTTAATTAACTTTCTTAATTATTTATCTGTCACCATCGGAAAATAAGCACTGATCAACCAATTTATTCAAATATAGAGCGTCATTTCGTGTGAAGTAGTAGACTGATAACGATAATGGGAACTTATTCAGAGATTGTGAACCAGGGGCTTAATGTAACTCAATTACTTACTTCTGTTGTTATTCTAACACAACAGCAAGGAAATGCAGAGAATCTGAAAAGACATACGCTCCGTTTATGCACGTAAGGATAAAGAATGGAACTGAATTAAGGCTGTGCTTCATGCTGTTCGTCTAAAAGCTGGATTTTACGACAGCTTTAGAGTTATATTATTTTAGTTTTCTGTCTCATACTTGGGACCACATAGAGACAGGACGGATTTAACTTTCTAGAGTGATTGTTTGGTTATTTATTAAAACACTATGGAGTTTTCGACGAAGAGTGTTAGGTAAGCAAACTTAGTCTTTAATTAATTTTCATTGATGGGTGAATCACTAAGATTATTGATTTTTAACAATACTGGGTACGTTTTTGGGTCATTTGAGTCAGTGTGGTTCCCAAGAATTGGAAACGTTTTAAAACTACATAAAATAATACAGATTTAATTGCCTTCATTTTTTGCCTTGCCATTTATGTCGTGTGTAATCTATGAAGTTATGCATATAAAGTATTTCTTTTCTTCCAGTTTCTTCGTTTTTGCCAGCACGGTTCTTCGTTTGTTTTTTTTTTCTTCTGAGGTATGACAGAAGTGTAATTTGTAAAATTTTTAATCTGAAATAAGTTCCGTCTGCGACTTCCTTTGTAATTAATTGCGAGTCTGCTAATTACTCAGTCCACTGCATTCCGAGTGTAAGTTTTTATGTTTAAGTGGCAGTTAAATTAAATGGTTAATTTTCATGAATAATTAGAGGTAGTTCCCGCTTTGTGTGCCTTTGGTTTTATCGGCTACTGGCTGTCTTTAGCAATTATAAATAAAAAAGAAGTGTCTTTAGTATTTGTATTTCAGTATGTTCCGGATAATCCGCGAGATGGTGCTGAATTTTATTTATGGTTGATGCACATCTATCCACGCGTGACGGAAACAGCAGCAGTTCAGTATTCTTTGTATGAAACTCCACACTTTAACGCACATGTATCAACTTAGCAGACAGTAGCATAACCTCGGATCGAGATCAACTCGGGACCCATTTCCGACAGCAGCGCATTCGTTGTAACGCGCTTACGGCTTATCGCTTATGTTCGTCAACTCAAACCAGTCAAACGGGCCGACAATCATAAGAAGAACTGTTATAAGTTGTAGCAGTCACGATCTGAGGCAAGGAGTTTGATGTCCGGTACCAATCGCATATCGAATCGTTGCTGATCCCTTTACATGTGCTTCCGCATGGTTGATGCCTGGCGGATGACAATATGGTACTGTTCTCGTTACGGGTGGATAGATATGCTTCAACCTAGGAATATTTAAGTAAACGCTTTACACTAAATTTAATGAAAGTTAATGAAATTTTCATGACAAATTTCATATTGAAAATTGTGAAATTCAGTGCGCTACGGTACGCTTAAAATAACTACATAGTTGTTTTTATAGTTACAACTTTATTTATTGTCGGGACCGTTGAATAATTTGTTTCATATTCAGCGAGCAAATAAGTTTCTGGAAACACGACGCTGCTGTTAATTAATAAGTTAATGCGTTTATGCGATTTCCTTTTACTTGTTTCAATTAAATTAAGTTTTTTTATATCCTATTAAAATTTAAATAGTGACAGTAGTTTAACTTTCTTACTAGTCTTTGGTACAAGTAGGCATTATTTCGCGTACCTTGGTTTAATTACCTAAGTATATTTCTTATAAAAAATCTGCACAAACACAAGTGGCAATAAGAATATTATATCTGCAAGTTTAATTTAAAGTATTCCACCAGATTTCCAGAGAAAAGTTAAAGCTTATCTCAATAACAATGTCCATCTTGGTCATTACTTTGAAATATCTCCTCGGCCAAATTAAATCCCACTCGTATTCAGAGTAGCAGAAAGTCGAGCAATTATAAAAGTTTCAAGTATTTTTGTAGATAACAGTAAACAGATGGTCCCATTATTATTGTGATACAAAAGCTTGGTTTAATCTTGGTCCAAATACTTTAGCAACGTTTCTGAAATGGCCGACGCTTTGGGGGTTAAAGGGGACGAAATTAATTTCGAAAGAGATCGTTGACAGAAAAATATAACAGTACTTTCAGTTCGCAAGTGTATTTTTGCTTAGGAAATTGTACCTCTATCAGTCCTAGGGTTTTAGTTGAACGTATTACTTACATGTTTTGTTCTGCTCCATCTATAAGTTCATTCACTACAGGCATATATTTTTCCATCATATTTTATTTAACACTTATAATTGCGACCACGTACTCAAACAGTGTTACGGTTCTTATAGTCTTTCTTGGGCTTTAGTCGAGGTTAAAAGTTTGAGAAGTCGTTTGACGGACGGACATAATAAATCACCAATGGACCAATGCGATAGCGGCTAAAAAATCTCGCTCATAACTCACGGAGGACCGGAGTCGCTACTGCGTTTCTGCAGATACGTATACGTACGTACGTACGTAAAGGTCAAAACATTTTAAGGGAAAATATTTTGACATTGATCATAGATACAGGGAATTTAAAAGAGCACCCTGTCAATGATCACTAACTACGTCATCGGTTCCGTCTTTCATTTCAGTACCCCATTCTTATTTTTAATAACATACAAGATAAGATAAGATAACTCTTTAATGCACATCCCGTATAGAATACCTATAAATTTGTTAAAAAAAATTACAAATGTACAATTGCTTACCGCTTTTTTCTGAATTAGCCTTTGAAAGATCGCACTGACTGCTCACAATCGGTCGCTGTGGAAAACCGTGGGGAAAGCCTATGTTTAGCAGCGACCGTCCTTTGGCTCATAATGATGATGATGAATTATCTCTGCCATTATTTATGAGTTGGAACGACTATGACGAACATAAGCTTCACAAAATACAAAACCTGTTAGCAACGTAACCGCCAAATAAACAACAGTTGAATCAATAACTTTTAATTCTGGCCACGGGCGGTAAACAAGGGCCAACTTTGCTCTCGCGAATATTTCACCCTGCACGTTAAAGTTGGTCGGTATGTTGTGAAAAAACTCGACACGGCCGAAATGATAGTTGGGAAGTATCCAGGATATAAAACGGTGACAGTAAACTGTGCAGCAAAATACCGTGCTGTGAAATAACGCTATTTAAAAATAGAACTATGTAACAGTATTGAGACTGGTACACCAATCACGAAAAGTTATCATTTGCGTAATCGTATCGAGAAATGTCAATTCGTATGGAAATTGGACTAGCGCCCCTGGCATGGCGGTGCGTAGAAAATTACTTTTTAAAAATGGATTTTGTCACTTTCCGATACGCTTACGCATTCGATAGTTTTTTGTGATTGGGGTATGGCTAAAAAAAAAAAAAAACTGCACTTGTTTTCGTTTTCAAAGTCACGATATCAATTATTTGTACTACGTATACAAATAATTGATAGGTTTATCTGTACCAATAAAATGCTTTGTCCTGAATGACTGACTGACTGACTGACTGATGGATCAACGCACAGCCTAAACCGCTGATTGTAGAGACCTGAAACTGGGAGGGTGTGTTCTTTGTATGACGAAGGGATCCGATAAGAAAGGATTTTTAGAAATTCCACCCCTAAGGGGGTCAAAAAGGGGTGCAAAGTTTGTATGGGACAACCAGATCCCTTGGTCCAATCTACTTCAAAATTTGCATACACATTTTTTTACAAAATTGACGGAAGATTTATTTTGTATTTTATTTAAATTCATCTCTTAAGGGGGTTAAAAAGGGGTGCAAAGTTATTATGGGGGTGATTTGCTTTGAATTTGATATCAATACTCTTTAGTGCTTACGATAATTTTTATTTTTGACAGTCATTTGACATATCTGAGACAGAATATTTGACACATGTTTGTTATTGATGTTGTTCGAGAAGAGATTTTATTCCTTAGAATAATAGTAAATAACATTTTTTGTGTTTAAACAGCGTAGGTATCAAGCGGTCTGTGTCCAGTGTAGATTGCAGATCGTATGTTCATATTGTCGGTGGACATTCTACGCTGCTCCTGTGGTCGAAAGGTGTCCAATCTGGAACTTTTCTGCAAACTTTTCGTGGGGGACCTATGTTTAGCAGTGGACGGCTTTTGGATGTTGATGATGATGGTGGCGTGGATCTCTACATAGAATTGTTACTTTCAATTTACGATTGCTATTCAAGAAAGTAGAGTAGGTATTCGCTATAACCAATAACCATAAACAAAGCTCAAATTCAAACTCTTAAGGTAGCGGGAGAAGACATGAGGGAATTTGCTTCTCTCACAGCCTGTATGTGACATGATGCTGTGTAAGCGCAGAGAGTAGCCTGGTCATTTTAGTACCCGAAATTAATATACGATTGACGATAGGGTACGAAGTATTTCCATTTCGTTGTAAAATAAAAAGATAATATCACTGTGTAAGTTTGACCATTAAACCGGGCTACGTGTTGTGTGTACATAAAATTTACATTTATCTGTACGCATTTCTTTGTATTTATTTTAAAACTGGATGTTTTTGTTTGTTTGTTTGAACGCGCTACTCACAGGAACAAATTGGTAAGGTTATATGATAGATAGCTAATTTACCGTGGGAGGCTATAGTTTAATGCGTATAGGCTTATAAATTTAGCTACGATCTATGGGAACGGAGTTAAACTAAAACGCGCGTACGAAGTCGCGGGCGGGCCGCTAGTCTCAACTAAAATTATCTTCACCTGTCATATACGAGATTTATTTGTACAGCTAAAATCAATAACATTTGAAGCGTTAAATATTTACTCGTATATATAAAAAATATACTTATTTATGTAACTCAATGAAAAATTGGTACTAACCTAATCAGTTTAATGCATTTTAGTGTTCATCTGCTTTTTTGTGTTTTTTGTGAAAAATTAGATAAAATGGTATGAAAACGGAGCCTTCTGTGCCTAGTTTTATTCCACCTCAACTTAGAGACTGTTTTCATGCACAAACATAACATAGTGTCCTAGTCTGACGCATGCCAAAGCATTCTAAAAAGGAAAGTTCATATCGCGCTGAAAATAAGAGCCAAAGCTGCGAAGCAAGTTACGAAAGGGTAAATAGCTGGGTATTGTAAAAGTAAAAATAGGTTTTTATAAAAGGCAGCTTGTTTGTGTGAAGTAAATTATGTTTAGCTCAATCTGAGGGAAAACACTTTCGTTTGTTTAGCTTTACGCTTCCAGTACTATAGTATGCAAATTGGACAAGTAAGTTGTTCTTAGTTTTGAATCGAGATTGTGCAAGTCTATCTGATAAATAAGCGTGTATCGCTATTCGGAGGGGTAATGCTTTGTTATCATGAGATACACAGCTTATAATCAAGTACCTTAGATGAATAAAGCAAAGTTTGTATGCCTATTTTTATTATTATTATTGGTTGTTGGGCCCTATTGTTGCCAGCTCGACCAGTTATGATCTATTGTGCCAGCTCTTATGTTTAAAGTTCATTGCTTAGTCCCGTTGAATATACATTGCCAGATTCTTTGGAGCGTGATATCTGCTATCTCATCCGGGTGCATGATGTCGCCCGAGATGGACACTTCTTCTTCACCGCAGGAGCAGAGGCTATGCATGGCCGTTTCTTCTTCTGAATTACAGAATTTGCACAGAGCGTCTTACCGCGTCACATATTTAACATTCAGCTAAGTTACGTTCACTGCTATTTATCATACATCATATTTTTTATTGTATCGTTTTGGCATTAATACTAATTAGCATATAATGCACCTTTAGAAAAGGAAAAAGCAAACTGATTTTACAATCAAAACGGACTCAAATAAACCGGACACAAGGAAAATAAGATACAAACTGCCACTGTAAACGCAAACAAAGACCGCTTTCAAAATAATTCAGTGCTTCTATTAAAACGTTTGGAATCGCGAAATGCATCCCTCAAAAGAAGCTCGCATTCCTCCAGGATTGAAACTCGTCTGGCGACTTGTAAACAACTTCTAAAATTACGAGTTTGCACGGAACTGTAGTCTGCAAGTATAAATAAAGTGAAATGAAAAGTTTTTGCGAGACAGTGGATACATTTTCAGCTGGAGCTAAATTACTTTGATATTGATTTACTTTTCAGACAATATCGATGGAAAAATGGCAGGGTCAATAATCTTATGAGCTGATATGAATGATGGAGCGTGCCATCTCCTTTTTTGATAAGACATCGGTAAAGTGATCTCAATATTTTCGTAAATTTTTCACGAAAATAAATAAACATTGATTTTTTTTTACGATACATATTCATACGGTAAAATAAAGGAAGAAAAAAGTCACTGAAAAAGACCTGCAAACCGGTCTGAAAGAATTATTATGATTTAATCTTTTTATTTTATTGTATTTGAGTGCCAATTTGAGATCCGTTTTATGCCTCATACAGATACACAACAAACTAACAATCTGACTTGGCGGAAGAAGATGAGCTTAAACTAATGTAACTCCAGTTATGGCCCATAACATAATTTGTCCTGAGAGTAATTTGGCATGCTTAATTAGTGGTGTAGTAACGTAGTTTGGTGTGAATAGAGTCTTACTCCTATTCAAGTTGACCTGCTGTGGAATATGACCAAAGTTTGATATGGCAGATTATGAGTTTGCAGTAACGTAATAGAGGCAAACACAGTAGACTTGCTTTCATCCAACCCAGTTCCCAAGTTGTTTTGAAGTAGCATTCAAAGCACTTTGCTTTTGCTGACATACACCTTTGTTTGTTCTGAACTTTATTAATAAAAACAATTCACGGATTGATTTCGCGAAAATTTATTTTTAATTAAACGACTGACATTTTGAATGCTATATCGAAATTAAAATTGAAATCCCCATATTTTTGTTTTTGTTCATTGCCATTAAAGCCTAGTTGCGTGATCAATAGTTAACTCAACTAATTTTTAAATGTCGTTACCGGCGATCGAATATCTACACTTGTGTTCGTTTTGAAGAAATAACTCTTTAACCAATGGTCATTAAAATAGCCATTCTGACATTTGGAATCCTTCGTCAAAATACGTTAGCTATTGATCACCTTAAGTGCACAAATAGGTCTTAAAATTAGTTTAAAGATTTATATTAAATGACCCGGTTGGCTATTGCAACATATATCCTAAAAACAAAGCTTACAAAAGTGAGCTAACAAAATAAGTAAGATTACTTAAAATACACTTTAAATTACATAATTATACCTCTTAGTAAGTTGAAGTTTCCGTCGACATAGTTAGCTCGTAAAATGTGGCTTCCGGATGGTAAAAGATAAATTAAAAGATGGTGCAACTTAGCTGGTAGTATATGTAATTTAGTAGAAATTCATGGACTAAAACAAAAGAGTTCAGAAGAGGTAAAGAGGTTTTGTTGGTAGTTAAAATGTATCGCATTTATTTAGAACCTACTGTGTTCGGATCCATTGTATCGAGGTAGTAATTACGTCAAGTTTCCAGGTAACACTAACAAGCACCGTAATGTATACAAATGTGTTCCATTGTAATTAGGTACAAAATTAAGGGAACATTTACGAATTACCTATTGCAATATAATCTCAAAGTGAAGTACTTAGTTTTAAGATATTTCTTAATCTTTATAATATATTTCTTAGAAAGAAGTCGTTTTAGTTACGTCACTTATAACTCAAGAACGGGTGGACCGAATTTCATGTTTTTTACATTGATGGATTTGTATTGACACCGAATAAGTTAATAATCATAATATGAAGAAGGGGCGAAACGACGTTCGCTGGGTGGTCCAGAAGGTCAGTAAATGGGAGAAAATTAAACTCTCAACATAAATAATTTCAATATTGTAACGCTAACAACTTATACTAAAGCCAAAATGATAATATTCGCTCACACAGACGTAACTAAATTGTTCTATCACTGCTGCCAATATTTATGTGTTAGCCGCAAGATGCTATATTAAGCTTGCATTACTACGACTAGTATTATCTTGAATGCATTTGCTTACATAATTTATCCATCGTGTAAATACATACTGGCATTAAAAAACAGCCAATTGCGAGTCGGACCTGCGGACTAGGGTTCCGTGCCAACTTTAAAACGAATTCGGAGTCAACTTACTTACACCTAGCGAAAATATCACAAGTAAGGTTATGTTTTTTGTCCTTTTATCAAGCATAAACCACTAAGCCTCTTGAGTTAAAAAAGACAGTTCTCTTTCTATGCGGTGAAAATAATGGGGATGGAAGTTTGTACGGGAGATCCAACATAATCCGGAACAATCCGTTGTAGTAACAAAAAGCGCTACAAATTCAAAATATTGAATCACCATGCCAATAGGATCTCCAAACCAATTTACTTCAAAACACGACCGCACAAACCGAGTTAAAGCCACACGCTCACGATTAAGGCGACATCACACAACGTAAAACATTTACCGACACTGATTATTTAAATCAGGTCGATTCAGTATTCCTTCGCGATTGAGTGAAGGGAGCTATGCAAATGAGACTAGGCTGGGGCCGATCACAAGTTTGAGCGGAACTCCACTGTTATTACAAAAGTATCGCGGCTCGAAAGTATAAGGAGTGAATGTTACACGTAAACCATTCAAAGAGATACAAACAGATTTTGCATATTGGAACATCCGAGCCGGGTTTGAATAAGTATTTGAGCACTTTTGAAAGCGTTCGAAGTGGAAACGTAGCTACAACTTTTTAGGAATTGAGTGAGAAGAAATTCGGAATTTTCCAAGAAATAATCTAAAGTATGGGGGATTTCGCGTTTTTCTCGCTCTGTAACTACCTATTTTAATGTCGATTGCAATTTGGTGTATACTCGTAGAATTGTAGAGAAATATTTTTTGCCATAGGCGCTTATAAAATATTTGAAAGATGTGTCTGTGAGCCTTATTGCCATAACTGACAAGTTAATTCATATTTATGATAAATTAACATAATGACGAACTTACAACAACACCCGTTTCAACACGAATTTTTTTTTTGTTAAGAACGACACGAACATTTTTCGCCGCTACAAGTGCTGGGCCGACAAAACTTAATTTATTTCTTTTTCGCGCACAAACAGTGCCCAATAAACGCTTGTTTGCCGAAAACTACCGTGAATAAATAAATATTCACGTGCATACGTTGTCCATAAAAGCTGTTCGAATAAAACTGCATTTTTCAATTGGACTGACCTAGTCTTTACATACAAGTATTATTGAATGAGGGTTATTATGTTCAGAATTGGCTTTTTATTCGACGGCGCATCTTCGGAAGGACATAGATACCACATTGACGGCTGGTAAACAGCAGCCGTCGACAACACGTTTGCCAAAAACAATGCTCTTACAGAAAACAAAATGCTAATCCGTATAAAAATATATTTGAAATTATGAGGGTAGTTCTAAAATAAATTAGATACTTATATAAAACTCAAGTATTTGTCTCAAGATAATTGATAAAGTTTTTGTGTATGTTTCAGGTTCAGACTAGATTCAGACGGTGACGTAAGTGGTACTCATTACAATAATACGCTCCACTAATACTTAGACAAGAATGATATATATATGAAATTTTATTTTAATGAATGTGTATCTTATGTTTTTATCAAACTTTTTGCAAACCTTTGATTGTTTATTTTTAAAAAAAATGTGTTAGTTAAAATTTTTTGGAGAATATTTAACAGATTCTAACGGCAAGGGGTAAGCTTAGCAAAGCTTTCCGTTTACGGTACATATATCGCAAAAATTCAATCACAAATACTTCTACCACATCTCGGCGCATTTTGCTGCTAAAATACTGTGTTATATTCAAAAATCAGTACAAATAAAACCACAGTGTTTCTCTTATGAACTGTGCAGTACCGCAACGACCGAATGGAATAGAAAATGAGATCATTCCGTCTCCAGCGGCACTCACGTGCTTTTTGTGCCTTTGTCTTAGACTTTACATAGCCTCCGCGATCTGGGACGCCTCCGCAGACATGCTGACTTCACTTCGGTTTGTAAATACGCGATCAATTTGCTTACGCTGAACAGGAATCCAAATAGGTTAAATGAAGGCTAAATATGATATCGTTAAGGTTTTATGAAGAGAAAATTCTTTAGGTTGACAATATGACAAGAATCCTAAATGATCTTAAGAATCCTTAACTACCAACGCACTGATGGTGGTGTTCATAATAAAAACAGAAATCATTTGAATCAGAATAAATGAAAAAGTGAAACTAATCTCTTGTTTTCAAGCAAAATACTAAAATTGGATGCATCACAAAAATCCAGCGAGTGATGGGACATTGAACGTGAAAAGCGTGTTTTTGTATTATTTTGATAACATGATCCGGATTTGGAGAATAAAATTCAAACAGCACATAGGATGACATAAAGAGCTGGATCGAGGAGCGCCGATAGAGCGAAACTAAAAAGTGGTCTCGCAACAAATTGTGTGTTGTTCGGTGACGTCCGAAGCTCGTTATCGGCTACGACAATGAACTAGTGTAACTAAAAATGGAAGAGACAGTTTTAAAAAAAAGTTATTACTACATCCAAAAAAAATAACTTTTTGAAACTCTCTGCTTATGGAAACTAAAAGCAGGGTTAATCAGGCCAATCTTACTTCTTTGCACACCACCCCTGATAGATAGTCATCATCATCATCATCATTATAAGAACGTCCATTGCTTAACATAGCCCTCCCCTATGGTTTTCCACAACAACCAATTGCAAACGGTGCATCAAAGGTGATATATGACTGATGATGATAGAAATTGCGTCACTAATAGTGATAAAATAAAATAATAGAAATAAATTTGTAAAAATAAGCATGTGACGTGATGATGATTCGTGACCTTTCGTCATGAGTATATGTATAGGAACATATTTCCTTATCTACTTTTCGAATTTTCGGAATCAGAAAAAATATCACCAGCAGATGTTTCAAATTCACTGAGTAAGAAGATTTGTTTTCACATCCAGCATATTATAATATCACTGACCCTGTCAGCACCAAGTGCAGTCAGATTGCTTCAAAGCGCCCCCAATATACTGCGCCCTTACGTATGTTAGAGTATACTTGTATAACTATGTACCTATATTAATCCCCCGCTTTACACATATATCCACATTTAACGACGATATCGAGGAATTCTAAAGAACCTCGTGTGGGAAGATTATCAGACGATCTGTAGAGACTTCGATGTAGAAATAAAACTAAAATCACAGGGAGGTTTGTGACTTACTTAAAAGATTACTAGTATTATAAGTATGTATGTTTATCTTGGCATATTAATTAATTTTATTATTTCTTTTATATTACTTACTCATTTCTTGCAAATGTTCTGCCACTGTTTTAACTCAACTGCGACAAACTTTTATAATGATAAAATTATTCAAAAAACTTGTATTATACTTTTAGCCTCTGGAAGTGACATGTAAAATGGGTAATAGATCTGTTTGCATGTCATTTCCAGATTCCATGGAGCATATTTTTTGAGTACCCTTCATGTCAAGTGCAGCCACGGGAAAAATATTCGCAATCGGGCGTAATCGAATGATTGGCCAGCAATCGGAGGACACTTAAATCGAATTTTTATTAGTAAAAATATTCAGTTCTACTTGCAACAGAGGCAGTAGACACAAATACATAAACAATTTGTTAGAATTTTTCCATACATTTTAGTCAAACGTGAGTGAAGTAGAGTAAAAAAAGTAAAAAAAAGTGTACAAACAAAGGTTCAATAATACAGAAACCTGAGTTTGTATTAAAAGCAGTAGTGCTTTGTTTAGTTTACGTTTCGTAGCATCTTACTGCATGAATATATTTAAATAAGCTGACGAATATAATACTTTTGTGTTAACGACACATCAACTTCCTACTTTGTATCTGTTGATTTGCCGCAACTACCGTCTATATCCAAAAACCGGTTAAGTGCGTGTCGGACCCGCGCACTGAGGGTTCCGTGCCACCCTTAGCTAAATTCAGGGTCCACTTACTTTCACTTAACGAAAACATCACAATATATTGCGACAGCAAAAATAACTTTGTTTTTCATAGTGTTTGTATGAAAGACAAAGTTATATTTGCGGTTGATAAAAATGTGCAATATCTCAAAAACTACTGGTTCGATCTCCTTCAAACCAATTTTCGTTGCAAGTTTTTGTTGAGATCTACATCATATATTTTTTTCAAAATTTTCACTTTCTTAGTTCAAAAGTTAGATGGGGGGGGACGCCCATTTTACCACTTTGGAAGCGTCTATATCTCAAACCTTACACTTTTAGAAAAAAATCGTTTTAGAAACCTCAACATCATTTTAAAAGACCTATCCATAGACACTCCACACGCATAGGTTTGAGTAAAAAAAATTTTTAGGTTTTAGTTTCATGTATGGGAGCCCCCCCTTAAATATTATTTTTTCTTACTTTTTGTATCTGAATCGGAAAGCGGTGAACAAAATACACCTACCTACCAAGTTTCAGCTATGTGATGCTAATAGTTTCAGAATAAAGTGGCTGTGACATACGGACGGACAGACGGACAGACAGACAGACAGACAGACAGACAGACAGACAGACAGACAGACAGACAGACACAGACAGACAGACACAGACAGACTTGACGAAACTATAAGGGTTCCGTTTTTTGCCATTCGGCTACGGAACCCTAAAAATCTTTGGAAATCACATAAGCAAAGAGGCGTGAGAGCGGCAAAATAACATCCATCACATCACAGCGGTAGCTCTCACTGTTCAAATTTGCCGAAAATCCGATAACTCACTATCGCCTAAACTTTCCCTTCTTATCATGCAAATCAATTCGCGCGAGTGATTGTCGCTCATGTTCCTATGAAATATCTTCTGCCCTCCCGGATTAGGGATGTGAAAAAAGGAAAGGATTTTTTTATATTTTTTATATTATAATAAAATTGTAATAACATTTCTTACATTTAAAAAAAATTACAATTATTAAATTTATTACAATTATTAACATTTCTTATGACAAAAAAATACTACTACGACACTTAAAAGAACGGCCGAAGTTCTCCAACTGCGACAAAATGGACGATTTTGTGAAGTTAAATATCAAAACAACGCATCTTTATGTATTTGGCAATGGTAGCCTATATTATATAACCTACACAATAAATTGTAATGCACTTCATGATAAAAATTTTGTGACAGCCATAAACCTAATCGCAACTCAACACAAATAAAAAAGGGCAAAATATAATTTTTGCAGGTGTTTATTTTAGTTAGGCTGTTGCAAAATGCCCATATTTCAATAATAACATCTAAAGAAAACCGGTTAAGTGCGTGTCGGACCCGCGCACTGAGGGTTCCGTGCCACCCTTAACTGAATTCAGGGTCCACTTACTTTCATTTAACGAAAACATCACAATATATTGCGACAGCAAAAATAACTTTGTTTTTCATAGTGTTTGTATGAAAGACAAAGTTATATTTGCGGTTGATAAAAATGTGCAATATCTCAAAAACTACTGGTTCGATCTCCTTCAAACCAATTTTCGTTGCATGTTTTTGTTGAGATCTACATCATATATTTTTTTCAAAATTTTCACTTTCTTAGTTCAAAAGTTAGATGGGGGGGGGACGCCCATTTTACCACTTTAGAAGCGTCTATATCTCAAACCTTAGACTTTTAGAAAAAATGGTTTTAAAAACCTCAACATCATTTTAAAAGACCTATCCATAGACACCCCACACGCATAGGTTTGAGTAGAAAAAAATTTTTAGGTTTTAGTTTCATGTATGGGAGCCCCCCTTAAATATTATTTTTTCTTACTTTTTGTATCTGAATCGGAAAGCGGTGAACAAAATACACCTACCTACCAAGTTTCAGCTATGTGATGCTTATAGTTTCAGAATAAAGTGGCTGTGACATACGGACGGACAGACAGACAGACAGACAGACAGACAGACAGACAGACAGACAGACAGACTTGACGAAACTATAAGGGTTCCGTTTTTTGCCATTCGGCTACGGAACCCTAATAAGTGTTTACCTAACGTTATGTTATCTTATTATGTTCGATGTTTATCGATATGTTGTTTTTGCTGATTATCGTCGATCATCCCTAACCGATCGTTTCAACTTTTGACCCGCATAAATCCAGATTTATCTAGCGTGAAACTTAATTTCCTTTATTTTTCTCAACTCGGGATATCCTCGAGTGTGTAAGTCCATTAACTTTTATATCTATCTTGCGACTCGACCCTGGTATGGACCCCTCGAGACCTGGCAGGCGCATTTTGCGAGTTAATCCTATTGTTTCGGAGGCGAGTAACAGACGTCCTACTGTCACGTAGTAAGCCCTAACGTTATCAAGAACCTAGACTTATGAGATACAATCTGGTGCCTTATTAGATTGGGGTATCACCTGAAAAAAAGAACAATGTGTTAAAGTTTATTTTTGTTTTTATAGTGTTTTGTCACCATACAAACTTAATAATATAAATTGCACTTGTAAAAAGCAACTGTAAACCTGTGACAGACGAGGAATTGAACCCCGTGTCTACTATAATATATGTAAAAATATTTTTCTTCGGATATTCTGAGAGCAATCTCACAACATTGATGATGTCACGCAGCCTACGCGTTAAAAGCGCTTACAAAATTCAACAGGCTCGTTAGTGTGACGGTGGCCGAGTGGTATAGGCATACGCCCGGATAGCGTAAGACACGGGGTTCAATTCCTCGTCTGTCATAGGTTCACAGTTGCTTTTTACAAGTGCAATTTATAATATTAATGTGTTAAAGTTTGTGTAAGATGATGTAGTTTGGACTGCGATTAAGTAAAACATTACGTATTCATAGGGTTTCATCATAAGGGTTTGACGATAGTAATCGTGTTTAATTTTACAATATTGAAATTATACGAAATGTTAAAAAAACGAACTTAGGTTGTATATTCATTAAAAAAGAATTTAGAATTCAATCTTGAATTAGGTACTTTCAGTAGGTAGGTTCATACGATACCTGGCAAGGGTACCTGGAAAGGGTTCACAATGTCCATCAATATAAAAAAGATGTTTTTTGAAGTCGGAATGTATGGCAGCAATTCGTTCCACGCACACTTATGATTGCCTCTTCGCCGTCTCTTAAGAGAAACGAGCTTTCGGCGGCTTAAAACCTTTCTATTCCTCACCTGAAAGCTACCTCTGAAATGCGGTATAGTTACGTGTATATTAATCTTTTAACAAAAGGCTTAAGGAACCCTTGAACCAAATTATAAGTTACAAAATAATTACTGGGAAATCACTTTCGTAAAGAAAATAATTGTATGAGAAATGGAAGATTTTCTTTGAATAAAAACACTGGGACCATCAATATTTCAGTAACACGTCGTTTAACAGGTCTTCGAAAATAAAAATCATGTTAATAAGTAAAATACGTGGTTTTTGGCTTCGTTAAGTTACACCCTGTTTAGAATAAGCTGTACTTTTGTTCCAACTATACATTGTTAGTGGGTGACAAGTTCCGTAAGTTCTGGGCTTTGAATATCTCAGAGTGTCGCCAGTAAGCCTTGCTTGTACATAGATCCTTATTTGTTGTATAGTACAAAAGCTACAGGATTTAATATTATAGTTAGGTTTGCTTAAAAATTATAAGGTATTAAACTGTTAAGTACATAACTTTGAACGACTGTAATGTTTGTTCTCCGTGTTTTTATATTATTGGGGATAAATATGGTGATGAAGACACAATAATTATTATCATGCATAGCAGCAAAAGGCAGAAAATACAACTTTACAGGTAATATGGAACAAGCTAATAGTAGTTTTTAAACGGGCTCTTAAAAAACGTTCGTTATTTCACTGTAAACTACGTGTTTTATTCAATAAATATTTAACCAACCCCACCCGTTAACAGTATGTCTGAACCTACAATCAAAGTTAGCCCACTTACCGTCACGCAAAGTGCCTAATTTTTAACCGCTCGCCGACGATTCAGATTTTACCTGCGACCGCCCACTGCCGGCCCGGCTCATAAAGCATTCTTAAAAAGCCCGTAATGCCCTGTTTAATGAGGGCCGACACGATTATTGTACACATTAATTACCTCCATTGCAAAACGCCCTCACACACAGACCGGTGTGGTACAACTTGAAAGTTTAAGAGGATTTTAGGCCTCCCTTTCATATACCAGCCCTTCGAGACTTTTTTCGTCCGTTTTGAAATGTTTTTCATTAATTATCGACGCCAATTAGTACTAGAATTGAATTATATTATAATTAACCCTACAACCTTGTACTACTCGTAAAAATTATTTATATTTCATTTCGACCTAGTAGTGTAAGATAAGTCACAAGTCACGTCTATTATCAAATATTGTGATATAAAAGCATTGATTTATGTATATTATTCATCTCGATGTATATAAGTATTAAGAGCTTATCGCTAAGTCACAAGAGTGACTTTTGTGGTGTATAGGATGAAATAAATCATCTACGGTTTGAAACTAAAGCGATAGTGATAAGGTATGTCAGTGAAATCTACCATGAATAAAATACGTATACGCATTTATATTTATATTGCATATCACATAGGTTAATTACAAATTCGGTTAGAGGAACTATACAATTTAGACGATCTTCCCTTGGACCACACCAACAGCGGATGAGTGTACGGTACGTGCAGCGGGTGGAATAGAAACACGCCACAACTAGTATAGAGCCTCCTTGCTGGTGTTGCTTGTACGTACAGAACGTCAAGCTAAATACTGTGGTATTAGAAACAGGAGTTATTTATATAGGGGTATTCTAAAAATCTATAATGTGCCAGCAAGGTTATTTTGTCTGAAAATCTGTTTATATACTGGTATTTTCTTACCCTATCAATCAATTATTGTTAAAATAATATGGAGAGCGGGGATATTCTACCATAAGTATTTATTTACTTAAAAGAAATCCTCGACGCAATATAGAAATGTAAAATAACCTGTAATGAATAAAGATATTTGTATTTGTATTTGTATAAGGTGATACAATAAAATACTCTTAGAAACTTTAACTCTTCCGTAAATAGAATTGCATATTAACGTGTTTGGTGCTTTGACATGAAACATTTTTTAAAACACCAAGACACGAGACATAAACAACTTAGTATATTATCATGTAGGCTGTTGTTACTAAAAAGTCCTTTTAAAGAGGAGCTTTTGAAAAATGATATTTTTAAAATTTAAATTTTATCTATCTTTGAAAACAATATTAATAAAAAACTTGTGAAAAGTTAATTAACATTTTTTTCCTTTCGACTGTTCATTATGTTATGAGCATTTTTCCAGTTACATCACAATCGAACTTATTGTGTAGCATGATTTCATCGTAGAAGCCATAACGCAATGAACCTTCAACAGAAGGAAGCCCACTAAATGATTTCTGTAAGACATAAGTACCGCAAAGTAAGTAACAAAAGAGAAGTACTCGTAAGTATCTATATTCAAAAGAAAGATAAAATTATGAAATGAAACTCAATTGTCTGAATCTGTTTTGCGAAGTTATTTATCAACAATTGTTTTTTTTATTGTAATGTTCTTCGAAGAACTTACAAGCAAATGATTCTCATTTTATATAATCTCTCCAAGGTTGCTTATTATTCTTATGTTTTTCGCCCGAGGACTAGTTTTTTATTGATGCCTAGTAATAAGTAACTAGACCTCGGGCGAAAAACCTTACAAACTTGCCCAGTAAATTAATTTCATCCGTAAAAAATATTGGTCATCCTTCCAAGAATATTAATAACCTAGAAATATTTTCATTTTAAGACACTTGTTTCTAATTGAATCAAACGTTTCTTTGTGTTCTTTGTTTGTGTCTTTAATTGTTAGCCTAATTAAAGCTGCTTTCATATTCAGTGTCTTATATGTTCCGTCCTTTTGATCTGTACACAAAAACATACTTTTCAAACAGGTAAACAGGTAACGTGTTCGTATTATGGCCCACGCTCACTAGTCAGGTCCTCCATTTCATCCTGAATAGACTGTGCTGGCTTTTTGTGCGAGTAAACCACCTTTTATGTGTTGGCTCTTTCAGCGTGGCGGACAAAGGTGATCCTGCGCTGTGAGCTGTAGCTTTAAAGTCTGGCTTGTGTTTTGGCGCGTCTGAGAGTAGCACTCTGAAAATGAAAAAAAAAACCGTTGATGACGATTCGAACGACGAACGGTTCGTAGCGAAACGATTAATAAAGACGATCAGTCTCTGAGATGACAAGTACTTGCTATAACGATGACGATTTCCCATGTTATTTATGCCTTACAGTTTTGATTTCATCCAAAATTCATCATCGTTTTAAAATTTATTAGATCCATATGCAATATATGGTATCAGTTATTATTTTTCTAATTTGTATATTCTTATAGTTCTTGTGACTAATTATGTGTATGGTGATGACAAAACGATTAGTGCAGAACAAAACGCATTTGATTCTATCTCAGAAAGTATGCATTTATAGACATGTCGTAAAAGCTAATGTATAGAACACCTAAATCATCAGAATTTAATATCTAATCTTTGAGCATGAAAGAATCGGTAATGTTTGAGTGTGGCACACACTAGTCCGACTAGCCAAATCGTATGTTGGAGAACAAATTCCGTTTTCACGAAGTTGGTTGCAACTAGCTGGATTTGAATAGTTTAAGAGGATCAGTTGGAGAACAGGACTTAAATCCCATCACGATGTGTATTTTGTTACTATGGCCGTTGAAAGTGAGCTGCAGGGACGAAGTGTCATCATCTGCTGCTATTGTTTTACTTTATACAAGAATCGTGAGATATCGTTCGAGTCATCAAAGTGGTCTGGCATTTTTTCAGTTTTCCTGTCATAACTCAGCGCTTACTTTTTAGAGAGCTGCAAGACTGGGTAAATATTATCCAGCCCCCCGATTCACGTATTTTCGGCGTCTACTGTTGCATTAAGTAGTTATTCAGTAGTGCTATTATGACACATCGTGTGCTTAAAGTGACAAGCCGCTGTCAGAATAGCGAGGTATATCAATTGTACTCTCGAAGTATAACACATGCACAACTCAGTGACGACTCAATTAGCGGAATTGAGGCCCAGGTGGACCGAAACAACATACCAAAGATGCAATTTTACCGCAATGCAGTTTAAAATGTAGCTTACGACTGGGCTATTGTCTTTTTAGCTACAAAAGTAAATTCTCAGTAAGAAATATGGTAAATTAGTCAATAAATGTGTAAGCGAATCATCAATAAATAACGAGGGCATCTCTGTTCGACCTCCTTTATACCTTTGACATGAGAAAAACAAAACTGAATTACTTGTGCTGTTCAAATATTTATCTTATTTTTTATTTTATTTCTTTCCCGTTGGTAAATCAGTAAGTTTAGGTGTGAATAAACTCAGTCTTACACTGCGTTGACCAAAACTTTTTTATACTTCATGAACAAAATATCAATACGTCGTTTTTTTAGTTAGGCTACCATTTCACCTGATCGTCAATCGCTAATGTGGGTGGTACCGTACCCTTGTACGTGTAAGATAAAGCTATATCTTTTCATTAGCCGGTCTGTCCGTACTTTTAGTGTAACTAAAGCAGCCGTATTTTAATGATACATTAAAAGAATATAGTGTTATAACAAGCGCTGAGAGCTGTTAGAAGTGTGAATCACGCCGTTCATTAAAATTTTAAGAGATCTGTTAAAAACTCGTAATTTTTGTTGAGATACAGTTGGTTTTGCAGTTAAACTTATACCTAGGTATAGGGAGACCATATTATTTTCATCATTTTAAAAAAGTTTCTAGGTAAAGTCACGTAAGAAAGAAAGAAAAAAGTTGGTGGTGATTATATGATATACGTAATTTTTGTTTGTAGCATCTTTAAATTTTATTAGCAATAACCTAAGGTCAACTTTATAAATCTTGAGACTTACATCAACATCCACAATTCCTCATTTATTTGCAGAGACTAACTCCAAAAGTTCTCCAGTGCCAACTATCATAGCACTTTTCATAACACCGCAAAGTTGGACCGTGCCATCATTACCGGCATACTTAAGCAGTTACCGTCTTGCGATATTATTGGCCGAACCGAGCATCGAACCTATGAATACTGCATGAGTTTTGACTGGGGCCACCGATGACCATTATGTTGGTACGTGCGCTCATGAAATTTTGATCGTCTTGACTTGAGGTACGGCGGTCACTCATGCTAAGAGTAGGGTGTCCATTCATCGTCACTCTGAGGACACTTTACACTAAGTGCCAATAACCATTTTAATGCTGAATAATCTTTTTGTAGCCCTCCAAATAATGTTGATATTATTTTAAAACTATCGATGAGTTGGTAGATAAATTATGTTTTTTTATAGAAATAGTAATCAATAATTGCTTGTAAGGTATTTTTTAACGATAAAATGGTAGCAATCACAGTTTTAAATATTCAATATTCTTTGGTAGGTAATGTAATAAGAAAATTCGGCAAGGATTGATTTCGTGAAAAATAACAAAATATAATTAATTATTTTCTAATTGGTATACTGAATGTACGAGTACCTTTGAGTCTGAAAGATAACTTAATCTATGTTAATTTGCCTTCTTAAAACTAAGTAGGCCACATATAAAGTAATATTTACATACTCGTATATTATTTAATTAAATATAGAAATACCTTATTTACAAATGCTAATGGCATAAACATATTTATTAGGAAAATATCAGAGAAAGTACAATAAGCAATTTGGTAATTTGTATTTGCTACAGACTCATGTCAGTTACGCGTAATATATCACTCTACCGGCTGGAAATAACGTATCAAGATAGTTCGTTTCAGGTTTCGTTGGAGCATAGAATTAGAAGGAATATGAAATAATTATTTGATTACGTATCATTTATTATCCTATCAACGTTATTAATAAACAATTTTTCTCTCATACTACTACATTCAATGACTAGATGTTGAGTAGGACTTTTTGTGAATTAATTTGTAGCGAAGAGGTAGGGATATGTTACCTTCTTTTTGTGTGAGCTTCCATTAACACCTGAAATACTCATTATAAGTCTTAATTTTTTTAAGGTTTCCTCGTTAGTTCCTCCTGATTAAGTTTGTATGGTGACAAAACACTATAAAACAAAAATAAACTATAATTTATATTAGACAGATCCTGAAGTTACGAAAATTTAAAAGAGATGCAAGTTATATAAAAGACGGCTATTACATCGTAAAAAAAATGTTTAACGCAAGGCATCCAAATTTCGAATCAAACGGCAACTAGAAAGTAGAAAGGAGCTGATGATCTTCAAACAGCTAAAAAAAATTTCGTGAAAAATTGCTCTAAACCCTTGAGATAAAGGTATCTATGACAAAAAAAACTAAATGAAAATCGGTTCATCCGTTTGGGGAGCTACAATAACACAGACAGATACACAGACAGACACGTTAAACTTATAACAGCCCCCTCATTGGGCGTCGGTTTCATGCTAACTATTTACAGCAAACCTAGTTTACATTACATTTTCGCGTTACATAAAATATAAACTTCAACTTCAACTTTGCATGCCGCCTGTGGCAAGTGTGGTCTTTGATGAAATTCTGTTGTCAAATTTACCATGTTTTGAGCAAATAAACATATTCTATTCTATTCTAAAGAATACTGTCTGGGTCAGTCTTTTTTTATCAGACATCATAGCCACCCCGCAGGGTCGTGTGTTAAATATAACTACCCCACTGGTAGCGATGGCCGGTATCCGGTGCAGATGTGGTACCATTCACACGATACATAGTGCATCTCACCTCAGCTGCAGAAGTTTGGGACGTTGTGAAAAATGCAAATAGTTAGGCAAAGGCAAGGTCGTCTCTCGCACCTAACTTAAAGGGCCAAAATCTCTTGAACCTTGCGCCAACTTTTGATTCCAAACAGGGTTATTTTTCTTTAGTTTTTAGATAGTATGTATCTTTACATGCCTTTTTATCTAGGAGCCGTTTAATGTAAAATATTACCATTTCAGTTCAATGACACTCTGATCGAAATCTAGCAAAAGATACAGCAGAGCCAAATATATTATAAAATAAAATATACTAGATAGCGCAATAGTGTTGCGTATAGTAGGCGTGCAATGTCTCATATTATGCGAAGAACGAATGTCTTTTTGTTTCAAACTTTTTAGTAACTACTGCCACTGATTAATAAATAAATATTTACCTACTTCTGCTTTCATTTTTAACTAATCAGGTCTAGACTAGAGACAAGAGCAAACCAATTTCGAATAAAAAATGTCTTTGGCAATGCAATAAATACTATAGTTTACTAACACAAAAACCACAAAAGTTTTTTTTTCTGTTTCAGCACTCTCTTTACCTGGAGATTGAAATGAAATCAATACGTCATAACACAGCCTAAAGTTACGGGCGTGAAAACAATAAAACATCTATTGTGTCTGGGATAGTGTCCCGGAACGTGTTAAAGAAACTAAATTTACTGAAATCCAATGAGCCTACTTTCTTCACCTTTACCGTGACACAGGTGTAGCCTAAGTACTCTGCTCCGTTTCGACCAACTCCATCGCTCTTCAAAGGGCCCAGCGTTGCGTAGTTAAAAAAACTTGGGCTCTGAACAAAGATATATTAATTTATCCCAACTTGCAAGTTGTGCAGTGTTTATTCAACGTTACCAAAAGGTACGAATTCATTTTAATGCAAACGATAAAGTGGACTAACGAAACCAACTACAAGTTAAATGTTTGATGTTGAGTTAATAGGGTGCCTTTGCAAGAATAATAAGTTAGAACAACATCGGTTTAAAGTTTGTGCTCTGTGTACACGACTGTAAGGTTCGGACTTGATAAATTATTCAAGAATACACGTCTGGCGTAATTCAAACGATATTCTTTTACTTAAATAACATAATAGACTTTATAAACTCTGTATATATGTTTTAAATATGTATGACACTATTTCTATTTTCTTTTGATTTCAGCAGACTAAGCTGAGCGCATATATTCAGGCAAAGCAATTAAAAAGGTCAATTAAACAATTTAAGTTTTTCGTGGCAATAATTATATTAAAACGATCTCACCCATGAAATAACGAGGAAGGCTATTAAATGACATCTGATGAAAGGCAAAAAAGTAATAAATACATATAGTGGAAATAGTCTGAACAAAGCACTGTGTGTTATAAGTATTTTTATTTATTACAAATTGCTCGACACAATACTTTATGTAAGGATTTTATGAAACATCGAATGTAGAATGACGTCACACAATGTTATGTAGCAAACATTTCAGCTTTGTTCTCTGTGACAAAATAGGACGAAATGTGCGCGTTTGATATTCCGTTGCGGAGCTTTCATGGTATATTGATTCTATCCTTATTGTTGTTGAATAGATCTTATATTTTCAACGCTACGAAGCTTTTTCATTCTGAAAGTATGTTACTAATGCTCATATTCACCATTAACGTTCAGCCAACTATTGAAAACTTAGAACATAACATACAGCATTTTACGGAAAACAAATAATTAAGTAGGTTTTAGTTTAACTTTATGAAGATTACATAGTAAAGAATCGAACGTAATCTTTGCAAAACATATTGCTCTAAAGACAGGTCAACATTTATAATCAAATAGTCTTTATCTTAAATCCCTCATAAAGCAAGTTCAGCAAGCAATCATGTTCTTAGAAGAATATAAGCTATGAGTATTATTCCCGAGAAGCGAGTAAGTACTAAGACCCTTTACACACTGCGACTTTTAGCAGCGAAGCAACACGATGCAGTCGCGCTGTTGCATCGATGCAGACGCAAAATGTTAACCTTTTCACTGCGCTACATTTAGCATCGATGCAGACGCGATGCAGAATCTAAAAATTGGCAAATTATGAACTGAATATTGGCGACTGCATCGATACCAAAATAAATCCGTTCATTACGTAAGTCGCGATGCGAGTTATTTTTAGAGACGTAAGACTGATGCTGCATTGCAGACAAACCTCAGTGGTTTTTGTCAATGTCTTTTAAATGTTTTATTAGTTTAAGTTTTTTTAAAAATGTTAAATAAATGAATAAATACGTCGCGCTTTTTCAAAACTCGCTTCTGCATCGATGCTAAAACTCGTAGAGTGTAAAGGGTCTAAGTCATCACGCACACCGTGATTGCGTCTCGGCGCCTTTGTACGGGACTCGTCCCTTTGCCGGAGATGAGCTCTTTGGAGGCCGGCTCATTGGCCGCGGGGTTCTGTACTTATTCTCTCTATAAGATGTTTTTTTTTTCTATAAGACGATGTGAATTTGATGTAGGTTAGCGCGGCAGCAGCGGATGCCCATACATAAAAAACAGCGGCGCTGCTGCCATTTACGTATAAAAATTTTAGCAGCGCGACTGTCGCGGAACCGTCGCGCCGCTCATGTCGCCTAAATGTGTAAGCGCTCTAAATCAGTGCGTACGTGCGTACAGCCTTTTATTTGCTGAAGTTTTAAAAGATAGTAGTTTTATCTATGAAGACACCCATGAACTTTATGGACGTTCAACCGCGACTACCCCTGCATTTAAGCTTTTTAGAGAAGGTTTTTTATTAAATCCGTCGTAAGCATTCTTTCTATCTATAAAGTGTTTTACTTATGTTTGTGATCTTATTATTTTAATAGATAAATCTTATATTCACATCAGTTACGGTAGATAAAATGCTTATTACTTACAAGGTTGTTATTTCTAAGAAACAAGTAAGTACTACGAGTAAGTCATCACGCACGCCGTGATTGCGTCTCGGCGCCTTTGTGCGGGACTCGTCCCGTTGCCGGAGATGAGCTGTTTGGGGCCTGCTCGTAGGACGCAGGGTCCCGTACATATGCTATTTTACTATGTTTGTTCAAACAGGTACTAGCTAAAAAGTGCTTGTATACAAGTCTTTTTGGTCGGAGAATAGATCTTTAGTTAGTAATATTATAAGTATAACGAACAATCTGTTTGCGATTTCTTTCTTGTTTTAACTTATATTTCTGAAAATCTGTCCTTAGCGCATGTGCTATCCATAAGGTAGATAGGTACTTACTTTCCTTATATCGTGGTCAAAGGTCTTGTCATAATTAGTAGTAAGTGACTTTTCACTTTAAATCGATAAATAATCTACAAAGTAGCACAATTGTGTCCTTGTGGGTTAGGCAGCGATATCTTCAGCCATATTGCCCATGCATTCTTTTTTTTACTAATTCCCTGGTCAAGGGTAGAGAATGAGAACTCATACGGATTTATAGTAAAAAAAACACAAAAACCATCAGCGATATCGTTGCTCTTCGTACAATGACGAAAGGTTTCTTAATTTACGTTGTTAACAGTGTTCATTTCCCAGGAATCAGGCCAAGGTCAGCTCCGAAAGTGCGGGGAGTTAATTAAATGATAACTATCTTTTTATATTCCGGAAATATTTTCCTGTTCACGGAAGTCAAGGAAACGTTGGTAAAATTACTTTAATTATGAGTCGCGCGGAGTTACAAAAACCGGTTAAGTGCGTGTCGGACCCGCGCACTGAGGGTTCCGTGCCAACCTTACCTGAATTCAGGGTCCACTTACTTTCACTTAACGAAAACATCACAATATATTGCGACAGCAAAAATAACTTTGTTTTTCATAGTGTTTGTATGAAAGACAAAGTTATATTTGCGGTTGATAAAAATGTGCAATATCTCAAAAACTACTGGTTCGATCTCCTTCAAACTAATTTTCTTTGCAAGTTTTTGTTGAGATCTACATCATATATTTTTTTCAAAATTTTCACTTTCTTAGTTCAAAAGTTACAGGGGGGGGGGGGGGGGACGCCCATTTTACCACTTTGAAAGCGTCTATATCTCAAACCTTACACTTTTAGAAAAAATGGTTTTAGAAACCTCAACATCATTTTAAAAGACCTATCCATAGACACCCCACACGCATAGGTTTGAGTAAAAAAAAATTTTTAGGTTTTAGTTTCATGTATGGGAGCCCCCCCTTAAATATTATTTTTTCTTACTTTTTGTATCTGAATCGGAAAGCGGTGAACAAAATACACCTACCTACCAAGTATCAGCTATGTGATGCTTATAGTTTCAGAATAAAGTGGCTGTGACATATGGACGGACAGACAGACAGACAGACAGACAGACTTGACGAAACTATAAGGGTTCCGTTTCGACTTTGACGGTTGTGTCTTGATTTATGTAGGGTATGACACTAATTTCTTTTATTATACTTAAACAAATATACGATAAAAAGTTAAGTGACAGAAGGTATATTTTTTTTGTAAAGCGTTGGCATATGGTTTTTACAATATTTTTAACACTCACAGTGTCATATTTTATTCTTAAAAGATGAAATATGAAACCAAAAATTGCGCACGGGCGGGATTCGAACCAGCATCTTTCTGGCAATCCGGGCCAACTGCTCTTCCAATTGAGCTACCGTGCTGTCGGTCCGACCGCGCGAAATTCTTGGTCTCATTGATACGTCATTGCGTGACGTTAGCGCCATCTACCCGTCTGTTTATGCAACAGCGGGCCAAGTAGTTATTCTTTACAGAATAAATTCAACTTGGAAATGATAACGCTTCGCTACTCAATGGTTTTACAATATTTTTAACACTCACAGTGTCATATTTTATTCTTAAAAGATGAAATATGAAACCAAAAATTGCGCACGGGCGGGATTCGAACCAGCATCTTTCTGGCAATCCGGGCCAACTGCTCTTCCAATTGAGCTACCGTGCTGTCGGTCCGACCGCGCGAAATTCTTGGTCTCATTGATACGTCATTGCGTGACGTTAGAATCCCGCCCGTGCGCAATTTTTGGTTTCATATTTCATCTTTTAAGCGTTGGCATGTTCATTTTTAGTTTTACGCTTGTATTAAAAATAAAGGATTCCAGGTTTAAGGTCGAATAAATCTGGAAAATAATTTTCTCGACATTCATATTGCTTGTGCGTATACGAAAGGCGATCCTGACAAAAAATAAGCATCTCGAACGCAGAAACTACTGAACCGTTCTGTTTGTAATTTTTTTTCCGAGTCTAAAAAAGGAGGTTTAATGATATAAACACTGGTTTTTAGTATTTATAATACTTTTTTGTACGTACCTGGTGCTTTAAACGATAGAGGTTTGTATTTTGAAGAGTTAACGCTATTCACGTATTTCCAAATATGTTATTAAACGTGAAAAATCAGCTTTTCCGCATCAACACGGATCTCTGAACAGCCTGAATGTCGTCTGGAGGCAATTTAAGAGGTTCAGTACAAAGACGCCCCTTATTGTACCGAGCGGCGATTGTTCCGATGCCATTCTTTGGATAATGTCTTAATATCAGCTTTTCACAAGGATTTGTTACGCTTTCAAATTATTAATAGGACAAAATATACGTAAAAGACTGCTTTGTTGCTTGCGTTTGCGTTGGAATGAAAAAAGAAGATTGTTTTCAGGTTTCTTTTGGATTACGGTGTGTACGCAAGATCTTTCTTTTCTATAATAAAATGAGCTCAGTCACGAAAAACAAAAACACATTGAGCTTTCTAAGAGCAAGAAATAAACTATACCATAAAAATTGTCTACACCATTTTTTCAACGATGGAAGTAGTTAAAACCCATAGATAAAAAAGGTGATGTATCTGACCTACCTATTCTGAGACACATAATTTTTGTGTAATAATGTTATTAAGGTGGTTAAACTGTCAAAAACTAAGGTGACTGACTAATCAGCTAGCTTAAACCTATATTAGCAGCTGTAGATGAAATGCGCTTATCAAAAGTTGATGCGATGCACGTATAAAACCTTTTATTTTAAAATAACGTCCATTCAACGTACCAATCCAATCACAAACTCAATAAATAAAGATGCAGTTAAACTAGAACATCCATTTCAGTATGAGTAACTAAACAGTGTATTTTTCAAATGCAACAAACTACGCCCAACTGCCGGACAGGGCAATTTGTTACCGGCTACATTTGTAACACCGCCATTTTAGCTGTCACAATCGTGACGGTTCGCTAGTTTTCGATTGTGAACCCAGTTCCGTTGACGAGCTGCATTTCACAGTTTAGTGGGGACGTTGTGGGCGTTTGAACTAATTTGGAACATTCAGTGGCCTCCGGAAAGGTAACTAATTAGTTACTGCTTCAAATATCACACAAGCACTGTTACTTTTTCATCTGAGAATCATAAGTGTTTTGGTTGCAATTTTGAAGCCGACACTATAATAACCAAAGTAATCAATTTGAACTACTTTCAGCCGCAATTACTACATAAAACACCTGCTTGAAAAGTTTTATGTATTAAAATATTAGTTAACCTACGGTTATTAGCCTAAAAAAAGTTTTTTTTGCCTAGTTTGCCCAGGGTTGCATTGAAACTGTATTATTCCAATCAATTTTGTTCTGTCTCAGCTTAAATAACAACATTTTGAATATTATATTCCTTTAAACTTTCATGGTCACTAACATTAGTAATAGTAAGATACGGGATTGCTACCATGTACCTTATTATTTATGAGCTTCCGATATTTTGGCACCCCGCAAGTTCTCTTTAGTTACTCCGTAATTATGGCGCTTGCAACGGTGCCGAAATATCAGAAGCTCATAAAATAAAGCATGGTAGCAATCCCGTATCTAACTATTCTTGTTTAGAATGTTGGTTGCAGCCTGATTCTCCTTCAGTAAAACATAGCCACAAAAGAGTTACTGGCAGGCGAGCAGTGGGATAAAACAAATAAAAAACAAATCCTTAAAACCTTGCAATACTTCGGCAGAACTAGCGCCGCCGCCCGCCACGATACTTGCAAAAATTTATCGGTCCCGTGGGCCCGCTAAATACTTTCTTGCTTTCGTATTTTTGGGCAAATTTAACGGTTAATTTCACCCCAGCGGGATTTGGGCGTGTCTCGGCTCACGTTACTCAAAGTTCGAATCCAAAATTAATGTTAACATGTTTTTCCCTGAGGAATATAAAATATTTATCTATGAATATGTCAGGCAACACGTCAAAGTATACAAAACTTCATTAAAAAAGTAAAAATATACTTGTATGGTATTAAAGTAAGGTAACAGTAAGGTTAACAGTCAGTCCAAAGAAAAATACTATAATAAAAAATAGAATTCCCAAAGAAGAAGTAGTGAGTAGCTACCCGATTAATCTCACTGCACTACTCGACCTTTTCTACTCTAGGAACTTAATTTGAAAACATGTATTCATTTATCATGTGAGTAAATATATTAAAAACACAGTTTTGAAATGCTTTTAACTTTCGATTGTTGGAGCAATGACATACTGCACCTCTAAATTGCTTTTATATTAGGGTTCATATACATGGAGAAATACTGAGATAGAGTGGTAATTACCAGTTTTCTAATTTTCAGTTATCATAATAAAAAGAGGTAGCTTTAGAAGCATGCTCTAGTCTCACACATACACGTCTTGTGTATAATTCAAACCAAATCTAAGTATCATTACCAAGCGTACTCATCAACGTTGAGAAAACTTAATTAATCACTAGGATTATGCGAGGTTCTAATTATGGTCATGCAAATCAATAATTTAAAAAAATACATACATAGAGGCAATTTTGATTTCAGTGATTGATTTTTGTGATACAAAATAAGATACAAAAGTTGACATTTGAATTGCTATGAAAGGTGGACATGGGTATTTCATTAATAGTATCACTCTATATCTCAAAGTATTTACGCAAGTTACCTTCATTAACAATAGAATAGGAGACAGCGAGAAATTACCCCAACTAAGCATTATCTGTGACGCTACAAACTTCTCGCTGTGCATCCGCCTTTACAGCAATTTAGGGTTATATTACCGAAATAATAACAACCAAACTCCATAACAGCCGCCGCCATAGCACAGCGATCCCGTAGCAATTACACTTAACCGCTGCAAACGATTAAATTATCGCTAGCAGCACTAAATCCCGCAGCGCTGATAAATTGGGAGCAATACAACAACATTTACCGTTTTGAGCTGGGAGTAGGAACTATTAGTATTACGGTCAGGAAGCTTACTCGTTTGTTGGCTCAAAAATCAAATTGTGGGTCGTAATCTCTTACAATACTGAATACGAAGTTATTTTAAGCCATTCGAGCATGTTAGGGAAACCAATATGCACCAATACCATGTAGCGCTGAACTCCAATACAACGAAGTACAAAGCTTTTGTAAGATATATATTTTATGTTATTTTATTTATAATCTCAAATTCCTTGAAGTTTTGACAATAATCTCTTTGGCTTTAATGAATAGTTAGGCATTTTGTCGATCCTTTCACTTCGTGTGGAGTATTTGGAGAAAATTATAAAATTTACTAAACAAGTATTATGAATTTGAAATAGCTAGTTTTAAGCGATAATATAATATTATCAACATCAAACGGCGATAAAGTAAAGACTACAAACTAATAATAGAGTTGTTATTAGTTTGTAGTCTTTACTTTATCGCCGTTTGATGTTGATGGACCTAAATCAAAACTCAATTCGAGCGGTGAAAAAGAGCGAGGTAAGCGAATCACTGTGTAAAGTGGGTTATATCTGACAGATAAATGAGATGTCGTTATACCAAACGAGGTTAATGTAGGTCGAATCATTTCGGAAATGTGTAGAACCACGTAGCGACAGGATATAGACTAAGGAAGGAGTAAGGTGTCCAGGTAGAAGTTGGAACCACCATAGTCAATAAATTATTTTACAAGTACTATGTTAAGGTTTTGGCTGGATTATCTACTAGGATATTTTGGTGCTCGTAGCGCAGTGGTGGCAGCGCTTTGGTAGTAATAGCGAAGTTAAGCAACTTTCGGCGCGGTCGGTGTTTGGATGGGTGACCATTCCGACCATATAAGTGACGTACATCACGAGCATCTCCGTGCTTCGGAAGGCACGTTAAGCCGTTGGTCCTGGCCTATATCGATTGGTATTAGTCGTTAAGCCTAGTCAGAGGCCATAAGGGCAGCTTGATAAAAATCTGACAGCAAGGTTGGTCGCTTGCCTTGCAAAAACCCTTCGCCAATCCGCACTGAGCCCGCGTGGTGGAGTATGGCTCATACTACTTCACATTTGAGGTAAGGCCTTTGCCCAGCAGTGGGATGCTTACAGGCTAACTTTACTTTTTTTTACATTTTGATAGTTGCTTTAATTTTTCATTGATTGATATTTTACTTCATTACACACTGATTACTATTACAGTATAAAACTGTTCCAAGGTACAATTTAGACAAAAAATGTGACCGAACTGCGATTCTGCAGGCTCTCCTCTGTCGCTAAGTCCCTTTTTTGTATACGTAATATAATGTTCCTTTTATACAGCCAGTGTGTTATAAGATGTGTGATGAGATGAAGCATACATACTTGTTTAAATAAATTTACTGTAGCTCAGCTGCTATGAGTATCAGTTGTGAATTTTTGAAAATTAGCTGCTGTAATTAAAATGAATTGATGATTTGAGTAAGGGTTTTCATCAATCGTTATACACAGTTCATTTTACTTTCAATATTGTTGCTCCATGAATGACACTATAAATTATTGTATTACCATTATCAAACACTACCTAATTTTACGTTAGAATTAAGTTTAATAATATAATACTAAACATTTATTTATAACAAAACTCTTTGTATACTCAAGAATAGCTTATGAGATTGAGAAGCATATTAAATTGCAGGACTATAAAGAACTAGGTTGATACAGCAAATTATTTTAAGGTAGTAGGTTCGTTATCTGGTAAGATAAAGGTTTTTTGCCTGATGTAATAATAAATGTGTTTTAATCTATTTTACATTTTACGTATGCAGAAGAAAAACATACTTGTACATGATCCAAATATAAGAAAAGAAGAGTCGTATCGAGAGGTCAAAAAGATGGCATGGTCTAGAGAAGAGGCGGGGAAACTCCACCAATAAGAACAAAGCTCATAAATTAAGAAGAATAAGTTATTTAAATACTTATTACTTATTATTATGATAACGACCTAAATATCTCTAAGTGGTTTAATAGATTGATGAAGTCGCTTTTAGTAAATGCCAGTCCCGTTTTATGGTTATTATCTTTTTGGGGGACAAGACAAATCCAACAAAGTAAATATTACGGTTTCGTTTATGATTAGGTGTAGGTCTTTTTTTTGCTTGTTATTAAAATGATAAACTAAATTAAAAAGTAAAAATCATAAAAATCGATACAGTGTCTGGTATTTTATGAACTGCCTAAGCGTTCAACTGACTGGCTTATTGAACCAGATAACTGTAACATAACTTTCTTTTATGGATGTAAATTTTATGAATTTAATATTTATATAGAAAAGATAAGTCGTAAGGATCTTAAGATCCCTACTGTGCATGAGTGTTATGTGTATCTGCTCTCGCAATCTCCTCAAATTAAAGCGGTGACTTGCCGAACGGATGAAATTCGGAAATTAATCTTACACACGCAAGACGGCATTAATTTTAGACAGGCCCCGTTTTTGACGTCATCGCACTTTGTACGTAATAAGGAGAAGTATTTTCTTGCCCCATTTTTCCAGGGCAAACTCTGTATTAAAATCTTTTAAAAGGATTCCCAATAATTACACAATTAAGGATTAAGGATAATAATATTTATATTCTCTCAACTTACTTTAGGCTTATTTGATTTATCTTCCAGATGTCCCCCAAGCACAGATGACCTCTACTTAAAACACAAAAAGATTTCTAATGGATGATGCTCTTAACATATTAAACGACTTTGACAGTTCTGAAATGGCTGAACCATCGCTATGTAATATTGAGGATTTACACAAACAAATAACTATAAAAGATGATGACCTTACTATAATTTGTCAAAATATCAGGAGCATCTATCATAATTTTGACGATCTGCTAGTGTCGCTTACTCTTTTAAAGTTTAACCCTTCATTTATAATATTGACTGAAACTTGGACTAACGAAAATAAAGCCATTCCCGACTTGACAAATTATGGATTATTTTTTAGTACCCGATACCACAATCAAAATGATGGTGTTGTCGTATACACTAGAGGTGATATCTCAGTTAAAGTAAAAGAAATTCTTATAGATGATGCTTCATGTCTGCAAATAGAAACCGTCAATTATACTATTTTAGCAATTTACAGATCGCCTTCGATTGTATACGCGGATAGATTTGTCAATTCCTTAAACTCTCACATTGAACAAATTGAGTCGCACAAATGTATCATTATTGTTGGCGACATAAACATAAATCTTATTTATGATCCTGAGGAGCGGAGTTACACCAGAAAAAACCGCTTGTTTTATCTTGATACGCTAAGCAAACATAGTATTATGAAGGGCCACAGTCTTCCAACTCGTGATGATGGCTGCCTGGACCACATTATGCTTAAGTTAGATAAAAGTAGTATGCGTACCCAAACTGCCCGAGTATCTGTTCTTAACTCTTCAATTACGGATCACTGTATGATTTTTTTGCACCTTGCTAATATAAATTTAAATTCGAAAAACCCAAAAGTTACTCTAGTTACAGACTTTGATAAAGCTTTAAAAAGTCTTAGATGTAAAAATCTATCTGACTTGCTCATTTGTGATGATCCTGAGACTATATCTAAAAGCTTGATTACTGCTATTTCTGACTCATTAAAGGAAAATACCTATGAGAAACACATTCCTAAGAGTCGCCGAGTTATTAAACCGTGGATAACCCAGGGTGTTTTACGATGCATTAAAAACAGGAACAGCATGCAGAAAGGTCTACGGTTGAACCCTCATGACGAAATCCTTCGTGTTACCTTCAGGCGTTATCGCAATTTTTGTAACAACTTAATCAAGAAACTCAAGCGTAACTATGAAAAACAGCTCCTAGAAAATTCTATGAACAATTCTAAAAGCCTCTGGCGTAACATTAAAAGCATCACTCACCTAAAACAAAAAGAAACTGATAATAGTACAGTATTAAATATTAAATCTACCCCAATTGAATCGGTTAATTACATTAATAATTTCTTTGCGAATGTGGGGGAGAGCCTTGCCAGTGAAATAACGCCCACATCGGACTCTCAGACCTCTCATGGTTCTTACCATTCTAATCAAACCCAACTTACTTCTTTTGTCCTGATAGACACAGATCCGCGAGAGGTTCATGAAGTTCTGATGAGCCTAAATACTGACAGTGCTCCCGGATGGGATCGTATTCCAGTAAAATTTCTCAAGATTGCTGAAAACTTGTTAGTTCCTCTGATCTCCCACTTGGCTAACACTTGTTTTAGGACAGGGGTGTTTCCATCTTGGTTTAAACGAGCCTTAATTACTCCAGTTCATAAGGGTGGGAACAGGGACGATGTCAATAACTACAGACCAATATCAGTCTTGCCTTCACTGTCCAAAATATTAGAAAAACTAATCAATAAAAGGCTCGTTGAATACCTCAACAAGTATAATATATTATCAAGCTCACAATATGGCTTTCGAGCCGGAAAATCGACCCAGGATGCCGTGATTGCCCTGACATCATTAATTACTGATCAGTTGGACAGTGGAGGTAAATGCCTTACTATCTTCCTTGATTTAAAAAAGGCATTCGATACCGTCTCTGTTCCTATCCTTTTGCAAAAGCTGGAAGATGTTGGAATTAGAGGAGCACCCTTGGATCTATTCAGGAGTTACCTGGGTGGGAGAAAGCAGAGGGTGAAATTGGGACAGTACATTAGTGATGATTCTGAGCTGACCTTTGGTGTGCCTCAAGGCTCTGTCCTTGGACCCACCTTATTTCTCATCTATATAAATGAGCTTTGCAACATGAAGCTCGATAATACCAGTGTTTTTTCCTATGCTGACGACACTGCGATCTTGATTACTAGAAAGTCTTGGGATACTATAAAAACGAAAGCTGAGAATGCTCTGGCTGCTACTGCTGGCTGGTTAAGACAAAACATGCTCACTCTAAATGCCGTTAAATCAAATTTTATATGTTTTACTATTACCAGTGGAACTCAACCGTGCCCAGATTATAATCTTGTAATTCATAACTGCATAAATACTGATGGTTCTACTAACTGTAAGTGTCCTATCATAAATAGGGTAAATACCACAAAATACTTGGGCATTATGATTGATGAGCGATTATCTTGGTACTGCCACTTAGAACTAATTTCTGGTAGAATCAGAAAGCTAGTATGGATTTTCAAAGCTCTTAGGTATTCTGCTAGTGTGGAACTCCTCAAAAAAGTATATATCGCTTTAGCTCAATCAATTATAACTTATTGTATTCCAATATGGGGGGGTGCGTCAAAAACAAAATTTATTGTGGCAGAACGTGCTCAAAGAATTCTTCTTAAAGTCATGTTCTTTAAAAAACTTAGATTCCCAACAAATCTTCTTTACTCCTTGGCGAATGTACTAACCGTTCGGCAACTTTATATTTTACACACTATATTGGAGAAACACAAATCATTACCTCTTGATACTGCAATTCTAGCCAAAAGAAGGAACTATAATGTAGCTAAAATAAATAAATATAAAACAGATTTTGCTAGACATCAATATACAATTCGTTCATCTTATCTATATAACCTCGCTAATAAGAATCTCAATATATACACTAAGACAAGATCACAATGCAAAAAAAGTCTGATGCAATGGATTAAAACCTTAAACTATGAGGAAATAGAAGACGTTGTCTCACCTAAAAATTTACAATAGTAATTTGTACCTCAGTTGTTTGCACCACGTACACCACAGAAACATCCACACACCTGCACCACTTATACACACGCGCAAACACACACACACACACACGCACACACACACACACCAACCACACACACACACACACACACACACACACACACACACACACACACACACACACACACCTGCTCGTAATTAATTAATATGTAATTAAGATAAAATTGATAAGATAAGACAAAATAATATATTGATAGTATATTAATATTATAAGATCACCTATGTAACCGTGCTATGGGAGAGCGACCTTTCCTGGCACAAGTGTTTTCACACTTAAAAGGAACAGGTCAGCCTCTGTTATTGTTACCTATTTCATATTCCTAATAAATATTTTCATTTTCATTTTCATTTTTCATTTTCATATCACGGTCTTGGGCCACGATCTAGGGCTTAGTGCTTGCAGTACTTCAATAAATCATTCATTTATTTCATTCACAGTCATGAACAGCTTTGCAAAAACATGTATTTTTCATGGACGGTCATTTACCTTTCTACCACTAACTCATATTATACATCACAATTTTTTTTTCTTACATTGGTCATTTATGCGCCGTTGACATGGACGACACATAAAATTAATATTCCTATTCTATGGGACGACAGGCGTCGACTTTCCGTCGTCTGTTTGACATAATGATATAATTGTGACATTAAATTATTTTTTTCTTGACAGTTTGATATAAAAATATAAAAAAAAACTGTTTCAAATAAAAATCATGCTCAGCTTCACGCTATAATATTCAGTTAGTATCCAATCAAAATATTTTATAAGCGTGTAAAAACCTGACTGAGTTATTTATAACTCGCCTAAGGCTAAGTTTTATGTTGGTCGTTTCTCCCAAGTTTGCTAGTTAAAGGAAATACCCTATTTCCTAATGCCAGAGCTTGGTACAAATTACCATTATTTATTGCTTACCCATAAACAATGTAAGCCGTATAGACGAAATGTTTGCCTCTGGGTGTAAATACAAATTATTGTACAAGTTTTCCCAATAAATATACTTGTATTGATAGTCTTGGTTAATTAATAATGCATTTCATCGACGAGCAATTACTCTCATATTTTTCCAAATAATGTTTTCAGTATCAATATAAAATTAAACTGCTCTCATTTTTGGCTCAATTTTAAGTTATCTATATATCAACCTTCTTAAAAAACGATTGACGGCAGATTAAGAGATAACCAAGCTTTAAGTACTGCCTACACACAGCCTTGTCTTATTTCGGATTAATCGTACAAGTAGAGATAAGCCACATGACAAGACCATACTATATTACGATATTTTGGACTTCAGTTAGGTATAACCATAAATATCATTAATAGGTTTTTAGTTTAATAGTTCTTGATAGGAGGATTTTCCTACGTCACATTTTCTTTGACAAATAATATGACCTAGATTTATATATCCGTTTCAGTTCGAAGACTAGATCGGGTTTCCATGTACACTGTCTGATATTGACTGAGTCTGAAACTCTAGATTTAGCCCCACAGTAATTGATTTGTTGATTAATAGACAGAAATGTGGGAGACATACGTCAAACGGAACGTAAAGTGAGTAAAATGGAACAAAACAGTGTGAAAACACTGAAGAACTTTTGATTCGAAATTGAAAAACTTGAAAGTATTTTGGCATGGCAGCGGGTCCGTCTATTGCAAAATGCAGCTTTATGATCTATCCTCTTTAGTCCGTCATGTAATGGTAGACAATACTAGCGCAATCTGGTGGTAAAACTTTTTCCCATTTATATCCCCTATTTCCAGGTAAAGAGGGAAACCTACATCGCATTAACGACACACATCTCGCGAGATTACCGTGCAGAGCCACAGGATAGACAATTTAGATTAGATCGCCCCCGTTACGGGATGTATTCCACTTTCGGCACCAAAATGTTCGGCAACTGTGTATTTCTACTTTCGCCACCTGCAGTTTAAGCAATATTTTTTTTATTAAAACACACTTTACGGATTGATTTCGCGAACATTTATTTTTAAATAATGCCTGACGTTTTGAATGCTTTACAGCATGTGTGGTCACAGGCAGACTAAGATGTTGTTTGTCATTACATATTTATGAAAAATTTAAGTACCATCAAATCAACAATAATTAATATTAATGAGTGATGGTTTAAACGTCATTCAAAACGTCAGGCATTAATTAAAAATTAATGTTCGCGAAATCAATCCGTAAAGTGTGTTTTAACGAGTAGTATGCGCGTAAACTTCAGAACCAATAATTTTTTGCTTGGCTGTTAGTTATTTTTTTGTGTAGTTAAATTTATGAATCAGAATTCATAGATTCTTCACACCTAATAGGCTAGCGAAAGTTTAAATAAGCATTAGAAGGGCGATATTGAAAGTATTTTTTATTATTATATGGGTCTATATAGAAAAATCTGAAATGCTACAAAACTAAAAACTACTTGGACGCAGGTTCCGAATGCAGAATACCATAGGTGCCAAACACGCGGTGCCGAAAATCCAGGTGCCCTAAGTGGACTACGTCTGTTTCGGGGCATCCGCCGACTAAATCTGAGCAGTTAAGATCTAAGTCGGGGGATTTCGGGGGAATGGCATCGTAATATGACGCGACCTCTTTGTCTTAAGTTTAAGCTTTCATCGAGCCAATATTTTACGGCATCGGTTTTTTTGAGGTGGCTGGTGTCAGGTTTTTTAAGGCGGAAGATTAATGTTAGTAGCTTGCACTCACTTCCATAATAAGTTATCTCATGAACGTTTTAGGGGGGTTTTATACTAGACGGTGTTTCCACGTATAAAGACACCGGTAGATTTATTGGCCATTAGATAAAGCATATTATTTCAGTAGAAAAAAATATAAGTAAATAATAAAGTATAATAACAGTTTCTCTACAAAATAAATTATCTGAGTCTATATCAAAATTATCTAAAACATAAATGCATAGAGCTACAACACGTGACTGTGTAATAAATTGCAAAGCTTGAAACAGCTTATCCAAAAAAGTTAAATTATATTCATAACTGCTACTTATATAAATTATAGTAAGTGATATGTCCCAGAAACCTTCACTAATACAAACGTCATAACCAAAACGGTGTCAACAAACATTTCAGACAAAGCATAATCACTAGGATCTTAGAACTCTGGTAAGTGTATTCTAAAACATTTCAATAGGGCAGAGATGATTCGAAAAAACGTAATTTATACAAATGGACATATTTCATGAAAATGTCCCTCATGAGGGCTTGCCCTAACTGATTTGATTTGTCAAATATAATTCAGTAAACCTTCAAAAAAGTTCATATATTAATGTTTTTTATAAGTCTTGAGTTATAGCTAACTACTGCCATAGATTACTGATCTGCTGGATCTATAACAGTAATTAATTAAATCAATTAGGCACGTATATGTCTGTATGTTTGATTGATAGAATACCACTTTATAATAACACTTTATCATGTCATGAATACTGATACAGTCATACAGAGTAACGAAATGTTTTCATCACAGTCTCGCAGACTTTGAGAGCCATAGTGACAATCGTCATCTGTCTAGAGTATGATAAATTGTCGTTTAGCATTGCAAATAAGGCCCTTCTGCCCTCAACCTTCAATGTAAAAATAAACGAAACAAGAACATTAATGCAATTTTGGGGACATCACAGCTGTGACGGATTGCTGCTTAAAACGATGATAATGTAATTAATTATTAGCATAAAAAAGGTTTGATGCAAACGGGAAATTTAAGAAAACCTCTTGGGTTTTCTCACAAAAGGAAGCGTTCATCGCTCATTTGTCAGTTTATTTACGTTATTTGTATGCGGAAGACAAAAATATTGTCTTTTTATCTAAAAAACAAAACCAGGGCCAGGACCTTAAGTAGGAGCAAAAATAATACAAAAAAACCTTTTCATGAAATCAAAACCTACATGCTATGAGACAGGCTTTATTTTATATTACCTATTTATAAATTGCACTTGTAAAATGCAACCATGACTCTGTGACAGACGAGGTATCGAGCCCCGTGTCTTACGCTATCCGGGCGTATCTTGTTCTTCGTCCTTCCCTATTCACATCATCTGGGGCCGGGTCTCCTCACACATCTGCGCCAGGATATTCTATCCTGGGTTGTCTTCTCTGGCATTTGGGCTTCCTCGAGGTCTCTCTTAATCTTAGACCACCAGGTCAGAGGTGCGGCCTCTGCCTTTCTTTTGGTCAGGCAGGTTTAGAGCGATTTGAACAACATGTTTCTCGTCTCTTCTTTTCACATGCCCATACCAACGGAGGCGAGATTCGGTTAGCTTGTCAGTGATGGGCGCGACCTTGAAACTGCCCCTAACATGTACATTTCGCACCTTGTCCAGCCGTTTTACGCCTCCGGACCACCTCAGCATTTTCATCTCGTTGACGTGCAGTTTTTGTTCATGGACCCTCTAAACTGCCCAGCATTCGGAACCGTATAGCATAGCAGGCCGAACTGCGGTTTTGTACACTTTGCCTTTGGTTTTGATTGGCATTCGGGGATCGCACAGTACTCCCGTAAGCGTACGCCATTTCAGCCATGCAGCGTTCACTCGATGGTTGACGTCGTCGTCCACGTTTGCATCTGGTGTGAGCATGGAGCCTAAATACTTCTAAGCCTAAGAACTTCGTGACAGTGGGGATAGGTGTTGTTCCAATGCTGATGGCATGTTCCTCTGCGTTTCCGCTAAACGGGCATTTGAAAGAAAGAAAGAAAGAAAGAAAAGCTTTTATTGATTAAGGACATCACAAACACACACATACACAAACAGACAAACTATACATAAAAATGCAACAGATAGTTACTACTCAAATGCCAGCCAAGCAGTGCGTATGTGTGTCGGTGACGTCCGAACCAATAGGACCTCACTCAGCATAAGCCAGGTCCTCTTGAGGACCTGACGCTGGTTTTCAGTGGACCCTGCCGAGTGAGGTACACGGACGGCAGAAATTGACGCCAACACAACGTTACTAAATATATACTTACGATACATAAAAACTTTATAATAAACTAAATACATAACTTGAATACATACATAAGTGTGAATATATACGAGTGTGTGATTTTATTGCACCAATACCCATTTCATGTATTCTGTCTTGCTTCTGCTAACACGCAGGCCAAATCTCTCAAGTGCCTCTGTCCATGTATTTAGGAGTTCCTGCATAAAACGCTATCCGGGCGTATGCCTATTATTCTACCTGTTTAATTTGCTAAGAGTGCTACGACACGTAGCACTGTTCTGCGTCGTAGCACAAACGTAACTTGAGCTTCACGTATCATTTACCCATCATACATAACCATAGAATTGTCACACAAAACAAATGAAAAAAAATATCATTCTGATGAATGTTTTTTTTTCGTTTAATTAAAAAAGAAACTGATATTTATATTGAACGAAAATGTATTTTAAGACCAACGCATAGTCCAAACTACTTGACATAACTTTGCAAATTTGTCTAGGAGTTAGTCACTTACTGCGTTATTAACACAGTAAAGTTGACTCCAAGTGTACCATTCGAATAAACCAATCATTAATCAAGATGGATTACTAACCGAATAATTCAAGTATTAACGTAATTTTGTAAAAAGTATTGAACAGATAACACTATTTATTTATATTTATTTACCAACCAAATTTATTCCTAATAAAAATCCCATTGTGAAACAGGCAGTATCAAGTATAATTCAACATCAAGTTATCAAGTAATCGTCGTTCCGATCATTTTTATAGTTTGGTATCAAGTATTTCTTATTCAAACTTATTGCCGACTGATGCAAGATTTCTCTGGTTAAGCCAGGAACGTGAACCAGGAAAAAACAAGGGATTTATAAGAAAGTGAAAAAAGGAAAAGCGTTAAGGTGAAATCCTGCTAGTGAAAACTACCCGGAAGCCAGGTTGTCTTTGATGCGTTTAAAGTGGGTGTAGCTAAACATCATCCTTTCTCGGAATAAGGATGTTTATATTTACCGGCGCTCCTTTGTGGACGTCACATTATTATGCGCAATCATATTTTATTCAAATTTAAATATAATAAAGGAAGACGTGATCCTAAATTCTGACCGATTATATTATTATTTTCTTCAAAGAAACGACTAAATGTACTTATCTAAGATCATGAAACTGAATTTAAAATATACAGGGGTACAGAATATATAATAGCATGATCTGGGGTTAGATAAAAAAAGTTTTCAATGGTTATAAAAAGTAAAAGTAAGTATTTAGTTTTTTTGACATATTTAATATACATAAATATGCTTCGAAATTTTACTTATTTGCTAACTTCCAAATTACGATTTATCTTTAAATAAACAATTAAGCAATACAATTTTTTGTTCACGAATTTCCTTATTATTTGATTTTTGTACCGATACTAAAAATGATTCGCTTTGGAATATTGTTTTTTGTATCAGGGACAACTTTCTCTGGAAAGGAAAGAATAGGTGTGATCCTCTACGAGGCCTCATTAACTGTGCTCCTTGATCCGAAGAAAACTTAGAGAAAATAATACTCGTACATGGCGTGTTTTATGTTTGGGCATACTCGCCCATTCATTTTTGTTTGATCTTGGGAGGGTGAAGTATGTATTTTGTTGCGTTATTATGATAGCGCTAGTTTACCAAAGATTTCCTCAGTTTTGGTACATTGTTATTACCGACTCAAAAAAGAGGAGGTCATCAATTTGACCCGTATGTATGTGACTTTGTTGTGTTGGAATTGGATAATATCTGAGGATGATGATGCCTATGTCAAGTTTTGTTAGTGTATGTATGTTTGTCCAAGTTTCTCGAAAACTTATAATTTTTAGCTTAGTCAGATTTTTTTTTAAATGTAAGTAACTTTACATCTAATGTTTAGCTGCTGCTATTTATATGATGATTTGTAATTAAGTAGTTTAAACTAATTAGAAAATTTGCGAATCAGTTTCCCATAAAACTTACAACCATTAGCGATTGAAGCTGAACTAGTGACGGTTCGCGGTCGCGCTCGTGGAACTATTTCAATTTGGGAACTTCCCGCGGCCTACGGAGTTTGTAAAAACTGCTGCCCTTAATGGAGTTCGATTGAAAACTAGCGGAATGTTGGCCAGCTCTTTAGCCAAACTTTTTTATAGAAGCCAAAGTGATCTTTTGTTGCATTAATTACCGACTGAGGTTCCAATTCGACCTGTAAATTGTCGGAAAATGATAATATTTGAGTATGATGATCAAGTTAAGCATGTAACACGTAAGCCACGTTTCACCAAGTGAATGTTTGTCTGTCCACGGATATCTCGAAAACGAGTGATTATATCAAGATGATACTTTTCTAAACCGTTTGGGCAAAATCTACAAAACCGTTATTAGACCTGCCTTAAGAGCCTTTATCACGAATGCGTCGGGACCAGTTCGGGCGAACACAATGCGCGCTGACGACACACATATGCACTTGCGCCTGTGTGCGTAGAATGGTGTACAATCAGTCGAACTAACCATTTTGATCCGTTAAGTCGTAAACTGATGATAATGCTAGTTTGCATGTTATGTCATTTAATACTTTAATTTACTGATGAATGTATTTTTATTTATTATAACGTGTATATAATAAGTGTATTAATATTTAAAATGAAAGGCCATAAAGATTATTCATGCAACACGAAACATTGATACGATGCATGAATTGACTTCTTTTATAGTAAATTTATATACCATAATTATTTTTTAACTTAACACGTTCCGGGACACTACTCCAGACACAATAGATGTTTTATTGTATTCACGCCTGTAGGCGGGCACTGTCCCGGAACGTGTAAAGGAACACAAATTATTAAAATTAGGCCTGTTTTTTAGGGTTCCGTAGCCGGATGGCAGAAAACGGAACCCTTATAGTTTCGTCAAGTCTGTCTGTCTGTCTGTCTGTCTGTCTCTCTGTCTGTCTGTCTGTCTGTCCGTCCGTATGTCACAGCCACTTTATTCTTAAACTATAAGCATCACATAGCTAAAACTTGGTAGGTAGGTGTATTTTGTTCACCGCTTTCCGATTCAGATACAAAAAGTTAGAAAAAATATATTTAAGGGGGGGCTCTCATACATGAAACTAAAACCTAAAAAATTTTTTTTACTCAAACCTATGCGTGTGGGGTGTTTATGGATAGGTCTTTTAAAATGATGTTGAGGTTTCAAAAACCATTTTTTCTAAAAGTGTAAGGTTTGAGATATAGACGCTTCCAAAGTGGTAAAATGGGCGTCCCCCCCCATCTAACTTTTGAACTAAGAAAGTGAAAATTTTGAAAAAAATATATAATGTAGATCTCAACAAAAACTTGCAACGAAAATTGGTTTGAAAGAGATCGAACCAGTAGTTTTTGAGATATTGCACATTTTTATCAACCGCAAATATAACTTTGTCTTTCATACAAACACTATGAAAAACAAAGTTATTTTTGCTGTCGCAATATATTGTGATGTTTTCGTTAAGTGAAAGTAAGTGGACCCTGAATTTTGTTAAGGGTGGCACGGAACCCTCAGTGCGCGGGTCCAACACGCACTTAACCGGTTTTTTAATGGTCACATAAGAAATATTCGTCTGATAAAGTACATTAACTATTGCTGATTTTAAAACATTGCCTATTTGTAGACAATTTAAAAAAAAAAACAAAACGTACGAGCATAGTTTTTCAAAATATGAAATCATTACTGTCATTAAATCATTATTGTCAAAATCAGACAACGTTTAAGAGGTGGAAAACGTTTTTTCTTTTTGTATGGAAGCTTGCGCGCACACGATCCTCTTAAAATAACATTACTACTACATTTATGAATAATTAAATCAAGAAAATCGGAAGAAAAGTTTTCAAATGAAATTCTATCATGAAATGTTAAAAGAATGTATTTTTGAGGTTTTTTTTCTAACTAGTTTGTAAATATTTTTATTATCCCAGATAAACCTACCGACCCATACATGGGTTTCGAGAAATAATAAAATCTACCTCCATAATAAGAATTATTTTAGGAAAATGATGATTATATTTAAAAACGTCAGTTATTAGGTGATAACTCTAGAGATAAGTATCGAAGGTAATTTGTTTATTTTAAGTAGATTTTTGAGATCGAAAAACTTAAATTCAAAAAAAGTTTTACATGTCCTCGAAAAGGTAAGTTTAAAAAATGTTCTTGTTTATATTTTGAAAATAACCAAGTGAAAATAGAAACATAAGAGTACTATAGTATTCATAATGAAAACTAAATACGAACAATTTCATATTTTGACACTTTATTCTTTCCACCAATTCCATAAACCCATAAATGGTCCGGTCGGCACAACCATGATGTATTGGTTTTTTGAGAAAACACATTTATTTTGGATGTTTGTAATAAAAACCATTATCGTTACATAAAATATTGTATGAGTAGATAATAGCAATAAACCGGTCTCAGAATGTATAACATTTGAACCACCAGATAATACAATACTGATGTGTCTGATGAAGATAACGTAGTAAAAGATATACGATTTTCCATACTATTCTATCTGATACAGTCGTTCTACCTGCTAAAGTAAATTTCGAAAATAAGACTTGTTCTTTCACTCGGCAGAAAGTGCAGATGAAGACTCTTTTTGCCAGTTTTACAAGATCTTATACAATACATCCGATTCAAGAGTCAAGACCACTTTAGTCGCTACAAACGGAAGATATCTATCTTCACTCAAATGCATCCTATGGTCGCTAAGTGATGGTTTTGATCAAAATATTAGTCTTTAGAGATCCTGCATCAGAGGCAAAAAAATATTCTTACCAGTATTTTATCATAATATCGATATGACACTGCATAAGTTAGGTCAATATGATTAGCTGGGTAGTCGAAAACTGTATCACCTTGGTTCTCGTAGGCCTGTTATATTAGAGCCCTATTAGGAAATGAAGGGTGTAACATACGTGAACTTGGTCCTGCTAGTAAAAGCTACGGTAAAGATTCAAGATACGATCAACTGGGTTACCTAGTGCACCATAATGGGAAGACACTACAATGTAATGATGATTGCGTGAACTTTATGCTTATAAAGTTAAGCTTTTGCTTACTACTATTACTACTATTTATTATAGAATATTTATTTGAAAATATACTTTGTGTTAGATAACTGATTTATTGGGGAGGGCTATAGACTAGAAAACATCATACTACGACTCAATTATAGGAACAGAATAAAATCAAAACGGGAGAACAAAGTCCAGGGCACCGCTAGTGTAACATACATTTATATGCCTAAAAGTGTTTGTTGAACTAGAACACTGCAAAAACAATTCACTTTTTCTTAGATTTACTATAAAATATTTAAAATAATACTTTGTGAATTAAAAAGTGTTGTATTTATTTTTCTTACAGTATCTTAAGGCATGTGAGTAAAAAGCATTATTCGTGCCGACCGACCCATGTATGGGATATAATTTTCCAGCTTTTCCAGGGGTTACATATTTTTTTCATAATTTTTCCCGACATATTTGGACTGAATTTAAGCACATATCAAAAAATCGTAACTTTCTACGATAGAAATAGTTTCAGGTTTATCTGGGTTATTATGTATTGTTTACATTTGAAAAAAAACCCGGTTAAGTGCGTGTCGGACCCGCGCACTGAGGGTTCCGTGCCACCCTTAACTGAATTCAGGGTCCATTTACTTTCACTTAACGAAAACATCACAATATATTGTGACAGCAAAAATAACTTTGTTTTTCATAGTGTTTGTATGAAAGACAAAGTTATATTTGGGCAAATCTCAACAACCATGAATTTTTGTCTAATTTTGGTGGTAATTTTAGTTTATAACTTTTCGGCTAAATTTGTTTAATCATAAGCAAGAGTGTTGTCTACAGTTACATGAAACGTCAGTGAAATTAAAATAATAATAATAATTTCTGAAATATTTGAAACACCAAAATTGATCACCCACCAAAATTGTCACAGGCCACCAAAATTAGATAATCTGACACCAAAATTTATCAACTGCACCAAAATTAGAAATCCATCAGATACGGTAATGCAACATTCTGTGTTTTTGGTTTTGAATGTTAATTATAAGTATCTTAGTGAGTGGTACACACGGTATCACATCGACCTACCTGATTTGTCATATTTTGTCGATAAATTTTTAACATTTCCATCCAAAACAAACACAGGAATCACCAAAATCATTTGCAACATTTCGACAGATTTGAGGAGAATGATGTGACACCGGTGCCGTGTGCCTACCACTGTACCGAGAACCTCGCTTTATACACACTAGTAGGTTTTAGCCAGTGAGTTGTTATTATTACTTAAAGAGAAGCTATATGTCAAGCAAAAATGACAAACGACGACAAAATTGTGACGAATTCCTTGAAATTTGAATTTTGAATAAGAAACCTTTTGTATAAGTTGATGGCCAGTGGCGTCAATTCATGAGGCACGATATTTGTTCGTGGTGTCAGTTTCTTGAGCTAGTAATAGTTGTTCAATGATAATAATCCAAAACCTCACAGGGTACAGGAGCTGGAGTCTTCTCGAATGACCTAAATATTAATATATCAACTACTCTTGACAAGCTAAATACAATCTCAAGCAGAATTTATCGGCATCACCAGAGCAGCACAGGCGGTTGCAGCCAGAGACGTAAAAGATCAACACATTAAAATCGTCTCGGACAGCGCATCGGTGTTCCAGGCCCTACAAAAGAATAGCATCAAATCTGTCCTTATTTGGACACTGTTATGCAAAAGGGTGTCAAGTGACCTAAAATCAGGTATGGAGTTATTGGTACCACTGGATTCGCAAAAATGTCCTCTAACTGGTCGCCCAAAGGTCGAACTTCGGAAAAATTTATATTAAAAGTTATCTCACAAAATAACGTATTGCGAAACAACCCATTGAGTATACTGATATATGCAAAAAGGTTTCATGTGTTCTTAATACCGTTTAGCGATTTATTATTGCTGAATTTATTTTAACAAAAAGGTTTCAAGTCCATGTTTATTAAAGGAAATACTAAAATTATTGTGTTTTTTGAATTGTTGATCTGTCAGGTTTAAACAGCTGTCGTTTTTTCTTACACAGATCTTTAAATAATGACTAAATAGACCTTAGTTTAAGATTTTTGACCAATGAATAGGACGACAAGTCATCCTAGTCATAATTCCTTTAAAAAGATTATTCAACCTACTAACTCCTGAAAATCTATCCAGTTTGACTTACTTTAAACAAAATCATCTATGTATTCCAAAATCCTTATAATAGAAGAGAATTTCTTTTTGAATTAACTTTTTAAAAAATACTGATTTTCCTAATGATTTTACGAAGGCATCTTATTATTTTTGAATAAAATAATAGTGACGTATGGATGTAAGAGTCTTAAGATTAATATCTGTATTTTTAATAATCAAATCTGGCAAAAAGAAGCAATTTACTGCGGTTTTGGAAGTACATTCATACAAATTAAAAACGGAGTACATTTTTTAATATAGGTCTTGATTGATCAAGCTATCACCTGAAGTTGTATTTTATACTGATTTCGCCATGGGCAGACTGTTCATTGATAATCAAGTATTACAAAATGCATAAAAATACGCAGATTAAATTACGAATAGCAAAAATCCAGAAAAAGTGTGTGGATTTACTAGAACGTTACAATTATTGAAAGTAACGCTTTTTATAAACTTCTACAAAATAAAACAAATGAAATTTTAAAGAAGAAATCATAAAAATATAGAGAACTGTGTCGTTGAAACTGTTTGACTATAAAACTAATACTAATAGGATTCTTAAAAGAGTTTTGCAAAAGGGATTTAAAGTACTTTAAAACCTTTTAGCAAATTATTTGCAACGATATCCTATTAAAGCAAAAAGGTTTTAAGTGTTTTAATTGCATTTATCTACTTGTATAATTATAATTCACACAAATGAACATCAAATACATAAAATATACATCTCATTCTGTAGTTATGCCAATTTTCAGGCATGTTAACCGTGTAAATACGAAGTTACAGCAATTTTTAAAAGTGACGACCTTGAAAATCTTTAAACGCGTTTATCTCGAAATGACCAATATGTCACTTGACACCCTTTTGCATAACACTGTCCATTTGAGAGTGCCATAAAGCACTCCAATCCATAGCAAGCACAAATGAGGTAACCTTGCAATTGATCAAAGGACACAGTAACTCACTAGGCAACGACGCTGCCGACGAACTAGCCAAGAAGGGCTCGGCGACAACAGTATATGGCCCGGAACCATTACTATCCATACCGCAGGCCCAAATAAGAACTTGGCTACGTACAAAAACCGAAGCAGCACACCAAGCAGAGTGGAGAAATGGTGAAGGTTGCAGGTAAACAAAGAACGCAATTCCAGAAGGTTCGAAAAGGCTTGCCCGCAACCTCATCCGGTTACCAAGAGACAAACTGCACATGGTTATAGGCACTATAGCTGGCCACAGTCTCTTAAACAACCATCTATTCACAATAGGTGTCACAGACAGTCCCCTATGCAGAGGTTGCATGGGGGCAGAAGAAACACCACAGCATGTGCTCATGGAGTATATGGGTGTGATGGAACAACGGGCAAACTTTCTCAAATCCCCGGCAATATTCCCAGAGGTCTTTAGCAATCTAGGCAGTTTGCTAGCCTTCTGGGAAAACCTGGGGTGGTTAGAATGAAAAAGGAGGGATATATGTACAATGGCCCAATCGTGAGGCTAAGTGCGGAAACACCCCAGCCAAACTAACTAAGTTGTTCATTGGTTTAAGCTCTCTGTGCCTCAGACAATCACCAGATGAAGTTGCGAGAAACCGCGCTTAGTAATAAAACGCCATGATTAACCGCCGTTATTTTAGAAATCATCATCATCATCATGATCAGACAAAGGACGTCAACTGCTGAACATAGGCCTTCCACACGGCTTTCCACAGCAACCGGTTGTAAACGGTCTACATCCAGTGCGATCCTGCGATCTTTACAAGGTCGTCTGTCCATTGTCGGTGGTCGTCCTACGCTGCGCTTTTGGTCGAAGGGTCTCCAATCTAGAACTTTTCTGCCCCATCGGCCATCAGTTCTACGCGCTATGTGCCCTACCCACTGCCACTTGAGCTAACTGATTCTTAGGCCTATATCCGTTACTTTAGTTCTTCTACGTATCTCCTCGTTTCTGATTCGATCTCATAGAGAAACACCGAGCATAGCCCTCTCCATCGCTCGTTGTGTGATTTTTAGCTTCTTTATGAGGCCCATAGTTAGCATAGTTAGAGACCACGTTTCGGATCCGTATGTCATCACAGGTAACACACACTGGTTAAAGACTTTCATCTTCAGACACTGAGGTAGTTGAGACGAGAAGACGCTCTTGCGCAGTTTCCCGAACGCTGCCCAGCCGAGTTGGATTCGTCGATTGACTTCTTTCTCAAAGTTGGACCTACCTAATTAGACCACTTGCCAAAGTTAGACGTACGCAGCGACAACTTCAAGAGTTGTGTTCCCAACAGATACCGGAGTGGGTACAACACGGGATCTCGACATAATTTTCGTCTTTTCCATGTTCATTTTAAGACCCACTTGTTGGGATACTCGTTTAAGATCTTTGAGCATAGTGCCAAGATAATCCAGCGTCTTTGCCACACGGACTATATCATCGACAAACCGGAGATGTATGATGTATTCGCCATTTACTTTGATGCCGAATCCTTCCTATTCCAGGAGCTTGAAGGCGTACCGACATGGTGGCGTTGTTATGCAGACACTTTAACACTTCTATATACCTATAGTCTATGTGACACCGCTGAAGAGACCGAAGCACCGTCCAAGTTTCAAACGAATCAAAGGCCTTCTCATAGTTCACAAACGCTAAACGTAGAGGCATATTATACCCCTCGGACTTCTGTATTATTTGCCTAAGCGTATGTATGTGGTCTATGGTACTGTAGCCTTTTCGAAATCTAGCTTGTTCGGGAGGCTGGAAGTCATCAAACCTACGTGCGAGGCGATTCGTGATGACTCTTGAGAACAGCTTGTAGACATGGATCAGGAGTGAGATGGGTCTATAGTTCTTCAATAAGGTTATGTCTCCTTGTTTGAAGAACAACACCACCACACTCCTGTTCCATGCCTCAGGCATCATGCCCTCTAGCAACACGGAATTAAAGAGTCTCTGAAGGTGTTCCACCCGCATTCAGAAGCTCTGATGTGATTCCGTCCTGGCTAGGTGCCTTGTTGTTTTAAGCTGTTTCAGGGCCATCCTAATCTCGTAGAGGCTGATGTCTGGGATGTCTTTGGTGTAGTGACGGGTTAGGATAGCTCTTGGATCTCTGACAGGGCTATCAACGGGTTTGGCAACTGAGGTGTACAACTGCCAATAGAACTTCTCGATCTCGTCTAATTTTGGTGTTAGTTAAGCAATTTTGGTGTACCAAATTACCACCAAAACCACCAAAATTGCACCACCAAAATTGAAATTTTATATAAAAAAATACGTAAAATAAAAACTGTTTCGGATATTCTAACTAACTTTATATCACTTTAAAAGCACACCATGCGTTCATAAAACACGGCATTGCCACAACAAATTAATTACTAAAAAGTAATTTAAACAGGAACACCAAAATTGCAGATTTTTTGTCCGGAGGTAAAAAAATGGAATACTTTCATTTTTGGCGGAAAAACGCAACGAGATAGCGCACCTGTTTCTTCACTGCGCGTGAGTGCCCGGCTGACTGGAGTGAGAGTCGGGAACAATATTTTTTTTTGTTCGTTTATGCGGGTTAGTTTGTCTCTTTCATAAATGCCACCAAAATTGTTAATTTCGCGCGGACAGACCATCTTGTCATGCTCTAGGTTTAGGTAACGCACCAAATATTAAAATATCACTAACAGCAGATGGGAAAATTAATCCGAATGTAAATAAAATAAATGAATTTGAAAAATTTCCTGTAATTTTCTTTAGACTGAGGGAAATATCCAGCAAAACGGATTGCGGACAAGCCACCAAACTTAGAATTGCGAGGTAATTTAATTTTTTTCAAGTAACTGAAATATTTTATACAATTTATATTTATGGCCTGGTATGGATACAAAAGTTTACTTTCAAGAAAAAAATTTACAAAAGTGTATCTTTTTAGTACATGACGATTCTCAGCCCGGACGCAAAAAAATTACGCTTGGGATATTCACCCATTTGCGGTTGATAAAAATGTGCAATATCTCAAAAACTAGTGGTTCGATCTCCTTCAAACCAATTTTTGTTGCAAGTTTTTGTTGAGATTTCCATCATATATTTTTTTTCAAAATTTTCACTTTCTTAGTTTTAAAGTTAGATGGGGGGGACGCCCATTTTACCACTTTGGAAGCGTCTATATCTCAAACCTTACACTTTTAGAAAAAATGGTTTAAGAAACCTTAACATCATTTTAAAAGACCTATCCATAAACACTCCACACGCATAGGTTTGAGTAAAAAAAAAATTTTTGGTTTTAGTTTCATGTATGGGAGCCCCCCCTCAAATATTATTTTTTCTTACTTTTTGTATCTGAATCGGAAAGCGGTGAACAAGATACACCTACCTACTAAGTTTCAGCTATGTAATGCTTATAGTTTTAGAATAAAATGGCTGTGACATACGGACGGACAGACAGACAGACAGACAGACAGACTTGACGAAACTATAAGGGTTCCGTTTTTTGCTATTCGGCTACGGAACCCTAAAAAGTTTAATGTTTTATTTTGTTCTAGAAAAAAATCAAAATCAATGATTCTTCGACCTTCAATCACAAGATTAGCCGCGGGCGATACCTCTTTTTCGATGACCTGAAAATCACTATGTATCAAATATTATAATGCATAACAGACAGATAAGTTCTTAATAACAAGATGAGCTTCTACATTACCATTATTTTACTGTCATCAATATCTTCAGTGCTCATCTCAGGCATGAGTAATTTCATCATTTACTTTTGTATTTTCAAAGTAACTAGCATTATCAATATTTTTCGTACTATAAACGTTAATATTTTCTATGCAAAGCCTGAAGATAACCATAAACTAGTTAGTAAGCAGACAAAGCATGTTATTTAAAAGCATAATTTTTGAAGGAAGTGGTAAAAATAACGAAATTTTAGCCTTTATAATATGCTCAATGAAAAAAATAGGTCACCATAATACTATTGCATCTTTGCACTTTTTAATTCAATTCTACAAAAAAAATACAGGATATAACAAAGCCGAAAACCACGGTTTATTTTTCACGGTTTTTTCACACCCTGTATTTATTGAATTCTGATAGATTTTGAAAGTGATTTTTGAATGCAATTAATTACTCCCTTTGCTGTTATAAGTATACAGTTTTTTTTGGGAAATTAATCAGGTGATTAATTTATAATCATTACAAAATGATTAATTAAGTAAAAGTAATCAATCATAAACCACAATATAACACTGTGCTCATTATTTAAAAGCAAATTTGAAATTTCTTAGCGACAAAATAAGCAATTTTCTCTGCACACACACACACACACACAATCATCCGTAGTTATCGTATAGAATGTTAAAGAAATGAAAACACACAATGTGCTTAAGTACAAGTTGGTAAATGTATGTATAATCATGCAAAATAAATTACTATTGCGTAATGTCTTAATAAAAAATGTTGTATGAAATTAGTACCGTCAAAAGTCAGAACATTCCAGGTTCATAGTGAAGTAATCGGTTGCCTATAAATTCGGGTATAAGTATTGCTTGAAAACATCGACCATGTACCCACTTACTTACGAGTAAGACAAAAAAACTTATGACACGTTGCCACGTTTAGATTTGAAAACTTCTGTGAACTACGAGTACGCCCGTGATATCAAATAACCAATCAGAAGCGAGCAAATCATCAACAAAGAGAATCTCACACACCCGCACTCTTGCCATCAACTGACGGTTTTTAGAATAAATCTAACATTATCCGTCTAGTAGGTTTATGATCGATGCTTGGCAATTATTAAAAAGACAAAAGGGGTTCCAAAATTAGGACCAAGTTCAAAGGTTAAGTTCAATGTTCTAAAGTTAAGAAAAAAATATAATAAGACTTTACTTACAAATACATACAAAAATACTAAATTATTTATTTCATAAATAAAAACAAATATAATATGAAACACCTGTACGTACAAGGTTATGATGCTTGTATCACTATGTTCCAAATTCTTGGAAATCCTACATGTTCTGGATATAAGTGTAAAAGAAATATACCCAATATAACCATGAGTTCCGAGTTTTCCTGAGTTCGGTTTACATATAATGAATTATAATATAAACTATTTAACCAACCTTTTAGCCCTGGCCTTAGATATATTATCGTGTAATGCTCCCTTTCGAGACTTGGAGGTAGCCCGGTTATATTTTTTACACTAGCTGTGCCCGCGACTTCGTCCGCGTGGAATAGTGACTTTGGATAGAATTTTTAATTTATAGGCTTATGATTTTACAAATAAGATACTTAAGTATAAGTACTTATAAGTACGCAAGATATAAAGTATTTATATAGTACATTTTAGTACTCACTTATCATTAAAATTGGCCATATTACAACAATAAGAAGCAAGTAGTAGGTACATCAAAGGTGATCAATTATTATGACCATACCGATTATTTGGACGTTCACAATTTGTATTTCGATTAGGAATTCCTTTGTTTGATAGGATAATATGGTTACTTTACTTTTAACTACTACTTTGCCACAAAAAAAACTACTACTTTACTAACATTTTACTTTGTTGTGTGGAAAAAATGGATCTAAATATAAATTTTTTCATGGCACTGTTTTGTTTACTTTGGCAAGTACCATAAAGTACCAAATATTCATTTAATTTATACAAACCAATATGGAGGAAACACTACACATTGAATTAAAACACTTTACAGATTCATTTCCACCCACATTTATTTTAAATTGTTTCGCCTCGGCCCCGTCCCGCCTTAGCCCCGGCCCCATTGAACGGGATAAAAAGTATCCTATGTCCTTCTCCTGGTACTAAGCTACCTCCCCACCGTTTCGTCCCGGTCCCGTGCTACCCCAGCCCCGGCCCCGTCTAGCGGGACAAAAAGTATCCTATATGCAGTATCTTATGTCCTTCTCCTGGTACTAAGCTACCTCCCCACCGTTTCGTCCCGGTCCCGTGCTACCCCAGCCCCGGCCCCGTCTAGCGGGACAAAAAGTATCCTATATGCTTTTCCTGATTCTAAGCTACCACCCCACCAACTTTCAGCCAAATCGGTTCAGCCGTTCTCAAGTTATAAGTGTTGTGACAAACACGACTTTCTTTTATATATATATATTTTCTGCCTACCCCCTAAGTCTATTGGCGTGATTATTTCTATCCTAGTTTACTCTCCAAGTGATGCTGAGTCAAATAAAAAAAGCCCCATCAAAATCGGTCCAGTAGATTTTGAGATTAGCCCGGACAAACAGACAGACAGACAGACAGACAGACAGACAGACAGACAAAAATTTTAAAAATTGTTGTTTTGGCTTCTATTACGGTAATTAAGGTAACAATTTTTCATAAAAATCTTCAATGTACAGAAATCGATCTTTTACAGTCTTATTATATGTATAGATTTGTTTCCCATATTTGAAAAACTGTAACAACATTATTGTAATTCAAGAATTTTTTACTCATTAAATAATATTAATTTACAAAATATTATAATTACCAAAATTGCTTAGTCGCACTATAAATTCACTCGGCGCCAAGGATCACGCGAGGTTTTGCGCGGTAACTCGAGCGATACGTCCACACCTTGTAAAGCCTTGCGGCGGACTGATTTGAAACTGTTTACGAGGATGGTTTTATTGCAGTTTTGAAACTAAATACTAAGAATGAAAAAAAAGGATTTTAGCTAGTTTTTGTTTCGATTTGCGTAGAAAAAGGCATGCTTCTATACTGTGTACCTTTATTTCGAAGAAAAAAGGACTGATTATCCGAAATAAATGTGAAATTAAATCCGCCTTTTTTTGTAAGTTTCACTTTCTTTAAAGACTCGTATCTTTCATTTGGAACAGAAATTTCAAAAATTGACACTGCAATATTTAGTTGAGGATCTGTTTAATAATAAAAGTTCAATTCTATGTAAAACATGCAAGTGATTTTGAACACATGAGACTCCAAAGTAAGCCCCGTAACATAAATCTGAGAAACAGCTGTTCGTTTAGTTGTTATAGCTCACGTAAAATCAAATAACTTGGAAATGTTTTTTAAAAATTTTTTACTTGAAAAGATTGCCTACAATAATTAGCAATTTGAAGTTTCGTAGGATTCATTTTTGCAGAGTTCTTGAGCTTGGAAATCACGCTTTCGGGTCATAATCGCCGTGTACGCTCTTAATGTACGGATCGGAATGCTGGGCTGCTAAGAAGACTGATGAAAAGCGAATGCATGTAGCGGAGATGAGAATGTTAAGATGGATGTGTGGGGTTACAAGAATGGACAAGATAAGAAATGAGTATATACGAGGAAGTCTGAAAGTGGACTGAAGATGGACTGTGTGAAACATGATATGAGTGTGAAAGGAGTGGATGATTCAGTAACGAGTGATAGAATATTGTGGAAGAGAAAAACATACTGCGCCGACCCCAGATAAACTGGGAACAGGGTAAGCGAATGATGATGATGATGATGATGATACTTTTCTAGTTTCTATGTAAGGTCTATCGCAGCGCTTAGTGCCAGTTTCATCAAAATCGGTTAATAGTTTTCAAGATATGAGCAAATAACTAAAAATCAAATAAAAATAAATAAAAATGATACCGCCTTCAAAAATTTTTTAAGCATTCGTCTTCTATTTAGGAGTAACAGATATATTGGGAGTCGGTGTATGATATCAATCTTATATATCTACACCAACAGTCTACACACACCATGCACCGACTACAAATTAGTTTTTTTCTTCTGAATAGAAGACAAATACGGTTTAAAGTTTTTTAGTGAGATTTTTGAAGGTAGTTTAATTCTTTTATAGTACCATGCAATTTTTCAACACTCACTGTCAGGTTCTTCACTAGCAAATCCTAATTATAAACCTGATCTTTCGTGATCTTTCGTCTAAAAACGAATACTGAGTGACCATACATCTCTTGATATAGTATTAAAATTTCACTTAAAGGTTTTGCATTAAGCCGCCCCTTCCTTATGCATAATTCATAACATTTTCACGATTCCGGACGAAAATCCGCCCGGACCGATAAATAAGTGAGCCCCGGTCGGACATAGTGTGCATCAATCTGTAAATGTTTTGGACACAGGATTTTAGGGTCTTACCACAAATCAGTAGATCAAAGCAGTTCTTCAATGGAGAAAACTCCACCGACAAGAGCATAGCTCTTAAATTAAAAAGAAGAAGAAAGCAGTTCTACGGCCAATGCGTTACAAACTATCCGTCTCTTGCCAAACTCAATTTTTTAATCAGTAAGAAATAAGATCCTAGTATGCTTTCAGCAGGTTGTATCTTAGCATTTCTGCTAGCGCTCGAGTTAGTCGGCAGTCATCGCTTCGTCGTTCTTTCGTTCTAAAAAGCTATTCATGTCCGTATTTTCACGCCAAAGGTCGTTGATAAGAGATCGGTCCGGTTTGTTGTTATGTTCGTAAATTGTGTTTTAATTAATTATAGTATTCGAGTTCATTTTAGGAACAAGTATATGTTCGTTTCTGAGAATATAAACACCTAGAAGGAGGGTTCGTAACAAGGATCGTTGTCAAAAGCGCGCACATTTTGTAGCTACGTGTGCGTAAACAATACCCCTGTCACGCACACTAGTAAAGGAATAATATTGTCAGAAAATCTCATTTCTACTAAATGGTAGAAAATTCAAATATTAGGGAACCTAGGTAAAAAATAAATAACGAACATAGCCTTTTTATTTTATTCAATGGTTTAATTTCCCCTTTATTTTACCCTTTTCTGTTTGATGTATTTAGGATTAAAAAATACACCATTAGTTCTGATTGTTAATCTTAGATTGCCACCGCTACAAAATGGCGGATTCCATAATTACTTTATCACTACTACCTCAACATGAGTGTCAAATGTAAGAGCTTGATTAGTAAAATAGAGCGAACTATGAAGAAATTAAAAATCCTAATAAGGCCACCAACAAATGGCTGATTGATATACAAGGTGTAAAAAAAGTACTAGCCAAATTTAAAGGGGTGGTTAAGAGTGGAGTCTAGAATACAGGAAAAATATTTTAAAAAATCTTGCTCTTTTTTCTACATACAATTTGAATTTGCATTAAATTGCTATACAGAATATCCACCGATACCAACAGGCGTCCTTTAAAATAATGATCCTGCTATTTACAATAATAATAATTGATTAAAATCAAATCAAGCAGCACCGTACAAAAACATACTCGAAAACATCTAAGATTGCGCGCACGTCATTCATTCATAAAAAAAGCTACAAAAACAAATGGTTAGATGCGAGTCACCCGGCACCGAGCAAAATAACTTTTGTCTCTTTTGAACTAAGGTAGCCGCACTATCTGTCACTTTCGCACATTTCGTCCATTCATAGTGATAGCGGTCAGTAGGTCAAGTGCATTATTTTTTTACGGTTGTCTCGAGATGCGTGCGCGTGAGCAATGGATCGTAGACGCAGGTTCTCAGAGAAACTACCATTAGATGGTCAGAGTGACATGACGAAGCTGACATGAGTGTGCGTGAAACAGTGCGTTGGTATTCTGAAAATAGTGTAGATTACGGAAAGCCTAGCCGATCAAAAGTGGTCAGAGCAATACAAAATTGGCATAACTTCGATTAATTTCATGCGCCCAGTGTAAGTTATTACCAGAAAGTTGATTATTTACTATCGTGAATTATTGTAAGTAGTTGATTCCAATTTTTAAGTACGCCAAGGTACCTACATGCTGAATTTTCCACTGGTCCAATCGGTCCTGGGCCCGTGAAGTACAAAGAGAAAATAGAAGTCCAGTTTAAGCCGTAAACATAACTTACCTACAAAACTAAAGTGATGATAGTGAACTGTGTGCCGTAGCCTTGCGTAAGATAGAGCGCGCGGCTGCTAGTTTGGTTGGATTGACAATCATCATACATATGGTATTTTTAGGATGGACCCCTAATAAATAATGTATTTTTGTATTTTTGTTGAGTATTATTCTGTAGTAATTGAAATACTCGTAAATTTTTTTTCTTTTTTTTTTCCCATGTTCTAAACTCGATTGACAACCACCCTCTTGAATTTGGCTCGTGCTTTTTTTGACACCATGTATATTAAAAAAACATTTATTTCTGTATAAAGACTCACTTACACTCACTTGAGGTGTCGTAGCACAGTGGTGGCAGCGCTTTGGTATTTATACCGAAGTTAAGCAACTTTCGGCGCGATCGGTGTTTGGATGAACCATTCCGACCATATAGGTGACGTATATCACGAGCATCTCCGTGCTTCGGAAGGCACGTTAAGCCGCTGATTCCGGCTTTTTTTATAAAGACTCACAAGGAGCACCGACACGAACATTTGGAACAATGAGTACTTAGTTTTCTTTTTTCCCATCACAATTTTTATTTTTTTTTACATTGGCGGTAAACCTTAGAAAAAAAAGGGCGTAATATTGTAAATCGTAAAAAAATACGAAAATATACCTATTCCCGATTTAATTATATAAAAAATAAAGTCAATTACGCAATTTCAAGATTTTCTTTGATTCAAAAGTGCATTCCATAATAACTAACAAACACCTCAACTAAGGGTAAATAAATATACATCTGATTATCCGATCTCTAGTTATAATTGTTAAAAATGACAGCAATAAAGTTTAAACCATAAAACTATCGCAAACATAGTGAATAAAACCAAATTAAAAAGGGATGGTAGTTTTTTAAATTTCACCTATACTGACAACACTTAAGCAAATTTTCATTGATAAATTAAACAATCTTGTTTTAAGTATTAAATGTCTAAAAACAAACTTAATTGGATAAATTACGCGTGGTATGCAATGCTTAGGGTTTTGTTGTGTTTTTAAGATCTGTTGTGGCAACCATTGACTGCACAAACCGTCATTATTATCAAAAATTCGGGAGTTGTTACTCGTACTGCGTGTCCTTGAGCACTAAGGGCTCAATGTCAAATAGTTGCCAAATGGGCTACTATTGAAATGCGCAACTTACAAGCCAGGACTGCGCTTCTAGGTGTTTATATTCTCAGGTTCGTTTTGGTAATCATGCGCCCCATCTAGGGGACATAGGACCATAGATCAAGTAAGTCATTCTTTCAACAAATTTATGCTGTTGTCTCATCCTCATCATTATCAGCCAAAGAACGTTCACTGCGGAACATAGGCCTCCCCACGACTTTCTACAGCGACCGATCACTAGCGATCTGCTTCCAGTTTGATCCTGGGATTCATACAAAGTCGTCTGTCCATCTCGTTGGTGGACGTTCTACGCCGTTGCACTTGGTAAAAGGGTCTCCAATCCAGAACTTTTCTGCCACAACGGCCATCAGTTCTTCGCGCTATGTGCCCTGCCCATTGTCACTTGAGCTTACTGACAACGCTGCAAGATTGGAACTGTTGGACATTTAACCAACGCGCTGGACATCTCGATACTAATTGATTGCGTGTTGAGATTTGGATACTGTGTAAGGCTTTTGATATTGTGAGTGATTTATTTAATTAGGTCAAAGACGGCTTGATTTGGACAATGAATTAAATGGCCTGTGTACAAATATGTTTTACTAACTGCGGTATTTATCGACTGTTATCGTCTAAATGACCTCTGAAAGATCTTCCTTTGATATTTTCAATGAACTACACAGTCCAAGAAGTCCAAGCTTTATTGAAATGGAGGAACGGAATACGATTACACCGACAACTATCTTTTTCTACCTTATGATGTGTATGTTATAAGAAGTAAACTATTGGCCATAATGTGTGTGTGTGTGTGTGTGTGTGTGTGTGTGTGTGTGTGTGTGTGTGTGAGAGAGAGAGTGTGTGTGTGTGGGTGTGTGTGTGAGGATGTGTGTGAGAGGGAGAGAGTGTGCGCATGCTAAAGTGTGTATTTGTGAGTTTGGTTAGAGGTTATTCTATATTAGGCTACACAAAATCTCTTCAGTTTCGTGCTAGGACAATGTTTTTAAGTAGGTTATTAGCATTTTTTTACTTTCTGGGAGTGATTTTAAGGAAATGTTTAGATAGAGCTTATCAGTTGAATGGTAGCTCCCCTTGACTAAATACAAGTTTTAATCAAAACTTGCAGAGTCGTCAACAAAAAATAATAACGTAGCTAAAGTTGGAAAGGCGTAGTTTCGTCAGCACAATAGTGGCAGGTAATCTGGAGTGACCTCACAATGGTATTGTTGGTGGACCTCCCGGCCCTCAGTGGCATACACCGTGGTGTAACCTACACTGTACACTCTGAAATTGATTAATCTCAAACACAGATGACGCACTTATGTTCGTTTATAAGATTTCAGACAGGTTAGTTCGTTTCGAAATCGTTTGCACACGTCACAAAAACGGGCGTCACTTCAAACAAAAGACGACGCAATGTGCAAGAGGTTTTGGTTCTTAGAGTGGTTAGGCGTTAGGAATCACGACCGTACATAGATAATATACAAGACTTATGTCGGTGACTTAGATGCCAAGTGTCTTTCATACAGTTGAGACTGCAGCGTGGTGTGAGTGCCAGCTTCTTAATCTCGCTACAATGTTCATTGTTGCTGAGACTATTACCGTCGCCATCTAGACAGAAAGCTTACCCGAAAACCTAAATAAATTGACAGTGACCTTTCTACATAACCTACCTATCGAACAAAAATACCTAATTGTCAATTTTTTAACACTTTTATCCAAAAACGAATAAACATTTTTTTACTTGAAGTTTTGTCTTCTTTCTTTTCACACAGTGAGAATCGTTTGCACACACCACAAAAATGGGCGTCACTTGAAACAAAAGATGACCGCGAGGTGCAAAAGCTTTAGTAAGTTAGGCGCGAGAAACCTCATCCGTACCTACATTCAATAAATAACTCAGTTTAGCTTCTACATTTGTAATCTGGCCCAAAGTGAATCGCTGAAAATTTACACGCAAATGAGATCATGAATCGTTCGAATTTGATTTTACAATCTTGCGACGGCACGGCACTCAGTGCGATCTACATTGCATACAACGTCTCCATTAAGCTCTTTTGTTTGAGGCTCCGTACAGACATAGTAAGGAAAGGTTCAGAAGTCTTCTTTTTTGTGGTACGAGTACCAACTTAAGTAAAGTTAGCTGCCACGGAATTGAACTTTTATTTAATGACCGAGATACAGAAATGTAGCAATATGGTCGTAAATACAATTTGGATTATTTTATAAGCGTGATATGACAAAAATATCATAACCCTGTTTAGTTTTTTTTTGTGAATTAATTAAATTATATAGAAGTTTCTTATTTTCAAACAAATATTTGCATGCTATTTGTCAATAGCTAAATGGGCCAAACATCAAATTGATTGTTAAACCTAAGTGGACCCTGTTTGAACGCAAATTAAAGTTTTTCTAATTCTGATTTTGATTCTGATTTGCTATTGTCGGGTAAATAATGGATGAGGACATCAAAATTTGAGCTTTCTTTATCAGCATGCACTGTGCCCCGTGTAATGTCGTTACGAGTTCCGTCACGAAACCTCGCAGTGTCGTTAATTACAGCCGTGGTAAGGATGCCTATCAATTAATTAAAATTGAAATCAACCCTTTAGGGATTTTTAAACTCAACCTACCAAGCCGCGTAAAATGAAAGTTAATGGCTTTCTGTAAATTGGCTAAGCTTTTCAGACGAAAAAAAATACATTTAGTAATATACAACAACAAAGTAACTGTACACTGTTGTATAAGTAAACATTACTTTTTTCCAATATGTAGATTGATTGAAAAATAATATCTTCGTTATATGATCAACGTATAATTTGCTCCTACAATGAATTACAATTTCATTGGCAGGCTCAGCGCAAGCCTTTCAAAATCTAGATTTAATGTGATTAAAATACTTTTATAAACGAAAAATGTTATTGAAAACTCGTATTATGTTGAAATAAGTTTTTATATATTGGATAGCTACAAATTGCATGACTATAAATAAGGTATGATAAAGATATTATAATGATAAATTATTAACAAAAAATTTCATTGGTCTGAGATTTTAAACTTTCACGTTGCATTACAATGAGGATGTCTCGTGAACACGGCTGTTGCAATGCAGCCGAAACGTCGAGCAGTGAGTGGCATTAACTCATATTTGTATTTCGTGTTTCGATCAGTTATGTTTATTTGTGATGTAATGTTTTCAATAAGTAAATTCTTTACGCACCACCAGGGCTAGTCCAATTTCCATACGATTTGACATTTCTCGATACGCTTACGCAGTCGATAGTTTTTCGTGATTGGGGTACTGTTATTACCTCTAAACAACTTGTCATGTGTGGAGCAGAAATCCAAAATTTCCGCGAACAAAGTCACGGAAAGCACTATTCATGTTTCTGATTGTATGATTAAGTAGGTGTTTGACACCCCTATTTTCCTGAAGCTGATAAGTCATTTGTTTACCCGGCAGTGACACTGTTAATGATGTATTTATGTTTGCCAATCTTACTGCGTCATACACTGAATTGTAACCGCTCTCAGTTTTCGCGTCGCATTCGATAATCAGGTTACCGAGTTTGCTGAAGAATCGTGCTTGGGATACTAAGTTATAAATGCTCAAAAAATCAAAATACCTACACGAAATTCGTAGAATTGTGTCAAAAATATCACGTTAGCCTGGAGAAGGCAGTACCTACATATTATATAATATTCAATAATTATATTATTCAGGTTTAATTTTATAAAAAGATATTTATAAATAAGAATCGTGGTTAACGATAAAATATTTCTTGTTTTTTGTTTTACATTAGTTGATGAATTTTCATCATCTTTTTACGTAACGATTAAATTCGCCTGTGGCAAAGCATGAGGTCTAAAATGAAACGCTGTAATCACATAAAATTTACCATGTTTTACGCAAATAAACGATTCTATTCTAATCTATTCTATTCTAAACTATATTCAACTCCGACGAACCACAACCACACCAATGTGTTTCAAATCTCAATGCTTGGCAACTTTTTATTAATTGATTAAATAATGCAGGAGAATAATTGCAGTAAAATGTCCTTTCATTACATGAAATGCACATATAAATACCCTAATTTATGTAAACAGTTTGCAGTTACACAAAGCTTCAATTTCAAGAGCTTCTAGAATTTTGAGGATAGTTTCAGTAGTAGAATTGTTCGCCAATTATGTTTGTAGGTATAATTATACGCTACGATTGTAGTTAAACTCATTAAAATAGTTGCAACTTGTCATGTCTACCTGCAACATGTTCTCTTTATACGTACTTTCTATAATTAAATAATACAAATCATTGGAAAAGCTCCGAATAGAACATAACTACAGTCTGTGTCAACACTGGTGTCAACACACATTTTGCCACAATATTTGACCTAACCTGACCAACATATCAATTTGGAGAGTCTATATCATAGTTTGCAGGTAACAAGGAGGGATTCTTCGAGGCATTATAAACATAAAAGTCGTTGAGCAAATTGACAAATGCGCAGGATTTCTAGGATATGGCCCTCACGCGGCCCCCGGGCCATGCGACATTAACTCTGTAACTGGCTTTGGGGCCACATTACTTTTTATTTGCCCCAGCCGTTAGCCCGAATGGTCACTCAGTACAGACAACACCGCAACCTACAATTCTGGAATTCAAACCTTATCTTCTTTCATTTAAGATCTCATTCACTCACGCATGCATCGCTCAACCTGGACTGTACAGTTTCAAAAAACTTATCAACGATAACGAACTCTCATACTCAGACATAAGGAACGTTATTTCACCTGGTGTGCTTTGGTCTGAACCCTGTTAAGTCTAGCACGTCATTTCAAAAATATTAATGTCTTTTGCGTTTATAAGATTCATTCAGTGTTTAAGTGAACATGACCAAGCCCAGTTGCGTGAGCGATAGTTAGTTAAACTAGGTAGTGGTTGAATGTCGATACAAGCGGTTGAATATTTACGATTGTGCACGTTTTGATGAAAAAAATACTTTAACCAATTAATGATTAGTTGAGTTAACCATCGACCACGCAGCTGGGTCTTATTCGTTTACATAGGGTTATACGTAAAATACAATTAATAATTTAAGTAATTTATTTACGTCTATGCACATGCTTCAGGGTTGAAAAGAATTGAGTCATAAAAATTGAAAATGAGATCTTCCCCTGGATGAAATACCCTAGCCCATTTGTATTTCTTAAAATAAATTTGTATTATAAGAATAAATAGCGTTACACCAACAAAATGTAGTCCATAGTATTTATGTAAAACGAATATAGAAGCCATTCCATCAATCAAAAAAACAATTATTCTATCTCATGATATGTTGTATTTCAAGACTCAATTGCAGCTTATCAAGTATAATGATAACGATAAAAGAAATCATTTATTTCCAAAAACAGTATACAGTATGTTGCCGGTAAGCCAGGGACACTTTTAGTGGGAGTAACTCGCTTCTGCGATCGCGCAATTTACAATCTTTAATTTCATCAACTCGTTTTGTTTTGAGACGATGATCACGAAATTATAAACTGCTGATCCTAAAACTCAAATTAAATCAAACGTTGACGTGTGAATACAACAAACAAAAGCAGATCATAATATTTTTTTAACGTATTGTCTCCTTACTCTTTTGGTTATAGGTAATACTTCACAGTAACACGTGATACCTTATTCATTTATCTATAGCTCCGGTGACGATACGATAGTAATTATACTACAGAATTAGTGATGAAATATTTGCAATGTATGATATTTCCCTCGGGGTCTTGATAATTTTAATTGGACCCTCCTATGACACAATCCATTGTTAATTAATGATTGTCTCCTGACTATCTCAAGAGACTATCATCCAGTAATGAGAAAGCAAATATTTTCGCAAATCCAATAAGCCTTTAATACTGCCAATCATGAGTGCAATTATGTTACAGTCTTTTGCAGAGCACTGATATTTCTTAGTATACAAAATATGAACTATTTATTAATGTATAATGGTATGAACTAAGTAGTGAGGCCATATGAATACGAATATGACGACGCCGGCCGCTGCGGGTTCGTATTCCGCAAAGGGCAAAAATGTTTGTGTGATGAGCACGAACATTTGTACCTAATTCATGGATGTTTTATGTATTAAAGTATTTATGGGAGACGCCCCCGTCATAATCTTTGTCTGGTACTTCGTAACACAAGAAAGAACATTCCTTACGACGAAACTAGACAATTGGTGTGTTGTCTGGCGCATATTTATTCTACTCGACGCTTTATCGGTAAGTGCAAGCGAGATAGGCATGACACTGACACGACTTAGTTGATATTACGCCGACAATAAAATAATTCTGAAGGCCAGACCCGGGCAAATGACTCTTGGTCAAAACATTTTTATTACATAGAAACAAAAGATGTGTTGATATGTAATTGCTTTAGTGTAAATACAAAGGTACCTAAGTCTTTTTAATGAAATGCAAATAATCATAACAGCCATGCACACACACACACGCGCACACAGATACACACTTCGTTAACCGCATGCCTGCGCGTAAGCGTACTTGTTTTCGTATTTTTTTTTCTTCTCTCCGTTGTTGTTGAACATGCATCTTGTAACTAAGGATTATGGTAAGGAATGAATGAATGATTAATGAAACCTCGTGGTGGATGTTAGTTAATGATCTAGGCAAGCGTGTCATTTAATATCTTCTTGTTTACTAAAAAGGGGCCTCGGTTTTATTCATTAATTTCAACAGTTCTGCCTGGGTAAGTATATCTGAATAATCTCAATAAAAAAATATTTTTCGAATAAGCTAAATCCTAAACAGAAGTATTGTCCCCTAATTCCTTATTAACGGATTCCAAGAATTGGTGGCGAGTTGTGTCCATGCCATCCCTCGGGCCTAAAGTAAAATATTCCTTTAATTATCAGAAACTTTGTCGCGAAGAATTTCAAGGATTGCCGGAATTATTGTATGAAGACAAGGGATCGGCGTAGGTTGTCCACACTCATTGGGTATTCAAATATTAATCTTACTGCGTAAGTTTTAAGGTTGACTGATATTATTAAGTGTATGTGACAGTTTATAATTAATATACTTGACACGTGGATCTTATCAAATTGTTTAATTATAAAGGGTTTTGTTGTTATCTATAGGCTCAAAATCGAGATAGAGTTTAATTGATAGATCATGACTGTTATCCCTCAGGCAATTTTTATTAATTCAAATGTTTTAAGACAATCTTAACTCTACCTAAAACGTAAATCTTGTTAATATGTACAGTATCTAAGTTAAGATCCTTTAATATTGCAGTCCAATTTTTCACTATATCCTGCTTTAGTACGTAATTTTTTTCAATGTTAATGTATTAAAATAAAACTTTAAAGTCTTACATCAAAAAGATATATCGTTTCATTTAAATTTTTTGACATTATCCCTTTTAAGCATTTTGTTCCAACGAGCAATTATTTTCCAAGGTAGAAAATTGAATATTTCGAAGTCAACTATCCAGGTTTAGTAAATAACTACCAATTTTAAATACATGAAGAGAAAATATTATTGGTGAGTCATTATGACATAGATTTTTAACTTGTAAGACATTAGTGACTTAAAAACATAACACTCTTTCTGGCGTAGCCGTCTCAAAAGGTGCTCAACAAAATGTGGGAAAAATAAAATAATTCCCAATAAGTGTCAATAATAAACGAAAACAAATATACACATGGAACATCATTTAAATACAAATTGCATAAACATTTATGTAAGTAACTGTTCATTCACTCATTCATTCGATTAACGGTAAAAACAGCCCCACATGAATGTAGCAAAGTTGTGGATCCGTCATTATCAGATCATTTAACGGTCGCATCGGGCATTCAAAGCGTTCCTGGTACTTTTGCAGATACTTAAGCCGCGCATCCGTCATACGTAATCGGCGGAAGGTCACCCGGGACGACATTAAATGGAAGTTAGGTAAGGTTTCCATGAAGTAGAAAAAAAAGACAAAAAATATGTAATTTAATTATACAAAAGAAAAATGCTTTTAGTTGCCATATTACAAACTGCTACTTCAGAAAGAAAAAGAATCAATTTTAATATATCAGGTGAAAGGATAACAATAATGTTAACAAATAAGAAGAAGAACAAATAATGAACTCCTTAATATATTGCGACACTTGAGTAAGTACGAGTAGGTATAAAATACAATAAAAATCAATTTTATTTTATTAAAAACTATTCTGAGTAACTTTAACGTGCCACACTCGAAAAGATCGTTTTTCTTTTACAGTAAAATTGTGCACTGTTTCCTCTCCCACAATCTATATTCATCGCTGCAACAATCTATTTTCATATAGTAACGTTTTTGTCGGTCGTACCTACTTAACTACTGTTATTTTTAACCCCTAACGCAAAATGGAGGATTTTGTAAGTTTTCAATGTGTGTGAGACTGTCTGTGTGTTTTTTTGTCTGTCTTTGGCACCATAGCTCCTAAACGGGTGAACAAAAAGTTGTTTTCCTGATCTGTCCGTCTTTGTCAACAAATTGAGGCCATTCAAGTCGGTCATGTGGTTCGATTGATTTTTGATGGATGACTATTAACACGACATTAGGTAGGTTAAGCGCTTTGCTAGGGATTGTTTGTTTTTTTTGTAACCATCTAATTAATTTGGGTTTGATAAGACTGAGTTGACTCATGCGTCATATTTTTTAAAAAGTGAATGCTTTGTAGAAATTGGAATATAGTTGCTAGCGAGATTATTGGTGCTCTGTCGGCATATAAAAGGCATATGAATAGATTTCAAAACGAAATCCCAAATGACTTGGAAGATACTTATGATATGTAGCAAAATTTCAAACTCAGAATATATGAAAAATATAGGTTTTTTCTTCCAAGATAATGATTCTTTGATAAGCAACAGAGCCAGCAGGAAATTACCAAACGAACACAGTGCAATAAACTCGGCTCGGACTCATTTCGACGTCTCATTTTGATCTTCAATTCAAATTTGCCCGTATTTTATTGGAGCTTTTGTAAAGATATCACGAGTAGTGACAAGGGTTCTGTATAATAATATACTCGAAAGCAACATACTAACTTGGAATGTGAAAATAAACTTGAAATGTATTTAATTACATTATGAGAGCCGTTAGTTTCACTACCTATAGGAATACATTGTTTTGATACATTTCTTAATTAAAGGCTGTACCGTATCTTTGATTGCCTTGATCCGGTTTTAGTCGGTATTTTTCATTAAAAAGCTTGAAGTTTATTGTGCATATTAACGCAGAGTAAAAATATTGATTGTGAATGTTTTCAGCAAGACATTTATTATCATGTCGTATGTATTATTCATCCTGATTAGTAAAATCATTTATTGAAATCTCTTAACACAAGTTCAATAAATCGCGTACGATAGGATTATTGCAACTCTATTGAACTTTGCTTGCAACATTAAAAAAGAAAGAGTGCAATCGTTGCTCTCGTTTTGGTATATCTAATTAAAAATCTGAGTATAAATTATGGGCTTAGTATCCTGTCATTTCAAGACTCTGCCTCAGAGAGACACTATAAAACTTTTTTTCTGCTACGGAACCCTAAACAGGGATAGGAATATCATCCATCACGCTCATGGTCCTGATTAATGGACAGCCACCGCTAAGCGCGAACTCCTAACACCGATTGCTTTCAGCAGCCTTCTCTTATTCATGGAGTAAATGACGACTAATGAGGGATGCATGTTGGATATTTTTTTGCTATTTTCTCAAATAAAACTTGTTTTTTAATCTTTTTCAAACAACAGATACTTGTTGTTTATGCTACTTTTACATTGGCAACACCACTCAGAGTTTGTACTCTTGTCTGTGGTATCTTATTTTGTCAAACATGGTGTTTTGAGTAAAACGTAATTAATAGTTTTACTCATTTCTTTTATTGAAATAATACCTTTACATGCGAACCGATTTTTTTATATACGAATAATGAAATGATTTTAACTGACCACAAAGACATGGATTTTGTTAATGTGCGAGTTGTAAAAACAAAAATTAGGTGCCTACACTATTGAAGTTTTATCTAAAATGTGGAAATAAATGTGTACTTGCTTTTGCCCAAAAACAACGTTAAAAAGAGTGTTTTAAGTAATTTGAAATGGCGATACTACAAAAATAAATAAATTATTATTATTTATAATTATTAGCAATCACCTACATTGCTCTTCTCGCAAAGTAATAAGGTAATGCCCACGTGTTTTATGAAAACCAGAAACCACAGTTGTACCACAACACCCAGACCCAAGGCCATAGTATACTATATATTTATTAACGCGACCAGTGGTATTGTATCGCCAATAACATGGTATCATACTTTGCCAAATCAAAATACTGCTTGTTCAAATCAAATCTATTTTTTTTTCTCAATAATGTAAAGTACCCTTATCCTTCAAGCTAAAGTCAGCTATTTAGCTGCAGCAGCAACGGGTCCATTTGTCCGAAAAAAGTCGTCCACAGCCGTGCGCGCTGTGACGTCACTACTCACGAGTGCGCTAACACACGAGCTCGTTTGTCTGACATAGGGTTGCCACTTACTAATAGTTTTAAGTAGTAGATGTATAATTGTGCTTACGATACTAATGATACTTGCACTATACTGTGCGTGGATAAACTAGTCACCGGCTCAGGTGTGAGTGAGAAGGGGTGGGTGCAAATGTCAAAAGATACACGTGACTATAGATAGTCGTTTAAAATGACATTGGTATACCACCATCGCCATACCACTCACATACCTCAGGCAGTGACTTGCATATCTGTGTCCACTATAGCAGGAACTTTGAAGCGTTATATACCTGTCGACCATTTGTCTAATAAAAGTCGTGTCTGACATAGGGCTATCTACTGGATAGTTTTTTAAATATAAATTAATGAACTTATGCTACAAATTGTGCACTGTCAGGAAATTAAAAGGATGAAGCTGCTTTTTCACTTAGAAATATTATATGTGAGATAATAATCGATATCGCTCACCATAGTTTTGAAATGATGAATGATGACGATGAATAATGTTTTTATTCTGAGCTGTAATTTATTTTTGAGTGATTCGAGAAAGATATATTTTCTGACAAATGATTAATAAAACCGTTACTTCTACTTGTACTTTTTTTAAACAACTAGTGAATGTCGCCAGCCCTAATAATCGCTCCACTCTGTCTACCACAGTGATTTGCGATACGCCGCTGTTTTATGATATGCCAAAGTTCCATCCGTCCTGCCTGCGTCATATAAACAACTTTGATTAGGGTAGTAAATAAGTCAGTACATTGCTTTACGCGAGTTGCCTTCGCGCAGGTGATGTGTTATATAATGCGCTACCAATAATATAATTTGTCGTTAAAGTGTATAATAAGAAAGATTGGTGTTTTGTTTCTCCTCAATATTATCATTTTAAAAGACTTATTTAACGATACGATATAGGCAAGAGCAAAAAAAGAGAAAAAAAAAACATCCCCACATTGCTTTTGTGAGAGGTACTCAAAACAAACATGTACATCTCCCCGATTACCATATAACCTTGTCAAATTAAATTGTCAAGTACTTGAGGTGTAAAAACAACTAGTTAACTACTGTGACAAAATTGACTGTGTAATTTAAAACAAACTGTATTTGTTTTAAGTAGCTTAATCGACACTTACACTATGTTGGGTTAATAACCTTTACCTACAACAAAAAGAAAGGTTCACTGTTCAGTCATTTCAAAAACAGTTAACTCCGTACCATATCATTTAACCTGCATCGCGCACGGCGACAAATGGTAGCGCTTGACCGTGGCCACTCCATCGCTCCATGCTGACTAATCTCTACGATTCAGGGAAAATGTACCTGCGATATTGAAGGATTTGGAACTATTTTTATTTTGTCTTTAAAGAAGGAAAACAGTCAATCATTTGCTAAGGCTCCGTTGCAGTAACCTTACTTTGTTAACTATAACTTTACACTTTTAATATGGAGCTCTATGTGAGACAAGGGGCCCTATTTTTGAACCACTCGCTTCATGACGTTGAGTGATTTTCGTAAATTAAAAGTTGACGAAAATAGCTCGGTTTTCGAACGAAAATCACTCGTAATATTGACGCGAGTGATTCAAAAATAAGGCCCAAGGATAGATGTTTTAGAGCACACATGTACTAACTACAAAAATTGCAATTTTTACTTTATTACTGCAAATTGACGTGCTCTACCGTTTGCACTTACCCACGTGTCGATATTCCATCTCTTTTTATCAAAAACCCAGTGTCACTTTTGTACGACCAAAAGTAGTAGTAAAAGTATAACAAACAAAAGCTTACACGCCATTCCGGCAACAATTAACAAACATATTTTTTTAAAGAAGCAGTTCTTTCTAGAACTTCGCTTCAAATATCGATATCCAGCGCGTTCACAGAACTAAAACAAACAAATGGGGGTATCTGTCGCAGTGATGGCGCACGTCTATTACAAGGCTCAGGTGCGCCGATAAATGGATCCAATAAAAATAGACCAGGGTAAAAAATCCGCGGAGGGGCGGACCAATCTTCGCTCGCCGAATGATTCGTCTGTCAATGTGAGTTATGAAGAGATGACAGCATCATGTGAGAACCTTTCAGTAGGCCCGCAACTATGACGTAATGATCCTTTTGCCTTGTATATAAACGTCATCATAGATGTTTTGAGATAAATAGTGGAGAAACCCGATACGTGCCTCGAATGACAAATCTTAGTGACGACTACGCTAAGTGAAATTATGTATTTTAAAAACAAAAGCTACTAAACATATCTCTGAGTTCATAATTTGAACTGCTGCTCTAGTAGCTCTACGATTTTCTTTAATTTTATACTCATTAATAATAATGCGCATAGCAACGTAGCACACCACCTGCGCCAGTGTGTATGTTATTCATTTATTGTAGTGTCAAAGTAATCATTTACTTCTTTGTCTCTGATAGGCTTAGGTACCTTAATCTTTAAAAAAAAGTGGTTACAAAATTGATTGAAAATGTTTTCATTAACAAATCTGACTCTGAACCCACTGTTTTCTGCTTTCATTGTGATGCCAGTTGAAGACAAATGAGCAGCTCATAGCCCACGATACGCCTAGGAAGTTTTTCACTTAGCACTTGGCGACGGATTCCTTTATTTAACCTTCCAGAGTTCTAGGGAAATGTGATATATGAGTAGTAGCTTTTTAAAATAAAACCTATAGAGGTATAGTACATTTACCTACTGGAATAGTTTCGTCAAGTCTGTCTGTCTGTCTATCCGTCCGTATGTCACAGCCACAGTTTATTCTAAAACTATTATGATTACACAGCTAAAACTTGGAACCCGTAGTTTTTGAGATATTGCACATTTCCATCAGCCGCAAATATAACTTTGTCTTTCATACAAATACTATAAAAAAAAAAACAAAGTTTTTTTGCTTTCAAAAATATTGTGATGTTTTCTTTAGGTGGTAAGTGAACCCCAAATCCAGTTACGGGTGGCGCAAAATCCTCAGTGCGCAGGCCCAACTCGCACTTAGCTGGTTTTTGGATTGTCGTTTTGGATACGCAATAGACACAATTTGTCGGACAGGAATCACATAGATTGGACCAAACTATATCAGTGCGCACACCAAGCTTTTTTTCAACTCACCGGCTCAATGGGGTGACCATCAAATGCTCTCAAACAGTTTAATGCTTTGTCTGTATGCAAAAACAGAAAATATTTTTTATTGCAAAAGCAAGTTGCATTATTTTGTGCAGGTTTCAAATCGTTCGATATTAATATAGATTCTAATGTTCCTTTTTGAAGTTTCTTATCTTTTAATTAAAATGTGTAATGAGAATAAAAAAAAACACAACGCTTAATAAATGTCTTCGAACTGCATTTACAGATTTTTCAGGTTAATGACTTATTTTAACTAGGAACTGAACATTTGGCGCATTAAAAGTAAAGTAAAGTTAGCCTGTAAGCATCCCACTGCTGGGCAAAAGCCTTACCTCAAATGTGAGCCATTCTCCACCACGCGGGCTCAGTGCGGATTGGCAGAGGGGTGTTTGCAAGGCAAGCGACAAAACTTGCTGTCAGATTTTATCAAGCCGCCCATAGGGCCTCTGACTAGGCTTAGCGACTAATACCAATCGATATTAGCCGGGACCAACGGCTTAACGTGCCTTCCGAAGCACGGAGATGCTCGTGATATACGTCACTTATATGGTAGGAATGGTCACCCATCAAAACACCGACCGCGCTGTAAGTTGCTTAACTTCGGTATCACTACCAAAGCGCTGCCACCACTGCGTTACGTGCGCCTCACTGATAGTCATTATGTGATTGCAAATAAAAAATATAAAAAATACACATCTGCTTAGGCAGAGTACAGAATCGACTATATTGTAAACAAATTGTGTGATTTGATTATCCTATTCTCACGCAAAATCTTGGAAACACGACGCCTGTTCGCAAACAAGGAAATTTTCATTCCGATAAACATTTCGTTCGAAATACAAAATGGTGATATACTTCTTTGTAGAACGTACAATACTGTATGTATATTACCATATCCGAGATAAAACGCCCTATAAATGTAACGAACATATTTTGTTTCGCCCGAAAAAGTTTTAACCCTTTTACGATACGGGAACATATAAATTGTTGTTCTAGGGAAGATATGAATCGAATATTTGAATAAACGCTTGTTCGCAAATATTCAGTTGTACGATTCGTCGTCATTTTGCTCTGTCACTTTTACACCAACTTTATTGTGCTGGGGAGCTTTGTATTTATTTCAATTATACTTGAAGATGCGTTTGTTCGCAAGGTTAATCGAACATTTATGGTATAAAGCATATTAACTTCTTTAGATATATTGGCATCTTTTACACTAATTGTTACATTAAATTTTAAAAATAAAACCGTCACAAGTAATAGAACGGCTGAACAGATTTTCATGAGACATAGTTAATAAAAACGAAAATCGGTTTATCCATTTGGGAGCAACGATACTACAGACAGATACACATTGGACACGTTAAACTTATATTATAACATACCTCTTTTTTGCGTCAGGTCACTCAGGGTAGCACCTAAATTAAATTCGAACAAGATTTTTCGCGATACGATAACGCAACTAGATTACTCGATTTTATATATTTCACTTTATGTAACTTTTTATCAGTTTAATTTTATTACTTGATTACGGAAGTGGACTTTAGCTTGCCACCCTATAATCGGAAATACCCTTCAGGCTCAAACTCACAACACGATATTCTAACATCTCCACCAATGACTGGCTTGCTTAGAATGGAGGTCTTACTCTATTTCATACGACGCTGCCTGTATTTTTGGCCCTATTCGTCACGCTCACTCTTACTGACAAACTGACATGAGCAACAAGGACCGGTACAGTCAGAAATATAGAAATCATCGTGCATAATAAGACTTCAAACATGTACCGGATTCGAACGCAAACATTTGCACGGAGTTAAGGCGCAGAGTCCAATACCCGATGCCTTAATTGTTTGTTCCTGGTCCAATTAATAGTTGCCAGTTCCGTGGAACTAGGATGTGGCGCAAACATGGCCGACCATTGGATACAGTGCAATTATTAGCTGGGTAAAGAAAGAATAGTTTGACTGTTAAAATCTGAAAATAAAACACTTCTGTGGTATCGCTAACACACCCACAGGTGTGGGGTGGCCTGATGGCAAAGTTAGGAGTCATTTATTTTGCTAGTTGCTATAGTGATAACTAATTTCAGGTTGAAATGACCTAACGGCTTATTAAGTGGGCCTTCACGTTAGAGCGATAGCAGCGCGATAGCAGCGCGTCGCTCTAATGTGAAGGGATAACTGCTGTCATTTATGTATGAAATTGACAGCAGCGTGACTGTCGCGCTGCTAAAGTCGCCTAAGTGTGAAAGAGCTCGTAAAAGACTAAAATTACGCTTATAGGAGAAACAAACTCATTTGAATTCGGTGTATGATGTCTGGTGATTTTATTTATTTTTAACTTTATAATGACAAATAACATCTTAGCCTGCCTGTGACCACGAATGCTGTTATGTAATGCATTTGAAACGTCAGGCTTTTATTTAAAACTAAATGTTTGTGAAATCAATCCAAAGTGTTTCCATCGATGAATTATATTCGCGTAAACTTCAGAACCATAATATATAGGAAATGTTTGTCAAACGTTTTTAAGCAAAACTATTGTGCAAAATATTAAATATAATTATGTCTATTTGTAGGTCAAATTAATTCTACTAACTGTGCCGAGTGTTGTGTTGTTGTTATAACTTTGTTACCCAAAAGAGCACTCAAGTACCTAATGTCGTCTTCTATACCTATAAAATGCTTTGTCCTGAACGACTGACTTATTGATTGACTGACTGACTGACTGGTGGATCAACGCACAGCCTAAACCGCTGATCGTAGAAACCTGAAACTGGGAGGGTGTGTTCTTTGTATGACGTAGGGATCCGATAAGAAAGGATTTTTCGAAATTCTACCCCTAAGGGGGTCAAAAAGGGGAGCAAAGTTTGTATGGAACAACGTGATCCCTTGGTCCAATCTACTTCAAATTTTGCATACACATTCTTTTACAGAATTGACGGAAGATTTATTTTATATTTTTTTGCAATTAATCTCCTAAGGGGGTGAAAAAGAGTGACCAAATTATTCTGGGGGTAATTTTCTTCGAAGTTGATATCAAAACTCTTTAGTGCTAATGATAAAAATATTTTGTATATCATTTTTGACAATTATTTGACATGTCTGAGACACAATGTTTTGACACATGTTTGTTGTGTTTGTTATTGATGTTGCTCTTGAGAAAATGCTCGAGAAGAGATTTTATTCCTTAAAACAGTAAAGAATATTTTTTTGTGTTTAAACAGGGTAGGTATCAAGCGGTCTGTGTACAGTGTAGATTGCAGGTCATCTGTTCATATTGTCGGTGGACATTCAACGCTGTTTCTGTGGTCGAAGGGTGTCCAATCTTTTTTTTTTTTGCAAACTTTTCGTGGGGGCCTATGTTTAGCAGTGGACGGCTTTTGGGTATTGATGATGATGTTGATGGAGTAGATCCCTACATAGAATTAACCCTTTGAATAAAATTCACGATTTGAATTCAAGAAAGTAGAGTATTCGCTATGACTATAAACAAAGCTCAAGTTCAAACTCTTAAGGTAGCGGGAGAAGACTTGAAGGAATTTGCTTCTCCCAAAGCCTGTATGTGGCGTGATGCTGTGTAAGCACACGGAGTATAGCCTGGTTTTTTCATTAGCTCTCGAAAGAAATATACGATTGACGATAGGCGTAGTAAGTATTTCCATTTGGTTGTAAAATAAAAAGATATTATCCCCGTGTAAGTTTGACCAGATTAAAAACCGGGCTGCGTGTTGTGTGTTTATAAAATATAACATTTATCTTTACGCATTTTCACGTATATATTAAAAAACTAGATGTTTTTGTTTGTTTGTTTGAACGCGCTAATAACATGAACTATTGGTCCGGTTATAAAATATGTTAGCTACATTGTTAGACAGCTAATTTATGAGGGAAGGCAATAGAAGTAGTTTAATGCGTATAGGCTTATAAATATTTTCGCTACGATCTATCTATGGGAACCAAACGGAGTAAAACTATTACGCGCGTACGAAGTCGCTGGCGGGCCGCTAGTCTATTTACAAAACGTCGCGCCGCTTTGAATTAAACATTTCATTATTTACTGCACATACATTTTAATTTAACATGACGTTAGGAACACTAACTACTTAACATCTTCAGTAGTCACAATTAAAAAAGGTAAAAAGTAGTAAGAAGATGGTACTCAAATATTTACAAAAAATCATCCGATCAATGCAAACAATAATGTACCCTGGATCTGAACCCTGAACTTATAATAAATCCTTCCGTTCAGATACGCTATATTGTATAAGTCCAATACATATATGATAATATGTGACTTATATTACGACTAAGAAATAATAATGCTTTTAGTACCACCATCTTCTACCTCTTGTAGGTAGGCTTTCATTTGTGAAATTTAATTATAAAAATACAATCACTGATCAGGCTGGATATATCTTTCAAACGATTTTCTTTGCATTATGTATCTTACAAGTAGAAGTAAATTTTTTTTTTACATCTATCTTAAGAATCAGATTGTGATATATCGCTTCAGAAATAACCATTTATATTATTCGTACTCAACTAAACTGCAATTCACGTTTCCCTCTACGCACACAATACTGCACGTTTAGCTAAATGACAGCACGCATCTAAAAGCCTATTCAACTCGGCTTCAAAAGCAATCTGCGGCCTTATCGCCTAATTTCCATTTCCACCAGTTCAAGTCCGACTGATGGCCGCTTAACGAGTCATCCGTTTTGAAGATAAATATTGATTGGTTGCTGAGAGTGGTAAAACGTTTTTTTTTTTTTTGTTTTTGTGTTCCAGAAATGTTGAGACAGGCTGAATAAAATTTATTTTATCCAGTCTTCAAAAGGCAGTTGAGAAATTGCAAAATAAATAACCATCTTTTTGCTAAATGTTGTTAAATCACTTCAATTAAGTTTTTCTGTGAAAATTATAAAATACGAGCGTTGCATGTGAATATTGGATTTTCCGTGTAATCATTTTTTCCAAGTTCAACCCTGCATAAACGATTTTCGGAATCAAAACAATCGGTTGTGTAGTTTTATATTTCTTTTTAAATTTCTATAAATAATAAATAAAATAACTTTTATTTCAGGTACTTATCGCCCCACATCGAATACAATTTAAACTATGTCAAAATATTGAAATTAAATGAAATTAAAAGTTAAAATTAAATAATAAAAATAATAGGTTTAGTCGATTACACGTGACCGCATACTATAAATAAGTACTTGAAAAGGTAAACACACTAAGGCATTTAATTTTATTGGAGATTTTACAGCTCTACTGTATAAAAAAGAGTTTCATAAAAAAAGATTTCACTATACTTATTAATGTCCACTCTCAGCAATTTCAAAATAGCTTTGAACGTTATCAACACGAAGGAACATAACTCTTTATAGAAATAAATAACGGGAAACCAATCCAGAACGACAAAATAGTGACGTAATTTATTCCCCAAACACGGCGAAACCAAAACAAACGTACCACACATTCCTTATTCCCCAAAAGCCTTAACAGCTTAACAGAATAGGCCGGGAGCCGGGTGAAAAAAGTGCTGCCTTATTGATCTAATTAAAGTAATTTCAAAAATATTTTATCCATCCGATAAAATTTCAGAACATGCTGGTAATTGCAATGATTTATGTTGCTGACAGTTTTTTAGCAACACAGGTAGTAGGCAACAGAAAACGGCACCAATTTTTAACCGACTTCAAAAAGGAGGACTATCAATTCAACTGTATATTTTTTTTACTTAGTGTTAGCATTCTGCCCCTAGATTTAGCTTGCGAGCCTAGCCAATTGCATATGTGGTACCTATTGCCGTAATCAACAAACTTTATTTGTATTTGGTTTTTAAATATATAAAAAAAATACAACAAAAGTTCACGGTTCTGATCGTTGAATAAAAAACAGATATCAGGTTTAATAACATACTTACTTATAAAAAATCCTAATAAGGGTTCGTTTGTTTCTGTCAGAAGTTTCAGCAAGAAAAAAAAGTAGTACAAATATTTTAAAATCAACGTAACGCCACGTCCTGGTCTAAAATAGGGAGAAAACGAAAATCTTCCAGAACCTTAAAAAATATGTTAAAACGGATTCCGTACGTCAAAGGCTTTACACGCGAGCTTTTTATTGCCATGGTCTTTTTTGTTTCCGCTTGAAAAAAATATTGGATTTAATACGAACTAAAATCAAAGGAAATCCTTTAAAACTCGATTCTAATTAGTCTCAAAGCGGAGTTATGGTTTTAACTACTTAGTAAAAATATATTTTTTAAGTAATTGATGTAGAAAACAACTAAAATACGTCTAGTTTTAATTAATTACCCTTTTTTGTTTATTTCGGTTTTATTTATTTATTTTATTTAAACTTTATTGCACTGTAAATTGTACAATTGGTGGACTTAATGCCAGTGCCACTCTACCAGTCAACCGCTTGGGAATGCAGAAAATTTAATCAGTGGTGGAACGTTTTCGTTGTATTGAAGGACTATAAGGTTTTTACTATTCAGCTAGTACAAGATAACGGTAATAGGTAGAATAAAATGGATTATTTTTAAATAAGTAGTCAGGTTTTAAAATTGTTTAATTAAATTTCATGCATATTATTATTACACATCATTTTCGTAATGTATTCGGTATTGCTAAGCTTCTCAATACAGTCCATGGAAACGTGGACAAACATTACCACAATGGTTGAAAGGCTCCATAAATCTAGTATCCACGCATCAGCAGCAATCAAATGCGTAATAAAATAAAACATCAATGGTTTCCCTAGGCCGTATCGCGTTTGCAGAGAGAAATGGACCATAACTGTCAGTCGCTAGATGTTACTGCGATGTTTAAGGCACAGTCGTCAAATTGGAGGGGTGATTACGTAACGTGCAAGCATTAACGATACGATTGCATTTCGTGTGTGGCATGAGAAAATACATGAAGTAAAATTGCAGCCACGCTATGTCAAAAGTTGTTAGCTAGAGACTTCTTCTTCTTCTTTTCGGGGTGCACGAAAGAAGCCTCCCCGCGGAGCTAGTCACCGTAACGGAGTGGCTAGGCTGACTGATTCTTTCACCACAATGGCAAATCCCCAAACACCAAAACAAAGGCTCTTTTCAGACCCAGCTAGAGACTGATAACTACAGTGTTTATAAAAAATGACACTACGGCTCTTACTCTGACGAAAAACACATTTTTATAATTCTTTGGTGCTTGAATTATGTTAAACTTGTAATTTAATTTAAGCTGGTACGTAAGTATTTTTGGGAAATTTCCTTAAATTTTAAAATGAAATATCTTGTATGGATTTTGGACGCAAGCCGTTTTCCACGTAGACGAAGCAAGTATTTTTTTTTTTTAAATACAGAAATGTGTTGTACAAAAATGCAGAAGCATTAAGTATCGTATTCAAACCACGAGGAACATGAATAATCGTACGACTTAGTCTTAAGTGTGCGCAATCTAGCTCCACCCAGTTTAGTGTCGTTTCACTTATCTTTGTTTTAAAAGTTTGTTCCTTTTCTCCCCCCACTGTTGTCAGGGGTTGACAGCCATTAGGACAATTTCCATTCCAAGGAGCGTTACAAACGAAAAATGTATTTGTTTTTCTGACATCTCTCCCCGAGTAAGGTTTTTAAACGTTTATCAAGATTTCTATGTGCATTTTAAAATAGGCCAACCACTATTTTTCTGACAGGCGTTCTTTGTGAAATATCAGAAAGTACGCTTTGAAAATAGATAAATACCGATTTAGTAGACGCGCGTTGATAAGTAAGTAAATACGTATTTGAGTGTGACATTAAAGTATTTTGAGGTACTGGGTACAGTTTTTACACTTAAAAGTTATAAAATCTATTCCATTTCGGTTATGCTGAAAATAATATTGTAGGTTTTGATGTCCAATATAATGTTATGCTCACACCATTTTAATTATGTCACAATGTTTTCATTCGTTTTTTTAACGAAGTGCTACTAAATAACTGGCCCCTTTTTCACATTTTCCCGTTTCTTTTAAACTTGAAATAACTTGGTCCGTTTTCAAAACGGATCCTAAAAATGTTCTTGTGTCGTCGTTTGCCAATCTCGTCCGTGTGTAGTTTAATAAAACATATGTATGCGCTTTTACACACTGCGATTTTTTGTGGAGAAATAATTTCATTTTATTGCTTTCGTATCGCAGCTAGACTTTGCAGTGCATAACTACACAGCACCTTTTCTCGCATGGTTTGTGTGTTGAATATGATAAATTTGATAGGTATTATATCCAATCTCGTCTATATTATCACTTACCAGTTGTTGGTGACATCGACATCAATGAATAACGAAGTGATATAAAAATTTAATACATTTATTGTTAAAAACATGGTCAACAAGATAATAATGGAACATATTCATCACTTCAGCATGTTTTGTGGCTAATGTACGATTTAAATGTCGGTAGACATCATTGAGTACAGCAAAAATAGTTTGAAAAACTGTAACCCGATTACGAATAATCATTTTACTACCCTAAATTTTGTTTTCTTTCATTTACCTAATATCCCACTCGTTATGAAGGCAAGCGCCCAAATATAAATTGGTGTAGCATTCGCTATTTTGCTTTTTCTAACAAAAGGTAGCCTATGTTATCCAGACTATAATAAGGAATCTATTGATATTGAAATTGATTTATATCTGATCCACCAAAGTCAGCTCAGCAGTTTAGCCGCAAACGTAGAACACACATAAAAAATCTTAATATACATATGAGCTAAAATCATAACACTGCCATAGTCGGGTAAAATGTAGGAGTGTGTAAAAGCCCTTAAAGTTTCTGTCTACCTGCTGGATCTAGTTTGTTCTGGCATCTTGCGCGGAATATTGCATACGTTCCAACGGCTGCTTCCAATACACTGTTTCACTTTACGTTTGCTTTTATTTGAACTGATATTGACTTCCGAGTTATTTTTCAATTTGTTTAGCAATGGCCTCAAAGTGCGCCAATTCAATTCGCCAACCAATTTGGTAATAACTAACGTTTATGTGATCGATTCCAAAAGCACTCTCAAAGAGTAATTAACTCTAGTTTAGTCTCTTTCTTTGCTGTAGAGAATACGGATTTAAGATTACAACCAAAAAAAAATTTCTTAGTTACATAACGTGCTCATTATAACACGCGAGCAGCACTTGATGACGTTACCATCATCATCATCATCAGCCAAAGGACGTCTACAGCTGAAGATAGGCCTCTTCCACGGTTTCCTACAGCTACTGATTCATCCTGCGATCGTTACAAGGTCGTCTGTCCATCTTGTTGGTGGACGTACTATGCTGCGTCTTTGGTCAAAGGGTCTACAATCTAGAACTTTTTTTGCCCCACAGCTATCAGTTCTTCGCGCTATGTGCCCTGTCCATTGCCACTTGAGCATACTGATAATTAGGGCTATATCCGTTACCTTAGTCCTTTTCCGTATCTCCTTATTTCTGATTTGATCTTGTAGAGTAACAATATGACATTGATGACGCCATCTCGACGATAATGTTAACAAGTCACTGGCACATTAAAGACAGGCGACAAGTCCCGCTGTCTGCAAAAGTCACATCGAAGTCGTATCGACAGAAAACTGCTGGCTGTGCTCTTAATGTCTACATGATTCGATAATACCTTTTTGAACACGGATTCTCAAACGATAAGAGAAATTACCCGTAATTAAGTGATTAGCGAACGAAAAGCAATCTCGACCCAAGAGAGCACTCGACGCAAGACGCGTCGGCCGCACCCGCCACTTCGCTCCGATCGCCTTTTTACGGTCAACGAGGGTATAGAACTAAATTTAATTAATAATTGTACGTTTGAGACTTGTGATTTAAATACCAAAATCGTTTATATCTGCTAATAACTCGAAAGCTTCGTAAGATATAATAGTGATTGAATAAATGATACCCTATGCATGGTGATATTTGGCTGCAAGAGCGATATGTGAATGGAGACCATTAGGTTTATACACTTAAACCAATGCAACTCTTTTTGTTCTTTGATATCGAGAACAAAAGTGGTTTGAATTTAATAAATTTAATTAAATACTAACTACATACGTACAACACAAAGATACATAGGTATTTATCAGGCGTAAAAACACCCGTTTTTATACGACAATTATTACGAATATAAACTTTTGTATAAAACATCAAAGTCATCTATTCAAAGTCAAAATAATTCTGATTACAATGTCCTTAGTACTTTGAGCAGCCTCGCAATTAGCCGCATTATTAGCAACGTCCCAACGCTCTTTGATTCTCATGTTAGGCTATAAGATACCTCTATTGATCACCCAGCAGCAGAGGGCTGAATCGATAATGATTAATACATCGCGGGCGACTCAATCGGTAGATAAATGACCCCATCCGACGACTGAGGGAAATACAAAGGAGAGATGACGGAACGGAAATTCGGAAGGAAATATTTCTGATTTGAGTGATTCAACAATGTTTTTCTTATGTAAATATCGTAAAGGTTCTTGCTTACTCGTGATACAAAGTCGCTTTGAGAATATCAAATAAGTTAAAGTTATTATTTCAATCTGGAAAGATGGATTTCCTCCATCCATGATTGTTCACAAGTACTGTGTACACAAGTGCGTTTTTAATTTAATTTAACAAATCAAAAATTTAGAAAGAATAATGTAAAAAAGTACACAAACATTTTCAGAAATTTCCAACGTCATATAAACTACTTTAAACTACCTATTAGTGAATATAATATACACATACAAACATTCCCACTGAATTGATGCATCGAAATAAGCTAAATTTATTCATGCGTAAAAGAAAATAAAATCAACTTGATTAGAGAAGAAAAAGCAGCTACCTAATCGATAAATGCAAAACAGTTTTACGTGAATTGAAAACACAAATACAGGGTCATTTACCTCTTATACTCGTAAATACAATATACATTAACATTATGAGCTTAAACCAATTTACACTATACATTCATTTCAGACACAACCAACGGGAATATGATCTGATTGGATAACATGTTGCAATGTATCCCACTAATGTACGGAGAGCAATTAGCAAATACTACTGAATGTGGATTTTGTGCTTATGACCACACAAAGCATAAAGGTCTGATCGCAGTGTAATGTTTTAAAATACGATGTTTTATTGAAAGTCAAATAAACTATGTTATATTATCTGTATACAGGATTGGCGGAAGGGTATTTGCAAGGCAAAGAACCAATCTTGCTGTCAGATTTTACCAAGCCGACCTTATGGAGCCCGCGTGGTGGAGTATGGCTCATACTACCTCATACTTGAGGTAAGGCATTTGCCTTGCAGTGGGATGCTTACAGGCTAACTTTACTTTTTTATCTGTATAGCACTGCATCGTGCTTAAGTTATTCTTATGCAAGCATGATTGAAGAATAAGTCAATTCAGTACCTAAAGTTTTATCGAACTCAAGTGTTATTGCCTCTTATTAAGCATATACAAAAATATGAGTAGCCAAATGACACAATCTATAAAGTAACACAATTTATTATAATTTTTTTTTAAATACAAATCAGTAAGATAGCCAAAGTACTTTAACTCCTGTTGCGACTCGCTTTAAACGCTGCCTAAAGACACAGAATATATAATAGTACTACATACTATAGATAAACAGTCCGCATGCATACTTTATAAGTTCAAATTGAATATGTCAACTACACGGCCTTCAGTAATGACAATTATTAAACATAAATTTGAACTGAAATACCTAATTGATATATTTCTGTGAACACTTTACTGTTTGGGATGGAATATAACTAGGAAATGTCATGTTTAATTACCGCTTTGTAGGTACAGATGTTACTTTCGTACTATTGAGGTGGAAATAATTGTTGTTTGGGTTAAGCGTGAGTTTCACCTTCAGCATGGTTACATTAAATGGTGATCATCAGATGCAAAGATATGTCACAATTTAGTTACTAGTGCAAGAAAACTATATGGTTGTACAAAATAAGGTTTGGGGGTTTTCCTCGATTACGTACACCAAAATCTCATCAGATCCTGACTTTGGAAACAAAGAGACCAATTTGGGAGTATATATATAATGTAACAAATGTAAACAAAACAAACAGTGGAATTGGAACCTCCTCTTTTTTTTAAATTGGTTAAATAAGTAAAAATTTATCTTACTTTTTACATCCTACTCGTATATTGGAAAGCAGCAAACTGCGGGCGTTCGTCCACTTAAGGCGTCTGCACACTGCAACTGCGTGTAACTTAATTAAAAACAGTTTAAGCGCTGTTAGGCGCTGCTTTAAAGTTTACGAGCGCAATGTAATTTATTTGCTAATAGTCCACCATCGCGTAGTTTTACTAAAGAATAGGTAGTATGTATGTAGGATATGGACGTGGAACGAAACGTAAGAAGTAAGAAATGACTGACGAGAGAGAGTGAGAAGAGAGAAGAACTTTTGAATTTGAATGAGGAACGCGGAAGTTGACAATTATTGACATTGTGATTGAAATGTGAGGAGAGTGTGAGTCTTTGGGAGTGATTATTAGTGTAAAGAGTAGGGTGGTTATGGTGGTTTGAGGGTAGAAACAGATATTTTAGTTAAATAGGTTATCCTGTATTGCATCGATTTAATAAAGAAGTGTATAACCGATAAGGCGAGTTCCCAACCCTAGTTTAACTTCTACAAATTATAGAATATGGTGGAATGGAACTTAAGAAGTAAGAGATGACAGACGACAGAGACTGAGAAAGAAGAAGAACGTTCGAATTTGAAAGAGGAATACAGAAGTGGACGTTATGATTGACATGAGAATAGTGTGAGGTTCTGAAGATGAAAGCTAGAGTTAAGACGTGATTATTGTTACAATAGAAGACGTTTATTATACCAATCCCGTGTATTTTCTAATACTCAAACCCCGAGCCGCACATTTAATTACGGATCTTTAACATTGAAAAGATTATTCTTATTTTAATATTTTTCAGTATGAACCACTCTCAGAAGCTAACATATATAAAAATACTTCTGTTTTAAAATATGAAGATTATTTTTTTCGTATTGTGCGAAAATGTTATGCGTGCACATGGGAAAATATTACTGGAAACTGGCGGCGGTTAGTAAAAATCAAACTTTTTATTTATTATCGGATACGATTGCTTATAAATGGACGAAAATTCGCAGATGTTTCGATGTTTTTTTCAGAAGTGTAAAACCCAATTTGAAGATTGAAAGCCTTGGGTTTGTAAATTTTCAAAATATCCGAATATATCAATTCTAGTTTATGTTTGTTTTGTACGAGTATCGAACAAATTGGGCTTCTCTTTTTTTCGGCGTAGCCAAACAACTTTCAAATGAAATGCAGGTCTCTGTACTCCGTGTTTGTAAAAACAGCAAAGCAAAGATCTAATATAAATACACTTTAAGTTTGTTTGATTATTTTTGAGAATAAAATATTAAGCAATTTATAAAGACAGTCATTGCTGCTTTTCCAGTAATTGTATCGTGAATTTATTCTATATATTTTATTCTAAGAAATCTGGGACTGGATAGTATAACAGTTAATTTGGACTTAATATTCTTAATATATTCTTACCTTATGTATGACTAAGGCCCAATTACGTCATGCATTGTAATGGTAAAAAGTCGTTACCAATGGTTGAATATTTAAGATTGTATGTCTTGTAGAAAAAATACCTTAACACGTTCCGGGACACAACTCCAGACACAATAGATGTTTTATTGCTTTCTCGCCTATAGGCGTTTACAGTCCCGGAACGTGTTAAACAATGCTCATAATGCCATTCTAACATTTGGTTAGAACTAGTAATTCGTAACCCTTGAGTAAGGAACTAGCCAGCTTTATTATTTACCAAAACTGAATTTAATTTCGGGGCAATTTTTAAAAGTGAATCGGTTCAACGTCATGCGTCGTAACCATTTAATCACTTAGGTTTTGAGATCATTAAATGGAATGAAAAACTTAATTACAGAGACTGTCTTAGCGATTTACAGTTACTACAGCAGTTCACACACATAACTCACACATCAATGAATGGATAATATAACTTTGAAATGAATTCTAAATCTTGAATTCAGTTCAGCAGAGCTTATATTGAGATAATTATGAGCTAGTTAAAGCCGTATCAGTCTTGTAGTGATCAGCTCAGTTCTAACACTGTTACATCTAGCTTGACAATAGCAAAGAGCCAATTTTGGGAAACTAAGGCTTTGGTTTTGACAAGAATGAGCTGAAATTCTATTAAGTTTGAGCAGTTGTATAACTCTGTGAGCACATAGCTAACGCAGATTGAGTAGCCTTGGTCTCAACAAGTTAAGATTTAATGGTGATGTCATGAAACTGACAATGTACGTACGTAACACGGCTTAACCAATTTTAATAGTTCTAATATATTGTAAGATAAAAATATATATTATGATGGAGACTAAAAAGTTAGTTTTATCTGGCGGACCATCCTTACTGGTGTATAAGAAATGTAAGCTGGTACGGGAAGCGCGAGCAAAGCCGTGTTGAATAAAATATAAAACTTTTATTAAATTTAAAGTTTCCTTAGCTACATTTTGAAACGGAGTTGCTGTAAGCCTACTTACATCTGCTTGCATAGTGAAAATTTACTTGCCATGAACAGACGCTGTTTTGACGTCGGAAGCAGTGGGTTTTCATAATCAAGTTATTGTTAGACAGGTAAGAGCGATTCCCTTTACAAAGTAATCACACCAATTAGAGAATACACCAAGGATAATAAATAAGTTTTAAAACAGCTACAGATGGTTAATGAATCTTTTGAATACTGTTGAAATAATTAGTGATCTTCTTCTTCAGAAAAAAGAAAATAACAAGTGCTCAAGGGAGTTCAAAACTGTTACGTTACGACTGGTGTAGAGAATTTTAAGGAGAAAACCGGTTCCCATAGAAAATTTTCAGAGCTGTAACTTCGCCTATATTGAGGTCATAGTTTTCTCATGTGGCTCAATTTCACTATTATTTTCAATGCCCAAATCAGTGAATTAATTTACTGAAAATTAAAATCACCATTTTGGAGGTTTATGGTGAGGTGTTCGTAGCGCAGTGGTGGCAGTGCTTAGGTAGTAATTACCGAAGTTAAGCAAGGGCGCGGTTGTGTTTGGATGCGTGACCATTCCGACTTTTTAAGTTACGTATATCACGAGAATCTCCGTGCTTAGGAAGGCACGTTCAGCCGTTGATCTCAAGTAATACCGATTGATATTAGTCGTTAAGACTAGTCAGAGGTCATAACATCTGACAGAAAGGTTAGGCGCTTTCCATGTAAACACCCCTCCACCAATCCGCACTGACCCCGCGTGGTGCTATGACAAATTGTTTTAGTATGTATGGCTCGAAATACCAGTCAAAGTTTAGGTAAGGATTTTGCCCAGCAGTAGGACGTCGTTACAGGCTAACTTAACTGTTTATGTTCACAAAATTCAGTACCTAATTAGTGCCCTAAGTTATCTAAAAGTGCTTGTTTAAAGTCACCATACTTTGTAAATGAAACTTAAATTCTGTTGAGATTACATCATGGCATCGATGAAATCCTACTCGCACTACTGAACACGCTGCTATGTTTTTGTTTACCCCAGTTTTAATGGCTATCACGATTATTGATACTCTCGCTGCATTTCTATTCCGACACAATTATCAAAATGGCGATTTCTTTTTCTTCCAATTTTCGTAACCGCGCCACCCATTCCGCTCGATAAAGTAAGACTTTTATGGGCAAACAAACATAATACCTGAATTCAATTTTGTAAGTACCGTCCAAAGAAGATAACAAAGTTTTTGGGACAAAAAACGGAATGCCGAGCCGTGGCTCGTGTATTGTTTGAAACGGCACCGGCAAGAGATTTGTTATAATCTATTCTGGGATAGTTTAATGTCCCATTTTGGTTGGGTTAGGAGATTAGTGAAATAAGGCTTAGAACTGTTCTGATTGCGAAACTGGTCTGGCACTTCTCAACTACCGGAAAGTAGTTGCCTTAGTTAGTACCTTGTTAGGCTAAATAAGTACTTTTACAAATTTAATTGATTTTTGATTTTATACTTATGGAAAACGCATACAAGGACACGTGTTTAAAAATATATTTATACCTAGATGTAGTTCTTGGAGTGGAATTTGCTTTCTTTTCAATTGTGATTGGTAAACCTATAATGTAATGAGAAGTGACGGTGATCAATCGGCATTAAATTCCAAACCAGCATTATGATCAAATCAGCTGAAACTCTGAATTGAGCAAACTTAAGCAAAGGTTGCCCAATTTTACAGAAACAGATATTTGAAACAGTAATATTAAATTGAATCTCCACCTGCCTAGGACGATTTCAAAGGTGCATGCAACTAGCAAAACAGATCGCAGCAGAATCACAAGCTCGGGGCCAGAGTCAAAACTGCAACATCTAATCTCGATCGCATCTAGCTACGGAAATTGAAAGGAGATAAAATTTCGCCGTGCGCCGCCCACCACCTGTGGACGCGATTATTGAATCGGTGGATATACGATAACGCATGCTCTGACAATCATTATCTACTAATAGTGGCACCATGCACCTTTGACTACGCAAATATTGATAGTTCATACTTTTATTCTCCTTTTCAGACTGTTTAGCTATGATTTTCAGTAAAATTATATAATAAACGGAATTTTTTTTTGAATTGTGAAACTTTGAACAGGAAATAGTGTGAACATACTTATTTTTGAAGTATACGCGAATACTACACATTTAATAAAACATAATAATAATAGTGTGAAGCTGGCACAAATTGTAAATAAAAAAAAACTATTTGTAATGTTTGTAATAAAATTGCATTCACATCTATCATAATCCTAATATTCATAGTTGAATTGAATACGAATGAAAAGTTAAAAGTAACTTAAAGTGGCACTCAATATTGACAAGTATCATGAATAACACCAGAATATAACCCCAAGTTGCAATCTTACCAGCAATGCACTGATGCAAGCACAAGATACGGGTCGTTCTCGATGAGATATTTATTTGTAGACTTGGTAAAATTCATTTTTGATCGAGACGTCTGGAAAATATATTTTGAAATTTCATCTTTCAGCTCGTCGCGACCCAAAGTTTTGTCTGATTAGAATCTGAGAATATATTTGTATAGATCAATGCATTTGGAACTTAAAATAATAGACAAATAAAAAAAAACGAGAGGAATTTATTTAAGCTCTCGTACATTTTTTTGTGATTTTAACTTTACATTAGGTAAAAAGGTAAAAATTACATTGTTTGAACCTTTCTGTATTTCCTATAAAATAATGAGTATTTTTTTTTGTTGTTGAAAGTATTGTTATTTATGAAGCAAGATTTGATCGAACATTAACTGATTGTATGTACAATAGTATTCTATAGAGATTAGAACCGTCCCATTAAGGAAATACATTAGATAATAGCTACTCGTGTGATCTGATTGTGATCAGGAACCTTGCTGTAATCATTACATGTAGGTACAAAGCAAAGAGCTTATTATAATGTCTAGTTGTATTAGGCTTATAATCACAGTACGCTGCAGGAAATAAGTTGCAAGCTAAAAGGCTTCATGCTATATTATGTACTTACATTACAAACGGTTTCAAAGCGAATTCATTTTTGTAGATTACTTTTATTATTATTTCTAATACAGGATTATCGTGTATTTGTTTTAAATAGCACGCACTTTTAACAAAATGAGAATTTTATTACGCAAACAATTAGTTTGGAGGTCGTATATGTTTCATTACCTACATTTCTGTGCGCAATGCTATATCCTTCCCTAAATTCCAGCCGTCAAATACATCAAATAGATTCAATACTAAATTAATTGAGCAAAACTGATCAGTGATAAATAAGTTAGTGTGGAACAGGGGTATTTCAATTTGTTGATAACCAAATTATGCTCTGTTGCTAATCGTATTGGCAGTTGTGGGTTCGGTTCGTTAATCCAATAGTAGGTATGCATAGCAGATTGTTGGGATTACTGTCACAGGTTCGACTCGCGGGTAAAGCCTTTAATGTAGGCTATTTGCATATTTAGTTTTAGTTTCGTTGTTGCCCTATTGAAAAAATATTACATACTCCGTCCAATTTTACACGAACCAAACCATCAGAAACCTATTTGCAGTTTTAAAGCGCTGAAAATCGAATAGCTTTTTGCTTACACCCAATCAACATTACTACTGTCGTTCGTATTCTGGTAAATTAAACAAAAGTCACGATTCCTATTATCTGAGAAAATGCCGGCGACACAAAAATACAAGTGGACGGCCGGATTTACAATTAAGATTACAGTGGCTAAATGAAATCTAAACAAGAACCGCTCCTGTGGTCGTAAAAAAAACCAAGGTTGGCGAATCCTTTATTTATTTCAAGCAAAGCAAAATCAGCTAAAAATGTACAGAGATAGGCAAGTTTACGTGCAGGTGTATTAAAGACCTTACCTTAGCTTTCATATAGTAAAACAATTCTGTTCAAACTAAGTTGACTCTATAAGAGGTAGATGAGTACACACTTTTTGAATTTTACCAAACTTTAGTAATTTAATATTATAGAACAATATCTGGTTATAAAGTTGCATCGCCTTTAAATGTCATATTCAATGCTGTTCAAAAGTGCATTTATCAAACACAATACAAGTTATTACATTTTTACAGAAAGAGTAGGATTTCAATAATTCAAAGCAACGAATGGCCACCTTACGTTTGATGACCTATGATACTAACGCGCGTTTTGAAAACACAGCATCACGACTCGCGCAATAAACAGATTCAATTTGGCATCGATGCAAGAAGCGCATAAGCATAGATGCTAACGTGCGTTAATATCGATGCAATCGCCAATACTCAGTACATAATTTTTCGATTTCTAGCTTCTGCATCATGACTGCATCGATACTAACGCGCGTTAGCATCACGACTGTATAGCGCAGAGTTTAAAGGTTAAAATTTTCAATGCTGCATCGCGACTGCATCACGTTTGCATCGCTGCTAAAAGTCGGAGATTGTAAGTGGTCTAAAGCTACAGATGCAGCGTAAAACAGCTGACAGAGCGTATCTGTGACACGTCCCATCGCCATGTGCTGGAACAAACAATATAATTTTCACCTACCTTGACATAAGGGAAAAATAAGCAGAAGTGAAAGAGCCTTAATTTTTGAATCAATATTGGATCCAATCCACACTGAGCCCGCGTGGTGGAGTATGGCTCATACTACCTTATATTTGAGGTTAAGCCTTTGCCCAGCAGTGAGATACTTACAGGGTAACTTTACTTTACTTTACTTAATGTTTAGGATGCTCGTAAAGTGTGAACTAATGCTCGGTGTTCCATATTATTCAATTGGTTTATTCTTCTATTTATCTTTCTGATTGGAACTGAACCAACAGTAAATATTTAATTTTTTTTAGTTGTTTACATTATTTTGGAGATAAAGTTTTCTGTACCATCTTGCATTGCGCTTTTGCCGAGCGCAAATAAAATAGCAATTGATACTGCCACTGCAGAATTTCAATTTGAAATAAAAGGCTACCCGATTGCACCGACGTATTACATTAAATAATTGAAAATTTTAAGCTGTTGAATATAATTTGTATTTCTCTATTAGTGATACCATACATTCAATTCTGGGACCATTCGTCTACAGGGTGTTTTTGCAAGGGGGTGCCAAATTTTTGGAGGTGATGAGACCATCAATATGGACAACTTTTACTATGAGACCATCGTTCGAACCTTAATTTTTTTTCTGCCTCTCTATACAGTATCGTTAATGTAGCTGACTGATTTTGTGTGGGGTACCTGAAATTTTATTTAAGATTTCCACCATCATCCCACAGTAAAAGTTGTTCGTATTGATGGTCTCATTCACCTCCAAAAATTTGGCACCCCCTTGCAAAAAAACCCTGTATAAATAATCTGGTAATTTTTATAAGTTTTGATATGGATTCAATATGCATCAGATTTTATCACTTTCTAAAATGCTCATAGGGCTGAATTGAATTCATTTTTTTTCAATATACTGTAAGTTGCGGAGGAACGTAATCTTGTTCTACTATGATATATCTATTTATTTATTTAAGAACTTTATTGCACAAGTAACAGTGTACAAAAGGTGGACTTATTGCTAAAAGCATTCTCTCCCAGTCATACCTTTAGGTCATGCAGAAAGATCGTAAGTATTATCTATATAGCTATAAAGCTGAATATTAATATATATGTTTAAAAAGTTGAAAGCAAAATCTAGTTTAACCCAATAAAAGTACTTCCTGGTTGAAAGTGTACCGGTCATAACATTAGGCATGGTCGTTCCCGCCCAATCTACTAACGAATGGCGTGAATTGCAACCGAAACGCAACACTATTGTGGGGCCACGGAATTAGTGAAATATTAGAAGTAACAATCAGGCCCAAAATATACGTAGTATTGTTAATCGTTCATACTAAACAATTTTTACACGACTCTTTCTCTCTCTATGTAGTGTCTATAAAGTCACATGAAAATACGTGCTCACTGCATTTTTTAAGTATCGTTAACAGACAGAGACGGTGGAAGACATTGTTTAATAGTAATTTTGTAGTAGAGATAATAAAAAAACTAGTTTTCATTACAAATCTTGCTTATCGGACAAGCATAATATGTGTTAGAGAATAGCATGAAGGGCTTGACTTCAAATTATGTAAGTATTTTTTAACATGCTACGAGATTTTGTAGGTCATGCATAATATTTCAGCAGCTTTTACTAATCCGCTCACTTAATGGCCCCAAATTTAGGGCAATTACAACTGGTGGCCTGGGCACGAGACAGTGAAATTGGCTAATAAGCCTTAGGTTACGCATGGGTCGAACCGACCGCACCTTACAGAGTATGAAGGGATTTGCCTTAAGCCTAACAGCCTTGGTTGGATCTGCGATCTTTGCTTTGATAGTAAGCCCTCATCGTGTTTATGCTTTCGCAATGTATGACAGTACATAATAACATATCTGTAATTTACTATTTTTCTATAAGTCATTTCATTTATTGAATTTAGCCTGGATGATACAAGTATTATTACGACTTATATCGTTATTAAAAATACTTACTTATATTTTTTAGTTACTTACTTTTTTTATTTACTATTTTTTTACTACCTTATTAACCCTTTTCTTATGTAGTCTAGACCTATTAATTATAATTATTTTTGCAGAGCAATTACTTTTCACTGAAATAGTCGTTTCGTGAAAATTTTCTTAGTGTTATACAGTTATCAGTGAATTTGAAGTGAAAAATCTTGCTGTTCAGTAAAATTTTTATCTACTACATTATGTGTTCTTATCTTATATATGTGGAATGTGATATGGAATTATATGTATTTATCATGGTACCCATTACAATTTTACCATGTTGAAAACGCCTAAAATTTTTTTTTTTTTTTTTTAATTTTTATCCATTTAAAACATATCTGTTGGAAAGGCTTTCTCATTGACATAAGAATGTGTTATCACATGTCAGTCTGGTGTGATAATTATATCAAAGGCTGGTTAAGCTGACAAGTTTTAAGAAAATTGAATTCTAACTAATTTTGACTTAAATTTTACTTAAGAAATATGCCTACGTGCTATTATTAATCAATCATGATAGAATTTCATTCAATACAATTCAGTTTGATGTTTGAAAATTACTGAAAATTCGTTATTTGTGAGTAAGATTATGAAGGGTTGCATTATTAAATATAACTTCAGTAACACGTTTTAACAAGCTACTATTATAAAAGGTACAAATCACTCTGTCCGTAGGTAGGCAAATAACCTAAACTGACACATGGAATCTGTCAACATAAATAAAAAATAAACTCACAAAAGACATACTTTATAGACATATTTTTCATAAACATATTTTTAAACTAAATGAAAACAAAAGATGCATGAACTAAACGTATTTTTAAACTTTCAAGTTGGCTGTACAATGTACACAGGTAAAAACTTAATCATAGGTTTTAAATCGTAGCCACATAAAATATGTATGTAACAAATAAAATAAAAAACCCTGCATTTTCTTATAAACAATTTTATGAAACCTTAGGCAACCTTAAGTTGACAAGGCAATACATTTGACTCTGTTTCAAATGAAGCCTTAGATTTTCGACTGTGGAGTAGGCGTTAGTAACCAGAATTGATTAATAGCCCGGAGATATCAGTCGTCTGAAAGACAAACTGGTGTCTGCCCTAATCTGCCAAACAATAGAAGTTAATGGACCTGGCGGGCACGTTGAGGCATTGACTTAGAAAGTTCCTTTTAGGATTGGATACTGATCCCCAAAGTGAGATAGGACACTTTTTTCTCTAAAAAGGGCCGTTACCAAGTAACAATTTAAGGTTTTAGAAAGGTTTTGAAAGGGTTCTGTCCTGAAGCTTCAAGGAAAGTAACGTTTTTAACCGATTTTGATTTCCTCATTTAAAGAAAATTTGTTTTCTTACGCATAAAAAATACGTCACAATATTGTGTTATATTAATTTTTGTAATGTAAGAATTTCATTATTATTCACTATAAATTTTATTCATACTATTCACTATCCCTCTTATTCATAATAATTAAAACAGTCCAATAAACCTATTTTAGCTATTACACTGTTTTGTCACTTTCTTTCAAATGATGACAGCGGCAAGAAAGAACGAGACCAAACAGTGTAATAATTAAAACAGGTTTATTAGACTGTTTGCGTTATTATGAATAAGGAGGTATGAAGATACCGCATTTTTATTGTAGCTAGCGTGTTGTTCTTAGAAGTACTTACATAAATGTCACAAAGGGTTTTCTTTAATTCTTGAAACTGAAATTGAACATGTTGATAAATAAATATTTATACTAATTCTGGGAAAACACAATTTGCAGTGATAAATTGTGATGGAAAGTAATCAAGCGCAGCTGAATTCGTAAACTGGGGCATTTTCCAGTTTAATAAAGGTGCTGTCGTAAAATCTATTAAGTAGTAAAAAGCCAATTTAACTGAAATCGTTTCGAAGCAGCTTCACTTATCTATTAAAGGGAGGCTCCCAGTTTTATTGATGTCTCGATATCGCCGCATCAGTTGGCGATAAACACTAAAACTGCTAAGTACGACAGTTTTACGAACCAGTAACTTGATTGTGGCGCTGTAAGAAAGGAAACTATCGATATGTTTATCGATACCTTAATTAATATTAATATTGTGTAACCCTTATCATACTACTAAGCAGACATTATTTTCCTGACATAAGCCATCCCAAGAAGAACATCAAAATGATCGGACTGATGACCTTGTTTTGATATCAACACAAACGTTCTCATTATAGTTTTTCGTTGCATCTATATATGTTACACAAGCTGTCTCAGCGAATTTTTTTTTCGCCTCAGCCCCGTTTCATGGCTATTGTTCCATTTGGGGTCAAGATATCAACAAAGTAAAAATCCTTGAAATCAGTCTACCCTTATCGAGTTACAAGTGGTGTAGCACGACTTTCTTTTATACTGTATATAGACGATAAAAGATAGATTACCTACATTCTCATACAGCCTACCTCAGAACCTTAATTTAAAGACGTTATTAGACGTATATTTTCCAGGTTGCCTATCGATAGATTACATCACTATTCCGGTCAACTTACACACAGTCATCGTAACCCGCTTAACGCAGGCTCCGAATCTGGGCCTGAAAAGGCGTGACCCGAATAGCTTTCAGCAAAGGTTGTTAGGCGCAGGAAAACTTCGTTGGTGCGTTTTTAGTTCTCGGTCAAAAGAGATCTCGTAGGCTTCTTCTTCTTGTTAGTTTAAGTACTTATGTAATTATTTTATAAAAACATTATCAATAGAATGCGAAATCTCAATACGAATTGCTAATTTGTCAGTAAAGCAGAGCTGCTATACTGTCAAAGCAACATCGCAAACGCACGCTGGTAATAAAAAAGTAAATAAAAACGCTTAATTTTGATGAAACCGAATTAAAGCAATAATTGTAAGCAGTTTTAAATAATTAGGTTCTGATGAAATGAAATCTAATTTTGTCGAGTTCTTTAAAGATTTCGGTTTCCAAGAAGTCTTTACATCATTTGATTTGTTTTCTTGATATTGAAACGAGGGCAAAAGATCAAAAGCTGTCGTAATTTATTATTTATAGATATGAAACTGGCCTTGACAAAATCAACCGAGACTGGGAATCGGATCTTGATGAGATAAAAAAATCCTTTGTGTACTATTTTTTTATATTCACTTTTAGCACGCTTTTTTAGGGTTCCGTAGCCGAATGGCAAAAACGGAACCCTTATAGTTTCGTCAAGTCTGTCTGTCTGTCTGTCCGGCCGTATGTCAAAGCCACTGTATTCTGAAACTATTAGCATCACACAGCTGAAACTTTGTAGAAATGTGTATCTAATTTACCGCTTTCCGATTAGGATACAAATACATAGTTTGACGACCATTTGGCGCAGTGGTTAAGAAATTGGCTACTGCGCCAGAGGTCGCGGGTTCGATCCCCGCACATTACAAACATTTGTGTGCATGAACATGTCTGTTTGTAGTGGTCTGGGTGTTTTCTATGTATAACATGTATGTATTTACAAAAAAAAGTATTTAAGTATGTTTATATCCGTTGTCTGGTTACCATAGTACAGGCTTTGCTTAGTTTGGGACCAGATGGCGCTGTGTGAAATATCCAAGGATATTTATTTATTTTATTTATTTAGTTTTAAAAATACATTAAGCTTATGAAACTAAAACCGAAGTTTTTTTTTTACTCAAAACTATGCGTGTGGCGTGTATGTGGATAGATCTTATAAAATGATATTGATGTTTCTAAAACTTTTTTTTCTAAATGTCTAAGGTTTGAGATATAGACGCTTGCAAAGTGGTAAAATGGGCGTCTCCCCCCCATCTAACTTTTGAACTAAGAAAGTGAAAATTTTGAAAAATATATATGATGTAGATCTCAATAAAAGCTTGCAACAAAAATTGGTTTGAACGAAATCGAACCAAGTAGTTTTTAAAATATAGCACATTTTTATCAACCGCAAATATAACTTTGTCTTTCATACAAACACTATCAAAAACAAAGTTATTGTTGCCATCAAAAAATATTGTGATATTTTCGCTAGGTGGAAGTAAGTGAACCCCGAATTCAGGGGGCGACTCGCGCTTGCCCGTTTTTTTATTTATTGAGGGCTCACAAAACAAGTAAGTAAAAATTGTAATATGTACCCTTAGTCCATGCAAATTACAGGCAGAACGCATTTCTGATCCGTAGTTGTAGAAGTTTTTCCAAATTATCTATCGACATTGACCTGTTCTTTACAAGCACTGCTTCTATTAAGCGATTCATGACTAAATCATATTTTGAGATTCTCAAACTTCGTGATAAATTAGATAAATTGGACTAACACCATTGTTCCTAAGATATAATTCTTTTGTATTTTGTATTTTTTTGTATTGTGAGATATTTTTATTCTTTCCATCGGATTGTAGTTGCCCCAATCGGACCGTATCTTGATATCTGACTACTCATATGTGGAGATTTATTATTAGTATTGATGTTAAGCTTAAAGTTATTAGGATATAGTGATTATTAAAACTGTAAATCTTCCTAAGAATAAATAAATAAATAAATAAATAAATAAGGCTTTTGCAAATTTAACAAGACTGCAGGTTCATTGTTTGCAACAAAAATGTTTACGCAAGCATAAAAACATAGAAGAGCGATGAACTCAAACACTAAAAACTATACCGTAAACTTTGTATGATAATAATGATGTTGATTACAATCAAGTCTTTTAGTTACGTCATTTCGTAATAAGTGGCGGACCGATAACGCTAATTAAAAACTTATTCAGACTTAGTGAAACAGGCTGTAAGTTGTATAAAACGTTAATGTGCTTTGCGTCACTTTGGAAATTCTCTTCACCTACAGACTATAAAGTAATACCAAACTCACGTACCTCGCCTTTCTTCACCCCAAATCCAGGCCAAGCTTAGGTATCTCGTATATTTGCAGCTCCTTCCACCCTCTCACGGTTTACATAATCAGACGAGGACGCAAACATGTCTTTGATGAATCTGAATTGAGTAGGAATCTCTTTACCGACATAATTGGAACTTCGAAATCGCTGCTGTATTTTTTACTTGTTGTGCTTATAGCAAATGTTATATTGATAGTTAAAAGAAATGTGTTATTTAATTAATCAATGTATGTATAAGATCAATTACAAGTACATAAGAGCACTGATTCTTAAATTTTGAGTCTCATAGAGCGTTGAAAAAACAACACAACGACTTGTGCAAAGTTAAAAACATACTAAAGGAATGTTTCGACCCTTGCCTAAGGTAACTAGTATTTTGTTTTAAAATGTATTGGGATATTCGTATAAATCTTACGTCAGTTATGAGACACATGCGCAATAATAAACATCCGTAATGACAATGAGACTGTGTTTTGTGTAGCTGCTTCTTCTCATCATTATTCTCCGAAGCAAGAACAAATTGAAATTGAATGGACCACATTTTTCTCCTATAAATAAAATTGTGATTCCCCACAGTTCCAGTCACAACGTCGTTATTTGTAGCAATAGCTGACAGATCGCATAAATAATAAGGCTTGCAGGCAGGTATCCGTGTTTCAATACGCGCTGACCCGCAGGCTCCAACGTTACAGCACTTTATTTCCCTTTCGCACAACCTTTTGCGATGGTCCAAGTACGGAAGATTTATTTACGTGAAGGTATATTTTATTATTAGTATTTAGCTTAAGTTTACTTAGATGAACTAACAGATGTTTCCAGAAATGTGCATGTATTTTTATTATTATTAATCAAAAACTGGCGGATAATTAAATCGGTTTGGTCGTACTAGGCCGGCTACATTGTATTTTATAAAATTTATAAAAAATTGACTGTTTCTATCAATTTCATGTTCTCTTATAATTTTTGACAATGGATGAAATACAACTATCTAAATGCAAAACTTACTCATATTGTCGACAAGTAATCAGCATTTTGCCAAATCTAGTGATCTTAAACTAGTCTTCACATGATTTCAAGACTTTTTTCAAATCGCTCTTAACCTATGACACGCGGCGGATTATAAGTGTGAAATAAGAATTTATTATTGGATCCGTGAAGCTCCTGACCCCGCTCTATTGGTTTACCGGCCTCAAAGTGGTCAGCGGGGACCCGCAGTGCTGTTATTTTTTAGGGCATCGCTTGTAAAGTCCTTTTTTACGGGAATATGCGACCGCGGCGGCAGACGACGGGTTAATAAAATTTTATATCTAATGACTGTGACAGGTGAATACCCGTTTTGGAACGTGAGCTGTTGGTTTTTTGTGTCATTAGCTGGTGGCCAATCAGTTGAGACAAAAAATTGGTGCTGATAATAAATTATGCTATCTAGAATATAAATTAACTATGAGCCTTTCTTACATTCTGAAGTAGTATGTAAATATATGTTTTAGTTACTTACCATTTGTGATAAGAGCAACGCTTTCATATACACGGGACAAGTTTTTAGTATAAAAAAGCCTAAGTACGCGTACTAAGTAGGCCATATTGAAATACATGACGCTTTGAATTGTTATTATGGCTACACATTTTCCAAAATCCATAGCTTACATTACTTTGCCATACCTATCACACTTATTTTGGTTTACAATACCTATTACAGCCCGGTGAATTTACACTAGAGTACAACGCATGCTCAATCACAGCGCTGAAACCGCAGCCACATTGTGCTCAGGAGCACTGCACTTGCAGTCACATAATAGCTGATATGTGGCCTCATTACCATCCCGGGTCAGCGTTTGGAGGTTACACAGCTTGGATTAAAGTCAAAAGGTACACGCATGCAACGCTGATAAGTAAGAATTAAAATTGGTCTTGATGTCTTGAAAATAAGGCTAATAATAAAATAAAGTCCCGAGCTGTAAACCTTAAACAAACACCTCAGTCTGCTCTGCGACTTACAGGCAACGCAGGTGCGAGTTTTAGGGATTTGAAGCTTACCTTTTATATTTTGAATAATATAAAAAAAACTTTAACTGCCTCGGTGGCGCAGCGGTGAGAGGGTCGCATTTTAAAGCGACGGCTGCGCCGGAGGTCCCAGGTTCAATTCCCGGGTCGGGCCAAAAAATATGTACCGGAGTTTTTCTGTTCAGAAATTCTCAGGGTAGCCCGGAGTTTGGAAGTTGGCGGTGTTTCGCCCCCGTGCCTTGGAAAGCACGTAAAGTCGTTGGTCCTGCGCCTGATCTCTCTCCGGTCGTGTCAGATTGCTGTCCCATCGGGCTATGAGAGTGAAAGGAATAGAGAGTGCACCTGTGTGTGCACACTTGTGCACCATAATATGTCCCGCGCAGTCGGTTAGTCGTTGTGACTGGCCACCGTAGTCGAAATCGGCTAGGGGGACTATTATTAATATAAAAAAGCTTACCCAATGGTAAATAACATAGCCATCAGACATTTTGGTAAAGGTATTCTTTCTTTATAACATGCACCATCGTAAATACTTAACCGCTAGTACCGACATTTAGATAACAATTAGTTGAATTAACAATCAATCACTGGGTCTAAGTATTTGGTATGTGTCTTATAGTAATAGTTATATCATAAAAAATAACAGACAGTTAACAGCTTCGATTGCAAATCAATTAGTCTATTTCCTCAATATGTTATATGCTCCTAGCATGGCGGCCCCTTTCAGCAAAGATAGACCATATACGCAGAATATAAATAGTGCCCAGCCCCCTTACTCTGGACACAAAACCCGATCCAATGAATATACCCATCCCTGTCACACGCATACACGGCCTGGTACGAGTGACAGGGATGGCTATAACTATTGGATCAGATTTTGTTTCCAGAGTAAGGCTTCAGATGTGTGCGCAATTCGGTAAGGCGGCAGTCCGGCATTACCGATGAGAGATCAGGCGCAGAACTAACGGCTTAACGTGTTTTTGAGGCACGGGGGAATCATCACCACCAACTTCCTGACAGGGAGCTCTTTCTGAGAATTTTCAAGACAGAAAACCAGAAACAAATTTTGAGTTGACCTGAGATTCAACCCCAGGACCATTTGGGTAGTGAACAGCGAAGTACACCAACGAGGCAGTCAATAATAATGCCAGTAAAAAATAACAGTAATAATAATAAGTATTATTAGTCCTCAATAATGATAGCTGCGGTCAAATAGTTAACAACCTGTAAATATTAACTCTGTGTGCACTTGTGTGTATAATCCATTGTTAAAATATTATAATTTCATTTTATTATTCACAATAGGCATCCACAAAAATGTACAACTAAACACAGTGAAACGTAATTGATTTTAAATTTTAATGAATAGCATTGAAAACACATCACAGTGAAATTTTGCTATTTAATTTGATAATGATAGACTTAAAATACATCGCAGAGAAACATTCGAATAAAATTATATTTTCAAAAATGCAAGGCTTAACAAAATAGCATAATCAAATGCTTAAAAAGTGATTTAAAATGTAGATTTAAGCGAGGCGGCGTCAAAAACACGTCGAGTCGCGACAGATAAACCCGCCAGATGCTAATTTACTAGTCTGGAGAGGGCCGTACTACGGTGGTTATAAAAAAATAAGAGTATTTTAAATATATTTTCAAATTTGACACTTTTACTACTCCTACTCTATGTACGGCCCTACTCTAATTACCGGTTTTATTAGCTTAAAAACGAATAGTTTTAATGCTAGATAAAATATCATACATAATTTGAATTATAAGATAATATAAGGTACCATAACTAATAAGATAAGATTTTTTTTTATGTCGTCAAAGCTTTGTACTAGAAAAATGCTTGTGATTCAGACTACCTTGCAAGCATTTTTATACTATTTGTGGCAGGTAGCCCCGCTCCCTCATATGAATATTACATTAAGAAGATTTGAAACGAAATAATCATATTACCTAAACAATATAAAAAAAACTGTATATGTTTTTACTAATCCAGTTTTGTCATTAAACTGGACTAGTTCTACTTCTAACATGACAGTATGCACAAACACAGTTACCATAGCGACGCAGGGGTTAAAAGAACTCAGTTGACAAAAAGTTACCGTGTGTACACACCAAAGTTTCTTAGGGGAAGTAACACAGTGATCTCGGAGAACTGGACTGCCCTAGGAAACGGCAATTAGCCATTTATGACTTCAGCACTTTTAAACCAAAGAAAAATTATGTAACATTAAAGAAAGTAAATAAAGTTGAATTCGAAAAATATTCGTAGCGGTTCACAGAAAATGTTTAATCTAAAATCTCCGCTATGGTTATTGTGAAGAAGTCTGGTTGCGGCTCAAACATTAGGTGCAGAAAATATTACTGCTGCATCGTAATACAGTATTTTACGTGCTACGTAGAACCGTAACTGTATTTAATGGTCTTTATAAAATGGCAAATACTAAAATGTGTACAGTAAAAAAAATATTAATCGCTGTCGGTTTTCTTAGCAGTTTAGGTAAATAAAGATATTTATGTAAGCGAAATCCTTGAGACATTATTAATCAAGGCAAATTTAAGTAGATAGCGAAAACAACCAAAAACGCTAGAACGTTAAAATTAACTCATAATCATAGACTCCATATTGCCTGTACACGTTTAAATGCTGCTACGAATGCTACGAATTTTTGTACTCAACTTCGTCATGCAGTGCTACGAGCTTTTAACACTACGAAAATTTCCGCTACACGCCATGAGTACGAGTTTGGGGCTCGAATATTTTCTACTACGAGTAACTTAACAATGCGTGTTCAAGAGGTTTTGCTCATGCATGCTACCTCAAATTTTGCCGGAAAATAGAAGTTGCGTGAAGTTTAAGTCATATTTCATGTATATTCAGTCCATTTCCAATGAAGATAAATCCTGTAAATGCAAGTAGGTAACATAACGGCTTACTTTAAAAAAAAAAAGTAAAAGTGACACAATTTTCGACATACATCACGAAATTAGAGTATCTCGTGGTCTTATGCAATCTTTTTATATTTTACGATAAAAAAATACTTTTTTAGCAACTAATACTTACTTACTGCTTTTTTAAAACAACTAACCTTTTTCACGGTAGCATTAGATTCACATATTTATACCTTTTAGTTGAATCAAGCCCAAAGCTGACCCAGCAGTGGGTCATTTTAGAGCTGAACACCAAATTTGTATACTAAAGCTGCGTCACATACCATAGTAAATAGGTTTATCTCCCGAATAATAACATTATAGCTTCGGTAACACAGCTGACTGACGGCGGCGGATTGCAATTAAAATTCGCGATACCGCGTTCGTTAGCGTAATTGTCGGTGCACGAGTTATTTTTACTATAACAGGAGAATATAATGGTCGCAACGTACTCTCATTAATGGATGCCCATCGAAAGTTTCATAATACTCGTACACTGAAAGCCTTTATAAAATAATGAAAATGTATACAAAATCAAACACGGATACGTTCATATTTTTTAGGGTTTCGTAGCTGAATGGCAAAAAACGGAACCCTTATAGTTTCGTCAAGTAACCCTTATAGTCCGTATATCACAGCCTCTTTATTTTAAAACAATTAGCATCACACAACTGAAACCTAGTAGGTAGGTGTATCTTATTTATCGCTTTCCGATTCAGGTACAAAAAGTAAAAAAAGGATATTGAAAGGGGGCTCCCGTCCCATACATGAAACTAAAACCAAAAATTGTTTTTACTCAAACCTATACGTGTGTGGGGATGTCTATGGATAGGTCTTTCAATATGACATTAACGTTCCTAAAACCATTTTGTCTAAAAGTCTAACATTTGAGAGATGGACGCTTCCAACGTGGTAAAATGGGCGTAAAATACGTAATGTAGATCTCAACAAATACTTTCATCGATAATTTGTTTAAATGAGATCTAACGGGTAGTTTTTGAGATATTAAAATAAATAAAGTTAGAGTGAACAGTGAGATAAGAGCGAACCCATTTCAAATAAAAAAAAATATAGCACTTTTTAATAACCGCAAATACAACTTTGTCTTTCATATAAACACTATAAAAACAAAGCTACTGTCAAAAAATATTGTGATATTTTCACAAGGTGGAAGTAAATGGACCCCGAATTCAGTTTAAGGGTGGTACGGAACCCTCAGTGCGCGGGTCCAACTCGCGCTTGGCCGGTTTTTTCTTTTATCTGCCTTCTTCTTGTCCTCATTGTACGACGTGACTCTGACTTTTTCTTTTACTTGGTCAAAATCATTTTCCTAAGCCCACTTGCGCACGATGATTTAACCAGGATTATGCTTACCCAGGATTAAATCATTATACTGTCTCTGTCAGTTTATTTGACGTTGATAGAGACAGAATGATGATTTAATCCTGGGTTAGCGTTATCCTGGGTTAAATCATTGTGTGCAAGACCCACCTAGATTAGTAGTGGTACCACCTAACTGAGCAATATTTTCCATAATGATGACTATAATTTGCAAGTCTTCTATTAATTATTGTATTAATGTTAATTAGTGCCGTCGACATCAATTAAGGTGATGCTCCACGTATATGCGAAACCTTGGCACGGAGCTTAATGGGGTAACTTGAAGCCTTATTGTAATAACACTTCCGGCTTTGTTAAGCTGCTTGCAGAACCTCAATGTAAGTTTATTTTATAATTATGTACAACTATTCTTGTTTTATGAAATTCAGTCACTACACCCGCGCGTATTGTCTGTGCTAACAATTATTTATTCACGAATTTTCGTCACTTTGATACTGAAAATAAATGTCTCCAATAAAATCCGGTTTCTTTTTATGCTTTACCAAGGGATTTCTGAAATTTGCACGCTATGTCTATCAAACGACCAAACTCTGACTAATCCGAATACCGGAATCTCAAATAACTATACCATATAAGGACCTTTTGGATACTCCTGCAATTTTATAAAAAAAAAAGTTTTGAAAGCGCGTTAGCTAATCATATTCGAAATCGATCTAGAATAACAAGAGTTCAATTAATCTGATCACTCTAAGAAACTTAGCCCGTAAGTTTAAACTAAAAAAAAGTCGGCAGCTCTCAACAAAGCGAAGCCATCAGTCCAGTTGGCCGCACAAAGGGAACATAATGAGCTAAATGCAATCTGCATACATAATCACAAGGATTTTTTAACCTACTTTGTTGTTTATTCCAATAGTTGAGACAAAGAACGACCTATTTCAAGTAAGGTTACTTTGCACAAAACGGGGACGTAGCTGTGGGCTGAAAAACAATTTTCTGTGTATTGGGATTAGGTTTAAAATCATTTTTTTATCAAAATACTGCTTTAGGGCTCAAGATTTTAAATTATAGACCAACTTTTGAGCGGCCCACAGAAGTACATTTTCCAATGCATGAAAATCAAATCAAAATATTGTACTTTATTTTTTTATGGTATGAATGTAATGCACTTAATGAAAACAACTAAATCTTATAAATGGGTACTCTATTTATTATAAGGAAAAAACTACTCACTTAATAAACTACTAGTACATAATATAAAACAACAATTTTACGGATTGATTTCGCGAACGTTTATTTTTATTTTATGCCTGACGTTTCGAATGCTTTACAGCATCCGTGGTCACGTGGTGGTGTCTGCCTGTGACCACGGATGCTGTAAAGCATTCGAAACGTCAGGCATAAAATAAAAATAAACGTTCGCGAAATCAATCCCTAAAATTGTTGTTTTATTGTAATGAGTATTCGCGTAAACTTCAGAACCAAGTACATAATATGTCTGGAAGTGATCCCGGAAAACCACATCCGCATTAGGTCCACCGCACACCTGCCGACGTGCTAACCGCACGGCAATACAGGCTGTTACCAAACGAAGTGGCATCATAAAGTAAACGATTCAAGATGTTTTTATAGGTTTGCTTATTTTTAGTCCCTGATCGAAGAGATGGTAAAGAGGTATGTTATTTATTCATTACTGACTTAAAAAAGGAGGTTATTTATTACTTGGGTTATAATAATTAATTTTATTTATTTGAGAACTTTATTGCACAAGTACCAGTGTACAAAAGGTGGTTTAACTAAATTAGTTTCACTGACGGATTTAAGTCACTGTTAACGACTGGAATACCTACGAAGGAGGGGCGAGCGCTGAGTCCTGCCCGAGATCTATAAAATAGCTGAGTTTGGGAGCAGTTTATAAGAGGTGACGGCCAGCATTGGCATTCGGCCGCGTCAACTAGTCGTCAATATGTTGGACACAACCCATCACCACTCCGTGCTGGTTATGTGTCTTCAGGTGACGCATCTGAAATTGCCTCAACAATCGACACGTGTGTCAGAGTGCTTTCACACCAACATACCAAAACCCTGCGTGTGAATCGCACGGTAATAAATGCCATCGCGGAACGAGGTGCCATCGTAAAGCCGGCTACCGATTCGGCACTCGCCTCATTCAAGACAGTAAACCTACCAATTCGCTTGATGTAAAATTGCTCGTAAAAGCTAATTTTTATGACATAATAACATTATTTTGGAAGCACATACGCACCAAGTGTAATTTTGTTCTTTTTTTTATTACAGACGTAATTATGTTAAGATAGAATTGTACCTAACAGGACGTATAAATATAGCTGTTTAACTGTCATTTATCTTTTTGATCGTCACTTTATGTTCGTTTTTATTTAATTTTATAAAATGAAATGAAATTTATTAGTGAATAAGAATTTGGATAGTGTTAGTATCAAAATTGATATAATAATAGCAGTTAAATATCTTATATACGTCCTAATAAGCAATTGAATGTAATAAATGCGTCAAGAAGTTAATTGATGAGAGTGAGACTAGGCTGGATCTCTAGTTCAGTAATTAACTTAGTTATTTAACCTGTCAAAACCACACTTGATCTAAACTGACAAACCTGAAGACAGCTGCTTTGAGCTTCGATAGAATTATTTTACATTAATCTCAATGACAAACATTTATGCTATGTACAGGGTGTAATGGGAAGGTGCAGTGGAAATTTTAGATCGCATATATTTAAAATTAATTAAACTTTTTTAGGGTTCCGTAGCCAAATGGCAAAAAACGGAACCCTTATAGTTTCGTCAAGTCTGTCTGTCTGTCTGTCTGTCCGTCCGTATGTCACAGCCACTTTATTCTGAAACTATAAGCATAACATAGCTGAAACTTGGTAGGTAGGTGTATCTTGTTCACCGCTTTCCGATTCAGTTACAAAAAGTAAGAAAAAATAATATTTCAGGGGGGGCTTCCATACATGTAACTAAAACCTAAAAATTTTTTTTTACTCAAACCTATGCGTGTGGGGTGTCTATGGATAGGTCTTTTAAAATGATGTTGAGGTTTCTAAAATCATTTTTTCTAAAAGTAAGATTTGAGATATAGACGCTTCCAAAGTGATAAAATGGGCGTCCCCCCATCTAACTTTTGAACTAAGAAAGTGAAAATTTTGAAAAAATTATATGATGTAGATCTCAACAAAAACTTGCAACGAAAATTGGTTTGAAGGAGATCGATCCAGAAGTTTTTGAGATATTGCACATTTTTATCAACCGAAAATATAACTTTGTCTTTCATACAAACACTATGAAAAACAAAGTTATTTTTGCTGTCACAATATATTGTGATGTTTTCGTTAAGTGAAAGTAAATGGACCCTGAATTCAGTTAAGGGTGGCACGGAACCCTCAGTGCGCGGGTCCATTACGCACTTAACCGGTTTTTTTCAAAAAAAAAATATTCGCCGTTATAGATAGTGCCATCCACGAAGGCGCGGCGCGCCGTTTATTTTCGATTGAAGAAAGCTTGGGGTACGGGTGTACGGAATATATACTATATATGCGGTATGATAGACTGTCCTGAGCTGTTAAGCAAGCTATGTATTTGCACGCCAAGGAAACCTTTAAGGAATCCCAACCTTTTGCACGTTCCTATAGTTAACACTAATTACCAGCGGAACTCTTATTTACTTTGAGCAGCTAATCTATTTAACGAATGTCAATGCAATTACGACTTCGATTTGTTCTGTACTAGTTTAAGTCAGGTTAAGAAACGCATGTATAACGAATTTTTCGATTAGTGTACTTGCCCATGCTTTATTGAGTAGTAAGCAAATTTAAGTTTTAATTTGTTTATTACGATCTCTTTACAGTCATACTTTAAATCTACCAGTGGAGACATGTAAATGGCCTTCGTTTTAATTATGCTTTAACTCAATCTATTTTTAGCTGTAAGTCTTCCAAAAAATGTAAAATAAAATAAAATAAAAATATGAAATAATAAATATTTTACAGTTTTATATTCATTATAATATCATCAAATATTGGCAATATCTTGCACAAATGTACTATAAACGATTAAGACGAAAGGCGGCGCGCGCCTTCGTGGATGGCACGTACTATATTGTCCCACTACCGCTAGGCAAAGGCCTCCAATCTTTAACATTGGCCTTTGTAACAGGTCTGGGCTGGCCTATAATTGGTAGAAAACAAATCTAAACTTTTTTTAAATAATGTAAACAGTAAAAAATCCAACATGATTTAAGTAATCATTTTTTTTTTCAATTTTTGTTAATGAAAAACAATATATTATAACCCCCTTATTCATAATAATTCAAACAGTCAAATAAACCTATCTTAGATATTACACTGTTTTGGCACTTTCTGTCAAATGATGACAGCGAAAAGAAAGAACGAGACAAAACAGTGTGATAGTTAAAACAGGTTTATTAGACTGTTTGCGTTTTTATGAATAAGGGTGTAAGTCTCGATAAAATAACTGAGAGAGTTTCTTAAATCTCACTTCACTTCTCCAAGTCACCCTGTATAATATTAGTTACCTAACTCTTGGCAAGATTGGATCTATTCCTTGGAACTTTAATCTGTAGCTATCTAGAAGTCGTACATACTGCAAGTAACAAAGACCTATTGACGGTGGAGATAGTAATAATTCTCTTGGTTAAGTTCCATGAAATCTATACTAAACTATACTAATATTATAAAGCTGAAAAGTTTGTTTGTTTGTTTGAACGCGCTAATCTCAGGCACTATTGGACCGATTTAAAAAGTTATTTTTGTGTTGAATAGCTTATTTATCGGGGAAGGCTTTAGGCTACAAAACATCACGCTGCGTCGGTAGGGAAGGGAACAAACTCAAAACGCGCGGACGCAGTCGCGGGGGACCGCTAGTTATGTTAATAAATTGTAAGCACTTTGCTTAGTACTACTAACTAATAGCGTTTTTATTATTTTAATTTGCATATGTTAACATTCAATCTCATTTCCACAAATAAATAAAAAACTGATGTCTTTAGAAGAAGAAAAAAACTGCTGAAAATAAGGTCGCAAATTGTTTGTGTTTTCCAACTACCTACATTGGATTGCGTGAGGGCCTGCGATTGTGCGAGTCCAATTAATCTTGATAAGTTAATTTACACGCACTTTCCTTAGTTCGTACGAAAAATAAAGATAAGTATTGTTTTATGAATCTCACAACAATAAATCGTATTATTTGATTTACTAAGCAATAGTGGAGGCCCTTCGATTAAGCAGATTTTTTATTTAATATAACCCAAGTTTTCTTTGTCATATCAGCTAGAAAACACCGTAGGTATTGAAATATTTTTGGACAAACATTACGCTTGCCGAAAATTCGTGGCCAAATATCTGGTTAATTAAAAAAAAACTATTATGCACAGATTAATGAATAAAGACGTTACATTTAATAATTACTAATTGCCTTAAGTCGGTAAAAGTAAGCATGGTTACCGCGCACCAAATTCAGGGCCTTTATAGGGTAGGAAATACGAACTATTTTAGGTGATAGAAATAAAGTGTCAGGCATTTAGCTACCCGTTATTATAATAAAACTCTTACAAAACGAGCTTCACATACTAACACTTGAAACTAAAATGACAAATCGCGTGAGTTGTTAACAACCTGCTAATAATATTCGTGGCAAAATCGCCGGAAAACACGAAGCTCTGTGAAGGAGAAAAGCAGTGTTATAAAAGAAAATTATTTTTATAGCTAGTGGAATAAAACTGGACGTATTGGATTTTGAATAATCCAGTAGTATCTAATCTTAGCATGAATCCTTCCATGAGCATGGAAGGGAGGGTTAATGTCATACTAATGCATATTTAAAATATCGTAAATTCCCTAATAAAGTAACCTTACTGGGAAAGTTACAGGGGGATATTGATTTGTTGAATACATAATTTGTAATGCCTCACTTTGAAGTTATTAGAAAGACGTAGTAATAATACACTACATTCATGTAACTTTAGTTTATCTCATTTATTTTTTAACCGCAAGCCCTCATTTCTATACAAAACAGAAAATGATTCGTAAATAGTTTTTTTTCAACATCGCATGCTCGAATGACACGTCGGATATTAATAAACATTTGTGTTTTTTATATTTCACATTAACATAACAAAATACGAGTAATTTCTTCTCAAAATATATTACCCACATACAAAACGTGAATTATTATAAAACAGGAAGAAAGAAAAAAAATGCTTTTATTCAATCCAAATAAAATAACATAACATTAAAAGACACATTGACCAAAATAACCTATTGAGTCGAAAAGACACCTCGCTCAGCATTAGTCGTGGTAGCAGCAGAACGCATACCACGTCGTTGCATGCGTGTACGCTTGTTCGTAAGATTTCAAGAGCTTTTATTTGTTTCACTTTCAGGATTGGCGCAATCCAATAACCAGACTCATGGTCACCCCATGCCACCATGATTAAAACGAATCAAGAGCTTGTCAGTTGGAACACAAAAGGGTTAAGTGCGCCCCCTAGCGGCCGATACTCGTGTCGCTTCTAATTGAGTCGTGTTTATAGCCTGTCTCTTTTCTTGGTATTCAACGTTTGTTAATTGACTCAGTGTATCTCATTAATTAAGAGGCACTTAGATGTTTCGCGCAAAAGAAATACTTTGAAGAATTATAAATTTATTAAATTTTATTGTAGCGCTGCTTTTGATTTAAAATCTTTTAAATCACAATTAAAATAAATTATTACTTATTTTATTCGAAATGTTTTTTCATCTCTCCTGTTCGGAAAATATAACTTTCCTGTGTAGATAGCCGGGTGGAAAATAGCTTATCCATCCCTAGGGTGGAAATTAATTTAGTTTTAATTGACATGGCATAGAGTCAAGGCCTGCAGTTAAAGCTTGGACCAAAGATAATTGAGTCACATCATGTTATTAAAATAACAAACATTTTTGCTTAGTTATAAATTGAAAATCATATTGTGTAAGTATTATGTATAATCGTTGATAAAAAAAAAATAATTTCTAATTTTAATTCAATTAATAATTAAAATATTTGGCTGCCCGCCATAATGCCAAGATGTTTTTTTTTAATTTTATATTGTCACTGTCATTTCAGGAGGGATTCGTCCAAAGCCGTTAAAACTTTTACAAAAAAAAGAAATTATTTTTGGATTCTGTTATTATCTGTGGAAAAAAATCGATCGATATTCTTTACAAAGATTTTAATTATTTGATATTTTCTGCTTTTTTGTACTCTGTTTTCATGTATTCGTGCCGTTATTCTTTCTAATCGTGTTAGGTGTTGTTAGTACTGTAAATCAACTGTCATTTTTTGTTCAATATTTGAGTTTTCCTTTCTCGCTGAACTACATAATACCTCACCAAGACATCTACAACCACTTTTGTAAATTTAATGTTTTCCTCACAGTCGAAATGAAAAATAGTATGTTTAACTCGGGTGAAAGCACCATTTCACTCTCGAATTATTGGCGCTCTCACTTCGTTCGAGCGCCAGAAACATCTCGAGTGTAATGGGTCGCTTTCTCCCCTTGTATAACAATCTACTATTTACAATTAATACTCACGTATTTCATTTACAGCTAAGATGAATGATTATGGCAATTAGCCAGGCCTTAGGTCAAGTAAAGTACTGAGATCATACTGACCCGATGGACATAATTAAACGTTGTCGACCATTTATTTGATTAAATACCAAAAACGGGGTTAAACATTACCGCATGGAAAACAAAACATCAATCAGCACGCCCCATCCCGTTACTTATGAATGAATTGGTACATCCTCTGTCTCGCTGAGTTTATTAAAACGTACAAGCGCGTGCATAAATATTCGGGTCTCGGGACTGTCCCGGGAGGCCAGCCTCTTGTGGCTACCCTCTGCATCAAATATAGCATCTACTCTCAGTTTTAGACGTATCAAACTATCCTATTTTCAAAAATGGAAACACGCGAGAACACTATTAAACTTTTCAAGTGTGAGTTGGATTCACTCATTGAGGATTCCATATAAAAAAAATATATGAAAAGTCATAAAAGTCGTTTATTTTGCATATAGACCCACTTATACACGTCCCACGGAGGCTATGGGGGCTTGACTCTATCATAGAGGATTAAATATAAAATTATGGAGAATATTTTGCGAATCGTATGTTAATTATATACATAGAAAATAAAGTTTGCCTTTTTTATGAGATTAGGACAGGTGATTTTGACGAGCTATGTGGAAGTCTTGTAAAACTGTTTTCTGTGCCTATTTTGAGTATTAAAAAAATGATTTGAATTCATCTGTTTAAACCACGTGCTTTGCATGCTTGTTTGTAAGTGGTGGCAATATACCTCTTTCATTAATTCTGCCAATAAAATAAATGGTTGAAAATGAAAATTCTATTACAATTCTATTACAAAATATTAATTTTCATATTCGCTTATTTCTTGCAAACATTCATTTACGTCTGGTCAAAGGAATTTCATGAAACGAATTCCATCAAGTTTACATGTTTTAATGTTGAGACCGACTCCAAAATTCCCTGTAGCATTCCCTCGTGACCTCACCATGCATTCGAATCCGTATTCTGAGAAATTATGTTTGCGTTTTTTATCTAGCCATCACTGTCATTACTGCAAGTGTGACAGAGAGGGTTTTACCTCGAAAATACAGGGCAAGTTAATTTTCAGAATAGTAACCTCCGAGGCTTAATGACCTCTACAAAGTTAACAACGCGCCGCGTGTGTTGTCAATTGCTTTTCGACTCGTATACACAGCGGTTTATTACGTGATGCCATAAACACTGAGTCCAAGAATTGCTTTCAGGTTTAAAAAAATATGTTTCTTCTTCCTCTTTTCGTGTTGACTCTGGCGTTGTATTTTTGAGGACCAGTACTCGGCGACTAACAGAACGTTGTCAGTAGCGTTGTACAAGTCCGCACGTGTGCAGGTATAGGGACACGTAGGGCGGGACAATGCCATCGTCTGTGGAGAGACACCGCAAAAGCATGCGTCGAAGTAAATAAAAAAAATATGTTCAAGCGTATGATTTTAAAATTGGTAAGAACTATACACACTCATTCACACAGACAGTACTACCTGGTTATCGTAAGAATAGACCTGTCACTGTCACCACGCGCAAGAAAAAGTGTGCATAATGAACGGACTCGAAATGGACGAATGCTGGTAGGTGAGCAGGGAAGTGGGAGGAACGTGACATGTTTGTCAGATCCATTCTAAACCTGGTAGTATGTAATAATTTTAATAAAATGACTGGAAAACACGAGTAAGGTACAGAATCAACGGCCATGTCTAATGTCTACTCAGTACGTCGTCATTCGCAAAATCTGTTTAAAGTTTTTTTCGTAGTTTTCAAAAACAAATAATTGATTATTGCAATACAAATTACTAAGTATATTTTTCGGTAATGGCAACCCTTGTCAGCAAGGAAAAGCCAGGTACGCAGGAGATTTTATAGTGTTCAGATAATAATATTTGCGCAATTCACAAGTGCACTCTCTGTTCCTTCACTCTATTAATTAGGTTAGACGGCAGTCCGACATGAAAGATGAGAGATCAGGCGCAAAGTCTACGGCTCTAAGTTCTTTACAAGGTACGGGGGTGTCATCACCACCAATTTCCTGACTTCGAGCTGTTTTCGAGTACTTTTAAAACAGAACCAGAAACAAATTTCGGCTACACCCGGAAACTCATGGACCAGAAAACTAGACGCTACTCCAACGAGGCAGTTCATATTGATATTATATTAATACCGGTCGCTTTTACTGTACGTAATACAACACATCAAGTGTTTTAGACCCCAATTATTTTGACGGTTATGGTAGCTTGTGTTACCGACATGAAGTGCTCATTATTTTATAATTTTAGCTAAAGTTAACACAATTTGTTTTAGTATACATGTTAATAAATTGAAAGTTTTCGCTAAAAGAATCTTTGATCAATATATTTATAACACGTGTTTTAGTTAACAATTCTTTATCTTACATACTGATATCAAAAAGTCTACATCACAAGCAAAAGTTATTATGACACTGTATTCTATGAATCATACGAGCAATGTTCTAGGTTTACGCACGTACTTTTTATTCGTGACATAAACCTTAGGATAACCAATCAATATCTTTGACTTTTTGCTTTTGGAATTTTATTTCCTTCAATGTATATGTATCGTACAAAAACTAACAAGAGTTATATTTTTCTCATGTCTAATATTATGGTGAAATATATTTTACTCCGTATTTTATTCACTTTAAAAACAACGAAAACCCAACCGGCAGATAACACATTCAAATAATAACTTTTCAGATAGCAAATTAAAATGTTCAAAAGTCGGGTGAGTATATAGCACCCGTATTCGGGTGATGGCACAGTATTAAAGAATTTCAGTAGCCGCTTTGACCAATATAAATAACTTCTGATATACATATTTTTTCAATTTATCATACTTATCGAACTTCACTTGGAAGTTCGTTTGACCATGTATCACTTTATTCGAAGACGTAGATGAAAGTATATGTATTTTAATATACATATATCAGTCTGATAATTGCGTAAATAATAAATGGACTACTTATTAGACTGATATATGTATATTAAAATACACATATTTTCATGAATATCTTCGAATAAAGTGACTCATATAATACTGATCGAACTTCAATTGGAAGTTCGTTTGATCATGTATTATTCATTATTTCGTCACTTTATTTGAAGATATAGATGAAAATATTTGTATTTTAATATACATATATCAGTCTAATAATTGCGTAAACAATAAATGGACTACTTATTAGATGATATATGTATATTAAACTACATATATTTTCATCTATATCTTCGAATAAAGTGACTCACTTGGAAGTTCGTTTGATCATGTATTATAGTGACCAGATATGTACGCAATAAATACACAAGTGCACTCCCATCCTTCACTCTTATGAAGCGGGTGTCTGACCACCTGGTACCTATTAGATAAAGAAATACTAACTAAAAACCTCTCACCCTACTCCATAGTCTTTACTGTGGTAATAGCAACGGTGTGTTATGCTTTCCTAACTCGGCGTCGAGTGGCCATTACTATGCAAATATCATAATTCAGGTGTAGACGTCCGTATATTTTTGTCAGAGTGAGTAATTTTATTTTTCGGTCCGCCCTCACAGTCATAGTAGGCTCTTTGTGGAATCCTGAACTGTAAACAAGCTGTTAGCTGAGTAGCGTATAAACATATAAAAGCGTAAAGGTCACTTTTAAACTCGTTCACATAGTAAGAGACATTCAGCAAGCTTTTTGTTATTTCTACATTTTGGTTTAAACTTTTTTTTAATTACTTGGACATTCGTTAGTGAAATTGTTTATTATTCGTTTGTCATAGCATTATTTAAGTTCGATCTAAATTCATTGAAAAGTTAAATAGTAAGAAACATTACCCTTAAAGAAGTTTACTTTGATTGCATTGAATATTACTGTCTCCAACTTTTTAAAACTCGCTGAGAAGTTTAAATATCTCAGCAAACAACTCACAATCCTCCAATAAAAGTACTCCCAGTACTTACAGTACCTTTTTTAAATTACTGTGAACATTTCCGCTCCAGGCACGAAATAACCAAGCCTTTAAAAGTTTCAGATTCAATTCCCCGTTGTATTCTTAAATACGATTCCGTACAAATCAAATGCTAAAGCCGGGCGCTAACGGAGGTTTAACGACGTCGAATTTATTTGAATAGCAGTTGACTCTGGTTTCGGAAGAATTCCAACGTGTTCAATTAATTTTGGAATGTACATTTTTTAATGGGTGATGTAAAGTACTGGATGTAGTTTTCAATAACTGCCGAAGTTTGGTGACCTAAAATTTGAGGAGAAAAAGGGTCTGAAAATTGGAAAAACTTTTCTCTCTGAGCTACTAATAACCATAAACGAATAAACTATAAAACAAAACATCTATCAAAAAACATCTAAAAAAAAGGTTAGTTAAAAGAACACCAAGACAAGTCAATAAAGATGATCATTTACGAACATGCTCTTCTAAAGGATGTTGTCATACTCGTGATTAACGCATAAGTTTGCTAAAGCGGTTCCGAATGTTTGCCGGGCCTTAGCTAGCTGTTTAATAAGGACTTAGTCGGGCAAAGTTTCGCGGCGAAATTCTCCAAAATTAGTCTTGGAAAACACTTAATATTCAAGAGTCTTCCGACACTAGCTTATTAAAACGATGCAGATTGATTGCTTATAATGCAAATATACCAACAGTATAGGTAAGCGGGTTTGAAATTATTGTGTACTAGCGATCCCACCGAACTTTGTTTCCACCCATGAATGTTATTCGGGTCAAAGATGAATCCAACAGTTAAAAGTTAAAAGTTTCTTTCTTTTATGTATATAGATAGACTAGCGGCCGCCCGCGACTTCGTCTGCGCGTTTTGATTTACTTTGATCCCATAGGTCGTAGCGTACCTACTGTTTTATAGCCTGCAGTCATTGAACTACCTTTATAACCTTACTATGTAAGCCAACTAACACACACTCATGATTCTAATCGGACCAGAGGCCTTACTCTGGACACAAAATCCGATCCAATGGTTATAGCCATCCCTGTCCAGAGAAAGGGGGCAGTAGGCAGATCCTGGATTAGTGCTTGCAAAGTTGAAAACTAACAAAAAATATTTTCAACTTTATAATATTAGAATAGAAGTAAAGATAAAATGTTGCCAATTTTATGAGCACATAGCTTTTATCATTAAGTCCACCTTTGTACACTATGATTTGTGCAATAAAGTCTTTAAATAAATAAATAAATAGCTCGGCCTTTAATCAGGTGAAAGTTACAAAGAGGTATATCTTTGTACAATGAAATCTGAATACTGCACCTATCGTCAATTGTTTTTCTTTTGGTTGCTAGAATTCATCAGATTTAAGGCCGGCCACTCTGGAGCATATAACAATGCCACATAACTATACAACAGGCCAGTGCCAGGGAGAAGCAGCTTTCCCTCAAGTCTACTCCCGCTGTACCTATCTTAAGAGTTACCCTTGAGCTTTATCATTGCTAGTAAGTTAACGCCATATTATAATGTACTTACAACCTTTTTTTTATAATGGTAATCACAAAGTTTATAAATGTGACGGAAAAACAATAGAGAAGAATAGACTACTCAAATGTCAAAACCAGGCGCGTAAATAAATTGTCAAAATAAACAAAATAGTGATGTCCTGCTTATTGCAAGAATTTTTTTATATCGATATCCGGACTGCTTTGCAAAAACATTTTAGTTGATAATTTTCCTTGGTTTTGTCTTAGTGTGTTCACTTATTGTCGTTAAAAAATTCACCACTAAAACAAAACCAATGTAAACTTCTGTTTGTAATCAACAAAAGCGGCTAGACCAGTTAAAAATATATTTATTTACTTAAAATTGATTTAAGTTGCTCTTATTTCACACTTCACCATACAAATTACCTGAAACATATAATAATTAATTAATTAAATTTGCCTTTTGCTAAATTACTTTTTTTATAAAGAAAAATATTCATACTCGAAAAAGCAGCAAGTTGTAAACATTGATCAAGTAAGTGCATTTAGTTAATTGAGATGACCTGAAACAAAAATTATGCATTACTTTTTCATTTCATCTAAATAAAACATTAAAACATAGGGATATACTTCAAATCTAAGCCTCCTCCTCCGCCACGGCTAAGATGACCCCCAGATCAAGATATCGATATCGATAAACAAAACATTACGCATCACCGCACTATTTTATAGTATAAATAAATAAAAGATGAAAATATGAAACCAAAAATTGCGCACGGGCGGGACTCGAACCAGCATCTTTCTGGCTAACCGGGCCAACTGCTCTTCCAATTGAAATAAAATATGACACTGTGAGTGTTAAAAATATGGTAAAACCATAAATAAATAAGTTTTAAAATATTTAACACGATGCTATTTGGTATAAGAAACGCCGCTACTATAAATTAAATTTAAATAGACTACTTACCGAACTTCATTGATATTATCATCATTGAAAACCCGCGACAAAATAATGTTTTGAAGTCTTTTCGTTCTTTTCATCACACATCTCACATTGTCTCAAGCTTTTTACTATCAACAAACACGACCAGATTTGCACATTAATTACAAGAATATTATTTTGCGAGAGTAATTTTCTTTAAATTTATTGGAAAACACGATTGAAAACACAAATAATATGTACCGCATTGACGTTTCGTGACTTTGAATTTGACAACTGAGCGAGAGGGACGGTAGTAGATGTGAGTGAGATGAAAGTGAAAAAAATCAAAAGCACCGAGAAGTATTGATATCAATTATGTAGCAAATCATCCCCGAAATAACTTTCTACCGCTTTTTAACCCCATCACAAGATAAATTTCAATAAAATGCGATACACATATTTCATTAAATTTCTTAAAGAATGTTTATGCAAAATTTGAAGTAAATTGGACCAAGGAATCACGTTGTCCCATACAAACTTTGCCCCCATTTTTTACCCCCTTAGGGGTGGAATTTTGGAAAATCCGTTCTTATCGGATCCCTACGTCATACTAAGAACACACCCTCCAAGTTTCAGGTCTCTACGATCAGCGGTTTAGGCTGTGCGTTGATCCGTCAGTCAGTCATTCAGGACAAAGCCTTTTATATGTATAGATAAGATAGAGATTGAAAAAAAAGGAAATCATGTCATTGCAGTAGATTCTAAGCTTGAATATGACTGTTGAAGAAAACATTGTTATTACCACAAAAAAAAACGAATGAAAAATTCCGACACCGAACTATAAAAGTGTTCCTATTTCATTATTTTATTGGTATACAGATGAAAAAAACAGAAAATTTAAAATGTCTATCCACCAACCAATTAAACCAGCAAAACACTGAATCTCAAGCAACTTGGTCTCGATTTTCATCTCAAAAATAAATACATTGGCTCTTAAATTAGATTTTTGTTGAAATCGTTTTTTTGCTGAGTCGTTAACATTAACTTCAAGTTAAGTGGAGTTTGTTCTAGGAAAGCAATCTACTTCTATAAAGGCATGCATACATATACGAAAGGTGAACATCACGTCACTTTGATAGATGTCTCTAGGACTTAGGATAGATAGGTGTGTCTATATAGCTTCTCATTTCGGACGAAAATAAGTGTTTTGTTTTTGTTAAGTAACTCCGAATTTATTATTTTTATTAAAATAATACAATAAATATCCTAAGGTCCTGTTTAACCATCGAAATAAGCACTTAAAACAAATAATTCTAGTATGGAACGTAATTAAAGGAGATTGTAAAATACGCCGTTAAAGTCTATTTCTGAAACTGCTAAAGTTTGTCTTGTTTTGCTACGTTCTAAGTAGATTCGTACGTTTGTAGTAATAACCTCCTTTTTAGGGTTCCGTAGCCGAATGGCAAAAAACGGAACCCTTATAGTTTCGTCAAGTCTGTCTGTCTGTCTGTCTGTCTGTCTGTCTGTCTGTCTGTCTGTCCGTCCGTATGTCACAGCCAATTTATTCTGAAACTATAAGCATCACATAGCTGAAACTTGGTAGGTAGGTGTATTTTGTTCACCGCTTTCCGATTCAGATACAAAAAGTAAGAAAAAATAATATTTAAGGGGGGGCTCCCATACATGAAACTAAAACCTAAAAATTTATTTTTACTCAAACCTATGCGTGTGGGGTGTCTATGGATAGGTCTTTGAAAATGATGTTGAGGTTTCTAAAACCATTTTTTCTAAAAGTCTAAGGTTTGAGATATAGACGCTTCCAAAGTGGTAAAATGGGCGTCCCCCCCCCATCTAACTTTTGAACTAAGAAAGTGAAAATTTTGAAAAAAATTTATAATGTAGATCTCAACAAAAACTTGCAACGAAAATTGGTTTGAAGGAGATCGAATCAGTAGTTTTTGAGATATTGCACATTTTTATCAACCGCAAATATAACTTTGTCTTTCATACAAACACTATGAAAAACAAAGTTATTTTTGCCGTCGTCATTTATTGTGATGTTTTCGTTAAGTGAAAGTAAGTGGATCCTGAATTCAGTTAAGGGTGGCACGGAACCCTCAGTGCGCGGGTCCGACACGCACTTAACCGGTTTTTTCAAAATAGTTAAAGAGTAGGATAGTTTTGATAATAAAATGAAAAAGAATGTACCCACACTAAAACAAAATTTATGTGTCTCAAATGCTGGTAGTCAATAGAGATAGTAGTACATTGCATGTTATCACTTCATGTAGACGTCAACTAATTGACACACAGGTTATCTGTAAAGTGATAACGCCGTTGGTACTGCGCCTGATCTCTTACCGGTCAAGTCAGATCTGTCGTCTCACGGAATAGTGAGAGTGAAAGAACAGAGAGTGTCCTTGTGTATTGCGCACACACTTGACAATGTCCCGCGCCGATGGCTAATCTCAGTCGAGATTGACCACCGTGGTCGAATGCGACTAGGAGAATATTTGTGTTATTATTATGTTTCATTGACCCCAAGATTAATGACGACCTTTTTTGCAATCTTCTTAATTTGAACATGACATACATACATATACATATACATTTTGTTGTAAAATTACCTATACCAAGCAATAAATAAATTGATTGATTGATTTAAAATCTCCAAATTAGAATTTTGCGTTTTATAGTGATGATTTGCATAAAGAGTAAAGGAATAAGAGGAAGAGCTCTATATTCTTTTTCATATTTTTTTCTGGTAGCAATATGACAACTAATTTAAAAAAACAACCCCATCGCACGATAATCTCTACATACCTACCGGTACCTAGTTGACAAACGTAAGATACTCTATCAACGAGGCCAATTTGTAGATGTAAAAAAGTACAAACAAGGGTGCTTCGAAAGCACCCTAATATATGTACCTACTGCTTGTATTCATAAATAGTGAAAATAAAAGTACTAGGGAAAAAAGCGCTTAAACAAAATGACGCGTTTAATTCGGTCGCACCAACAGCGAATAACACGGAAACTCAATAAAACGAAATGAAAATCGCTAAAAAAACGCGTCCTCTAATTGCGCTTTTCCACTCGAATCGGCAAAGATAAGTAGGATGATCCAAAAACAGAAAAATAGTCCCAATAGTGGAGGGTTATGTGGGGTGCAAACCCGCCTGCGCGGCGCCGGTCCCCCCCACCCCGCGCTCAGTCGCGACTCAGACGAAGCCAGAGGGGGTCGCTTGTGCCCAAAAGTGCTGAACATACACCAAAGTGCAGTTTTGTGTCAGTGCAAGTGCGTAAATGTGATGTTCTGTGTATGTGGTTAACTACTAACCCACTGGATGTCGCTATGTTGAACACGTGAGTATTCAAGATTTTATTTTAATCTAGATGTAGAGAGACGATGTTGTGATTTTTATGGAATCAAAGACGTGGGTCTGAATAATCAGATACGCATTATACGAGTTGTCGTTTGTTAGAGTTTATTTTGAGATTCGTGATAACCGTTGAGAGGATTGAATTTGTGAGTTCAAATATTCTGATCATAGACACTTATGTCAAATAAATAAATAAAAGTTTAATCATCACAAATAAATACAAAACCTGAAAATGTGTCTTTTTGGTACACAAAGAAGTGTAAAAAATGCAATTTGCACATTAAATCCATGTCAAAATATTTAAATATTTCTGTTCAATGCAGCCAAACGTTTTAAGGGGTTCCGTATTTTGATTAAAATAAACAAAAAATCAGAAAAATAGTATTTTAAATGTGTGTTTTTCATCTAACAAGGGTAACATTTTATTTTCTTTAGATAGAATGATAATTTACATGTACATTTTATTTGGAAAGATAATAATTGTATGGTGAGCAAAAAGCAGCTGTTTCATGTAAATTTATTGGGATAAGTACTGAACGTAAATAACGTACAATTCATTTATTCCAACAACTTGAAATGACGACCTATTTGAATAACATTTATTTAAAATATGTCGTGATCATCCAATACAAATTGATGGGCTAATAAATTAACTCAAATGTTTTTTTACTTAGTTTTATGATTTATTTGTTAAAACGAAACGTAGAAACGAATAAAAAACGTTTTATATTATTGAACGTTGGTAATCCACCGTTTCCGTGTAAAGAACCTAACATTAAATACTACTTTAGAAAAAGTAGCGAAAACCTTATTTCATTTGGGAAAACTAAAGGTTTGAATACTTTCTTCCTTTGTGAAACTTAAGCGAATAACGCACGGCATTATATACTGGGTTGATTGAACCGTATGCCCGACACATATTTACTGGGCAAAGCCGCCACATATTTCTCAAAAAGCAAGTGCCATGAATTATAATTTTAACCTTTGATGTAATTTGAAGTTAGCGATAGATATAATACAGATATAATAGCAACGTAGCCTTCATTTTAATTCCTTCTAAAACCAAAAATTTAAAAAAGAAAAGATGACCTGCTAGGAACTCTTTAAATAATTTCTTCCTATACGTTTTGTCATTAAAATGGGTTATTTTTCAGTTTCCGCGATGCTGATATTTTATGGCATTTAGGTGCAATCAAAAGTAAGTTATTTTCTAGAAAGTGCTTTTGAAGTATTACTTATGCATCCCTGCATCCAATCTAAACGTTTTCAATATTTTTTTAATGGTACAATTGCAATTAGATTTCTATTCAGAGAATCACTAAGTACTCAAAGTTTGCACAAAGCGTCAGCTGTTTATTGAAACAAATCGACTAATAAAACAGCTTAGGGTCTATATTTGAGGTTCAATATTATGTCGATTAAATGAAAGGCTTTCGTGTAATTTAGCTTTAAACAACGTTTGCCAATATATTTTTATTTTTTAGTGTTTTGTCACTATACAAACTTAATAAAATAAATTGCACTTGTAAAAAGCAACTAGTGTGCCAGACAATGAATCGAACCTGTGTTAAGACACAGCGTAAGCGCTATCCCCCGATATTCAATAAGCATGTGCCCGTATAACGTAAGACACAGGGTTCGATTCCTTGCCTGACATAGCTACTTTTTATTTGTGCAATTTATATGTTTTTCAAAGTTAATATTAGAACAAAAGACTTATATTCTTGTATGCTTTTGATTAAGCTTTTTGCTATACAAAACAAACAGTAATTAACACGTTCCGGGACAGTGCCCGCCTACAGGCGTGAAAATAATAAAACATCTATTGTGTCTGGAGTAGTGTCCCGGAACGTGTTAAAGTTTAATTTGACTGATACGGGAAATTACGTTCTACGCTAACGTCGCAAACTGCCTCGACTAGACGGATATTTGCCGCCATAAATAAAAAGATTTTTCGAATTTAATTTGTAATCTCCACCCTACTTTAATTAGCGTCTCTCTTAACAAAAAACATAAAAAAACTGGCTATCATTCCTGTTATTTTGAAGCACAAGCTCGAAAATAGCTATCGTAAATATTTTAATCTTGTTTTCGCTACTCATTGTTTTCCCAAATTAACGGAAAGAGGGTCGCCGTTCTTTAATAGACTGCTAATTCTAAGTGTTCAAACAGAATAAGACAACTAATTACTTCTAAAATGCGAGTGTTATTAATGAGATGCCACTAGAGTCAACGTGAAATGAAAGGTAAGCCCGAAAACGCGTTAATATTTTAACAGACTTTATACTACTTACTACTACCATAACCCACTTGGGTTACGTAAAAATAGAAAACTTTGCTATTCGAAGTAAGTTACAATTTGAATTTTGAATGAAATAATTGCATAACTCAAGTAACGAATAAAATAATTTAAAAAATAATGTGCTATATAACTACACGTCAGCAATTAATTAGTCAGGTATCAAACGACAGCCGGGCGCCGCATAACAATGGAATTTCTATTGTGTCTCGTTTACACATACTTGACGAGTTAAATCTCATAAGTATTGATGTTCCAGTTTATTTAGATTACATTAAAAAATATAAAGAGAGCGATTTAGCATACTTGGAGTAAAACTGTCCGATCGTATCCGGAACACCACCCTACGCTCTAAGACGCTTATCACAGACATCTACCAGAAGGCTGCTCACCTAAAGTGGGACTGGGCCGGCCATGCCAAACGACCTCTGGGCAAAATCTGCACCGAGTGGGTCCCTTTAAATGGAAGACGGCCACGCGGTAGACCCAGAAGGCTTGGACGAATAAACCACTGGACTCGCAATGACAGGAAATTTCGCTTGTTCCCCCTCGGCAACGAATTGGGCATTTTAGCCTCAATTTCATGTGACGTCTTGTCAGTACGGTGACAAAACTCGGTGAGAAACATTGCAGAAAAAAATGGGTAAATGTGCCGTATTTTTGTGTAAAAATTATAGCGACACGACAAAAAATATTTCTTTTCATTCGTAAGTAACTTTGTATCCCAATAAAGCCGTTAATTTTTCTTAAAATAGTAAAATGTGTTTTCCTGGAGAAAAGTTACATTGCTAATTAAAAAAGTTGTGGTCAGTTACTGCAAAATCAACAAGATGACGCATACTTCATTTGGTAGGATTATCGTGCGTTCACCATTCGTTCCCTTGTCAATTTAGAATTAATTGTGCTTGACAATTGTCGATAATCATATCGATAAACGTACTAATAAATTTATAATATAAAATAAAATAATACATCTGTAAAATGATTAACTCTAAAGTAGATTAAAGTAATCCTAAAAATACAACAGTTTTCTTTAATATTTTAAACTTCATATTTTATTACAATACATCCTATTAATAATATTTCAGATTTCCTGTAGATCCAATAAGAAAAACAAAGTGGGTCGAAGCCGTCCGAAGAGAGACAAAATGAATACCATTAATAATAACATTTTTACCTTTTATATAAGTGAAAGTTGCATAAAATCCCGTGAAATTATGAAGTTTAGTTTGAAGTGTAAGCTCATTTACTGCTAGATTATACCATTAGAGAATTTTATTATGCCATTGGAGGACTTACGGCCTGTTTCACAATGTCTTAGGAAGTTCTAGTTAGTGTTACTTGCTAGACCGTTTATAAACATATTCTATGTTTCAATTATTCGTTTAATGGTTTGTGCTAATTTCAACATGCCTATAATTATTGTTTTGTTACTAAAAATAAAATAAAAATATTTTGCATAAGATTCGTTCATTCATTCGTTCAACACATATCGATAGAATAATATTGACACTTCCACGCACTAAATGTCAATTACTGACAAGACAAACTCCCCCCGCCCCGCAAAAATTGGTTGATGATGTTTTCATACATTCGCTCTTGCGTTTTATATCCAGTGGTTTATTCATCCAAGCCAGAAGGCGATGGCGTGACGAGCTAGACACAACATCAACTGGAGAACAGCTGCCCAAAACCGTGAAGATTGTAAAAGGGTAGGAAGGCCTTTGCCCTGCAGTGGAACACCGCAGGCTCTTAATAATAAATAATAATAAAAAAATATTTGGTTCTTAAGTTTACGCGACATTGAAAAAACACTTTCTGCCTGCCTTGAGTCTAACTGTAACCACGGATGCTGTAAGTAAAGTATTCATAGCGTCAGACGTTTTATTTCAAATACATGTGAGCGAAATAAATGCTTAAAGTGTAAGTCAAAAATTTCCAAATGTAATAATAATACATAGTAAACGCTTTAAAGTCCATAATCTGTTTCGTTCTGAAGCCTGAAATATTCGCATAAAATTATTTACAAACAGACTCGGTAAATAGCGCCTGAATTATGTTGCTGCCGGAAAACTTCACAGTGCCTCTGAAAGTTTTGTGTTATTCTGCAGCGGTTATAAATAATGCAACAGAATTAATTTCAACCTTCCTATCTGCAGTAAACTTGATAAAATTGTAAATGTTATGAAATTCAAAATTACCATCCGGAAATCGGCGAGGATTTGCGAGGACACTTAAAATGAACATTGCTTGAAAAACCCAGGGTTTTTCTCAAGGTTTGCTGTTACATTTTTCATGCGACATTTTATTTCTAGGCAAAGTATATAAATGTTAAGTCAAATGTGGTTTTAACTTTTGATTGTTACGTTCAAAAGCAACGTTTTACTAAATATTGTGTTAAACAAAACACGCACGCTGTCTGTTTTAATCTTACGACGCCTCACCAAGTATTAAGCCCCCAAAATTCCATCACGTCTGTTTACTTAAGTGCATCATCATTTCGCGGAAACACCTCGGAATACATTTGGGAACGCGTGAACACGGAGGTGCAAAAATGTATGGAAGGATTAGCAAGTGAAAACACAGAGGACTGCAGTGAGGACTCGGCGGGGTGGGTTGGTTGTGGTAACCAAGAGATTCGAATTTCTGAGGACAAATAAAATTTTTGTCTATTTACATTTTCATGTACCTAGAAGTAGTAAAGAAATTTCAGGGAAACCTATTTAATGTTTGCCAATTAAAACTGCTCCTAAAGATTTCAAGTACCTAACATTTCCATGTTATCATGAAACTTTTTAATATGTGACGCATAAAGTTAATGTTACTAACAGTTCGTGTAATTGGTGCTTAGGAATAGTTTTACACATTTTGTAACTTCCATGTTAAATTAAGGTAGTGCCTGCCAGTTGCATCTTAGTGCAAGAAACTAAAAGAATGGTTTTCAAAACAAGTGCCACCTGTTTGTGCGTTTAAAAATAAATTGATATAGCATAGTTCTTGATAGTATATCAGCTCCATAATATTATATCGTCAGAAAAAAAAGTGATGTTTCGCAGTTTTTTTTATCAATTCTGAAAATAATGTCCAATTTTTCTTTATTTTCGTTCTTAGCATGGTGACGCTATTGGTTTGAGGGACGCGACAAAAATGCCTCCCTACTCATGGGGCTCAGCGCCGTCTCCAAGCCAGAGGGGAGGGGGCTGAGGGGGGTAGAGTTGCGTAACACAGGTTTAAGTTACCCCTAAATGCTGGGTTTGAAGAATCGCTTGTTTGGACTAAAAGTGGACGTTTTTTGTGAGGTTCTTGAGCTTTTGTTAAAATCACAATCAGCGATACCCAGATAAATCAGAACTGTCTAACTCCGAATAAAATTGATGACAAACAAATGAAATAATGATAATGAATAACATAATGAAGCATTGGTTTTTTTTTACTGCATTTTAATATGTAAACATGGTGAATTTAAATTAATCTGTCTTTCTAAGATTTTTATCATCTCAGTCCCCAAAATGTTTTAGTACAAAATTAGTTCCATATCGGTCCAATTAAGTCATAATAAATTTCAATCACAGTCGATTGAGCGAAATGTTCATTGAAAGCTTAAATGGAACATTTGCAGCACTAATTACAAATAGCTTTCATCAGCGTTAAAGCCGAGAAACGAATAATATTATATGACTCATTTCTCTTGAACAACTTTTCAATCGGAATATGTTATTTACGAAATACTAGTAATAAAATGCCAGTCTTATAGACGTGTTTCTATTCATATTCGGTTTGCGTTGAACTGATGAATTTTCAAATCGGAAACGAACGTCAATAAATAATTTAAAAAAAAAACACCTTAAAAAACTGACTAAAAAGCTTAAAATAACGCATTCGTCTTATATTTAGGACAAAACAAATTCTTTTGGAGTTGGTGCATGATGTGTGTACAGTGTAGACTATTGGTGTACGTAAACTTAACATCATACACTATTTCAAATGAAGTGGAGTTGTCATTTAACTACAATAAAGTTAATTGGGGCTGCTAAACAATATTCTACCGATGTCACATACTTAAAGGTAAAATTGATTACTTCCTTTTTTTAAGTCAGTAATAAAACGATTTTGTTAGTGTTCAAAGTCTTCTAAACAATACAACTGCTGTTTTTAAATGAAAATTTATAGATACTAGAGGTTATAATAAAACATTTGACCCGAAGTACTTACCGCTTTTCTTTTGTGTACAGCTGCCACTATAGGTTCTTACATCTTATTTACTAACAGGTTGTTACCATTTCTAAAGCTCGTAAATGTAAATCTATTTTTAAATGTGTACAACATTTGGGTGTGTGCCCAAGCCCTCTGCACAGTTTGCAAACATTCGGACAAAACTGTTTCCTTACTAATCGACTGTGCCCGAGGGTGAAATGTTTGCTTCCGTAAATTGTATAGAGATGTTCTGACATCTGTTAATTTTTAATCTTAGACGTGTCGATAAAAGTCTTTTATTTCATTCTGCCGCTTGTTGGTACGTGCGGTCTCTTTTGCGTATCGTATTTAATTTTGTAGTAGGTATTTTGGTTTTATCTTTTATAAAAACTAAGAAGATGCAGTTTTCATTTTGTTTTCACCATATTTATGAAAGAAAACTAGTTTTTATTTATGATAACCACTTGAAAATACAAACCCGATTGCTTGTGCAAGAAGATAACGATAATAAAATGTCAGAGATAGGATAATTTTTCATTGTGGCTTTGAAAAAAAAAACATCGATAACGTCTACTTACTTTCGATATTATAATCACTACCCACACTAAATAGTTGTGAATTTGCTACGACAACTTATCTCGGAAACCCAAACTTGATACTGCGCACTTCGATCCGTTGACAAAATTGGGTAGTCGGATAAATTTGAATATGTAGATAGTTGCTATTTGCGCCCACTACATCTTAAGGGTCCAGCCTTCGGGAAATTGAAATTTTCTTGCCCTACTCTTTGAACTATTCTAATGGTAATACAATGTTGGCATAGGCGGACCGTAGGCAGGCCTTTGAACTTGAAATTACTTTGAAACCTCCAATAATATTTATGTAGTCCAGTTAATTATTTGTAGGATACTCGTTACTACACGAAGTATGATAATAGTCTTTTCCTAATGTTTTAGGAATGTTTTATTTTACTAATACAGGTTGCCCCGAATAGGACATTTGGGGGAAACGAAGTTCACTGGGACCACTTTCATAAAAAATAGCTGTGCATTTTATTGGTATATATTTATACATGCGCAAGCTCATTACTAAAAGAAACACGGCCTCCGTTACAAACCCGATAATATAACATCGAACGAACTCATACCGAGCAATTAATGGAAGTTATTATCTGTCCAGCGAACGAGATTGGTATATTTATTGGTCGTTCACGTTCGATGCCTCTGAACAACCGTTCGATCACTCGGATACGCCGATACATCTCGATTAAAATTAATATCGTACTCGTAGTCGATTGTCGATATGGTTGTCACCACATGCACGATTTCACGGCACTTAACCTATGACTTGCTGATTGCATAAAGTTACAAATAATGTGTATAGTTGACAATCAATGAGAAAATGATGGTTTCAAGACGCGATGGGTTTATTAAAATTGTTTTTATTCATTTACCGTTACAGCCGTGTCAATTAGTATTAAAGTTTTATGATGGAACTTGTATAATACCGATAGGTGATATGTGACCTACAAAGCAGTTTTGGTCGAACATAAGGGTTTTAAAAGGCAGTTAGATTTATATGTAATTGATCAGGGTAAAACTAGTCTTTTATATAGACAGTAGTTAGCGGAATTAGAAATGACAGTGCCAAAAATTTTTATGAATAAAATAAATGATATGGAAGGTTGTGACAAAAATGAGTTTATTGCAAATCTCAATTCCAGACATAAGGATATCGACGGTGATGGCTGTAAATGCTGTGTCATCAATTCCACCACTTCACTCAATGTCTTCTCTGCCGATTTTTTAGGGCAACACAAATTAATCATGAGTTCATACGCGATTTTACCTACAATCGAATTCAACGTCGGTAACTTTAACTTTTCTTCCACGTTGTTCACAAGAAAGTGCATTTGCAGATGATCACGATATGACTGCCAATTTCCACTGTCCACCTTAAATTCACTAAACTTTTCGGCTGACATTTTTATTGTGAAATCCCAGTGGCGACACCACTGATAAGTCCTTAGGTAACTGGGGTGATAAAAGAGACGCGTGCGTACAACACAATATTTATTTAAGAATTGGCTTGCATACAAAATATAATAAAAAATAACAAATAAATAATTAATACAATAAATAATAAATCTCATAGTGACGTACCCAACACTTTTGTCTCGTTGTTATTGCTGAGGTATCTGTTAGGGCCGTTGCTGTATTTTAAAAGTGTAACTAGTCCAGTTTAATGACAAAACTGGATCAGTAAAATCCATTATTTTGCGGGTGTCCGTGCATTTATGACCTAAGGTCTCCATGGAAATCACCAAATATTTATTTGTATGAGACCCATAATCATGAATACCGTTAGTTTAATCTAAAGGATACGCTTTCTATAAATAAATGGAAAGCTATTCTGTTACTCTTAAGGGGAACAGAGATTTTATTCTATATGATCACGATTCGCAATCACACTCCATGACTTGGTATCTCGATATAAGCCCCAGTATTGTTTCCGAAAAGCAAACAAAAGAAAAAGTACCCTTGTGATATTTTATACGTTTTAAGCCGGGTTTCCCATGACATTCAATCCGGGCTTGGAGGTTTTTCTCGGCAATTTAAATTAAAAGTCAACAGGTATACCCGCATCCTTCGACCTGCCCCCTCTGTGGATAAACAAAAGGGGGCAGGGGGGATTACGTCTGACCCCTTCCAAAGGTCACATGCCAAAAAAGTACTCCTATATGGTGGCACGTATTTCATGGTTTTTGTGTCAATCCCGGCGTCTCGATTTGAATAATAAAAACGGTAGAGCGGCCGAGTTAGGGTAACGAATTGTATGATTTATAAATTCTGAACCATTGGTCTGGTAACGTCAGGACAGGATTGATTAAATAAGTTCCGTCAAGCATTGTTTTTTTTTGTTTTATTAAACACAGATATATATTTTACTAAAATGCAAATTCAAATACGTTTAGTTAGAATTGTAATAAAAAAACTTATTTACTCGGATATATTTTTATGTTGGTCTAACACCAACTTTGGATTAGGCAATTATTCATTATCAGAACTTGATTATTTATTTATTTATAACCTGCCTTCTCCAATTCCAGTTTACGACACGTGTAGTTTGAGAATTGTTATCCAAGAAAATTCATCGATAAGATGATCTTTTGAAAGTGATTTCTTATTAAGAGCCATATGACAGTCTGGAGATTCTCAGATTTTACCGAATTTATCAATGTGTGTGTGCGATTTTATATGTCCGGGACACAAAAAGTGTTAACTGTAACTAAACAATTTTGATACTTTATCTCTAGGTAGTAGGCTATGCGTATGATGAACACAGAAAATGATGGTCTTATAAAAGTCGATGTGATAAATTAATGTTATACCAGTTTTTTTGTATTTAAAATACCTATTACGAATACAGTGAATACAGTTCGGAATCAGGGCTCGCGTCAATTCCGTTCGCGAACATTTTCCTTTTGATAATTATATAACTAAATTCACAGATTTAAACACAAACGTACAGTTATAATAACGTGAAAAACTTACAGCATAGAAAAAACGAAATGCATCCAAAGGGTGAAGACATATAGAGGCGGGTAACACGCACTGACCTGCAACGACTAACCAGTGTTGTGCCGTGTTGGCTATTTCATGGAATTGAAATGCTTTATAGAGACTTTTCCGACTCAAGTCTTGATTTGAATCTTGTTTTAAAACAATTTTCTAGTGTCAGTCGGTCCTTATTTGGATTGTTGTAACGAATTTCTTAAATATTTCGAGATTAAAAATAGATGACTTGGCAGATCACTAGTCAGTCGGTACAGGTTGGTACCGGTTATCTGCCTCTATATGTCTTCACCCAAATCGTGACTTCTCAGAGTAGGTATTTTTTTACGAATGTAAACTCCACGAGAAACGGGGACTAAGGGTTATTGGTGGATGATGCCATTGGTTCTGCGCTTGATCTACCACGTGTCATACCAGCTGGATGCTATGAGGATTTATTTACACATAAATGCTTTTTAGTGTAACGCTGTTCTTTGATATGATTTGTATTTTGATATATGAAATAAGTCACAAGTTATTATAGCTGACATTCAGAAAATGTAGTTAAGAAAATTTCGATCAAGATTTCAAGTATTTCATGTATAACAGATGATAAACAAGATAATTTTATTTAATTATTTGGTTTACACCGGTATTATATCATTTTGTCCATATACATTTTTCAATAATGAAATATTATATGAATATGGACTTGAATAGAACCATGGAATTTCATTGCATTTGCGTACAATTTGAATACAGGTTCATATTAACTACATACACATCACATGAAACGCTTCTATTTAAACAAGCGTTTTACTATACAAGTTTATAGTTAGGTTGTGGTTGTAGATTGTGGTAGAAAGAAAAGTAATGTTAAATAAGCAAAATATTGCCCTATTTATTTAGGTTTAAACCATTGAAACACTGTTACTAGCGTATGGAATTAATGCCATGAACAAGTCCCACACAGTATGGAATTGACGCCAATGGCCAATGGTATGTACGTACAAGTGCGTATCAAAGGTTGTGGAACTAAATAACGCCTATATACGGTCTATATTAAGAAAAACTGACCTTTTACTTTTTGTCGTCCGTTTATTCTTATTCAAAATCCAAAGCACGAATGATGTAAGAAAATTTATAAACTTACTTGTTTACTACTCAAAGTCAAATACTTAAAACAAAAGCCCTTATTTGTCTTCAATTTTGTTGGGTTAATGGTCACTTCACCACCATACTATTTCAATAAAACCGACTTCACAAACAAAACACATTAAAAAGTCTTAAATAAACTCTTGAAAGGACTCCATTTTAGGCAAACCATTTCTTTTTGGAGTCGATGCCCAGATAGATGTCGCTTAAGATGGAACTTGAGAGAGCCCATGCTATGGCACTGACTTCAAAAATAAATGGTTTGCCTAAATTGGAGTCCTTTGAAGAGTTTTAGACTTTTTAGTGAAAAAAAATACTTCGACCACAGAAAACTTTGCTTCATATCCAAACTCGGCGCGCCCCAGCCCTGTTTTATAATAACTTAAGAGGTTAGAGGTAAATACCAATTCAACAAAGTAAAAATCATGAAAATCGGTCTACCGTTGTTGAAATATAAATTAGTGTTACTGATATTACTTTATTTTATATAAATAAGGTTATTATTTGCAACCCCATACATATGCAATAGAATTGGTACTATTGCCTATTCTTGTCCTTATTACTTCAGTATTTGTCTAAAATTTACATTTAACTGTTTGGTGATAGAAACAGTTTGCTCATCATATACCACAATTTTATTTTGTAGACAATTTTTTATTATTATTATTTTTGTCGATAATTTTGGTCCTAGTATCTGCACATTTTGTTTGATCAAGTTTCGAATATAAATTTTATATGATAAAAGATCTTCGTTAAAACTCATGAACCTCTTGAAATAGTCACCATACATATAAATCTTTCTTGTTTATAGTATTAATAAGGATTCCTTTCTATGCAAGTTTACATAACATTGATTAATCATTTTAATAAAACTACTAATCGATACAAAAGAACGAATACTTTTTGTTATAATTAGAGACCATCGACGATCCAAATGCACTTTGGCTTTATGCCTGTTGCATAAAGCCTCAAAGCGAATTGGTCGCCGTATAAAAATTGTGCAAAGCGTGATATTTTCAAATTTGGAATTAGTATCATACACGAAATAAAAGAGTGGCAGCGAAGACAACGAGCGACACACCCTTCCCCTCCGAGCGCTCGGCGCTGTCTGTCAAATTTCGATCGAAGATGAATGTTCGTGACAGCTCCAAATCTCAAATTTATAGGTTACTTTAGTAAGATATTTTGAATATATTGCACAAGATAAAATCAAGAATTTAGATGCTAAGTCAAAGATAGGAACCTCTATAACATTGTTTTATCAAATAACACACAATAAGTGCAATGTATCTCAGAGATAATCGCCTGTCTTTAGGTGCGTATTTTATGCCAAAACATGGTTTCAATTTTGTTTTCATGTGGAATAACTAGAGCAATAAATAAAAAAACAGAGTCGAAAGCTTGTAGAGGAACGTATTTCCTTTCATGTTTATGTTATTTTGATAGCTGATGTCAACAACTGATCTGGAAAAGTGTACCAGAAAAACCGTCAATTTGGCTTCTATGATTGCAAGTTACAGGCATTTTAAATATTGGATCAAAAATTCAGAGTCGACATCTTATGGAGATAGTTCATTTCTACACAATTCATTCAAAAAAGGTAGTCAGTTTAGTCATTTTTGGGGAGAAAACTACACTTGAACTTTGTTAGAAGGTAGGTGACAGCAGCCTTAAATAAACTTTAAATATTTATAGTCTTGAAAAAAAAAACCATTTGATTCGTAAAATCTTTTATTTTTGAATGTACGGTTAACCATTTTGATTCCGTAGATGAATGTAAAACAAATATGGATTCTGGTTTCAATCAGTGTTTTTCCAACAATCCAAATTCAATCAAGCGTTTAATTCTCCAAAAATAGCATTTGGTATTGAAAGAAGAGCAATATTATTTTACTCATTGGTTAATTTCATTCAAACCGCAAAACAACAATCTGTTTTAAAATATAGATTTTTAGAAAAAAGAAAAATGATTTCTCTTAAGTCAATATTTAAATTTAAGTATTAAATTTATCTTTTCATCATTTCCTCGCAAAATTAACATAGTTGTGTCCATATCAATTTTGATAAAAAAATTACAAGCGTGGGTTCCAAAGTTAATATAATATTAGTTATTTAAGGTTTTTTCAGATATAAATATGTAATCATATTAAGTTGGCACGTGTTGCTGGTACAAAAAAATATTTTAGCATGTTTGTCGTAACGGTTTAAAAAAAACACATTACTCAACAACTAATTCTGACTCAATAGAACATAGCCTTCTATAAAAGGTATACCTAGATGAGGAGTAGGAATTATTATTCAAGACGACCACTAGCTTACGCAGCGTAGTTTCAAAAAAGCTAAGTCTTCTACGTGCTAAATCGGCATTAACCGACTACTCCGGGCTTGCCCCGGGCGTGCTTAAGTGAGTCTACGAATGAGACCTGCATTTACAATTTTTCGCTTACTTTGGTTGGTTTTTTGCTTCATACTGACAGATCTATCTCATGGAACTATGCCAAATATTTTGAAAAGTGTATTCTGCTATCGAAAATGGCTGGACTTAAATTAAAAGTACCTGCAATAAATATGCTATACCTAATGAAAAACTCTGTGACGCGTTTACAACACCCTAACTTAGATGTAAATTTACGCTGTGTAAAAAAGTTTTGTATGACAAATCAATATAGAATCTATGTCTTTTTGTAACGAGTGCTAAAGTCACATAAAATCAGTCAAGTGAAGCTTAAAATCTAAAGATCTTAAAACAATAATAACTTCTGTTTCATTATTTCTCATTTTATTCACGCATCTACATATTATTAAGCTTAACCTATTAGTTAGGTGTGACTGTTATGGACGCCCTCTGCCCCATCTAGGGGACATTATGACCCCAAGTAAGTCATACTAGCATACGTGTTGGTGCTATAGCAGTCAAAAAAATATTATAATATTCAGTGACTTTTCAGAACAATCTATCAACATAAGCGGCTAAGCAAACCACTCTGGTGCTCAATGTAAAGTTACTAATCACGTAAACATTTGGCTTAGAAACACCTCTGTCCATAATATTGAAGGATTATCCAGGCACCAGCTTATGCGGTACACAAACTTTGCGAACCTTTCACGTAAATGGGTAGTTGTAGAAGTTGAAGTTGTTATAGTATCCACAAGTTGCTTGTCCTTTTGTACGAAGGCTATATTTTTGTTGCTATATTTGCCTCTACTGCTTCTGGGACACTACATATTGACATCATCATCACCAAATGTAACTCAAATCAAAGCTATTGTTATTGGAGTTTTCAACCCTCGAAGCAAAAAGAGAGGGGTTTTATATGTTTAACGTGTCTGTCTGTGGTATCTTAGCTTCCAAACGGATGAGCCGATTTTCGTTTAGTTTTTTTTTTGTGCCATAGATAATTGTATCCCGAGTGTTCTTAACTATGTTTCATGGAAATCTGTTCAGCCGTTCTGTTATTTACGATAGATTCTTTTATTTATTTATACTTCAATGTAATAATTATTTCTATAAAACTCCAAATTGACATGACATATATTTCAGAGATAATACGTAATTTATTAATAGAGCAACAAAACGTTTATGTTTTCTATGGTGCATAACAATTATTACTTCAATGACAAAAAAATTAGTAATATGCTTGTTAGCAATTAGTGACAAAAAACTGAATATTTATACTTAATTGTTCCTGTTTACTAAATGCTACCAGTGCAAAGAGCTATCAACTGTGTTACAAAGGCAAAGTAATAAAAACCCTTTTCTAAAGGCTGTAGCCTTTTCTCGGAATAAGTAAACCTTCTCTGTCTAACAACCGGTTCTTTTAAAAAACAAACTTTGAAATAATTTAGCTATGAGTAACACGAAGGCAAACGTTATTTTCTTTATCAACAACTGAATACGACGTATCATGGAGTTACAATATCAAATGGGAAACGTCGGGTCATAATGATCCTTCTGTGTTTTTGTTAGCTGGTTTGTCGCTGGGGAAATGAGGCCTAAGCCAACACTGGCAGTGCTCAAGGGTACAAATGAACCATTCTGTTGAAGTAGATTATACATGGGTTCTATGGGAACGGAGGCTTCAGCATTTGTTTCATGTCATTCACTTATCTGACCAAACTTGATTTTTGCATGTTGTATATTATCTTGCTGTTGTAGTGAAAATGTAGTGTCCTTTTTTTAAACTTGGTTTAGCCTGAATCGGATCAATCTGAAATGCTTAGACACACACAGTCAATTTGGATAAAAATGAATCGCCGAAATGTTTGTATACGCCTAACTTCCGGATGACTGCACCAAATTGGATAATACTTTTTTCGTGTTCATTTGTCAGATACAGGCTTCTGTCTATAAAAGAATATAGGTTTTCGTAAAAATCATTTTTCTTTTTCATTAGGCAAACCACCTGTGCTACGCCACGATGGGAAGCTAGTTTGATGTAAATAAGTGTACATGTATACATTGGTGACATGAAAAAGTGTTTTAATAAGTTCTGGTTGTGTTTTAAGACACCGCATACGATATTTCAATTATTCGTTAGTTAGTGCTCATTTGTGGATCGTGAAACTTAAGAATAACCGTTCCTTGTGGAAACAAAAATTTTAAACAGAGAATGAGCCAAGTTTTTAACGAAACGGTTGACATGCCGTTGTTACCTTTAACAAATTTGTAGCAACAGCTCCGAGCGGGGAATACTTTATCTAAAATTCAGAATTTATCCTAAGTTCGTTGAACCCCAAGTTCAGTCTGTATCTTAGGGATTTGACTTTGTTCTCTGTTTAACTTCGTTTAAGCCGGAACGAGTATTCGTCGTCCAGAGGCCTTACTCAGCAATACATTGTTGTGTTTCCCAATCTATCCGTCCTTGTCGCTCATACTAGTATGGACTTGCAAGGGAAAGAGATAGCGGTATTCAAAAATCTTGGCAAAGTCTGAAGAGTACGGCCCCAGTCCCTGTTTCACACCAAGATAATATTTGATATAGGTAAGAAACTCCGCATTCCTTGCTGGCGGGGCTTTTGTACTAAATTATTTGTATAATCTAACTAATGTTATGCTCCACAAAATATGTGGTCTAAAACTACAACCGACACGCAATTAAACATAAGAACATAATCATTCGTCGTTCGCAAATAAAACGATCGTCTGTCGTAGTGTAAGTATTGAGTATGATTGGCCTCCATTGCGGTGCATTACGGAACATGCATTAAGCCTCAATTTATCTCTATTGGTTGCTGTATAAAGCGTGCATTATATACCTCTGCGATGTTAAGCAGTCGGCGATCCATCAAACCGTTTGATGGATGGACAAGCGTAAGTGAACTTTGAGTTGATATAATTATCTTGTTTTCCGTTTTCTTTTTACTAATTATAGCTCTGGACTTCAAATTTTCCAAAAAACCCCTAGATTCTTGGTGTGGTATGGTATGTTAAATAGATTTTAGCAGCTTGTATATGGCAATTTAAATCAACATCATAAAGACGTCTTAAAATTGTCGCTGACATGTCGTTAGTGCGTCTACGTATCGTCAACGACGAATCAACGGCAACTTTCCTAGCCTTTTTCATAGTGGCACAAGGTTCGTTTATCATAAGCCAGTAAATAGAAGAGCTTCTGCTTGTCTAAATAATCTGCAGTTAGGGTAAGAAAGGTCCTCAGATCCAGGCTTGTCTTGCCCCTTTAATCTATGTTAGTGTTATAGATGGCATTAATAATACGTCGGTTTAAACTGTTCTCGCAAAACTTCGGAGATAACCGAAGGGTGGGATCTGTATTAAGTTTTCAGTTTTGATAGATAACTATTTGCTTAACATTTGAGTTTGATGTGGGTGTGAGTTACGAGTAGCTTGACCGGTTGGTTGCGGTTTGTATTTATCTCAAATCTGATTGGAAGTCACAACATAGTTTTTACTTTGCTGACTGTTTTGTCCTACTTTACACTGACGTTATATTTGTTAAGTAGAATGATACAACTAGGTTATATTGTATCGCTAATGTCCATTTCAACAAATAATTTAAAAAAAAACAAGGTTATATCGTTTAAAGTATCTTACAGAAAGCACTTACCGGAACCTAATTGGACATTGTAAAAGGCACTAAGTAAAATAATAAAGCTGGGGCAGAAAAATTCTTGATTGGAGACCCTTCGACCAAAAGCGCAGCGTAGGACGTCCACCGATAAGATAGACAGACGACCTTGCAAAGATCGCAGGATTGCACTGGATGCAGACCGCTCACAACCGGTCGTTGTTGAAAGCCGTAGAAGAGGCCTATGTTCAGCAGAGGACATCCTTTGGCTGATAATTATGAAAATAATAAAGAAGGTTTTTTGCGTCCTTCCAGTATATTTTTTATTTCATTATCTTATGTGTTTTAATTTCAACAAGTTTTTCTTCCGTAAATAAACAAAAAGAAATACTAGCTGTTGCGATATAATTGCAAAATGTGAAGTAATCTTTATCGCGATAATTTATGCTTAAACGCAGTTGACGCTACCGTCGCTACCCCCAATGCGCGGCGTCGGGGCCGATTCTATTGTATCCACCATTAGTAGTGGCAACAAAGACGCCATTGTTCTCGGTCTATCAACTTTACCACGACGCTTATTTTCAGTTTCGTGGTTTTGTTTTCGTAACGTGAGGAAAGTTTGGCAGGTTGTGAGAGCAAAAATGAATAAAAAAACTTCATCGTACGAACGTCCTTCATTAGTATTTCAAAAGTAATAATAAAATAATGATGACAGAGTAGAAATCCCTACTACCTACTACTAGACAATGTTACATGCAGTAAATATTTTCAATATTCTGATCGCGCACGTAGCTTGACCACTAGAGCAGTTATTTCGTCATAAAGTTATAATTTTAAAGCAATTTTAGGAAATCTGCTAGCTCAAATAAAGGCTATTTCACAACTACTTATATGCCTCGAGCTAAACAAGTCCTAAATCTGACTGCGCAACATTATCTAATATTCCAGTAGAATAATAACAGGATTGCTTTCTAAAACACTCTCCTAGACTCGGGGCAGAATAATCCCAGAATCTAATATCGTTTCGTTATAAATTAATATGGAGTATGTATTGTTACCGTCGAGCTTAATTGCCTGCAACACGGAAAAGCTTTAAAAGCTGACCCGGTAGCCGAATTGGGAGGAAATACGTTTATAGTGGAGTGAACAAATTATATTTTCGGCCCTGTTTCATGCTTGACTGCTCATTAGAAACATGTAGTGTATTGTACACCTTTATTGCTAAAAAACGTAATATAAAACGCATGCATCAGCTAAATATTTCTATCTAGACTAGCTTGAAACCTACTTATTGAAGAAACCGTGTACATGAGGCAAAGAAGTGAGATTTTCTTCAAAAAGTTAATGTTTGAAAGAAAATATCTTGGTACACATGACACCACAATATCAAAATATTATATCCTTTTTCGGTTATGTCCATGTCCACCCCATTCATCAGAGATAGGCCAAGGTACACAGGAGATATTATTCTAGTGCGATGTGTGTGCATTCTCTGTTCTTTCATTATCATTAATTCGGTGAGACGGTAGATTCAACACGACCTATGAGAGATCAGGCGCAAGACAAACGGCTTAACGTGCTTTTCCAACTTCCTGAATCCGAGCTTTTCAAGGCAGAAAAACTCGGAAACAAATTTCGGCCCAACCCGGCGAAGTAACCGCTACATTAACGAGGCATTCAAACCAAAAAACATTATACAAACAAATTGGTCGATTTTCTACTACTCGTCAAAAGAATTGACCTTTACTGATAAGTTGGATCCATTGCGACTACGGCCTAAATGTTGAGCAAACTAAGATGTCACCAATCCCGAAAGGCCTCCCTTGACACAAGTTTCAATTACTAACTGGCCCGATCTATACCACAGACAATTACAATTGCAGCATGAATATTCTCGTCAAGTAAACGTTTTGACTTGGGAATTGAACTGGTAACTGGACCTTTTGCTTGAGTACGCCAGATAACTGGGCTCTTAATTGAGAACACAAAGGAATGATATTGTCTTATGCATGAGTTTGGTTTTTGGTTAATCTTTACAAAAGTCGGGCTAAGCGAATAGTCGTATTTAAAAATTGGTTAGAGTTTATTATCAAACTTCAGTCCATGTACAAACTTAAATATCACAGCAAAATAAAAGTATTTATAAAAAAAAACTAAATCATTGTTTTTTTTATCTACGAGTATTAGTATCAGAGAGCTACATATAAGCTACTCTCGTGGTAACCAATTAGGTACAAGGCTTGTTATTTATTGACCTTTTTACATTATCTTATTTTTGAGGACAATATTAGGATCCAGGTCAGGTTATACGAGTATCTAGGCCAGATTTATTTATGTCTTCAGACTTACTAGAAAGTTCAACTTGTATTTGAAATAAAGTAAATTTAGAGATGGTCTACTTTCTGTCATCTAAATGTAATTATAGGCACCGGATTAGAATATGCTTCATAAATGACTTACACCATATATTACATCATCAGACCATACATGAGACATATTACGGAGTATTCTTATCAGTCACTATGTTCGAACAAATTTGGAGCTAATAGGTCTTTCCATCGAAATCAAGGACGTCGAAGAAGCGTCTCCCAGGTACGTTCTCTTCACGGCACGATCTATTTATTCTCTCGACGTATCCGAGCCATCGAAGCCTAGCCACTTTGGTCTCTTTAATTAATAATCCAATAGTATGTAACTGCCTCGGTGACGCAGCGGTTAGAGGGCCGCATTTTAAAGCGACGGCTGCGCCAGAGGTCCCGGGTTTGATTCCCGTGTCGGGCCAAAAATATGTACCTGGGTTTTTCTGTTCAGAAATTCTCAGGAAAGCCCGGAGTTTGGAAGTTGGCAGTGTTTCACCCCCGTGCCTCGGAAAGCACGTAAAGCCGTTGGTCCTGTGCCTTATCTCTCTCCGGTCGTGTCAGATTGCTGTGTGCATCGGGCTTTGAGAGTGAAAGGAATAGCTTTGCTGAACTGTTGTTGTTAACAATAATGTAAATAGTGTAAGGGCCTGTATCACCATCGACAAATAAGCGTTTAACTCAATTAAAATATGAAACTTCAATGCGTATGAGTAATGTAGTTGTGCACTATAAAATGTCCCGCGCAGTCGGTTAGTCTTTGTGACTGGCCACCGTAGTCGAAATCGGCTAGGGGGACTATTAGTATGTAAAGGGATTTCCTATCATTATCTATCTCTCTAGTTTTTTGTATATTCTCATGGTTGGTCGGGTCTGAGTGTTGTTGTATGGTCAAAAACATAGTAGCTGAACAATTCTATACCATTTTAAAGTAATAAATTAGTCCATAGTACTAAAGAATTTGTTGGGTAGCAGCAACATTTACTGTACTGGCAGAAGACTCTTCAGTCTATAAGGTATTTGACTGGGTATTCGGGGCGGGAATACCCCAATCCTTAAAATGCGATGTGGAAGGCAAGAGGGAAACCTCCACACTATCTTTCCTTACTTGGAGTCTTTAATATAAAAAACTCCATTGACAAGAGCCAAGTGTAAGTGTAAGTTTGAACATACATTTGAAAAAAAAAATCAACTTATTGAGTAGGTAGTTTATAAATGACGTTGAGTTTCAGAGTTATACGTTTGTATAAGTTGGTGTACCCTACTAAAGAAATATGATCAAGTTCGGTCGCGATTCTAATGGACTTTCCAACTTATCGGAGCTTTTCTGAAATGAAATTGACGTACCAATTTTAATTTCAACTCTTTCTTTATATTCAAGTTGCAATAAAATTTTGATGGAAAAAATTGTTTTATTATTTTGTTAAATCGTTTTACTTTGTCAACCAAATATTTGAATCTTGTTTAAAAATTATCTCTATAATATCAATCTGCAACCATTCACGATACTACTTTGCAAATACTGTTTCTTTCAATAATCCGTACCCTTTTATCAATCCCTTACAACTTTACAAAATAGGATCGTAACAGATCATCCCTTAGGAGCCTAAACTAAAAACATAGTAAAAGCAGATAAAACAGCAAAACGTAATTAATAACGGAAGGGATGGATTAAATTTAGAATAGTTAGATACGGGATTGCTACCATACCTACCTTATTGCTGATTGCTACCTTAAAAACAATATATTGGATTAAATTTGATATAATAGTCACTTCATTAACTAAAATATCAGCAAATCACAGCTTAATCAGTGAATTAAAACTGTGTTATAATAACATACCAACATTTTTTAATGGTTCAAGTAATAGTCTGAAACATAACCAAACTGAAACTTATACAGATACAAGTTTAAAAAAAACTACAACTGTGACCAAATGCCTGGCTGTTTATACGGTAATTTAATGCTAAAATAAAGACTTTTAGAACAACTTTTCATTTAACAGCTCGTGCCTCGGTTCTAGCATTAAATAAATTACTTTATTTTGCACGACCTATAATTTTTCAAAGCAAATGTACATTGGTGGTCTGAAAGTGAAGCAATAGTGCCATAATCCTTTTAAATAATATGTCTTTAGGGGCGAGGGGTGTGTGCCCCTAGTTATATGCAGAAGGAGTATGGATGAAATGATAACAACGGGATTGGTGATAAAATACGCGCGAGCCGATAGGTACAGTGGGCGGGCGAGCGGCGTGCGCTCCGCGTAGTAGTTACGTATATTTTAAATATATAGTTAAAAGTCGTAACTGAAATATACTGATCACTTTGAACTACGGCACAAGGGTCTGGAATCACAAACAATGTGGATAGGGCAACAAATCGAATGGTTTTCGTACCCTGAAGACGTAGGACAAAGGACGATAGATATTCCCAAGTGTCTGAAAGGATAAACTGTTAACGTTTTTTTGTAGAACAATTGCTATTTACATTGATGTTAGAATTCTAAGAAAAATATTGCTGGTGAAATCGTATTTCTAGCTTAAAAAATTTCGAGTCGATTCGATTAAATCATATGATTACAAACAATCAAATACCAAGAAAGACTATGGTAGCTTAAGATTTTTCAGGTATTCGTAGCACAAGGAAGAAAATTCCTTAGATTAAAACTGGCAAATATTTATTTATGTGTTTTTCCGAATAATTGTTATGTAATATTTATCGTTACAGTAATGGTGCATATATTATTAAAAACACATGATAGGTCAAATAAATAATGTTGAAGACAATACACACAAGTGTCTTCTCTTGTAACAATTTAATTATTTATGTAAGAACCTACTCAAAGTTTTATTTACTGTTACGTTTAAATTAATTTTCCGTTATTTGAGTTTTCGTTTCGTTTTATATTTACAATATTATATGTATAGATTAGAGTGTTTTATAGTCAAAGTTCAAATAGTTGTTTTTATTTCACAAGTACGCGAAAACTGAATGAAACTTGATGTCTACCTAAAATAAATGTCATTTAGATTCATGCCCTAAATCCTCCTAATTTTCCGTTAACCTATCAGCATTACCCCCAAAAATCATCATTTACAATAAAATAACCTTTTTATATGAACACATGAAAGAATGTTATTCAAAGCTTTCCTTAAATTCATAAGGTTCGTAACTTTAATGAAAACCACCTATACAAAGAGGTCGCTTTTCTGAAGTCGATGATTTCATTCAACGAATTCGTTTACATGCGGGCTTCTAAAGCCTTATAATATCTTAACATGTCTAATAACAGGAACGTTTCCTTGTAAGCGTAAACATACTCAATTCAATTTGGTTAGCTCTTGAACATTCGTTTGAATAATGTTTTGATGTAAACATAATGAGGATAAAAAAGCCGAAGCTATGTTGTGTTCGAGGAAGCAGAAATTTTAACTTAATTTTGTACTAGTGATCCCCTGCAGCTTCACCCGCGTGAATGTTGGATCTCAAAAATATCACTATGAATTATAGTTTATGTGCTTTTCTGATTTATGAGCTATATTATTGTAAAATTTTATCAAAGTGTTTTTTTCGTGAAGATTGTACAAACATACATCCATACACACAAACTTTTGCGTTTATAGTATTAGTAGGATTTTGTTAATGATAAAAGGCATTTTGATGTTCGAAGAAAATAAGTGTGTAATTTTTCGTTTCTGAATCACGTTCTATCAAATTTTGAGTAGGTATGTCGGCTTATTTGAAGCGTTGCTATGCTGAACCTGAATAAGGAAATTTGTTTTGAATTACGGTTATTAATATGGGAACTCGTACTGAATCAATAGACTTTCACCAGTATCTTCGTATGCTCAGGCTCAGTTGCGCGATATATAGTTAACTCAACTAAATATTCAACCGCCGGTAACTACATTTAATCATAAGTTGAGTTAACTATGGTTTAGAATGTTTTTTAACACTCACAGTGTCATATTTGTATTTTTAAAAGATGAAAATAAGAAACCAAAACTTGCGCACGGGCGGGACTCGAACCATCTTTCTGGCTAACCGGTAGCTCAATTAGAAGCAGTTGGCCCGGTTAGCCAGAAAGATGCTGGTTCGAGTCCCGCCCGTGCGCAAGTTTTGGTTTCTTATTTTCATCTTTTGAGTTAACTATCGATACGCAACTGAACCTTACTGATGTCTTTAGTAGCTGGAACGAATATTTACTGAAAACGCCCTTTCAATTGTACCAAAACTTCGCAATCGCCAAAACGATGTGATGCGTAAATTCAAACAAAACGTTCGTCAAATTCTGACTCGTGTACAATGGTGAGCAAGTAAAAGTGATTAACACAGGGGTCGGCCGCCGGTGTATTCGCGGCTTTTTTAATTATAAACAAAATTACAGCACCCCGCGCGCTGTGGACCGTAAAAACAGCGGTTAATTTTAAATTGTTCAATGGTAGAATCCCTTGACAAAATGGCGATCGATGCAACTCTCGCATCCTGGTTACGATTGCGATGACGAAAATTATACAATTGTTGCAAAAAAACGCAGATTTGTTTTACATTGTATTGGCCAAAAATATAACATGCACGCGATTGTTTACTTTTCAAAATTACTATTAAAATAAAATCGACTCTCAAAACTATCATTCATTCAACAAAAACAAACAAAAAGACACATAATATATCTTTTTCTGGCCGACATTAACTTTTCATTCAAACAAAACAGATTTTTACTGCATTTTTGGCTAGATTTTGCTGCATTGATATCGCTCGAATTTCGTTAATCGTATTACCCAGCGATTAAAACGGGCTTTTAATAATAACTGAACATTTATTACCTTTTTTAATGGATTTTGGAGCTCTTTATCAGACAAAATATAGACGTCAGTACTTACGAAGTTGAGCTCTCTTTTTTGACATCCCTCCTGTGTGGGTTTTAATTGATTTTCATTGTAATATTTGATTTTAATCAATGAATATCACACGCCATCTTGACACGAGTGATTAAAAAATACCCCTATTTATCAGGGCCCCTGATTCTTTAACAATAGGTATTAAAATATTGTTACATTATTCAAAATTTATTGATTTAAACTTAGGTACATGGTCATTAACATTAGGAAAAAATGTACCTTTCCATGTTCCTTATTATTTCCGAGTTCCATATATTTCGGCACTCTGTTGCAAGTGCAATGATCACGGCGTAAATCTAAAATAATAAGATACATGGTAGCAATCCCGTCATAATCTATTTATTAAAAATTGATCCGTAAAAAGTGTGAAGCTTTTCAGTAACACGTACTTCTAAGTTTCCCAAAATAAATATGAAAACTTTCTAGATTCAAAACCTAGCCATTGTTACTCGTGAATTAAAATTTCAGAACTTTTAACCGTTTTTATTTAATCCTAAATATTAGGGATTGCACTAAAATAGCCAACCAAATTGCAGTTTTCTAATAAAAAAGAGAAACACCACTTTTACTGCAGAGCAAAAACAATCACTCTGCCAAATAACACCCCTTCCTGCTAGCGTTTTTATTTGATCACCCCGGGAATCGAACCGCGATCGTATCGCGACTGATTGGATAAACGCAATTAAGCCCGAGTGGACTGCGCACCCTTTGTTATCGGGTTTTTGATTTGGTTCCGTAAAATGTAAGGCTTTTTATTGTGAAGCTGTCGCAGCCTGCGATCCTTGGAATAAATGAGAAATATAATCTTTCCACTCCGTCTGCTTGACAATGTTCGATTTATTAATTTGTCATAAACTGGACTGAAAGTCATTATATTCGTATCCCAAGAGACGCAAGTGTACTTTTAAAATATGATATTTTTACAACGACCCTGGTTTCAATATTATGACGCCTTTATTTATCTACTACATATCACACATGTAAAAAATACTAATTTACATCCACAATATTTTCCGAATATAATAACATTGCTTCACTCATCCTAACATCAAAACAAAGGCCGTAGCACAAGTTCGTAGCAGAAGTTTCGAGATATTCCGTAGTTCGTAGCACTTTCGCGCGTGAGTGCTACGGGCTACGAATGACTACGAGGTCCTACTATGCCAGATAATATCCGCAATTTCAACTTTGATTATCACTGTCAGTCCTATTGTCTTACTTGAATGAGTGACAAAGACAACTATAATCGAATCACGCATCGAGTCTTACGGAGTAGGCCCTCTCACGAGGGCACGGACACAATCGGAATATTAATTACAGGCATTTATAACTTTGAGTGTGCTGCGAAAAATGTGCGGAAAGCAGAAACACGTTTGTGTTACCAAAAATAAGTGGCAGTTCGTACTGGCATTTACGGGAACGGGAAAGTCGTTAGCGTTGAGTATTTACTTATTCATTTCATGGATATTTGTATTTATTGACTGATAAATAGAGTTACTTATAAAATAGGTGGAAAGTGTACGTTTCTGTAAAAGCCATAGTCGATAAATAGGTAACAAATCGTTTTTTTCGTTTGAACTGTGGGCTTTTGTCTGCAGGTATATCTCGTGTCGTGTTAAATATAACCCAGCAATATACACATTATTCTGTTAAAATAATGACCTATTTTAATATACGTTTCTATCAAATATCCGCAAAAGCTTTTCTTTCTGCGCACAAAGCTTTCATTTTTTTATTTTAAAAGCTGATTATACAAGTCTGAATTGCTCTTTTATTACGTTTCGCTGCTAATGAAATCGGAATAATTAAAACCTTGAATTTAATTACGAAAGCTCATTGGTTCAACTTTGCGCCATTTGTTTCTGAAACGGTATCGATAATTTATTTTGCAAAAAATTTTTCCAATCACCAGCGCGATAAACAAATACACAACTAAGTTCCCTTCGAATTATTTGAAACGAGATCACTTTTATAGTAATAATAGCTTTTGCCCGCGACTTCGTCCGCGTGGAATAGTGACTTCTTTCTCCCGTTTTTTACACATTTACTACTATATCTTTGCTCCTATTGGTTGTAGCGTGATGTTATATAGCCTATAGCCTTCCTCAATAACTGGACTATCCAACAAAAAAAGAATTATTCAATTCGAACCAGTAGTTTTGGAGATTAGCGCGTTCAAACAAACAAACAAACTCTTTAGCTTTATAATATTACTATAGATAGATACAGTAAGGTGCAAGATAGGAATGTAAAAAATGACTGCACTTGCTACAGGTACTTCGTATGTTTAGTTAACCATTATAGTATCTATCATGAGCAAAAACTTAAATAGGTAGTACATGTTACATATTGTTAAAGTTATGAGTACATCATTGCAGCAATTTTTGTCACCTTTATTTAATACTTATAGTAAAGTAATCGTATACTCAGGTTTTAAAATCCAGGGCCTACCATTTCTAGGTCATGTTAGTCATAAAAAGTACATAACAAAGTAATATAATTTGAAATTGGACTTCATTAGTGCTGACAAAGTGGTACGCTGAATTATAATAATTATTATGTTACCTGTTTTATTCGAAATCGGACTTATTTAGTGCTGATAAAGTTCTACGCATCATTATAATAATATATAGTTACCTACCTGTTTTACTCATTGTTTGAAAGTACAAAACATGAGGCGTTCAATTAATTGTACGTGTTAAAAATATATTTTGCCTTACTTAAATGATATAAGTGCATTATTTTTTTCATAAACTTGCGTTGATCCTAAGTAGTTTTATATAGTGGGAAGATTCTGTAGTATACATAATCGTCTTATTCTCCCGAGACGGTTATGTAGGTTCAAAGATCATATCTATTTAATTGGGACTCTATCCATAATTAGCAAAGTTATGATAAGATTACTTTTGATTATTTACAAAAGATATATATTCCAAATCTTTAGTCAGCAGGTTTTCTTATCATGTTAGATGATTCAATCTCACAGTAAATACCAAGTTTATACCTATGATGACGAATAAATAATCATTTCATTTCATTTCATTTTATTCATTTCATTTCATTTCAAGTGTACCAAGATCTTACACTTCTGTAAAGACAAAAATGTAAGATCATTCTCGCAAGTGATTTAAAAGTTCTGGCAAATTAATTCCCTGGAGCTAGAACTCGTCTGGACGTGACGCCGTCACAGAAACCAGTTCACGGATTTATTGTCCCTTTATAATGAAGGATACGGGGAAATCGAGAAACTTCAGCTGCAACTAGAATTGTTTATTTAAACTTTTTGTTTGTTCCGCGTCCGAATTCAAGACTCAACTTTTATGACCAACTCCCTAATAAGGAAAGTTTGGGTCATGCCAACTGCCGTTCCGGGTGCTTAACTATCAGTGTGCTTAATGAAAAAAAATCTATCGTTTCAGGTCTGCAGTTTATATTTCTTGAAAGTTAATTAATATTCTAATTTTAAAATTTAATTAAATATCAATGGCTACACAAGCACAATCTGCTTCTTTCGTAATTGGTATCTGCGACCGCTGCATTTGCAGACTACGAATAACAAAACATACTAAGGCCCTTACATACTGCGACTTTTAGCATTGATGCAGAAGCGCATTTTGAAAAAGCGCGACAGCATTACGACTCACACAATGAACAGGTTTAATTTGGCATCGATGCTAACGCGCGTTAGTATCGATGCAGTCGCTAATATTCAGAACATAATTTGTCAAGCTTCTGCAACGCGAATGCATCGGTACTAACGCGCGTTAGCATCGCGACTGCATCGATGCTAAAAGTAGCGCAGTGTGTAAGGGGTCTAAGATGACGACGATCATTTTAAATGTCAATGTGATGTATTTTATATATTTTAAATTAATAGGAACTACGAAACTAAAACGAATTAACAGAAGTGAAATTATTACAAAACGGTTTCTTCCAACCACGTCAAACCGCTCTCAAAACGTCTATTCCACATTAATAATACAATTGAAGCTCATTCGCTTTCCCATTGCACATTTTATATACACCTCCGTCTGGATTACGCCATAAAAGTCTTAAAAGCCGTCCTAAGTGACCCTCGTAAAACGAAACGACGGAATATCTTTTTTATCACATCAAAAGAAGATCAATCATCGTGACGTTTATACGATTCTACTCAATTCGTCATGAGATTTGCTCGAATTTACGAACCACACAAAGGGTTCTTTTAAAGTGTGAGGTAACGAGATATCAAATATCTTCATTAGAATTTTGGGAGGTAAAAGAGACGGTGAAAATACGCTACAATTACATTTTGCGGAAATTTAAATGTTCGTTCCGGGTTTTGTCAGTGAAAATGTGCTCAATAGCTATCAGATTGGATTTTCATTCCTGAATGTGTTAAAAGTTGGTGTAATGTAAATTTGATGACAGGTTGTTTGATTGTGTTTAATGTCGATGAAATTGATTTTACACGTTGCAATAAGTCTATTTGCTACATAAGACCCCTAACACACTGCGACATCTAGCATCTAGCATCGTGCTCACGCGCGATGCAGAAGCGCGACTGCATCAATACTAACGCGCGATTACATCGATGCCAAATCAAATCTGTTCATTGCGTGAGTCGCAATGCTGTCGCACGTTTTCGAAACGTGTTTCTGCATCGATGCTAAAAGTCGCAGTGTGTAAGGGGTCGTAGATGTAATGTAACTCTAATAATTAATAAGTGTGGTGGCGGTTTGCCAAAAAAAAAATTACCGTAGCAATCCATATATGCATTATTGAGAGTAGGTACAAAGTTAACAAGCAACCCTTACAATTGTTTGAAACTTCTAGGTCATAAATACACGGGTCCTACTATGATCATATTGTCCGTAATTTTGACTATTTACTACTCACGCATATGTTTTTGTTAGGGAGAAACACAATTAACACATAACAAATACCGGCATCATATCAGTATTTTCTCTTATTATAATTCGATACCAGTATTTGTCACAATCTTCATTTTATTCACGCCAACGTGATCCCGTATTATTAGTGAAGCCACGTCTAGACTAGCAGATATTAAATAACATTGAAAAACTGGTATGGAGTTAGCAAGCGATTGTTTATAGTCGGTGTCTATATCTACTATCAAAAAAATAATTAAATGGTGGAAGCCAAACGCACATACAGTGCGACAAGGATCTTCTGGCCAACGGATGACATTGTCAGGGGGGCGCTTTTTCAATAAGGGTAGCCAGAACAAGAAAATCTCCCTTGATTCAGGGAGTCTATTATTTATTAGGGTATTTTTATTTATCACCTTTTCTAGCGAATTTTTTACTCAACCAAGGCAAAGTTAAAGAAAGATTGGATGGAAATGTCGTAGAAGGCATTTTCTACCATAAGAGACATATCAAGTATGTTTTACCGATTTTAGACACAAAACAACTGTATTATAAATACGAAAACCATTGAAAATAAAAATAAAATTTAAGGAGTTTAGCTCTACGGTATTTAAAAACAATCATATTAATACTTTTCAAAGAACACGTACGAAAATAAAATGAAAGGGAAACCGGAAAATCACTTGTAAGATTGGGGAGGCTTACTACACTCGATCTGGCAACCGGATTTTTGATTTTGACAGCGTTAGTTCCGCCTGTCACCGTTGGCCAGAAGATCCATGTCGCACCGTATTCGCCAGCACCAATTGCTAAGCTTATTAAACAGATTTCAAGCAACAGCTGTTGAGCTGTCACAAATGATAGCACACAAAAGCGATTAAGTAAAATAATAGGCATGTAGAAAGAACAAACGTCTTATAGTAGGAGCTTTAACTTCGGAAGTCAAAGCCTCCAAATTGTTACAAGACGGGATTACATTGGACACTCGGAGCCCTAAGCTTGTCAACAATGAGCAACTGCCGAGAATCGCGTTGAGCCTCTTTAATTAGAATTTCAAAGCAAAAAGCGATAATTTAATCCGCATTATCCATCTTGGCCTTTGCCATTTCAGAAGAAACATTTTGAGCAAAATGGGCCTTATTTTGTTGATGGTAGCTGTGGTTTGAGATGTTCAATGGTGTTTTTCACCGACTACAAAAAAAGAGGTATTCAATTCGACTTGTATGTATGTGTTATCGTTAGAATTGTGTCATTTAAGTATGTCGTGTGCCCTCAAGCTTCCATAAAAAAAAGAGAAAACGTTTTCCTCCCCTTGTCTGATTTTGTATTTTTTTTACATGTTAGAGATACTCGTATTATGAAAAACTATGTACATACGTTAAGACATGTATGTGTGTATGTTAGTCCATGGATTTCTCGAAATCGAGAAGTCATAGCGAGATGATTATTTTTTAGTTAAATCAAGTATATTTCCGCTTAGGGTACAATCAGTCCACTAGTTTTTAAGATGTAGATTAATAACTAAAAATCGTGAAATAAAAAATAATCAAGGAAATAAAACTGCCTTCAAAAAACTGATTAAAAAGCTGAAAATAACGCATTCGTCTTCTATTTAAAGCCGATTTACATCAGACGAGCGAATGCTCATTCTATCAAGTGGAGACACATCATTTAATTCTTCTTATGTAAACAGACTCAGAGCATTCATTCGTTGTTCTATCTATCTAATCGAGCTTCCGTTTACGATAAAAGATAAAGAAAGAATGTTCCTGCTCTAGCTCTAGTTCTTTGTTCGTTTGGTCTAAACCCACCTTTAGAAGAAATCAATTATTTTGGAGTCGGTGCATGATGTCAAGGTAACGTACACCAACAGTCTACACACATCATGCACTGACTTCAAAATAATTTATTTATTCAAAAAGTCGTCTTCTATTTAGAATAAACAAATTCTATATGCGTTATTTTAAAAGCTTTTTAGTCAGTTTTTTTAAGGCGGTTAATAAGTATCAATATTTTTCACGCTAGTGAAAACCTCACAACGTACAAAACTACACTGAATTAGAATTTCACTGAAATAAATTTATATTCTAAATTGCAAAAAGGTAAAGTCAATCACGATGACGCGTTTTTACAACGCGAACAATGTAAATATCAGTTTTTTATACAAACGTGGATTTAAATGTAAATAACGTAGGCTTTCCTATTCACTCTTTTTATATGAAACATTACGATTCGGCTTTTCTCTTTTAAAGCAATCAATATCAAATCACCGTCGCTACACGCACCAATTTAGCGAGTAAATAAAAACTCCAATCATTTGCGTCGAACGCGATTCGTGCACAGATTAGATACAGAACAGTTTCGCGGGGGTTTTTACATACCTTGACTTGACCACATAACTTGAAAGCAATCGCGCTAGTAAGCGATTAGCGATCCTAGTTACAAGACCGGCTTATCTTCATAATGCCCGTAAATATTTTATCAGTTGAGTCAGTGACGCGATGTATCGACTCGCAAGCGTAAACTGAAAGTGACTGCCATCCTCGTATACACGTATACAAGGATACGTAGCATACACCTGTGTTCATCAAGTAATTGATCTAAATGTGCATTAAATCTCTTGCAACTGAAATGGCAGGCGCTACCTCAAGCGCATCCGAGCAGTACCTCCAGGGCCCCTATTTTTGAATCACTCGCTTGGATATGGCGTGTGATTTTCGTTCAAAAACACATTAAAAATCAACGGAAATTACTCAAAAGGAGACATTTTTTTCTTGTATGGAGGATGGGCCCACCCATAAATTGTGACGTCTAGTAATGAAACATATATTAAATTGTTCCTTATAATGTCTTAAAAACATTAACAATATTATTTTTTCGTTATCTATCGGGAATATTTGAAAATTTATCAAAACTTAAATCCACACACGTACCAGTTAACGCACATTTTCAGTCGTTTCTGAAAATCACAGTCGTTGAAATCTCACTGCACAGTTACACAACAACGGTTTAGTGGAATGGGGGCCGTACTTGATGCTTTTTGCTTCTAATTTTCGTTAAAAATCCGGAGAAAACTAACACTCAATTCAAAACAAACCAAAACAATCGGAAGATGACGTAAAGCCAAAGAAAGTGTGACTAATGACACTACAGCCATTCCTGTCAATGTCAGTGATAAATGTCAGAGTTGCTATCCGTTCCATGGCTTTACTAGATAATCATTTTATGCAAAAATCTTAAAAAAGCAATTAAAATATTTTATTCGGAGATTCCAATTGTTTAAAATAAATAAAAGTAGAAAAAACGTGATCTTAACAAAATCACGTACTTGAAATAATTGATATTGTTTTTATATTGACCAGCCCATCGTTCCTTTACACGTATTTGTAAAGGAGGAATGGCGTGATGAAAATTAGTCAACACAACGCATCTTTTAGTTCGATTTTATTATTCCGGTTTCATTTAAACGTTATCTTTCGTCTAATTGTCTAAAAAAATAAGTTATTAATTTAGGGTGCAATGTCATTATTAGACGCTACAAGTTGCTACTGGGCCCAAAAAAAATGTCTCCTTTAGACGTGAGTACTTACAAAATTGAGCAACGATTTTTCAAATCCTTTTTATGTAGATTACAACTGGTTTTCATTCCAAAATTTGACTTAAAACATTGAATATCACACGCCATCTTGACGCGTGTGATTCAAAAATAGGGCCCCAGGGGCGCTAGTCCATTTTCCATACGAATTGACACTTCTTGATATGCTTACGCCGGCGATAGTTTTTCGTGATTGGGATACAAATGTTTAAATTGTTAGCGTTCCTAAATGCTAGTAAGCACTTACTATAAAGTCTTCAAAGTACCGAAAACATTAAAAATTGCAATACGAAAGCAATCGATTTAGGGAAAAGCCCAGCCGCAGCCACTCGAATGCACTCTAACCTCGCACTTTGACACCGGTTTAGTACAAAAACCGGAAAAAGTGCATTCGCAGCTTTTGGCTCGATGCGGTGAAAACGATTTGACAGAATCACAACGAAAAAATAAGCAGAAGGATGTATGTGGAACGCTGCAGTAGACGTAATATCAGGTAAAAACTGTGAAATCGACCGCCATAATAGGAACTTTACAAGAGTGGTATAGGCATGCGCGGCGCCCGGATAGTGTAAGACACGGGGTTCGATTCCTCGTCCAGTTCATAACGTTACAAGACATCGTTTAGCGTTATAAGTATTTTTTTTAATCAAGCAGTATTTATATTTCCACCAAGATGTTGTAAAACCTCCCTTTAACTTTTCCATACCTCTTTACATTAAATTTGAGCTTTGAACCAATTTTATTATTTTGTCTTTTCAGCGCGCGCCCTATTTGTCTGTAGTTGAGATATGGAAACACTAGAAAAAGCAAGCCTTCTGAAATAACTGTATCTGGTAGCGATACCGCTGAGGCTGCGAAATACGAAGCTGAATCGATTCAAACAAATCGGTGAAAAATTTAATACGCGTTCAAAAACATCGTTGTTTTCCACTGTTGATGCTCTATTTTGAGAGGTTTTGAAATCCTTCATTTTTCGAAATGCAGGCTTTGAATAATGTTTATAAAACAAATTGAAAAAGAGGTTATAAATATTTAATTTTATAGCGTTACTTCCAATCTTTAAATTTTTTCGAACATAACGAAAATTGCTATATAGTATAAATGATATTTACTTACCAAATTGGTTGCAACAAATTAATTCAATACCTACTCCAACTCTCCCGAAATTTTTCAATGTCACAAGCACTCATTTAAAAAAGGAATGTTTTGAATAAATCAACCCTAAAAAATCTCGTCCCAAAAGTTGCACCGGTGGTAGGCCAGAGGCCCAGTTGCCGCAGCTGTGACAAGTTCGCTCCTACCCACAATCCATTTGTCTGGAAACTTTGACAACATGACGGATTGAGTTGGACAATAAACACATGGAGTTGTTTGTAAAAAAAACATACCCCCACTTTTAACAAACGTTCAAATATGTTTCTTCAGCCAAACGTACAGGTTACATACAATAAACTCATACATTAAACATGTTAATGTAAATTGATTCATGTAATCGATACAATAATAATAAACTTGATAATTGACCTTGACTAGAATAGATACGGCTTATTTGATGTGGCTTAATAGATCTACCAGAAAAACTGCGTAAGTAAAATGATATATAAAAGTTAACATCCATATTTTTATTACACTTTCATGGATCTTAACGCAAACAATTCAAGTCGTAAAAAACCTCATTGAAGAAGTTTGTCATGAGAAGCGCGAAGTTGTAACTCGATTTGGTCAGTTTACAGCCCGAGTGTCAAACTTTCTTGGCTATGTACTAGGCTCTGTAAGAAAATAAGTAGGTATTTAAGTATTTCATACAATTTGTATTCTGCAGATACAGTCTTTTCACATTAGATTGAAAACATGTAGTGTGTTTACGGATTTCAATCGCCGACTTTTGTTATTTTTTAAGCAACGCTAACTTAGAAATATACCTGTGATGCGTTCTTTATAATAGGACTTACCTGGTAGTGGACTCCATAGAGAAATATAAAGAAAGTAGAATCCTTAAAAACTTACCAATAAAATGGGTGTGTATGACTGAATGGTTAAAGGAAACTGAATACTTAAATGAGATGATAGCCATGTAATCGCGAGAAACCACTAGTTTAAAATAAATGCTTGCACTGACTGTATACCACTTCAATAACGGCCGACTTTTGAGCCGCAGCCAAATGAAAATTGCATAGCCCATGCACCCATCACTAGAATTAAAACCTGGTATACTTCTCTTAAAATTATGCCGCTGTAAAATGTTAGTACTGACCTAGTTCCTCTATGTAAATGGGCAGATTTTAACAGTAATAAAATTATGCCATTTCTGCTGCAACGATCACACGATAACAATTTTGGCACCAAATCCGATGAAGCTACGGGTTAACTAGTATTGTTACACTAATGGAGTAGCTTTTGGTGTAATTAGAATATATTATTTTGTAGAAACGGCTCTAGAAATTCGAATATGATGCGCGTGTGGAGTTAATTGAAATGTGAATGAAGGTAATCAAAACCACTTTTGCTTTGCTACGATATTTTTTATTAAAATTGATTTATTAGCAGACGAGCTTTTCGATTTTCAGAGAGCAAAGCTGCTGGTTAGTGCATTTTATTTTCTTACTACCTATGAAAAAATATTTTGCTTTTAGATTGTTAAATCTTTGGCGTTTGTAATTATTCCAAAAACATAGTAACAGGCTTTGTATAAACTGACTAATTTAAAAATTATGCCATACTAACAACATTCAATAACGCAGGTATACTTTTTTAATTAGTAGGCTAACCTTACTCGTGGTTTGAACCTGGTACGATCTTTTTTGTAATACGAGGGATAGCGTTCTTAAGTCCGTTATAAAGCTCAGTCCACACAAATTATATTCCTCGAGACGCCGCAAGCGCTTAAGTTCGCTACGTAATCTTATTAGTCCCCAAATTCATTACACTGATGGCGTGTCCAAACTATAGTTACCTAACATGAGATTTCAAGTAACCGTCATCGTGGTGTAGCTAAGATAGAAAGGCCAGTTTAATATTTTTCATCTTAATAAAAATTATCAGCGCTGCAACGCCTAGAATATGTTTTTTATTTAATTTTTTGGGCTTTATAGCTAAAATATCTTATTTTAAATAGTTATTTGTATAATCAACTAGCAATCCCAGCAAACTTTGTTTTGTCCCTGGCCCCGTTTTATGGTTATCATCAATGGGGGCCAAGACAAATCCAACAACACACAAATGTGTTTAATTTATATTTGACAAAGCATTTTATTCTAACAATACTGACAATAATTTGGCGACTTTACTGGTAAATATAGGTACTTGACATATTTTGTAGTAATTAGAAAATTTATCACACGTACTCCGTGATATAAACTATGTAAATAGTTTTGTGGGTTTACTGTAAACTTATCTGTAAAATAATAATAATATCGTGATAATCTCAAGATCTCTTGTTACGGATAGATGTTTTCTGCACCTTTGAGATTTTTTACATTTGCATGTCAACATTTATTGCAATTACGTTTTTTTGTTTGTAATGTGCTGTCGTGTCTCAAAGGCCTATGCACTTATAATCCCCAGAGATGTACGCGGTGGTCGGCCGGTGGCCAGCAGCGGATTAGCGATAGCCTAATTTGCCAATATGTGATTGGATGTGACTAGCTCTATAGTAGCGTCGCTGGCTTAGGTAAGGTTTGCTATTGCAGCACTATTGCTTACGAATTTGAGAGTAGTAAGTTCTATTTTCATTGATATCTGTCTCGTGAAAATTGATTTACCAGAAAATTTATTAAACACAGAGTCGTATAAACAAATAGATAAAGGTTGGTATTTACTAAGTTAATCATGTCATATCATAGTTAAAAAGTAAATCAATATAAGAGCTTCATTTACCTGTTTCAATGTGTTAACAATGATATTTTAGTGTTCCCTTTACCATGTTTGATTGACATTATGTGATTTACTAATACTATAATTAAATACCTAATCAGGGTACCCAATAGATACCTAACCTGCCTTCAGAATCGTAATTCATACAAACATTGAGAGATGTTCTGCGAATATTCTGATTGCGGTGTCCCGTGCCAAGTGCCTAGTTTAGTGATGTTCCTGAAAGCGACAATAATTGTCCTGATTTAGCTTACTGAGTTTAATGTTCAAGTCGATTAACACAATCCCCTTTTGTTTTATCTCACACAGTAAGGGTCCGTTTTACCATCAACAAAAAACACTAACTAACGAATAAGTATTTTAAATATGGAATGTCATTGCTTAAGAAGTAATGAACGGATAACTTTACTGGTTACTCATAAGCACATTGTGAAACAGGCCGTAAACTTACTAATCATAAATTATAGGCCTGTAAACATCACACTTCTGGGCTGAGGCCTCAATTCAAGTTAGTTTTTATGAGATATTATTTGCCGATAAATTAGATTTGGACTTTATTCTGGTTATTCGTGTATTAAGAATGCTAAAGTAAAGTCCAGTGTAACTTTTAACTTTACTGTAGCAATCTGGACACATTTCATACTAGCTTTTGCCCGCGACTTCGTCCGCGTGGAATAGTGACTTCTTTCTCCCGTTTTTTACACATTTACCACTATATCTTTGCTCCTATTGGTCGTAGCGTGATGTTATATAGCCTATAGCCTTCCTCGATAACTGGACTATCCAACACAAAAAGAATTATTCAATTCGAACCAGTAGTTTCGGAGATTAGCGCGTTCAAACAAACAAACAAACAAACTCTTCAGCTTTATAATATTAGTATAGATGTGAATGTCATTTGGAAATTTAACTTTCATAATTTCACCAAATTCACTTATTGTACATCCTTATCAGAATCAAATGATAGGTTTAATTCACGGCTACATTTCACCGTAGCATTGGCCGGACGATATTGGATCACTGTGATGATTAACTTATTTGATTCCAATCAAATTAATTGTTCGTGGTGTTTGACATTGTCAACCATATGGATGGCATTACCGCAATAATATGAGCCTACTATGTAATAAATAATGTGGACGTGTTAGCAATATCAATTGTTACTAGCAGTGATGATAACAGATAAGGAGGGATATTTAGTGATTAGGATTGCCAGTACCTGTCAATGTGAATCAAACCGCATAAAGTATTCATACAAAATTTTCTACAGCAAAATGCAAACATTATTTAGTCGGACTAGAAATTTTGAGAGACGCAGTTCTAGTTTTATTTTAACAAAGGTGTATCTTATAAAAAAAACAACCTTATATTTTTTAAGGTTCTAAACTTGAAATGTGTGTAGATAAGATTGTTGATAAGGCATTTAGGAATCTAGGGTTTGTAATCAGAACATGTAAATCATTTATGAACGAGCACACCTTCAAAATATTATACTTCGCTTATGTACGCAGCATACTGGAATATGCCAGCCCTATTTGGTGCCCTCAATATTCAATATATATAGATCGCGTCGAAAAAATACAAAAACTATTTATTAAACTATTAAACTATCGTATTCGTCATCCTACTTTACCGACTTATGAGGAAAACTGTAAGCGATACGGTCTTCTAACCCTTTCAGACAGACGCAAGCTGATAGATGTTTGCCTACTATACGACATAGTGCGCGGTCGAGTCGACTGCAGTGAGCTGGTGGCTGGCTTGTCGTACCGCGTGCCGGGCCGCCGCTCCCAGCGCCAGCAGCCTCCGCTTCTGAGTGTCCCGTTCTCCACCACAAACTATGCTAGGAACGCTCCTCTTTCTCGTTTGCCGAGAGTTTACAACGACATTTTCAATCAGGTTGATCTATTTACTCACAGTAAATCGACATTTAAAACTAAGGTTATAGAGGTGTTGAATAAAAAAGAATAGAATAGAACACACACACACACACACACACACACACACACACACACACACACACACACACACTCACACACACATATACAAACACATTTAATGATAAGCGACATAAGGACAGTTGTAGCAGTATCTCATTAATATGTAAATGTTTAAACACTTTTTTTAATTTTTTATTCCTGTACTTTGTTTTAGTGCAAGTAGTCTTCTTACTCCAGCACAATTTAACACTTATGGAAATCTATAATTAGCCTTACCTACAAGTAATTATGAAACAGAATGTAATTTTATATTGTATCGCCGTTGATTTCCTAAATAAATGAAAAAAAAAAAAAAAAAAAAAAAAATGTCCAAAATAACTTTCTCCATCTTTTCCATCTATTTACAAATTATTATGTGCCGTCACATTAGTTGACTTTGTACCTTAAAGTACAATGCCCCTCGTGAGGTTTATTTCCGGCTGCATCTTAGTGCATATCTCGCATACGTCACATTGCGATTCATGTCTGCTCGCTTGACTCGCGAAACTTAAGTTTTCGGCCAAGAATAAGTTCCTCAGACTGTAATAACGGCGAAGCTGGGAGGCCTACTCTAGATCACATCTTACTCACTCAAGCTGGCATTATGAGGTATGTGGGAAAGGTGCTTACAAAATTGGTACAAGTAATACTTAGGCTTGTTAAAACAACCAATCGTTGATGTAGTTTTTATGAACAAAAGACATGAGCATGACCTACCTCTCACCTAACACCTATGGAGAGATGGGAGTGGCTGAAAACCAGCGCTGAGTGGGATCACATCCCATATCAGCACAAGCTGAGCCACTCGCCACTTGCTTTCTTTAAACTATTTTTTAATTGCTCACGTTTGTGTATCATCGCAATTTTTCTGTAATGAAAGCAATAAACGTTTTTCTTTCTTTCTTTTCTTCTATTTTTGAGTTTTATTAACTGTCAAACGAGACTCCCTTATAAAGTAAGGGTCTGTTCCACCATATTGAAATAAGTACTAATCAACGCACAATTAAAATATTAAACGTTATTTTATATGAATTGTCGGAAAGATAACGCTAACCATAATTTATTAGGACAGTGTGGAATAGGACGTATGATATGATATTTTTAAACAATAATATCACAGGCTATTCCGTGTTACTAATTTTCTTTATTGTTTACGCCATTGAAAAGCAATTTGTAAGAATTATAGTGAATGATTATTAAAGTGTGCCTTAAATATTTTGGTTTATTAAATTAGTTTAGTTATTTAAATAAGTGTCCTTAGATAACTACCTTATTTAGAATGGAGTAGGATCTTAGCTCCGAGTATATCTGTCAACTCGAGTGTCTCCAAGACCGGGACTGAATTAAGAATTTAATCTCTTTCTTGGCTTTGAGCCCGAATGTCAGGAAGGCGCTAACACATGTGGAATGATGATAAATAAACGCGGAAGGCTTTATGTTTGTTTCGAATTGTTTGTTTGTCAGATTAATTTATACCATGTAATAATTAAACCATGGCTCCTTTTGGTTGTGATAGATTTATACCTTAAGCTGAGAAATGAACACAATTTGGTAAGTAGACTTTCATTCATTCATTGCAACTACAATCGGGTACTTTCTCAACTACTATAATTTCTAACGTTGAGTTTACTGAATGTGATTTATTAAAAATGTTTTGAATTAATAATTCTAGCCCATTTATTGAACTAGACCTCTAAAAAAGCTTTAACTTTTAGTTTGCAGTTATTTCAAATTAAGCTTAGAACACAAGTTTAATTGGTCACTAAGACTTTGAAAATTAGCAAGTGAGCTCCTGTACATTAAGTTTACTGAAGGATTTTCTAAGGATCTCTGATAACACTTTAATCTAGTATTATCTCGACTTAGACCAGTTCTAGACAGCCACACCCGTCTAGATCATCTGGATGCAGAAATTCAAGTTTGACTCAAGTATCTAGTTAGGTAACATTTAAGTTTCGTACTGAAAGGTTCGCTTGGGAATGAACCAAAGTTTACTTTCTAAAATAAATTAAGTTTAAAACAAGTTAAGTCTATAATTTGTGTGACTGTAAGTTATTCTTGTTAGTTATTACCATTATGCTTAATAAAAACCTACCAGTGACTTAAAGTAATTTAATGATTATTTCTATCGTTATGTTATAAGGAGTAGGTAGATCGAGGACTCTTACATCTGCTTTTGACACTATATCCCTAATAAGATTCAATATCTCTACTTATTATCGATCATTGATTGCCTCTGAAGAGGTGGCATTGTTGTATAATAAAACTGATCAGATAGGCACTTAAGAGTGCTTAAGGAGCCTTACAAATCGCATCTATTCGATGGAGGCCAATTCACACCTTACAACAAAGGCTTAGTGTCCTTTGTGGCTTGCAATTTCCAATCGTGCTCCGAACCACTTAGCACACCATTACTATTAGGAAATGAGAATGTAAGGGAATCAATTGAAGTGGAACTAGTGATTTCTTGCCCACCGCTTCTTTTGACGTTACTTTCTGTGCTGTATGGTTGTCTGAAAGAGATCACTCGCAGCTTGGAATGTCAAAATTATAACTTAAGTCGGCTATTGTGTATTTATATTGTTTTGTCTTCTTGTATCCGTATTATGTATACATGTTGATGGATCAATCTTTTCACCTTGTTTAGGCTACGTTTCATTATGATAATGCTATGCATACCTATGTATGGACCTCAACTGATACTCAGGCATTCACAGCAATTTTTATGACGTTTGATTTCGGATAAAGTATTTTTTTAAACTTTAGCTTTTAGTTAGATCTTTAATTATTTTACTCGTAGCGTCATTAATAATTGAAAACGTTAGAGATAAAGAATTAACCCCAGCCAGTTTTATGTAAAGTGGGCTTGATTGCGGGCCATACCACATAAATCAAACGAAATATTTCTATAGCAACTTGAGTCCATCGAGGGAAAAAGAAAAAGTATCAAGTGCCTACCCAACTTTCATTTTTGCCGTGGTCAGAAAATTATATTTACGTAAAAGTCCCGAGCAGACATCACCGTTGGCTTCTAGCCTGTCCCGACAAAGACACAACATGAATATAAAATAACTAAGTCGAAATGCTGAATAATTAAAAAAATTTAAGGTGAACAAAGTTTTGTTGGGACAGAGTTAATTAGAGTGAGTTAGGCGGTCCCATTTACATCTGTTTATGCCGTTATTTGGGGTCCGTTTTTGCTATGTTTCAGAAGACCCTTGGTGTAACTCCTGATGGCCTGACTACTTCGTTTTAATTTCAACCCTCTACTGTTCCTTGATATCTTAATAGCAGAAAATAAAAAAAGAATTTGATATTATAATACTTTTGACTAGCTAGAATTTAAGGAAAAAATAACAAATATAATGAATTATTATAAAATAATAATTATGGAATCAGTTGTTATGTAAATATTTTTTTCCATATAATTGGCAATATTTCCTGTATTATTTTCTTTTATGTCTCGTCATCAACATTCATAAATGTGAGAAAACTGCCTTGTCTAGCAATTATTTTAAATAGGTTCTATGTTACGGACCTCAACTGCCTCGGTGGCGCAGTGGTTAGAGGGTCACATTTTAAAGCGACAGCTGCGCCAGAGGTCCTTGGTACGATTCCCGGGTCGGGCTAAAAATATGAACCTGGGGTTTTTCTGTTCAGAAATTCTCAGGGAAGCCCGGAGTTTAAAAGTTGGCGGTGTTTTTACCCCTGTGCTGTGCCTCGAATAGCACGTAAAGCCGTTGGTCCTGCGCCTGATTTCTTTCCGGTCGTGTCAGATTGCTGTCCTTCGGGCTATGCGAGCTAAAGGAATAGAGAGTGCACCTGTGTTTGCGCACACACTTGTGCACTATAATATGTCCCACGCAGTCGGTTAGTCGTTGTGACTGGCCACCGTAGTCGAAATCAGCTAGGGAGACTATTATGTTACGCAATTTTTCACCGCTTGGTTTTTCTACGTCACCAACGACGGGTTAAGGTTACCGACAAGATTCGCCCGGAAAAGCGAACTTGCCACTTAATTTATTCGAAGTGTCGGCAAAATTTATGGTCTGATTAATTCCTGTTCTTTATTCTACACCTCTTAAAGTAGCGGCTTTTGTTCTTTCCCGATTTTGGCGCCAAAAGAGGGTTCTTTTTCGCCGATTCCCTCTGGAGAGTACAAAAATAGGTTGTTGGGTTAAAATACTTTGAGTGGAATGAGTAAGAGAAAATGTTTTTTTTTCATTTGTGATCCTAATACGTACACTAATTTTAAAGTTGATTTGCTTATTTCTAATAGTTACGAGTAGGTATTGTTATTACATAACCTGCTGAAGATTTCACCTATATTGTTTGCTCAAAGGCATGATAAAGTCAGCCTTATAACTCAGCTATCGAATACCGATTATTCACTTACTGCAAGTGCTATGATTTAGTGGTTAAATGGCTAGAATTTACGGCGCAAACTTACCCGACCGGTACTAAATCAAATTCAGTATGTTGTAGCTTGTTCCATGTTATTACCTAGATATCGGTTGACGCTCGGCTGGCGACGGTATGCTCTATGGTGCTAGTCAGATGTAGGAAACTGTCTAAAGTTTCTTGCGTTGTTGTTGTCCAAACTAGCCAAAGGGTTTGCAATTTGTACGAGCCCAACTCACTTGGTATTTTGAATAGGTATTTCAAATTGACGGTTACGGCTGAAACCTTCAAAAAACGATAGATCGGATTAATATAAATCGATAATAAACTTTGGTAGATCTTCAAAAAGTAAGAGGTTTCACAATTATTAGCGAAAGATGATAAAAGATGGAACAAACAAAACTCGAGTGTCCATCACAGACTGTTTTATAATTTTGACATTAAATATTTTGTTAGAAATCGGTTTCTTATGTTTTGTTCGGTTTCATTGAACGCCGCTACTTTTGAACAAAATATTAATAGCGGACCAAAAAGTAAGCCAATAATGTCATACCCTTTCTGAAGTATTTAGCATACATTAAATTTAGGTACAGTCCAATATACTAAATAGATAATTGCATTGCTAATCGCTATTGTGAAAGTTTAGTATGTAATTTCTGACCTGTCATTGTATTTCTATTTGGAATCTGTATCCACAGAGCATTTGAATACTGAAGAATCCATTATTTTGTAATCTACTGTATTCTAACAAAGGAGTTCTACCTATTTTGAGAACACTACCTTATATTCAACCACCTACGCCTTGTTTAAAACTTTCTCGGTCACTATCGTTATAATAGTTTGATACAGAATTGTTACTTTCAAGTCTCGGTGTACCCTATTAATGTGTTCTCAATAGGTAGGCTGTGTCCTTGTTTTCGCTTTGACCAACTTAACACAGAATTATCCAACAAATTATTAAGCTACCGTGCTAAATAATTAAACTGAAACTAAGCCTTCGGGCAGAAATCGAATAAGCTCTAAGACAAGTTCGGTTTGGATTATTTCGAGTTATCTACAATATTAAAGGCTTTTAGCATATCTATCCACCCGGAAAAGACACCGTATCTATTCGAAGCGTTCAGTATTCTTTGTATGAAACTCCATATTTCAACGCACATATCTATCAACGTGGTATCGTTACAATCCGAGGTGGATTGAGACCAACTCTGGACCCACTCTTGACTTGTGACGCACTTACGGCAAGTCGTCCGATAGTTATCAACTATTCGTCCACCCTGTCTAACGGGTTGTCATTCACAAGAAGACCCTACCTACCTAACGTGCGTCCGTATGGTTGTCGCTTGGTTAGTGCTGTTCCTGTTACGGTAGATAATGTTTCAATCCAATGTTTATAAATAATCTTTTGAGTATCAAATAACGTGTTTCAAAGTGTTGTTATGATGTAATAGTTTCTTTATGATGTAAACAATGAATTACAAGTGTTGTGTGAATCCCAGTGAATGGTGAATTTGTGGAAAGTGATGTTGAAAGTGATAGTAGGGTGTAAGAACAACATAACCTAAAAGTTTTCTGCCTGTTTTAGCGACTGGTGAGTACTTTAAAGACATATAGCTCTAAATAGGGAACTAGGAATTTACCGCAGAACACTGTGGTGTGTAATAAATGTTGTTATTGAATACCGTTTTGCTAGTATAAATCGATTTATGAAGTGCTATGAAAAAAATGGAGGCGGCCATTTTGCTGACAAGCACATCGGTAGTGTACACCCGGGTGTGCATTATCGTTCAAAAGGTTAAGTTTAGACCTCATATTAATTATTTACTAAACACTTTGCAAAAGCATCTTCAGCATCTGATTGTAATCAAATTCATATTATATAAAAGACACAACATTACACTAACCAATACATTATATTCACCGTACCTTGATAGACAGGTGTTCCTAAGTTGAGCTTATTAAACTTTCAAAATACTATGCTACGAAGTCGTATTACTCACGATACTTTGAGTCAACGCAATGAAATATTCACCGAAAACTGTAGAAGTTTCAAAAACAAAAAACGGTAGACAGGATTAAGTGCATTAACTGACATTATGCCGTCTGGTTCTAAATCAAATTTGTCTGGCGGCAACTTGGGAACATGTTTGTGCCTATCGATCAAGCAGCTGATTCACTTAGGCTTTAGCTGCACCTCAAGGGGCATAGTCAGTAGATAATGGATTAAATGGATAATTTATGGCTTCCATAGCGTGCTAGTATCAAGTAGATATTTTTACTTTTACATATTGTATGGACTAGCCGCGCGGCTTGTTACTACTGGCGGTAGTCACTGAATATTGGTAGTGACATGAAAAAAATCCACAAATAACTGGTCTAAGTAGGATGGTATTGGCCACTAATCAGACATCATGTTCTTTATTCTAGAGCTGAACAACACAATAATTATGCACTTGCTCCGTTGGTTGTTACAATTAAGCAATTACTTAACGCTTGGGTGACACCTGTACTCAGTGCATGCTGCGATAATTGGTAAGAGTTTCCTAGCTCTACAAAGTTGTACTTCTGCTCTTAAGTAGGAAATAACATTTCCTATATCGCCACACATATAGACACATTAGACCACTTTCACCTAAAATTCCTGCGTAAAATTCTTAATATCAAGTGGTCTGATCTGATCGCGTTCATAATACTGAAGTACTGCGACGTGCCAATGTTGGTTGCATTGAGGCTTACATTTATGCGTCAGCAGCTTCGATGGAGCGGTCACGTATCTCGTATGAAGGAAGAAAGAGTGGCGAAGCGCATCCTTTACTCTGAACTTGAGGAGGGCAAGCGTAAACGTGGCGGACAACTCCTCAGGTTCAAAGACGTTCAGAAACGCCATATGAAAAGATGCAACATAGAGCCATCTCAATGGAAAGGTTTGGCAGCAAAGCGGCCTGAGTGTTCCCTTTGATGTTAACAACGGTCATATAAAAAAAAAAACAATTTTAGATGAAAATCTTATTTTATTTGGATATTAATAAAAAATAGCTTCTATATTACCCATTTCATCTCCTTTTTTTAAAAAAGTTTATTTAAAAAAACAATTTTGCTTGATTAATAATAGCAACATCCTTGAAAAGTACTTTAATAAATATCAAACCATTTCTGAAAACGCAGCAAAGCCTTGAATTAATTTTGCCTAAAATCCGATCGAAATATCAGTTACCAACACTGCCACTAGCAGCAACTCCAGTGTCTTCTAAATCCTCATAATTATTCGCAATCAATTTTAATCACCCGCCTGTCTGCCGCTTCGATTGAGGCAAGCTTGGCTGGGCTGGGGATGTAATTGATTGCCATCAAAATATATCGCAGCTAGCAGTCACGGAAGCTATGGACTAGACTTGCTTAAATTAATATCTTTCTAAGGGCGCTCTAAGAAAGATAATTTTAATTTAAACACGTTTAATAAAACAATATTTTTGAAGTTTCTTCTGAAAGTCGTGTTAGTTACACTAAATTTAACTCGAGAACGAGTGAATCGATTCTTATCATTTTTAGGATTCCATCCATCCATTCAGCCATAGCACGCAGCCCTCCTCCATATTTATCCATCTTCGTCTCTCAGTTCTACTTTCATTCTTCATTATATAACTTCTCCGTGATACATTCATTCAGTTCCATGATCCTGCGTGGCGCTAGATATCGTCCACCCAACGAAGTGGTGGGCATATTGTCATCTGAAGCCTGATAGAAATAAATAAATGGAATCAAAATCGTTTTGCTATCATCAAGTATTTTCATTTGTAACTATAGAATGCTAAAAGCTAATCATAAAGAAAAGGTTTGAGTTTTCAGAGAAAATTATAAAATAAAAAGCGTAAACTGCGTTTTTATAACCACATTTTTCTTAACCACCTTTATAGTTCTACTTACGGGATAATAAATTAAATAACTCTTTTAAAGAACTTATTCTTTTCTAACTAGTACATTTTGCTGAAAATACGGAGCTAAGTTTATTATATAAGTTTGTTCAACTGCCATTTCGTACCGCAGGTAGTGTGCTAGACGTTTCTTGAAAAATCTGACTGTTTAAAGCATAAAATATATTAATAGTTTTACTACTGTTTTAGAACTCTTTTACAGTCAAACGTTGAAAACAGTTATCTGTAAAAGCATCATCATCAAAAGAGCTAGGCTCTTGTCGGTGGAGTTTTATTTATATTCTTTAAGCTCTTCCACCATTCTCTTGACCTCTTCATATGACGCAACATTTAAATTTAGCTTTATTTGATTCATACAGCTTGGTCTTCCTATTCCTTCTATTCTATCTATTATATTATGAAACTTTATTAAAAATTACCTAAACAAAAAGAACGTACAAAAGTGTAATTCAACATTAGTTAAGAATAAAAGTAAAATCAGTGCTGTTTCATAAGAATTATTGGATATTTATCAACACTTTTACGGTACATAATTATTATACTGTAATCATATTATATTTTCTGTGCTAAAATACACGTAATGCTCAGTATTTATGATCCCAATAAACGAAATATGATTTCAGCGGAAATTTAGAAAATTATGTTCATTATATTTTCAAATTATTATGTTGAGGTTAATTTATAATGATGTATTCCACAGTTACAGTTATTAGTGAGATTATAAGGTGTCGTATTCGCATCTCACTCAAAATTTTCATTTTATACGGATTAAAACTCAAAATAAAGTAAAAACTTGCTAAACGAGGTAGAGTTTATTAAGCATGGATCTAAATGATAACATCGGAGAATAGGGTTTGACATCTAATTAAATTCCGATTACCTTATTCATTATTGGAGAAACGTTTTATTACTATTATCGTATGGTACTTTTTAGGTAATAAACTAAGGGTACGAATATAGCGCGTGAAGCTTATTATACTGCGGCATCTTATGTAGGTGTGATACATGCGATTCTTTATTCAATATGTACCTGTTTGTCTATACCGCTGTTTGATCTACAGACCCTTTACATCTGTAGCACTGAGACCAAGGTCGGGAGGAGTTGAGATCGATTACTTAAGATCTCGTTATACACAAGGTTAAGTGCATAGATTGGTCGGCTGATTACGAAACCTGCAAGCAATAGCGATGGGATTGCAATCCGTGTGTTATAGGCCGGGGGTAGTAGCCTGTAGTAGCTTTCAACTACTACACCCGCATAATATATGGTTACCTTCGCGTGTCATTAATTAATAATAATTCGGAAAATATTTAAAGCTATTTAATAGAAGAATGTTGATAAGTTTTAAGGTACCACAAAATATAGATATTACCAACAAATACTAGCCTCTTGATATGTTGCTTAGTGAATGTTTAACGTCTATCATGTGGAAAATATGCCAGAATATAATATCTTCCAGTTTATATAACGCGGTCGTAACCTCCGAGATCCTTTGACGGAAGTAATAAATTGCCTCAAACACTGATAATGACTGCTGACTGCTTCTAACCTTACATGTTTGTGAAATATCTAAAATAGGTAATTTGTTGAGTTTCTTCTTAACTAATCTTTACGTACGTAGGAGTTACTACTATCAGCAGAGTACATTTGGTATCTTGACCTTAAATAATGTACCTATTTTATAGGTTAAAATGTGTTATAAAATTGAATCTTTAGCAGCTGAGATAAGCGATTAAATAAATTACCTAATACGAACTTAATTGCTTGTTATTATAATAAAAAGAAAAACGCAGTGCACAAGGAAAATGACGTAAAACTGAATTGACTGCCTTAATATACCTCAATATCTGTATAATGTGTGCCATAGCAACTGTATTTAATCAGTGATGTAGCCGAAAATCGCTGAAATAAAATATTTTCTCTTATTTTTTTAACACCAAACGCGCAAATGATGATACAAAAATATATGTGTATCAAATAACGCTTCACTGAAAAATCCAGGGTCGGATCGAGGTAGGTCGAGCTATTACGTAACTCAGTCGCTTTTGCATTACAATTATTAAAGATGGCCCGATATTTTGAAATCTCCAAAGTACTAACAATTTGATGACGTTGCCAAATCTGCTCTCGGATACTCTTTTCAATGCGTCCACCGTTTTACAGACTTTGTCATGTCATGTCATTCCTTGCATTTGACTGCCCATCCACCCGTGTTCTTCCATTTCATGGCAATGCAATTATTCACATCTTTCTCACCACCCAGTGACAGCGACAAATCCATTTTTACGATAACCAGGTCATTTTCATATTGCGATATAACTTACTAGTTACATAATCTTCCTACGGATCAGTCTCTCGAAATGACCTCATTCCGGAATCATCGCTGACGCGAGGATTTTGATCGGGTACGATAGGAGCGCATCATTAATTACATCTCGTCACATAAGGGATGATTCCATAGAGGTTTTCAATACCGCCCTGCCTACTTAATCTAGTGCTCAAACACAACAAAGTTTTCAATGGTGCCATCAAAAGAATCTTAAAATGTATTATAATATTAAACTTTTTCGTAAAAAAGACATACTATAGAAATTCTTATGGGCTCTCCCTTTACTTCACTTTAGGGTTGTGCTATTACAACGACACAACTTGTTATATTATGGATGATGATTTGTCACCGTTTGTGAACGAATTTGGTTTATGTTTAACAATAGATCATGTACAAAGTATTTATTAATTGAGAATATATTTTAATTCTGATACTTTTTTTCTGTGACATCATTAAAACAAACTGTTAATCAAAATGTTGATTACACGAGTTTTACTGATGAAAATTGTATCGCTAAGAGCCTCGTTACTTTCAACCCCAATAAAATGACATTAAAACAGATGATGCCCAAAAATACAAAATCTTTTTACGATTAATACTCGCTCATTAAAGCTGACGATAAATCAGGGAGTGAATCACGTTTCCCTGTGTCCTGACATCAGAGAGAGGTCCTACTCCTTCCTCTGTATTTTGACTACCTACCCTTGTCACTTATACAACTACGGATGAGAGATGAAAGCTGAAAAAAAGACGACATTCACACATCCACATTAAGTAAATTTAAAACTGGAGACGTCATGGAACGGAAATCGTGCCGTGTACCAAAACGAATTAGAAAATACGTAACCATATCGACTTTAAACTACTAAGCGGAAGACAATTGACAAAGTTTTTAACAAAATCCTTTTTAAAGGGATGCAATATATTGATATTATAAATTAAAGATTTACGTTAATGATTCGTATTGTCGCGGATAAACTATCTTATTTGGCTTTAAGAATATAACCCCTATCGTCTTCTTTTGGCACCGGTTCCAGCATAATTTGATCGTTATTAATTACAACATCCCCGAGCTCAGAGGAACCCTCAGTTTCAATCGATACCCCATCAAATGGACGCAATGAGTCAGAGCCTAGGTATTTTAGAAGTTTCTTGAAGAGACATTGATGCCAAACGAACATTTTTGAAAGTAGATGTCGTAAGGTTTTGCTGCAAAATCTGTTCATGGTTCATTCATGATACACGGACTTGTTTTGATGTTTTTTTAGTTGCCATGAAATTAACATAATACAATATGAAGGGTTGCAGCTCATAAGAGAGCAGATAAAACAATTATTTGAGAAGAATCCATCAAAATACGAAAGGGTGGTTATTTGGCATCAGTATTAAGTAAAATCAAAAGGCACAAGCACATTAATTTTTGGGGTGTCAATAAATTTCATGAATTCATTTTATGAAAGTGCTTATTAAAAAGTTTATTTAATATTACTGTAGTCGTAGAAATCCATACTGATCTACTAGAAATATGTATTTGCTTCACTAACATGCTAAACTACAACCTGTCACAAACACTCACTCGCTGTTCAAAGATAGATTCGTGTACCGAGACATGTTTGTAAAACAGATGGATTCCGCTCCGTTACCCAGATTATATCATACTCGTATTTAGTGATACGACGGCGTGTTAATAGTTAAGACAGATAAGCCAGCAAGACTAAACTGGGGTTAAACAGGGTCACATCGGGTTGCTAGAATTTAGTATAGAGAATATTACAGAGGTGAAATTAGACGTTTCGCTTCCATTGAAGTTTACAAAGCAAAGCGCCATAAGAAGGGTAACTTTGCAGTTGCGAAATTTCAGAATTTTGAATGGACCATGAAATTATAAGTGGTGGTAACACGTGCTAATGTGAGTTACAATAATTTGCAATCGTTTGAAGATGTGTAAATCAGTGTAAATCAGATCCACTGAAAACCAGCGTCAGGTCCTCAAGAGGACCTGGCTTATGCTGAGTGAGGTCCTATTGGTTCGGACGTCACCGACACACATTACGCACTGCTTGGCTGGCATTTGAGTAGTAACTATCTGTTGCATGTTTATGTATAGTTTGTCTGTTTGTGTATGTGTGTGTTTGTGATGTCCTTAATCAATAAAAGCTTTTCTTTCTTTCTTTCTTTCTTTCTTAAATAGAAGTTGAAATAATCATTAGTTTTGAAAATATGAAGTTAAAATATAAAAAAAATCTGTGTTTTTGTAATACCTACTTTTAAAAAGCATTAAAATAGGATAAGTTACTAGTGGCAACTAACACAAAAAACACCGTTTTTAGAAATGAAGGTAGCGGGCCGTCATCACTCGGCCGACTCACAAATTACATGTACACTAGTTTTGTTGTTGGATAGTCTGTTAACTTATGCATGCATGGGATACAAATTAAACTTGGTTCATGTATTTTTCCTACGTACTCTTGTCTTCCTCTTAGATAACATCAACATACCGCAACAAGATCTTTGTGTTCTTACACACTTCGGTTTTAGACCTAAACTACCGCAATAATTGTGACAGTTTTCATAGGTAATGATATTTTGGAGCTCTTCAAATATCAAAAAATGAAATCGTATTATCAAACTAACCGCTTTTAATCCAATTTAATATGTTTCACGAATTCTTTATTCAAATTCAATATGTTGAAATTAAACCGTGTGTATCATTAGCCGACCGTTGAAAGGCGATTATTGCTGATGAGTTTCGTAGAGAAATCACCCTCATAATAACTTCTGGGAATCAGAAACTCCAAAATGAAACACTATAAAGAGCTTGTGAATCACTAGTTGAAAATATAAATGTCGATTGGATCCGAAATTGAAATTGCTTGGGCAGTTTTTGCTATTAGTCGTTAATTTTGATCGAAATTGAATTTTGGTAATGGTTCAAGTATTTTAATATAGCAAATCAGTTCTTAGAATTAAATTTTATCAGGTGAAATGAAAGGTTATGACTTTTTGATTGAACATAACGAATATGGATTGTGGAGATTAAGATGAAGATGTATTTTTTCATTTAAACATAGCAAAGGATATTCTATCATCTCACTTTTATTATTCATTTAAAGACTTTTTTTTCACAACTAATGGTGTACAGAGGCATTTAATGTTCACTAAATATTATCATATTAATCTACATGTAGTATTTAGCATTGCCACACTATCGATAATATTCTCCTACCGATTTTCGGCAACGGCTCAGCTGAAATAGGCCAGGTACGCAGAAGACTCATATGATTAATGCCCAGATGTGTGGGTAGGCAGTAGTCCGCCATCATAACTGAGGATTGTAATCAGGCGTAGGACCAATACAACCGTTTAACGTGCTTTCCGAGACACGGAGGTGTCATCACCACCAACTTCCTGACTCCCAGCTATTTTAAGGAATATTCAAGGCAGAAAAACCTATAATAATAAATATACCGATAAACAAATTTCAGCTCGACCCCCAATTCGAACCCGGGATCTCTTTGGTAGTGGCCAGCAAACTAACCGCTACACCAGATAGCATGGCTATCAATAATTGCTCTAGTAACGATACAATCGACAGACCTATCGACAGTGGACTATCGACCTAGTTGGAAACTTACTTTTTGTGATAAATATAAGTAGTAACAAATATTCTTTAAGGAATCATTAATTGATCTATATTTTTGTGAAAAGAAGATATAATAACGCAAAATTCCCAACAAAATCTGTTCGCAAATAAAAATTGCATTTTGCATTGTTTCAAATAAAAGTTGATATCGTAAATTCCTTTTCAACAAAATGTGAATATTAAATACAGTAGACGCGCCTCTGTAAAACTGCATTGTTTTCATTTGAATGAAATATGAAGTGTCTTTCAGCGTAGTGACGTAGCTTGTCTGCGCATAATGACTTGCAGGACTTATATCTAATGATATTCATAATTTTGTTATTTAGAGGTTTGAGATATTCAACAGATCGTTTACTCCAACATTTATCTTTTGTTTGTAAATGCAAGATTGACGTCCAAAATTACACTCTTTACGAACTGTCAAAATATAAATCCCAACATAAACTTCCATGTTCCATAATACGTTGGGTTATCCGCCAAAATAAATTATTTACGGTCAAGCCCGCAAAACTACATTTATATTCCGCAGAGTCCAATAGTACGCCGGTCTTATTCCTGGGAGTACCGGAGAGATACGACTGCCGAGATTATGTAGAGCAGCGAGTCCCTCGGCCCTATGAAGCTCTCTGCAGATATATGTAATAAAGTGATACAATCAGCAAGCCCTTTCAATAAAGACGATCTTTATTTAGAAGAAAAAGCAAAACATAACTTTGCTTTAGAATTTAAATGCACTTTAGAACATCTAAATCATATCCACGTGGAGTCCAAGTATGTTTCATTATAATATATAAGATTCTTCTGTACTATTTTTCATAATACTCAGCCAACTAGAGCAATCGATAATATAGCGATGTTTTTCGAGGCGAGGTCAACTATCGAATCGTCAAAAAACAGTTTTGCTATACGATGGTTTTTGTTCACTTATCGATTTAGACTATCGAGCTGGAACGCTTCTTGTTTTTCCGGGCTCGTCAGATTTATTATTTCAATAGAATGTTGTGTCTATGCGTTCACAAAGCGCCCTTTCTGTCTTAATTTTCTTTATGTACACCTACGTGTCTTCCGGATAATTGGAGTTTAGCTAGAATGCTTGCATGTTCCTGATGATGGAGCTGTACGCGTAACGGTGGCTTCTAGTATATTTTGCATGGTTTGAAAAGGTTGGATCGATAATAAATATGCTATGTCACGACGTTTTGCCTTAGCAGTAATTGATACGTCGTGTAGTTAAGGGCGCTCTCGTACTCATGATTACCCGATTTGATAATTCTTACATGGAAATTGCAACGTATTCATGCTGCTGCTGCAAAATGCAGCACCATATTTTACATTTATGAAACATCTGCCTCATCTAGTTCAATCTAATAATAATAGTTCTAGAAACATTTGTTGGGCAGAGCTTCACTAAATTTTTTTTAAACACACTACGCAATTAATTTATAGGTCATACTTATAATACAGGGGTGAAAGTTTATTATATAAAAGTTGTATGATAGAAAGTTTTCATTAGAAATTAGATTTTTATTAATCGTCTCAATGCCGGTAATGAATATATGGTAACATTTTATAGGCCTCGAATAGTAAAAGTAATACAGTTACAGCCCAACGAACTACCGTAGATATATTATATTCGGAGTTAAGTCTCCAGGGGCGTGGTTCGTTATAAATCGTGATATGAAGTTTGCCAAGGGAGGATCATTAGGGATGTTTGCTGTTGTCTTGTTTTATACACAGCTACTAAATTAACTCTTTAAGCCTACAATACATTTTGGTACTAAAAAGGTTTAGCGTAAGATTAAATACCAGAGTTTTACTCCAAGCCTGGATTGTTTTTAACCAAGAAATTTTGTACCAAATCAACAAGTTAGCTGAATATGTTTATTCTCTTTGATAGAACATTAAGATTTCAATGGTCTGAGAAACTTTTAAATGTTACTCAAATAACTTTGTTTATCTGGTTCTGACAAGAGAAAATAGTACCTACTAAATTATTCATTTAATATAACAAAGTCAATGAACAAAATCATATAAAAATACAAACTTTTTCTTCGTACAATCAAGTATAAAAAATAATTCAATTCTGGCATCGGAAAAAATTGTTTTCAAGATAAACAGAATTCGTTTTGGGCGTAATATCATTCATTATTCAGTAGCATATTGCTGCCGCGATTTCTCGTGCGATACGAAAGAACTGTGTACACAGGTTTTCGGTAGATATACTCAAAGCTACAAATAGCATCTAAAGAAAAAGGGTCGACCGCTCGATACACATAAATAATGCAGTAGTATACACAATTAAGCTCAGTCTTCTCTTGGAAGAGTTCAAACACAAAAATATCAAGAGCACTCGCGACACTGTTACTTCCAAATTAAATATAAGAAGCTACCCTAACCTTCGTCACTGTCTAACTGATACCTTCTTTTAATTCAACACTCCGATAAACTTTGACTGTGAAGATTCTCGCAATCGTAAAATACGAGTCTTGAAATTCCAATTACAAGTTACCTTTAATTTCATTAACCCATTAACCAGTTAAAATATGAAAAATTTAAGGCCGTCAGGAATATTATCAACTAGTAAATCATAGATTAACTATTGAAGAACTACAAATTACTCAAGTTATTTAAAAATACTTTTATAAGCATTCTCTCTATGTAATGGGTGGAGAACATAATTGCTGCAATCTTGCAACAGTATATCTATACTGTACCAAATTTATGTTATGAAACTAAATAATTATATTACTATACTACATGCAAACTAATCATAATCAGCATTAGCAAGCGATAGAGTACATCAACATATTATCAATTAATGGGCTTCTCTTTTGTTACAGATAATGTTCGCCGTCTCCTACGAAAATCGGATGCCTTGAGGCAATATGGTAATCAGAAGGGGTCTACACGTGAGGCTCATAGCCTTATGCATCACATCCATCCTCGTCCCCACCACCGCCTGCCCCTCCCAATGCGTATGCAAATGGAAAAACGGAAAACGATACGTCGAGTGCTCCGAAAAAAATCTGAAGAGCATCCCCAAATCACTCGACCCCGAAACTCAAGTGCTGGACTTCACGGGCAACGACCTTCAAGTACTCCAAGACGCTACTTTCCACAACCTCGGACTGCTCGACTTGCAAAAGATATTCCTACAAAGATGCGAATTACAGAAAATCGATAAACACGCTTTTACAGGTCTTGCAAATCTGGTCGAACTAGATCTCTCCAACAACTATCTAACGGTAATCCCTTCAACGAACTTTGTGTTTTTTCCCTCACTAATGAGACTTTCGTTGAACAACAATCCGATAACGAGTATCAAAACCCATTGCTTTCAACACCTATCCTATTTGAATACATTAGAATTGAGCGACTGCAAAATTGAAATCATAGAGAGGGAAGCGTTCTCCGGACTGAATCATTTAGAATGGCTGAGATTGAATGGTAATAGACTATCAAATATTCAAGGTGAGAATTTATTCCCCGATACGCTGCGGGGTATCGAGTTGCAGAATAATAATTGGAACTGCGACTGTCATTTGAGGGATTTGCATTATTGGCTCACGAATTTTAATATGCCTCATGCAGTGGAGCCGGTGTGCTCAATGCCGGATCGACTAAAGGAAAAAATTATAACACGAGTTAGAGAACAAGACTTGGCCTGTTTGCCAAAAATAATGCCAACGAACGTATTTTTAGATACCAACGCCGGCAGCAACGTGACGCTCGAATGCCTAGTAAAAGCTATCCCCGAAGCAAAAATAACTTGGCTGTATCAGGGACAAGTTATACACAACTACACAATGCTAGCACTCCAGCCTCGTGACGTTTATTACGTTGAAAATGGTATTACCGACAAAAAGAGTGAACTGTACATATACAATATAGCGAATGATGACAACGGCACATATTCGTGTGTAGCGGAAAACCCCGCGGGGAAATCGAGCGCTAATTACACGCTCAGAATTATAGTCAAAGAGGAGCCGGTAGTTATCGTTGTGACATTCCCTCAGAGACACTTAGTCGTGATTGTTACGGTTGTATTTCTAATTATAGTGTTACTGATAGCCATAATAGCTGTAGTGTTACTAAAATTCAAAACAGACACACGAAGCCGAAAGAAAAAAGAAAGCGGGAAGGATGTCGCACTATGCAATCAAATACTACCGTCAAGTAGAAGCAATGGTACGCTTCCCAAGAATAACGGGAGCGTCATAGTGAACGCTCACTCACACCACGCCCTTCATTACACGGTGCAATCAAACCGTGATTACGAAACTAGCGATGTGTATCAAAGCAATACTATGAAAGGCTTCGTCGACAGGAATCCCGACCTAATTAGCGACGCGGAAACAGTCGCTAACAATGCACAAAACGAGAACACAGTGCTATCCGTGTACAAAGCGCAAACCGCGGGCGGCGACGGTTTTGAAGAGGAAACCGCATTTACCGCGCCGACATTACCTAGGCAGGTCACGTGGCAAGATCAACAAAATTTGAACAACGTAAACCTTCCACCGAATACAATAAACAATATGTACCAGCACTCCGCTGATGTGCACTTAAATCCCGGCTGTTTCCTAGACAGCGAGGGTTATCCCTACGATTACGGCCTACCAAAGCATCCATGTAGACCTCCGATAATGTCGAATTATTCAGTCGTCGGGCCTTTCTATCAGACACTACCGCACAATAGGCCGAAAGGGCAGAAACTTGTATGCAAATTCGCGAAGGATACAGAATTCAATGCGACCCCGCCGGCGTGCCCTAATTTTGAGGTATTCAGCTCGACGAACGTGCGGCGTACGTTGGAAGGTTACCCTGTACCGCGAAATCGTCAGATTGCGTTTGTGGGTAACGGGACTGTGTATTACAATGAGGAGTTTGTTCCGTCGCCTCCCGAGGGCTACAAAACGGAACCAGTGCAGTGTTGTGCGCCACCGGAGTGTAGTTCTTGGGTGAATCCGAAAGGAACGTGTGCTGTGATGGTGCCAATGGGTGTTGCGGAGGGGGGCCCTCCGCGGTGCTATCAGGTGGAAACTCGGTGTGTGGACACTCAGACGACAGACGCTCGAATGCCTGGTGAAGGTACGGAGAGCGTTCTCAAGCCTTTACCCCAAGTGTCAAACGCAAAATGTGCGTCGGATGTCTGTTCGGAAAGCCCGGATGAGGGCTACGTGGGTGAAGCGAACGATATCTGACGACGTCGTCACGACAACGCGTAAACAGGGCAATTTAGACGCTAATAAAGTGATAAAGCGACTGAATATGAGTAGTATTATCCATAGAGACTGTGAGAGCGGCACTGGAATGTCTTCGTCAGCGCACAAACGATACGTGATTGGGCGCAATGAGATTATGCGTTTGACGTTAGGTTGTGATCGTGTTGTAATAACGCAGTAATGAACTCAATTGTATTTCCAGTGATTTTCAAAAACGTTCATACGTCATTTGGTGAAATGGTTTCACTTTTATGTAGTCACAAAAGGTCTAAGTCAAAGTTTTTCCTAGTAGAATCTTGTCTCAAAAAATTGTTTTCAATCACTGACAGAAATTTAATGTTACTCTGAAATAGTAAACCTTTAGTGAACAAAATAATAAATAACTCAGTGAGTGGTGAAATGAAAAAGGTTATTGCAAAGAATCTCATTTCGCGAGTTCATATTAGTCCATTCTAATCAATGAATTGTTGAAATTTGATTCAGCAGAACTCGTGTATTGTAACAATACAATTTAATACGTTTTTATAATGATTAAAGTGTTGTTACTTTTCATAAGATATTTAAGCAAAGCGTTTTAATCTTTATGTACGAAATGAAAATATTTTAATAGCAATTCAGAGTTTGCACTGGTTGTAGACGAGTTTAGTTTTTTCAAGGTTTTAAAATTCAGATGTTTCTGTATCTCTTTTTGTACGCAAAATCATTTAAAAAAAGGTATTTGTTAATAATCACTGAAGTTATTACCTAAGCAAATAGTACACTATACTTACTTGAAATCTGTCAAGTGTGAATATAGGTAACCGTTATTTCTTAACACAATCAACATCTAGTTCCTCAAAAGACATAGCCTGTATTGTAGGTAAGTGTTGTGAGTGTCCGTACATTTGGCTGTTACCGTCTTATTTGCTCTCATTGTCATGCCGTAATGAGTGACAGAGACGGCTAAGGTCAAAATACGAACATCGACATAATATAAAGATCTCTGTGATGGACGGGTGAGAAAATGGATTAAGATATCGTATTTTTCGTACAAAAATAATTACAAAAATTTCTGGATACCTTATAAAGAAATTAATTATGTACCTACCTAAGGTCCTATTTATTCCTGCTCAACTGAATCCTTTGTGTTCTATTGTCACTTAGTTGTTCACTGATTAGTTGTGTACAACAGTGAATTTGAAATTAGGTTATTAAGTTAGTTTATTGTTCAGTTGGCAGCTAAAGTTTATAATTAAGCTCACACATAAGGTCATATTTAACCAGTTTCCTCCCAGTTTGAGCCGGTGATTAACTAATGACAAAAACGACAAAGTTGTTAAGAATCAAACCTTTGCCAATTTTTATTAATAGTTTAAAATTAGATTCTCGAAAGTGATTTTATTGTTTTTTAAATAATTTGGTTTCGTTCCATTAAGTTACTCAAACTATACGTCGGAAAAGTTTAAAATTACAGTTTCATGGGTTTATATAAAATATTTTGTAACTCTATGTAATGATGCCTTAATTACATTAATCTGCTATATAGCTATTACGTTACTTGCTAGCGATCGCATTGCAATTGCAATCTTTGTGTTACATGGCCTGAGTAAACGCTCGCAACTAAAATGGCGGGCTAAATAATGTCCGTTTCGACATATTTAGGCAGGCGAATTTGAATCGATTGCTTTTTGGCATCGCTGTCAAATCAAATTTTTCAAACTTTTGTAACAGGCGCTTACTCGGAGCTTTTTACATTAAATTGCAATGCGATAGAGTTATGTAATAGCCCTCCCAATTTATCAAAACTCCGAAAACTGCGCTGTGATTGAACATGTTAATTGAATCACAAATCATTGTTATGTAAATTTGACTTAAAACAGCACATTACCCCGCGCAAATCCAATTGGAGTTTGGTGGAAATTTTAATTTGCAACAAAAACAAAGCGCTAACGTTAGAATGAATGTGATTAATCAACTCAATTTGACAACAAAACACCGATTGCTTTCAATTTGACACTTCGATTGTATTTATGAGATTAGGTATTGGTTGGGTGATGAAAAAGGCACATGAAGACCCGACCAATTCGCCAGCTATTTAAAATGATTTAAGAAAATCTAAATCTATTAAATTATAATCTGGGGTCGAGCTGCCTAACAGTCATGTTTTTTAATTTGTGATTCTTTAATTATATGCACATTTTGTGCAACGGTGGAAAGAGATGTATGAATATGAATTCATAATGCATACCTTTCATAAATTTGAACGTTTACAGAATAGACAACTTTTATTCGGACTTGTAAGCTAAAACTGTACTAAAAGAAACGTGACTATTGTTATATGGGCCTAATGCATATTATTACGTATCTTGAGGTAACTTGTTATATAATTTTAACTTTCTTCACCTATTACATGTGTTTTATCCGTCCGTTATAAACTTATCTATCGTGTTTTGTGTAAATACTGGTATTTATGGAAAGAAATTCAAAGCCAGTTTCGTCTTATGTTTGGCCTCAAATTTTGATTGCATATTTTTTCAATGATGTGTAAAAATCATTGCCTCATGGTATTAATTATATGCATTGGATTGCTGTAAATAATGAAGATACATTTTCATTAATTTGTAATAAAAGGTAGATGTTAATAAATTGTAAATAGCCTGTAAATATTAGATTTTATTATGACAATTTTCAGTAAGGAACTAAGTAGTGATTTATAAGTATAAATAAATCGATATCAGGGTATCTCCCTTATTATAGAATTTAGTTTTTTACTGACATTATTTTAAGGCTTCATATTTCTAATGTCATAGATTGTGTTAGATGTTTTTGCAATCTCACATTTTAAAATACTGAGTGCTGAAATTATCAAAAGTAATGAAATAACAATTGCAACACATAATTTATCAACAACATCCCTCTCTACTAAGAATATCAATGTAGTACACCCCAAGGCGATTTTATTCTGTATTCATGGTACGCCTCAAGGTATTATTTCATGGAAATTAATTTCTAACAGCCCCATTAATTATGGGTCCTTCCTCTGATGAACTGAGATTCAGCTTAGTTTATTCGTTATGATGAATTATTACTGGTGCACTTCGAAACTTGGTGTAAAAAAGGTAAAGTGGACAAATTTTACTAAAATCTAACGACCCGTCACAATTTTGTATGGATGCATTTTAGTCCACGTCGATCAGGAACACATATTTGCATTCTACTGCTCAATTAATGATCAAAATTAGTTCTTTGATACGGTGATTAGAAACTTCAGAAAACTTCTGAACTAATCAAAGGATTTACCGTAACTGGACCAAAGCAATGCATCCTTACATCCAAATAATTGGTGATATCATAAATTTTACCGGATGTAAGATGTACTAAAGTTACAAGTACTAAGGTAAACTTAGCCAGAAAGACATGACTTGGCAAATTCTTCTCTTCTGTGCTATATTAAGATTTAATTTTCAATAATCCCTTTGCCATGTAATGTTGTTGGAATTAACGAGGCAGACAATTTAATAGCTTCTGACAAATAGCTAGATTTCCTAAATCCCTTTGAAACACGTAATGCCTTATAATATTCAATTACGTTAAACGTTACATTTTAGGGGGAAATGTTCTTGTTGGAGATAGAGATAATGTTCTATCTTGTTTTCGTTATAAAATGATTTAATACATTATCAATTTGAAGTTTTTAACAAGAAAGTTATCTTTGACATCAGATTCACTCAAATATTAAGTTGAATTTCATTCATCACCAATAAAAGAAGAAAACGGTTTACTTTTATTGTGGTTTTGAATGTACGTACATTTAATACCAAATTGCTTCGTATAATCTATGTTGCATTCATGTACCTTATGTTCTATTGTAAGTAGGTTATTATTAATTTAAAATTTATTGTTACGTCTTGAAATAATGTCGGTGAAAGACAATCATAGGGAAAATTAAGACATAAAACAAACACTATCTTTTGTAAGAAAACGAAACTTAATTTTCGTTAAGTTTTCATATACGTATTAATGCATAGCAATAATTAATTACACGATTTGAAATTTTGTCCTTTTAAAAGGACTGTTTTTGTACGAATGAGTTAACAACAATGTTTGCAACATACGGACAGACTGACCGTATAGTTTTTCCATGATTAAATAGCACATTGTTATCACAGTGTTATTCTATAGAAACAAAATGTAGATGTGCATGAATTTGGAATAAAAGTGTATTTTTACTTGTGACTTTTTTTCCCTGTACTATATTTATTTTGATAGTTTTTGTGATTGTGTTATTTACAACTATACATCTTAAGCAGAAAAATATTTTGAGGAGAAGCGTAAACATGTATTTTCTTCCAACAGTCTTAATGCTATCAAAACTTGCAGCGACTTTTACTATAGTGAATCGCAGTAAACACTCTTGAACTATCACAACATCACAATAGAGAGATAAGTGCAGTAACTACAGCGCGTAGAAATGTATTGCAACAAAAACTTAGCCACCGAAGCACTTCGAGAAAAGGTAGGTAGTGTCTTTGCGCTTCGCTTGGAGGCTTTGGCGCGGGCCACTCTGATGGCTCCAGACGCTCGGAGTAAGCCTTATGATATGCATATTATTAAATACCCCATATTTCATCTTACAATCAGATACATAATTTTCTATTTACCAGCCGATTGAGAATGAAAATAAAGTTGAGAATTACTTAGAAATAGATTTATTTATTTATTACCTACTCATTTTCTTAAAAAATTAATAACGTAACGAAATTCGTCACAAACTTCATTGGTTTATTGAATATTATTAGTGGTTATTTGTGTAATTGTTTTTTATTTGATAAATAAGTGAAAAAATAGATATTATATAGATATTTATATATCCAAAACTTCATACGGAATGAAGTTTGATATAAGAATTATTCGTTGATGTGCTTTTTAAATGTAGAAGGTCCACCAACAAGATGAATAGACGACCTTGTTAAGCTCGCAGGATCAAACTGGATGAGGACTGCTTGTAATCGGTCGTTGTGGAAAACCGTGCGGGAGGCCTATGTTCAGCAATGGACGTCCTTTGGCTAATAATGGTTATGATGATGATTTGTAGATGGTAAAAGAAGCCCTTAATGCATCAAACACGAAGTATGTATTCTTAACTATTGGTTCTACTCTGTTTCATACCATATGGTTACACTCGCAGCGCTGAAGATAGAAATCTGGTTCTTTTGTCTCTTGCATTTATTCATGAATCCGCCTCCGTTTTCGTTGAATCAAAAGAATTCCGTGGTTTTTTCTCAACTAATCGGTTCATGCATAATTTATTTCCGTTTTAGTGGTTAAAGAATTTTCTCTTCTGTTACTTGCTGATACTGTTTCGGATTCTGAGCAGAATTTTAGGGTCGCACTCAGTGAATGGTTAATTTATATGGTAAGTTTTTTTTTTATAATAGATAGCCAGACATTTGGCTACGAAGACAAGTTTGATGCATTTGGGCGGTAGCATTTTTAACTATAACACGATTTTGACAAACGATGTAACGCTTAAATTACAGAATAACAAAGTGATATTAGCTGAGCTGATAAAAGTGCTCGAATATTAAAGACTCGTACATCGGCGCGAATCCGTAACAAGATTTAAATAAAAAAATACCTTATTATTTAGGAACTTTCGATATTTCGGACTGTTGTAAGCGCCATGATCACGGACTATCTATTCTAATGTTAGTGAACATGACAGTTTAAAGCAAAAAGTTTCTCGTGCAGTCTTTAAAAAGGTCACCGAATTTTCTTGGTCGGAGATCAAGAACTATTTATTCTTGATTTCTCAGGGTCACGATTTCTACGAATTTCGATTCTTTCATGCGGAAGCTTTTTTACGTGTGGATATATTACTTGATTTTCTAGGTAAAACGGTTAAATTTGTATTCGAATTACCACTCGGTGAAAGTACGATTGACGCGAGAATCGCAACCCTGATTAGAGACGTAGATACATAAAAAGAAATATAATATAGTAGATAATTAATGTTATAGTCCAGTCTGTTACTGAAACACTGTATCTAAGCAAAATTCTTGTACACCATTGTAGGCACAACAGCACATCTTACTAAATCCATACTGAAATGAAATATCCATAACTGATGGAAAAACAGCAGTCTTTTGTGCCTTAAGAAGTACCTATATTTTAATTCTGTGTTCTAAAAATATAAGTATAAGGTGTTATTATATAATTAAATCTCACCTCTAGATATAAAAGAAAATATCACCTTTCGGTCTCGTTCGTTAACCTCACTTTATTCTGTGGCTCTACGTGCAATGGAAAAACAAAGCAGTGGGTTCACAATCACAACCCCCTTATATGTTACTTAGGCAATTTGGGACCATTTGGCCGAGTAAAATCAAAGTAAGTGTAGTGAATTTACCTCTTACTTCTTTTTTTTCTTTCTGAAATATACTGAATAATGTGTCAACTACTATAATGAATGACGGCAAACCAAAGTCATATATAAAAAAGAAACGCAAATTATAATACGCATGAATGCTAACATAGGTTTTATATTTAATGTTTTTTTTTATTATATAAATTGTCGGAAATTTGGCCACGATCAAATCTGATGTAAGTGACAATGGGGTCTAAGGTGGACTATATCTGACTAGTAATAGCTGATTCACTCTCTCCTTAAAAAATCCAATTATAGTTGCGAGGGTACACTTTTTTCAGCAGCAAATTCCTTTCTTTGGCCGTAATAAATTGAGTGTAATGATACATTTCTTTAAATTCTATTTGGTGTCATTTCGAAAGTATTCAAACATAACTGTTTATGACAACCGTCATGCTCTACAGGCATTTTCAGATAAAGGACCATCGTTCAACCTTAAATGAGAAAGGTCGAACTCTTAAACGAACCCATATTATAGCCTTTGTAAATAAAATACAATATCGATGAAAAGAACTCATCTTGGGTTGAAAATGGGAACATCTTTTACCTAATTAATACATATTTATTTGATAAATACGTAACGTCGGATATATAAACACAAATTATTTCAATATCAGTCAAACTTGCAACTTTCAATAGCCGGATATTTAGCTGAGCTGCAAACAATAACATCTCAATGTATTACTTATTTATTTCAAATTTCATGCAGAAAACAGTTTCTGCATATTCACAGAATATGGCGGATTAACACCAAAAGCATTTTCTAGTAGTCAACCATAATCAGATAAAATACAGGTGGTGCGAAGAAACTAGTAGGTAAGTGTAGGATAAGTATTAAGTGTATAAGTATTATTAAAGTAACGACGTAGTCGAGGATGGATCATGTCTGATAAGTAACAGCCTAATCACTGTTTTAGCAGCGATTTCTTCTCCTGAGACGCAACTGCAAAACAGAAATTGTAAGTATATACCCAAACCTATCTAAGAATTCACAAATGGAATCCACTGGTAAAGTATAAGATAAGATAGGTGTTCACTGTCTAATGAAAGTGGGATAAAAGTTTTATCTCTTTTGGGACAAATTAAGGAGGAAAGGGGCCGGTCGGAGTGCACAAAACTTAACGGGGAATATGGTTACTTAGATAAAACTTCAGAGCGAAATGTACGGGCGCATAGCGGTCCCGATTTAATAAAGCATAGACATTCACGCTTAACAACAGGAAAACAACAGGAATTATTCACGACTGTCACGACTATTTCGTAGCAAAACAATCGTATTTTTTTTTTGTATGGAAGCAAATACATTTCTGTGGTTTTACAATATTTTTAACACTCACAGTGTCATATTTTATTCTTAAAAGATGAAATATGAAACCAAAAATTGCGCACGGGCGGGATTCGAACCAGCATCTTTCTGGCTAACCGGGCCAACTGCTCTACCAATTGAGCTACCGTGCTGTCGGTCCGACTGCGCGAAATTCTTGGTCTCATTGATACGTCTCTGTACATACATTTCTGTTAGTTTCTCAAAATTTTTAACAGTTGCGATCTTGTTTATCCAAATGACGATCGAGTTTGTTAAGAAACTGATGATTACAAGATACGTTTTACTTTTAAGGGTTGAAAAGTTTTATTTTTTATATCAAAACAGTCAATTGACCCGCCGGCCGGTTCATATGATCGATTTATCACGCTAGCCTGCCGCGTTCGCACTATGCTCGTTGCATGAACGGGGCCTCAATCTATCGTATCGGATCATCGTCGAGGAATGACAGCACTTTCAGTCACTGGCTGCACTCGATTGACAGCCGATCGTCGGCCATTTTGCTTGCAAGCAGCAAGCAGCTCTTTCGGCTAATACACTTCCAATGACAAAAATATTGAAAATTTCCATCCGTATGTTTTCAACCAACTTCCTAACTATCAGAGCGAAAAACGGAGTTTACATATTCCACAATTTATTACTAAAACCTTTTGTAAGGAATTAAAACAAAAAAGACGCCTCACGGGAACAGGACTTTTGTTACTTTTGCTTATGAAATAAAACGGATGTCTTTGGCAGACTTACCAAACTGTAATTGCAACAAATTAGGTACTTTGTAACAAAAATAATTTTGGTACATAAAATAAGAATTCATATTTTCACACTAAGAATAGCTTTTAATAAAACACTTAGGTACTTTCAAAAAATACAATAGTTTGCAATTTGGTCAGATAGGTAAGTGCAAACAGGGAAAAGTAGAACAATAAGGATTAAAAACTTGAATATTATAAATGTATTTTCCATATTTTGGTAAGCCATGTGACACGTACCGACAAGGGCACGTCAAAGGACACTACGGTATCATGCAATTGTGATAAGTGCTAATTTGCAACAAAAGTGCGCAGCCTGATATGTTGGTACCCGTACTATAGGTTTAAGTACTTAATTTTACCTCTATTAAAAATTTAAGTTCAATTTGCAAATTATATTCCAAGTACTCAACAATTAGCTTTATAATTATTAAAATTTAATTACTATGAACATATTGTAATGGCTCTTGTTATTAACTTAAGCCGCAGACTGTTATCGTATGCTGCTAAACTATTAGAATGTGAAATTTGATCGATGTAATGTAATGAGTCTGCATGAATAAAACACTTAGTTATAACGTATTATGGAATATTAGCGGGCAAAATATATTTATTAGGACAAAACATTCGCGTAAATTTTTAAAATTCAATTTTAAAAACTACGTAACTAAATTACTAATAGTATCGAGTTGAACATACTAGAAGTTCTCAAGGGCAGATAGATAGGGCATGTTGCGATTTCAAATATTCAAATATAAATAGCACAAACTCGAAATATGCACGGACAACAGGATGTCAGGGTAAGCACTGCGGTTTCTTATGGAGTTGTAAGGATTAGTTTAATTTTAAACTGACTGATGCGCTGGCAACTGTACCTACTAACGTTTGCTTTTTTTAAATCTTGGTCTCTTAGTTTATAATCATAAAATTAATATTCCTTTCCAAAAGGTATAATATTTCTATGTTTAAAATATAGAAAAAACACATAGAAAACTTCTTACAAACGGCCCTTTCTTAAATAAATTGCCTACTTTTTTAAACCATACTTTAAGTATAACTTTTGATGAAGTATACCTACATAATCAAAAGTTATTCTTAAAGTATTACCACCATACTTAAAGGTAACCACCTTCGTTCAAATATTATTCGGGTATCCAAAAGGAACCTTTTTGTTATCCACTATAAAAGTTTAAAGCACGTACGTAGCGTAATAATTCGTCTGCGTACTCAAGGTGCCTGTCTCACCATCGACAAATAATTCACGAATAATTAAAAGATACAACGTCCTTTCGTATGAAGTATTGGTCAGGTGACGCTAACCAGAACTTATTGAAACATTGTAAAAAATGACGGTATGGAAAATGTTGTCAAGCGAGCAGATTATTTGATGCCAGTGGACACATAAGTACCACCAATATAGTCGCTTGCAATACATGACGTAATATGAAAACAATTGAGTTAGCTAAAGGCCCGCTAGCAAAAAATAAGCTATTTTTGTACGCCCTGTCATCAACAACAATCTGTCCTAATGTAGCAAATCCCTAATTTGTTCCATACATTTTTAAAGTAGGTCTCTAAAAGGTTGGGAAGGCCTGTAGTTTCGGCTAGAGAACTAAAAGATTTTCGGCACTGAAACAAATAGGTATTGATACTTTTCAAATAAAAAGATACTACCTACACAAAGATCATTCATTGTTAATAGCTTCAAAGCGAAAGAAGATAGATTGACGTATACGTAGCTAAAAAGTAAAATAAATCATCCAAAGTACACGTTATAAGATGTGTTAATATTTGTTCTTATTCGTACCTGAGAAGCCTTATCCCATTAGACCGTATCTATATATATGATTCAGACGTTCTTATTAATTATGCAAAACAATGGTTCGGCTTTTCGGCTCAACCGCAGCTGGCCGATGGCCGAACATCACTAACGTCCAACTCTGGTTCGCTTCTCCCAATAAATTCGACGTACGTGACCCGACCGGAGGCCAATACATCTTACAAACTAAAACGACTCTTTATCAGGACATTCACGACCAAATCCTAGTTTTCGAGGAAAAATTGTTTAACTATACAACGACGACGATTTAATTTCAAAGTATTCACTTGAATAAAAAATTTAGTCTTGACTCTTAAAATAGATGCCCCATTTATTTCAATAGACGTTTATTTCGTTATGATTGTTATCAAAATGTGCCTAGAAGATAAATTGTCTCAAGATTCTTTGGGCTATTTTTGGACCAACACAAATATTAATGCTAAAATAAACACAATAACATCTTTATTTCAATTTAGGTCATGAAATGATACCGACCGTCAAATATACGGTGAAAAAATAAAAATAAATGTGACCTCAAAGGGCCAAATCGTGTCTCCTTATCTTTTGGGCCTATATTATTGTAATCTTTTATCAAAATCCATCCAGTAGTTTTTGCGTGAAGTAGTAACTAACATACACCCATCGTCACGAAATTTTGCATTTATAATATTCGTAGGATTAATAAAATTTATATAACATCGTTTGGTTGTCTTCGATTACACGTGCAGAAACAACTTGCATTTGAACCTATACTAACATTTACTTGTTACCATCGTATCTAGGCCTCGGATTCATGTTATTACTGCTCATGACAATCAAGCTATGTTATTATCATTCCTTCTACTTAATCATGGATGCTAACTTAAGGGAGTACAATCACGTGCCAGCGTTAGTAGGTCAAGTTAGTACTGTTTGGATTCCAAACTGACTGAACTATGTCAACGGCTGATTAGTAATAATAAGGTAGCAGTACTGTGGGCGTATTGCGATCTTGCCTTCATCCGTTCAAGTTCGAGCCAGTTAAATGTTTCAACTAGTTGAGACGCTGAAACGGCATTGCGAATTAAAAGTATTTATATTTCACTCATTCGTAGAGCTAATCTGCTATATGAAATTATACGAAATCGCAATACGAATTGGCTTATCCGTTTAAAAGCAATATTATCTTAACATAATCGTATAATTTTCAAAACGATATCTAAACTCCGTGGAAAAAGGATTGGATCAAAGACACAAATATGAAGATAATAAAGGAAGTATTATTTTAATATAGATAGGATCATTACTTGCAGCACAACGTGTGCAACAGTACCTAATACCCAAGGTTAAATACTTGAAAAGTTAAAAGCTTTAGTTGTTAGGTGATTACTGTAGAAACAAATATCAAAGGTAACATGTTTATTTATAGTTGTTTTTTGGGATCGAAAAGGTTGAATTTAAATAGTTTGTAACATGTCTCAGAATAGTTAAGTTTGGATAATGTTCTTCTTTGTTAATACGAACGATTTCATTAAAATTAAAATTAAAATCACTTTAATTCGATCAATCACAGATCATAGTACAAATAATTGTTATTAAGAGAAAATTGATATAACTTAAGACACTACGTATTTTCTCTCCACCAATTCTGTGATTTAGTATGCCTGTTTGAATGGTGTTATACTTTAAATCGTTTTCGCCTTGAAATATAATATTCAAACGAAAATACCTATAGTTAAATTAAGAGCAGCTATAAATAACAAAGAATTTAAGATATTATTACCTCCTAAATCAGAATGCAACCAATATCTTTCTTGTCGAAAATGATTCATAATTCCAGTCAAGAGAGCAAAACCTGCTTTAATTGGAATTATATCAATGGCTTTGAAGTGAAATCTTACAAGTCCAAGCTAATTATTACCCACGGGAGCAATGTTAATTGGGAAGCAGAGACAATACTCTAACAGGGAAACAAGTCAACGCAAGGCTTATAAAATAGGCTGGAAAATCACCAAAATTATTGCTAGCACAATAATTACAGCGATCAAACGGAATGTAAGTCTTCTGAGAGAATTTCCATTCTTAATTTTCCGTCACATCTGTGGAAAATTTAAACTTCGAAAGCGAAGCGTGGGCAGGACTGTCATGTCATGAGTACAATATAATCGTAGTAGGTACCTTACAAACCGTTCCTATAGTTATGATGTAAAAATCGTAGTTGATGTGTTCGATAAATTGTACTTGCGTTAAAGTTATGTTACTATTTATTGTCTAATGACTGTCTAATGACTGAATAATACACAAATCCATGAACTTCAACTAAGCAGTAAGTTCTATATTATCAACCAGCCTACGATAATTAATTATAAACCTTCTTATCTTCTTACTTATAACTTGAACACAGGTGGACTGATTTTCAAGATTTTTACTTTGTTAGATTTATCTTAGCCCGAATAAAAAAACAATATAAGAACAACAGTGCGCTAGGTCCACTTGTTTTAAATATTTTGTAAATTTAACTAAACCACTTTTGCATTAGAAAAAAGAACTACGTTTGAAGAAATAAGAGAAGTTTTTTTATGTTAAAAAGTAGGCATGAGGCACGTAGATTTATGTGCTGGTTTTTGAGTAGTACTTTCCTAAAATGTGGTTAAGTAAGCACGAAATAAATGGCGGCTATTGTTATTTGTAAGGCTGGCTAATACATTTTATGGTTGGTATGGCATTTTACTTACAGACTGTCAGTGAGCTTAGTTGAGTTGATATAGATGTAGCCTTACCTTAAACAAAGAAAAAACAAATAAATATCTGCATTTTTTGTGAAAAAAGTGTATTTGAGGCTTTGGAAAGCCTCTGAAAGGTTAAGTAAAATCAAATATTTACATCGATTCAATTGCTTTGTGGCAAATACAAAAACAACAAGTTAGCCAACTGTAATGGAATGGGGCTCGCAGTCAGTGTAGTCACAGTATAAAAAGCTTAGTCGGTGAAGCTGTCTGAAATTTATTTTTACGGTCTTTATACAAGGTGTTTCAAAACAACGAGTAAAGAATAAAGGGACCTACTTAGAGTCGGTAACTGAACATCTTTCTCGTAGAAACATAGGTCGAATAACGCCAAAAATAATTTAACTTCCCGTACTAAAGCGGTCATGTGACCCGTCTGATTTGTATGGAGAGTGATTTTTTTGGCATATTTCGACCCATGTTTCCAGGAGAAAGTTGTTCAGTTACTGATTCTGAGTAACTCCCTTCATTCTTTACTCGTTGTTTTGAAACACCAAGTATATCCTTATTGCGTCTTTTATAAGCGAAAACCAAATTTAAGGTCGACAATATGTACCAAATCCGTTAACTTATGTGCTTATCTAATTTGATATTTATAGTTTTCGATTAACTATTTTATCTTCTGATATTAAAACAACTCATTACACAAAGAAGGACGTCGATCTTAGTGGATGACACACGGTCATCTGACATAACTGGGTGACTAGGGCTATATGATAGGTACCGATAATTTATTAAGATGGGAGAGGTCTACGTCCAAGAACTATTTGGTTGAAATCGTAAGAATGATGATTGTCATAACATAAAACTTTTACAAGTAACCATTGCAGTATCTTAATTGCAGAATATCTGACTAAGGGCATGGATCACCATCAACAAATAAACACTAACCAACAAATAAATTCAAATATGAAACGTCATTCCGTATGAAGTATTGGACTGATAACGCTATAGGAACTTATTCCGAAATCATTAAACCGGGCCGTAAGAAAAAAAAGTTTCTGAATATTGTGCCTACACTGTGGTTTGACTCGGCAAATGACAAAGTATTGTTTTTATGTTATTTACATTTGAAGTCCAATAATGACCGCTGTTTATTGAGAGCATAGGATAGGGTTGCTCGTCGTAAAATAAAGGCAACAAACTATAAAATTAAGGCAACATTGGGAATGGAATGGCTCCATACGGACGGATACGGACACGGTGGCGCCCAACTAGAATAGTTATTTTAACCACAAGGTCATGTCGGTTTGACTTTCTAACATGGTTTCAAAATTGGGTTACGATACAAAAAAAATGGTGGTTGGTAAAAAATAGAGCTGAAACAAACAATCGAAACAAATTACTTTTGCTAAAGGAAATAATGTGGAGTGGAAGCAAGTAATAGTTATTTTTTATAGTAACTACTTTGCAACATTTTTTCTTATAATTAAAAAAGATATACCTACCTTCTCTATGTAACAAACAAAGGTCCTTGTGTCTTCCCCGAAAGTGTAACCATCTTAAAGTGCCATCAGCAGAAGGGTACGGAGACAAAAATATCATATCATAAACCTTTAAAAATCCCCTTCACTCGTTTTCTTTGGATGCGTAATTTATAGGCGTTAACTCACGTGTGCGTATGCGAACAAAACGTTGGGAACCGATGCCCATTGCCTTTTTATACATGCGGCCGTCAGGGAAGGCCAAACGCGCTCTATATTCTAGAAACACACGGAAGAAAACTATGCACTTTATTTGTGAATAGAGAATATTCATGTATGTTTATATGTATATTTTATAACACCCCCGTGCATCGGAAAGCACGTAAAGCCGTTGGTCCTGCGCCTGACCTCCCTGCGGTCGTGTCAGTCTGTCCCATCGGGCTACCTATGAGAATAAAAGGAATAGAAAGTGCACCTGTGTTTGCACAAGTGTTATAGTGCACAAGTGTGTGCCACTTGTGCACTATAAATGTCCCGCGCAGTCGGTTAGTCGTTGTGACTGGCTACTACTACTATATTTTAAAATGATAATTTACATCGTTACAATAATGTAAAATCAATCAAGTTCTACTTCAACTAAGAGATAAAAAAACTATTTGTTTCAACATAGGTACATATCAAGAGATGTTAGCTACGCATCAGCTTTTTAAACGACCGCCATTTTGGCACGCTTGACGTGACGTTAAAGTGTATAACACTTATCTTTTGTGAATGAAGTGTTTTTGGATGTGATCTAATAATATTATGTGTTTCTTACAAATTTCACTCAAAAGCCCAAATCACAATAAAACTTGAATAAATCGCAAGCATTCAACAACTATTATACACTTTGTTATTTACACACAACACATTTTAACGACCTCTTACTTGAGGTAAGGCCTTTACCCAACAGTGGAATGCTTCCAGGCTAATTTGACTTTACTATTTGTATTCAATCATCATCTTACAATCATTTGTTACATATAATGTCAAAATGTACCTATAAGTTTTGACCAAAATTTTAAATTTTAATTTTAAATTTACTACATTATAAAAGAGTTTCTTTAATGAACACTTGATTTTCAAAGAAATTGACTAAATATAATTGAATACATTTTACATTAATTGGTCTTAAATCGACATTAACTCTACTTATTTATTCCAGGCAGAGTCACCCGGACTTATTTATATTCATTTGTCATTCGTAAAAACAACAGTAGCTAACTTTGTTGCTAGTTTTATACGTGAACAGCTTAATTAGCGCCTCGTTCGCGGCTGCTGGAGTTTGTTCCGAGTTCGGCCCTAGTTAGCGGCACAACAAATGGTGTTTATACTGGTGCCAGTAAAAAAGATCGGCTGGAATTAAAGCGAGTGTGGCTTTTGTTTTAGTCGTATTCGTATTGACACAGTTTGCGAAAGCAACACTGATACTTTACGTAATCTGCCCCTTTTAGGTAAAATTATACCTATGCTAAAGTAATCCTTTGGAATCATGATGTATTATTTTGAATGCACGCCGTATGATGTCTGCAGCAAGAAATCTTATCGGTTTTCATTAACATATATTGATAATGCACAAAGCAAAAGAAAGGAACTGGCTGCCTGCAACTGCAGGCTACGAAGTAAGCTATGACCGCTATAGTTACAAATAAAAAATATGACCATAAAAAATATGTATTTTAATGAATCGAGAAATACGAAGTTTAACCAATTCCCAATAGGGAAATGAAATACGTAAAACGTGAACGTCCAAAATAATATCCCGTGTGTCCACAAAGCTTCCCTATCGCAGCGGCGCGTGAAAAACGCTCCGTGATTTATGTGCCCAGACGCGGCTATCTGAGATAAATTATAGTCCTCACAGTAGATGCATACACGCGAAAAAGTGAAGAAACTCCGCCCTTGGTTTTCTCCTTTTTTGTCAAACAACCGACAGACAGCATCCCGCCTCTGGACAATAACTTATCGCTTGGTTACGTTTCAAATAAAGACTTGCTTTGAATTAAGTATTGGTCTACTAAAATAGGGTTGTTCCACTAGTAGTTAAATACTTTAGAGCGCTTTCACATTAAGGCGACTTTAGCAGCGCGGCAGCAGCGAGACTTACGCGCGACAGTCGCGCTGCCGATAATTTCTTACTATATACACGGCAGCGCGGCAGCAGCGCCGCAGCGGCGTGTTAGTCGCGCGAGTCCGTCCCACTATACCAATTACCCATTGCAGTGGTAATACTATCCCCGTATTAGCACTGCAATGGAAAATGGGCGTAGTGGGAACGACTCAGTCGCGCGACCGCGTGACGCTGCTAATGTAAAGGCATCCGCTGCTGCCGCGCTGCTGACGCCTAGTGTGAAGGCGCACTTACTGTCGTAATAATTAATATTGTATAAATGAGTAGGTAAAGGACACATAGACAATTCTAAGAACTTGCGTAGAAAATCCGGCTTTACTTAATATTTAATCAAATCTAGTAACCTTACTATACTGCCTACCCAAAGTGATTCATTTGCGTCAGTCAATCCCAATATAACCAAATTATTATAGAATCCCATTACGGAACTATTTTTGTATCAAAATGTGGATCTACTGAGTTGTAATATTCTTGTACCCAAATTCGTCTTATTTTATAAATAACTTACAACGGAAACAAATAGTATGTTAATATATAATAAACAAACGTTCACGCTTAACCAATTCAATCTTTGAACCAATTTTTTGTAACTTTTCTAATAATCTGACGTAATAGGTTATTGTTAAGAAAAATACAATAGTCTGTACCCTAATCACGATAAACTATCGACTGCGTAAGCATATCGTCAAAATCCATATTAAAAAAGTAACTTCTTCACGCACCACGCCGGAGGCGCTAGTCCACTTTCCGTACGAATTGACATTTCTCGATACGCTTACGCAGTCGATAATTTTTCGTGATTGGGGTCTGGAGAACGCATTAAAAAAAAACGATATCCGTATCAAGTAATGTAATAAGTAATAAACATTTCTAAGTTTTTGTTATTAATATAAAAGAAACAATCAAATTTTTATTTATCTTACTTATTACCAAACTAAAACAAGTGATGTTTAACTTGGAATTCAATTTTGGAAGCTGATTATTTGAGATTATTTCTCGTGTATAGTTTAAAAAGTTATTATTATAATAAATCGTTGCCCCGAAATCTTGCTGAAACTTCAATTGGTTGTAAAGTGTACCTAAATGTTTTAAATTTAACTTTTCCTCAATTTCATTCGTCTAAAGGCTAGTAATTTGATTTCGTAGTAATGGTAAAGTAACGTTATCAGCGATTGAATATTTACGATTGTGTGTGAAACTACCCAAACCAAATGACAGAATGGCTATTTTACATTCGTAAAAATTCAACCGCTGGTAACGTAACTTTACCATTCGAGGCGAGACGGAATTCTTTAAGACCGCTAGTTATTGACAAGGATATCTAAGTAACATTATTACCTCCGTTTAAATACAAAAAGAGTTTTGATTAGATGTGCAACTTGGTTGTACCACCAAGATACAGCAAGTAACTGTGATGTAACGAGCAGCGCGGAAGCAATCCCAGGCCAATAAATGCATGACTCCCTCGTATTTATGGCCGATTATAATGCCATATTTCAGTGGAAAATAAAATTTACGATTACTCGCTCGTAAAGTTACCCACATCCGACCTTCAGAATTTCGAGGTGCGCTCAACCGTTTGGTTATTATCTAACTAAGATTGCGTTTTGATGGCCCAATGGTTGGATTTCATTAATTTTACATAATATCAGGAGATGCGTACCTACTTTCAGAAGATACCTATTTTTGGAAACAACGTGTCAAAGATGATCAAAGAGAATTAATTTATATGTACCTAATAGAAGACGTAGTTCAAAATTTAAAAATTTCAAATCTTTATTTCAATATAGATCATAAAATGACACTTATGAACGTCAAATATAGGTACAGTAAAAAAAATAGTTACAATTCTTCGTGTCGATGGTAAAGCGACTTAAATTTGTTGTGCCCAGTAATTGGCAGTAAGTTACAATTGTATTTCGTTTTTCTCTTGATTGCTTTGTAAAAGACCGGTTCTACATTACACATTAATATATTTTAATATTTATTATTTGATTGAAAAACGAGAGATGAAGGTATAATATTTTACGCAAAGGACTCGAATGAAGCCTACCTTTGAGCACAATCCCATTGGGGTCTTCAATTATATCGTACCGAGTATTATATAAGATAAAGTATTTAACTTAACGAGCAGTACACATGTGTCTAGCACATTGTGTGAAACATGATGCTACTGGGAACAAAATTAAAGTTGAAGCATAAGTTATGAAGTAAAACTTTTCTTAATATCTAGCTCTCGGTAATTGAAGAGTGTTGAAGTAGGTAATATCAAACTTTTAAGATTCTCTATGGAAAGCTTCTTCTTATTTCCCTCCTTATAAGTTATTACCGTTCGTTTAAATCTTAAAGTATACCTCAGCAGTAGAAGCTTGACTTCTATTTAATGTGTTTTATCATTTTATTTTTCTATCCATGGCCACAGATAGAGATAAGTATACCCAGCTATGTAAGTATTATTTTGTGATTAGTTTTGCTTTTCACATAAAAAACTATTTAATCGTCAGCCAGTGATAAGGTTATCTAAAAAATTCTGCTTGAACATACAAAATTAAGTGCTTTTTCTCTTATCATATTATTATGCTCTTAAAGATTTTTTTTCGACTTACTTTTCCCAGAACAATACCTCCCTAATACACTCCGCTAAATAATTAAGTGGGAATATTAAGCGTAATAATAATAAATTCGGGTTATAGCTAGAGTGCTTGCCCTTACCCAGTCGGTGCTTAACAATACCTTAGGTCGATTTATTCCCCTTTTATTATGGGTTTTGTCGAATTTGCCAGGGTTTCTGCTAAAGATAGGAATTTATTGGGTTATCGGTTTGGTTTGTATGGCCAGCAGATGACCAGGAAATATAAATGGTCAATGAATTAATGATAATACTTAGCTACAGATGTAATATAACGTAGCGATTAAAAACCGATTTTTAGTAAACAGAACAGTCAATAAAACTAAGTGCTAGATCAAAATAATAATAATATTGTGATGATATTTAATATTTTTCAAACAACTTTCAGTAAATGGCATCAACAAGTTACATGAATTGTATATTACAAAGTTTATTATTTTAATAATGATTGATAATATTTATTTTGTGGTGATCGCCGTACAGTTCATTGCGGTTCACATACGTTTTAGTTATATTTGATTAATCTACGCGTTAATAAAGTCCAAGCCGTTAAGCAAGTGTTTCGGTATACGGTTGATTGAATCACAATGCATATTTTTCTATTACGAATGGACTCGCAATATTCAGAATATACTCTGAAAATAAAACAGCACTCTGATCAATTTGAGTTTTCAGTTGTGGTCTTTCTTTAACATTTTAATGAAAGGTTGGCCTTTAATATTGCATCGGATTCGTCAGATTGTTGGTGATTGCAGGAAACTACACAATCAGAAGAAGCGATTGTGTGTATTTATTTATTTATACTTTATTGCACAACCAAAAACTGTACAAAAGGTGGACTTAATGCCGTGTGGCATTCTCTACCAGTCATACCTTTGGGCTAAGCAGAAATGATTGTGGATTGTGTACCTGTTACAATTGCTGCAGTTAACTGAGGGTAAAGCGAAAACTCTATTTGACGCCGAACATTGCATTTTTCAGTTGTCAATAACCCCACATACGCTATACAAACGGGTGGCGTCGAAATTTCGGGAATTTCTCGTTTGATTTTTGTGAAGCAACCTAAAGGCGTGTCGACGGTCATTTCAAACTGTCATACCCGTTAACGTAATATGCGACTTTTTAATTTTACCCGCATCGTAGCTTTTTCAATTCTGAGTATCATAGACATCAGTAAAACATACCTACTGCTAGAGGTTCAATCGTTCCACTAAAAAGAACTAAGCTTATTGATGTTTTAGTTTAGAAAAGCTAATTATTTTTTTTTATAATAATAAAGTATGTACAAGAACAAATTTCGTTATTCAATAAGTAATCCAACTATCTACCAAAATTTAATTAAATACAAAAAAACTTAATAAAATAATACAACGTCCCAAGGCGGTTTAATTAGGCAGCCCAGCAAATAAAGGCGCCTTCACACGATTCAATCAAGCACATCGATCGTTAGCGTGTAATGGCCCCTACGGCCCCGCTTAGTGCTTAAGTGCTGTCTTTAAGCGTTCAATTCTTGCTCGTATTTTCTAATAAGTGAAAGAGTATAAGAGCACACTGTCTCATAAAAAAACATAGCCATTTCTGCTGCGAACTTAATGATTGAATGAAAAGTAGATTTAAATTAAAAAGTAATAGGCTTTATATCATTCTAAATAGTTTTGAAGACAGCTGATTACTTATTACAGACAAATTCAAACTTCGAACCTTTCTTCGAACTTATCAAAATAACGCAATACTAGTATGAAAATTTAGCTCTTCATATTTATTCATAGGTATAAGATACTTGCACGCGATTTTTCTTGTGAAAGCCCTCACGACTTTTTTAAATGATAATTAACTTTGGTTCAAAATATTTACAATCGTACTATTCAACCAACTGGTAAACGTTGTGATTATTGGTTTTGATAGAAAACTATCAATAAAAAATTAGACCCCTTTTATCTGTCGCTTGTCCTTTTATTGATCAAACATTTGTTATCAAATGGTTCCGAAGAAGAAAGTCAGATTACACACCATAATAAGTAAGAATTTAGGAAATATTTTTATAACTTTATAATACATAGCTAAAGTTTAATGTCGCAGCCAAGCTTACGCGAGTTAAGGCGCTTGCGCACAATTCAATCAAGATCGGATAGTTTAAGCTGTGTGGATACGCCTTAACTTGTATTAATGGTGGACAGTAGACCATTTAAGAGATTAATTAAGCTTCTAACGTCTTTTTTCGCGCGTATATTTTCCTATGTATTTTGCAATTTTGTTCTAAAGGTCTAGTAAAGAAAAAGTTACGTCTTTTTCATAAAAGAAACTTTGGTATTAACACATCGGTATGTTAAATACCAATTCCTTATTTAAGTGCCCTTTGAATGAGGTCTCATCATCCCTTTGATGAAAAAAGTATTTAAGCAAGCAAAATTTTAACAACTCCAACAAAAAATATATATATTTCAGGAACCGACTCGAATTACTCCTGTAAGATATTGATAAGTCATAATATGCTTAAAATCAGTATACGTATCTACAAAAGATCATAATAACATTGCGTAACACATTCCTGCGTAACAGACCTAAAACTTACTCACGCGTTGAATCCATTCACACGCCCTCAATTATCGTGACCTACCATGTCACAGTGGAACAATTTGATTGTTTCCTTTCCAGAGATGTGAATTATTTGAAATACTTCTATTTAAAATGCAAATACAAAATGCAAAATACCTATTTTGTATTTTGCATTTAAATATCTTTTATTAAAAACCATTTTGTATTTTATTTGAAATACCTTTTGACACGTATTTTGCATTTTAAATATTCATTTCAAAATGCAAAATACTTTGTGATTAAGTTGAGCCAACATTACCAGTCAAACAAAATGAAAAGAACGAATGACGCTTGTATTGCCTTGACCGATAGAGGCGTCTGCTATCCATGCGCACCCATTTTTAGGGTTCCATAGTTCAACACCTCCTTGCATCGTGCTCCTCATTGCTGAAGGTCGTGACACCCCTTTATGAGTTTGCTTCTAATAGTGGTCTTCCATCTGTTCCGGTCCTTGGCGTCATGGAGAACAACGTGGAGATTAGCATGCGGTGGACAGTGCCAGACAGTGCAGTGCGAATCTGGTCGGACCATTTTGTTGGGCTGCGTCCTCTCGGTCTTTTGCCATCTATCTTGCCGGAAACTTGTGTCCGTCTTTTCCCGCAATGTGGCCAAATAATTCCAGGATTCTACGAAGGCAGGTGGTAGAGAGCCTGATCTTTATACCGAGCTCTTGAAGGATGGAATCGCTTGTGCGAAATGCAGTCCAAGGAATCCCCAGCACCCTCCGCCAGCACCATTTTTCGAAGGCATCAATATGAATTCAGTCGGTCTTCTTCAATGTCGCGTAAGCGCACCTGACATTTGTAGAGCGTTGAAACGGTCCACCATCATAAGTTTGGTTTTGGAATGGATTATTTTAAGTCCAACAAGGAACCCTTAAAGTTTTGCCATGTCCGTCTTTCCGTCTGTCCGCAGTTCAGCGCAGGGACCTGAGATGCTAGAAAACTGGTATTTGGCACGGGTAAGAATTTTGATTTCTCCGCTAAAGTGGTAAAATAATTTATTTTAAAGTACCTCTCACACAAGTAACGTTTTTGTCTTGCAAAACCCATCGTGTGGGGTATCGTTGAATAGGTATTTTTAAATGATTATGAGTTTGCTAACATCACGTTTCGATAAAGGCCTGTTACCGTAACATTCAGTTTGAAAGGAAGGACAAATTTTTGTTAGAGTCCAATCCCCATCCTTTTTATTCGTCAGGAAGTGCAGGTTTGCATACCCAACAACCGCGGGGACAGTTGGGGTTTATGTGGGACTCCAGACTTCGTAGCCTGCCTACCCACTAAAACCAGACGGCGTTCTGTCGTACCATTAAGTGAGGCAAGAACTGACAGTTTACGCTACTTGGCATAAACCCTGAACATTCGTCCGCAGTTCTTGTCTCTGGCTATAGCTCACTGATGCATTCAGCGCCACCCGGGTGCAGGGGAACAGAGGTCACCCTAGCTTGCTGCTGTCAACGGTGCGTGGAACGCATCGCATTACCGCATCGAGCCTCTCTTATTGAACGACTGACACCCCCGTGTCAGTCTTCCGAGGCCCGCCGAGGAGGTTTGCATGGTGGTCAAAGGCCCTCCTGCGCTGGCTGGTACATCGGTGGCGGAAAAATGGGGCGTCAGCCGAAGCCTCTCGCTCCCTCTCCGCGGCTTCCTTTAGGATTCCTGTAGGATTACATCTTCGCAGAAGGTTCGCACCGCTTGCCAGGCCTCCTCCTTGTCTACCATTTGGACGATAACCACCTCGTAAGGACGGGTCTCACCCAACTGCCGCGACGAGAACTTCGCGCTCCCTCGCCCAAGCCGGGCATATCTCGAGGGTGTGTTGCGCTGTATTCTCATCAGCGGTACAGTGGTGATACTTAATCGTCTCTTCTCGGCCAATTCGGCACAAGAAGGCACCAAAACATCCGTGGCCTGTCAGTACCTGGGTCATTCTATACGTCAGCACAGAATATATAATAGTACTACATACAGAACGGCCACTCACCTCCCCTCCCTAGTCTGACTTACCTCACTATCGCGCCGGAATTAGGGTTCTCATAAGGGGACCGCCTAGCTCGCATGGCACGCGCATGTTTGCGACGTTAACGGAAGTACAAAGTTTTGTGTACGAGAGATGCCTAAGTACTGTGAAGTGTACGGGTTTCTTTCTTTCTCGAGAAATGACTCCGATTTAAGCTTTTTTCGTTTCCCAAAAGCTGAGAGACAGTAAATAACTTATACAAAATATGCAACCATAACTAACCTATTCAAACTATTCAATTACAGTGAACAACTTTAAAAACGTTAGGTAAAGGTAACATTCTTTAGAATTATGTGTATTTAGGAATTTTAAATTGTAATATTTATGTGATCAGTGAAATCAGGTGTTGCTTAGGTAGATACTATATTTTTATTTCTCCACGATACCACGTGAATATGACATTACGGAAATGAGTACTTGTTACGTTGTATACTAAATTAAAGTAAATAACGTTGTTTAGGTATCTGTTTAATTAAGTGAAAAATGCTATGACCGGCGTAATAGACTTTGTCAACCCTTATAGCACGCACACAAACGCAGCGTCTGTGCAACACGCCGTCTGTCAATGTATGGCCAAAATGAAAAGTTTCTTCCGAGTGTCCGGGGTGTGACGTCAGGCGACCGTGCTGGCGCCTCATCCAATCTTTTAGGACAGGGTGAATTGCCTCGAGAGTCCGGCGCCTTGCATGATTGACGGCCACTCTCCTCGACCACGCTTCTAGAGCCGTCTCTTCTATGTGAAGCTTCACCGTCTCGATCTCACGCGCAGCAGGTCGTTGCCCTTGAGCCATTGGTCTCCTCGCCACTAGTAGACTGCAGCGAGAACCATGGCGTCGAGGTCCCAAGGCAGACATCCCACTAACACGATGGCGGCATCGGTTTAAACCCTGATTACTCGGATTCGATTCACGGATTGATTGTTTGATGGTGCTGGTGAAGTGGTTCATTATTATTATAAACATAACAGAATTTATTGTAACACGTACTGATAAATATAACAAAAATGCCATGCAAAAGGAAGGTGCCATTTTATTAGACAGTCACTATTTCTCAAGAAAAGGTATTTTATTTTGAAAAAAGTATTTTGAAAATACCTATTTTGCATTTAGCATTTGAAATACAAAAAGGAAAACTATTTAGTATTTTGCATTTGAAATAGTAAATCCGAAAAGTATTTTGCATTTTGCATTTAAATGCTTTTTTTAAACCATTTTGTACATCTCTGTTCCTTTCAATACAAAATCCAAATCCACTAAACACCGAAGTAATTACCAACGCGTCGTCTTACGCTCACGTTACGTCTCCCATTTAATTTGAATCCAACTGAATGAGTAGATTAGAGAGATAAGGCGACCCTCGTCGAGGCCTGATAAAACGGGACGTTGGGACAGCGTCACATCTTAGACGGACGTAATCACCCTTGAGTAGTTATGTCTTCATTCTTCATTTTGATAAAAGGACCGCTTACGTTACATGTGGGCGCTATTCATCTGTTTTAACAAGCCTTTCTAGGCGGCTTTACTTGTAAGAATATATTTTTTAAATGCACAAGAGTAACTTTTTTTCTCGCAAAGATTTAGCGTGTCTCTGACTGCTTGTTGAGCATTTACAAGACTTCGACCGCGACGTTAGTTATTGATGTACTTAGGTAAGTACATCAATATGCAGGTGCATACCTATCGAAACATCTTCAAATTTGAAACCAGGGGGCGTATTGCGATCCAACTTAATCCGTTCAATTCCGAGGCAGTTCAATTCCGACTCAGTATAAACGAATAGTATCATTATAATAATACTACAATGGTATGAATATTAATATTTATATTGTTATATTATAGTAATATTATCAAAATAATGCGAAATTGCAATAAGAATTGCTAATTTGACAGTAAATCAGAGCGTTTTAACTGTCAAAACTGCATCGCAATACGCCCAGGTAATTTTTATATGTATTTTATGAGTCTACTGAGTGAGAGAGAATAGCTTTGATTGGGTGGGCTCATTGTTGGTTGACTCTGGGCTATGACTTCGTCTTTTGCACACTAGGATTAGTCAAGAATCTTGCAAAAGCGTTTCAGAAGAACTCTGGAATAAACAAATTAATTTCACTTCTTATAGAATGTAAAAAAATGTGTTCACAGTAATTCCTAGGTTTTACTTTGTTTGGTTTTACAACCGTGCCTTGCAGTATAACGTAACACTGTTGTTCTTGAAACGTATCATTGAAATGAAATGAATGTTATATTAGACTAACCCATATCAACTCGGGGTGGGTACAATAGGACCAGTGACGTCACAGGGTAATCTTCTACGTCGCCAGGGTGCTTACGAGATGCTCGATAAGGTAGTTAAGGTTTTGCGAATGCTAGAGTTTGATCCCAAAACGATATTACTTACCTTGTGTTGCTTTTTCATCTTAGGGTCGTCAGCCTATGTCTGGTACTCGTACGTACTTAAAGTGTTCACAATGTGTATGTAAAGATCTAACTATTCAATTTGAGTTTTTTGTGTACATGTAAGTAGCTCTTGAAATTCAATTTAAGTTTGAAACAAAGAGTCTAGCACGGACTACATTTGTATAGTATATTATTTAAAACATAGCGTAACTAATTATTATTTTTATAAATATGCTTTTTAAAAGTTCAGCTAAAATGATTTTTGTTGTTGATCGTCATATTTTGTGTTAATAATGTTGTTTTGTGTTGTAAATGTTACTGTGATATGTTTGTGTTTGGCACCAAAATAGTATGTACGTACATGTGAATGCTCTTGATTGCGATTCCCGCTGATATTGTAAGTGTTTTGTATTTCTCTATTTAAGTGAATTGTATTCTTTTAGAGAAATAAATGATTAAACTTAAAAATGAATAAAAATATATTTTATTTTGAACATTTAGGTGTCATGAACTTCCGTTGCTAACGATTGATTTTTACTGTTGTATGTATATATTTATGACTAGTTTATCTTTACACTTAGTTTCTTGAATATTAGTGGTTACAATGTTTGCCCGTGACTTGAAAGTTATTTCAAGGGTAAACTTAATTGTGTGGCGTAAAGCTTTAATAGGTACAATATCTGACAATGGTCCTAATTTATGTAGAAACTAACTTGAACACTTGAACTGAGTTGACTTAAGAATACAAATGAATTGAATGTTATTTTAGTACTAAAAGATCACAATAATAATTTAAAAAGAGCCAACGAATCGTTGATATTACAAAATTAAACTTCATTTTTATTCGTTTAAGTTTCTAATTAAGTTTTAGTTAGTGTTGGTAAGGTAGTAGGGTTCGTAAATGAAATAAATTTCGATCGATCTGATCTCTGTTTATTTCTGACCATGTAACAATGTATAGCTTTTCAGTCATTTTTGTTACAATGTAACCCGTTTTTCCTATTCAAATTTTCAACTTTTTTCTGTTATTATTCTTTGTACAGCCCATAGGTATTAAAGTCACGAGGGCCCGAAATAAGCTTTTGAACATCATCTCTAACCAACCGTTAACATCAACAACCGTGGTACGTACTAAGTGGGCACGTAGACCGTTCTGTTTCATTATGATTCACAAGCTTGTCCCGCAAAGGATTGCAAAGAAGACAGGTAGACAGCCACTTAAAATTTGACTTTCATCACAAAACAGTGTCCAGGTACCACAATCCAATTACGCGAGGTGTTGATAACGGCACAATAGGGTTGCATAGAGTAAGCTCAGTTTTTCTCTGTTTGCAATAAAACGTATGTATGTTACGGCTCGAATCCAAAATGCGGCTACCGCTTAGCTTTATCCGGTTTCAACTAGGTGTAGCCTGCTTGGTCATTTTTTATATTGATTACTTGCAACCGCTTTAAACGCTTACTTTATAGTCTAAACATTTCACAGTCATGTTTGAAGAAAACCCAATATTTTGGCCTGACACTGTATTGAACCCGGAACTTCTCGGAAAAAGACTAGCCATATTACATAAGATTATGATGTATTGAAATAGAACTCTTTCTCTGGACTCCACTCAAAGCCAATTCTATAACAACAAGAAAAATTCTTCTGCCCCAATATCTACTACAGGCACCACGGAAACACTGCGGTGTAATACATTTACATCCAAAAGGCCTCTACTGGAGATCTCTTAAAAGCATCTTTGTGTTAATCCAGTTAAGTTTCACGTCACGGACTCAAATCATAGAATATTAGCACAGAGAGGCCATTATTTCTATAAGAGTCTTTTTCTATCACAACATTAAAACGCTGAATCACAGCATGAAAAGTGTCATAAATTAAAAGTGCTGAAGAATCCATAGCTTCTCAAAGACATCTATTTGCATTTTAAAATTATGAAAAGAGGTATCTAATTACATATGACTTGATAAATCTAAAGCAAAACTATTCCTTTTTGTCTTATAGTTGAAAATAAGCAAAATATTTGAAAAGAAAGAAAAATACTTTATTTATTAGATTTGAAAGTTGGTTGTAACAGAAGGCGTTAACTTTTTTATTCCAGTTAGACTTTCTGTAACCTAAAACATCTATGTTTTGAGTTATGATTCCAGGAACAAGGGATAACAGGCTTTACTGTGTATCCGAGATCATAGTTAAGTGACAGACTATCGCTTGCAGCCTCCCGCCATAAGATTCGGTTAAGCTAATATTTTGGTAATACAACGTTGAGTGTTCAAAATGCGCTCGGATTCAAAAAGTAGGATAATAGCATTGTGATTTTTAACACAACGCCATTTTTTTAAATTTTGTATTAAAATATAACGCATCCACGAGGTTAACATTTATTGTGAAAGATAATATTGTCAGTCTCTTTTCTTCACGCTCACTGACTCTACACATCGACCACATTCATTCAACAATCTTTTGAACATTCAGTGTAAGCAGCTATCAGCAAATCTACTATATAAAAATAAGTCGGGTTTTCCTCCCTGACGCTATAACTTCAGAACGCACGAACCGATTTCCACGGTTTTGCATTCGTTGGAAAGGTCGCCGTGAGGTTTATAGCAAAGAAAATTTCGATAAAACGGGGCCGGGGCGAGCCGGGGATGGGGGCGAAACGAAGTTCGCTGGGACCGCTAGTTTAATATAAAAATAGGTATATATTATGTTTTGCAAATGGGTCATTTATTTCGATTCTTTGGCGTAAATCATTTTAACGTCCGATAAAACTCTTTCCTAGAAACAGTCGTCCAAACTTGCAATCAAAAGTATGAGTTAACAGAGCGGTTTGAGTTTAAAACTTTTATTCGAAGGTATTTCATTATCAAAAACCATGATTTACGAGTTACACAAAAGATAAATAATGTGCACTGGCCGTAGACAATCGAGATAGAATTCCAGACTAGTCCGGCTTTGGATTTTTGCCAGCCCGTTTGTGGTTCTGAATTTTTAAAAGCTAGCCCATTTATGCTGCAATTTGAAACGAGAATTTCGCTTTGGATTGTGAGTTGAGGTATCTATAATAAAATAATTGGACACAGATTTGAACGTTTCCGTTGATTTGAAATTCTCATTCTCGCTGTAACCCTCATTTTTGTTTTATAGTAGGTATTTCATGAGCGTACTAATATAGTAAATGTCAAAGTTTGTGAGGATGGATGTATGGATATTTGTAACTCCTTCAAGCTACAAAAATACTAAAATAATATAGAAGGCTATCATTTATAATAACATATATTTGAGGTACAATATTTGCGCAGGTGACGCCGCACGAGATGCTAGTTAATAAAAAGTAATAATATAGCAATTTAACGCTTATATAAGTATAAGAAAATACAGAACTGTAAGAAAACCTATTGAACAAGACATAAGCATGGTTTTGGTGGTAACATTTCAATAAAACAAAATTACTTAATTACAGAATTTATATTAATACTAAAAACATAGTACAATGGTGTGCCAGAATTTGCAGGTTTGTTTCCCACCCGTGCGCAATTTTGGTTTCTTATTTTATGTTATACGATCGCAAAATCGCAGTGAGTGTCAAAGACATAAACCAACATGGTACAATTTCAGATGTTTGTTTCAATTGTGCCTATAAACAAACCATCAATTCAATATATACCTCCGTCCGTGATTCTAATCTGTATAACAAAGCGGCCGATAGGTAATTAAATCAATTTAAGGTCCCTACAAGTTGACAGTCTCATTAGAATATCTTAATTAACTGTTGTTTATCGAGCCGCGACTCCGCCATACTAATAATATCGTGAAAACGCGATAGTTTGTCTGTCTTTTGGAGTTTGTGTAAGCTGATTATATAAATTGATATTACATATTTAAATAAGGCTTTTTCTATTTTGGTAGGCATTTGGACTTACGTATTTATTAAAAGACTAGACCCTTGCGCAAATTTTTGGGACTCGAATCAGCATCTATCTGGCTAAGCAAAATGGTGAACGTGAACCAGAAAGGGTAGCCAGAAAGATGCTGGTTCGAGTCCCGTCGTGCCCAATTTTTGGTTTCTTATTTTCATTTTTTAAGTATCATTTACAAATATGACACCGTGAGTATTACAAACATTCTAGACCCTTAAACGATTGTGTCCAAAATTGTTCTTGGATAATAGAGATCAACACTAAAGATGAAAAGTTTAGAAATAATTCTGAAAAAAAAATAATTGGTTAACTAGAGGTGATGGTATCACTTTTGACCCTAACTTCACCGATTTGAATCGTGTTTGCCATACAGACAAGTCTGAAAATGACTTTAACTCCACTGTTCATTTCGCGTAGGTACAAGTGTGTCAATGACAAAACAAATAAATACAGAGGAGCAAACTAGTTCACGATATCTTGTGACCTGTAAACTGGAAACAACGGATTGTTGCCTTTGTGTGATTCAATTAATACGAGTAGCGCAAACTAATATCAATAACTACATAACTCATGAAGACTAAATAATTGAATCGTGCAGAACAACTAATATTGATTCTCAAACAGTTTCTCCTTACTATATCTATATATCATACCCCTTATATCAGACGTGTTTATTCCAGTTTGAACTTTGTTCTTAATTTCAATTTAGTATTTCTATAAACTTTTTACCCACACTAGAGACAAAGTTAAATGCAGTTACGTCATTATTACAACAACGCGTTTGCATGCGAAATGTAGGTATGCATGTTTATGCGGCATCACATCACAGTAAGACAGAGCATGCCGATGTCACAACATCGGCATGCTCTGTCTTGCTGTAACATAGCTAGATGTGATAGTTGCATCCTTGTCGGCATCTTTCTGCCGCATCGCTGCCGCATGCGAATATGTTAATCGTAGCGTAAAGCTGACGCCTACAAACCTACGAATTTTGGCGAAAAGCTCGTTTATGTACCTGCTCTTTTTGTTAAAACCTTGCTCGTTAAATTACAAGAGTTAAAGAAAATCGTACTTTAAATATGATTATTAGCGAGTGCATAATAGCTCCATGCAGTCCACATTCTTCGGGAGCGGAATGCTACATTTGCATTCAGACCGAATGAAGCGGTTTGAACGGGCAGGCGTAAACAGGCTACTTCTGTATATAATCTGAATACTGAAAATGTTTTCACGGATGCCCAGTGTTGGTAAACACAAAATTTGGAGTGGTATATTCAATGCTAATATTTTATTTTATTTTACGAATATTTCAATTTGTTTTTTTCTTTTCTTTTCTTTACATTTTGTACTAGTTAATAAGTAAAGTTATATATATATATTTATCAAAAAAACTTTAAAGAAGTTGCATAGAGCCCCAAAGTACTGTGCCCAAAGTTAGTCCCTTTGTCAGCATTTTTAAGCCCCGCGTCAATTTACACTTTTAGCAAAAACATCAAAAGGAAACTTCGAAAACAAACCCTTTCTTTAGACAACTTTCCTCTTGCACCGAGGGAGGAAATACGCTAAGGGCATCAGTCTCTTAGCAACACCCCAAAATGAACCATTTGTTTTAAGACATCCGGACAAGGAAAATGGAGTAGAAGTAAACACACTCGCATTTTTTAAAATCTGTTATAAGCCATATAATAAATTACTATAACGTGAAATTGTACTCAAATGTCTGGCTATTTATAGGTATATAAAAATCAAATAACCATACTTACACTTAATAACTAGGACATCATTAGGCTTTTTAATGTCAGTTTGAATGATATCCGTTACTATCTTAACTCGTCAAGGATGTGTAAACGAGACACAATAAAAATTCCATTGTTATGCGACTCTCGGCATTCGTTTGATACCTGACTGATTAAACTTTTTTTACATATTCAATACAAAGCCCATCTATGTAATTTTTGAGAACCAATTTACAATACTTGTATATTAAATATCATTGTTTGTGCATTTCAATACATTTTAATTATCATTAATAATTTTTGAACTAGAACAATTCAATTCATTATTGACGCAGAAACACCATACTTCTTTTAAAATGGTGTTAACAAATCTACTATGTCCTCGAAAGTACTAATTTCGTTCGGTGTTTTTTCCTTTGAGATGCAAATTTTGTTTCCGTACTTTCCTTCACTTAACGACAAGTTACTCATTCTAAGGGTAAACTGACTGATTTAGTGACTGATAGGACTCATGTTATAATAAACTATAATAAATGAGCTATTACATTTAAAAAAATAAAGTTTTTTTTCTATTAATGGACTTCGCTGTTAAATTTACTGAATTGTAAAGAGTTTTTTCGTTAATATTGCGAAACAAGGATTTTACAGGAAAATAAATTAACGGAAATTCTTTTTTTTACAGCTATATGTAACTTATTTTTCGGAAATTAATATTAAAGCATAGTATAAGCCTGAATTATTTTAATTTTCAAGTAAACCTATATTTTCTGAATATATCCAACGAAAATACAGTGAAAAGATTCAGTATCAAGAGCAATTGTCACGGAATTTAACGATTATGTAGTAACGCAACGTTTCCAGGGAACCTCTCATAATAAATGTAAAACGCAATGCAATCCCGTTATTTTCCCGCAATAAAAGAGCAGCAAACTCCTGCATTTCCACGGAACCGACAAAACGAATGTTTAATGCAAGGATTACGAGGGATTTAAATAATAACTAAGAGTAAGTCCACTGCTGGCCAGATTAGCATTCTTTGTGAGGCGTGAAAAAGAAATTAAACTAATAAGCCACTGGAAATAATTTGAAAACAAGCATTGTAAGCGACTACGAGATTAAAAGTAAAGAAAGAGAAGGTTATTGTCATTGAACTACTATTACTAGCGTATGAAACTGACATCACGAACAAATTTTGTGCGCCATGAATTGATGACCCGGTCATCAACTTGTAGTAAAAATCATAATTCGAAATTCAAATTTTTTCAAGAAAACGTCACAATCTTGTCGTCGTTTTTGCAACACATTTTCTACTTGGCATAGCTTCTCTAAACGTAATAGTAACAACTGACTGGTTTTAATGTAAAGTTCACATGAATTAAGGCACTTTTCCACAATTAAAAGGAAGCATAGTGTAGCTTACGGATATAGGAAACGCATCAGGAGGTCTACTACGAGAAACGAAATCCGTCAATACGATTATCGTTTTTCGGATCCGAAACATTTTTAGTATGGAATCCTTACTACGAAGTGCTTCGGATCCGCAAAACGATTATCGTATTGACGGATTTCGTTTTTCGTTGTAGGCCTACCTACAGTTTTCATTCTACTATTACAAGAACGGTTGAACCGCGTAGAGGTAATTCGTTGTCCGTCTATCGACGCCATTTTGCCCTTTCTTCATACATATCCGAGCCTATATAGTCCGGAAAATCGAGTCTCTACTTTTAAAGATAAACTTGGTATGTGATAAATAATATTATTCCATAACTTAATAATTAAACAATATTCAATGCAGTAAAGTATGCGCGGGATAATTAATACAATTTAATCAATTTCGATCTAATGTCCAAACTATCTATCTGACATAGACAGACATATAGACATATATACAGTATATACATAGTACATACAGTAATATTGTATAGACAGCACTAGACCTGTCAGATAGCGTTGTCTACCATATTAATGACATAATCGATTATCTATCCGTCTAACACTACTAACCAAGTCATACCTATTTATAACTGGTGCAAAAATAATCTGGAGTAACAAATCTATACTTCTATACTAATATTATAAAGCTGAAGAGTTCGTTTGTTTGTTTGTTTGAACGCGCTAATCTCCGAAACTACTGGTTCGATTTGAATAATTCTTTTTGCGTTGGATAGTCCAGTTATCGAGGAAGGCTATAGGCTATATAACATCACGCTACGACCAATAGGAGCAAAGATATAGTGGTAAATGTGTAAAAAACGGGAGAAAGAAGTCACTATTCCACGCGGACGAAGTCGCGAGCAAAAGCTAGTATCTTAATATAATCGTAATGTACAAACAATAACATCTACATCGGTTGTATCCGTGTAGGTTGTTCTAATTAGGGAATGGTTTCGTGTAACGAGATCGTAATTAGTCCGTTTACCCGCATATTAGATAAGAGATTTACCTTAGACTGACGGGGGCAAGGCGGCGTACACACATGATACGCATTTAGGACAGTGACAAAACAAAGCGAGAGATAAATGTGTTACTCTCTGGGAATAAAACAATATTAGTACATATTATTTTGTATAATATGTTACAAATTGAGTATTACTCGCTTTTATAAAGCGCTGTTTAAATGCACTAAAAATGTAAAGTTAGCCTGTAAGCATCCCACTGCTGGGCAAAGGCCTTACCTCAAATATGAGGTAGTATGAGCCATACTCCACCACGCAGGCTCAGTGCGGATTGGCGAAAGGGTGTTTGCAAGGAGAGCGACCAACCTTGCTGTCAGATTTTATCAATACCCATAGGGCCTCTGACTAGGCTTAAGGACTAATATCAACCGATATTAGCCGGGACCAACTGCTTAACGTGCCTTCCGGAGCACGAAGGTTCTTAAATGCACTTAACACGTTCCGTGACAGTGAATGCCTACAGGCGTGAAAACAATAAAACATCTATTGTGTCTGGAATAGTGTCCCGGAACGTGTTAAATAAAATAATAAATATTCTCTCAACTATAAAAATGTTAGTTAAAGTTAATCTTTAATTTACAAAAGTCGTATGAAGTATCGGACAGATAAAGTTAACCATAAATTATTCGGACATTGTGACATTGCGTCGCATATTATTTTTATTTTATTTTTTGCATGCAAAAATATTATTATAATATTCCTATAAAGATTTTCCCCATAGTGATAAAAACAAAAAAAATACGGGTAGTTATTAGATAAAGGAATTTTGTTGACAAAACAGAGATGAAGTTCGTTCCTACGAGTATAATTATTTTTATTCCATACGCTGAAATATTGCTTTATTGTTTAGTTAATATAATAAAAATATTAAAAAAAAACTGTCTGTACGCAAACACATATTTTATTTCCCATCTTTCACCACATGTGTCCTCGCCCTAAGACCCGCAAATGAATCAAAGTGTAAAGCAAGGTGACTGCTTGATGTTCGTAATGTTTTTGACAATCGTCTCCACTTTCATTTAACCTAATGGGGACTTATTTGCTAATGAAGTTCAGGGAAGCTCTTGGATTTAATTATTTTGCTTCTATATGGCTTAGCATGCGATAACAAGTTGCAATGGACATTGAATGTAGCAGGCTCAACTTTAGGTCTCTCTTTAAGGCTCACTTTAACTCTGCCAATTGTAGCCACCATTAGTTGAGTTAACTATCAACCAAGAAGCCGATCCTTTGGTACATTCAATAGGTTGTTCTATGTTTTGTATGATGTTTTTTCTTTCAACAATGATAAAACTATTACAAACTAACAAACATAAAAGTTAAGTAATTTCTCAGTCTATTAATATTTACCTGAGTTACTTTCGTTAACTATATTCACTAAAGCTTTTAATCTGTAACTTTAATATTGATTTCAAGTGTTCACAACAAACACTCAGAAATTAATTTGATGTGACCCGGGATTCGAACCTATTGAAAAAAGTTAGAAAACCGACCAATAGACCAACGAGACAGCTATTAAAGTCTCGACGAAACCCAACTTAGCCTTTCTATAGTACGGTATCATTGAATAAAAACCGTCCAAGTGCGAGTCGGACTCGCGCACTGAGGGTTCCGTGCCAACTTTAACTGAATTAGGGATTCTTACTTCCACATAGCCAAAATACCACAATATTTTGTTGACCGCAAATATAACTTTGTTTTTCATAGTGTTTGTATGAAAGACAAAGTTATATTTGCGGTTGATAAAAATGTGCTATATCTCAAAAACTGCTAGTTCGATTTCGCTCAAACCAATTATCGTTGAAAGTTTATGTTGAGATCTACATTACACATTTTTTTCAAAATTTTCACTTCCTTAGTTCAAAAGTTAGATGGGGGGGGGGGGGACGCCCATTTTACCACTTTGGAAGCGTCTATATCTCAAACGTTAGTTTTTTAGAAAAAATGGTTTCAGGAACCTCAATGTCATTTTGAAAGACCTATCCATAGACACCCACACGTGTAGGTTTGAGTAAAAAAATTTTTTTTGGTTTTAGTTTCATGTATGGGAGCCCCCCTATAATATCATTTTTTCAAATTTTTTGTACCTGAATCGGAAAGCGGTAAAGAAGATACACCTACCTACCAAGTTTCAGAGGTGTAATGCTAATAGTTTCAGAATAAAGTGGCTGTGACATACGGACGGACAGACAGACTTGACGAAACTATAAGGGTTCCGTTTTTTGCCATTCGGCTACGGAACCCTAAAAAGGGTGAATAGGATTTGTCGGTTGAACTCGTTTCAACAACTTCAATTAGATTGCCATTAATTTGAACACGAAATAAAGCTGGATTTCAAGAAAAACATTCTTGTTTTCTTGTGTTTATTTAAGTAAATGATACCTCTATATTTATCTTGTATATTTTACATGTCATTTGACAAAAAGTTTAACGGCCTGTCTGGCAGTGCATCTTTTGTCAAAAATTGCATATTTGATTTGCAATAAAAGTAAAATTACTTTTATTCTGAAACAAGGCAATTATACTAGACTGAATGAAAACATACATTTTTTGTAGAAAAGAAACTAAGCTGTACTCACTTTTTTATAGCCTTTAAGTTTATTCTCAGATAACTATCGTTGAATGAGCACTTTATGCGTGAAGAAATTGTAATCAATCAAAAAAAAATCTAAATCATTTTTTTCTTTTTATCTACTCTTCAGTACAGCTATCAGCATTTTTGAACCTTTATTTGACTTTAATTGGAGGACTTAATGTCTTTGGGTATGATGCTTCTATAAATTTAAAGGACTTGTTTGTTACGCCACAACTGCCACCTAGTTCAAAAATCCACAATATTTTGACTTACGGAAAAAAGGACTTATTAAGTCATCTTCATTGTACATAAAAGAAAATCGTGTAAGTTACACCACTTTCAAGAACGTGCATACCGATTTTCATGATTTTTATATTGTTGGATTCGTCTTTGCCTTGATAGGACATAGGGGGGAAACAAAGTTTTCTGGGACCGCTAGTATATTATTATGTATGTGAGATGCATTGGAGCAAACTAATTACTAATTATTTGCATGAGAGACGCATTTATGCGTCATCAGAGCTATTTGCGGTTACTGCAATCGCTGGTTTTGTGTTATGCCAGCTATTTTAATATCTATTGGAATTTATTTAATATTTATGGACTACAGAATTCCCGTGTGTACGCCCACGCAAATATCGATTTTCCCAAAAATAATTCCAGTTTCGAATTATACCATGCCATTTACCATGTATGAATCAATTTCAAGACGTTATCATCGTTTTTCAAACAAATTCAAAACAAATTCGAATCGACAATCTCTATTGCTAGTGGCAGCTACGAGTATTGTCGCCTGATAGTAAGGTATTGAGGTATCGTTATACACAAACACAATATTGTTGATCCTAGATAACCAAAGCTCAAACTAGAATCACGTTTTTGTATTTATTTGTGTACACAATAAAAGATTCACTTCTCGAAACAGAAGCTGAGAACAGTTGATACTATTAACGCGAGGGTAAACCGTACTTTTGTCGGTAAAGATAAGGCTTGGGGGCTACTATCTAACACGATGTTCAATTAGATTAGTAAATCGTTTTAAAACAGGGATCTTTCACTATGGATTCAAATTAATTTAACCATGTAGGTATGCATACCAGTATACGTGCATGGAATATTGCTGTCACCTGGCTGCCTTGGACTCGATCGAAAAGCTAGAGAAGAGACTGATCAATGATGCCCCACTAGTTGAAACCTCGCTGCAGGAACTTGACCATTATGCCGCAGAGTTGCATCCCTGCCGTTTTTTTATAGGCTGCACTTCGGCCACTGTGCAAATGAACTGCATGATCTTGTTCCACCAGCTCCATTCCATCACAAGGGAACCAGGCGTATGCTAGCGTTTTATTATGTTGTTGACATTCCATCTGCTCGCACAAAGCGCGATGCTAACACTTTTTTAATGCGTACAGCTAGGGTATGGAACTCACTGCCTACTGAAGTTTTCCCTAAGGAATATGATCTAAGCCTCTTTAAGGCAAGAGTGAACAAGCTGCTACTAAGCAGATATGCACCACCTTAGACCTCATCTACACCTGACATTGGATACGATCGAGGTCAAATATCTTTATCTAGTAAATATCTTTATCTAGTAAAAAAATAGAAATTGTGTTGTGGCCGAATTATGTGTTTATTATTTAAATGAACTGCCGAAGTCGTTATTCATTTCGGTAAATCGTTTAATGAACCTTGCAAATTCTGACATATTCGAGTCTAAGTGCTATAAATACACGTATTTTGTAAGCTATTAGCAGTTCTGCGCCTAAGTTTCATCACTATTTCTTCGGTCATGTCATTTTGTTGTTCTGTCATAAAGAAATGGTAGTCACCAAGGTTAAGACGAGTTAGCATCTGTATGATATAACAACTTTTTTTTTAAATTTAGTATGGGTTTGCTCTTGACTCCAGACCAAGCTAAGTGCGACTAAGACGGAGTCGAAGATGGAACGAGCTCGCCCAGAAGAAGCCTGTTCACTCTAACTTTGAATAGATTCGGATTATAGTCACTAGGAAACACCGACGCGGGCAGCGAGTTCCACTCTTTTGCCGTGCGCATTATAAATACTTTCGGGCAATTCAGTCGAATTACCCGAAAATTGTTATATTATACAGATACTGACGGAGTCAAATGTGTCCGGAGTTTATGGTAGGGACCCCTGAATCAAGCGGGCCGGGCTTGTATAGCAAACACTGTCGTGAATATTAACGAAACGCGAGCCGAACGGGCGCCGTATATTAACAAGTGGAATTACGAGTAAAAGCTGAAAACATTTCGTTGACAGCACCGAAGGCTACGTGTACTTGAATGTTTGTAAGGAATCTGACAGTGTGCAAATATTTCAAAATAACGAGATCAAGGACTTTGTGTACTCAACTGATAATATTATAATTTTAAACTCTTTTTCTGGCCTTCGCCAATGGTCTATATAAAATTAAAATTTTAAGCTAAAAACTAAAAATACTTTTAAAGTTTTCTTTTAAAAACATTTGTATCTTGTTCCCGGCGTATATCCCCGGGCAAACTATTCAATAGGTATGTTCTATCACCAAAGTAGTCATTTACTTTAGGTACTTCAAATTCGCCTGCGAGACTGACCGAGTACACTGACTATGGTTGACCAATGTATATTCTGAAACAAAGCGCCTAAAGCGACGGCATTGAATTTGTGCATTTTTAGGGTTCCGTAGCCGAATGGCAAAAAACGGAACCCTTATAGTTTCGTCAAGTCTGTCTGTCTGTCTGTCTGTCTGTCTGTCTGTCTGTCCGTCCGTATGTCACAGCCACTTTATTCTGAAACTATAAGCATCACATAGCTGAAACTCGGTAGGTAGGTGTATTTTGTTCACCGCTTTCCGATTCAGATAGAAAAAGTTAGAAAAAATAATATTTAAGGGGGGGCTCCCATACATGAAACTAAAACCTAAAAATTTTTTTTTACTCAAACCGTGTGGGGTGTCTATGGATAGGTCTTTTAAAATGATGTTGAGGTTTCTAAGACCATTTTTTCTAAAAGTGTAAGGTTTGAGATATAGACGCTTCCAAAGTGGTAAAATGGGCGTCCCCCCCCATCTAACTTTTAAACTAAGAAAGTGAAAATTTTGAAAAAAATATATAATGTAGATCTCAACAAAAACTTGCAACGAAAATTGGTTTGAAGGAGATCGAACCAGTAGTTTTTGAGATATTGCACATTTTTATCAACCGCAAATATAACTTTGTCTTTCATACAAACACTATGAAAAACAAAGTTATTTTTGCAGTCGCAATATATTGTGATGTTTTCGTTAAGTGAAAGTAAGTGGACCCTGAATTTAAGTTAAGGGTGGCACGGAACCCTCAGTGCGCGGGTCCGACACGCACTTAACCGGTTTTAAGGCTATTTTCATTAGATATTTTGTAAATGACTTTTAACCATCCTTTCCTTTATCCTTTTTGATAGTGTAAGCAATATTTAAATAAATAATCAAGCTTATCTAAGAGCTTTATTTATAAAGTTCAGTTGCAAGGCCATAATTATAGGAATATAGTAGACTTATAGTAAACTGTTTTGACGGTCAAAGCAACTTAACAAAAACTTCCATATTCCATGAAACAGTGCTTATGAAGTCGTGCAAATACCAGACCGGTTGGTTGACAAAACATGCTTGCGGTTTACAAATTGTTTTGCCAAGAAATAAGCCACAAATAAAACTTTCAGAATAAATCTCTAACTAGCAAAGTCCTCAATAAACATAAAACTCAAATCTCCCTGGAGCTATCCTCCAATTTAAAGGAACGGATCAGCAGTTCACACAACTAATAAAAGTTCGACAGGCGAATTAGCGAACTGCATGCGCTCAATATAGTAATTGTAGATCCACATTTGGATGGCGTGTTGTATACAATCTTTTTTAACATTTAAAACTATAACAGCAAATAAAATTAATATACTATTTAATTTAAAAAGATCTCAGTGTTGAACGATGAATTAGCTATGTATGTTGTAAGTTTTGTGTTTATCTTATTTTAAAAAGAATATTTTTGCTTAAAAGAAATGACAAGATTTTTTACAATATTCGACTAGTGAAAAAAACGCACTCTATACGCCTTGCGAGTAAAATGACGGCAGAGTGCTGTAGATCGAGCGTGTCCCAGCATATCACTCACCAGGCGCTGCCAAATGCTACTAAAAGCTTTGTTTCGCTAGGCGTCCCAAAAACTTAGCGGCACAATGTAGCAGGCAAGGCGAAGAAAATCGGCCGACATCAAGCCTGAAGCTCAAGACCGAACACAATTGAGGACTGTTGTGAACGACAGAACCATAAAGTCAAGTCGAAAATAGCTTTGGTTCTTTTTCATACTTTCGTGAAAGCAATCAAGTTACGTAATAGACCTTCGGATCAAATTCGCTATAAAAGTGTTACGAATCAAACTGCGGGATTGCGGCTGGTAGTTCTGTGATCAAAACGCTTACGAGACCAGCCAATTAAAATTGGTTTGTGCGAGAGTTGGATAACAATAAGAAAAAGTGTTGCTTTTTTCTTTACGTAGAATTAAATAAATATTGTATCATAAAGTTGAAAATGTCACAATTCTATAATACGAAATTACGAATGTATGGAAACGAGGAGCTAGGTAATGCTTTTGTGAAAAAAAAATGCTTTAAAACCCTGGTGATTCCAATACATAAATAAAATAAATAATTAAAGAAATAAAAAAAGCTGACATTTGACTCTGACATCTGACATTTATAATAAATTAATAAAAGCTTAGAATTGTGTTCCTCTATCTGAAAAAAAGCTGTGTAACACAAGCTATTACCTTATCCGAATCCCTTAAAATAGCGATTCAAATATCGAATCTCCCCCGAATATCTGAATAGAATCAGCAAAAAGTATTATAAAACATCCTCCATCAGATTTTCAATGTCCGAACATTGAATGTAACCTTTGTAATCGGCTCGTATCTCAGTTCTGAGAAATAATAGGGTTCCGCATTAAAATACAGCCAATACCTATTTGCCACTGTTTGGAGGTCAATTTCTTCTATGACAAAGGGCAAGACGCCATTTTCGCGTAGAGCCGTTCGCTCGAACAGCTAAACCGCTACTTGCTGTGATAGACAGCTAGAAAGAAACAAATGCATCACCTGAGCTCTGACTCGCGTATTTTTGGTACCTATCTACTGTTGGACTACGTACAGCAGTCATTCAGTAGTGCTACTGTAACACATGGTGTGCTTAAAGGCAGCAGAATTGAAAGGTGACACGCCGCTCTCAAAATAGCGACGTATTTCAATTATTCTCTCGTAGTACAACTGATGCACAACTTAGTGACGACTCAATTAGCGAAATGGATGCCCTGAAATGTAAATCGACCTTAACTTGACACGGCCTTTTGAGGTTCTTATATTAATTTGCGATTTTAAACAAAGTAAGTTGGTATCTACTATGTATTAAATTAAGTTACAGTCACATGTAGAGTATAATTTGCTATGTTTACATTTAGGGCTACTAAAATAAAAGTTCACGTCCGATGCAAATTCTATCGAAAGCTATCAATTAAACCAGATATTTATAGAACTATGGAAGTTATTTACAAAAATAAAAACCACCACGAAACTTCCAAGCACGTGTGCACTATGTATTTTTGTAATATATTTGTACCTGTGTTTTTACGGAACCCATATTGTCTGCAAATCTGACTCACACTTGGCTTCTTTTTTATTTGTCCCCACTTTGAGCTGACTCGGGGACCTATTGTGAGCCGAGAGGGGACGCGCTTTGAAGTGCACAGGTTACGTTATTACCTCTCGTCTTTTGTTTGTGTGCACTGATTGACTTGCAGGATCGTGTTCTGTGCGGATTAAAAATGCGGTAAAACTTATTAAATTTGAAATGTACCAAGTAATTTTGTACAAAATTGAGAAATAAGGTGAAGGTTAATGAAAAAGACTTCTCTATTAACAATTGACAGAATTCAATATTAGTCACGTGTGTGAGTTGCTTTGTGACCACGGCAGTTACAACACAGCCGAAACGTCGAACAGTGAGTCTATTACTCACTGTTCATAAGACACTACACTACTCATAAGTTTTTATAAGTCATAAGTCATTTATTCCATTCTTAACAAAATACATTGTGTTGGAAATTAATTTAAGATTTAAAAATAATATGTAACTAATTAATAACATTAAAATTCAAGCAATAACTACTCAATCAAAATATCCACATCAAAATAATAAAATTACAAATAAAAACCTTTGTCAAATTAATAAACATACCATTCTAATATATTATGTCAAAATCATGAAATTACATTATCAAAGCATGTCAAAGGTTAAAAATTGGATAGGTATTATTAGTTGAGATATACAGAATTGACTTGAATAATTTTGTAACGATATTTTATAGATAGATTTGAGACAACAACGAGATATAAAATTATCAACTACCATAATTATTACATCGCAGACACAACTTTGTTTACTGTTCGATAAATCTGTCAATTAAAACTTGTCCAAAACGTTTGTACCTAGAGGTAATAAATTAAAATTGTCTAAGTTCGTTCGCACGATTGCTTCGGACGATAGACGCGATAAACTGTACTCGTTAACAAGCGAATTTAATTTGAATAAAGTTTAACGACAGCGACTGTACACGGGTCGCGGCCCAAAACGCTTTACAGCCGATTTGAACTCAATTTCAAAACACTTTCGGGTGTTCCAAGAATTGGTAGTAAAAAACTTAGTCGCCGCTTAAGACTTGTTGATATTTTATTAAATTTTGTACTAAAATACGTGTCTAAATTACCATTTAGATAAAACTAGCAGTCCCTGCGACCTTCGTTTCTCACTGAGTCCTTTTCGAGGCAAACAATTAATATAAATGCAAAAAAATATATCAACATCGATCCACCAGTTCTAGACTTATAATCGTGAAAGTAACCTACACAACTTTCTTTCATGGATATAGTTAAGAGGCTTTAAAAAGAGAAACAGTCTTTTATGCATCGAATGAAAATGGCATGTCCCATAATTCATTTATCATTACCCTAGGAGGCTTACAATGCCGACGAAGTCACATGCAAAAGGCTAGTGATCTTAGAATTCTAGTGACATGGCATGCATTTGTAAAAAAAACTCGTCAAAGTCGGGCGTAAAATATTGCCTTAAGGAAAAATATAAGCACTTTCAGTATTACACCCTTATCTAGATGTTATTTTACCCTCCAACAAAGTTAGACTATTAATAAAGCTCCGCCTCATTTTTAGTGCTCAAGTTTGCTTGATCAGATACTATTGGGGATCCGCAATTGATGGTTTCTTTCCTCGATATTTTAATAAGAAATAAAAATTACTTACTGTCATCATTGGTGAGCATCAGGATCACTTTTGAGAACAGCTAAATTATCATTTTTTTAATTTGATATGATACTTTTTCTTTTAAGTTGTACTAGGAATCAGGACTTCATCCGGAAAGCAATAATGACCTAGGTATATTACCTACCTAGGTATTATTATATACCCTATATATGTATATTAGGGATCTTTTAACTCTTGAGCAGTTTGTGTATACGGAACCAAACTTTTAATATTTTTTTTAACTTGCTCATTAATTTTATTTTTCACTTTTATGCGATGATCAAGTTTGCTTAGATGTTCTTAGCAAAGTTCCAAAGTTTCCTAAGCAGAGATGATACAATTAGGAAACTTGCCGATTAAGATTTAAAAGTTTGTAATTTTTGCAGGTGTTTTTATTTAAGAGATACTCTTACTTCGTTATTTTAAATTAAGAATTTTATTTTTTGTGAAGTTTAGCGTGTTTTGTATGTATGTTTGTTTTCAATTTAGAATACGTATACCCATTTTGCAGTAGGTTTAAAAGTCCTTCAAAGGAAAAACGGACCAATGCAAGATCCGATTGTTGGTATATCTATCTGTATATCAACGGGTAGATAGCGTTCATAAATGTTATTTATTGTTTTCACAAACTTTCAAAATTCAAAATATACCTAGTACCTCGTGAATGTATATTTTTTTATACAAAATGTACTCACCTCGCTAATCCTGAAAAAGGTTCTATGCCGAAATAGTTGTAAAAGCCATGCTGAATGCAAATCCACAGAGCACATAAACTTTTCAAACAGTTGAAACGCTTTGAAAACACGTTTCAGCTGTGAGTTTCCGCAATGTGCGGAAAGTTCTAAAAACGATGTACTTTTATACCATTTGTATAAGTAGAAGTTAACTGCCTCATTGGTGTAGTGGTTATTTCGCTCATTGCTACCCAAGGGTCCTGAGTTCGAATCCCGGATCGGCCCGAAATTTGTTTCTGGGTATTTTCTGTCCTGAAAGTACTCGGAGTCAGGAACTTACTAAGAGGTAAGTGGTGCTGCACTGATCTCTCAGTCAGCAGTCATGTCTCGTCAGTCATGTCAGTTCTGCCGTCTCACTGAATAGTGATTGAAGTAACAGATAATGCCCTTGTGTATTGAGCACTATAAACAATGTCCCACGCCAATCCAATTGAGATTGACTGAAAAAGAGTGTAAAATTAATTACTGGAAAAAAAATGTAAGTAGTTGTACAAAACACCAGTCTTAGCGTTAGTTTGCCACAGCTTATCACATTGTGTCAGTAAATATAGGTATTGCTTATACATTCTCAATTGTCATCTCTCGGCGTTGATTACATTTATTACTTTCGATAGTCGAACAATAGCTCAATTGACATCTGATATTCAATCCTTTACCTAATGAGTTTACCGGAGATCAACGTCAATTCGTTCATCAAATGTCAATCAACGCGCTATTCAAACGATTTGCAATTTGAGCGCACGTATCGTGTACTACAAAATAGCGCATTTGAAATCACTCCAGGCGCTCAAAACTTCCGACGCACGGACTAATAAAACAATCCAATTGTTTCCATTACCAAATCTGTGATCAAACAGCCCAAGGCCGAAATCAATAACACGGAATCTCTGGAACTTCAAATTAACAAACGGCGTGGCATATTTAACGGAATGGTTTAAGTTGAGTCGTTAAGCCGCCAGAATTTTATGAAAAGCAATCATTCACTTCTCCACTTAGGGAGTTTGCATATTTACCCAGGCTGGCAGATCAATCATGGGACGAATACATTTTTGGGATCGATTCTTGTGAGTTATGCATTTGAATTGGGACCGCTCGGTCTAAATTGACGTTTGTGTCCACAACGGCGATATGGACCGATAAATCTAACGATATTGTAAAGTAACTTCGCTCTTATCGTCCATCTTGCTTAAGGCGATTTTTGAAAAGCAAGTGAAATGGACTTAATAATATTTTACGCTGTTAATACGACAACGTTTTCGTATACGGCAGCGATGCGGCTGCACGTTACCGAGAATATTATTCTAGCTATGTTACAGCGAGATATAGGATACCTATTAGATATAGGATATGCCAATGTCACATTGCACATGTGAATGCGGAGGTGGACCAATAGCGCTGATTCGCATATACTATGTCTCATTCTAACATGGTATTTGCAACCTTGTCGGTATCGTTCAGCCGCATCGCTGCCGAATGCGAATACGTTAGTGTACTAAAGTCGTAAGTATAGTTATCGGAATTCTACGTAAAAGTGAAAAGAATATAAATAAACAACAAAAAGCTTTTACTATCCTATTTCTATGAGTGTAGTTGTTTATGAAAAATAAAAACTATTTGAATCAAACACATTTTTGTTTGTTTCCATCTACAAAACTGAGTTTCCATTTAACTGGATTCGTATTTATTTTTACACCATCCATACTGGTAAAAGGATCAACATGTCAACTGTGCAAATAATAATTCATTTAAACAGAAAGCAAAACCAACATGCAATTTAGAAATACGACTAGAAAGTGGAAATCCATTTCGAATTTATTTAGTGTCTATATTTCTAGTGATACTATCGACCAGCCCCAACTTTGCACAAGTGTAATGTATTCTGTCACTATAGAATAATGTATTTTTGTAGCTATTGGTAATATAATTTTTAGAATTGGTTTAGTAGTCCCAGAGATGAGAGAGAGAGCTCTTCAAGCCTTTGTAGCTCTTTTAGTATAGATAGACTAGCGGTCCCATCAAACTTCGTTTCCCGCGCGGCCCCGTTTCATGGCTCTCGATTTATAAGTGGTGTAACTAACATCATTTTCTTTTATATATAAGAAGAAAAAGATAGAATAAATATAGATATATCGTCGTAACCGCTTATTATGGCTTGTTGATCCATTTTTCAGCGCTTTCTCATTCATTTTTGTTCGAAATGTATCAAAAATGAAAGAAAATTACGCAAAATATGTATGTAAGCCGTATCTTTTTAATACTTAGTTAAACTGTTTTTATTTCGAAAATCGGACATCTGATAAAACGCCATATTGGCGAGTCGAGTGATTCAAAAATGGGGCCCTAGGCTTGCTCGTATCTTTCGATCTAGCTCCACTCTCTTACTCAAGGTATACAGTTCAATAAAACCTTGTTTCTCAATCTCTGGGACGAGACTGACTAAAAGTTATATTCGAGTTCGTATTTTCATTAGTGGCAGAGCTTTGCGTCGTTATTCCACCGTCGCATTCGCATGTGGAATGCGACATTTGAATGAGGCATGTACATTGGCATATGCTTTGTCTCGCTCTGACATGCTTTAGCTAGATGTGATAGTGCCATCCTTGTCGGTATATTTATAAACTGCAAATTGTTTGCTATAACCTTTGCAAATATGATAGTTAACAATTTTCAGTTGCTTTTAAGTTTAATCAACCTCATAAGTTTATGAAAAAGGCTACATAAGAAACATATGTTTATTCAGACTATGAATTAAATTCTGTCCTATCACGTGTGTAATCCTCTATAAACAGAACAAAGAAGCAAGTACACATAATACATACAATGAAACGGTTCAAGAGCTATTAACCCAAATGAACTTACACTTTCTTTCAGTAATAACGAAGTTTCGATTGTAAAAACTGGACTTAAAAATTCAGTGACTTTTTATTAAAAAGTTTCACAAACAAATGACTCAAGATAAACTTCAGCATAAACGTTTAAGTGACGATTTACTTACAAATTTTTGCTCATTTTTCTTTATTATCGTCTACAGCCCTGGAGTTTAACCCTGGTTCATTTACTTATTTTAATAAGATTAATACTTATTTTAATATCATGCTTAAAAAAAAACAAAATATTTTATAGAGGCTGGTATGTTACCTAGAGGTACTTAAAAGTGAATAGTTAGTACCTACCTTAAAATTTTGAGGATTAATTTCGTGATCGAAAGCACTGCTCACTAATGGTTAAAATCGTTACCAGTGGTTAAATAATGTACACGTTTTGAGCAAATGATACCTTAAAATATGGTTATTTTAATGACCACATTCTAATAACCATTCTGTAAATTGTTTAAGGCTTTAATTTTTTGATCAAAGCACTCAAAATTTTATTTACTTAACACACGGTAACGACTTTTAACCAGGAGGCCGATTCTCGCATGATCTAACTTATTTCGTGTGGTAATTCGATTACGAGTATCACTGTCTTACCGGAAAAATTAAGTAATATATCCACGTAAAAAAACTACCGCACGAAAGAAATCAAAATGCATAGAAATCGTGACCCGAATAAAGCAAAACTGTATTTTCTTTAAAAAGAACATTCGATCGGTGAATTTTTTTTGTATACGAACTGCATGAGAATTGGCCTCCAGAAGTCAAGTAAACTATCAATCACGCTGGCACGCTGGCACGCAACTGGGCCTTACTCGAACGGAAGGCAGATAATTTCATACGAACTTGCTGCTTATTTGTCTCAATGCAACACAGTATTTTACTTGTACTTACTTACTTTACGAATAGTTTACGTTCGTTGCTATTAAATACAAATACCGCAAAGTACTTGACACTCAGTGCGCTGATTCAAATCATTTCCCTATTTTTATTCACAGTTTGAACCAATTCCACCGCCTCTACCGCGGCCAGCTAACTCGCCGTCAAACTAACTCTTGTGGTCTAGGCAGAAGTTATCACTTCGGACTGAAGCACACTAACAGCGATGTAACATTTTTAGAGGTTTGAATTCTTCTTCTTTTTGATCTTTTTCGTTTGACATCAACTTTTTTTTTAATTTGATGAACTAACTATCGTCTTCCACTCAGGCACTTCAAGACTTTACAAACAATGTTTTACAAAATAGCAATTAATGCTAACAGCATTCTTCGCCAGTAAAACTTTTAGGTCATGCAGAAAGATGGCGTACTGGATATGCAATGAGAGACTTGATAACTCTGACACCCTTAGGCGGGATATCATAATATGGCAATCGCGTCACATGCACTGTAAAGTAAGGATAAGTACGAGTCTTCCATTGCGAAAAGGAGCAAAAAGGATTGAACAATAATTAACTAGTTCAGTTTGTACTTTCGGTGTCACCAGTAGCTGCCTATTATATAGAAAGTTTGGTTTGTTCCCATCGCTTTGGCTTGTAAAAAAAATACTTAGGTCCAAGGTTTGCGTGATCGAAAGTTAACTCAACTAACTCTTACATGACGTTACCAGCGGTAGCATTTACGATTGTGCGTGTTTTGGAACAAAAATTGTTTAATCAAATGTCACAAGGGCTATTTAACTGACCATTGGTTAAGGTATTTTTTCTTCACAACGCGCTCAATCGTGAATATTGAATCACTTGTGACTGTGTGACGTGTATCAAATGGTGACGACATTTTTAATTATCCATCACTCAAATGGGCCTTATTATATCAAGCCACGTACTAACGGTTCTGAATAATGCGCAAACTTACTCAATGCGTATAAATAGAAACCGTATGAATATCCTTTTATAACTTTACTGAAAGGAGTTCACATAGATAGCAGATTGAGAGATGTCTCTCAAGACAAGTTGCGTAAACTTATCAAACTAATCAATTATAACTTGCTTATTGTGCTTCTGTCTTCAAGCTTATATGTTTGATCATTGCTATCGATCGGCTAATTTTAGGGCGTCGTCGTAACTAAGGTAAATAAGGATTGATTATTTTGCGTACCTCAGTAGTTGCCATAGCGTTGGGTGCCACAACACCCACATTCATCATACCGTTGTTATACGGAATGACGGCATACCTAATATTTGGTTGGTTCAGAAACCCTACACTTGAATGGGTAAGTCAACGAGGGCCGTATTGCGATCTTGCTTTAATCCGTTCAAGTTCAGGGAGTTAAATTCACACTCAACTAGTTGAGTCACCAAATTAAAGTAAGTTACCCTCTTCTAGGTTAACTTCAATTTTCAAGACACAAGGTTTTTGTCCAAGATGGTGTTTTCGAATTAATATATTTTTGACTAGGAAATATTTAAGTAGCCTTCTGAATAAACATATTTTATGTTTATAATACGGAGAATTATAATTATAAAGGTATCAAGTGAAATGGTACGTTCTTTAAATTCAAAGCCCAAACTGAAAATATCTAGTCACATGATATTGTGACTAATATTATTTAATAAAATCTTAATTATCTTATAACTGTTAATAAATGTATATTTTTTAATCATAAATATTAACAGTCCCATCAGCTACCTTCTTACCAAAAAATTTCTTACCCAACAGTGGGAAATGTTGCACAAAAGTATAATTTCGAGCGTATAATTTTATTTTCATAACGACTACAATATGTCACAAGAACAAACCGACAGACATTACGCTACATTAATACATATTACCGCAGTTAACCCTTTTTGTCCGAAAAACGCTGGGCTTTCAAGTAAGTAGACAACGAGATCATAGTGAAATAGAACAGCCGTCTCACTTTTAAAGAAAACACTATCCCTACTTAGTATTAAATACATAACACATGTAGGCTTTTACACAATGTCAATATTTTACACAATATGAATTTTACGTAATTCAAACGAAATGACGTGATGTCCTATGTGTATTTGTAATATGGGTCTTCGTAATTCATATTCCTAAAGCCAGGTCCAGAACATGTAATTTGGAGTCAACAGTGAGGACGGCACACAAACTTAAAGCGAATTGTGTCCACGAATCTATCTATTTTAAGAGCTGTTTCCACGCAGTTGCTACAAACATGCTGAGTAGGAAGGTCATGATACAGACGATACAACCGTCACGAACGCCGATCAAAAAATCACTGCGAGCGCCTTTGTGTTCGTGCAAAAAACCTACAGGCGATGGATCAGCCCGAGCACCGGAGCGAGCGTTACATGATATGCTCGTAGTGCCGTCCACACGTAGAATTCGTGTTACATTACACTCTCGTCTGGTCCCGGCTTACTATCCTGTCTGTTCCTCCGGTACTTTGGTAGGGTCTGGAATACCTTCATATTTTGCTCCAGCGTCATGCAGGATTATGAGCCCGGCCCATTACGCCCTGCGCGTAATTTCTTGTGGTGCCTACATAATTCCGCTTAACCCTGTATGCCGGGAAATGAGACTCCATAGCACTTGATGTGCTGATATAAATCATTTGGTATGTTATATTCATTTAATTTCGGATCCTATTAGGGTTTTAGGATAGAGAACGGAAAGGTTATCGTGTTTATGAAATAGATGAATTGAGATTCTGTTTTTGCAATGTATTTTAAAAAAGCATAACAATTTTATGGCCACTAAAATGGTTAAACAAACGCATGCGAGTATTCATGCTTTAAACACTAATTGGAAGCAAATGATTCCAAGTAATTATGAAGTGTTCGGTCTAGGATACTCCTAGCAGAAGTCGGAAATTATTGCTGTATAAGAACGTTCTTAGCTAAGTACCTACTCTACCAGTGAACCGATATTTCATAGAACTGGTCTCTCCATACTTACTTAGAAAAAATATTCCATACTTATCACAGAAACGTTTATAAATATTGATGCGGTAGATACTCTGAACTTAAGACACGTAGAATTATTATTTTACCTAGGTCCCTATTTAAGTGCGTTTTGTTAGCCAACTCAATATGTTTTTTTTGGGGGGAGGGGGGCTTTCTTGTGACTCAATGAAATTCATCGTTTTACACTTAGATCTTCATATATTATTTTTTCACTCATATCATTTTAAAATGTACAAAAAGATTGTTTACAATATTCAACAAGGAAAACAATTGGATTTTACACTTCAAAGAGCCATTTCCAAGTCAAAAAAATGCTTTCACATAAGAATCAGTTCACTGCTCCACACACTCAGACCTAATCCAGTTGAAGTACCTGCGACCATTAAAATGTCTACGATTGTTGACACAGATTCCCCTTTGTCTGTTTGTACCCATTTCATTGTTTTACTTCTTGTTCGAATTAAGACAAAGTGTGAAAGTATTAAGGTTAGAACGGGTTACTAGAGAAAGTAATAACTTTTAATTAATTATAACGTGTAATCAGTCAGGTATCAAACGACTGCCGGGAGTCGCATAATAATGGAATTTCTATTCTGTCTCGTTCACACATACTTGACGAGTTAAAGTACAATTTCAAGTACGAAAAAGCCAGTAAACTACGTACTTTGCTTTGTTATTGGATTAAAAGCAATTCTTATCCATAAAGACCGAGCCCAAGCATAGTAAATACAGTAATAACAAATCCCGGACCCTTGCAATTACTATTAAGTTAAAACAACTAAAAATAGTATCCAAACCATATAATTTACCTACTTCTATCTACCTCTATATTACTTACAATCTAAATCACAATTATCAGTTACAGCTATCAACATCTATCAAATTCTTGCCACAGGGTAGAAATCCGTTTTCCACCTTTTAACAGACTCTAACAAATACGGAGAAAAACGATTTCGCCACGTGTTCCTAAATTCTCGTCCCCTCTGAACATAGCTGTATAATCCAGTTACCTTTGCCCATTAAAATCTTTGCGATTGTTGACACAGATTCGCCCTTTTGTCTTTGCCCAGCGGCTGCAGTCTGAAGTAGCAACATTTGACGTTCCACCGTGATAAGTTTATGATTATTCAATAGCCTGTTTTTTACCTTTTCCCATTAAAATCTTTGTGATTGTTGACACAGATTCGCCCTTTTGTCTTTGCCCAGCGGCCGCAGTATGAAGTAGTAATATTATTCATAAAGATGAAATAAGAAACCAAAATTGCGCACGGGCGGGATTCGACCAAGAGACCAAGGATTTCGCGCGGTCGGACCGACAGCACGGTAGCTCAATTGGAAGAGCAGTTGGCCCGGTAAGCCAGAAAGATGTTGATTCGAATCCCGCCCGTGCGCAATGTTGGTTTCTTATTTCATCTTTAAGAATATAAATATGACACTATGAGTGTTTAAAAATATTCTAAACCATAGTAATATTATGTACTATCAAAGCCACCACCACCTAACCAAAAAGAGCCAAAATCACTTAGCATCTTGCGTCTTCTTTTGATTGAAGCGACTTGGAACGAGCTCATAGAGTTCATGTGCACACTCTCCAAAATATAATGTTAAATCGTTTTAAGTGATAATATTTTAACAGTGTCGTTTTATTCATAATACAGTCATTAAACTTTCATTTTTTTTTTAAAAATCGAGATTCAATTTTTTTTATTTTCGTCAGCACAACATCATTTTTTTTCTTTTTTTTGTCTAACCTTTATTAATAAAAATTTTTAATGAAATAATTACCCTAGAATAATAATTACCTTTCACACTGCGAATTTTAGCATCAATGCAGAAGCGTATTTTGGAAACGCGCGACAGCATCGCAACTTATGCAATGCACAGATTTAATTTGGCATCGGTGCAGAATCGCGTTAGTATCGATGCAGAAGCGACTGCATCGATGCTAATGCTCGTTAGTATCGAATGAAAATTGGTCGAGATTACCGCAGAATCTGTTCCACAGCGCGGGACATATGAATTAAAAATGCTCATTGCTCCTCCAATTTATTCGACAAACAAAGATAATTACGTTATTTTTCACACCCAATGGTTCGTTTGCTCAAGTATTTGGTGATGTTTATCGTTTAATTATAAAAAAAATGCTTTTGCTTTTTACATTACAAATATTGATAATGATGACCTATTTTTATGTTCTCCAGAAAAAGGGTGCTGTTTTTGTTATAATTAATATTTTAACTAAAAACCAAATAGAAAGAAAGAAACTAAGTAGATTTTTGGTTCTTTCAATAATGTTGAAAATCAAATAAAATTATAGTTAATAAAGTCTATGGAATGAGATAAATATAACAATAATACTAATAAAACCTTTAGGCTCATGTGTATTGTCTTGCTGAAATTCAAAGTAAACATTATTTTCCAATAATACAACCAAATACATTTGTATAATAGCATAGGTTATCATTAAGTCTTAATTTTTGTATAAATAAGTAACAGGTTGTTTCTTTCAAATACATTTACATGTCTTTGGAAGCGATCTAAAGAATTATCCACCAGTACCTATCCTTTTCACGTAAATAAATAAATTAACATGATAAAGGTCCCCTTCCTCGTTTCCCTTTAAAGGCAAAGGAAAGAAGCGTTATTCCTACAAACGATCGACATCCCTCAAACAGGTCTTACCCTAAGCAAAGTTTTAAAAAGCGCCGCGTCGAGCTAAGTGAGACAGACGCATGCGTTTGCAAATACGCTTCCAATCTACGCTCAAACATTCAGCCCTGAGTGATTAGGGGCATTAGGTGCTAGGGCTGTGAGATTCTTTAGATTTGAATGCGAACCTTTTTTATTGCACATGGGAGACTCTTAAATCGAAAGCGCAGCGTAGACCGTCTACCAGCAAGATGGACGGATGAGTTTGTTAAGATCAAAACATGATAATATATTAGACCGCTTGTATCCGGTCGCTGTAGGAAACTGTGTTACAGGCCCATGGTTAGCAAAGGGCTTTCTTTAGCTAGTTACGATGATGATAATAATGACTGCACAATTAAAAAGATACGATAACCGATGTCGTAATTATGACTTATCAAGTTTTGACTTAAAAGTTCGACTGCCTATCTAAGTAAAATCATAAAAGAACTAAGTAAGATATTAAAACATGGAGACAAAAATTCTAACGTGTACATAGTATAATGTACTTACATTGCTTGTTTGCTGACCTAAATCAATATCACAATAGTGCCATCTGTTGCGATTTTTAAAACTACTAAAGTCCTTGTTTTGCTAGCCCTAGGGCACGCCGCTTCCGAAGGCATAGACAAACATGTCGACGCGCTGCCTCGTCGATTGTGAGTTGTGACGTCGTAAGGAGTCCGAATTGTTAATGGTTACTGTAACCGAGGCCGGGAAACGATCCCATTAACATTTGCCTTCGACGGTTGCTACGCTGTTCAGATAGATCGACAGTCAGCATGATACGTTGAGACACTTAAATTTATCTAAATACAAATAAAAAATACTTAGAGCTAGGACTGAGAGCACTTATACGTCCCAACATAGTAGTAATTATCTGATCGACAGATCATCATCATCATTATCAGCCAAAGGTCCACTGCTGAACATAGTCCTTCCCCACGGTTTTCCACATCAACTGATTACAAGCGGTCTTCATCCAATGTGATCCTGCGATCTTTACAAGGTCGTCTGTCCATCTTGTCGATAGACGTCCTACGCTGCGCCTTTAGTCGAAGGGTCTCCAATCTAGAACTTTTCTGCCTTAACGACCATCAGTTCTTCGCGCTATGCCCCCTGCCCATTGCCACTTGAGTTCCTGATTCTCAGGGCTATGTCCACGGATAAATATTTAAAATACTCACAGTATTGATAGCTATATCTTTTTATCGTTTGAAAGACTGGCTGCACTAGATAAGAATAAAACTGTATGGCTTAAAAATTACACATACTTTAAATTCCGTTATTCATTTTCAAACATTAATGTCATAGTGTAAAGGAAGTAAGGAATGTAAAGCAAAGAAAAATTGACTTTACTTTCGAGTAGATTTTATACTGACGTATAATCTAACATTCAAAGTAATAGCTTCACTATCTGCATTTGAATAAATTACAACGAAAACTTTTTCAAGCAAGTACCTATCTATTCCGAAACGTAAAACCGAGATGAATTCCATTAGGCGTTCACGAAGAAAATCCTTACAAATGACCTAATTACTGCAAAACGAAGGCTGCTCCGTTTCAGTTCATTACACTGGTGTTTCTTAAGATATAGGTACATATACTTTGTGCTATGTAGGGATCCCAACTGTTTTCGTTCGCAGATTCCAGTCCATGCAGACAAGTAAGGTCTTTAGAATTATTCTGATGTTTATATGATGATAGAGTCGAAGTACGTTTTAAAACCTAAAATAACGAGTATTATTTATTACGTGCAATATGCATAATATGTATACTCGTATGTGAAAAGAAATTTTATTTAACTTCGGACAGACGGACATACGAACATGGAAACGAAAAGGACTCCTTGTTGGACTACGGACTCCCTAAAAACATGAAAACGTTTTGAGGTTTTTAACGGAGTTTCATTTTTACGTTCATATATCTTTAGTTTGATGCTATTTACTAAGAAATATTGCTGACTAGGTTTTCCAATAGCATAAATTTAAGAAGAGGACTCTATCACTCTTAGTCCTCTGTAAAGGGAACGGACGACAGTTTCAGTAATTTGACTGTTATAATTTAGACCCTTGAATATTGGGATTCTTTTATAGGAGTTTCTGCGAGGGGGATTTCTTATGCGTCGCTCGAATAGTTGAGTTGGAACAATGAAATGTGATCGGTCCACGATAATTAAGCTGGGAACTTTATTGACTTTTTGATAATTATGTTCTATTACATGTTTGTGAATAGAAAACTTGACTTTAGTGACTTGATAATTGATCACCTGCTTTATAGACTTATGTTAGGGACTTCTCCCGTCACATTTTTCTAGCACTGCAATTCAATGATTTGCAGCTTAGCCTAATTGAAAACTTTAAGCAAGGAAGACATTGCCAGGTCAGAGCTAAATTGTCCAAATTCCAGTGACATTAATCGGGAAGCAATAAAGAAGGTACTTGAAAGCTCAGTACCGTCTCCGCTCCAATGCAAAGCAGGTGACAATCGACAAACAAAGGCTTATTACAAAACTTACATCCCTACCTAAGTCCACGTAGATTATGACTGAAACGCAGTCACATTACAGCATAAAAAATACAAATTCATATGTTAGGCAAGGCATGTGCCCTGCGTATAAACAATAGGCTTACTCAGAAGTATTTTCACGTGACCTGTGCCGCTATGATTGTCCTATTTCCGCGTCTTTTACTTTGTCGTAACTTTTGCCAAATCGCTCCTTCCGCACTTCAATTGAGGTGGCAATTTATAAACGGGAACGTCATCCAGACGAGTACGTCCACGTTTATGACGTCACGAATGGCGGTAACACGGCAAATCCATAAATTTATTACTCTCACCCTCGTCCTAAAGGGTTCAATACATTTTTTTGTTCACGCAGCAAGAATTTTGTGCGAGGATACCTTACACTTTGCGTTTGACTTATTTTTTCGGTAACAACTTTGTATACCTATGATAAAATGATAAATGAAGTCATAAAAAAATGTCATGAAAAATGATTTTTTTTATCAGTCATCATTCCTTTCGGACCACCTTTATAGGATGCAGATAATAGCGTCACATCTGGCGACAGTTGCTACCCAAACCAACTCGATTGTTAAGACAGCATGACCCCTCGTTTCGGACGATCCGATTAATGTTTATATTTTTTGTTGTGTACACGTTAAAAATGTAACGTGAAAAGTACTCGCGCTCATTTAAAAAGAGGTTACATTCTTTTTCAAAATCTACGTAAAACCCTAAAATTGCTATTAGACTAGCGTACTGTGTGTGTTTGTATGTGGCTCCATACGATGTGCTCGCTTGCACTGAGGACAGACAATAATAATGGAATATAGGAATAAATTTGCTGGTTGCTACCCAAGAGGTCCTAGGTTTGAATCCCGGGTCGGGCTGAAATTAGTTTCTGGGTTTTCTGAGGTGAAAATACTTAGAAACAGCTCGGGGTCAGGAAGTTGGTAGTGAAGACACCTCCATGCCTCAAAAAGTACGTTATGCCGTTGGCCCTGCGCCTGATCTCTCACCAGTAATATCGGATCTCTCGTCTCACCGAACAATGAGAGTGAAGGAACAGAGAGTGCTCTTGTGTATTGCGCACACACTTGAGCCCCATAAATAGTGGTCTGCGCTAATGGCCAATCTCAATTAAGATTGACCCCCGCGCCGTGGTCAGATACGACCAGAAAGACGTTATGTTAGAGCCTCAGAATAGTTTAAGCTTCTGACCTTATGAATGATTAATATAATAATGGTGAGAAGTACCTATAGAAATATCCAAAAATAATCATAGAGAGCTATTGTCATTATTTATTATACCTTGCGCAGTCGTGTCGTACCATACAAAGCCTCGTTGCTGTTGACTTAAATTTGAATACGTAATAAGGAAACGTTTCGTATTCAGCGTACTGTGCTACAAAGCCCAGGCTAGAGCCCCTTCTCGATTCAGTTACCGTAGTATTAAGGTGTGAACTATTGGCGTCACTTGAATATTTAGCGCTTCCATAACAATAGAGTATTCCGAGTTATTTAAACCGCTGAAACGTAATAAAGTTCTGCGAAAATGTATTATGTTGTCTTATGAAAGCTCAGGTTTGAACTGTTTGAACTTTGTATTATGGTAGTTTGAACAAACGACATAATTGGCGACAAACTGCAACGCAGTTTGGCAATATGTGGTATGGGGCATTTCACGTGAAGCGGGCAGCGAAAAAAAGGTCAGATCTTCGATTTCAGTCATATTCCCGTATGTTATACCTGCACATGCCCTCGGCACAGATACGAAATATTTTTGCATTTTCAAGCTTAGTTTTCAAAATATAGGCTTTTGAAATTTTCAGAAATCGCGAGATAAGAGCATATTATGCTCTACTTCAAATGCCATTATCAGTTGAAAAACGATAACTTTTTAATATTTTTTTAAGTAAATTGAAAACTACATGTATTAACCTTATTTTCCTCATTATTTGAATTCTGTTTTTTTTATAAAGTTTTTTACGAAGTTCGCATTTTTTTATATTTTTTTAGATCATGTAAAATATTGCTTATTTTATGCTGAAACTTCATGCCAAGTTCCATAGTGGGCTGCGCAGTCGTTTAGGAACTACATGTATTATAATGCCGAAGCTCGGCAATGGACCCCTTCTAGCGCCTAGTCAGTAAGCGCAACTTACTGAAAATGTATCTAAATAATAAGCAAATAACACTGTTGCTGCTCTTTCATTGCTTTTATAATGACAGATCACAAACATGAAATTATGAATTAAGCTTTTATTCACAATATTAACACTTTTGTGTGCGCTAAAGTTACCTTTTTTTATAAAGTGACAGTGAATTGAACGAAAGCATAGTATTATTGGTTCTAGGTAAGGCTTTTGCAAATTCAAAGTGACTCTCGGTATGTTATTCTATTTTGCTCAATTTCGTCATTCTTAAAAAAATATAATTGCAGTACTTATGAGGCAATAACACTTCAGACCAATCATTCATGCGATTAGATTTTTAAAACTGATCAAAATATGTAGATGACTTGCTTAATAGTCGCTTTGAATCTGTTATATCCGTAACTAGCTCCAACAATATAATCCTTTCGTTCCAACCACTATACTATAATAATTTAGATTAATAATAATTTATTTCAGGCAACAGTTAATGAAATACAGACCCTTATAATAAATACCTTACAAACTAACATACATTATTTGTATTTATTTAAAACACTTCATGCATAAACAAAAGGTGCATATTATGGCGGACTTAATGCGAAAAGCATTCTCTACTAGTCCATCATAGGTCTTTACAAAGATAAAACAGGCGGCGCGCGAAGGAAGTGACAAAGAGACAAAAGAAAGAGTGTGACGAAAATAATTACAAAAAGTATTATACATACATAATCTAAATAAAATACAAAATATGTCCATAATAAAACAAATAGGTAAATTAAGAGCACATAAAATTGATAATATTTTAAATAAAACATTACATTGTAACGAGTAGTATAGTGACTCTCATTACCACGTATAAATCTATATAGGGTTTTGTTAGTATTGAAATATGTTTTTTAATGTAAATTGTTTAACATAAATAAAGAAATAAAGAAGAAGAAGAAGAAGAATTAATAATTTCGTGTTTGTGACCTGCCATTATAAAAGCAATGAAAGAGCAGCAACAGTGTTATTTGCTAATTATTTAGAGACCTTTTCAGTAAGTTGCGCTTACTGACTAGGCGCTAGTAGGGGTCCATTGCCGCGCTTCGGCATTATAATACATGTAGCTCCTAAACGACTGCGCGGCCCACTATGGAACTTGGCATGAAGTTTCAGCATAAAATAAGCAATATTTTACATGATCTAAAAAAAATATAAAAAAATGCAAACTTCGTAAAAAACTAAAAAAAAAAATTTTTAATTTTTTTTACCAATTTTATAAAAAAAAAACAGAATTCAAATAATGAGGAAAATAAGGTTAATAAATGTAGTTTTCATTTAACTAAAAAATTTATTTAAAAATTATCGTTTTTCAACTGATAATGGCATTTGAAGTAGAGCATATCTCGCGATTTCTGAAAACTTCAAAGGCCTATATTTTGAAAACTAAGCTTGAAAATGCAAAAATATTTCGTATCTGTGCCGAAGGCATGTACAGGTATAACATACGGAAATATGACTAAAATCGGAGATCTGACCCTTTTTTCGCTGCCCGCTTCACGTGAAATGCCCCGTATATTAAAATGTTTTATAAAGTCTGTGGAAATTAAAAAAAACAATAAACATAAGAAAACAAGTAATTAAACTGCTGTCGCACTTAACAAAGTATTAGTTATTACAATATTGATTTGCAATTTGGTCGAAAAAAGAAATATAATTTTAAAATCGCATGGTACAGAAGCACTTTTTGATCTTTATTGACAAAGAAATACAAGAAGGAAACAATTAATAATCTTTGAAACAGTTTTCGTAGTCTCCTATTGTTCCAAAGTCATTATCTGCAACTTTTTGAAACTGCAGAACTTTAAGCTACTTAACAAAGTTTTAAAAAAGAAAGTTTATATTTGAACAAAGCGATGGATCTAGTAGTACAAACTGTATGTCTATAGTTGTCAACAATGTCCAACACATTTGATTGATTTTAAGAACATATAAAGCTTTGTGTATGAGTATTTTGCTAAGCGAGAGTAAGGAATTAATTCTGATATTTTATTTTATTTGTACAAAGTCCAAAATCCAAAATGAATAAAATTGCGAATTGACAGGCGTTGTTTCAAATTCAGCAAATAAATTAAGTAGTTACTTTTAAATGCCAGCAATAAATAAAATCTACGCTTATTATTTCGAAAATGATTGATTCACGCGAACAAATGAATCTGAATCTGAGTGCAACCTATTAAGTACTCACTAAATCTTAACTGCGAATAGTTTTTGTTTTTATAACTCGTTTTAAATTTAAGCAGAAAACAAATGGGCGAAGAGATAAGGAACGCTGACAGTTACAAGTGGGTCTAATTTAACTTTTGGAATCTTTACGAGTCTCCGACACTTTGGGTGAATCCAAATGAGGGGCCTCAAATAGAGCTATGAGACTGTAAATCAGAGTGGAAATGATCATATTGTTGAATTTTAGGTATACGTCAGTATCTCAGATAAGATTAAGCTTTAGATACATCAAGCTGCAGCGATAGCTGTCAATTGCTGTATTATAGGGCTACATGCCAATGGTCAAGCACCTTTTTTAATCACCGTAAAAATCTCCTTGGTCTATGTCACAAGCTGAAATATATTGTGCATTGTAAAAATACAACATTTTATGATGGTTTAAACTGTAATCAGTAAAAAAAATACGATATGACCGTTTTGATTATCAACGTATAAATTTTGACTTACGTATGCATGACTTTAGCATGAAAAATATGACCTTGATTAGCAAACAAAAAAAATGTTTTAAAGAATACTAAAGTACCTAAGTATTCACATTTGCTTAATTCTTTATATACCCTAGTACATGCAAGACAATAAGCATATGTATCTGTATACAAAAACCTAGCTAAAAACGGTGTTACCGTTCCTGGGAATATAATAAAAACCTATTTGCCTACGAAACGCGATCTTCACGTTATATAAGGTGTGAGACACGTTAGGGTCATAGTACACTAAATAATTCCACTGCAGGCAATTTTTATTTTTATTAAAAGTTTTACATAGATAAGATATGTGAAGTGCGGCTTCAGCCACTGCCTTTAATTATCCAGGTGACCAGGCGTGTTAGTCTGGACATGATTAACCTCGTTAGGTTAGGTTAGGTTAAAAAAAAAAAAGGTTAACCTCATTAGGTTAATCATGTCCAGACTAACACGCCTGGTTACGCTGTGTCTCAGTGACTTTCGAGCCCCATATGGTCAAAAGTCACTGAGACACAAATTCATAATTTCGTCTGCTTCAGACTGTATCAACAAATAACAAAAGATTGCAATGAGTTAAAAAAATGTGTTTAGAATGTATAATGCGCAATGCCAAGCATGTGCATAAACTGCTTTATGAAACACGTTCTAAATGACGCTGCCGTAGTCTGATTATATGCAGCCGCATGCATACGCAGACTTTCAGGGTCAGTTGTCTGCGACCCGCTTCAAAGTTAAGGAACCTTCCCTTGTCCTGACCACCTTAAATTGGTAGAGTTTTGGCAAAATAGTAAACAAATAATGCTCTCTAGTACATCACATACATAAGTAAATAAATAAATAAAGTTTATTGGTACAAATTGCTACATCTGGTATCTTAAACTAGGTACAAGGTATTGGCGACACAATAATAAGATACGGTTGAACTTTAACGCTGTACTATTTTTTTTTTACTGTATGACAGTCGTTAGCGCCCTCCACTGGACTTACAGGACTCAGGTAACTTATTGCCATCTCTAAATATATATATTTTATAACTGAGTTACGATAGTGTGCGACTGCTCTTAGGTGTGAACAAGCTAAGGCAGTTCTAGTCGACTCCTAAAATAAAGTAACTCTGAGTTATGAGTCAATTCCCTCAATCCCTCTCAGCTTCATCTCGACCGGAAAACTGTTTTATTGCTGTGTTTTTACATAAACCTCGCATAAAACTAATTTATTACTAAAGGGAAGAGTATCTACGCACTGCTCTTTGCTTAGGTTATGCTCGTATCGCGATGCCAGACACGATTTATGTGGTAGTGATCGAGTAAATTGAATATAGTATTAAGATGTATCAGCTCGATGTTCGGCATGATCTTGTATGGGTATTTACAGAAGTAGTTAGGAAAAGCAAACTATAGCACTTCACTAAGAATTTATGTTTGCCTACCTTTGTTGGAAGTCTCGAGACATATTTGGCGAACAACCAGGTGGCGCTCGAAAAACGCTGCGACAAAATTGGTGGTTTTGTGTATCTATTGATTGATTTGTAGAATTGAGTGTATTAAACATTTAAAAATACATGTAATTTTTACGAATTATCAAAGATATAGCGTATAACGTAAGTTAAAAGGATATATTTTGATGCTGCAGAAAATCTGTAAATTTAACTTATCAGAACAAAATCTCAAAAATTTTATTTTTTTGTGTTTCAGAGTCTGGCCGCTGACCTCAGTCAGTAGGTACGTTCTGTAGGCAAAGTGATAACATCATGAAGCAGACAAGAAGCAGAAAAATAATAACATGGAAATATGCGTATACTTATCTATCTACACACATAAAAGAAAGTCGCATTAGTTACACGAGTTGTAAACTCGAGAACGGGTAGACTGATATTCATGATTTCACGGTATTGGACTAGTCACTGCCCTGATAGTATATAGGGGGATTGCGAAGTTCATCGGAACCGCCAGATGCGATAACAAACCGTTACTTTTATCGAAAAAACAGAAATTAGAAATCCTACAATCTTTTGATATAGTACAGTATTAACTTAGAGACGAAAGACCAATTCTTTTGATTGTCTTTCGGAAATTTGACGGAAAAGTTTGTACTAATATTTCCAAATAGCAGTAATCACCTAGTACAAGTATACACAAAAACTATTTCCCGCAGAAGCTCGCATAATAACTCAAAGTTTTAACAAGGCGGACCCACTGAGCGGTTGTTCGCGATTTATTGTCTGTTCGTATTACACTGTAATAGTACGAAATTAATTTATTACAGCATTTTCATTTGTGGTGCTTTGCTACTGAAATTACACTGATAATAATTTGGTAAAGCCAGAATGTGTGTTACGTAATAAGATATGGTCTAGTAATTATTATAACTAAGGCCCAATTTCCTCATCCATAGTAATGGTAAAATGTAAATACCAGCGGTTGAATATTTACGTTTGTGTGTCTTGAAGTAAAAATATATCAAATATCAGAACGGCTTTATCAATGACTAGTAAAATTAAGGATTTGTTTCTTAAAAACACAATATTTACCATTACTATCGATCACGCAATCAGGCCTCAGAGGTCGGGACCTCTAAATGCATAATATAAATATCAAGTAAAGGCTTATTTTTTAAACTTTGATATTAAAATTTCACAGAATATATAAAAGCGTCTTAATAAACTGTTGAACTAAGATTATCTTCGTTTACTGGCTTTCGTCATAATTTTGTCTAGCTGAAACCGATACTGGCATTCATTAAATTTTAAAGAAACATGCTCTCAAAGACTGAAAACTATTTGAAAGTTTAAACTGGGTATTTCAAGCCGGTTCAGTTTTTAGTTCTCAACTAGGTAACTATAATATCTATGGAATTAAGAGAATACTAAGAAAAATATATTGATAATAAGGGCCTGTTTTACCATCGGCAAATAAGCACTATCCAACGAATAATTCAAAAATAGATGGTCAATTTGTATTAACACGTTCCGGGACACCACTCCAGACGGACAGACACAATAGACGTTTTATTGCTTTCGCGCGTGTAGGCGTTCACTGTCATGGAACGTGTTAAAGTATTAGACAGATAACACTAACCAGAACTTATTATAGTTGGATTGAAATCAACTGAGTCCTGTTAACTCCTGTCAGAGTTGTATCAATCTCGCTTACTGTATATTCCAGTCTCAATAATTGACATTAGGGCCTCAAGATTCAGTTGCCAATGACTGTAGGACATTGTGAAACTGGCCGTTAGTATAATATAATAAAATAATCTCCACCACTTTTCTTATAATAGTATTTCCATAAGTCCACTTGGGTACTAACACATCAGTAATTGGTATTTATAAATAAAAAAATACATAATTATATATTACATCGCTAATTTCTTGAAATTTTGCCCATATAAAGGTAATGCATCTTCAAGTTTAAGTCACATGAAACAGAAACTAATCCCAACATTATTTTATTCAGCGCTCAGTAAGGGCGTAGAAAATAAAATTTGGCACGTTCCCACGAGGGCTCAAAGACAAGAATAAAACTGTCTTTACTACGTGTCTATAGTATAAGTACAGTAAGCTTCATAAACGGTATAAAATGTTTCGTTATAACCAGTAAAATAAACTCCTTCAACAAAGAAGATGACATTATGTACAGTAGAAAAACTGCATTATGCACACACAAATACTTAACTTCCTCTAATTAATACATAATAAAAAATAAATCAAGAGGGTAAATAAACACAAATGAACACAATACAGTGTTTCTTGGTATTTACGCCATTTGTCCACCGTATGCAAATGCGGTACCTATGTGACATATGCTATGGCTCGCTCTAACATAGGTAGCTAAATGTGATAGTTGCATCCTTGTCTTTCTGATTTAAAGCTGTTCAAAGCTGAAATTTCCTAGCCAGCCATTTCATAAACATTTGTAAAAATGATGGTAAATAATAAAAGCGTTGATCAAATTTGTAAAACGGGCATATATGGGTTTGTATTTCGATACTCCTGTATGTTACAGCAATAGACAAACACGCGGTATCGTAAATAATAGGGCCGTAAAAATGGTACACTATCGATGGCGATTGTTTTTTAAATACCATTATTTATATCTATCCATCATCATTGTAGCACCACATTTTTAAAAGATATATGTGTAAGCAATACAGATAGATTTTGAAAATGTGGTTTACCGAACAAAATGAACTCCTTCGAAAAAAATACGTTGTGTTTTTACAATGTGTGTATTTGCAGTTAGTGTCAAAAGTATCAAAACTTAATTAACATTGTCACAAAGATATGGCCGGGTGTGTCTTAATCATTTTGGATATTTTGTTATTTTAAGGTAATCAAAACCTTATAAAGCAATTACCGTTGATCTTAACCATGTCAAACAGGGACGTTGTAGACAGATATTGTATGGCAACTGGGCGTTCGATACTTTCTAAGTGAGTCTGCTTAATAATAGGAAGGTTATCGACTGTCGAACTATCGATATAGTTTCCAATGGTCAGCACTTCGTAAAGTAAGCACTCTAAAATACATCATGTAGCTATCATATTAGATACCATCGTCATTTTTTACTTTTACAATGGTTAAGTTAAAAAGATAACTAATATTTTTTATGAGTTACGTATGGATGGCCGTTGTTCCCGCGAAGCTATTGGTGTACTTTGCAAGTACAGCTGGTTTGTTTATAGAATGTTTTCACCTTTTTATTAGGCTAATTGTAAATGGCGATCATACGGTTTGCTTTTGAAAACCTCAGTCAGTGAAGTGGTAGGTGTTTGTAAAAACGTAACGGTGTCACTAATAAAGGATTTTTACGCTTGATTTAACGCACGATCAAAATATCGACACATATAATATCAACGACTCGTCTAGGCTCACCAGCACCCGTTGCATGGGTTGGTTTGTCGCGTCGCGCGCGACGCGGTATAGATAGGTATAGGTATATAAACGATCGCAAGATGTCGATATAACTGACGCTATGCTAACTTTCCTAAACTGTCAAACTTGTTTAAAAAACGGCAGCCATAATGCAGCCATTACGCACTAGAGACAAATTGTCTACGACCTCGCGTTATAGATATATTAAAAGACTGTACCATGCACATGGAGATAAATTATCTAGGTAGACGCGGTAAAACGCGCGACAAACGGGTTTATCGATGTGCTATGCAACGGGTGCTGAAAAGCTACCTGAGGGAGATAAGATGTGTTTATTTTCTTATTTAGCAGTAAATGATTCCATTCCAGGTTCCAGAATAGCTCTTCAATCGACAGTCTTGGAATTTTTCGACAGCTGTACTGACTGTCAAAGCTATATTTCTTTAAAAGTTATAAGCGCTTAAGTCGGTAAGATTTTAAAGCTGCATGTGGGTCTAATACCGAAAGAAAATAATCTACTTTGCGGTTTCTGCATTAGGTAATCTTCAATCATTTTGGATCTGACACAGTGCATAGACTAGGTTCAGTAAAGAAATCATCCATACTTAGGTTTAGGTTTAAAGAACTTTATTCTCATAAGAAATACAAGTTTCACTTAAAATGAGATAAAATAAAATTAAAAATTAAACTAAAGATATTGGCAGCCAACACCCGCTTCAATATGTAGCTTAAGCTTCTTTTTAAAGGAATTTAGAGTTTTACAACTCCTTTTATCAGATGGCAGTTCGTTATAAAGCTTTGCTCCCTCAAACAAAATGGTCTTCCTCCCATAACCAGTCCTAGGCATCCCTAAATTTAGTTCTTTTTTGTTCCGAAGACTACGGGTTTTTTACTTTTTTCTAGTTTGATGTTAGATTTTACGGCACTGTTGATAATTTTATATACTAAGAGGCAAGTATTGTAATGGTGTATTTGACTAATGTTATTTTTTTTGTTTTTTTTTATATAACTGTTCGGTCGGTGTATGAAATGGATAGCAATGTAGGACTTTGATGATTTTGTTTTGGAACCTCTGTAATGAATTTAAATGAGTCGCCGCGGCTGAACCCCAGATTTCAATTAGGTACTCGAGGTGCGATTTTACTAGCGCGTTATAAATAATAGGTCTTAAATTTTTTGGAATACAATTTGCAAGCTTGCGGAGTAGAGTCAGAGTACTTTGAATATGTTCCCAAAGAAATTATTTATTTACATTTTACATACAAAGGACTGTATAACGAAATATAAATATCGAAATGTATCTTTATGTAATTTTTATCAGAAAATATGTTCGTTCTCTTTCACAAATATTTATTTAAATAATAAAAAAAACATGCAAAACCTTAATATCTAATATTAATTAAAACGGACTTAAAGTATGTTTATATTTCTCGCATCGCATCAGTCTACGAAGCAAGTATGGCCTTGCAAAGTGTTACCACGACAGCAGTTCAGTTGCCGCATCTGATGATTAATTAAGCTCGGGGTGCACACAAGTTTCTTACTCGCAGAGTTATTAATCATAGTCATGCAATCCATCAAAATGTACTGTAATACCTTTTTAAGATCAGCACCTTTAATTTAATAAAATAAGATTACATTGATACAAAATTAAATAAATTTTAATTTTTGTCTTGTTAATTACTTACCTACTAGATGAAAACTTTATAATTTAAATTGATGATGACACGTTTAAGACGGGCTTCAAGATCACAATAATATAGTATTTAATATAGTAATAAAGCATTTCAGAGTAAGTGAAGGTAAAACAAGTCATATCTGACAAACGAACTCACGTCTTTTAATTTAAGTTTGCTTTAATATTTTGAAAGCTTCATTACTAATGAAAACAAAAGCTATTTTACTTACCGTTTTAAATCTAAAACATAATAATATGAACTTAAATTGATACTGTTCTCTCGACAGCACACACATTTTAGTGTCTACATAGCTTTAACTCGTTCCGGGACAGTAAACGCCTACTGGCGTGAAAACAATAAAACATCTATTGTGTCTGAAATAGTATCCCGGAACGTGTTAAGGTTATTTAATCCAAGCTTTGAGAGTATTAAGTATTAATGCACTTTTTCAGCTGTTTTGTGCGTTGGAATATCATCGTGATGCTTTAAGGAATATAATATTGTAAATTCAAACACCTCACTAAAACAATACTAAAACGACATTATTATTTTATTTATTATACAAACAGCGTTACACAGATGAGTTTACAGTAGTCCCACAAAACTAGTCCCATAAACATGTCCTAATAAGTTCCGGTTAGCGTTATGTATCAAAAACAAAATGACGTTCCATTTGTATTTTAAGTTGGTTTTTTCTTATTTGTCGATAGTGAACTGATAGTATTAGTGTCACAATGTTTTAAGTAATCGAACAATTGAAAGTTCAAATACCTTCCTGAAGTAATACTTATAGCCAAATCGAAGCTAATTTTAAAACGAGTCGCATTTGTCCCCAAGTTTCTAGTGCTAACCCAATTCGAATGTTGATTAATTGTCTGTCCAAAGTGTTTGAGCTCACACAAGTTCTTAGCTCACTTCGAGTATTAATCATCGTCTTGAATCTTCAAATTATGTTGGTAAGTTTCGTCGGAGTTGGAGCACTGAGAACGCCACTCGGTTTGTGAATGATGACTTCATTTGCCGAGAAACGGGCGTGAGATTTTAAAATGTGATAACTACTGCCAGAACTTTAATTGCAGCAAGTGAATAATAAATAAAAGTTAATGAATAATAATATACTGAATTATTTTTCATGCAATTTTAGTGATCAAAGTGAGTTCAAAAGAGTGACAGTTCGCTTCGTAAGAGTAACATACTGTGTTATGTTAGTGTGTTAGATTTGAAAGACTTAATTTTAGAAATAATGTTAAAACGCGTTATCATGCACGCCTGCCCAAGAATACATAGGTCTACAAGTCCAACAACAAAAAATATTACATAGGCTACGTACAGAAAAAAAAAACGGAATTATATTTATTTTGCATAATGAGCTTGTACAAGTATGTTCGTCCAAAATGTTGCTGAACTACAATATTATGTCATCCTAGCCACAATCACATACTTAATTGAATACCTCTACAAACCGGAAGTAGGGTAAAGTTCCACTCGGGGGGACGCAAACAAACCCAGATCTTTGCAAATAATAACTTCGCCCACCGAGCAAATGTTTTTCTTCGTTAAACTTATACCAAATGTATTCGATGGAACCACCGGGTTTGTCTTAAAAGTCTTACGTGTGTATGAAAATAGACAGTGTATGGAGCTTACTTTTACTTTAATTAAAATGAAAGTGGGTTACAAAGTATAATTACACTCAAAGTTTACGCGGCAAGTTTTTGTTGGAGCGCCTAACGAAGGTATGAATTACGAGACATGAATATTCTTGAATATGAAGGCTTAACATATTAATTATAATTACTATATTTTAAGAGAATGTTAATGTTACTACGTTGTATACATATAAAACTTATTTATATCTCATTTTTTAACCGACTTCAAAAAGGAGGAGCTCATGCAGGTACAAGTCATTGTACAACAATTACTAGCGTATGGAACTGTCACCACGAATAAATTTTGTGCGCCATGAACTGACGCCACTTGTCATCAACACATACAAATGGTGCCATATTCGAAATTCAAATATTTCATAATTTTTTCGTCGTATTTGCGACACATTTTTTCCTTGCCGTAGCTTCTCTATTATTAACGTATTAATAACAATTCACTGTCACAAGTATTCTAATTATGATAAGTACCAAGAGTATTATACACTCCCAAAATATTACCTGCAAGAGATATTGAACATAAAAACTATTTTGGGTCTAAATCAAAATGTGTAATATTCCTACACATCTGTTTCTTTCAACACTGTGGCACCCACCATGATCAAAAACGTCAATATCCAAATAGTGACTCCTTTAAAACAGGCATATTTCACAAAAAGCTGCCTATCAACAATATAAATCCTCTTGAGAGCTAACTTCAATCTACTGGAAACAAAGCAAAGCCTACGCTCGGAATTTCACTCGATCTCGCCTGTGCGACATCTCGACTCCCTTTCGGGTGTGAAGATTGATTGATCAGTAGTGATGGCACCATCACAGGCAAACGTCGATAATAATATTGAGCACGAACGGACAAAAACATCATCATCATTCTGGACAAAGGGCTCCCCTAACTTTTTCCTCAGCGACCGGTTGCGAGCGGTCTGCATCGTGATTCTGCGATCTTTAAAGGTGGGTTTAGACCAAATGAACAAAGAACTAGAGCTGGAACAAGAACATTCTCTCTCATTGTTCTTTTGTTCTAAACGGAAGCTCGATTTCAGCGTTTTACACAATATTATGGACGCAATAGAACAACGAATGGATGCTCTGAGTAGAAGAATTTAATGAAGTAGGGATAGAATTAGGAATTTTAATAGGCCTTAAGAGGTCATCTGTCCATCTTGTCGGTTCAATTCAATTCAATTCAATTCTTTATTTACATAGAAACACGGTGAACGGCTTTTGATCAAAGGGTCTCCAACTCTATGATAAGTGGATATTACGAAAGCGCAATACGAATTTGCTAATCCGTTCAAAAGCAGAGCTGCTTAACTGTCAAAGCAACATCGCACTTAGGGTTTATTTGATGTATATAAGTTACGGAAGATAAAAAATATAGTAAAGTATAAATATGTTTTCAGTAAAATTAAAAAATCAGTACCGGCATACTGACCAAAAATGTAATCTATCGATATGTGTTCCAACTCTATTCATCACAGCAAATTGATTGATGTGGACGCCGTTTCGTGTGTAGGCCGGCACCGTGTAGATTTGTGGGAACTTATCCATTGGTGCGGGGAAAGAGTATTTTGGGAACAAAGCACTTCTTAAATTGTAAAAAAAATAAGGGGTTCATCAAAGGAGACAATACTTGCTACTTACAAATTTTGGGTAACATTATATTATTAGACTAGGTCGTTCAGGCATATACTAATACTATTTTAGGAGTTTTATCGCTACAGTTTCTATGAAACCCTAAGAACATCATTAAATGCAAATTACTACAAACGATCTATAAAGCCAATACTTGTGCTACGGAGCTACGTTCATTACCATCGTAGAAGCTGCTACGATGCTACGAATATGCGCTTCGTAGCCCGTAGCGCTCGCTCCGAAACTCACGCCCAAGTTATATGACTTAATAAACACTTTATGATCCTATGTTTAAGTTTTTGGTACAATAACGTGGCAAATTATGTGTGTTATAGATAACATTAACAAAGTAAAACAACACTGATGTCTCCTGAACAGCACCAGGAAAGCTTATTGGCACAATTTGGATGAAGCTGTAAATAAGTTTTGAATCTGTTTTATTTAAAAAAAGATTAAACAATGGTTCACCTAGCGTCAAAAAAAGGTAAAACGAAAAAAGAGCAATATTCATTGCTTTTGTGTCACCCATTCATCTGACTAATTGGAGTGACAAATGCGCTCGGCCGGAGGGCTAATTATAAATAATGAATGGGCCTCGTAATGAGGGCCTCTGCTAATCAATCTCGACTGCGGGAGAGGGTATTGAGTGAGTATGAGATTAGGCAGGTCTTACCGAAAAGCCTCTTTTAATTTGTCAGCAGATTTAAAATAATGAGCGCCTGTTTCACCATCTACAAATAAGCACGAACTAACAAAACATTCAAACATAGAACGTCATTTCGTTTGAAGTTATGGCCAGTTATCGATAATGGGAACTTATTCAGGCATTATGAAACAGGCCATATATACATAGGAACATAAGCTGTAAGATTTTTTTATCAGAGATTAACGCATTTGTTATTGTACGGCATGCGGTAGTAAACATTTGTGTAGATATAGCCTACTTTAGGGCTCAGTTGCAGGCTACAAGCGAGGTTACAGGTGGCGATTCACAAAAGTAAACGGCCACCAGATAACTATGGTGATAAGCTGCAAATATGTTGAATAACCAGCCCCTGACCAAACAGCAGCAGGATAACCAGAATGTAGTGGGGAGTTTAGAGTGACATGGTGAGTAAATGCAGGCAGTTAATAAGCGTCCCTCTGGTGGTCGGTAGCAGTAACATCAGGAAAGGCTTTTGACTGAGCACTAAGAAGCGGAAAACCCTCGGTTCTGAAACTGCAGTGTGGAAGGTCTGAGAGATGAGGGAAATCAACACACTGTCTTCCCTAATTTGTCTTTTGGAAAAACTAGAGCTCACTTTAATATGCAAGCTTTAAACGTTAAATAATTATTATCATATATTATTTTTGTTTTTATAGTGTTTTGTCACCATACAAACTTAATAATATAAATTGCACTTGCAAACTATTGTTGAAATACACAGACACACGGGGATTAACGCGATCGCGATAAACATAATTACCTTATGTTTTTGCCTGACGTTTCGATCGGATTTCACCAATCGTAGTAACAGGCGAACTGATGATCTGCGATTTCTTCACTCCGTTTGCGGGGTAGAATTATCTTGTTCTACCCGCAAAATAATTATTATTTGGTAAATATGTATTATTTACCTTATGTGAAAGGGTTAACAGACAAGGTCGGTTCCCTTTTGAGAAAGTACTCCATACCCACTGCCTATATTCCTGGATCAAAGGTAATTAATGTTTTGCGCACACCCAAAGATGTCTTACCTTTACAGACACCGGGAGTCTATAGAGGTAGAATCAGTTGCAGCTGTGGTAGTTCTTATATAGGCCAAACAAAGCGGACCATTGCTGAAAGGGTCAAAGAACACATTGCAGCTGTGAAGAATTGCCAAATAAACAAATCAGCGATTGCGAAACATCTACTAGAAGCAGGCACCAATCACTGGATAGAATTCCACAAAACGCAAGTCCTCTCCACAGATCGCCATTTTTATTCGAGAGTTGTGCGAGAAGCGATTGAAATCCAAAAACACGTAAATTTCAATAGAAATTGAAATTGACGTAAAATTCGGCGTGGAATCCAGTAATTAAAATGACACAGCCTCGTTATAGTTCGCAGTCGAGTGATCGCCAGAATACGGACGTGTCGAGCGGTTTCCAGAATAGGGATACTGTCAGTGTAGTGTGTGGTGGCGGTACGCAAATAATAAATATTTTGCGGGTAGAACAAGATAATTCTACCCCGCAAACGGAGTGAAGAAATCGCAGGTCATCAGTTCGCCTGTGACCACGATTGGTGAAACCCGATCGAAACGTCAGGCAAAAACATAAGGTAATTATGTTTATCGCGATCGCGTTTATCCCCGTGTGTCTGTGTATTTATAATGCAACGCGAAAGTTTAAAAGTGTTTATTGTTGAAATATTATTTTGTAAAAATATTTTCCTTCGGATATTGTGAGGGCAATCTCGCAACATTGATGATGTCACGCGGCCTACGCGTTAAGAAGCACTTGCAAAAATTCAACAGGCTTGTTAGTGTGACGGTGGCCGAGTTGTATAGGCATACGCCCGGATTGCGTGAGACACGGGGTTCGATTCCTCGTCTGTCACAGGTTCACAGTTGTCTTTTTGCAAGTGCAATTTATATAACTATTATCACTCAACAACAACGACTTTCCATATCCTCATATATCCTCAATAATCAATAATAATCAATAAGGTTATTCATAATTTATAATCAATAATAATCAATAAGGTTATTGATTATTATTGATTATTATATCCTCTCTATGATTGCTTTTGATATTATAACTGGAGCATTTACTTAAAACAAAAACTAAATAACATTACCGAACATTATTTCCAGAAGATGAATGCTCTAACCATAAGCATTTCTTGCTTGGGATAAAAATAAAAATGGTTTCCTTCTTCCTGTAGTTATAATTGGACCCGATTTCTGTTCCCAGTAAGGGTTGTCGATCGAGCCTTTGAAGCTGAGGCCCTACTCTAAAGCGTCTGAGCCTTATTATGTGATATGGACAGATATATGTGAGAAGGTCGCAATTTAAAGCGTCCTGAGTTTGATTCCCGGGTCCTGCCAAAAATATATACCTGGGTTTTTCTGTTTAGAAATTTTCAGGGTAACCCGTAGTTTGGAAGTTGGCGGCGTTTCACCCCCGTGCCTCGAAAAGCACGTAAAGCCGTTGGTCCTGCGCCTTATCTCTCTCCCGTCGTGTCAGATTGCTGTCCCATCGGGCTAGAAGAGTGAAATGAATAGGAATGCACCTGTGTTTGCGCACACACTTGTGCACTATAATATGTCCCCCGCAGTCAGTTAATCGTTGTGACTGACCACCGAAGTCGAAATCGGCTAGGGGGACTATTTTTTTATTTACTTTATCTATAAAAACAGCAATGTCATTATAAAGTTCATAGTCATTAGCGTTGGTTCATAAAAATACTTCAAGCCTGAAACCCATGAGTTATATCCTGATGTCAGACTTTATTAGTTGCCATTTACACATAGGTTTCTGACTGACTCGATTGGGCAGACGGCTTAACGCGCCTTCAGAAAAACGGAATAATTTTTCATAGCAGAAAATCACATTGCTACTTTGCCACATTCCTACAGCATCTTAAGTAAACTAGAGACTAGTAGGTATTTCTACCATTTTATCTTTTCTCGTCTGAGGATCGATCCCAGGACCTTTCAGGAGTCCTATACTCGAGATACAGAATCATGGAGGCTTTACGCACCATTACACAAGACTGTTTATGTCTCCAACTCTTTCACCCTCAGTGCCATCATACTTTGAAACTAGAACTCCCATCCCAGATACGATCAAGGCATCAACGTCAAAATATGTGTACAAAAACTCTATACGCACTCTGTTTCTCAATGAGAATAAATAACATAATATCTGTTCAGCGTGAAGTAATATGGATTTTATTGTATACTAGCGGCCCGCCAGCGACTTCGTACGCGCGTAATAGTTTTACTCCGTTTGGTTCCCATAGATAGATCGTAGCAAAAATATTTATAAGCCTATACGCATTAAACTACTTCTATAGCCTTTCCTCATAAATTAGCTGTCTAACAATGTAGCTAACATATTTTATAACCGGACCAATAGTTCCTGTTATTAGCGCGAACAAACAAACAAAAACATCCAGTTTTTAAATATATACGTAAAAATGCGTAAAGTTAATGTTATATTTTATTAACGCACAACACGCAGCCCGATTTTTAATCTGGTCAAACTTACACGGGGATAATATTATCTTTTTATTTTACAACGAAATGGTAATACTTACTACGCCTATCGTCAATCATATATTTCTTTCGAGAGCTAATGAAAAAACCAGGATATACTCCGTGCGCTTAAACTGCATCATGCCACATACAGGCTTTGGGAGAAGCAAATTACTTCAAGTCTTCTCCCGCTACCTTATGAGTTTAAACTTGAGCTTTGTTTATAGTCATAGCGAATACTCTTCTTTCTTGAATTCAAATCGTGAATTCAAAGGGTTAATTCTACGTAGGGATCTACCTACCCCATCATCATCATCAATACCCAAAAGCCGTCCACTGCTAAACATAGGCCCCCACGAAAAGTTTGCAAAAAAAGATTGGACACCCTTCCACCACAGAAACAGCGTTGAATGTCCACCGACAATATGAACAAATGATCTGCAATCTACACTGTACATAGACCGCTTGATACCTACCCTGTTTAAACACAAAAATATATTCTTCACTGTTTTAAGGAATAAAATCTCTTCTTCACTGTTTTAAGGAATAAAAGCAACATGCAACATCAATAACAAACATGTGTCAAAACATTGTGTCTCAGACATGTCAAATGATTGTCAAAAATTATATACAAAATATTTTTATCATTAGCACTAAAGAGTTTTGATATCAACTTCGAAGAAAATCACCCCCAGAATAACTATGTAACCCTTTTTCACCCCCTTAGGAGATTAATTGCAATAAAATAAAAAATAAATCTTCCGTCAATTCTGTAAAAGAATGTGTATGCAAAATTTGAAGTAGATTGGACCAAGGGATCACGTTGTTCCATACAAACTTTGCACCCCTTTTTGACCCCCTTAGGGGTAGAATTTCGTAAAATCCTTTCTTATCGGATCCCTACGTCATACATAGAACACACCCTCCCAGTTTCAGGTTTCTACGATCAGCGGTTTAGGCTGTGCGTTGATCCATCAGTCAGTCAGTCAGTCAATCAATAAATCAGTCGTTCAGGACAAAGCATTTTATGGGTATAGATTTGTGTATGTAGGTTTATTTAAGAAGTATTTGTGTATAAGTATAGTTAATTCTTAATTAGTTTTTTTTAATTCCTTTACGCCGCTCAACCTGTCTCTGCCTCACCCAATGGATGACTGGTAGAGAATGCTTAGCATTAAGTCCGCCATTTGTACTTCATTTTGTTTTCGCAATAAAGAATACATAAATAAAAATTAAAAAATGGTGGCAAATCATGATTATTAGTTACATATTTAAAAAAGTGTAAAAAAATCCTTAAATCATCACGGAATTGTCTTACAGAGTATACTCCCAAGACCCAAGAAGCAACTGGAGCAAAAACAGCCGATGGGGTGCGTAAGAACTCTCCTTCCTTTTTTATGAGAGCCTTAAAAACGTGACACTTGGTTTGTAGTATGATCGTACCCTCAGATCAAAGTAGTGTAAATGTTCAGATTGCTGTGATTATTATTTATTTTATTTATAATGAATTTACAATAAATCTTAACTTAGGAAATTATGCTATTCACAGCGTTACATAATTTAATTTAATTTAATTTAATTTATTTATTTAAATCAGGCAGCGGATTACAAAATGCAATACAGACCCATACCTGATAATACAATATATTGAGATTATTTATTTGCGTTTTGATACATCCGTGAAAAATTATGCTGATATTTGCTGTAATTGTCACGTAAAAACGCTTATACCAATAAATAACGAATTTAATTTGGGTGCTTATCAGATTATATCAGTTATCTATCTACCTTTTATACTGTATTTGCTTAAAATTGTTATTTTTAGTCTAGTTTTATTTTCATTTTCATGTTATAGATTGTGTTTCACATAAATTGCTTCACAAATAAGTATGTTTTGTGTAAGATAAAAATTTCATTTTTATTTCATCATCATCTAATTTAAGAGCCAAGCTCTTGTCGGTGGAGTTTTTTCCATTCTTTACGCTCTTCCGCCATTCTCTTGACCATTTTTATTTAGTCACTCTTAAAACTATTTTCTAAATGTTAAAGGTCCCGAAAAAAATTAAGATTTATAAAAGCGCCTTACTTGTTTTATTTATATCTTTACAAAAGCGCTGATGGTGCCAAAACAAGGCGCTCATCTGATAAGAAATAATTAATTTTGGCCTTAATTAAGGTTTGGCTAACAAATTAAAATGTAGTAGATACCAACCTACTGAATGTAGTATAAATAATGTAAATGAGCCATTTCTGGATGTTTGTAAGTATTTAAAAATATATTCTTCCAAACATGATTCAAAAGAGTCCAAATCTCAATTTCAAAAATCAATTTGACGACGCGTTTGGTGTAGTGGTTAGCGCTCCTGACTATTACCCCGGCCGTCGCGGGTTCGAATCCCGCAAGGGGCAAATGTTTGTGTGATGAGCACATGAACATTTGTACCTAAGTCATGGATGTTATATGTATTTAAGTATTTATGGGAGACGCCCCCGTCATAATCGTTGTCTGGTACTTCGTAACACAAGGAAGAAAATTCCTTACCACGAAACAAGACAATTGGTGTGTTGTCTGGCGCATATTTATTTATTTATTTTTATTTATTTAAATCATTGTAAAGAAAAGTAGTTAATTGACCTACTTTCATAGTTAACAATCTGCCTATGACCTGTATACCACGGAGATTGACCTTAACAAATAAGCTTATTTTAACACACTAAATACTATAATCCTTTGAAATTATGGTGTCAATAGGCCAAAACGCCCCGAAGGTCATAACCACCATTAGGCCTAGACCGTCTTCAATTTTGAACTACCCATCAATATTAATGGGTTGACGGCAAACTATGTGCGCCTTAGGGTCACAGTCCTTTGTGACTTAAATTAAATTTATTAATGACTCAATATCGAATATAAGTAGTTAATGTGATGGTTAATAATGAGTTATTAATATTACACTTTCATCGGAAATCAGTCAGATTAATCTTAATTTTAAGGGCCTGCTTCACAATGTCCAAGTAGGGTCCGGCTTGTTCATTAACACGTTCTGGGACAGTGAACGCCTACAGGCGTGAAAACAATAAAACATTTACTGTGTCTGGAATAGTGTCCCGGAACGTGGTACTGATGTTTTATAAAAATGATTTTCCGAGTAACTTGGACACTGTGAAACAGGACTAACGTCACAAAATTTCGAACTGTGAAGTCAGATGCTGCACCAAAATAAAGTAAGTTGTAAAACCACTTTATTTAATACCGAGTCGTTATTAGCACAATTTTATGAGGTAACATAACCTAGTTACTTTTTATATTAAACTAGCTTTTGCACGCGACTTCGTCCGCGTGGAATAGTGACTTCTTTCTCCCGTTTTTTACACATTTACCACTATATCTTTGCTCCTATTGGTCGTAGCGTGATGTTATATAGCCTATAGCCTTCCTCAATAACTGGACTATCCAACACAAAAAGAATTATTCAATTCGAACCAGTAGTTTCGGAGATTAGCGCGTTCAAACAAACAAACTAACAAACAAACAAACAAACTCTTCAGCTTTATAATATTAGTATAGATTCTTCCATGATGGTCACCTTCATACATGTTAGATAATAATATAACATTTACAGAATAGTAGCACCTCAATATCAGACTAGAAGGGAGCGTAATTTGCGAGTTCCTGACATCAATCATACTGGTCTGGACCGTGAGAATATCGATTTATCATAATAAATCTGGCTCTCACAAATCGTCCTTTAGTGCGATATTTTTATACTGTCTATCTTTAATTTTGTTTGTGCAGAGAATAGTTATGTACACGTGAGAAAAAAGCATATGGGACAAGTACCTAATTGGTAAACTTATTCACTTTCAAATTTCATTTCAACTCATCGTCAAATGACCATTGGTATAAAGAATTTACAATCGGGAGGTTACTGTCACTTGTATTAAACATAAATGATTCTTGATGATAACCATAGAGCAGCCGATTTGTGTACGAATAACAGCACGTCAAGGTTAGCACAACATCCTAAGCACGTTTATTAAGTGATGTACGTTTTCAATAAAAAAATGTATAACCTTAGGCAGACTATCCACCACCTGGCTATCCAATGTGCTGAGAGATCTGAAGCGACCTATATATAACCTACCTACCCAGACAACCCCGAACAGAGCTCTCTGGCGCAGATGTACTAGGAGACCCGACCCCAGATGAACTGGGAATAAGGGCTGGAAATGATGATGATGAACCTAATGTGCTGGCGACAGTAATAATAATTGATAGGTACCTATTTGATTAACGTGAAATCCGTATTTCAATCATTAAGATGACCCTGATCTAAACGTTGTTGATGGTAATTGTCATATCACGAATAAATTTAACAGGTTGTATTTTAAACACTTTCTGCATATGGCAGTTTCTTCACTCATCTCTGGACAAAAAGTACCAATTTCATTTACTGACTCAGTGGTGGCCATAATCAAGTATAATGAAGGGAAAAATTGCCAAAGTTTTTTAACTGCTGAAGTTCGGTCGTCCGTTATTTTCTAAGTGGATCGCCTTATCTAAATCACTGGCGCGTGTAAGCTCGGGCTTATATTAGGGAAATAAACATTATGTGACGTGTGAAAACATCAGTTTGATAGATAATTAAATTGTTACCACATTAGTACTATTAATACACGTACTCGTATATTCTGTGACTACATAATACAGTTGTTTCGCCATTGATTTAAATTTCTTCTTTCCAAAATGGTTGACTAGTAGAGGATGTCATAAGTACTCATAAGGCATTAAGATGTAAGTGCATGACTTTAAATAAATAAATAATTATAAAACAAATGAATGATGATGATGAATCCAGAAACTTGTAAGTGGATTTTCATATGTTTTTAACCGAAAAATTTTCATAATATGTAATTTTTTCATAATATTATGTTAGACCGTAATAATTATGGTATTTAGTGGTATATTTTATGTTAATTTAAAAAATACAATCAGATATATTTTATCTCTGTAGGATGTGGAGTAATGTTCTATGGCATGTTTTCAGTCTTCCTAAAGTAATTTTATTTTGCTTTTTATTTATTTATTTCAAACTTCATGATAAAACAAAATATGGTACATATGATAATAATATAAAATGGTGGAATTAGTGCCAAAATTATTTTCTAACAGTCAACCATAGGATCAAAGAAAATGCAAATTAATGAATTATCCATGTGTGGGTCGTAAGTCGATACTATTAAACTAAGTAATTTCTAAGTACCTTATATCCAATCCAATCCTAACGAACTTCAACATTTGAACAGACTTTTCAAAGGGAATTAATATTTTGTGAGTGTATTTGTAAATGGCATTTCGATTACCGTTTGGTATTTCAATTTGCCAAAACACGAGCATAATGAAATACTTGAAAATACTAAATCGAATCTTATATCTCAATCGTCTCGTGGTTCAATCAACTTCATAATTAAATAAATAAATAAATAAATAAATAAATAAATAAATAAATAAATAAATAAATAAATAAATAAATAAATAAATAAATAAATAAATTCTTTATTTGCACCAATACACAATTTTACATGAAATGTATGAAACCCTGGCTGCCAAACTAGTTTAAACTGTGTTATGGAAGCCAGTGTCTTCCCAAAAAGGCTTGCTAATTTGATTAGTACAACATAATACAAAATTATTATATCCTCATGTTTATTAACAATGGCTGAAAAATCTAGATATTTTAGAAAATTAAACTTATACAATTACAAGGATTTAAAACAAAATAATAAAGCATTGCATTACTTTATGTACATAAGATAGTATATGTGTGTGTGAGTGTGTGTGCGTGTGTGTGTGTGTATGTGTTGTGTGTGTGTGTGCGCGTGTGTGTGTGTGTGTGTGTGTGTGTGTGTGTGTGTGTGTGTGTGTGTGTGCGTTGAGGGTGTGTGCGTGCGTGAGTGTGTGGGTGTGAGTGACATTGTGGTCAGCAGATCGGCTTTAGATACGATTCAATTGTGTCGCTGCTAGTGGATAGCAAGAATGTATGTAGTAGATTTTTTAATTCATAATGAGTGCATTTTAACAATCCTAGTTCATCGTTTATTCGCGTGTAAAGCTTTGGTGCAAGATAGTTATAAAATTTTTGTGAAAAGGGACTAGAGATTTGTGGTTGCGGACAACGAAAACGACGCTTATTGCACCGTGGCAAGGATGGGATTGTATGCCTGTGGTACCTTCGAAGGCATTGGTATACAAAAAGCTTACGAACTGATAGGACCTTGGCCATATCATAAACCAATACTGTAGGATACAATATAGGGAGAAACAGCATGACCTTGATCACCGCCCTTTGAGCTCGTTCCAAGTGGAGCAGGTGCGTTATGGCCGCACCACCCCAGACACAGATACAGTAAGCGAGAAGCGATTCACATAGAGATCTATATGTTTGAATGAGAAGCTTCATGTCTGCTACTAGGCGCAAGTTTTTAAAAGCATATAACAACTTTCTAACTCTTTTAGAAACAAGTGCAATATGTAAGTCCCATTTAAGCCTATTATCAATAATCACTCCCAGATACTTTGTGGAATCAGCCTGAGCAAGAACAGTACAGTCACACGCATTATCCTTGTATTCTACTGATGTATTACAAGGAAAGGTATGAATTTTTACCGTAAAATCTTTATGGGGGCAAGTGGCAGATGATTTGCTAAAACAAAGGTAATGTGTTTTAGAAGTATTAAGGGACAAGAGGTTGTTCTCTAGCCAATTTGTAACCCGACACATACCTGTGTCAATAATTTTGTGGACACCATCCCAACCGTCTTTACTGTGGAAAATTATAGCTGTGTCATCTGCAAACATCAACAATTCGGCACCTGGGAGATCTATTTTGCACAGTTCATTGATGTGGATCAAGAAAAGTGTAGGCCCAAGAGTACTTCCCTGGGGCACACCGTATCTGCAGATGACATTATCACTCTTAATACCCTTAATACGTGTTTGTTGACTCCTCCCAAGGAGATAGCTACGAAACCAGTTATGCACAATGCCCCTGACACCGATACCTTCAAGACGCGCTAGCAATATTGGAATGGAAACCGTGTCAAAATCTTTCTGCAGGTCGAGAAAAACTCCTACGCACCGTTCTCCAGTGTCAATATAGTTAGTTATAAGGGAAGTGATTCTAAGTACAGCGTCTTCAGTCGATTTACTACGTCTAAACCCAAATTGGTTGTTTGCTAAAAGATTGTGTGTTTCAAGAAAAGATACTAGACGTTTGTTTACTACTTTTTCCATTATTTTAGAAAGTGTATTAAGAATAGAAATAGGGCGGTAGTTTGAGGGTTCTTTTTTATCACCTGCCTTATACACTGGAGTTACAATGGCTTGCTTAAGGCATGCAGGGAAAACTCCTTGTTCAAAGCTAAGTTTACAGAGATGGCTTATTGGTTCTGCAAGTATGTGTTTGGCATATTTAACTAAAGTAGAGGTTATGTTGTCATTACCCGGTGCAGCTCCCGATTTTAAACTAGATATAGTACTAAGAATTTCACATTCAGACGTAAGGTAAAGTGGCATTGATAGATTTGGGGAATTTTCCATACTGATATTACCAGCCAGATGCTCATCTGTTGTTTTTAGTTTCTTGAGAGTAAGATTAGCAAGATTAGCACCTATCGAAGTGAAGTATTCATTAGTATTATTTAATGAATCTTTTGGTGTAGAATTGCTTGACAGGAGTTCATCACTTGGAACTATTTTGGACCTAAGATTGCAAAATGACCTCCAATAATACGTTTAGTTGTATTATTTCTTTATTGGTCAACATCGGACACTTGACTACTTAGTAAAACACTTAGGTATATTTTAATTTATAATTCAATGTAGATAATTAAGAAATAACTAAATTTATGGGGGTTACTATTTTATTTATACAATAAATGAAAATACTTACTCACTTAAACGAATAGAAAAAAACTAAGCGAAGATAGTCAGAGACTTATTCTGTTATATTTTATTCAAATACAAATTAGTTGAATTTAAAATCAACCAAATAACAACCTTTTATTCGGCGAAATTTAGCACTAAGTCAATTTTTTTTATTTAGTATGGGTTTGCTCTTGACTCCAGACCAAGCCAAGTGCGACTAAGACGGAGTCGAAAATGGAACGAGCTCGCCTAGAAGAAGCCTGTTCACTCTAACTTTGAATAGATTCGGATTATAGTCACTAGGAAAAACCGACGCGGGCAGCGAGTTCCACTCTTTTGCCGTGCGCATTATAAATGTTATTACTACTAGCAGAATTATTACTAACAGAATTTATAATTACACTGCCATTACTACTAAGCGTGGATTGTATTGTTCACTTATGCTAATGATATTGTAACATAATAAATTAATGAGCATGTTATAATTACAATAGGACGAACATCGCGTTTATGTTCAAACTGTATCAATATGCGTATCTCGTCAAAGGTGATTACAGGTTAAGCACATTAATCAACCCGTAATCGGAACAACACAACTAGGCGTTAACCAGGCGTCCACCATACGGAAGCACGTTACGGTAAAGGTAACAGCAACACCTCTGCATGGGATCGGCAATGGATAGCAAATGTTTCGCCACGGATCGTGTTTGCTACAACTTATGACAGTTCTTCTTGTGAATTTCAGCCCATTTGACAGGGTAGGCGGATAGTTGAAAACCATCGGGCTACTCGCCGTAAGTGCGATACAACGCATCCGCCACTGGTCGAGAGTGAGTGGGTCCTGAGTTGATCACGATTCGAGGTGGTGAAGTTACGAAATTAATAGAAGTGCGTTGAAGTATGAAGTTTCATACAAAGAACACTGAACACCTCGAGTTGATACGGTGTTGTTCCCGTAACAGGTGGATAGACGTGCTATAATTTTAAGTTCACATTCTTATAATATAATCATCCACAAACATTTGCATGTGAAATGATGCCAAGAAAAGACAGCCAAAGAATTAAAAACTTGTGTAGAGCCAAGCTTCTTTCGCCCTAGGCGCTAGCTCTACAAGCTACAATTTTACAAACTTTACACATATAAATATTCAAAATGTGTTTCTAAGCCGTAATATCCGTAATATATAGAAGTATAATATTAATTTGTTGCTTTTTTGTGTTCTTTTACGCCGTCTCAATCATTTCTGCCTCACCCAATGGTTGACTGGTAGAGAATGCTTAAAGCATTAAGTCCACAATTTGTACTTCCTTTTGTCTGTGCAATAAATAATAAAATAAATAAATTAATAAATAGAACGTTTTAGGACCTTATGACAGGGCGTAAATTTGACATATTACGTTAACTACGTAGATCCAAGCGTAGGACTTCCACTGACAAGATGGACAGACGACCTTGTAAAGATAACAGGATCACACTGGATGCAGACCACTTACAAGCGTTCACTGTGGAAAAACGTGGAGGAGGCCTATGTTAACAGTGGACGTCCTTACGCTGATGATGATGAGCAGCGCATTACTAACTGTAGCTTTTACCATAACTTTACCAATATTTTGGTGCAAGCTTTAGTTAATGAAGATACAATCCTTGCCCCAGCTGCGGGACCTTTAGCAGGAAACAATTAAAAACTTGAAGCGGTAAATTGTCTATACGAGGGCATTACCTAAGTATCTTAACCCGAAGTTGTTGCGAAGTTCCTCGAACTATGAAAGAATACATTTTTCATAAGACCGACAGCGGAATTAAGTGCTCTTGCCTGATGAGGGTACAGGTTAGGATAGTGATGTTACTATCGATTATATCGACAGTAGATATCAATAGAGCGGATAATTTAAAACACTAATGGAAGTTGTTTAGTTGAATTTATATCTATAATGGCAGCTGTTTAATAGAAGGGAAAGGGAAAAAATACGGCCTGTTTTACTATAATATCTTAATAAGTTCGGGTTAGCTTTATGTGTCAAATAATTTACACGAAATGACGTTTCGTGAGATATGACGAATTAATAATTCATTTGATAGTGTTTTGTTGGCTGTTGGACTAAAGGTCAAGAGTTATATGCTCAGATAAATATCAATACCTAACAATAAATTGGCGTCATTATTTTAAAATAAATAACTTAAATAACATAACATCTAAAACAAAAGACCTAACATAGATTCATTCTGTGAATGTGAATATATGTTTTTTTTTTTCAATTTTCATTGCGCCTTTTTGATACACTCGAGGAGGTTAAGAAATTCTAATCAGTAAATATACTTTTTCACATAGATCAGGGTTCAGTGTAAGTTAATTTCTCACAGTCAACAACTTTTTCGATATTTCCCCGTCACTGCTCACTATCGCCGAAGTTTGAGTGGCTAATTTATCGGATCTCGCGTAACCGTCCGAGTTACCTAAACTATCGTTGTCTATCCAGGCTGTTTTCATTTTGTACGGAACTTCCTTAGTTATTGCCGACGCGGCTTTCACGTAAGAATTTTGTTAACTTTGTTATAGTTCGCCTTTGTGGGCGAGATAATGTTTAGCCAACTTGTTAAAGCTATATCTTCACGTGTTTTCTTACTTTTAGTTGTGGTAGAAGTATTGTGTTGACCACGATAAAATAAAAGTTTATGACATTTCTATGTACACACATACATACACTCTATAACTTTATTTGCACCGCCTGTATTTTCTCTGATTTTTCTGTTCAAAAATTCTCAGGATAGCCCGGAGTTTGGAAGTTGGCGGTGTTTCACCCACGTGCCACGGAAACCACGTTTTAGGCCGTTGGTCCTGCGCTTGATCTCGCTCCGGTCGTGTCAGATTGCTGTCCCATTGGGTTATAAGAGTGAAAGAAATAGAGAGTGCACCTGTGTTTGCGCACACACTTGTGCACTATAATATGTCCCGTGCAGTCGGTTAGTCGTTGTGACTGGCCACCGTAGTCGAAATCGGCTAAGGAAACTATTATTTTTATTATTTTCTCTGATCAGACCTATGGTTGACTGGTAGATAATGTTTTTGGCATTAAGTCCGCCATATGTACAATTATGTGTGCATGAAGTTTGAAATTAATGAATACATGGAAGAGTAGAGAAAGTGAGCAATTTCATTTACCAAAAAAAGTTTTGTTTTGAATGGCAAACGTTCCTTCTTCTTTTTTATTTATATCCATCTATATCCATATAAATACATAAAAGAAAGTCGTGTTAGTAAAACCCTTATGAATCGAGAACGGGAATTGATGTTCATCATTTTCACCCGCGACAGAACGGAGAAGGTATGCATTTGGGTGAGAGGATGTTTGTTTGTGTGTTTTTACTTTGTTGGATTCATGTTTGCCCCGAATAGTACATAAGGGGCAGACGATCATAGCCGGGACCGCAGGTTTTGTATATTTGATAAGACAATTTGAGATTATTTCTCACCACTCAAGTTATTTTCCTTTTTATAAGATGACTTGGTTAAAATAGGATTTTTTTAATAACCCAGCATTCTATTCAGCTTATATCGACCAAAAATCGAGCTTCAGACAAACTTCTCGTGTTCGAACAAGAGCTCCCCGCATTTTATGCAAAAGCATCGCAAAGCAATAACTTTAAAGGCTTTTCTGACATAATAAACTCCGCTCAGTGAACCATCGATGCCATTTCATAAGGTTATAATCCGCAAGAATTTTATGTAATAAACCGATCTTTCGATTTATAGAGATGAGGCGAGCTTATCGATAGACGTCTGTATAGTGATACCTAAATAAAGTTCTGACTGATATTTATTTAAATTACAACGATAATAGTGTAAAAAAGTTAAGAATTTCCGGGAATTCATATCCGACATGCATCTGCATTTAAAGTAATAAATTATGTCTTTTATATTATGATCTAACCTTTTAACATCAAGAGCAAAGGGCAATAGCGAATATAAAACTGAAGTTGAATAGGAAAAATACAATACAAAGTAACTTATTAAAAAGAAGAAGCAGATCATGGGCATTGACTCCATCTTCCCTGCAAAGAAAATATTTGACTAAAGCCATAAAGATAATTAAATTATTAATTAAAATATTATTTCAATATGTGTAGATAATAATTTAAAAATATTGGATTCGTTATGTTATTATAATGGTGAGCTCTCTTGCCGTCTTTGACTATGCCGCGTCTCGTCTGGCTCTAGTAGAAGACAAGAGCGAACCCACATATAAAAATAGAATAAAAAATATATCGACAGGAGCCATGCCTTCCGATGACTCCCGCTCGCATAATATCGCGTGACATTTTCATAATGCCGCATCGAATTCTTTGGAAACCGAAACCACAGCACAATGAGCGTTCGGAAATTCGACCTTATAGCCTAGCCACATCAATGAGTATCATGAATGTGATTAGGTTTCATTGGGCTTTATTCTAGTGATGCACCGACTAAAAACAGATCGGCTAGTCTATATAGGTGTACATAAAAGAAAGTCGTGTTAGTTATACCCACATATGACTAAGGAACGGGTGGACCGATTTTCATGCTACCTTTATTGGATTTAACTTTGAATAGGACCTATATCCTATAGGGAACGAATTTCTCTGGCACCGTTAGTATAATAACGTATTAAGTTATTATCAAGGTAGCTTTTAAGCTAATGTAAAAACTCTCAACACACTTTAATTTGTAATTTATTCAAAGTTACAAAACAGGGCTTTGGGAAAAAGTGTTGTTTCTAACGCTATCACTTTAATACACATAAATTCGACGAATTTTCCCAAAAAACGGAGAGCAGAATGATTATAATTTCGCTGTTTCTACGAAATAACACCATTTGTTCAGACACAAGTGGTATTTGAGGATCTCTACGCGTAAGAGTCCCTTAGGCTTCATTATTTACGAGAGATGAATGAAATGAGGGAATAATACGTTTATTTCGAAACTTATTTATCTTTTCTTTTGTGTTTAAAAAAGAAAAAATAAAGGAAATTAAATACATCACTTTTGAGACGTTGGACATTCTGTTTGTCATATACACAATTTGTCTCTCAACGTCAAAGTAACGTAATGTGAACGTGTATAAAAACCATGTCATATCATCATTAACAGCCAAAGGACGTCCAATGCTAAGAAAATATCAAACATATATTTGTGGCGATGCACATGACACTTCAGAACGGCTAGATGGCGCTGATATCCTAATCCTGAACCGCGATAGGTTAGTTTTCTATCTGACTAACTATATATAGAACACCCAGACGGTATTCCTTCGGACTATGGTCCCCGACCAATAACACCTCGGTCGGCAGGAAGCGCTTCCCTTTGCTACATAAATGTAGTAACATACCTACTAAAATCATAATATATCGTCTATTCAGATGTTGTCTAGAAAATGTATCTGGCTGGGACATTACGAGAAGCAAATAAAATAAAATAGGCTCTAACTTATGACCTGCGTAGTGAATTAGACGTAAGTATGTAATAAATTCGCGGCGAATATGCTGTTTGTACCATTTATTTGGCACACCAGTATTTTAGGGCCGAGTTTACGATCTGAAACATATATTACAGACAAAGCAAAGGTACATTAGAGATTTAGGTAACGTAATTAATGGCCTTTGCTGTTATATTAAAACTTTATATGGGCTGGAAAAGAAATAAAAACTTACGTTTTAACATTACACAGATGAGCTTAGCTTTGTATTTAAATTCTGAAGTATATTTGGTACATACAGGTGTTAAGGTTGAAGTAGATCTAACCACCCGTTAAGGGAACAGCACAGTATCAACTCGATGCGCTAAATAATAATAGTCCCACTAGCCGATTTCGACCACAGCTGCCAGTCACAACGACTAGCCGACTGCGCGGGACCTTTCACTCTCATAGCCCGATGGGACGGCAAACTGACACGACCGAAGAGAGATCAGGACCTTTACGTGCTTTCCGAGGCACGGGGGTGAAACACCGCCAACTTCCAAACTCCGGGCTTCCCTGAGAATTTCTGAACAGAAAACCCAGGTACATATTTTTGGCCCGACCCGGGACCTCTGGCGCAGCCGTCGCTTTATAAATGCGACCCTCTAACTAACTGCTCCGCCACTGAGGCTTTGAATATTCTTTGTATGAAACTCCATAATGCAACGCACACCTAGCAAATTTGAAGCATAACCACCGTGGATCGAAATCAATTCGGGACCCACTCTCGACCAGCGGTGCATGCGTCGTCACGCGATTATGGCTAGTCGTCCAATTTTCGTCGATAATCCGTCCACCCTTTTTAACGTGCTGTCATTCACAATAAGAACTGTCAAAGTTGTAGCAAACGCTTTCCGTCGAAGCGTCTGCTTTCCGTAGCCGACCCGATGCCGCGGCGTTGCTGATCTCTTTACGTAACGTGCTTCCGTGTGCTGTTCTTTTTACGAGTAGATAGATATGCTTCAACCTTTTTTTTAATGTGTGCAATTTGTTTTTAATTAAATATCATAGTTTTATTTTTTTCTTGTTTGTTATTAATAAAGCATTATGAATTGAATGTGTGTCCTTTCCAGTTGACTTGTGAAAATGTTTTTTTTTTTATATTTATTTGGTACAAAAAACAGTTAAGCAACGTATCTAAGTACTAGGTAGTTATAATAACTATCAAGAAAGGAAAAAATATATTATAAGGTTATTGTAGAACCAACAACATTGTCCACATATTATATCCAAAAGATAGATTGATGAAGAACTTTTATAAACTACATATGTGTCTATGAAAACGTTTTAATCATATTGAAGGGTATTGTGTACAGAAATGCTCCAATGAACGATTTCGAGAACTACATCTCAGACGGAATATCTTCGTATCTGTATAATATAGTATTTATTAATACGCATCCATTATTAAAGGGACCTTTACCCGAAGTGCTAACTCCTCCAATTTTCATCGGATCAACTTATCCTCGAGTTGAAAACTTACTGACAACAAGTAATTAAGGTATTCTACCATTTCTGCACCTGGTACTCCACTCAAACCAATATACACTTAAAACCTTTAAGCCCAGGGCTGAAAGTTAAAATGATATTGGAATAGAACGGTAAAATAATGAACTAAGAAATGTTGTAAAGTACAAAATTTTACGCTCAGTATTCGACAGTATGATTTATATTGAGACGTTCTTTGAAGGTGAGAATAAAGGGGTGTAATAATGTCCAAAATAGGGAAATACAAAAGGGAATTTTCCTTCTTGGCACAGTAGGATAAATATCAGTATCCACTCGCAGAAGTAACAGTATCTACTCCATGCTACTTTGCATGAAGTATAAAGAACTATGTTTAACAACGATTTACCTACGTAGGTTGTGAATTTTGTGTTTTATTTAATTTTAAAATGAAATATTTCGTTAAAAAGGAATTTCAAGATTATTTACAATATTAGACTAGCAAATAAAAACAGTCTTAAAAGGACGAAAAACAGACATTAACGGATCAATGTGTGGACAGCATAAAACATAATTTATAAAAAAAACATGCCATACTAACACAAGTGACATGATCTCTGTTTCGATTAATGGTTTCGGGTTTGTGTTTTGTTTTGACTAAATATGACAAATTAATAAATAATAATGTCCTTGTAGAAAGAATTGTCTAAAATTGCAAAAAATACTATGATCGTAGTTAATTAATGGTAATAAAAACCCTACTGAATATATTTTAATTATGTCCTTTATCTGGGCAGTAGTCTAATAAACAACGGCGCTTCATTTTTATTCTCCCTCGGAAATGGCTTTTTGTTTTAGCTGTTCAAAGTGAATAATGACTATTATATTGAAGTCACTAAATAAGGCTTATTTGACAAAAAGATAACTTTTGTTTCAGTTCCCTCATTAATCATGATTTTCTTTCTCGTTTTTTATGCAGTTTCTCCACTTGACTTATCCCATGAGAGCGTTACGATAATAGTAATGTGACAAGAGTATTTTGTTAAGCGTATTATCAGTTTGAGAAACAAATTAAGTAATTCAGTATTTTTATTCACCACAAATTTGAAACACAAATATATTTAAATACATACATAACTACCTGAGTCCGCAACATTTATCCAAGAAGTCGTAGCCGTAATAGCAACAAGATTTAACTTACATCTAGCAGAAGGATCTAAAAGAAAAATTTCTCTTCAATCCATTTATCGCGAAAAGCAATTGCAAGACGTTATTTTATTTAACCCCTTCAATGCGCAAGGGGACAGTATTGTGACTGGAAATTTGTATTCCTGAGCAATTTTTTTTTTTTAGTTCAGTCTAACATAGACTTTAGTCTGGTGAATATTATCTGGTCTGATAAATTTATAAAAATAATTATTTTTGTAGTTAAAAAAGACACATAAAGTTATGTTATGATTACCGGTACTTCTAATTTTTAAGTGATGAGTAGGATATTATTCAGAATTTTTTTTAATGTACTTTTAATTATAAACGTAAAAGAAAATTATTGATAAAAACAATGTTTACCTACTTTGGCTTGATGTTGTCTCAGATTTTTCAATTTCAAACCAGGTTGGTAGCAACTGGTGTGACTTTACATACAAATGTGCGCTTTTTGGAACCGTGTCTGCTTTAAATTGGATAGAATTCGCTCAGAAATTCATATTTTATCTACTACAGAGTAAAATTCATATCTCAACGATACAATATCGTTGGTAAAAATAATCAAATCTGATTATAAAGCTGTCAACTCGACGTGTCGTTGCACAAGTGAAGGCTTACACAGAAAAGAAAGAAACCACATCAAAATTGGTTCAACCATACGCAAGATAATTGCGGACAAAAATACAGGTTCAACTGATTAAAAAATAAGATAGTATAAGTTTTAAACGGTATCGCACGTCATACATACAATTTACAGAATATAGGTACAATCAAAACGGCGCTTACTGCGGTGTTATAGCTAGAGGTAAAAAATTTGTAACCAAAAATTATATTGTAAAAGTTAATTTCAAGAAGGTCAATTTATTAAATATCGTTCAGACATATAACTGAACGATATTTTGTAAATTGACCTTGAGAGCAGTAAAAACAACCTCTAAATCCGCTGCAGGACAGAGGTATACAGCGAATTGCATTAAAAGTACTACCTACTTATTGCGGCCATATTGTGAAAATTATGGTAAAACGCAATTTTTCAATACTTTAATATTTTACCTCTACAATGTGTTCTAAAACTTGTAAATGGAACACTACATTGTCATGTTAAAAACCACAATTTTGACATCAGCGTGAATATTTCGACGAGCTCTACAGAAAACCATTACGTATTCATATTAGTCGTTTGCTATTTTCAAGCGAGCTCTTCGTTTGAAAATAAAGGTTATACAAAAATATTTCCCATTTAAGTGACGAGACGATGTCGTCCATCGGGAGATCGGCCATTTTGGTCGCCATGTTTTATCTAGCGAAACGAAAATGGCGTCGTTAGCAGGGCTACCAAATATCGTAAACCGCTCAATCTTTATCGGAGAACCGACATGTACCTACATAAGTGCGTTCTAGATCACCCACTATCACCTAGTATGGGATTCAGTTTTCGGAATATAGCGTGAGATTCTGATAGGAAAAGAAATGATTTATTTTTTGTGTTGCCTTCTATGGTACTTCTACTATAAGTACCGTCTACCTACATTGTTGTACCTCATTAGACGGATTGTGGCTTAAAACATCACGAGGGTTATGTTTAGTTTTAGATCTTCAAAACTTATTTTTTTAAGTACTTGGTCATTGCAATAACTATTAGTAACAGGCTTTAGTTAAAAGTGTAAAATCGAAACCTAAACAAAGGACGAGACGGTGTACATAAATTGACAATTAGAAGGGCGCCATCATTTGACTTAACAAGACAAACATACCTGTGCCTGCTGCCTGGATTCTGCTCCTTGATATAGTGGAAAGAACAGAACAAACAAAACGTGAGAGTTAGCGTTATCGCGACTATATGGTGCGATGCAAAAGAGATTCTATCTTGAGCTAGCATCGCAGTCGCGCGCCTATCGAACACGCGCTTGAATCGTGTCAAAACGTAGCAACCCCAAAACTCGAAGTGACAGCCCTAGCCAATAGCTCAGTAGGCCAGATATTCGAACAATAGATGCATTAGCAGCAATGCTGGGTTTTTGGCTGCAGGTTCGAGAAAGATCCATTGTACAAGATGATGTGTGGCTGGGATGCGCCAATTCGCAAAGCAATAAACAGCTGCAGGTTTCAGATGTATCTTACGATCAATTTCGGAAATTGTGTATTGGTTCGAATAATATATCCGGTGTTGTTACATTTTCCATCTTGTATTTAAGCATTTGGGTTTAATTCGAAAAAAGGAAATTTTACGCAAAAGATAAAAAAAACTTTGATAAACGTAATTATATTGTAGCTTTGATTGTAAATTAATCAGAAAAAAAATAACATAGCGTCTTTTTTAATAGTGGTATAAATTAAGAAAAAAATCCTTACATATCTAAGCAGAATAAAAACTCACATTTCCTTTTAACATGTTATATGCCAGATAAATTGACCTCTTCAGAGCTAATTTGCCTTTTGCATGATGCACGGTCATTTATTTGATGCATCCTCATTTGCAAGTTGGGATATTAAGCAGGTATGTGGGTCATCTCAACGTAATTACTTTAGCATAATAAAACAGACAGAAGCAGTAGACTCTTATTGCCACATATTAAAATATTCGTTAAATGCAACATATGAAATAACACTGCACGTCGGTTTTACTATGTATTTCTTATGCTCAAAAAAGACGTGTTAGTTACACTACTTAAAACTCGAGAACGAGTGGACTGATAATTATAATTTTATTTTTTTTGGATATGTCATGGACCCGCTAGGATAATAAACAAAACGTGGCTGGGGCGAGTACCATCAGCATGAGGCGAAACGAAGTTTGCCGGTAGTAATATAAAGTCATCATAAAAAATTTAAAAAAAATTAAAAAGAAAACATTTTCGACGATTGGTTGAGGACTAAGGCCCGATTGCGTGATCGATAGTTAACTAATGGTTAACAGTGGCCCAATCGTGAGGCTAAGTGCGGAAACCAGCCCGGCCAAACTAAATAATGGTTAACAGTCGTCACCAGCGGTTATACATGTACAATAATGTGTATTTAAATGAAATGTACCTCAAGCAAAGGTTTAAAATATCCATTTTGACATTGGGTAAAGTTTTTTTTTGTTAAAAACACGTTAAATATTTTAACACTTTTGCACTCAACGCGCAGTTGCACTCAATAGCTTCCCATTCAGTACAATATTCCTAGATCTAGCAAGTTGACTTGATACGTACGCTTTGAGATAGACTCTACTGAACATTTATCTCTAGTATGCTTGATGCAGTGCAGTGGTGGGAAGACGAGTGCCTGCGCTTTTGTTCTAATTACTTATCTAACGTAGTTTTCGTTCGGAAAAGTTGATTAAAATACTGGGTCAGTGTTCCTAAAATACACCGGAATGTAAATCAAAATTCTTTGTTAGAGATATAAAGTAGATCATTATCTTTATTGGTTGTCACAAATCTGTGTTTTTTTTCTTCTAATTAGGCCCTACGGGGCTCAAGCTCTCCCTAATTACATGGAGATATTCCCCTTTGTGAAAAACAGAGAGGACAGCTCGTTTAAAACAGATAGATCATAATAATTAAAATAGTGGTATTATTGAAACAAACAAACCGATAAAAGATAGGTACCTAAGCACTCCAAAAACAGTAAATTACTTAGTTTTAAACATACAAAAAAAATTAAAGACTGTTCCGAGTGAAAATAGTGACATTTAGATATGTATTCTGTCAGTCAAATAATGCTTGTACGTACACCTATTTTATTTTAATTGTATTCTGTATTTTCATTTATTATACTCCTAGCGGTCCCAGCGAACTTCGTTTCGCCTCCAGCCTAGTCATTTTAATAGTAATTATCATATTTGGGACAGAACAAAGCTAACAAAGTAGTAATCATGAAAATCGGTCTATCCGTTCTCGCGTTATAAGTGGTGTAACTTACACGACTTAAATTTATGTATACAACGTGTAAAAAATTAGCAATAAAAATTCAGGGTATCACTGACAAAATCTTATCATGAATATATTGTTGTAACTATTTCTAATCTTATCATGAAATCTGTACATTTTTTTGGTTATTTTTGTTCAATATAAAAGTAACTTAAGGTTGAACATTATGTTTACATTAAATATGCTGTTAATGTGTGCAGTGCCAACACACGGCTTTATCTCATGGAATTCACTTTTCGGATACACGTGTCGACTCATTTTAGGGCTGTAACCTTTTTTGACAAAAAATGTTACTCTTTTTGTTCTCAAACTATAATATTTTCAGTTACCTAATACTGCTCAAAAGATTAGTTATCACCTGAAGTATAGCCCGCTTAAATGTAATTTTTCACACGTTGTATACTAGCGATCGCAGCGAACATTTTTTTGGTATATGGACAGAATAGATACAAAGGTACCTACCCTGATGATATTATGAACAGGCTGATCTTAATTCCCCGTGTTCGGATGAAATGCATTGAGCCCGATGCAATATTGTCAAGCGGCACTTGTCCGCGTAATATCTGGCCGAGATTGGCTTTAAAATTGCAGCAAGATGGACAAAACATTTTGAGCCCGTAAATAAAAGTATTTTTCGACGGATTTTGCGTTGAATTGAACGCTTAAACTTTGTATTAAGAGAGTGTTTGCTTTAAGATTTTAAAATATTAGTCCTAAAAGTACTTTTTGCTACACTTAGGGCCTGTTTTACTATCTATTCTAATATTATAAAGTTGAAGAGCTTGTTTGTTAGTTTAAACGCTAATCTCAGAAACTACAGGACCGATTTTAAAAAAAATGTGATGGATAGCTTATTTATCGGGGAAGGCTTTATTTAGGCTATAAAACATCACGCTGCAACAGGAGCGAACTCAAAAAGCGCGGACGCAGTCGCGGAGGACCGCTAAAGGTAGAACGCGAAGTTGAGAACTCGCCTGCGGGGCATAGGGGTGCGGGGGGAGACGAGACAAGAGCGGGTTGCGTGAGAGGTGCGGGCGGTGCGGCTACACCCGCTCTCGCCTCCCCCCACACCCCTGTGCCCCGAAAGCGAAGTCTCAATAAACCAGTTTACCTATTAGTCCACATGTCGAACAGGTCCAAAACCCAGGTCACGTCGAAACTTCTTGGGATAGTCAATCTTGAAATTATTTGAACATCTCGGCGTCAGAAGTTGTATATTATTGCAATCATTTGAATAAATAAAGGCTTAGTGTCATTATCTAAATCTACTTTCAAAATCAAAATTTTGCGCTGTAGAAACATTGCTCCGTAAGAAAAATAGCAAAATTAATCCTTTTGTTATTATAACTGCAATCACTACGAAGTTATCTTTTTACTATCTGCCTTTGGTCATTACCGAACAGAAAATGAAATATGTTTATTGGCAGGAAACGGTAATTGCATTATTAAAACACCTTTATCCGAGTTTCAGACATTTGTGCGAAGTAATAAAACATGCAGCGAAATGAAAAATGAATTTCGCTTAACATTATTAAACATGATTGTTAAATTACTTTTTTCATTTCAGATACGAAAAGTACATTCTCTCTTGAGCAATAATCTTCTTAAGACAATAGTATTTTTTTTTAGTATCAGTTTTCTTCGAATACATACGACTTGATAACATTAGTTGCAGCTTTAATTAGGAACGGCTCAAATTGAATATAAGCTTGTGGCTCGAACGCGATCACTCAAACCAATTCTAATTCTGACTACTTCGAAGTTATAACGAATCATGAAATTCATTCAAACAATAACGCCGATAGTCCACTTACGCATTCACATAACAAGAATGCAACTATCACATTGTCATTTAGCTATATGTATGTTACAGTCAAAACTCATAGCCGGTCAAAACCACTTTTGACTGCAAAAATCAGTCAATATTGGTTTTGACCGATGTCTTTAGTCAATATATTGTTTTAAACTTTCATGGTCACTAACATTAGAATAGCTAGATACGGGATTGCTACCATGTACCTTATTATTTATGAGCTTCCGATATTTCGGCACTGTTGCAAGCGCCATGATCACGGAGTAACTGAAGAGAACTTGCGGGTGGGTTGTTATTGGCAGACATATCGGTCTACCCTCCTTCGAAGTCGTTATGCTATGTTAGGCTATGAGTTTTGACTGTAACATGTATATGTATATGTTAGAGCGAGACAAAGCATATACGATTCGATTGCACCATGCGAGCGTTGCTTTACTACATAACAGCGTAAGCGTAGATAAACCGAGAACGTGGAACGTACGAAGTGCCATCGTTCATGAAAAGTAAAAGCGATCGTCAAACAGTGCCGTTCAGGGGTGTGTTTACGCCGTATTCGTTAGAAGGATCGCTCTCTTTCCTGTCATCGTGTAAACCAACAACAAATAGTTGGTTTTTGCGGGGAATATTTCAAGAGCGGGTTATTACTGAGGCCAGGGAGCGTTACTAATCGCTGTAAACACTCCAGGGCTGCTCGCCGACGCCATTTCTCAAGCGTAACCTTGACTTGGCCAAAGAATTACGTCAAAAGAAGTTTCTTTTTAACGCTTTTTTTAATAAATACTTTGCCTTTCATTTTGCCCAGATCACACGATAGTCCATTGATTTTATCTAGAGCATAATATGGTCTGTCCTCGGATACTCAATATTGATTGATCACTAATCAAATAGATAGCTTACGCTATAGTACCAGGTACTAGACTCTTTTACTCCTATACTACCTATACTGTAAATAAAGCTAACTTACGTTGCACTACCAGTTATAGTACCTAAAAAATATAACAGTATCTCACAAAATATCATTGTAAATTATAGCCTATGTGCTATTCCAATGTGTATCTACGCCATATTTTTGTTATATTTCTTATATCAATTGAGTAAATAATTTTTAAAGTGAATGAGTATCTAAAATACATCCATCCTCACAAATTTTCGCCTTTATAATATTAGCAGTTTTTACTAGTAGGATGTCCGCCAAACGTTACAGACAGTAGTTAGTCTGTTTAAAAGTTTGAAGATATAGGTATTTTTAGATTAGGTATTTTTTTATAACAAAGCTTACTGCATCTAAAAAAAGTTCATTCGAAGTTATAGAACGACTAAGCCTTATTATTTTCTAGATACGTCAATAGTTGCTTTGTTCAGCTACTTTAGCCGTGCCGAAGTTTGAGAAAAGTCCTTTTCGTTATGACTCCACGCCAAGTAGTACCTACTCTTCAGCGCTCTGTAATTATTTGATTAGGAAAAAGTAGGAGGTAATAAATACAATGTGGATTTTCGAACAAAACAGAATTTACATCCCTTCAAAAAGCTTGAAGCAGCACAATTTGAGCCGACAATTTATTGTTTACTTTTCAGTCACAACAACTCAACTTTAAATCTTTGGCCGCTACCTCATTTCATTTCTCCGCTTTCTTGCAAAGGGTGAAAATGTTCGCGGAGCAAAATCCTGAGTATTCGCGCTCCAATTTTGTCGCTCTATGCCTTGCCAATATTTTTATCAGAGAATAAATACAACATAAAAATATCCAACGAGACATCCACTGGAGGCTCTGAATATTCCATTGTGCAATACATTTTCGCTTTACAGAAAGCTATTTCGAATATTAGCCGGAGTAGGGCTGTGGTTTCGCGTTGGTCCCTTTTTGGGGCTGGTTATATGTGGGTAGAATATTTTGGTTTTATTCTTCCTGATTCCGTTCGCACTCACATAGATTTTACGAGAATTGGAGCTTAAAAAGTGACCAATATTAGAAATATTATTTTTATTTCATTGCTGTTAAATTAAATTAAATGAGCGTACATGATAACGAATACTTCTAAGACTCTTTGAGTTAATCAATGAAAATATTTTACCTGTTTGCCTTAAATGATTTTATCTATCTATCAAACCATTACGGCAACACCTTTCTACCATCTTTTTCAGTTATTAATTCCAGTTTTAAGCCAAACTAAACATTATAATTTGGTTGCAAAACTAAAATATTGACACCTAAAGCTCAAAGTAACCAGCTAATGCTGTCAAGGAAGAACTTTGAAAATGTACGTTTCTTGGCGAAGAGAGCTAAGAGCCTTCCAGGGATTAAATAAATAATGTATCTGACACTTCTGGGGCGGAGCAAGAGCAAACGTACGCACTCGCCGGTTTTACATAAATATTAATCGAGTTTATGACTAACACATTAATAATTTAACGGCTTAAAAATACATCGTTCCCTTTCTCACTTACGCCTTTTTTATGACTTTTGGGGTTCGTTGGGTAAATATAAAATATTTTTTTGAAAGCAAGCCACAAACACAATTGAATAGCAATGAAATGACAAATGAACAAAAAGGCACAACATAAAACAAAGCGCGGCTGAGACAGACTGAAGCTGAACCAGAAGCGATTATGGAATATGAATGTAAATGTACATTACATTACATTGGTAGTTTTGAAACACCTTTAATGAAAGGTGTTTCAAAACAATTATTACAACAATTATTTAGAACAATTTATGAAATATGACTCTCCATAGAAATCAGACGGATCACGTTGCTGATGTAGTTTATGTGGGAAATAAAACAAAACATAAGTTTTTCAACCTATGTTTCTCCCTAGAAACTTTCTCCTGAAAGTTGATTTGTTACTGATTCCGAGAAGTTTTTGATTCCGAAAATTCAACAACTTTTAAAAGTGCCTACATAAACAAAAAAATAAACAATGCGTCCCAGTATCGAGGCTCCTGCTGAAAATCAGCGTCATGATAAACATTACACATGGTTATCACGACTAGTGCTGAGCGGGAGCCTTTTTGATACCTACACAATCATGTTTTTTTATATATTTTTTTATTATGTCTGTATTGTTGTGTGTCAAATAAATGTTTCTTTCTTTCTTTCTATCAATGTTGTAGAATTACCATACTAACTTTTGGATAGGATCATTCAACGTATATTTGCTCGATGAGCGCATAACTTGGTTGGAAAACTATAACGTGTTTGATTTGTGAAACGGTGTTACTATTAATTTAATGCATACAAACGATCAATAAAATTCAATCTAAAAACGAAAGCACTTAATAAGTAAAGAAGCAGTTGACTTTCAAACCGAATCAAATTGAAATAGGGTTATATTTTTAGGATTTCAGAAACGTCTTGCATGAATTCGGTGTGATAATCTAAAAACTAGTAAATCTCATTCCAATAGTTCAAGGTAATAAATATCACCTTCTAAGACGATTTAAAATTCATCGAGTGAGTTCAAAAACCTTTCCAAGCGATAAAAGAAACTGAATGAAGTCTCGTTCGAATCTAATCAGAGTTGAATAAGATAAATGTAACAGCTAATAAAAAATGTTACTGATATTCTTACTTGTAATATTAAATTATTATCTGTGTATTTCTATAAAAACACATTGGATTTCTTGCCCGAAGTTAAAAACACATCCCGTTTTTAACATTCAGCCCATGGATTTATTAAAAACATAATTTTGGTAGCGGCATTTTATCAATTTTTTATTGTTTCAAAACACGGATAAAATATCACCTTCTGAAAATTAAACCTAGCTAAATCGATTTATCGCTTCCGAACGCATACTAAATTTCATAAAAAATATTGTAGCCATTCCCGGGATATAATATACAAGATGTTATTATAATACGAGAAATTGCTCGTTTAAATGTAGGATTTGGGTTCAATATTTGTGTATCAAATAAATACATTTTTGAAAACAATAACGTATCTTTCGGGTTTAGTATGTTTATTCGTATGTCGTTAAAGCATTATAACATCAATTGTGGTTACCTCTCTATAACTACGTTCAAATTATTCAGGGCTAAAATTATAATTGCTGTTTGCACCATAGTTTAATCCTACGGGCCCGTGGAGCTAAGATATTCATGTGTAACTGCGACCCAAAATGGGCCTGAATAGTACAACTATAACGAAATATTCTTAAGTAAGTAAGCTTTAACCTGATAATACTGTAATTATGCTAGCATTAATGCAATGACTTAGGTAGGCAGACCAAACGATTTCCAAAAATGATGGTTCGAGATACCGTTCATTTCAGATACTCGTAGCTAAATATTAATTACTTACCCATGAATTCACTTTTTTTAATAAACTTTCTGCTCAAATTGTGCGAAATTATAAATTAAGAAAATTTAAAATTATAAATTAAGAATATTAAATATAAGAAATTATAAATATATAGCGTTATAAATATTCAATATTACAAGTGTTTTTCAGTACACATTTAATAAGTTCGTTACGCGATACGCAAATAAATTTTACAGCTGTATTTTTGCAGGTTGTACTTTTCAGTACCTACCTTTCGATATTGGGATTGGTGTATAAATAAATGTTCACCGCGTCATGACTAACAAGATATTCCATAGTTTCAGATAAAACCCGATGACACAGAAATTTAAAAGGGGGTATCCCTAAGGAAAGGGGGTGACTATGACTGGGTGGAAACAGTGCAGTCTGATTTATGTCAGTTCAGTCACCTATCATAAATTCATAGAATGTACCTATTTTTATAACTGAAACGTAAACTGGAACATTTGATTTAAGACTCAAGCTCGTCTGATTTTACTGGATTAGAAGCATTTTTAGGAGTATTTCTATTTGTTACTTTTTGGTAAAAAGGTCTTTCTGCGCCTTCAATGCATGATTAAGGCCCGGTTGCTGTCATGTTTGTCATTACCAGCGGTTGAACATTTCCAATTGTGCATCTTTTGAAGAAAGAAATCCTAAAACAAATCATCTAAATAGCCATTCTGACATTTGTTTAAAGTATTTTTACTTCAAAGCACACAGAAACGTAAATATTTAACCTGCACCAACGTCATATAACCATTAGTTGAGTTGACTCTATCACGATATCGGCCCTGTTATTATTTAACCTGTCATCAAAAAACGAGCAACTGTCATTTTTTTACCACATGAATTTTAACCATTTGTTCAGTTAGACTACTTAAAACACTTGTTGCAAAAAATGCGATAATATTATCGTATCCAACTTATGGTAATATCGAGAGCGGGTCTCAGGGGAGCAGTGAATGATTGATTCGCCCCCAACTGTCTGATAACCGATAACGCTGACTTATGCGAATGCAGACATATCGGCCTACGTGCGAATAAATGGCATTCGCAACGCCGTTAGGGCCGCTTCCCATGGAGACATCTCGTATTTAGCAGGATGCCGTTTAGTAGGTAGCATACGGGTTTAAATGCTTATATTCATACGGATATACTGTGTGCAGTGACCCACAAAAAAAACGATACCTCTTTACTACCGATCCAGTTTGCCAGTTCTACTTCTAAAATGACAGTATGCACAAACACGGTTACCATGGCAACGCTGTGAAAGATAGGAATATACAGCGCGTCGCTTTATCGGTAAATGCAACCGAGATAGACTGTCGACAGGACTCAGTTGACGGACAACCGTACCTGCAAGAAACTGCCGAGTGAACGCACCAAAGATTTCTGCGGACTCCAGTAATGCAGTGATCCCGCAGAACTGGACTGCCGTGAGAAACGGCCCTTAGTCTACCCACGTATAAGAATGCGGCAGCGATTAGAGTTTTGCATAACGCATGCAATGAGGGCTAACGCGTATAAATTCGCCGCTAGGGGCGCTTTTGTAGAGTGAGGTCTCCGAAATGTCAAATGTCACTGTTTGTGGGTTAGATGTGTAGCCCCATTGCGTAGGCGGACGACTAACGGCGTAACAGCGTTACAGATTTACGCAGTGCTGCATGAGTTTCGCATACTGCATTCGAATAAGTGGACTAATGGCGTTAGTGACAATGGAGAGAAAATGTACAAATCAAACCGATTATCCTCTACTACTACTAATTAAATTAAAAACTAACATAAAACTCCTCATTTTTGAAGACGGTTGGAAAAGATTGCGCAGCAATTAAAAGCAGCTGTGAGTTGCGATATTATTTCACAATTAAATAGTAATTAATTTAAAAAGGAACATATTTTGACTGGTAATTGGATCTTGTATTAATTAAAATCTAGTAAAATGAAAAGTAAATAATATGCTAGATAGTTTATTGAGCCAACATTCAGATCGGAACGCAACCGTTTACTACGAAAAAACCCACGAGTAAGAAATAAGAATCTTTAAACGTTGAGTTCAAATAAAATCAATAGCTCAACCCGGTCTTGGTCGGGAATCTACAACTTTTCCTTTTTTTTAATTTGAGCCAGAAAAGTTTTACTTGTCAAGTTCCCCGTTCAATCAAAGTTTTGACGTTAGCGAATAGCTAAGTTTCGAGAGGTTTCGAGCTAGAACTTTAAAAAAGCTCCAACGTCAGCTTAATTTGAAGTTATGGTTAGCTTTCAAGCTCTTTGTTATACTGGTGTAAAGAGGGGTGCACACAATTTTTACTGTATTAATTAAAAATAGTATTCGTAAAAGAAGGCAATTCAATATGTTGCCAAAAATCAATTAGGTAACCTACTATTGTTTCGAGCTAAGTGCAAAGTGAGCTCGAAGCCATGGTATTATTGATTTCTCAAACTAAATACATAGGTACATCCTGAACAGTTAACTTACATTTAGTTTATTAATATCTTTAAGGTACATGCGGGTACATAATACATTTTATAAATAGCATTTTAAATATTTCACTGTCATAATCGAAGCTTAATGTTGCTATCTCATTTTTTTTAGAAATAAAACTAAAATCAAACGACACTAATAATCTGCACCAGTGCAGGCTCTGACTATCTTACATACTCCATACTTACTCAATTATAAGACACACTTTACTTTTTAAACTTAACGTAATATTATCAGTAAAATATAAGTTTCCAAGTCCCAACTATTGCAGGTCTAGGAACTCTTGAGTACAAACCTGCAAATCAAATCGTTGCACTTGAGACCTAAAACCTAACGCGCTAAGGCATAAGTACGATTACTTTACTATATTTTCACCTGACTGCATCTTCTCGTTAGTTGAAATGCTGTTTGAGAGCTGCAAGTTGCTCTCCAGTGTAAGTTTACTAGTTTTCAATAGTGTTGCCGTGTTATTATACAGGGTATAGATTTCAATCTGTGCAGTACTTACTGAGATGATTTTATATCTTATACTGACCACGAATCAGGTTTTTTTTTAATTTAAGTACTTAAATAATTTCCACAATTTCCAGGTTTTGATAATTTTGTGTCACTTTCGCAAAAAATTGCGGAAAAATGTTGCAGCGCGGTTCACGCACACATAGTTTAGTTGTATCGAAAATTTCGTGAAAGCAACTTGTTTCCATGTGTTTTTGCGAAAATGACGCAAAACTATTCAAAATTTGTAGTTATTTACAAATAAAAAAAAAATTTTTCATGATTTGTGGTCAGATAAGGTATAGAATCACTTTGTCAGTACTAATAAAAAAAAAGTAAAGTGCTGCAGTATAAAAAATAAAGTACTGCACAGATTGTAATCTACACCCTGTATTAGGTAACCAATAATATCGAGACGCGATGTCCCACTCATAACAAGTTACATTGCTGTTTATACACAAGAAAGTAAGCACAACAAACTACTATTTAGTCTATTTTTAAGTATTTTTCATAGGAAATAGATACGGGCAATCCAAAACGATTTTAGCCGACTTCAAGGAGGTTATGTACTGTAATTTTGTACACAAATAATATAGAATGTCAACGAATGCACCGGAAAACAAGCACAAGTGAAAAGTAATATATTAAACAATAGGAGAAACCTCACAGCGTAGTTATCAGGCCTCGTTAAGGAGTGTAATAGTTAGTTTATTCCCGACTAGCCGACATGCATAAAACAATCAATAAATGAGATATATTCAATATCGTTCCTTTTAAACGCTCTAGTTCCGATAAACCCACTAACTAAAAACCGTAACATCACTAGCCCCCCACAACCAAGAATTCCCTGTTCCGAACTCAACAGAACTCGCTTTCGTCCACTTTGTTATCTGCGGAATAAAACGCGATGTTGGAGATCGTAAGTTTTGATGGCGCCGAAAATGGGATATGAAACTTGGACATGATTATTTTCACACTCTCAATTCTCAAGATTTGCCCAAGAGTCGTTGTGAGTTACTTCTATCGTAGATAGTAAATATGCAAAGCTAGTGAGATAGTTATTCGACTGGTGAACTCGGTTTTTGTGTATAGCCAGCAAGTTTGTATAAACGGCATCTTATTTTTCTAAAAAAGTATTTCAACTTGAAAGTACTTAGAGAAACAATTGTGTTTATATTTATCTTGCTTCTATTAGAGCCATTGTGATCGATGGTTAACTCAACTAATGGATAAATGTCGTTACCAGCGGTTGAACATTTCAAAACCTTAACCAATGGTTATAAAAATAACCATTATGACATGTAGTTAATTTTTGATAAAAGCACGCGCAATAGTCATTATTCAACCACTGGTAGCAACTCTTAATCATCACGAAACCGGCCCTTAACCAAATAGAAATGTGGGGAATACAGAGATGGCAATTGGATTCTTGCAGCTACAGTCTATATTATTTTAGACTCTTTTTCTTTTTTTTTCTTTTCTGTTATTTTTTAAAAATATTTTGGTGCTGAATAAACGTTTTTTCTTTCTTTCTTTCTTTAATCGTACGGCTTATGTCGAACAGAACTGCCCCTTAACAGACTATGCGCAGCGGTGAGAGGGTCGCATTTTAAAGCGACGGCTGCGCCGGAGATCCCGGGTTCGATTCCCGGGTCGGGCCAAAAATATATACCTGGGTTTTTCTGTTCAGAAATTCTCAGGGAAGCCCGGAGTTTGGAAGTTGGCGGTGTTTCACCCCCGTGCTTCGGAAAGCACGTTAAGCCGTTGGTCCTGCGCCTGATCTCTCTGCGGTCGTGTCAGATTGCTGTCCCATCGGGCTATGAGAGTGAACGGAATAGAGAGTGCACCTGTGTTTGCGCACACACTTGTGCACTATAATATGTCCCGCGCAGTCGGTTAGTCGTTGTGACTGGCCACCGTAGTCGAAATCGGCTAGGGGGACTTTTTATTATTATTATTATTATAGCACTCCAATGTTTCACACTCACATCTTCTAAACTTTAACCACAGAATATAATAATTGTAGGTAGGTACAACATCTTCAACCTTTGCATTCCTCATTCAAAGCGCGGCACTGCACGGCGCGACACAAAGCGTCAAATTATTCTTTTAGTGATTTTGTATGGAGTATGTCGCATTACGGCGGCGCTGCACTGCGCGTCGCAGCACAGTTTTTACAAGAGAATATTTTGACGCGCAGCGCCGTGACGCGCCGTGCCGCGCAAATGCGTTCCAACCTTTATTCTCCTTTCTCACTCTCATTCTTTCATCTCTTACTCCGTACGGTCCATTCCACGCCTATATGTTCCTATATCCTACATAACTAAACTAAAAAAGACTGTTCTATACAAAGACAAGCTGCACTAGTAGCAAAACCATTTTTTTATGAAGCAACTTAAGTTATACAGAAGTTATTGAAAGCTGTAAAACTTATAGACACAAACAAATTACAAATGTTTTTTCGATTTTGTGCAAGACTTGAGCAAACAAAACAAATAATAGGAATACAAACATCGTCTTACAGAATGGACTTGAAAACACTGAATTCCCGGTCTCTTTGCAGGATTACTGAAGTACCCCCTTACTTTTTTATCAAGCGTCCTTATGAAATCTTTGTTGTACGTTACATACAGAGCTCTTTAGAGGACATGAAGAGGGTGCCTCAGTGCAACGTACAAAATGAGAAAAAAATGTGTTGACGTTCAAAACTAAACCTTAACCGTAAAAAATAAATAAACGTTAAATGTATAAGAACGAATATGAAGAAGTTCTCAAGTTTTGATTTGACGACTCTTAAAAAAATATTTGAAAGATAAAAGGAAAGCATTTTAACCCTCTTTTGCTCATTCAACAAAAGCAGACAATATAACAAATAAGATACAAAATATGATGAAGAAGTAGGTCTTCAGTATATTTTTATTTTATATAATGCATTTTTTAGTTTCATTTAAATAAATGTATGATAGAATAAATGTCTAATAAATGTATAATAGAATGAAATCATATAATATTTTTTGACATGATAAAAAAATATAGTAAGTAAGTAAAAAGCGTTCACTCATTTACATTCACCTAACTAAAGGGTTGAAAACGCGCCCAGTCAGCATAAGCCATGGCAGCTAGACCACGACACTGGTGTTTGTTAATATTTTTCATCTCTCCTGTTCGGAAAATAGCACTTTCCTGTGTAGATAGCCGGGTGGAAAATAGCTTATCCATCCCTAGGGTGGAAAGTAATTTAGTTTTAATTGGCATGGTATAGAGTCAAGGCATGCAGTCAAAGCTTGGATCAAAGATAATTGAGTCACATCATATTATAAAAATAATAAACATTTATGCTTAGCTATACATTGAAAAACATGTTTATTATGATCGTTGATATAAAAAGTATTCTATTGATTCAATCTATAATTAAAAAATACATTTACTAATCTGTGATTAAAATATTCGACTTCCGGCCATAATACCAAGATGACACTTTTTTTTTACATTGTCAGTGTCATTTTTCTTTTTGAACTCTATGCCTACTTTTTTTAAATTTTGACAATTATTATCTGTGGGAAAAATTCAATCGATATTTTTTACAAGGATTTTGATTATTTCGTATCGTCTGCATTTTCGTACTGTTTTCATGTATTCGTGTCGTTATTCTTTCTAATCATGTTAGATGTTTGGAGAACTGTAAATTAACTGTTTTTTTGTGCAAAAACTTGAGTTTTCCTTTCTCGCTGTACTACATAATACCTGACCATGACATCTACAACCGCTATTGTAAATTTAATGTTTTTCCTCACAGTCGAAATGAAAAATAGTATGTTTAACTCAGGTGAAAGCACCATTTCACTCCCGAATTATTGGCGCTCTCACTTCGTTCGAGCGCCAGAAACATCTCGAGTGAAATGGGTCGCTTTCTCCCCTTGTATAACAATCTACTATTGGTTGTTGCATTTTTTCCTTATCCTAAAAATATTCTCATGCATGATTTGTAAAGAGTTTAGTACTTTATCACACTAAATATAAAACTGAAGTGGTATTCAACGAAAGCAATAATTATTTTCACCAAATCTGGAAACCAATTCGACTATACTTAATACTATAATATAATAGCAGTTCATGTTACAAATACGTGATGTATTAGCGCGGGGGGCTTATTCTGTGGACTTTTTCGATTGTTCTTAACTAATGTAATATTGTGTTATTACTGTCGGTTTCTCGCAGCTTCATGTTTTGAATTTTCCGTACCTACCTTTTGACAGAATTATTTCCTAATCGTAATGTAGTTTAATCTACGTATATATCAAAAAATGTCAATAATGGCAGTATTAAAATGTTGAGCTTCAAATCTTTTTGAGTTTGAATTCATAAATAGAATGAGTAAGCATGGCAGCTTTAGCTTTTAGCTAAAATACGTAAAACGTATTACATAGTAGGGTCTCAGAATCAAAACTGACTGCGGCGATGGTGGTCGGGACAAATTGAAAGCCGACGCCGGGGAATTGGCTTGTCTTACGCTGATGAGTTCTAGGCTTTGCTACATAAGGCCGTAAGTATTCAGGTTGAAATATCTATACTAATATTATAAAGCTGAAGAGTTTGTTTGTTTGTTTGTTTGTTTGAACGCGCTAATCTCCGAAACTACTGGTTCGAATTGAATAATTCTTTTTGTGTTGGATAGTCCAGTTATCGAGGAAGGCTATAGGCTATATAACATCACGCTACGACCAATAGGAGCAAAGATATAGTGGTAAATGTGTAAAAAACGGGAGAAAGAAGTCACTATTCCACGCGGACGAAGTCGCGGGCAAAAGCTAGTTACTAATAAAACAAAGTTACGAATAGCTTTGAACCCAATGGTAACGCGATAGACATAGCCATTTTATTTAATAAACATATATTACCAATAAAACCTAGTTAGCTTCGAACCCAATGGTTACGCGATAGCCATAGGCAGCCATTTTATTTGTAAACATACATATAAAAGGAGGTTCTGATTTTGATTTGTATGATTGTGTGTATGTTTGTCCGCGATTATCTCACGTTTGGCTGAACCGATTTCGATGTGGTTTCAGAAAAGTAGTATCTACAAAGACTATTTTAGTTCAATCAATTATATTCTAACTTATACTCCGAAAAAAAACATACTAAAAGAACTAAACGGTGCATGATCTCAACCTAAACGGATAGCATGAGTCTGCGCACGCACATCTTGCACCTAATGCGTTATGTTATTTTATTTAAGTTTTTTTTTATTTTATTTTAAGGAAGCCCATTTTTTTCTATAAAAGCCAGACATGTATGAGTTGGATGGTATGTTATGTAAGCTCAAGGTTCATAAAACCTATATTTTGCTAGGAAATCCCTAAATATTCGAATTTAGCTTCTATTCAATAAACGTCAAATTGCCACAAGCTATTTTTAGATATTTTTCGCGCAAGCAAATTGCTTGGGAATTCAAGTCACGTCTTCAAATGTACGATTATGACTCAATTAGAGTCAGCTATTGCCCGTTTAGTAACCGGCGGGGAACGCGGAAAAGACCTCATACCTGGAGATTTAATTCTACCTTCCTATATAATACGGCTTTGCAGTAATAAGGTCGTATTCCGAAGACTATTTTGCAGTGCATTCATTTGCACATACCTATTATGTTAAAAAGGTGTCACAAAAACTCCCGTTGCAAATAAAATAACGGCTAAATTGATTTCAAAGATTTGAAAGAATTTGACTTTAAACATATATATTATTTGTACAATAGTTGATAGCGGTATAAACCAATTTCATTTTGTACCGCTTCGTAGGAAATGGTCTCTAGAACAAAGGTGACACAGGGTAATTTCCTAGGCCATTTCCTCTCCCTTGATAAAATTGCATGTAGGTACAGAGACATGACAAAGTAGCACTGATTTATTATTTAGCATAAATATTGTTGAAACATTTAACTGTGATATAGTTTTAATTTCTTGAAGATAAAGTAGTTTTGAAAAATTGTATAGCTATCATGAAATTGGCAGGAGTGGAGAACCTTCCTATAGACCCTAAGCTTCAAAACACACACAATCGTAAATATTCAACCGTTGGTAACGTATCTTTACAAGAACTTTCGATGAAGAAATTGGGCCTAAGTCCCTAAAGATGAAGTACACAATTCGATCATCATCATCATGTTTTTAGGGTTCCGTGCCTCAAAAGGAAAAAACGGAACCCTTATAGGATCACTTTGTTGTCCGTCTGTCCGTCCGTCTGTCAAGACCCTTTTTCTCAGGAACGCGTGGAGGTATGAAGCTGAAATTTATATCAATTACTCAGGTCTACTGTCCCTTGAAGCTGTGAAAAAATCAAACTTCTAAGCCAACGCAATCAAAAGATACAGCCGTTTATGCCGCAAATTTTCGACACTTGCAAGGGAATCAAAACCTACAGGGTGCTTCCCGTGAACTCAGAATCTTGAAATTTGGTACGAAGCAACGTCTTATAGCATAGATAAAGGAAAAATTACGAAAACCATAAATTTTTAGTAACATCACATAATATATATTTTTTAATAATTTTAAACTTACTACCCATTTCCTCATAACTTTGTAAACCTCGCAGGTTTGTACGGAACCCTCGGTGCGCGAGTCCGACTCGCACTTGGCCGGTTTTTTTTATAAGGTCCCTACTTAAAATACACATTTTAAAATTAAAACACGCCTTTGTACTAGTATTTCACTGACAAGTAACTCCTGAATTACTTTGCATTACAAACTGTGGAGAGCAAAAGTTAGAACTTAACAAGCGATAAAATCGTATTAAAGATGGATTATGAAAGAAACGTAGACTTGATATTTTGTAGGCCACTTAATTTCAAAGGAAAAGTTACGAATCTGAGGAATTAGACAACGCTTTGTGGGATTTTAGTCGATAAAAATGTTAGAAAGAAAATCCTTAAAATATATTTAAACGTGAGATATACGACGTTAAGATACGCAAAATCAATGTTAAAGCCTAGAAATAAATGCTTAAGGAAAAAAATCACATTAAATAGGAACATCCTATAAAATAAAATCAACAAATATCCCAAATAGGTTAGAACTAATACTATACACTTACCTTACCCGATGATCTTGCATGTCTGCAAACAGGAACCAGGATTCATGATGAACCACCATAGGAATCATGAGCATCTAAAAAACATAAACCATTATGCATTACTTGTTAAATCATACATCGTAAATAAAGAGATAAGAGTAATTATCATTAGGGTTCAAAAGACTTTTTTTTCACAATCACATTACCTTTATTAGGCGTAGAAATCATCATCATCATCATCATCAATGACAGCCAAAGGACGTCCACTGCTGAACATAGGCCTCCCCCACTGCACTCTACGCGCATACAACGCGTAGACTTAGAATAAAAGAAGCCCACGTTACATTTCAAGTAGTCTATTCAACATTTTAGTATTTCACTTGAAGTTAAACAAAAAAAAATATTTCAATTATTTCCTGTCGGAAATTATTACAATATTAAATTGCATTACCTACGATTATTACGGTAACAATTCACAAACTCATGAAGCTAAAGGGTAGAAAATTCATGAAGATCATGCTTACGTTCAAAGTCTTTAGGAGTTTTATTTTAAGTTCTACGAGATTAAAAACCTACTAATGTACGTATGTTAACTTTATAAAGCCGAGGACACAATATAAGCGCGGCTTAGGAATCCTTATAAAATAGCGTCAATTATTACTTTAGCGTCAAGTATTACCATGTTACTACTCCTATTACAGGCTCAATTTTAAGGTACGTTCAAAGGAAATAAAAACACAATTACTTACTTGGCAGTGCTGCGAAGACGGCTTTTACACTTCATTAAATATCACACGCACACACACAAACACATTTTAAGTACACACACATACACAATATTCACTTTTTGATAGTCACCAAGTTTAAATGCACTCTCAGGAATGAAACTCCAAATACACTTTACCACACTTATTGTCACCATAGTATTTTCAAACATTTATTATTCATTTGACCTACTTTTACAAATGTTAAACCAAGACTTAATTCTATCATTACAAAAATGGCGTCAGTAGGCGGATATCCGTTTTATTATTAACAAGCTGTTTTTTCGGATATCCGCTTAGAATATAATATTTAATTAAACACAATTATAAGCGTTTATCCGTTGAGTTATAACATTTTCTAATTTTTAAGATTAACTGGATTTTTCGAGATGTTAAATTTGTGTACTTTGGATAAAAAATTCTAATCAAGTAAACTGTGGTAAAGGAATAAATTAAAAAATAAAGAAAATATTGCGACATGAAAATAATATTGTTGTTTGACGACAACCACGGTTTTTAGGTAACTTTAATAATCATAAACAAGACAGAAACGTATGAATTGCTTTGAGGAATTCCAATAAATACATAAAATAAAATTACTGATCTTGAAAGCCAGTAGGTGAAACAGATGAACAAAAAATATTCCGAGTTTCTTTAGACAACATCTGCAAACGTTATTTATGTTCTTATAAGGAAAAAGATCAGAGATTAATACAAAAATATGAATTGGTTTCCGGCGATCAAAGATCGCTTGGTGTTTTTATATAGATGCCTATTTATTCACAAATTACATACTTTGTATGTAGGTACACATACATACACATGATAGAATAATACGTAACGTCGTTGCAGCATATTTACAAATGTTGTTACGATGAAAAAGCGGCCCGTAATGGATGGAATATCCAACATTTTTATATGGGCATTTCTACAGAAACGACTGATTGACCTACTGGAGCAAAAAAACTACCTTTAAAATTGAATATTGTGTCTCAAAAAAATCACACGTATTTATAAAACTCTTAGCCTGATGGAGAGCATATCAAGAAGACCACCAGGTTGTACATATGGCTTTAAAAAAATCTGGAAGTTCAAAAACGGGCAGAATTTGGCCTAAAATGGAGTGTCCGATTCCCAGAATTTACTCGTTTTTGTTTCATAACTTTTAAAATAATGACTTACTCATTATTATTTCTACATTCCTGTAACAAGGGATAAATAATGAAGCCATAACAGTGTTTATATTGATTCTGAATCCTTTAGTTTTGATACAGTGATACATTAAAATATTGTCCGAGGGGTGTACCTCAATTCGGTGAAATTTACTTTTATTTACCTATAGCACTATCTACGCTTATTAGAAACGGTTACTTTGGATTCCCGCCATCTTACCGTTGCGCCCGAGCGGCCGAGCACTATAGACGGGGGACTTGTTGCGTTGAGGAGCAATTTTCAGAGGTTTGAAATCATTCGGTGTTTTTGGTTTAGGGTAATTTCTCAAATCGGTGTGCCACTTAAATTATGTTTCTGAAGTATTTTTGGAGATTTGTGCTAACATTATTAAGTGTTTAACTGCATTTTGCCGTTACATTTAGTTAAAATTACTGTTACTCATAATATTTTTGAGTAATTTTATGTATTGTGATATTTTCTCAATTCCGTGGATCTCAATTCCGCTGGAAAATGGGCACCGAATTGAGATTTTACTGTGATAATATGAATTTTGCTAATAGGAACTATTCATTTATATCATAAAACGATTCTGCTGGAGATTGAATAGAAATAGAAATATCTTTATTGGCTTTTGAAGAAGGTTACATTTTATGGTCTTATAATTAGGTTTTGGTTCTCATCTTCAGCAGACAAATGTTGCATGCAAATATGTTAATGTCGTAACTAATTCAATTTATATGTCAAAGTTAAGATTCAATTAATAATTCATATTGTGTATGGAACTGTCTTATATTTTCTAAGATTTAGGCAAATTTTAGTAAAACTCTCTCTCTCACAATCCAATAAACAGATTAAAAAAGTGTAGACACAAAACTACTTCTTTTTAAACTTAAGAGCTTGGCTCTTGTCGGTGGAGCAATTGCCATTATTTTCGTTTTTTTGCCTTTTTCTTGTCATCCTGGTATGGCATGACATTTACTTTTTCCCTTACTTGGTCAAAATAACTTCTCCTAGGTCTTCTTCATCCCCTCATTCCTTCCACTTTAAAAAATTTCAGATAGGCAAAATAAATGAATTGACGGTTTTATGTATTAATGGCAATAAATAGAGCAATAAAAATACACTTAAACAAAGACCTATCCTAAGTTCTATCAAAAAAGACACATCATCATCATCATTATGAAAAAGACGTCCACTACTGAACATAGGCCAACCCCACGGCTTTCCACAGCGACCGATCACTGCATCAAGTTTAATCTTGCAATCTTTACAAGGTAGTCTGTCCATCTTGTCTGTGGACGTCCTACACTGCGTCTTTGGTTCTCCAATCTAGAACTTTTCTGCCTCAACGGCCATCAGTTCTTCGCGCTATGTGCCCTTTTCATTGCCACTGAAGCTTACTAATTTTAAGGGCTACGTCCTTTACCGTAGTTTTTCTATGTATCTCCTCATTTCTGATTAGTTCTCGTAGAGAAACACTGAGCATAGCCCTCTCCATCACTCGTTATGTGATTTTGAGCTTCTTTATAAGGCCCATAGTAAGATACCATGTTTCGGATCCATATGTCATCACACACCTCCGGTATGCCAATGATATAGTCGTTGTGGCAAAGACGCTGAACAACCTTGGCACTATGCTCGAAGAAATGGATGAAAAAGACGAAAATCATGTCGAGCTCCCATAGTGTACATACTCCAGTATCTGTTGGGACCTAAATTCTTAAAGTTGTTGACGAGTATGAGTCTACCTTTGAATAGTAATCCAATTAGGTAGGTTAAACTTTGAGAAAGAGGTCAATGAACGATTCCAACTTAGCTAGGCAGCGTTCGGGAAATTGTGCAAAAGTATCTTCTCGTCTCAATTACTCTAGTGTCGTAGGAAGACGAAAGTCTTCAACCAGTGTTTGTTACCAAACATAAATAAAATGTTGATTAGATTTTTTGTTTATATTTCAAACAATCAATAAAGAAAGGCACAAAACCCTGAAATAAACCATTACCGATAGACCAGCAGTTATTTAACAAAACGCTTTAGGTATTTATTATTTTGGTCATTCTAATACATTATTTTTTATAAGGTTACATCAATTCTCAATTCATTTTCTCAATTCGGTGCTTTCTCAATTCGGTGCTTAACTTTTCTCATTAGCCACTCAACAAAATTAAGGCAAATAGTTATTTTTAGATTCAGGGTGGGGTAAACTTAATTTTATATTATAAAAAATACTTAAAAAAGCAAATTACAAATCAACCACCGAATTGAGAAAAAAAGTACCTTTCTGTAGAAATGTCCATATAATGCTTATACTATGGAAACTCAAGAAAGCTAATAGGGGAGGGAGCTATTTACTTAGTATATTTTACACGTGGAAAGCTTCGGTAAGTATTTTTTTGTAACTTAAAATAAAGATAAATCTTACTCCGTAACAAACACGGTAGGTAACTAAAAGCTGGATTCCGATTCCGCAAAACCGTGCAGACTGGAGCAAATCCACGGATCAGTGATTCGTTCGACTCGTCCGATTTAAACTTATTTATCGAGGGCGGGCAAACACTCGTTTGCTAATAGAATCGGAGACACGTAGCGAGCTCCCGATACCGAAATAATCGAGTTTCAATCAAATGAGCGTTTATTTTGCCGGGATGTTCGCCGTCATATTGATTTTTGCCCTCGTAGCTGCCTCTTAGCATTAATTAACACTTAATTAAATAGCAAACATGTCAAAATAATCATGTCCCAAATATGTAGCTGTTAAACTGTTTCCAGTTATTTATACGACAAAATCAAAGTCCATAAGAAGAGCCTTGTAAATATTTAATAGTGGATATTCTGACAGCTGGTGCTTACCGTTAATTTGGCAGAATTATTACTCAATCTACGTTTAAGTACGTTGTACGAAAACCCTTTGCATTCTGAGCATTAAGCATTCTTGCCAATTCATCTGTGCAATGCACTCGATAATATTTAAATTATAATGCTGCTTAGCACTTGCCCAGAGCCCTGGATTCAGTTTACGACTGTTAAACTACAAAGTCAAGGAATTTTAAAGACAGCTCTCCAGATTCCACGCTTTATTTTATGGATAACATAACAATTACTGTTTGACTGTTTCTTTTATGGACACTTAGCAGGTTAGTGTAAGGCGTTAAAGCGATGAACGATTTTCAAGGGTTTGTGATTTTTTATAATATAAATATCGGATTCAGTAGAATTGGGTGAGCAGAGATGAGTGAAACGGTTTTAATAAGAATGGTTGAAACATAAGTAAATTTTCTCACATAAACCAACAGCAGTACTTGTTGAAATCATTTCTGTAACGGAGTGGAAAACTTCGAAATCAATTATGGTTTCCTACCGTTTAGTGCTCAGTCAAAAGCCTTTCCTGATATACTAACTATATCTTCAGCCTTCTGCCAGTACTGATGTTGCTGCAACCCAACATCAAGGGAACCCTTATTTGATAGTGGTGTTACTCGCCATCATAGCACAGGATTGTCACTGAATATTAAAGCTTTTAATAGAGAACCCCTCTACATTCTGATAATCCTGGCACTATTTGTTCGCGGACTGCTTATTCGTCATATTCACAGCTTACCTCCATATCTGGTGGCCGTTCACTATCCGCCACCTGTGACCCCGCTAGTAGCCTACCGCCTACTATTTGAAACATTTTTATGATAATTCAATAGCATAATATCTGAGCTGAAACTTAACTTTAAGGTTAAGCAATAAACCAAATCTGTTTTATTTATTTTCATCGCTATCAAGAAGTTAGCACACACACATGAACAAATTTCTAAGTCTCAAACCAGTACTGCACAACATTTACACATTCATCTTACGTAATACGCGTCTGAGAAGTATCTGAACGTGATGTTTACGGTCATTTAAAACCGTTTAAGCCTTCCACTTAAGGGGGAAGACGGGGGTGAGAGGAGATGGAGATCATCTGGATATCCTTACGCCGTAAATGTATCAGTTTAATCTTGTAGGGAGGGACGGAGATAGGCGATGAGCAGAATAAATTTAAAACTTTCTCATGCAAGTGGACCTCTGAGTTTATCTAGCTATGAGTACAAGTTAGGGACTGCTTTGTTATTTTGTTTTATGGGCAATGAATAATAAGTGTTTTCTTAAGTTGCACTACGAATTCGATAGGTACATGAATTGCAGTATGTAGTTTCATACAAAGAATACTGATATTTAATATAATCAGGCGTTACTTTGCGGAACTCCATTTTTAAGTAGAATTTTATAAAATAATTTTGCTTTAAATTTCCGCTAAGTGACGCTGGCGCAGGCAATTAACAACACAAACCGTCACCGCGATGAGTATTAGTTCAGGCAAATGCAGAATGCACAACCCGCCCTGTCTCCGCCGGCGTCGTTTCGCGGAAATTTAAAGCAAAATAATTTTAAAAAATTCTACTCAAAGAATACTGAACTCCTAGTTTTATTTTATACGGTGCTGTTCCCTATACAAGTGGTTAGATCAGCTCCAACTTTCTGATTTTTGATGTTGCTAAAAACAAACTTACTTTACGCTAAGTTAAATGTTAATTGATTGTGCAAGTAGACTTAAAGTCTTTTCCAGCGCCGAAACAAAATGCAAAATTCCATAAAGCAAAATTCTAAGAAGCAGTTCAAAAATATGCCATCTTTCACATGACTGAAATATTCCTACGTAAGAAAATGATGCCACGTTATTTTTAAGCTAGGTTGTCGTGTCGTAGTCTGCTACGAAAGACGCCTGAATAATTAGTTTACGTATCATGCATTAGATGGCGCTGCTTTGTAAATGCCGATAGAAACTTTATTACGGGTTAAATTGATTGCACCTGGTTTCCGATGTAATTTTGCTATTAGAGCAAGTATTAACATAGTTCGATCAATTTCCCTTTCAAATAGTGACCAACAAAGTACGATTATTTTCATCCAAGTATGGTAAAGTAGTAAGTAAAGTAGAAGTAAAGTAAAGTTAGCCTGTGAGCGTCCCACTGCTGGGCAAAGACCTTACCTCAAATGTGAGGTAGTGTGTAAATAAGTATAATAAATAGCCAATAAGGATTTTTATAAAGAGGTAATCAAACAACTGAAGTATATAAAAATCACAGTCGTTTATTAATAATAAATACTGGTAATTAGGATAGGTACAGAGATTTTACCAAAAATCCTTAGCGTAATGAAAGGTACTTCAAGGATATTTAAATATAATCTAGAATGTAATGTTCAAGTGTTGAGTAGATACGAGTGAAACCGCCCTATGTCGTCGCGATACAAATATAAATGAACTAATATCGTTACTAAATAAGGAACTTAATATTAAGTCATGGGCCCAATCTCCTATAAAATCTTAACAGCTAACCCCTAAAGGTACGTATAAACAATCTAAATCTCATCTGCGTCCTAAAAAGCTAGTTATTTCGAAAACTATTCTTAAGGGGGTCATCTTTTGATAGATAAACGTCAAATGCTTTGATCTCTTGATGCATTTTAAAGTAGTAATTTTTGCCAAACCTAACTTTTAATTTTCGATCTGCTGGGCACTGGGCAGGCACTGTGCTAGAGTAAGTACAACTGTTTTTATTTTGACAACATGATTAATTTAACTGCAAATAGTATTTTGTCGTTAAAAATCTTCACTTTAACTATTATATTTGTCGAAGGTTTTTAAAATAAAAATGTTCAGTCCAAATTAGTATAAGACTGAAAACCGAGTAAATTGACGTTTATCACTCAAAGATTACAGGTAGCCCTAAAGCCAAGTATGCACTGCAGACGCCTAGCTTAGCGCCCCATTCAAGTCCAAATCGGAACTCACTGCCACTCATACATATAGCCAGGATCTACAGATCATTCCTGAAAGATAACATCAACCAGGGAAAGATGAAAAACGAGGTGATCGAAAACCAAGTATCAACTTTCCCTTTTGTGAAGGTAAAGCGAGATAACTGACGAAAAAAGATATTAATTAATATCGCTATAGACACGAACTGTCTATTAATATTATCCGTCTTTGCTCGTGTCAATGGCAATTAAGAGTGCAGTCTTCAATGCATCATCATATCCTTTAATCTACTTGCTAGGTCAAACTATATATCTATTGCACTATAACTAATCAAGGCATCCACCAGTGCAGACTAGGCCTAACTCTGAATAGGGATGTCCGAATATTAGCACGAGAGAAGCGTAGAAGACGTGCTATTGAGCAGAAACCGCGCATCCCTATCCCGAAGAATTCGTGGAAAAACGCCGTAAGCAACTTTGTGCAACTATTTACTGCATCATCTTCAGCTTGAACCTTAGAACTAGGTATGAGATTACTCTTATAAAGACGAAGAAAGCAGATAGCGCCCCTACATCTATCCAGAAATTGGCCTGATCCATGGTCATTTCTTTGAGGAATTTGTCTGGTTTTCTGAAATGGCAGTAGGCCTCGGAGCATTTGAGTTTTTCTCGTTCGAAGCCATAGACAGAGAGCATGGCGCCTTCGAAGCCGTATCGGACGTAGCTGAGGTAGGTAAGCCACTGGAGATAGCTGGGGATGGCGTTGAAGTTGACGAAGAATCCGGAGAAGAGAACGACGGGGATCGTGGTGACGGGTCCGAGGTAGACTCCCGTTTCTATCTTCATTGCGGCGCCGATGAGCAGGCCTAACGACTGCGCCACGAGAGCGGTGAGGATGTTGATGGTGACGAACATCAGCAGCCGCTCCGTTTGCATCGGTTGCCCCGTCATGAAGTACACTATTATCACGTACACTCCGCTGAATACTATCTGAAAATAGATAAAAATTACTTTGTTAATTGACACACTGTTATTTAATTTGGATTCCAAGTGGGTTTGTTGGAAAAAACGCATTTTAATGGCCATTATTGTAATTTTATTTTCACTTTCTGGCTAAAACATTTTATCTACTTTCCAAATGTCAAAGACGTGATGGAAGCAACATTAATCCTTACTTATAAGTAAATAATCGTATTTTACCTGGAACGGTAAGTCTGCTATTGTCTTTGCAAAGTAAAACGCCTTCAATGAGTACCAATAATTCAAATGCTCTCGCACAAACACGCTCATCTCAGTAGGGACTGGAACAAACAAAAAATAAAGAAATTAATACTACTTCTTAATCAAGAAACATCCTGAATATAAAAACATACTGCTTACGAGAGTAACTAAGTACTGTCCTATGTACAAATATTGTCTGAAAAAATATTGATGATTTATCACTCCTTTAGGTAGAACAACTTTCATAAAAACTCTTATTTAGGGAAGATAGTGTGTTGGTTTCCCTCTTGCCTTCTACACCGCAGTTAAAGAACATTTAAAATTAATGATTACAGTTTTTTTTTTTGCACGATCTGTTATTTTCATGCTTTTGTAACTGGATAGTTACTTAAAGGACTATAAGTAGCCTTAATTAAAATATAGATCAAACCGAAATGCTGCTCTCCATTTTTCAAGACTGTAAGTGACAAGTATCTGTGTCTCATAACTTTATAAATATCATTTCAAAGCTATATGATATTAAATGCCGGTTCTTCTATTTCTCCCAAGGCCACGAGTACTTGCTCACACTATTATCATCATTAACCGTGACCGATCACTTTGACAATGTCATTCGTACATAATATTTATCTATAATACACGTACCAACACGGCAAGGCCGAGTAGTACTATATAATTACTAGGTACAAGGAAGATTTTGATGGCACACAATAAGGAAAGATTAAAGTCTATCTATCAACGTAAAAAATTAAACGTACATGCGTTATAAATACCCACATACTTATGACAAAACTGTATTTTTTGACCTAATATGCACTAGAAACCAACTGCTCAAGAAGCCCTTAGGATCCCTATGTAAGTATTTTCTTTCTTAATTGTAAAATATGTTTTTTCAGTAGTTACTTAAGGCAATAGATAGAGCAAAATTATAGACAATTTAAATTCAAACACGAGTAGTGGTCTGGATCGTGTATCATGTAAAACTATTAAGATCATAAAGAAATATATTTTGGGCGATCTAACAAAATGTTTAAACAAATGTTTAGAAATAGGTTATTTTCCTGATTCACTAAAAAGAGCGAAAGTCATTCCAATTTATAAATCGGGTAGTAGAACTGATGCTAGCAATTACAGACCGATATCTGTATTGCCAATCATGTCTAAAATATTTGAAAAAGTAATCTATAACCGATTAGAACACTATCTAAATTCCATAGACTTTCTCTTTGATAAACAGTATGGGTTTCGCCCAAAGTCTAATACTCTTTCAGCGTGCATAGATTTAACAACTAATATAAAGCTCAAGATTGATCAGAAACAAATTGCTTTAGGAGTCTTTATTGACCTCAAAGAAGCTTTCGATACGATAAGCCACGAACTGCTTTTACACAAACTACATTTGGCGGGTTTTCGAGATGTCGCGCTTAAAATGCTCAAATCATATCTCAGTAATAGACAACAGATTGTGAGAATCGGCAGTGTTGAAAGTCCTCCCAAAATGATTACTTATGGTGTTCCACAAGGATCTATATTAGGACCCTTACTATTGCTAATATACATAAACAGCATTAGTGAACTCGGTTTAAAGGGTGATATTTCATTGTATGCTGATGACACGTGCTTGTTTTATTTTGGAAAGGATATTGTTCGTGTAGCTAGAGACGCACAAGATGATCTAAATTCTTTGTCAGAATGGTTCAAGTCTAATTTGTTAACAGTAAACATATTAAAAACGAATTATATGATTTTTAGTGCCAAAAATAAAGTGATACCGGATTATGAACCTTTAACGATAGAAAATAAACCTCTGACTCGAGTAAAAACTGAAAAATATCTAGGACTAACTCTCGATTGCCGTTTATCATGGAAACCGCACATTGAGAAAACTTGTGCCAAATTGTCTACTCTCATGTCTGTTCTTCGGGGTAACATCCGATGCTTCCCAAAGACAGTAAGATACATGATATACAATGCTTTAGTGAAACCTCACCTTGACTACATGATCGAGATATACGGTAGCGCTGCTAAAACTAACATTAAGAAGCTGCAAATAGCTCAAAACAAAATTGTTAAACTATTGTTTCACTTTGACTACCTAACCCCAACATCAGAAGTCTATAAGAAAGCACGACTAATGTCGCTCTCGCAAATATTCAAATATAACACTTGCATATTGATACGTAAAATTTTCACTAATTAAAATTTCTTTCAAAACCAAATCACAGATCCAAAAACGTTCTTTGAGAAGACCTAACGACATACAACTTATATCGCCCCGAACAAATTATGGCAAAAAAAACATAATGTTCGAAGGGGTTCAATTATTTAATAAATTGCCCGAGAATATAAAAAACACAAAATCATCCCATTCATTTAAAACTAAATTAAAATGTTACTTTTTGGACCACTACTCGGAGTTTATATGATTTTATACAAATTGGTAAACGATACGTAATTGGACCCGACTAGCTGACATGGGAGTCGATTTTGTTTGTGCTCTTGTGGGTAATCTGAGAAAAAAAAAATTGATAACTTGGTTGTTCATACTTTAAATTAAGTAACATTGATCCGTTCTTAGTCTTAAGTTTATATTGTATTTCTCTTGTAAGTGAATGTAATTTCTTTTAGAGAAATAAATGTCTAAAACCGTAAAACCGTAATAGATCAGTGTTCTGTGATCGATGGTCCAAAACTAAAGATTGCAGTCAGACTGTGACTTGTTACGGTTATTAATTTGCTAACTATCATATAAAAATATCTAGTGGTTCCCCGTGGCTTCACCCGCGTAAAAGTTTGATCTCAACAAATATCACAATGAATTATAAACTAGGGCTGTTCCAACGTATGAGCTATATGTTTCATTAAAATCGATCAAGTAGATTTTGCGTGAAGGAGTAACGAAAAATACACCCATACATCCATCCTTACGAACTTTCGCATTTATAATATGAGTTAGTAGTAGAAGGATATGAAAAATCTAGAACTACATAAACATTAATAAAAGTAACGAATTAAATACTCACATGTAAGAATAGTAGGCATCATAGCAGTGAACATGGTAAACATAACAGTGAAGAAGATGCATCCAGCATTGCTCATAACCTTCGCAGCGTCCGACCCTATATCATAGTACAAGAATCCAATAAGCAGTCCCACGATTGTATGCGAACATAGCCTTAAGTGTGTCAGCATGGGATCTCGGAGAATGCTCTTGAAAGTGCGCTTCAGTAAAACCCAGAATTGCTTCCATCCAGATGTTGGGAATCCGGCTTTAACTGGTTTCTTGGAGAAGCTTTCACTGGAGTCTAGGAGTGAAGTGGTGCAGGTCACCGGAGCCAGGTTGGTGGCGTTTGGTATGTTCTGCTTCTCAGTGTTCAGCGTTGGCTCCGACATGTCTATCACAGTACAGGTTGGTTTATCTGGAAGAACACAATTTCAAAGATTAGTATCTATAAGGGATTTTAATAATAATATTTTTACCAAGTCATGATAATTTAATGGTTTTGAAGATTATATCGGAGTCTAAATCTATTAGTCTGAGGCCGGGAATCAAACCACCACCTTCTAAACTATTCGGGCCTATTGTGATATAGGTAGTTTAGATTTCACTACATTACACCTATTGCCATCTTTCTGCGTAGCCTTTAAACTGACTGTAAATTTGCTAGGTAGGTACTTTTGAGCAAAAAGTTCTGCAATAAATACTTTGGAAATATAATTACCTACCGCTTTAGACAATTTTCGAGTTTCCCAATATCTGACATCAGTTTATTACTTGTAACACTTTTAAACTAAACACGCCCGTTTTAAAATAGGTGTTCAAAACACAACACAGATGGTGTTACACGGAGAGGGTGACCTAAAATTCTAAATCCTAAAATATAAAAGTATGTATCCGAGCTGTTTTATTCAACTCTTGTTTTCAAGATTTAACCCACCTATCACAATTTCCAGAGCCTCGGCCTTCTGCGTATTGTTCTTGCTGGTCAGGTTGTTGTAGTTGACGTTCTGCGGCACCGACGATGATGATGATGATGACGACTGCCCTCTCCCGCAGTAGCCCTTGTTCACCGCCATCACTAGCTTGTGCACCCAGTCGCCATGTTCGCCGGTCGCCACTTCCATCACTGGAAAAGGCAAATTACCATGATGAAAAAAGGTTAAAAGAGAGTATAAAAGTAGGAAATAATTTCTCTCAAAGATAATCTCTTCTTATAAATATTAAATCATAATTTTTATCGATCTTTTAAGGATTCAAGGATTATTAAACTTACTTTTTATAAAGCTTAAAAAAATAAACATCGTTGCAATTTGTTATTGCTCGTGTAGTGCAGGTTATTACAGATTGTTTCTAACTTCAATGTCTATTACGCATCTCGTGGCAGTCTTTAATTAAAGGCAACACTATGACTATGTTGTAATATCTCCAGGCCAAGAACTTCCTCAATTAAAAAAAAAGTTGTTATATCTTGTCTTGTATGATTGTAAAGTGTATGCTTTGTTGGTTGTCCTCAAATAAAAATAAAAAAAAAAATATAAGTCTCCTCTCATAGTTGGGATAGATGCGATAGGGGATTTCTACGTAGGAATTTTATAATTCTTATAAATATCTATACTACTCAAAGCATATGAGCATTACCAGGTGATTCAAGTACTGTATATTAGTCGTATACGAAGATTAGTACCAAAAAGTGTTACTGTTATTTTGTAAACATACAGTAACAGTAACAGTTATTTAATGTCCAGCCTAGTTCGTATAAGCTTAGTTGTATGCTAAGTTCTAGAAATGTCTTAATTTGACCTATTAACACAGACAATTTCGAAATTCAATCTAACGATGACAAGTAAACAACAAAACGGAAACAAAAGATAAAAACCAAACACAATAGCAGACTTCAAAGGTCAATATGAATCATGCGCACGAGTCGAAGTGATCGTGTTTTGTTAAAAACAAAGAAATTGGACGCTGAGTAACCTCTATGCGAGTACTCATAAACGTTCCATATTCAACTGTGTCTCATGAATGTGATGAGAAAAATATTTACACAGAAAAATAAAAAGTTGCTTATTTTTACGTCTGATAAGATAATACCATTGACTAAACCAAGTAAATAGCGGTTTTTCGCAAAACAAACCACCGTTATGTGAGTATTTTCATATAATTAAGGACGGCTATTTCTTTAACTCGATAAGATACCAATATCCGGTTGGTTGTAACTTTCTTGATGTTTTAAATTACAATTTCCCTTGCTTTAAATGTAATTAATCATATTAAGGGCCATTTACCTGGACTGGTTTTCTCCAATATCACAAGGAGATATTGGAGGGGGAAGGTAGTCGTACGTACCTTCGCATATATTCATGTTTGTAGTGCTAATTTTATTCTGTTTATATTTGGCTAAACAGCAATTCAAACCACGCTAGCGTAAGCGTAACGTAAATAAGAATCCAAAAATAAGACTTACCGTAATCCGCTGGGTTGTGGTAGCTTGGACAGTGCAAGCCCATCGACGATAGAAACGGCACCAACCCGCTCACTTTCCCTTGGTATATACACTGCCCCTCAGCCAGGGTGTACAAAAAGTCAAACATCTCGAAGAGCCTAGCGGACGGTTGATGGATGGTGCAAATTATAGTTCGCCCCCCACGAGCGAGCGACTTCAGCAAAGATATACACTGGAAACACGACGAACTGTCCAATCCTGACGTGGGCTCGTCAAAAAACATCACAGGCGGATTATTTACTAACTCTAAAGCTATTGACAGCCGCTTCTTCTGGCCGCCTGATAGGTTGATCGTTCTAGTGTCACTTGCCTCGGCAAGTCCTAACATTTCTAGAATCTCATCGATCACAATCTTTTTGGCAGTGACAGTCATGTCTTTTCCCAGTTTCAAATTTGCTGATACGACCATAGCTTCTCTGACGGTGAGATGTGGAAGAAGGCAGTCGTCTTGCATGATGTAGCATGATAACTTCCTGAACCGTCTTAGGTTCCGTTCCTTTCCGTTTATGAGTATCGATCCGCTTACGTTTGACGTTCTGTAATGAAGATTATTGTTAAGCATGGATAGTTAATTGGAACGAATATGGCTTTGGCATACAGCCAAATGCTTCGGCTTCCAAAACTAGTTCGTCAGCTGTAACGTGGCGATAGCTAGCCAGATGCACTCACGTGAATGTGTTTCATAGAGAGTGAAATGCTTAAAATATTTATTGCGAATAGCGAACGCAGTGTCTACATACAATACTCTTTGCAGTTAAATCTGCGACAAAAGTGTTTCAGTAATTCAAAATTTTACTTTCTAATACATATTATTGTATTTTAAATGATGCTACAAATATTCTGACCAAAACTGTTACCCATTAGGTAGATATATCAATTTAAACTTACTTGTAACCAGCTAAAATGTTCATAAGAGTGCTTTTCCCCGCTCCAGAAGGTCCCATGATGGCGGTTAGGTCTCCAGATCGGAATGTGCCATTGATGCATTTGAGGAGTGCTTTGTACCCTCTCTTCCTCCCTTCGCTCACTGAATACGAGAGGTCTGAGAACTCGATGTCGACTGGGGGCCTTTTGGGCAAGTGTGTGAGGGTCGCCATGGGTTTCTTTTGGTCGCCGTAGCCGTTGGGTATCTTGGGTACTAGCCCCGTCATGCCGGCTGTACCAGCGCCACCGTTGCATAGGTTCATTTGTGAGCCACTGGAATAGAGAATATAAAAGAGTTATTGCAAGGATCTAAGTAAATGGTTTGAATAGGAAAAAAACAATACATTTGCTGTGTGAGTATAATAATTCGTACCTACTGAACTATTTTACAACTAAAATAACTTTCGATACTTTGACTAATACATATTTTAACAAAGTAAACGTTGATACTACACCAAATATGTATTAAGTATCTATTTTTATGGGTAAATCTCGAATTGAAATATCTTACAAAAGTGTCGACGTCATGTAGATTTAATTAAACTATTTTTGCGTACATCTGTATAAACATCAGCCATCGAATGGTTACCTCACAAACCAGTATAAAAATATTGCTTCACTGGCCCTACGGTTTTATTTTTCCTATGTAATTCATTGGTTTATAGCAACCTAATACTATGAGAACGTATACCAAAGAAAAAAGAACCAATACTGAATCATGACAGATATCAAACAGAAGTTGTAGGTAATCTATTGCCGCTAAATCCTTAGATTATTAATCCATAAAAGTCAGTAGAATCTTTTCATTTCTCTCCAAATGCTGCTCTCAAACCTTCGTCTTAATTAAGAGACAGTTGCCTTAATTGTGAGTAGATAGCTCTTGAACAGATGCAGGTACATCGACATGGCTCTGAGCCAGCTCTGGTCATATTACGACATGGAATGCTTTACTACTAACATTATATTGAAACCTATGGATTCTGTTGTTGACCTACATCGGCTGGGATAGAATTGAATCAAGAGGCTATGTTGTGGCTTTCTGTACGTGATACGAACAAACACTAGCGAAAACGCTTGGTTTATTAATCCATGAAACATCATTCTTATTTTCACAGCTCCAATATTGTTCATTTTGTTCTGCGAAAACTAATTCAAGATCCTAATTCTGATCTGAATTCAAAGTAGAATATCTTTTGTATTTTTGATGCGCTCCGAAAGATTTGACCTCCAATTTCAAGGGTAAGAAAAAGAAAAGAAAACTTGGCAATTAGATTAAAATATTACTAAATAATGTCTAACACAGTTATGTGGAGATATTATTAAAATTTTATCACGTTCAAATTGTCAACTTTTGAAGTTTAAACTAGTATCACATAATTGATGAAACATCTCTACATAGAATGAATAACTTACGTAAACTAAACGTGAATACTAGCATTAAGCTAGTACGAGCTAGTACTAGTATTTTATAAAGAACGTCTCTAGTATGAACTCCCATAAGTTTTGTTAGAGGGAGGCCTTCCCCAAGGCGCGGTTCTACGCCCCGTTGTAAAATACGTCATCTTCGTCCTTCAATGAGAATAGTAATAATTCTTGATGGACATTAATGGATTAGTCTAGCTTCGTTATTCACACTGGTTTGTATTCTGAATGCAAAAATAGCTCTGACGCAGCTAGATAACTTAATCTTAGTATTTATTATTTGAAGCATGAATACATTTAACTTTTACATGCATCAAATTGTATTATATTCAACAGCCAGAGGATTAATCGTGTTTGAAATAAGAATCTTTTCTAAGACATGACTATTACCATTGTATTTACATCACACTTCAGCTGGCAACTGAATCCATTCCTTAGCCGTACCCAAAAAAATGAATAGATGGGAAATGTCTGATGCATATTCGTGGTTTGTCAACCTACGACATTAAAATTAAAAGATGATAGATAGATGTAGTATTCATACTATTTTATCAGAAATTGTTATTCAATTTAAAACTACAATATTGCTAAAATTAAAAATATCTCGTCAAAAAGAGCATCGAAGAAAATTAAATTCCTTTGGAAACCCTTGCAAAGAAATTAGCTCGCATTATGAAAATTTCATACCCTCAATAATATAACTTCGAAAATATTCTCGTCAAGATTTCCTTTCAATGTTCAAGACGAAACCTTATAGTGTCACATATTTGTTACCTTCCTAATATAGGCTGTGTAAATTGGATTGAGTACGGACATCGAGCGGAATGTTTGTCCTTCAATTGATTCATATATTGCAATCAAAATGTCTCCGAACTAGACCTTACTGCTTTGAAATACGATCATCCGATATCTGTGGTACAAACTGGCTAACAATAAAACATTATTGACTTGTACATAACAAACAAATGAGATACTTTTGTTAAGACAGTCATTCAATTCTGATATAAGTAGCATTGATATATGTTGGTTAAAAATTTTCCGACGCTTGGCTATGCTATCTACAACATGGCATTACATTATTTTTATTAGGTTTTTATAATGTAGTGTACTCTACCTAGAAATTATAGTGTGTATTTATCAAGGACGAAAAACAGTTATATTCCTGAACAGCTTACTAGAGCCAAACTTTGTGACATTAAGACAAAAATAGCTTGTTATTTTTATCGTCAAAGAAACTACCGAACACCATCAACAAGCATGTGTCTCTTTTTAGTCATGCTTATAAATGAAAAAAAAAAAACAATTTACTATCATATTTATTACTTTACTTTAACTGAAGAACTTTTTGACGACGATGCGTTTGGTGTAGTAGTTAGCGCTCCTGACTTTATGCCGGCGGTTGCGGGTTCGAATCTCACAAGGGGCAAATGTTGTTAGCACGATCATTTGCACCTAAGTCATGGCAGTTTATATGCATTTAAGTATTTTGGGAGACGCCCCCGTCATAAAAAATTCTTAGTTCAAAACCATGGCAATTTGTGTGTTGTCTGGCACATATTAATTTAATTTAACGAACTATGCATTTGTACTATTAATACTAGTATGGCAATTTTTTTTTCACTAGGCAAAAGTTGAACCACAGATACGTTATTCCTAAATATGCAATAGACGATAACAAAACACATTATACTTGTAAAAATGCTGAAAACCACGATAGCGGTTGGTGAATGACGTAAAGTTCGCTAACAGTATAGTTACAGCTATCTTTAAATGTGTTAATATACACATTCAATTTCAATACATACGAGACCAAAACTTTGACGCGAAACTCTTGATGACCGTCCATGTTCATTTAAAGGTGTATTAAAAAAAACTTTTTTAAAATGAATAAATACTTAACCAACAAAAAGGTACAATAACAAACTGTCGTTTGTTATTAAACCATGCAAATGTAACCAAGTGCGTGACAGCCACACATAAAATTAAGACTCCATGGTTGACGCCGAATGGTTATTTAATTATTTCTTTCTTTTTGTGTCGCGGCACTGTTAGGAAGTTCCAAGAATTTTTCACGTTACACTCAAATACAGTAACCCATTTTGTTAAAGATTCAAACAAATATTAAGTACATACGCAAATGCTATAATACCTGTACCATTTAGCATCTAAATAAAACATGAGATAGAGATTAAAAAATAGGACCGTTATCTATGGTTAAGTTGTCTGCTACTATATGACCCTTTGCCTAGGATAATAGCACATTATTGGTAACAATTAGTGACAGGCGAAGTGCAGGATGTCCACGTACAAGATGAACAGATGACATTGTGAGGATTGCAGGATAATACTGGATGCAGACCACTTGCAACCGGTCACTATGAAAAACAATGGAGGAAGCCTATATTCAACAGTGGACATCCTTTGGCTTATAATGATGATGATGGTGAGTGACAGGTGAATCTGGAGAAAGTTATGTGATGATGAAAATGATCTGATGTGCTGGTGATTATTACAAAGTTCGGAATGACGCTTACCCCATCAGCTGTCCGTTGTTGAGTTGCTCCGACACCGGAGGACTCTTTGTTTGTGAGAACAGCACTTTATCAGTGATCTCCCCTCGACTTCCCCTGCCCATGAGCGGCAGGTGGATCTGCGTGCCCTTGGACTCCATCTTCAGACCAGGCGTCATCGCTGCATTTGCATCATGTGTTAGGTAGCCCTGGAAGTAAAAGAAAGACTGATTCAAACTAAAGTATGAAGTAGCTTTGTACTCTTTGGTAGTCAACAATAGTGTTGGTGTGGGGGCGAGACTTCGACTGTAATGTGATAGTGTTACACCATTTTCCCATTTTGTTTATTATTTGCCCAGATTAGACTATAACCACCATGCTTTACATTTTAATAAATTCTAAGATCTGGTACATGAGTGAAAAAAAGTTGGTATTTAAACCTTTTTTTTTTTAAGTGACAATATTTATAAGATAACCGCATTAGTTATAGTTTTGGTGATAATTATTAAATTAACAGTGTCGTTTACAAAAATATCAACACCTCTTGAAAAGGCAGTGCCAAAAAGTCACATACATATGCGCCATAATAGAGTACAATGATAGAGATACGAGTGTAAGTATTCTAATTCATACCTATGTGTCTCAAACAGGCTCCCACGAGGCTAAGTTCAAGGTTAGGTTTCTGATCTAAATATACAATTTTATTAGAGGTAAACGAAACATTTTCGCCTTGTATTACGTAAATTGTCTTGTACCATCTTTGGAAATGTGTTTCGAATGAACGATCCACCGTGGTTGCGCGAACAATATAGACTTTGACATTTCAGAATAAAGTAGCTTTCTATTCGTGAATTTATTTTCGAGATTGGTTCAGTGGTTTCAGATATTTGTCCCAGAAAACTTAGAAAAGTTATGAAGAGTGTGTATTTTTTTAATTCTGTGTTTAAAAAGCCATTTCCACAAAAAGTGGTACATTCCTTGTTAGAAAATAACTAGTCAAAAAGCTTTTTTTTGTCTGCCTACATCCAACAAATGAAAACTCTTTGTTTTGCAAAGCAAAGTATCCAGACAGTTTTTCTAGGTCAGCGGAAGTTTTTCGTGTGATCCGTGCATAGCTCTGTCCAATTCAGCATGGGAAAGGCAATTTAATTTTTATGGATCTTATTACAAATAATCCCAAACGAATGTTTGTAAGGTACACTGTGAATTAGATTGTGGTGACAAATGTTTCGTAATTTATCATTTGCACCGAAAATTTCAAAAGCAGATAGTTTGAGTACGGTATGCTACATTTATTTCTCCAATCTTATACCAATTAAGTATCTAATTTGTCATTGTTAAAAATAGCTACTGAATAGTAATTACTTTTTATTGCATAGGAAAAGATACGTGACTTGCAGGTGAGAACTTCAGCTTTTGCTGTGAAAATTATGTGAATTGATTCCTAATAAGCTTGGTAAAAAACCGGTTAAGTGCGTGTCAGATCCGCGCACTGAGGGTTCCGTGCCACCCTTAACTGAATTCAGGGTCCACTTACTTTCACTTAACGAAAACATCACAATATATTGCGACAGCAAAAATAACTTTGTTTTTCATAGTGTTTGTATGAAAGAAAGTTATATTTGCGGTTGATAAAAATGTGCAATATCTCAAATCTCAAAAACTACTGGTTCGATCTCCTTCAAACCAATTTTCGTTGCAAATTTTTGTTGAGATCTACATCATATATTTTTTTCAAAATTTTCACTTTCTTAGTTCAAAAGTTAGATGGGGGGGACGCCCATTACACCACTTTGGAAGCGTCTATATCTCAAACCTTACACTTTTAGAAAAAATGGTTTTAGAAACCTCAACATCATTTTAAAAGACCTATCCACAGACACCCCACACGCATAGGTTTAAGTAAAAAAAAATTTTTAGGTTTTAGTTTCATGTATGGGATCCCCCCCTTAAATATTATTTTTTCTTACTTTTTGTATCTGAATAGGAAAGCGGTGAACAAGATACACCTACCTACCAAGTTTCAGCTATGTGATGCTTATAGTTTCAGAATAAAGTGGCTGTGACATACGGACGGACAGACAGACAGACAGACAGACAGACAGACTTGACGAAACTATAAGGGTTCCGTTTTTTGCCATTCGGCTACGGAACCCTAAAAACGTATAAAGCTGCATATTTTACAAGTTCGTATATCTGCCATGGACTAAGACTAAAGTAAAATATATTTCTCTTCTAGATAAATGAAAAGAGACAGATTACAATGATTTCGCGAAACAAAAAGACACAAAAAATACTTCTGGCGCAGTCGGGTAGTGATTTCGAACCGTCTAACTAAACGCAGAGTTATACTCATTATTGAATCTTCAAGTCTTTCTGGATTTTTTTTTTGTGGTCGTACACACATTAAACACCTTATGGAAAACACTGTGGTATTCATGCAAAGGGATATGACGTCATTGACGTCAGAAGTACCGCTTAACGTACAGGTCATACATGAATCGAAGAATAATAAATATAATGTTTATTCATTACTATAAAAGATTCAAGGCATATTTATACATACAGAACATATTGATTGAGCATTCTGGAAATTTCTTTAAAAAACTTTTGCGTGTAGACAACTAGTGGCAATACGAAAGAATTTTGATTTATAAAAAAAAAGTTACCCTGTAAGCATCCCACTGCTGGGCAAAGGCAAATGTGATTTTTAAAATACACGATATAAATACATGCTTCCCAGTAGTATTCATTTGAATACATAAATGAAATCACATTAAGATAAATACCGTTACTGTTTATAGAACGATTTAAACGATTGTTTCCAGGTAGCAACTCTTCTGTGAATATGTAGTTAACATTACTTGGAATGCTAATACTTATTTATAGTTGACACTATGTGGAAATGTTAATTTGTTAATTTCGCACCTGGATTTGAATCACTCGCGTCAATATCGTGTGCGATTTTCTTATGATTTATGTTCAATTTTTGATTGAATATCAGACGTTAGTAATTCAAATATCGATTCTCGCATCTATATTCAGCGTGTTTTCGAAATTTCGAATAAAAATCACTCGGAATATTGAAGCGAATGATTCAAAAATAGGTCTCAGGGTGCGAAACTATGAACTATTAAATTAACGGCTTTAATTATAAGCTTCAAATTATGAAGGTGAGTCTGTTTTTCGGAAGAATAGTCAAATTCATTTCAACCGGTACAATTTTACGAAAATAGCGCATTACTTTTTCGATTTTACAGCGGCTGAGTAAAATAGTAGGATCTAAAAATAAAAATATGTACCTAGGTACACAAGCTGTCGAAACTATCCCACAGCGCTTCCTCTCATTGAGTCATACGGCCCAAATGGAAGTTCGATGATCTCGTTCCGTTTGCTTTATACAAAATATCGTCGTATTTTACAGTTGTACGTACGAAAACTGTAATTTTTCAGGGCCGTGAAATTATTACTAAAATATAAACTAGTAATCTGTTCATTACAGTTGTACCTACGTACGAAAACTGTATTTTTCAGGGCCGTGAAATTATTACTAAAATATAAACTAGTAATCATATCTGTCCATTACTTCATACGAAATAACTTTCCATATTTGAATTATTCGTTAGTGCTTATTTGTCGATGCTGAAGCAAGCCCTTAATCTTTTAAAACCAAACAATTTAGGTCAAGGTACATTACTAATGAGAGCCCTTCCTAACCCACGCTTCATTAAGGGTCCACCTAAACAAGCTCGGACCCGTATTTACCTGATCCTTCATCCGCACTCGAGTCATGATGATAGATTAGTCAGATAGAGCGAACTGACTACCCACGTCAAATGCTAGTGCTTTATCGAAGCCGGAAAATGCTGAGTTAAATGCATCAAGAATTTTTTTTAAGGTTGTGAAACAACGTGCAGTTCTAGGTCTTTTCGTCGTCATTTTTATATAAATAGCACACATACTTACAATGCAGGGTGCGTATTGCGATGCAGTTTTGACAGTTAAACAGCTCTGCTTTACTGTCAAATTAGCAATTCTTATTGCAATTTCGCATTATATTGATAATATTACTATAATATAACAATAGAAATATAAGTATTCATACCATTGTAGTATTATTATAATATTTTTATATTGATAATATTCGTTTACATTGAGTGGGAATTGAACTGCCTCGGAATTGAACGGATTAAGTTGGATCGCAATACGCCCCCAGTAGTCTAATTCTTCATATTCACATTATTGACATTAACAATATTTTATAAATAATCAATCATTTTTACAATAACAATTTACCAAAAACTTGCGTAACAGATCGAATTCACGTCTGTCCATGTTTGGCTTGAAATTTAACTTTTTCTCTATAATAAAACGAACTACTCAAGAATATACTTTGGCTTATCTTTCTCAGTCGCGGAAATGTTTAAAACTTATTTCATTCACTCGAAATGAGGTCAGTCCGAGAAACTATCGACACATCAGATGTAGACTTATAGCTTGCTAACTTTAAACCTATTTAGACCACTCGTATTGATGGAACCCGTTTTAAATCATCGATGTCTCGTTTAGAAATGGTATCGAAGATGCTTAATTTATTGAACAACTGAAACAAGAAAGCCATTCCTCAGACCTACTATCGACAGATGGAAAGGTAGTTTTAACACATTGACTCCCATTTTCAAATCATAGTGGTTTCATGTTTCTTCTGGGCGAGCTCGTTCCATCTTCGACTCCGTCTTAGTCGCACTTGGCTTGGTCTGGAGTCAAGAGCAAACCCATACTAAATAAATAAATAAAAAAAAACATGAGTTTCGACTTTTGTTGACCATTTTATTTATTTATTTATACTTTACTGTACACCCAAAACTTGCACAAAAGGTGGACTTAACGTCTTATGGCATTCTCCCAGTCATGCCTTTGGGCTAAGCATAAATGATCATCGATGTTTTGACGGACTGTAGCTACCCTATTTATAATACGAACTAGGTTTCTACAGTTTCAAACTCCAATCTTTACGCTTCTTTATTTCACGCCAAGTTAGAAATATTCGTGTCCGATGTAATTATACTGAAAATAACAATGGGGGTAAATAGGGGTCACTCACAATGTAGGCAAAATGTTACGTAAAGTTACGTTGGACTGAAAAATTATATCAATACTGGTATTGATTACTTATTAGCCAAAGCTTTTATCGTAATTCCTTGGTCCTTGGTAAGGCTCGTGCTTAAGTTCAAGGCACTACTCAGTATCCGAGCAACAATTTAATGATGTTTATTGCCATTTTATTAGAAAGCTTGGGAAGTTCCAGATTAACCTATAACTAAGCGTCAATCGTTGAAGGCCACGGATTAACGGGGATTTTATGATAGGATTTCTAACCAAAATATGTAGCTAAATTTTCCGCATTATAATTTCATTATCATGAAAATGTGTGTAATTTGTTGTAGTCCATTTATATGAAAGTCATTGGATTCAGCTTCCAGTGACAATACTTCATCTGGAGCTTTGTGAAGTTGTTTCTGGAGCACTGCACATAAGTGAGCCTGACTAATTTGCATCGCCTTAAACGAGATAGCGCTCGCGCTCTGATTTAACAAAGCCAAGGCTCTATGTGGCAGGAATAATTTACTTATTGTAGCCAAATCAAATTAATCTAAGGCTAATTTGAATATACATATTCTATAAATAGTAAAGTTTTTATTCCATTGATAAATTTACTGTATTCTCCGGGAAAAAAACTCGCTTTACACTGGACCACATCACGTGTGAGTCCAAGCAAGCAGATCCAGTCAGCAAACCCGTTCTGAATGAAAAAAACTATTTTTATATTTTCATAAAAGAAAATAGGAACAACAAGAATAACAAAATCTCAAATAAACCCTTTTTTCTAAGGTCCTAAGTAAAATGCATCGAAGTTAATCCGATAAGTGTTTACCTCTAATGAAAGCTGTGTGAAAGTGCTGTAATTTCGTTTTTAATTAAAATATGTTCGATTATAACAGATTTTAACGGAGATCAGTATGCTCTGTAAAAAATTAGACGTTCTATAAATGAATTTAAAATTATGCGTCCTCTTTACAATACACAGACGGACGGAAATGTTCGGAAGGCGATGTCAAATCGTGCTTCGTGTGAACGCTGCGTGCATTATGATTAGCTGACCGTCCTCTAGCTAAGGTCCTTAGAGGGACAATTTACTGGGTATAAACACCGCGTCCGTTAGTTTCTAATTTAAATTGTTTTTTTCTAAGTGCTCCTTTATTATGATGATTACCTGACCGTCCTCGAGCAGAGGTCCTCAGAGGGTTAATTTACTAAGTATCAACTCCGCGTCCGTTACGTTAAAAGTTGTTTTTTTTATTATGCGCTCCTTCATTAAGGTATTTGACCATCCTATAGAGTCCTAGTTTTAAAGGAATAATTTACTAAGGGACGGCCCCTTAGTAAATTATTCCTTTTTAATCACGTGAGGTCGTTTTTCTCATTTTTTGACCCCCCACCTCCCCCTGATGATATTTGGTAAGGTTTGGGACCACTCCCCCCCCCCTCCCCCTGGATCACGTGTATTATTTTGGAAGTCTATGTAAAGGCTATTTTTGACTGGAAAAAAATATTTAACAAATGGCGTTTCGAAAAACATTTATATGTATTTGCAATAAAATTAATGAATAAATAATTAATTAATTAATTATTATAATTAATTAATGTTTTCTTCGTCCCACCGAGTTGCAAGACTTTCATTTAAGGTTACAACTGGTAAAGCTTCTTCTTCACTGGAGAACCTCCCTCCCTCGTAGCGTGAGGATACGCGTGGGCGTTTCGTGGACAGTATACTATAAATCGTTCAAATTTTCGCGCCGTTCAAAATTTCGATTCAGAAATAGCGATTTTTGACAAAAATAAATAAAATTAATACACGTGATGTCTAACGAGACCCCCCCCCCCCCTCCCCCTTCGTGATGTTTCGTGATGTTTTCCGTTCGGATTTTGCGTTGAAGGTGTCGTAGGTAGGGTGTATGTAATCATAAAACCCTTTTTTCTGGACTCTATAGGAATTGCCAAAAATACATGTGTGTAGTGTGTTAGTGTTTAACTCTTTTTGGCTTATTTCATAGTATAATTGGAACTCTTTAACAGCCTTCTGTCTTTGACGGGTGTCACTTGGCCAAAGAATGGGGTCGCCAGTTTACTCTCAGATCTTTAAGATCTACCCCCTTTCACAGCTCACAAGGGGCAGATAATTTAAATGAATCCTTTTGAAGAACTGTGTCACTAACCTTTAATAATTGTTGCAAAAAAGTAGCTCAGTTGATTACATAGTATAATAGTTCAGAGTGTCGATTAAACTGAAATTACATTTTGGAAGCGTAGAGCTTAATGAACCTAGATAAATTAACAATTTGGATTTTGGTAAGCTTCAAAAACAAGTCTGACACTGCACAGAAATATGTACTGTACAGTGTATATACCACACACTCACAGGTATGTGGTGGAAAAACGAGATGAGGCATAACTTGAACTTTTTAATAACACCCAAAAAATTGCGCGTCGACAGTCGAAACCTTTAAAAAGTAAATATTTTTGTTTGGTTTTATGTACACATTCTCGGAAATGTACAGTTTGCAAACAAACTTTCTCAAGAATACAGTGAAATCTTTGTCAATAAATCTTGATGTAAATAATGATAAGCACTGTTCTAAGATGTAATGGCGAAATGATTCCTATGACAGATAAGTAGGCATCTCGTTTTATTGCTGCCAAGAATCAGTGTCAGACAAGTTGGAGATTAATGACCTCATTTATTTATTTATTTTAACTAATAGTAGAGCCATTGTTAACATACTCATGAAGCGGAAACGTTAACCTTCGCGCCGCATGTAATCTTAATTGTTTTCAAATTTTTATTAAAGTTGATATATTTTGGTCTTCCAGTGCTATTTATATTTTTTGGAATATTTCTCCTTAACTTTTATTTATAATTTAGCCACTCAGAGAATGTTTTTATGACATTATCAATTTCGACAGAACATCTAAGGGGAAAACGTGAGTCAGGAAGTTTGACAACGTCAAAATAGCATTCTCGAAACGGCTAAGCTGTAAGTATTAATATTATAATATTGAGGAATAGACAAAAATAAATCCAACACTACCGGGGATCGGACCTGGGTTCTATGTTAGGTTAATAACCGAGTATTTTGTTAATCAATTAATAGTTTGAATTCAATGTTGTGAATAAGTTAAAAACAATGACTTTTAAACGTGTAGGATTGAACTTCAGAATATATTTACACCTTTTCCTTCATTGCCTAAAACAAACTAGGTATATTAATATGGATTTTTTTCGTATAAACCACTATTTAGGAATTGGCAACATTACAGAGTAAAACTAAGAGCCGTTATGCTATCGATCAAAAAAGGACTGAAATTCCCACAAAACGGAATACAAAACTGTGCAAAGCATTTTCCGGCACAAATATTTTCGTACAGCCAGCCAAGAGTCAAGGTCGGTCGTTAGTATAGAAAGTACTCGTTTTAGTACATATGGCCTCAAATCAAATATTTCATAAATAGTAACCGAAATCATAATTTTCTTTTCGGGTATTGCTCATATGTTTTTTTTTAGTAACGTTACAAATACTGCTATGCTTGCCTTTTTATAAATAGCCTGCCATTAAGCTACGATCTTATATGATGGTAAGCGGTGATGGGGACCAACAATGGCGACCAACGAATTTTCAAAATCACAGTGTTTAAAAAAACTTGTGAAAAAACCGTTTTATAACTAGTTGAAAAGCTTCCTGAAACATCACTCACTAATTCTTAGACGATTATTAAACTACGTCAATTGTAATGCCAACGTGCAAAAATGTGTTATAATTTTAATTCCGTTATTAATACAAGCTAATTAAATGAGTTATCAAAATATCCGCCTGGCCGATATGATTGCAACTTATCTGTTATTCAAGTCTCCTAGATACAACATTTCAGGGACACTTACATTTTACATTTAGATCGTAATTTATATTTACTTATGAATATATGCTTTTTTACACATACGAAAGGAACTACAAATGCTTTGAAGCTATTTCTACCAGTAATAGAATCAGAGAATTCAGTCATGAGCCCTCGTTAGCCCTAAAAAAACAACAACCAACTTTCGTTGCTTTGTCAATTCTGTCCATCTATCTGTCTTAATTCCTATCAATTGATCAGGCTCCTTATCTGTACAACCATCCACTATTTATAATATATTTCAGAAATTAACACTAGCTTTGAATATTACACTAACATAATTCATATTCACAGCCTTCATTTCCAGCCCTTATTCCCAGGTCATCTGGGGTCGGTTCTCCTAGTACATCTGCGCCAGAGAGCTCTGTTCTGGGTTGTCTGGGTAGGAAGGTTATCTCGCTTCAGATCTCTCAGCACATAGGCTAGCCAGGTGGCGGGTGGTCCGCCTCGGCCTCTGGGTTTGTTCAGGATATTTAGGCCCATCCAGGGACAACGGCGGCACTCACACCCTCCCAGGAGAGGCACAACCTTGGCGTCAGGTGGCAACCGGCCGTTAATGTACTAAAGCCACTCTCCTATAAATGACTAGCAAGTAGTTGTTTAATATCATCATCACCAAATTTAAGAGCTGGATTCTTTTCTATTTTTATTTTTTTTATTTTTTTTCGGTGAAGTTTCTTCCATAAAAACTCTAAATAAGGGAAGTAACGGTGGTGATTTCCGTCTTGCCTTCCACGCCGCAGTTTATAAACCAGGGGTATCCCGCCTCTTAATACCCAGTCAAAAAGGCGTTTCCTGATATACATACTATATTTTCAGCCTTCCACCAGGAATGGACGCTTATTTGACGGCGGTGTTACCTCGCCATGGCACAGGATCGTCACTGAATATGGTACCATTTAATAGAGAAACCTATTTCACTAGAGGAAGAGTGGGGGAGCCACTATATTTTGGTAATCCTGTGGCTGTTTGATCGGGGGTTGCTAATTCAATATATTCGCAGGTACCCATATGTTGGTGGCTTTTCACTATCCGCCACCTTTGATTAGCTAGTAGCCTACAGCTCAGCCTTAGCCCTTTAAATATCTGGCATGGAATATTATATCGAAATGGGGGAAGATATTTTTTTTCGTTACATAAAAACTAACTTGAGGTAGGGACGAAAACGATGAGAAAAATTGTATAGGTATTAAACCGGCAGACTCTTCAAGTTTTATAACCTAAATGTATTTTAAAAAGTTAGTTGTACTTAAGGTTAATCTTTAATACTACTTACTCTTACTTTCTTACTCTTTAATCTTTTATATATTTTTTTCTACTGTTTAATCTTAAATAACAAACGCTAAATTATTATAAAATAAGTAGATAAATAGTATTTATTACATACCTGCACCCAAGTCCCGCTAAGATTTAACATCACCTAAGAGGCCCTTAATTAAACCAATACACATGAAACTCACACGACCGTGCTCTCAGCACGAACTTACGTGACTGATTAACTTATTTAATAATTAATATAATTATTTAAATCAATCATTACGCTTATCAAGTTCAAGGCGGATAAGCGGGCTGTTAGATGGGCCTATTGGATTAAAAGATTATTTAAAGTTAAAATGGAAATTACCTAAAAATTACGTTCGGTCATTGCTATTTTCTTTGCCTACAGGCGGTGTAGGGTACTTTATTATTTTAGATTCGTCCTTTCATACTAAAATGTTCTCAGATTATGTCCTAAGAAATGGTCTAAGATCATGACCCACTGGCTTCCTACCGAAGGACGTCGTCCGAGAGACAGACCCCGAAAGCGATGGCGAGACGATTTAGACCAATACCGCAAAGACTGGCAAACTCTTACCGTCGACAGGGACGCGTGGAGTAGTTAGAGGGAAGGCCTTTGCCCAGCAGTGGGACAGGAACATTTAATTATTCTTGTTACGGACATCTTAATTATCAAACTGTAATTTGCCGTGTCTTTAGTGTACCTCTCAGATAGACGCAATTTTCGATTTGCAAACTACCTATTTAATTGCAATGATTAAGTAAGTCTTGATCAACACGTAATGAATACATAAGCCATTGTCATGGCCAAAAGTCTTACCGACTGATAATCAGAACTAGGTAATGATAACAAATAATTAATAATATTGTTACCTACTAAATTTTGAAGCCATCAGTTATTATAGTGTTTTTTTTTTATTTCTACATGTTCTTCACATAACTTAAGGTTAAAATGAGCATTATTTTATTCATTAAACTTTCTGCTTTCTGGTTGGCGTTGTAAAGGTCCTCTTGCATGTAGGTGGCAAGAGAGGTAGGGCACGACATTAAGTGTGGCATAGATTGTAAGGCGCCATTGCTAAAAAAGTAATATTGTGTATTACGCCTAAACATAATTGAATATTTAAACGAATTGCTGGCTTATTAAAATGCAAAAGACAATTTCAGAGGAACGTGTGAAAACCGCACTTGTTTCGTTTGAACTTCATGGCCAACGCTTTTGTATAATTCTTTAATGTAAAGGCACACTTGAAAATGGCACCGCAGGGAGAAAAAAGTGTTTTTTGTTGCGGAAAGTTTAAAATTAGATTAATTTGTGGAACACAACAATAAAAGTATAAATGTATGGGAGACTAACACTTCAGATTTTTTTTTTATATTCATAGTAACAGAATGAAATCCTTGGGATTCCCAAGTTGGGAGTAATAGAGCCTTAAAAAGAAGATATTCTCCTTTTCACAGTCATATTGATATAATAAGGTGATCATAATAAACAAGAAAACGTTATAAGAAAAGTTCATGAAGTAATTTTACTGGGGAGGCACTCGTGTCACAAGTAAGTATTCAAGTATCAAAGTTACACAAATTTCTACGAACATAACATTTCTTAACTTGAGCAGCTCATGACGTTACGAGGCGCGTGTCAAACCTAAAAAAATATCATAGATCTTACCCTGTTATAAGAAAGTCTGTATGAGGATTTATAAGTCAGTTTGAATTTATTATGAACCTGGGTTTTGAACATGAAACTCGAGATTTCAGGTTTACAGTTTTAACGCTTCAACATTCTACGATCAGGTCAAATTAAGCAAAGCCTATCCTCTGTATGAAAGTGGCTTGTAGAATTCAGTGCAGTCGGTCGGTATACCACCACTACTCGATACCCAATTCAAAGAAAGTGTGGACTGATTTTCATGATTCTTTGTTGCATTCGTCGCAATAGGTCATAGGAGGGAAACGAAGCTGGCGAGTTATCTGATGAAAGCGTTTTTTTATCGCAAAAGACAAGACCACTTCTTTTCCTTAAAACATTGTGAATATGAATAGTCTTGTTTTGTTCAAGCGCGCAAAACGATGAGCTTAATTCTCGACACGGAATATAATTAGGGGTCGCAAAAAGCAATATGATGTTACGAATTTGTCGGTCAGGAGAGTTATGTGATAGGGTTGGTGGAATCACAGGAGATTAAACAAAAAATAGAATGGTACAATAATAAAGTGGATCAATACGGTGACAGTATATTATCAAAAATAATAAATTTAAAATTTATTATTTAAACAAAGCAAAAAACTTTTTTTACTGGATCTCAAACGACTTTCCTGTCGAATGTTCATAGGGATGCCTTCTCACGGAAGAGTATACCAGCCAAGGAACATAATGGCTCCGCATGATAAAGAAAGCCGTGTAACGGGAAAAGACAAGGACTAAGAAGAAAAGTTATCATCTTCACATCACAACAAAAGTATGTATAATTAATAACGATAAATACTGACACCAATCTACAATTGTTTTTACTTCGAAATAAAAACAAAGATGTATATTGCGATTGGAAACAAAAAAAAACCCAGCCCTAATTCTGTCAGTCACGCCAATCAACGTTGCGGTTGAAACTAGCAAATGAAACGTTATCAGCCTGCACAAGTATAAACGCTATGAAGTTTGAAAAGTACCGGTCTACAATAAAGACTGCGTTAGAAATTTAAATAAATAATCAAAGTAGATAAAATAAAACTAGTTCTTGCTATTACCGTGATGTAAATTGAATGATTAATTCAAAAGATGCAATTGATTATATACTTTTTTTCGGTAGGTATAAATAGAGTTTAGGCAAAAAGAAAATAATTGGGTTAGTATGGGCCACTGTTCAAAGTAACTCTGATACTTTAAGGGAACTGTACCCATTTATGTTCCACTGGGAATAAACATTTTCGTGATATAAAGCTCATTATTGAAACTTGGTATCGTGTTCGTAACGAAATAGGAGTACAATTTTAGGGTTTTGGTATTTACTTCGGTTTGAGCCCTAATTATGGACTCTGCGCCGTAGATAAGGGTTAAAAGGTCTCTTAATATAACGTTTATGTGTCCAAGTGAAATAGGATGCTCAAACACAAAACTTGTCAGTAATTCCATTTTAAATTAAGTTTACTGAAAATACAGGGTAACCTTGAAAACAACAACAACCTAAAATATTTTTTTCGACTTTTGTCTTTATGACTTTCTGCAGATTTACTATTGCAAGAGCTTTCTGTCCCGGCATTGTTTCAGATTTTATCGAGTTAGCAGGTATATCCATTTTTTCCCCTCTATTTTACAGGCAAACTTTTCTTACGCTCTATGAAGCTCTGCACCATCAGTCTTCTGATTTTTAAAGCGCGAACGGAGAAAGCCGGAATCTGACTTGTCACGCGCGTTTGGTTTTATCATCTTTTGCACTGTTAGTACACCAATGCATTCGCATGCGGCAGCGATGCGGCTGAACGATACTGACAAGGATGCAACTATCACACCTAGCTATGTTGGGCGAAACATAGCATATGGCAATGTCACATGCCGCATTCAAATATAATATTCCGCATGCAAATGCGGTGGTGGACTTACGGCGTTGCTATTTGATTCATAAAGTTCAGCGTTCAGCGTTTCAGTTCATGAGAACCGCAATTGATTTGTCCTCGCACAGCGCGCGACTGCAAATGAGAGGGTCTGGTTTCAACCGTCGCATTATTGGTGACAATTGGTTTTATTAAACTGACTTCAATTTTTTGAACGCTATGTTTTGTTGATGCCGTGATGTTTACAAGCATTGCTGTTTTAAGAATAACAAATAATAGTAATGCAGTACCATCCACTTGAGCATTTACCGGTAAAGAAGAATTTCAAAATACAGTACTGAGAATAAATTACTAACCCTATATTTTTACAAGAGTAAAAAGTTATCGATAGCGTTGAATTATCATATCAAACACCTGATTACAACATTGTAACAATGTTGTGTACTCAAAGGTACATTAACCTAATCTCCATAGCTACTCACTTACGCGGACGGTGATGATGACAGAAATCTGATAAATAAACGATAAAGGGATTTATTCATTCAATCAATTGTAAACGTGTGATTTTGATATCCATATTACACGTCATGTCACTATACCTACTTTACACATCATAGTCGACAATATTAATATGATTTTACAGGCAATGTCTGATGCCTGTAAAATCATATAAAAATTACAAGCTTAGTTAAATCCTGCTGCTATCTTCAAGAATTAAGAAATTAACAATATATGTTTTTCTACAAAACGTCTACCAAGGCACAATGGTGCCGTAACTAAATGTAGTTAGAGGTCAATATACTAGACAGCTTACTACATTTATCGGTAACTGTACTTCCACATGTAGATGCCTTTGTTGCTAGGTTACGTAACTGTGACGTAACATCTAGATTTTGCAGCCAACTGTACCACTGGGTCCACGTGGCCTGGCTTACATAAGATGATAAAGCCGAATTAATAATAAGGTTCTATTTCCAGTACATATTGTTCATAAGGGATTTGTGACCAAAAATACAAAATAAGAGAGTTAAAGCCAGTATCTCAGAAATAATAATACGTTTTCTAGTATAATGCGTGTGCAAAACCATTAGATGTATCACTGATCACTGCTTTATACGAAATGAATTTCCATATTTGAATTATTCGTTGGTAGTGCTTATTTCACGATTGTGAAACAGGTCTTTAGAGTGAACTAATCTCTTCATGCATTCCATCTTAAAATGATATTAGTTTCAAAATTCTGACATGACATGACTTTTTCTACTGATCGGTCATTAACTCATACCATGATAAAACCTTTAACATATGACGGATAGATAAAACGCCGTAAAAGTCCCTAAAAACAGGGCACTTATTACTCAATACAACCCCTTCATTTGCCTAGTACTTAACATCCAGGTCGCGAACTGTGCGATGGCCAGACAGCGCGGGTACCGTATACCGATCGATAGCATGACTTCCACTTGCCTAGAACACGCAAGTCTGGCGCTGGTACAGTTCTGCTAAGTATCCTGAAGTGGGACGTCCCGGTTTTGAGGTCTCAGTGTCATTGAGTTAAATTGTAACAAAGTCGTGATCTACGGAATCGAATCAAGAATGGTTAGCATTTTGGGATTGTATTATGAAATTGACAAAAACCACGGATCTCTACACAATGGTTTGTACAAAACTTATATGTTTACAATTATAGTAATTATTGTTATTTTTACTCAGGGCTTAAGGCTCGGTCCTAAGCGCAAAGAACAAATGGCCAACAGGACAAAAATGATATGTCAAGAAAAAGTTACATGTTGATGGCTCAGTAATAAGAGTGATCATGACCAGCATATTTTATAAAAACCAATATTTTGATGACCGACTTTAAATGCACATATACAGCGTGTGGCCTGTAATAGGAGCAAAAAAAATAATCAATGATTCTACAGAGTATTCGTAGTTACCTTGACCTGGTCATAGTGTATGATCTCTAGTCAATGTATATCAAAATCGCTAACTAACTCGTTTAAGTAAATGACAATGTCAAATTCTATGACTGGACTCATTTGTTTGCAATACATTGCTGGTTCGATTTATTTTGTTAAAAAATATGGATTACTCGTCACTTGAAGGGCCTACATTTTAATTTTTTGCTCCTATTACAGGTGACACCCTGTATCTGCTACCCACATCTGGTATGGTTCAATCGGATTGGCTTGGCGTGCCCGACGTTACTCGCGTGTTGCTTATCGTAGCTCGATGTAAGCATACTATTTTTAAAGAAAACTAAAGGAACAACTACAAAAAGATTGATTTGCTACTTGCGTATTGCTATCTCGCTTTGAGAGTTAATTTGCTGTGGTTTTAATGGATAAGCAAATTTCGTATTTGGAGCGATGTCTTAATTCCGACCAATTGCCATGACTAAATTTCGATCATATGTGTAATTAAACGATACGGTGCTGAATGTATCCAGACTATATAAACATATTTGCGTCCTTTCGTTTTCTAGTAAACTGGTTTTTGGCAATGAATCAACGCTCTTGCAGTAAAAGCTAGTTAGTTCTTTACTGTGCATACTAGTGTTACATAAAAATCGTAAGTAAACAAAGGAAAAGTTCCGTCCCACGATTTGTGAACATAACAACACTAGTTAGCACTTCAGCACAAAACATGACCGGTTTTGACTTTTAACACTATATGTATACTTAAAAGGTTATGAAAACAAACACTTTCGTGGTTGAATGTACAAGTATATGCAAAATAACAGCTGCGTAATTGTGTGGTTGGTTATATACTCAGTAAAATAGCATACAATTGGATCTCGTAAGACGTTGATGCATAGGCCAATCAAAAGGTTATTATTCGAAGTTAAACATCATGAGTTATGCAAATAGAAGTTTTTTTTTTACATTACCTACTTAAGTTCTTACGGTCTATTCAGAACAGTTTTCACGCCTGTGTAACCGGGACAGTATTGTTTTCGGTCTTAAATCATGAGCTATCGTCGATGGTATCCAAGCTCATGATGCACTAAATTCTGTTTCCAACAGATTATAATCCTTTTATTAAAAAAATAGTGAACAGGCCTCATCGTCATCCCACGTCTGATATAGTCTAGAGAAGATCAAAACCATCTCATAAAAAAAAACCTATATGCTGTCCTAAACTTTAATCTTTTTTTTTCATTCAAATTGATAATATTTAAAGACGCTTCTTTTCTATTTCTCTTACGAACACCAATATGCTATTACGTTTTTTGAGGTAACAAGATAATATTTTTAACAAGATAATACTTCGGTACCGCGTAATTTGCTTAGCCGAATTCGGGTCGCGACGACCCAGTTCTTGTGTTTGGTTTACTTTGCTCGCCAATTACATGTTCACTTTGTTATTTATTCAGTTAACACAGCGGCACGATTGTAAGGGTGGGTGTTTATTGCAAGGTCCAAACTTTATTTCGCGAGTCGTCGATCAGTCGGTTCGTATGTAGGAACGCAAATCGTTATGGGTTTCAAGCATAGAGAAAGAAAAAAATCTTCGCTTTAAAAAGAGCGTGCTACTTAGTGAAATTCTATAGGATTTGACAGCGAAACACCTTATGACAGCGAGACCGTTTTCTAAGAAATAATGGATTTAGTGGATACGTCAAGTTTCCGTCGTTGGAATTTTTGAAAAATTATGAATGAATATAATTATAATTTAAGTTTTGTATAACAATTTCAGATGAAATGACTTGTGCTTTCAGCAACTGTGAAGTGCGCCGAGGATACAATCCCGAAAATCATACTTTCCAGCAGTAAATATGAATCATTGATAAAAATTTTAATTCCAAATTTTATAAAATTTGTGAGTGAAATCGACTCCGATGCCAAATTGTACAGTAAATTTAGAACTTCCTTTGTGATTTGCAGCCATATATCAAAGTTTCCAATAGATTATTTCAGGTATTTTCAGTAAAATAAGAAACCGTTTCTTTACACTAGGGCTTGACTAAATGATGACGTCATCAGTATCGATAAATTTTTTGACTGATTTTTTTAGGTAACCGTAATTCTTGCACAGCTTCTTCTCAGCACTGGCCCACACAACTGTCCCGAAGCTGTGCTGTGGTAAGGTCTATGTTGGAACGTGTATAAGTGCTTCTAGCAAGTCTTCATACATAAATAAATAAATACGTAATTTAACAAAAATGAAGTTGTCTTGTTTATCAAATAAAAAGTATTATGTAACTAAAAGTGCATTAATTTAATTATTTTTGTTTCAATTTACATGATTTATCGTAACCTCGTCGATAAAACTTGGACCACCATAAGATACACATCACTATTGAACGCACACATGTAAAGTAACTTTTTGGTTTCGCTGAAAATCCGCGTTTGTCATTCTATACTATACTACTTTCTATGGTTTCAAGAGACAAGTGTTAAAAGGTAAGTAAGTAATTTTGAATGGCTGTATGTGAATTCACTAAAGCTTTTACAACCATTTAACCTTAAACAATTTTTTTTTTTTTTTTTATTTATTTATCGTATTAACAAAAATTACAAGATATAGGAAATATTAACATCTAAAAACCACAGAGGTTTATCGTAATGCTAATGAGATAAGTTAACGTCAGTAATAAAAGAAACAGTAGGCGAATAACAAATCGAATAATGTATGATGAGCAGATCGGTAATACAGTAAATTAAAAATAATGACATAAATTTACTATGCATTGTATACTATAGGCAAGAACCAGGCAGGATTTAAATTGAGTTTAAGGTTTTTTTATCTACATTGAGAGATCGTTGTTGAAAGTGTGCACTTATGTAATAATTACAATTAAAATAATTAATTATCACTACAATTTAGACAAGAAATAGCTTTTGAGTTTGGTTTTTAAGTTATCTTGTGATATTTTTTCGCAAACAGCTGAAGGTAAACAATTAATTAGACGCGGTACCTGATAAGCGGCCGTCCGCTGGCCGTACACATTATTTGCAGTCGTCTGCCAGAGCCGGTTTTGTGCCATGGCGCGTGTGCGTACAGGGTGCTCCACATAAGATTTTATATGATCACAAAAGAAATACTGTTTTAATAATATCAGTTCAATTTGGTCATAAACTGGTAAAATTTTACAGTGTTTGAAAATTTTGTTTTCATCATCAAGCTGATCACGTATGTTTGGGGATAATATGTTTTTAAGAATTCTAATTTGAAGATCATAGATTTGTTTAATATATGATTTGTACGTTCGACCATAGCTTGCCAAACCGTACTGAATATATGATTCTGCCAACGAGTTATAAAGCATAAGCCTTACTTTGAAGGGTATTCTATTTTTTAGTATTTTTATGTTGGCCAAAAAGTGTCGTAGTTTATTGCACACATGTTCAATGTGATATCCCCAGTTTAATTTCGAGTCAATTATAAGACCAAGGTACTTTTGTGTGGCCACAACTTCGATAGTAGGACATTGACAAGTTCCTAGGTGATGAAGGCAGTCGTGATTATGTGCAATTATTGGTTTTGGAGCAGGAAACTTCATGTATGGAGATTTGATAACCATGAGTTTGGTTTTATCGGCATTTAGCACTAAACCAACGTCATGGCACCATCGAATCAACATATCTAGATCGGCCTGAAGAGAGTCACACGCATTTAAGATATCTGTACTCGAAACAAGGAGACACGTATCGTCTGCAAACTGATAATAGGAACTGTGATTCAGACAGTTACCCATTTCATTGACGTAAGAAAGGAAATGCAACGGCCCAAGTACGGATCCTTGGGCTGTGCCGTCAGTCACATTCTTAGGGTCACTGAACGAATCATCTAGTTTAACCGTAAATGTACGATTTTGGAGATAACTTCTACACCAGTTGAGCAATGGACCCCGGATACCACAATCATCTAGTTTATCGATTAGAATTTTATGTTGTAACGTGTCGAAGGCCCGAGAAAAATCAATAAACAAGGCGAGCACACAATTTTTACGGGCCGGTTTTATGGGCCGGTTTCGTGAATGACAGTTAAATCAAGTAATAGTTAAAGGACTTCATTGTTCAATAATAACGATAGTGCAGGCTTTGATCAAGAAATGCCTTAACCAATGGTCATTTAAATTAGCCATTTTGTCAATTAATTAAACATAATGCAACTTTTGTTCAAAACATGCACTGTCGTAATTATTCAACCGATAGTAACGACTTTTAACCATTCGTTTAGTTGACTGATCACAAAAAAGGCCTTTTTTAATGTCACGTTTTAATATTGTAATCTATTTACAATAAATGATGCATTCTTCATTTTTATAGTACCTACTCAATTTCTCTAAAATTGGTGACAGACACGCTTTTAACTTTATAACAACAATATGCATGAGTTGTGTTGTGTCACAATCTTGTTTTATGCCGGCTTACCACAAACAAAAACAAGATCGATACTTAGAAGATACTGTGACGATGATAAGTCGAACTAAACTTGGTTTACTTACATAAGTCAACCGCGTCACAGGCGAATCGAAAGGTTCGCTATGACGCAAGCGGTCGCGGTCGTGGGAACACCAATAAACACACAAGTGTCAATGACATAAGTACACATTAGATATTAGTGACGAATACAGACAAAGATCTTAATTTTTGTGATATTTATTTTATAATTAGGAGATAGGTAAATATTTTAATTATTTACCAAACTTTTACAGCAGCCGCGTTCGTCGTAACAGCCTCACGTATGTATAGGCAGGCTGGGAGTTAAAAAAGAGGCCAGATCTAATAGAAAGACCAAAGAATACTCTTGCAGATCAAAAATTGTACCAAAGAATCTTGCCCTTTCATGATTTTGAGGAAGAGACTTCAAAATGACTCTACTGCTTCCACTACCGTCCGAATATCATGAAAATCCATACTTGTTTTGACATTAGACTATGGTTTCCTTCATGCTATGATAATATTTGTAGATTTTATAAACTAGTAACTATAGCCTCATGAAGTCATTCATGTTTTAGGCCACCTTTGCATCCGTTAAAAGTCTATCTCAAAAACTGGTTTTACCATTTTTTTGGTTCAACAGTTTTTATATTCGTCTTCAATCAGCTAGTCGACCGCAAATAGTCCTATAGTCTTCAACAAAATTGGCTTTATTGTACAATTGTGAACTGAGTTAATTCTATCTAATGAATCTAGGCTATTAGATGTGGGCCAAATGGTAAATGTTCCAAAGAATAAATAGTTACTATTGCAACTTGCAATTTGCAAGCATGATAAAACAGATTTTTCACTACATCCCATAGTTTTTTTACCCTTCCACAATGTTACTTTTGCAGTCAAATGGAATATGTTATTTTTCAGCTCAACATTTTAGATTTTAGGAAATCATATTTGAAGTCTGTGTTGCCTTTTTCTTATGTCCCGAATAAAAAATAAGTAATTTTTACCTTAATATTATCGACATTTGCCGTTCGTTTCCCGAAACTGCAATAACTAGTTTATTCAGAAACAATTTCGTGCATAGTACAATCAGGCAAATATTTCAGGCATGAACGAAACGAAATTGCTGAGCGATCACTTGCATTTTTCAATGCATAAGATACGAGTCGTGTGGCTTAATACCACAATGTGAAGACATTCAAGTCTTCATTAAAAATTAGAGCAAATAGAATATTCCGAACCTCTTACGTAAATGCTGGTACTAGGGTATGAAAAGGTATCTTAGTAAATTACGATTTTGGTAGTGACAGCGATAAAAATACCACTCTCTTAATAAGTAGCCATGGCTATGATTGGGTCGAAATTAATAATAGTCCTACTGCTCTAGAAATTAAATAAGTACTTTATCCTGGACTAACATTTTGAAATCAAGATTGTGATAACGTGCTGATTCGGCATACATTCCTCTTACAGTTATTATTTTCCATCTTTACATTGTAAATAAATGAAAACACCCCTATACATATTGTTTGTCTGCACACAAACACCATTGTTCCCGAGTACGAGTATCGGATATTCTATCGATTGGTTTTAATTAATTAATTTCTTTGTCAGCTGGTTGACGCCATCAAAGGCAGTCTCGGAAGCGAACCTCTGTACTAATAAATCGAATAATATATTGACTAAATACTCAGAGCTTTTTGGTTTTAGCGCTGTCTAAATATATTCTTGTTATTTTTACAGATGCTCATGGTGTAGTTCCAATGACCAACTGTTCCAATAAACGCAACGTATTTATTTCATTTAACGTAAAGCTTTGGCGTACACTAAAGAAAATATTTGAAAGTTCAGTATTTACGTCATATTCTCCACATACTATTTTGTATACGCCTCACACTGTTGACTAATCTTAGTATTCATCCACTGTGAAATTGTTTCCATAAATAAAACATACCACCTCTTTTGATATCGAATTTACATAAAAATAAATCTACCTACGCCCTGACATTAAGTGTACCTAAAACTGAAATAGGACCACTGAATATTGTAGTGAAAGTGAACCGTTTCAGCCTAGCTTATTTTGTGATTCACTCTGTGTGAGAGCTATTTATTTAAGATCTAGAGGCTAATTTCCGATTTCCGTTGAAAATTATTCGTTGAACTAGCTTTTGCCCGCGACTTCGTCCGCGTGGAAAAGTGACTTCTTTCTCCCGTTTTTTACACATTTACCACTATATCTTTGCTCCTATTGGTCGTAGCGTGATGTTATATAGCCTATAGCCTTCCTCGATAACTGGACTATCCAACACAAAAAGAATTATTCAATTCGAACCAGTAGTTTCGGAGATTAGCGCGTTCAAACAAACAAACAAACAAACTCTTCAGCTTTATAATATTAGTATAGATAAACTTGTTATTAATGCTTCTGTTTACGCAAAAACTGATGGATTTTCATCAAAATCTAGTTATTAAGTGGGTTTTGGATAAATAAAGGCAAGGACGACTGTACCTTCGCATTAATAAAAATGATTTTAAAGGGATGTGCAAATATTGCTTTAATATACTAGAAAGTACATCGTATCGTAATAATTATTATGGATGGCAACATTAACCTTTGTATTCTCGTATCAAGTTTTGACCATCGTCGATTCGTCATCATTAATGTTTGTACCGTTTTATTATCTTATTTGTTTTGTACGAATTATTAGATCAAGTATACGAGTAACAAGCTAAACGTCGATAGCTGTAGTTAAAAATAGGCCAAAAGTCTATTGCTTCATCAGTATCATACCATAAATGAAACAAACTGCAAATGTGCACTATACCTGAAAATGTCAAACCAAGGGTTAAAAGTGAATTAGGGAAAAGTATTTTTTAATATACGACTGATAGTGACTGAATTTGTATTCCTTCTATTTCTTGCCCTTTACATTCGAGATTTCGTTCACAATTCCACATGGAATATCCAAAACGTATGTGAATTTTATCAGGAAATCGGATCAGATGAATTCTAAATCCGGCTCTGCCAGAGGCTGTTATATCAAAGATGACAATGCTTTAAGCTGCCTCGTCCGATAATATTTTTCCGAATTTAGTAACACGATTTATGGAACTCGATATCAACGTGAAGAATTGGGTACAGACTTTATCATTCTTACACTTTTAGCGAGATTGTACTAAACGTACAATTATAAACTGTTTGAAGTAAATCTGATATTATTGGATGTAGTAGTTCAATGAACAGATTTTATGTTTTTTTAATAACAACTATTTTGGTCCACAAAAACACTAATCATCATTTTCCTAGAATGTCTGGATATTAGCCAGAAAAACGTTTAATCATAGAGTCTTTTCATAGTCTACCTACATTTTTATAAAAACTTAAGTGTTTTACACAGGTATTAAAATCAGTAGCCACGCAAATTCAAGTTCAAGATAATTGTCATAAGAAAAATACATTGGAATAGTTATGCAGTCACATATCGATGTTCTTGACAAAAAATCAACAGCTAATGCGTTACAACTTTTTCTCTGAGGCGTAGATTCGGTACGCAAATACCTCAGAAGACTGACTACCTATCTTTTCGATAGTAATTTCTATTGTAAATATTTTTCGAGATAAGTAAGGCACCTTCTGAAAAACATTCAAGACACTGACTGTAAATGTAGATTTTATTCGATTGAATATTCAGTTTAGAGTGTAGTAAATGCATGCTAGAAGTTAAAACTAATTCCGTCAATTAATTCGGACAATACATGGTAACCGACGGTATATTACGGGAGACACTCATAGACATAATCGGGATCAAATCAGTGCTAAGATCTGTAAAAGGCATCACTAACAATTTTGAGCTATACGTGTACATTGTATGGTAGTTAGTAATCATAGTAGTAAATACATACATATTTCTGACTGAAAATGTAGAATACAGTAGCTAATATTTCTCGGAACAGCACAACACGTGTTGGAAAGCGGCTGCAGTTGCCCGCAGCGTTCTTTTGTTTTAGCTTTGTTCGAGTTAAGTAAGAGCCGCTGCCGGATTATATCGTGCAGTTGATGAGGCTGGATACAAGAACTTTTAGAAGCAACATAGGCCTAGAACAGATTATATAGATATATAGAACAGATTTATTGTACGTTGTAGGCCTTAGGGTAAAGAAACATATTGCCGACACAAGAATAAAACAGCGTAAACTCAAAAACTTGATATTCTGGGTCATCATACAAATATCTTTGACACAATAATAAAAACTTTTGTTTAATACGAAATAAAAAAATCGATTTTAATTTATGTTGCAAGCTGTCGATTAATGTTTAATAAAAAAAATACACAGCTGTACTCTTTCTATTTGCATGCCTCATGCCGCAGAGACTTGTTCTTGTAACCCATGAAATTCCAACAAATCGGATATTTCTTCGTAAAATATGAATTTAGAATTCCGCTAGTCGTCAGCAGCAGTAGTAAACTTTAAGTCGTGATACTATGTAGTAAAACGTTGAAATTATTAAGAATCAATGGGATAATAGAACCTTGAACCAAGCGACGAGTACTGTGCTAGTCTAGGCTAGCTCAATAAATAAATTAGTTCTGAAACTGACCTTGTTATTTGTGTTACGTTGTATAAATTAAATTAGTGGGTACACAGTTTTGTTAGAAGATTAAGAACAATTTATACGCAAAAAACCTACGCGTTTTGTTTTGTTTTTTTAAATAAAATTGCTTAACTTACATACTTTGCTCCAAAAGTATAACAGCAAATCCCAATCAGTCCGTTTTTACCACAGAGACATTTAACGTTTATTTCTGTTTAATTAACCGCGCACAAAAGAGCTATTTTAAGATATTAATCCGACATAATTATTGTGACGATCATTTGCATTCGTCACATAATTTTAAGAGAACAAAATATTTCTGCTGTTATGTATTTTTTGTGAATGTTACCCAGTTAATTATTATCCGATAACTGATTGAGTGGATTAACAGTTACGCTCTAATTTTGAGATAAAATTACATCAACTCGTTTTAAGTGTAACGATCAGCAATTTTAGTTTAAATGTGTCAATTTAAATTATGGCAGTGGTTTGCTTATCATTATTGTAATCGTAAATAATGAGCAATAAATTGTATTTGACATCTGATTGGTTTGAACAAATCCACGGAACAAACCTCTAACATTGCATTCAAGAATGTCGTATATCACGAAACACAAATAAAAAACTATTGAAAGAACAGACAGAGAACGTTAACAACTTGTCAAAGTTATCCTATCGGAATCGTGTATTGTTGAATCACATTCATCCTTATTGTTTTATAAATAGTGATTGCCGATGGTTTCGATTTCAAAAAGAACAATGAGATGCCAGTTATTGCTTCACATTGTTCTTTTTTTAATCCACGAATCAAAAGCGACAACAATTAAATATTTAAAAAAACTTATGAGTTTAGTCGCTATTCTACGTGATCTTAGATTGAGCAGGATTGGTTTCTTCAAAGCCAGGTGTATTATATCAAAAATGTGCGTAAACCAACGTAACGTTCAATCAATATTTTCTCTCGTTCACATGATCACATTTAGCAAGTGGGCCCTAAAAAATTAAGCACCTCACAAAGCAAAGCAGTGATTGCAGAAAATATTAAAGTGCATAGCTTCTTTCATTTATTTATTGTATTTTTTATTCAGAGTGAAGGTATGTTTTTACAATTATCTCTTTACAAGGAAAGCAGTATACAATTACAACTCGATACGAAATCAAAAATTATTTTAATGAATACGTTCTGACATACAACCCGTTTATCATAAGAATGGACCTGTCAAACATGTAAAATTGTTCTCTTCTCATCCACCCGCGTTCTTTTTCATGTCAATACAGTTCATTTTTGCATACTTTTCTCAGTGACAGTCTATTCTTACCATAAACATGTAAAAATATGTTTGTCAAAACGTATTGCTAGATATCACAGCAAAATCGACTATACCCAACCAAAGCCCTTCGTGATTTTGTCAAACAAACCAAGATATTGACATCAGATTGACATTGATCCTTAAAATAGAGTCCCTTGGAGTCGTTTAGGGATCTACAAACAGTCGTTCTATGTAACTTTTGTTTTTATTGATATCTTATTTTATATAACGACGATTGTTGTATAATGTTTTACCGACACTTGTTTTTTTTTTATACAACCAACAAATCATTCATTCCTCACAGGTGTATTTTTGGTGAACTCACTCACTCAACTTATGATAGTCAGCGGCAGTTAAATGATTTCTAAATTAATGGGTAAAAGCCCTACTTGCGTACATGTTAAATATTAAAATGACACCAAATAAAAATAAGTAATTACGAATTAATCATAAAACTTTTATATTAATTTAAAAAGCAACTCCTAGCATTTGGCTCTTGTTTGATACTATTTATTATGAGTATTTCTCTACAAATAGAAATAAAGTGTAAAAAATTGCCACATTTTGAAATAAAAAAGGTTTTTTAGATTAGTTGTTGAACATGAACAATTAACTGTCAATGCAAGCAATGGGTAAGAACAATGTATACCAAGCACTATCCCAAATTAGATGCTGACTAGGAGGCATTTAGATGACATAAGATTATTGTAACCAAACCATAAAGGCCGTTCGCAAAAACAAAGCCTCCAGAGCCCTGTATGAAAGTACCAAAACAATGGACGTAATCGTAAAACACAATATTCGTTTTAATATTTACCTGAATCGTAAACTTGGGGTCGTAATCCAGACACGTTGGGAACACAACACTATCCCTTCACACACATCGAGATTTTTTCTGAGAAAATGTGAGTTGTACGCTTTTGCACGCGACGCGCCGACTCCGCGTCTCACTCGCGACTAGCGAACGAATAGAACGGAATCAACGACAACGAACTCGGTCGTACGTTGCTCAACGGCAGCGCGCACCGCCACAGCTGTTTAATGTTTGTGACTGAGTACATTGCCAATCGATTGTCGTTTCTACGTGACGTAACTTTTATTATGACTACATTTCATATTTCAACGACTTCAAGTGCGTTTTGATTCATTTAAGCTTTAAAAATTATTTCTGGATACGACGTAAAAGGTCTTGAAGATATTCTGTATGTAATGTAGATTACGCATGTATATAAAATAACGAATTTCTAAAATCCAGTGCGAACCGAGTGCGCGTCGTAATAATGAACGGGCTGTCGTGAGTGCATTCTGAGTGCGTTCGCACTAACAGTGATAGAGAAAGGGGCATACGACTGCACCGCTCTAACATCGATTTCGGTCATCGTACCCGTCTTTTTTCGTTGTAAAGCCGTGTCCTATTCTGGCGACTGCTATACGCATGCGCGCAATGCGGATGGGTTCCCCTTCTGTTGGGTATAGTGGCCCATTTTAGCGCTGACACCTGAACTAGTTGTACCCCTGTGTACCCTTTTAACCCAACAATGTGGACGAGTCCGCAATGGCCAACGTTTGGAAGTCTAGAAACTTAGATCCAGATTCTAGACATTGCCTTCAAACGATTCTGTCCTTGACATTGAACTATTTCGCACAAGGCAAAGTGAAAGATTCCAATAGTTTACGAATTTAATCAAGAAGACCGTTAAGCATTGTACACCTTACACTTGTTAAATATCATCTCTTAACCTTATGGCTGGTGTGATCTGATATGTTTTCAATGCCTACCCAAAGTTCAGTTTAATCGCTCATCTCACTCAGTATTCAATCTTTTGTTTGCACATTGCCTGACAAAAGCTATCACAATGTTTGATATTCCAATAATGGTTTTAAATATGATACTCAATTAAACTCATTTATAAACATACCAAACGCAGTATAATACAATATCGCCTTATTAAATACGTCTAAGTTATTTTAGTTACCTACTAGGAAGCATATTAGGATGTCTAAAAAAAATGTCTATCTGACCTTTAGTTTTATATATCACTAGCTTTTGCCCGCGACTTCGTCCGCGTGGAATAGTGACTTCTATCTCCCGTTTTTTACACATACCACTATATCTTTGCTCCTATTGGTCGTAGCGTGATGTTATATAGCCTATAGCCTTCCTCGATAACTGGACTATCCAACACAAAAAGAATTATTCAATTCGAACCAGTAGTTTCGGAGATTAGCGCGTTCGAACAAACAAACAAACAAATAAACAAACAAACAAACTCTTCAGCTTTATAATATTAGTATAGATTAATATTATAAATTAAATCGCTTTAAAATTTTAACATATTCCAATGCACGAAAAACAAGTATTTTTATCGTTATTTTATTTATCTTTATCTCCACATTACTTAAATTCATCACCATTTAATGATACACAACTAAAATGAGATCTTACAAAGATTTTATAATGAGACTCTTTGCCTAAAACTTTTACGAGTGCATTCAAAAAATAAACAAAAATATGTTTACCGAGAGAGGTATTAGGTGCGATAAGAAGGGAAATATACATAAATATTCCTAAATATTCCTAAATAAGTAAGTGGTAGAAGCTTATTTACTTAAACGTAGCTATAGGGTGGGGAGCTGGCAAGACGCCAAAAGCGCACCCACTTTGAAACTTAGAAAATAGTCCTGAAAATACAGCGTGAAAAAACTGGTAGGCAAAACTTTAACAGTTCATTCAAATTTTTAACAAGTTAGGATGTGATATTGTAGTACAACATTTTTTTAATGTAAGAGCAGCTGTAGTATAGAACTTAAACCATCATCCGTTCTTCAGTATTTATCCGTCTTCGATAAAGAGCGATGCGTTTAGCATTAAATCCACCTTTTGTACACTTTTATTTGTGCAATAAAGTTTAAAAATAAAAGTGTTGAAAAACAGGAATGAAAATCATAGGAATGCTAAACATCATTGCACAGTTGCAGTTTATCATATCGTTTATTTTGTTTTAATTCAACTATATTTTTACTACATAGGTTGTATTATACTTTAGATTATGTTGTTCTACACAAGAACATACCTGAACTTTAAAAGCCGTTTTTGCTTCGTCAAACCTCGTTTTGGGTTATTTAGTAGTGCATAGCTCTAATACACTTCAACTCTCTGTACTAAACTAAGTTCTCTCTTTTGATAAATTGAACAAATACTTCACTCTTAGTAAAGTCAAGTCTAGTCTTGCAATTAATCGAACATTTTACACAACTTTCGTTTACAAAACAAATGCTGTTAGGAATTACGCAGCTCATGATAACGCGTATCAGTATAGTAAACATGTAATTGAATCTGTTGACATAAGGTCAATACTATTACTACTAGTTATCATAGAATTGCATTCAAATAACCTATTTACCCAGCTATTTAACGCGTACTGCAATAGGAATCTAAAATTGACTGAAGATAATTCCCTTTGTGTATGTTCTCGTATGTATGTTTAATAATTTTCTTGAATTTAAATGCTGAACCGATTTTGACATAGAGATAAAGGACCATAGAAATTGATGCAGGATAGTTTCCTCTGTAAGTGTGGAAAGGAATTTAAAGTTGATCTTTCTTATAGAAAGAAAGTGTAATAGAATATTAACACGTTCCGGGACACTACTCCAGACACACTATTGTGTCTGGACTGTAAACATCTATATTTTTTATTGTTTTCACGCCTGTAGGCGGGCACTCTCCCGGAACGTGTTAATTATATTGCTCTACCGCTTGTACTTTATTGAATTTCCTTTTCAGAAGGAAGAAGCTTATTAAACAAACAATGATTTCAGAGATCGTATTTATCATTGAGATTCCAAGTTTTCCAAACAGTTTATCTCATCGATTGAGTAGCGTAATGTGTCGCATTTTTTCACATGGAAATATCAATTAAATTGTTATAATAACAAGTTGCATTCTTAGACGAAATACTCAGTATTACATTTACTTGTGACTACAGGAATTCGTTCTAGACGCCAGGCTCCTCTAGTTAACTATATTATGTAAGCCTTCCTACATATCTTACATTTTACGAGCCTAGAGGCAACCATGCGGAAGAAACGACTCTTTCCTCATTCTCTAAATTAAATGAAAAATGTAATCTTAAAAAATACTATGTGCGAAGTCGCCACATATTATGATACGTGGAAAATCACAACAAGAAAAGAACGTTCAACGTCTTATCGTCCACGTATCACCAGTCGCTGACATCCGTCGTCGTCCACAATCATCATCCAATCTTTGTCTATACGTCTGGTATTGTATCAGACAAGACCCATCTATATTTATATAAGATAATCGTGTTAGAACGGATGAACCGATTTAGCTGAAAATTGGTGGGGAGGTAGCTTAGAGGAGAAGGACATAGGATACTTTTTATCCCGTTGGACGGGGACGGGGCTGGGGTAGGACGGGCACGGGGCCGAGGCAAAACGTTGAGGAGGTAGCTTAGAACCAGGAGAAGGGCATAGGATACTTTTTATCCCTTTTGAAGGGGCCGGGGCTAGGGCGGGACGGGGCCGGGGCGGAACATTGTTCGCAGGGACTGCTTTATTTTAAGAATAACGGGGCTGGGCGGGAACTAGGCCGGGGGCGAAACAAAGTTCACTGGGCTCCGCTAATTTCATATAAAGGAGTCCCAAATATCCTAGCTATGCTATTTTTGGGATTCTAATATGTGTGAAGTTTTTGCGTCTACTTTAATCTTTTCATATTCTTCTTTATACATTACAAAACAAAATGGAGTCCTATCTTTATACAACAAAAGCAATTGAAAACCAAAAATGTAGGGTCAATGTCCTTTAGGTAGTAGTTTATAGCACGTTTTGATACTGAACTTTATACCCATGGCATATGAAACAAGAAACAGTGAATAGCTATTGGCGAGTTTTTTGCGTGACAAGAAACCGATTTAGTCTTAGCATTTTTGCTGCGAAACAAAAAGTAGAATTTGATCTTCGCTGTGAAAAAAAACAAAGTACCTAAGTAAACTATACTTTTACTTATATGGTACATAAGGATTAAATATATTCAAAAATAACATCCTTACAAAAATGAGTAGTGTATTATCAGCGTCAGCGTCGTCATATTTTTAACGCACAACGTAAGCAGTTAATTATGACTCTGGCTGAGTCATTTATTATTTTTACATAAACTGTTAACATGATCATGGAAAAGGTGTAAAATTATCCTACATACACGAAGGTACTACCTCCATAATTTTATTGATTCGAGATATTCCTGGTTTTTAGTACCTGGCTTATACCTAGGTACTATAACTTCGCTGTCCAGATAATTTCACTAATATTATTAATGCGAAAGTTTGTGAGGATGGACTATAAATTAAACATAAAAAAATAAGTTGTATTTAGATCATCCTTAGTTATACAAATTATTCGCGTTCCAGATTATCTGAAACTAGAGCACAATCACTCATGAATACCTACACAACCTTAAAAGGCACCCAATTGGAACATTTCAACTAAAACTAACTGGCAACTCGACAACACGAGCATCCGACCAATTACATCGTTAATCAGAATGAATTACCATCTATAATTTATCATTGGACTTCAATCATCGCCAATGTAGCACACTATTTGACATTAGTTTGACCAATTTACCAACAATTAACAGTTCTGAGAACATGTTCGTTTGTATTGGTAGGTCGCCTATGTACTAATTGAATTGCTGATGAAAACTTATTGAACCGTATAAATTCGTAGTAGCAGCGAATTGAACGATCCTTATGATTGGGTAAAATTGATTGAAAGTATGTACTAATCTACATCAACTTTATACAGTTCTTAAACATGTTATTAGCCTCCCAACACATTTGAAGTGGTTATTTCTACCACAATAGATGTAACAAATGTTTCATGAAATGATCATCAATGACAATTACGCTTGTTTTGCGCGGTTTTTTTTTATGTATTTATTGTATTAACAAAAATTACAAGATAATATAGGAAATATTAACATGTAAAAACCACAGAGGTTTTTCGTTGTCGAGGCTACAACAGAACAGAGGATTTTCAATCACACGTTCTTTGAAACGACTCAACCAAAAGGTTTGATTGTAATTAACTGACGTTTAAAAATTTTAATATTTTTTTTAAATTATATTCTTTTATACATACCACTTACTAAAAGTAAGTTTTTTTTCTTTATAATTCTCTTGGCCGCATTGATTTTTGTATTTGCTTCATTGTGACGTTTTTCAACTAGTTGGCTCACTGTCTGACATAGTAACTGACTTCAACCATCACAAACCATGTTTCAATAGAAATGTGGCACACAGATCGTTTAATCATGTACCAGTTATTGAGTGTAAACAGTTGTCAATATTGGACACCGTGGTCGTTACCATTTAGCTTCAATTAGTGCCCAAGTTTTTCACTGGAAGCAGTACCGTTACCATGAGTTTACGTCGGTTTTACTCGCTAGCGACGACGTCACTTTTTGTATGGAAAATTTTAGTTCTGCAAGTGACCGCTAGGGGCGCTGTGCAATTTTCCGTAGACTTTTTTACATAGTCGCTATCGAGTAAAACCGTCGTAACTCATGGTAACGGTACAGAACTTTTAAACGCATAGTGCTCCATAACTAAATAGATACTATAGCATCGAAATAAAGTAAATAGCAAAAGATATGCGCGAGAAACAACCTTTCTTTGCAGTCGAGTTGTTCCTTTCTATTCACATTTCTCAATCATTGTGTACGGTACTTCTACTTATGAATGTTGCTATGTTTTCTTTTTAGCAATGCACAGTATAAATACAGCTATTATCTTTTTAAACAAATAGAAAAAAAGTAAAATGGGACTTAAGAGCAAAGTAAGCAAATTTTTAAAGGGTAAGAAAGAACAGACTAACGAAATGTAAGTACACTAGCGGTTCCCCGTAGTTTCACTAGCGTAAATGTTAGATCTCCAAAAATATTACAATTATTATAGCCTATAATAAGCCATTCCAATGTATCCGCTTTATTATTGTTAAGTTTCATCAAAATTCATCTAGTAGTTATTGCGTGAATGAGTAGCAAACATACATACATAAATTACAAATCAGCAATAACTACCAGACATAATTTAAATTCTGATGACTTTATCTTGGTGGTTGGTTCTGTCGAACAGAATTCGAAGTACTTGGATTTTAGAACTTTCAGAAGTACCTATGTCGCTGCTAAAACATATTTATTTTTTAATGTCATTTGTAATTGAATTGTGCATTTATTATTGGAAAATACTTGTATTAAATAGCCTGTTGCTTACAGATCCAAAATAATGAAAATTGTGAATATGCTTACTAAATGGTACGGATATTATAAAATTATACGATCAGTCATAAGAAAGAAGATAGACAGTGTTCATGTGGTGTCCGAAGCTGGGGTTGAGATACGAGATGAAACTTGATATACATTATTTTTATAATACGAATTAAATGTGAAATACATATTATTACTATTGCTTGGCAGATTGAAAAACTTACTATGGGCAATTTCTTTTATTTAAAAACTTTATTGCACAAATCAGAGTGAACAAAGGTGGACCTAATGCTAAAAGCATTATCTGCCAGTCAAACCTTTAGGTCATGCAGAAAGATGGCAAGGGGTACAGAGAAAAGAAATTAGCAGAGAAAATAAATAAAAAATGTTGTCATGTTGCTTGATATTAAATAAATCCGCAAAACCACTATTTTTTGAAATCGCAAACAATGAAATGGCTACATTTCAACTCGACCCAATCCCATATCTAACCGGTTTTTAAATACAAATCGAAAAGTGACAACTGTACCCAATTTCATTATTTTATTTATACTTTATTGCATAACCATAAGTTGTACAAAAGGTGGACTTAACGCCATATGGCATTCTCTTCCTTTGGGCTAAGTAGAAATGATTGCGGGCGCGGCGAAAAAGAAGGTAAATTTTTGCATCATAGAAAAAAACAAGTTTACAAATTTTGCTAATAAAATATTTTTCGATAATTTCGATATTTATTTTCGATATTTCAACATGATAATGTTACGGTGTTAATAATACGAGCAGATTTTCAAAATAATTTAAAGCTGTTCAAAAACAATTAAATAATCAGAATTCACATGGAGTATCAGAATAAAGTCGGTTTAATGTCAGTGAGTTGTTAAATACTTACGTACGCTAATTATAGTAGTTCAATGGCTAATGTTGATATTATAGAAACGTGTACTTATTCGCCCGGCGATTTGAGAATTACAAAATCAAAAATATTATTCGACCGCCTTGAGTGCTTTGACCTCAGAGATTCGAAACCTCTGATGGCAATAAAGAGGAAAAAAGTCAGGCAACTAAAAGAGGTTCTAGTCAGTCTTATGCGATATTTTTTATTGTGTAGAGTGCGCTCAGTGCACGTGCACTGTCCTCCTGATGACTGTAGGGTAACCATCACTTACATCCTTTTTCTATTAGTGTACAATACTTAATAAATGCTCGTTTATGAGGGCTCGTGAAAATATACGGAAGCACATTTTTGTTACGTTGCATTCACACAATGCCTCCGTCCGTATCCGTATGCATGAATAAAAGGCGACCACTTACGTTTTACCAAAGAGTAGTTGTACAAAATATATCTTATTAGTAACATTTCTAAATTAACAAATGCTTCTTACTTATTATATTTAGAAATTAAATTGAATTTATTGATTTTACTTGTTTAATACACCGAGCATGTGATGTGATGAGGTCATACTGATCACACAAGTATTACAAAGTTTGTTGAACTTTGTGAGTGCTTAAATTGGTAGGGTAGGTAGTAGGTACTCATAAAATAAAATAAGATCGTATTAGCAACTACATCGTCTGTAAAGGCACAGTTATTCAAGAAAATAAGAATGTCAAACTTTGGGAGGAAAGTCATGGATAGACTCTATTGGAGCCATTATAAATTGAACCTAGAAATATTCAAGTAGTCGAACCTGGGAATCGAACCCCGCGTTCATCGCTGTTTAGATGAAGTCCTGAATATTATTACTTATTATGAGTCATTGAAACTAATCTACACAGACAACACAGACTCTCCGGCGCAAACGATGTTGTTTATGGAAACTAATCATAATTATATTTTTTATTAAATCTTGTGCCTCAAAATTAAGTAGGATGGATTTGTAAACATTTTTTTTAAAACCTAATCTAAGTTATTAACGAACTAACTGGGCGCACATATTAAATAACAAGAATGTAACGCAGTGTTATTGAAACAGTTATCACCCCGTTAGGATGACTGGATGTCATCCTCATCAGTATTAACTGATAAAAGTTGAAACGATGTACTAGTATTCATGTGTTTTTTTAAGCCGCATAGTATTTAGGTTAATACCGGTACCACACCAACCACTCTACGATTTACGTTCCATGGTCCAGATTGCATAAATTAGTTTGATCTGATTAACTGCTTTTAATTACTAGTTCGTATGCCATTACTTTTATCGGTTCGTCACAAATCCGTACAGTTGTCAGCTGCGATTGTGTAAGTCCCAGTACACATGCCCTCACAGATGTATGTGTTGTAGGATAATCAGAAAAACCACATCCTGAACGATTGTCAAAAACCGAAAATATTTTTTACATGTAGTTTGCAAGCATCTGTATCATTTATGATTAGCTAATATGTGAGTGGATTAATAACATAATTATTTTTATTGGTTAAGACATGATTAAAATACAAAGGTTCATCAGAAACAGAAATGAAACGTGTACATCTTCAGCATGTCAGTCAGCGTGATTCGCGGTACGTGTTCTTTACAATAATCCTTATTTTGGCATGGCACGTTACAAAAAAAACAATCTCAGGTTTGAACTACCAGACTTTATGCAATCGTCCTAGGTTTTTTGCAACTATTCCATTTTATTGATTACACTGCAACATTATGGATGATGATGTATAAATGAGTCTGTGCAGATGAATCACGCCTTTGTTCCATAACCAAAGCATTGGCAACGGCTGATTCTTCTTTGTCTTATGGGCTTACTTAATGAGGTTAGGAACCATCAATAATATGTGAGTAATTATTCAGATTAGCTAATTTATTACTTTTGGTAAGATTTATCTTTCTTTATAAATATCGGGATTCCAAAAACTTTTGTGGTATAGCTTGATAAAATAATTAAAATATTTTACGGCTTACATAGGTTCGTCACAGGTAACCAAGTTTGACATTTTGACTGAAGACTGTAGCCGCAGATGTCTGGATCAGTTTTACGTGTCAAACACTAGATGGCGCTCGAAAACGCTGAGGTTTATTTTGGTAACGCCATCTTGTATTCGTCAGGTAAATGTAGTAGAGACTTCCATGGCTGAATAACCGTGTTGAAGAGAAAACCTATAATGAAACAAAAATCAGAGCATTTATTATTGTCACCCTAGCACCCCATACATGGTCATTATTTCTAGAATACTCGGCTACCGAGAATCTTAGCCACTTATAATCATTTCTGAAGACAATGAAAAACAACTCATCTCTGAACTATGGTAAAGTTACCACTATAAATTACTGGCGTCACATAAAATACAGTGTTAATAAATAGCTGCATCCTCTTGTATAGCATTTAATAGTGTTATTGTTCTAATGCTCATTTTATTTACGTAAGCTAAGAAATACATGATGTATCGCGGAAAATATTGTATGATATTTTTATTTTTTATCTCATAGGTACACATTGACACAAATAAAATACAGCTTCGTACCATCAATGTGTAAGTGAATGTAAGCAAACATAAATATTTTCAGTTACGACTGAATATAATCTTCTTTGTGTTTGGTACTAAATGAAAAACTGTTATGTAGATTACTTACCTACTATATTTTATGTATTATTGTTGTTATTTTGAGAACATACATTTCATCGTCGTGACAACAGACGCATGGTTTTTTTAATTAAGACAATTAGCACAGCTGTGGAAAAAAATAGCGTAATTAAAAACGTAAACTGATAGCGATGATTGGAATAATTGAGATCAATGATCAACCGATGTAATAAAGCGGTAGTAATAAAACCTTGTCAACGTATCAAGTTAGTTTGTCTATAGACTACAATGTTTAGTAGGCTATATGCTCATCAGACAATCAATATTTCGTAAGTATACATGAAAATTGGTTTTACGTACAAACGACCAATTTTAATATAGAACCACATAAATAAAACATTATTTTCAAGATTATTTTTTTCAGTATTCTAGACTCGACTCTTAACCACCCCCTTGAATTGGGCTCCTACTTCCTTTTTACAACCTGAATAAGAAAGAATAACCCCCTTATTCATACTTACTCAAACGGTCTTTTAAACCTATTTTAGCTATTACACTGTTTTGTCTCATTATTTCTTGAAGCTGTCATCATTTGACAGAAAGTGACAAAACAGTGTTTTAGCTAAAATAGGTTTAGAAGACCATTTCGGTCATTATGAATAAGGGGGTAAGAGTATTTATAAGAAAAAAATGCCAACGGATCCGTAAAATTCTATACAGGGTGTAAAAAAGTACGAGCCAAATTCAAGGGGTTGGGGTGTTGTTTTGGTAATATTTTACTTTGGCTTGTGAAAATTCAAATCTTACGTATTTGATTGTTAACCAGTTGCGTGATTCAATTCATTAATTAAGATTTCCACGAAATGTGCTATTTCACTCGAGCATTGGCTCACTTTCACCCTCGTTCGATGCAACTACGTATTTTACAATAATAGCACTAATAATTCTAGCATGACGTAGTCGTTGCGTATCGAAATTGTATCCAGACGTACTACTATGTAAGTCTTTGTTCGTATCTTTGGATCTAGAACTTTTTTCGGTAACGTACGGTCGCGGTGTCTCCGCCTAACCACCTTAACAGCATCGTGTGCGCTCAAGCTTCCATACAAAAAGAGAAAACGTTTTCCACCCCTTAAACGTTGTCCGATTTTGTTACCTATACCTATGATCGTACGTCTTTTTTTTTTAAATATTGTATTTTTCAGAAATTATAAGAACCTAAACATTCACTTTTTTGACTAAAAAATATCTTCGGAGTTTCGTCCATTTTTAACTAATTAAGCAGTTATGCAAAAAATTGAAGACAAAGAAGCGTAGTTCAGGATGAATGAAAACGAATGAGACCAAATTTGTCTCATTCCATAAAGGTTTACGGGTATAAGAACGTTTTCCCCCGCAAGCATATTTCGACCGTTTTCGTTCGAAATGTATGAAAACTCGCGCTGCGCTACGCCTGCACAAATAAAATGTTTTACCTTCGAAGTGACGACACGCCCGTTTTTGTGTCGTGTGGGCAAGCTGTTTTCGTCGAAAAGTGGTTAGCCACGAGAGACCTTGACCCGCACAAATTCAGCGAATTTAGTCCCACACATTATAAAGGTTCTAAAAAAGCTTTAATATTAATATTTTCTTTTACTGTCAATGCATTCACCGTAACTGCAATTGCCTCATTATTTAAAGACGGATTGGCAATGCTATTAACAATTTTGGCGTCACGATAACTACTTAAAACCCTAATTTTATAACGCCGTGTCGCGGAATTTGACTGAAACCAGAAGAATAGACAGCGTTCTATCCACATAGTAGGGACCTAGGAACGCATACGGGTAGCGATAGTAGCGTATTTCGTAACGCTGGTCGGTGCGTACGCACCAAAAACGCACCGACGACGAACCCTACCAGTTCATTGGGGCTTGGTGCAAGTTATAAAACAACCTTTTTATTGATAGTCTTGTTTAATATATTATACAAATAAGATCTATTCATCTTTAAAACTTAACGTAAATCCTGACATGCGCAAGCCGAAGAAACCTTTTTAACATTGAACAAATTCTCATATTTGCTTAAAAAATAAAAAAAAAAAACGGGTTACATCCACATAATGCTTTAAGTCTAAAAACCAAAAACCAAACCAAGTTCACCAAAATTAAATTCTGTTACGGCCAATAATAAAGCTGGCTGGTTTCTAGCGCAAAGGATTAGCATAGCTATCCAACGCGGCAACGCAGCCAGCATTATAGCCTCCTTGCCACAAGGAAACGGTTTCATTTTCGAAAAGGTTACCTAGTCTTATTTATTTATGTTGCATGTCTTAGTTTTAATTTTTTCTTGTTTGTTACAAAAATATTGAATATTATTGAATCATTTGCCTTGACATCAAATAAACATTTTGATACTTACCCAATTCACTAATGATAAAAAAATGCTTACATAAATTACATTTGTCTGATAATAAAAGGTTCATTCAAGAGTTTGGACTTTGAAATAACATTAATTTTATTTTAAACATATGACAAGTATTGTTGGCTGTTCATTACTGTAAATGTGTTAATGTTGGAACTTATTTAAAGGTAGTTGTAATTTTTCTTATCTTATTTTTGTTAAAAATATTGTATAAAATAATAATTATTTCGTATATTTTTATTAACAAGTAGTTTAATAATTGCTATAAATAATGGATATAAGATAGTAGTGACAACATGTAAGTAGGTAGGTAAGTCTGTATAGGGAACACTAATCTCTACTATCACTAACAAATATATACACAGACGGTTATCTTGCTCAGCTGAAATAATAATGAGATGAAATTAGCATACATAACATACCTAGTATGATTAATGTCGACAACAAATCATTGACACGGATCTTGCACAAAGGAAAAAGGTTTTTCTTACATTAACGACTGTAGTGAATCACAGATTCTGTGAATATCAACGCGCATGTATGTAGGTATTTTGTATGACTCTTGAACGGTAGGATTTACAGTAAATTATATTTCCAGTAATATCTCGGTAAACGGTTTTGAGTACAAATGCACTGAGTTTTCTAAGTCTCTAGTCTCAGCGTTAATCGTAAAAAAGTATATAAAACATGTTCAGATGATATTACATAATTGGTTACAAAAAAAGTTAAAGTCCCGGAAAATTTAGACAGGTTGTTTAGTTATTCTGTACTAGTTTATCTTAATTCACTTTTAAGTGTTTATAGAGAGTTCATTATTATTATTCAGTGAATGATAAAGGTCAACCAGAACATAATATTTAAATGTTAAATTGCAAAGGTCACTTTATCACAAATTTTTGTAATTACTTACTAGTGTTGTAAGTCACCTGATTTAAAATCAAAGTTTCATCAACCCTATTTTTGTAGTTTAATCTCTTTGTTTTAGTGAAAGACGTGTTGATAAAAATTGAATGAGCACGTAGAGAGTCACATGGATACGAAAGGATTTTTGGTTACAGAAAATAATTATTATAGTATTTATAGTACGTTTAGTATAATCCGGTGCCGGATGCGGAGACCATGATTACTGTTTGTGGTATCAGGCCATAATGTAAGGCTTTGGTCACTGCACGATGGTTTGAATCTGATATGAATTGGTAGTTATAAATTTGCCAGGAAGAAAATATGGTTGGTTTACTTAAGTAGGTAAAGTAATGAATGATTCAACTGGGAATCGAACCCGGAACATGTTAGTACGAGAAACGACATCTTGAAAACTGTTGGGCAAGCAGTACCTTGCCTTGTCTTGTCAAAAGTCAAAACTAACTAAACACTGCGTAAGAGATAAACTTTCCTAAATTAAAATGAACTGCATAACAGTTCTTGACATGAGTTATAATGGACAGAAGTTAAGCATTACTTATTACAAAAGAACGTGGCTCACTGTACCGGGTGAAAGGTGTTCTTTTATTTTAATAACAAACGCGCTAAATATGGCCGGAGCCTATTGGATGGACGGACATGGCTGGCACTGCGTTAGTGCGCGCGCACCGAAGTTGTACCGGCATCGGCCGTGTTGACAGTACAAAGTGCGAGTGCAATGTGGCACAAGCTTCAGAAAATGGCGGTTCTGCTCGGAAAATGACCATCAAATTGGTCGCTGGTTTCTGATACACTGATGTCTGTAAAGCCCTTAAAAGGCCCACTAGTATTAATTTTCTGGTATATCTCACTAAAGAAGAAGAAAGCTTGTTTTTAATTAGCAAAGGCTTTTGGCACCGACTTACTCACTTGATCACTTCCGACTTACTCTAAGGAAATCAAACACAAACAAATATTATACACAAAGAGTCCTCTTTGTTAGACTTTACATGGAAGCGTTGCTGAAGCTGACTTTTTGAGATTCAATTTTTTTTTGTTTCAAATCAAAGTCTACATTCCAAGTTGGAACAAAATGATAGTAAATACACTTAGACCACAGACGTAGGTACAGTACTTAGAGTGAATCACACGATGCATTTTCATTATGCCCGATTGAAGTTGCCACGCGTTTCGTTTAGTTTGTTGCTAACAAGTTCACAACTGTTTTTTCGGTGCAAAGAGCAAAGTCTGTATGAGGCCTCAAGTATGAGGTGGTAGAATGAGCCATTAATACTTCAATACAAAAACATAGTACCAGGTTTAAAACCGTACTAAAATAATAATGGACTATTATAGAAATAATGTCATAATGACGACAATACGACATTTAAAATTATGGAGAAACAGAAAACCGTTTCTATTTGGTCGGATGAAATTAGTGCTTGGTTTAAACCTTGTACTTTTTTGAGGTAAGTGGGAGTATGTTCAGCTGTATGTTCCCAATATTACTGAATTATTGCTGAATTATCTACTATACTTCCATATTTTATTGAACCTAACGAAGACGATGGTGAATAACTTAATCCATTTGAGAATGTTCCCGTCATTGCAATGCAAGTGCAACAGATGTAGCCCGGAGCCGAGTACTTCTCAGTAGAAATACTTAGGTTAGATAAAGATAAGTATTTTCAAAGGGCAAGTCTGTCTACCAATAATAATACAGATACATTAAGTACTATCTAGTTAAATAATAATAAGTAAGTAGAACTTATGTGTGTGGAGCAATTAACTGTGTGTTTGACGGGTTTACCTCGTTCTAGTAACTGCCGTTGAGCAGTTAGTTAAGTTCTCTAGGTAAAGAAGTACTGAAATCATGTAGGTTCATAATCTCTTTTAAAAAATGCGTGGCACCATCATTCATTACAATGCAAGGGTGGGAAAGTCTACAAAGTAACGACAGCGTATATGTAACATGGACGCTGAACAGTCTGAACATATACCACTCCGTTTTTTGGTTCGGCGGTCGTGGTAAAAGAATTCACGTAAGCCACCAAATTGCTGCAGTCTGGTAAAAAAAAGGAACGAGCATACTTATCTTAATCAGTGCCATCTTGTGACAAAGTGAGCAATCTGCACTTGATTCAGTTATACTCACGTTACGCTTCCACAATATAGGTGTCGCTATATCTCGGGCCAATGACCTCTGACCTTCTTTCTGTAGTGTACTCAGTAACGTTCTATAATTTTATTTGAATTTAAATAATATACACTTTGTTTGTTCAAAACTGTTACCTTTTACTAAAACAACTTTCTAGTTAATTTTATATTGATTACCTTTAAGATTTTATTTTAACTTACTAGCTTTGTAAATGATCGCCGCATATTTTTCTTTGTGTTGGCTGCATTGAATTATTTTTGCACGGTTGGTAATTCTACCAGCAGTGTTGCCCTTGCTCAAATGTTCCAACCAACAAGGGTAATCAAATTTATCAAATTATCGAGGATTTTTTTTTTCATTAAATTTTTTGCAGGTTGATGAATTGATGAGCTATTTTTGTCATAAATCAATAAAATATTTGTTTATTACTAAAGCGTTATGAGAAATTGCTAATTCGTGAGTTTGATTTAATATCATATTGTGTATCATATTTGCTATAATAATATTTATGATATGCTTTAAGATATGAGTAATAATAACACAGATAAAAGCATAATAATGAGATAAATAAGAAAGTTGTGTAATAGTATTTCGCGTTTTCTTTTTTTCACCACTTACTACCACCAGGTGTGATGTGAATGATGTGATCGTAGCATTCGTAGAAAATGCCTCATTATAAAATATCCTCGTATTAAAAACCACCAAAAAATCATAACTACCGCGGTAGCGTAATACTTTTCGAATGAAGACCTAATGATTCATGGTCTTAAATATGTATTCGTAGTAATAATATAAGGTTTATTAATAATTATTGAATGGAAAAAAATATGGCCTTATCTGACATTATGTAAGTACTTCATTGAAAAAAAAATGAAAAGGGTAATAGAGCTGCAAAATTGTGGCAACATTTTAAAAAAGAAAGTGAAGTGAAAGAAATGAATTTACGAGAATAGGTCGCAAGTCGCATAGATTTTTGGTTGATTTCCTTTTCACTTTGCGTTCATATTCTCCAAGATCTAATAAACTGAGGTTAATTTGTGTTCGTGCTTATAATTTGATTCAGCGTATAAGGTGCCGTACCACCCAAAACAGGATAAGTACAAGAGTGAGCAGCATCTTATTGATTTTCTTACCTTGCATATGCTTTCAACCAACGCGAAGTGGTGTTATTACAGATATCGTAGAATCTATGATCTAATTGCAATTTATTTCGTTTGATAGGATATCTTGCATATCCAGTGACATTTAACCTAATTTGGTGTAAACGTAAAATAAGCGAAAATGATGGCAAATTCACTTGACACAGTAAACGCGAACCAACCCACGCAAAATGGTAGCAAGGTTCAGCCATGCAATAACGAGTCAAAGACAAATCTCATAGTTAACTATTTGCCGCAAACGATGACTCAAGAAGAGATAAGGTCACTGTTCTCGAGCGTCGGCGAAGTAGAAAGTTGCAAGCTAATTAGAGACAAAGTGACAGTGTTCCCCGACCACATCCTGAATGGACAGAGTCTGGGTTACGCCTTCGTCAACTATCACAAGGCGGAGGACGCGGAGAAGGCTGTGAACACGCTGAATGGGTTGAGATTGCAGAACAAAATCATCAAAGTTTCGTACGCCCGCCCTAGTTCCGATGCGATCAAAGGCGCTAACCTCTACGTGTCAGGCCTGCCGAAGCACATGACGCAGCAGGAGTTGGAGAAGCTCTTCAGTCCGTTCGGGAACATCATCAGCTCACGCATACTCCATGAGAATGTGAACGTCGGTCATCTGCTCCAGGTTGGGGGCGACGACCAAACCATCCAAGGGCCCTCCAGAGGCGTCGCGTTCATCCGTTACGACCAGCGGTGCGAGGCTGAAGCTGCTATACGTGAGTTGAACGGCACTATACCCCCAGGAGGCACAGGTCCAATAACAGTAAAGTGTGCCAACAATCCAAGCAACCAAAACAAAGCACTGGCTCCATTGGCGGCGTACTTAGCACCAGCATCTGCACGTCGCTTCGTGGGACCTGCTGGCAAGGCTCTGCTTGCCATCAACAAAGGACTCCAGAGATTTTCTCCTCTTGCTGACCCGCTCATCCAAGGCAACGCTTTAGGAGGTTCAGGTTGGTGCATCTTTGTGTACAATATTGGAGCTGACACTGAGGAAAGCATCCTCTGGCAGCTCTTTGGCCCGTTTGGTGCCGTCCAGAGTGTTAAAATTATAAGAGATCCAACTACCAACAAATGTAAAGGTTACGGTTTTGTCACCATGACCAATTACGACGAAGCAGTGGTCGCCATCCAGTCATTGAATGGATACTCACTGAATGGTCAAGTGCTGCAGGTCAGCTTCAAAACGAACAAGAGTAAATCTTAAGTTAATCAAAATCTAGTCAATAAATTGTAGTTAATGCAAAAATGTTGATCATTAAGCTGTCATGGTTTGGCATCAATATCAATTAATTAGAACTGAGTAGTGAATTTTACTGATGCAAATCATGACAACACAGGTTGAACGGTGTTCAATATATGCAAGTACAAATAATATAACTGACATCACAGTAAATGTTGACATAATCACAAACTGTTATTATTTTGACCCAAATTTCTCTCTTCATGACCATGAATTGTATTTTTCAGTGATTCTTATGAGTACACTGACTCTTTTTCAGTCTACCTATTTATATTTTGCTCATTGGAGAGGCTAGTTTATTAATTTAAGAATTACCTTGACAATGCTTTGCAATAAAGATACTGACAATTTTATTAAAACTATTTAATTGGACTTTTAAAATGATATAATCAGATATTTTTAGTTAAATGTCTAATACTACTCTACTGCCTGTAATGCATTGTATTTTTTCTGTAGTGAAAATGCTTTTATTTAAACATCTTAATTTCAAATGTAACAAAACAGAAAGGGAATATAATTGAAGCTATGTACCATTATTTTTTTTAATATTCCTTATGATAAGTTAATAAAAATAATACACTGATCAAGCAAATTGCTTTTTCATATTGACCTGTTTCTTTGCGTTATCAATCACAATGTAACAATTAATTCAATTCCAGTCTTTATTAGAAATGTACAATATGCCAGTAAGAGTCTAAAATAATTATCCAGGCAATAAATATTTAACATAAGACAGTGCAATATTATACTATTTGCTTAAAGTAAATGTATGAAAAATATATTATTTATGTAAAAGCAAGTGCAATCATTAGATTTTCTTTTGGAAAAGTTGCAATTTAAATATTCACATTATTTACCCCCCACATTACCAAAGATATCATACACGAAATAATTTAAAACGTGACTGAGTAATTGTCATTACATATTAAATAAGTGAAGAATTTTTATATAACTCCATTGCTTCCATAGGTACATGATTAAAATCTATTTGAAGTAGAATTGTGGTCCCATCAAATAATCATTATTTAATTATTCATGATAACTATTACAGATATACATTGCACAAAGTCATATGACAAAGATGTTTAATAATATAAATATATTAGAACATTATTAGTTGTAATCACTTTTATTTTATTAATATTATAAGAACTTTTATTTGAAATTAAAACAATGACATGCAACATATTAACAGAAGAAGAAAAAAATAACCTAAAAACTAAAATATATTATTAAAAGAAGTCCCTATAGGTAAAGTACCGAAGATACTGGCAGCGTTTCCCCTTTGAATGGCCAGACTTATTCTTTGTCCGAGGTAGCTGCCAGCTCTTATATAATAATATAATAATTCGTTCATATTATAATAATTATCTCATGTTCATAATTTTATTTCACATCAATGGATCTAATGATATTGAATAAAAATTAACACTTTGACTATGTGAAATAATCTCAATCAAAATTATGAAGTGGAAGGACCATGACATAAGAACTAATTAGTTATTGATCAACATTTTATTGGACTAAATTTTGTAATTGTGACTTGAATACTTCATGTATCTGATATGCGAATATTAAGATTAGTGTAAAAAAGTGAAAGTCAACCTGAAAGCATTTGTGTAATAAATGGATATTATCGGAGAGGTACCTGATTGCTACGGCTCACATTTAAAAATAACTTAAAATAGAAATAATTATTCGTACATTTTTTACTCAAAGCAATCAAGTACCCTGCTCCTCAGTGAATGGAATCCTAACTCATTACTTATTATGATTCACTTACTCTGTGAATTATTATGAAAGTTGTTGACAGTTTGACTTTCACTGCATGATATTGTCTCTCTAATTATTAATTTGTATAATCATTATCTATTTATTATTAAATTTAAGTAACTTTTCAATTCATTGTAAACATAATTTATTATAATCATATAGGTATATAGATTTCATTTGATGTTATATTTAATAATATATAAAAAATTTAGTGTAAGTTCAAAATTAGTTGGATCCGTAAAATAACCTAACTCAATTATGAACATATACCTATCTAATGATTTGTATGGTTCCAGATATTCAGTAGTTTGTGTAACTACAGTTCATAGTTAAATAATTCATAGATAAATGCATATCACGAAAAGCAAGTAAAGATCCTCTAAAATAGATGGGCTTGTAAGATGCATTTTGAATAAGTACCTATGTGTTTACTTTATATATGATACTGATAAGGATAAATGTTTCAATAAGATTAATTATTATTTATTACAAGTACTTAACTAATTGCGAAACTAGTCAGTTATAATTTTGCGCACGATTAAAGTTTTAAGTACCTACTCTTAAGTATTTATAAAACTGTGTTCTCTAATTTAAATGTAGACATTTAGGATTTTGAGTTTAAATTATGTTGGTGTGGTGTTTGGTTAACATAAGTTTAATGTACCATTGTATAGTACACAATACATAACAATATACATAATGGTGTGTATTAAAACTAGTCAAGGGTAATTTGTACCTCTGAATATGACTATGACTTATGGGTGTTCTGAAGTTTTCATTCGCCTGATAAATACTATACTATGCAGAAGTACGGTACTAAAAGTATCAAGCTCATTGAGCAAACTAGTTGGCATAGCGTGCAAATGACGTTACGATTGTACTTACCAATTATAGTCTCTTGTTTTAATACAGCTGCTCAAATAGGAGCATCGGAGTACCTACTTGTCATAAATGTATCAGTACAAACACTTAAAGTCCCTCTAAAATAATTACGATGCAACGATTTGTACGCATTGATCACAAATGCTAGCTAGCCCTAGTTTATGTAGGTTTGTCCTACCGGGTATTTTTAGTTTATTAGGCATTCCTGTCTAACAACTGTTCTACTGGTACACATAAATTATATGGATGACCATTCATGAATGAATTTTTACCCACCAACTCGATCTGTCTGTTTATTTGCATACAACGAACGCCCGCGGCAACATCCACGTGGCTTCTTATTTCACCCATAAAGGGGTTTTAAAACCCTTGCCCCGAATTGGAGAACCCGGTTTTGGGCTCCTGAATGTGAATATATATCAGTAATTTATTATTCGCAATGTTTGGATCTGACTTGGTATTAAAATGAGAGGTTCAGAACATCTCCTAGTAACATATTTTGTGTTGTGTCGTCCCAGAATCGAATCTGCTCCTCCACCGAACGAAGCGTTTTGAGTCGAGTCCAATACACACCTGTCCTTTTATTGTTTTGTTTTGCATTAGTACTTTGTGTTCTAAGATGTGGTATTTTGTGTTTAGAGTAGTTTCAGTTACTTTAAAACTAACATTTTCGATTTTTAGTGTTTACTTATTTAACCACATTTGATTTTATTATTATTTCGTTTGTTTTACTTTGGGCAGGTTTGGGTATTGTAAGGTTTTGGCCTAGGATGTAGGTAGAGATATTTAAGACAGAGTACAAAATCGCCGCTAAATGTAAAGTCGAGGAAATGTTTGGCTTACTTACGTTTAATTTTTGAAATAATGTCAACGAATGTAATCTGATGTAGGGAATATTGATAGACATTAAATATTGACATTAGCAATAATATACATAAAATAATGTTTTATTTTCTAACTCATAAGTACCCTAATCCTTTCCGCATGTTTTCTACAACAAACTAACAGTCTTAAATGTGCGACCACCTAAACCATACGATGTTGCAAGACAACGTTGTTGACAGAATTTAAGTTACCCACGTAGACCACGCACGTGGTAAATGCCACATGGTCTTCCTAATTATTAGTACTTTTAAAAACATGAATGACGAGTAGTCAACCTAGGTAGAAGATACTAAAAGCAAGAAAGTCTAAATACCAGTTAGTTCATCCATAGGAGCATCGAGCGTGAGAGAAGCTTTTCTGCGATATCTGATACTTAACGCACATATATTTTTGAGAAAGACTTGCAAAGTCCATACTCGTATTAGAGACCATTTCCCATACGTACGTCATACATACGTTCTATTATTTATTAAGTTAAGAATCTGAAAATTTTGATCGAACGCGCTAATCTCAGGCAGGAGCAAGGAGCTACGTACTGGACTGGACCGACTTGAATAAATATTTTTGTGTAAGATGCTGGAGCCAGGTTATGAAAGCGATGAAGAGTACTTTCCCGCCCCAATGTTGGTGGTTAGGTAAAATGGAGTAGGTTAGGTACCTCTGCATCAAAGAAAATGGTAAAACTTTAATGTTTGATGGGAGTTTCTAGCTAGTATATCTCCTATACTGTTCTATATTCTAGTATGTAGAAATAATTTTGATAATAAATTAAGAAAAAATGCCTACTAACAACATAATTATTACATAAATCGTTAATGTAAAAGAGAAAGTTAGTTTACCTACTCTAACAGAAGCTACCTAATTAAAACCAAGCGGTCGCCTAGCGCTCCATTCCGAAACAATTTGATCAAGCAACATTTTACGAGGGATGGATGGAATCGACCCCACACCCTTCCGATGGAGGTCATTGAACCTTTTGTGTCCCGCACCCGCTTGAGCATGGGTTTTTTGGCGAATTTTATGACATGTGGGGCACGTCTTTGAAATCGGATGAAATCAGATTTTTATATAAACAGACAATTACCTATAGGTACTATTAGCCTGCCTCCTATTAATAAAAGAAAACAACTGATAACTAAGTAAGTATGTAACCTACCTACATAATTATAAAATTGTTATTTTATAAGGCTCGATAGGGGTAGGTGAGGAACCTAGGTAGGCAGTGAAGGTATGCACATTGCACTTCTTTCTTAAGTTCTAATGAAATAAATAATCCTGAATAGGAAGGTACCTACATTACTTGAGCTGGTTATCTCTATAGGTGTTGGCAGGTAGGTACCTACTTGGTAGATGAGTGTATTAGCTAGAAGGATTTACATGATCCTTCCTTGGTGGATAGATAGAAACCTACCTAAGCATATAGGTAACTACTCTCTTTACTCTATAGTCATTCTTCTTATTAGTTATCTTCTCTAAAGTCATTAAGGTTTGTTAAAGATAGAACTCTCGAATGGAAAGTACAGTTAACTGCTGTATATTTTGGCTGTTGCTGGTTGCAATTTATAAAAAAGTAGGTGGCAATGGAGGTAGTAAGGTAAGTACCTACCTTCCTTACAGAAGGATGTTTTTGTGTGCATTCGCATAAAAAAGTATTATTATGGAAGTTCATTACTGAGCGGATTGATTAGGCAGATACTAAGTATACAATACACAAAGATTTATTTTTATTTAAACATTGTAGAATTCATTATTTTGAGTGCACTTGAATTGTACTACCTGGAGCATGGAGGGGATGAACCTAGGTATCTAGTTAGGATTTAGTTAAAGTTCTCTGGTCTTTAGTTATAGACCGGAGTCCGAACCTTCGCAAAACGGACAAATTCTTTACTTTGCAAACTACCACAGCAACCCAGCCAATTGGTTCTTAAGAATGTTAGCAATTAATAAGCAAGCATACAATATTTTTGAAATAATAATCATAAATCGTCCTGTATCACCCGAAGACTAAAAACCAACTGCAATTCAGCGATCGAGAATTTTTCTCTAGGTTCAAATAATATGTCACCATTCCATTATTTTAAAAAGAAATCTACAGCCACGAACTTTGCGTTATCCGGAACGTAATTATTGATGTTGTCAAAAAGACAAAACGTCATAACATCACGACGTCAAGACTAGTGATGTTTGTGCATCTATTATTACACATCTATCGATTGTCGCTTCGCATACAAATATTTATCCACTAAATTGTTTTTCATGATGTTAGTCCGATGGAATACCGCTGGGTGATCTATACAGGTTATAGATTTAAGTCTGTGCAGTGTTTACAGAGGTGATTCTATACCTTATCTATATCATAGATTACACTAACCACGAATTAGAAAAAAAAAACTTCAATCACATCCTCACATTTATAAATAATTTCAACTAGTTCTGAGTTTTATTAATTTTATTAAATTTTAGGGAAAAACCCTCGGAAAAAAGTTGCAGCGCGGTCGTTCACGCACACTCTTAGTTGGACACTGTTATGCAAAAGGGTGTCAAGTGACCTAAAATCAGGTATGGAGTTATTAGTACCACTGGATTCGCAAAAATGTCCTCTAACTGGTCGCCCAAAGGTCGAACTTCGGAAAAATTTATATTAAAAGTTATCTCACAAAATAACGTATTGCGAAACAACCCATTGAGTATACTGATATATGCAAAACGGTTTCATGTGTTCTTAATACCTTTTAGCGATTTATTATTGCTGAATTTATTTTAACAAAAAGGTTTCAAGTCCATGTTTATTAATGGAAATACTACAATTATTGTGTTTTTTGAATTGTTGATCTGTCAGGTTTAAACAGCTGTCGTTTTTTCTTGCACAGATCTTTAAATAATGACTAAATAGACCTTAGTTTAAGATTTTTGACCAATGAATAGGACGACAAGTCATCCTAGTCATAATTCCTTTAAAAAGATTATTCAACCTACTAACTCCTAAAAATCTATCCAGTTTGACTTACTTTAAACAAAATCATCTATGTATTCCAAAATCCTTATAATAGAAGAGAATTTCTTTTTTAATTAACTTTTAAAAAAATACAGATTTTTCTAATGATTTTACGAAGGCATCTTAATATTTTTGAATAAAATAATAGTGACCTATGGATGTAAGAGTCTTAAGATTAATATCTGTATTTTTAATAATCAAATCTGGCAAAAAGAAGCAATTTACTGCGGTTTTGGAAGTACATAGTACATACAAATTAAAAACAGAATACATTTTTGAATATAGGTCTTGATTGATCAAACTATCACCTGAAGTTGTATTTTATACTGATTTCGCCATGGGCAGACTGTTCATTAATAATCAAGTATTACAAAATGCATAGAAATACGCAGATTAAATTACGAATAGCAAAAATCCAGAAAAAGTGTGTGGATTTACTAGAACGTTAGAATTATTGAAAGTAACGCTTTTTATAAACTTCTACCAAATAAAACAAATGAAATTTTAATGAAGAAATCATAAAAATATAGAGAACTGTGTCGTTGAAACTGTTTGACTATAAAACTAATACTAATAGGATTCTTAAAAGAGGTTTGCAAAACGGATTTAAAGTACTTTAAAACCTTTTAGCAAATTATTTGCAACGATATCCTATTAAAGCAAAAAGGTTTTAAGTGTTTTAATTGCATTTATCTACTTGTATAATTATAATTCACACAAATAAACACCAAATACATAAAATATACATCTCATTCTGTAGTTATGCCAATTTCCAGGCATGTAAACCGTGTAAATACGAAGTTACAGCAATTTTTAAAAGTGACGACTTTGAAAATCTTTAAACGCGTTTATCTCGAAATGACCAATATGTCACTTGACACCTTTTTGCATAACACTGTCCAGTTGTAGTTGGTTGTAGTAACGAAAACTTCGTGAAAGCACCTTTGTCGTGTTGAAAAATGATGCAAAAATCATAGACTTATAATATTATTCAGACTGTATTGTTGTACTATGGTATAAGCAGATTAGGATTGCTGCATTTAACCACAAGAAATCACTGAATGATTGCCATTTGGATCATATTTTATTCCGGAAGAACAATCCGTCCTTCCTTCCTTACATATCGCACATGTCAAGAGAATAATCAAAACTAGATGTTTTCAGTCATAGCATAGACGAGAACCACAGATGAACATTAAATTTCTTCTTGTTGGTGTTGCCAACAAACTGAACTTGTGGAAAATATTTATAAATAAAAAATAAGAATCACCTCTTAAAGTACTGCATAGATTTAAATCTACATCATGTATAGAGTCAGTCCGATCTATAATATCGCGGTTCAAGTTTATATAAGGATTCGGATGATGTATGGAGTGGAGCTATCAGCGACATCTAGCCGTTTTTGGAGCCGGTCGTTTTGTGTGTAACCAATGTAGCCATCCAGACACTGATCCATACTTATTGTTATATTATTAATTCAAGATCATTCATGATACGGACGGTCAGTATATCTTCCATCCAATAAATCCGATTCAGCCTGAACTCTGGAACTTTTATTACTAAGAAGAGTCGTTTGTATCTGTCATATCTATGCATTTGTTTTTGCTAAGTGTAGGTAGGAGGTACTTACTGATATTTATTATGTATATAAGGTACACCCTATATTTTTTTATTTAAATCGAAAATCAAATTGCCACGAAATTTGTTTTGATTTGAATCACGTAAATCCGTTTACTGATTGTCTCTCGTTGTGCAGGAATTTATAAACACGAATGATCTAAAAAAAGATAAATACATTATTATTATTTACCGTCACGTCATTGTTTTATTAATAAACAAGTTAATTGTATGTAAATATGGTTAAGGGAAACATGGGAAAGGAATTCCTTGTACTTGCCGCCATTACAAAACTTGCAAGCTTGGGCCGATTTTTCATCGATAGATGAACATCACTAAATTCTCCTGTCAAAAAATAAATACAAAGTGAGTGTGTGCTGGCTGCTCCTTCACTGTATTTATTTTATTTATTAGGAATTTAAGAAAGAAAAGCCTTACTATTTAGTTTTCCATAAAAATTGGTCTCGTACGTAATAAAATTCAGTGATTTTAAATTGACGTTGGGATAAATTTTTGTATTGATTTTGGTTAGAAAGCCAAGGCCATTTTTCCAAGTTGATAGTTCCCTAATAAGATGGAGTCCTTATCAAAACAGGAGTTGATATCAACAATAACAAAACAAGCAGATCAAATCAAGCGATATGAAGGTCGACTCAGAGGTATGTATCGTTTTTTTTTATGTTGACTGATGTCTATTAGAATTTTGAGATTTCCATATGTTCAACCAGAACATTAAGCAGATTACTATTTAGAATATCTTATTGCTTAGTGTACCTATCTAGTAAAGAGTAACGATATTACATTTGACGGCAAAACTAAGCTACAATCAATTTAAAATTGTTGTTTCATTCATTAGTAAATGTCATGTGTTATGAGATTTTAAACATTCGTGTTGCATTACAATGAGAATTAGACATGACGGGTCTAAACACGAAATATTAATAGAGTAAATGCTACTCACTGTTCGACGTGTCGGCTGTGTTGCCTTGTGACCACGGCTGTTGCAAGATGTTGTTGCGGCATATAAAGGTCTTGCTAAAGAGAAGGAAGCCTTGGAAATCAGCTTGAAAGCTTTAAACAAATCAGTGGCTCCAGCTGAGGGTGGTAAGCGAAGTTATTATCCAAACAAAATAGTTATTAGTTCTATTATAGGTGACCCAGACAGTCCCCTATGAAGAGGTTGCAATGGGGCAGAAGAAACACCACAGCATGTGCTCATGGAGTGCATGGGTGTGGCGGAACAACGGGTGAACATTCTCAAATCCCCGGCTACATTTCCGGAGGCCTTTAGCAATCTAGGCAGATTGCTAGCCTTCTGGGAGAGCCTGGGGTAGTTAGAATGAAAAAGGAGGGACATATGTACAATGGCCCAATCATAAAGCAAAGTGCGGAAATCACCCCAGTCTAACTAACTATCTAACTAGTAGTTCTATTTTTTGCCGATGATATGTATGCATTCAGTGAAACTCCTTCACCTCACTTAATACATGGGTGATACGGCAGACCATGCATTTTAAACAAATAATATGTCTGTTGTTCGAATAGCTTATAAGTTAGTGCCTTTTTGTATTGCATTCTACACAAAATAGGTGACTTTCATGCATTTCAGTTGGAGATGATTCACTGGCAGCGCTGACACTGTCACTATCAACACTCACCGCTGAAAAAGCTCGCATGGAAGAGGCATTTCAAGCTGACAAAAAAGTTACAAGAGATAAGGTAAGGTTTTGCTTCATTTAAGTTCTTATTTTTATGTTTTGACAAAAGAGTGAGTTTTTTTTTCTACTATTGCAGTGGTTAAGTCTATGTTGACTACATTATAATATTTTTTAGCTGTATTTTTTAACCATATTTTTATTTCTTCAGTACGAAAGCGTAATAGCTGCACTGAGAGAAGAAACCAAAACATTAGTACAGCAACATATAGCTGAAATTAACAACTTGAAAGCAAAAATTGCATATGAGATACAAGAGCGCGAGAAAGAGAGGGCTGACCATTCTGCTATGTTAAAGTATGTTGGAATTTACATTTGCTAGAGTCTACTTTAGAGATATTTGTATTTTTGGCAATGCGAAAAGAATTCTGAAACATTCACATTAAATTAACTGATATTTTAAGATTGTATTCTAATGTGATACTCTTATTCATTACAGAGAGCTTCACATAAAACTTAATAGTGAAAGAAAAACTAAAGAAAAGTTAGAGGACAAGGTTGTACATTCAACAGAAGCACAAGGTTAGTAAAGTAATTACAGTAAAAGTCTGATAGTACTGTTCTGTCGGGACCTAGCCAAAAACGCATTGTAAGCGCGAAATCCTAATAAGCAGGGACCTACGGAACGAGGAAAATAAATTATTTAAATGCCAGAATTGATATTTTATATGCATTTATGAACTCGTTATGACCTACTATCAGGATTCTGCTGTACCTGGACCCAAGTACACGCACACACAAGACACTACACAGAACAGGGTGTCAATTCAAACAAAAGATGATGCGAGGTGTATGTCTAGTGAAAATAGCAGTAAATAACAAAATTGAAATAAATGTGAGTGTGTGTTTATAGAGCTCCAGTTTTCTACTGCTTTCTTTCTTTTATTCAACAAACATTAAAAAAAGATATGAGCAGGTTTATATCACTCAATATCTACATACTATATTTCTGTAGAAAAAAGTAGAAAGGTAGGTAGGGATGTATGTAGGAATTAGGGGAAACTTGCAATAGTGGTATACTTGTTTATTTAGGTACAGCAATACTCCTTACACTCATAATTACTCCCAAAGACTCTCAAAGATTCAGCATTGTCTTCTCTCTTCCTCTGATTATCACTCTTAATCACTCCCAAAGACTCCCAAAGACTCACACTCTCCTCACTCACATTTCAATCATAATGTTAACTTCCTCATTAAAATTCAAACGTTCATCTCCCTTATCTCTCTCTCTCGTCTGTCATCTCTTCTTACATTCTGTTCCACGTACTTATCCTACATGTATGTAAAAATATGTTGGTAAAATGTATAACTTTTATTTTTCAGCATCTCAAGCGGAACTTGAGAAGCGTGTCCGCGATCTGAGTAGTTCACTGGAAGCATCCCAGCGACGCTTGCAAAGGGCCGAAGCCAGGACCGTTGAGACCCCAGCGTTGCTTGTTCGCTTGCAACAGAAGTTGGCCTTGCTTGAGCAGTCACATTCCATCGCTATTAGAGAGGTCAGTCATTCGATATGTTTTATATCATATAAAATATGTACCTTTTGTTTGTGCATGAAGTGTAATAAATAAATAAATAAAATATCCGTCGCGAGCTTGAATCACGCAGGGATCAAATGTTTTTGTGATGAGCACAAACATTTGTACTTATGGGATTTTCTTCTCAGAAATTTCCTTACCACGACACCAGACAATTGGTGTGTTGTCTGGCGCATATTATTTTTATTTATTTATAATAGTCTTACCCTAGCCGATTTCGACTACGGTGGCCAGTCACAAAGACTAACCGACTGCGCGGGACATATTATAGTGCACAAGTGTGTGCGCAAACACAGGTGCACTCTCTATTCCTTCCACTTCTCAAAGCCCGATGGGACAGCAATCAGACATGATCGGAGAGAGATCAGGCGCAGGACCAACGGCTTTACGTGCTTTCCGAGGCACGGGGGTGAAACACCGCCAACTTCCAAACTCCGGGCTTCCCTGAGGATTTCCGAACAGAAAAACCCAGGTACATATTTTTTTGGCCCGACCCGAGAATCGAACCCGGGACCTCTGGCGCCGCCGTCGCTTTAAAATGCGACCCTCTAACCGCTGCGCCACCGAGGCAGTTGCAGTCCGAGTCTTATTTATTTATTCTTAGGAAGATTTACAGTTTTAATAATCACTATTTATTCGAATAACTTTATGCTTAACATCAATACTAATAATAAATCTCCACATATGAGTAGTCAGATATCAAGATAAGGTCCGATTAGGGCAACTACAGTACTTACTTACTGTGCAGTACTTGCAGTAGTATATGGCCAATATTAAGTAGTGACATGCAACACTAATGACTTTATATGACTACTAGCGGTCGCCCGCGGCTCCGCCCGCGTGGATGTCGGTTACCGCTGCAAAAAGCCTACCCAGGAAAGACACGGTCAGCAAACAAATGATTCCCATGTCAATTCACAGACACCGACACTAACTTCGACGAAGCAGTCACTATCCGCAGGCTGAACAGATTTTCTTTCTGTGGGTGTTAGTTGTTAAGTCCCGGAGTGCAACCCGTTGTTTTAGGATAGAAAACTTTAGCTATTATTGTAGAGCTTCTCTATACACAACATTTGACGTTACATTATTTTCTGGTAACAAAATATACTGATGCTCGGGAGCCCCGACCCCATGCGTAAAACATTCTTTTCGTAAATAAATTCCTACTAATTTGAATGTTTGGCCCAGGGATTTGTTTATCGTGAGTGCGAAAGAAATTTTTACTGAAAATCGCGCCGCGCGGGTACCTTACTCATAGATCTAAACTCCCCCTCCCACACGCTCACCGGGCCTTGGTAAAGCCTACTTCGCAACGGGCCGGCCGTGCAGCAGAAATCGTAATATGTATTTTAATTTCGCTATAACTTCAGAACCAAACGTCCAATTTAATATCGCTATAACTTCAGAACCAAACGTCCAATTTTAATCATTTAAAGACCAAATATTATTTACATTAACTGTACTTAGTGATGAAATAATTAATTTTGATAAGGATTAATAGCATGAGTAAAATAAACGCGTTTAAATGTAGTCCAAAAAATAATCAAGATTTTTCAATAAAAAAAAATGGTTCTTGTGCCTCACCCGACATAGATAGGTATAGTATGTCGCGGACTTTTTTTTAGATATTTATAAGATCTACAATTACTTTGAACATTTTATGGTTCTATCTTTAATAGTTTAGGCAGGGTACGCAAAATAAGTAACTGTTTTGGTTGATTTTTTACACCTTGTGTCCGAAAAATATCTTACGGAACCCTATTTTTGTTCAAAATTAAATATATCCTATATTACTCGTGGATAATGTAGCTTTCGAATGGTGAAAGAATTTTCAAAATCGGTCCAGTAGTTTATGAGCCTATTCATTACAATCAAACAAACAAACAAACAAACAAACAAAGTTTTCCTCTTTATAATATTAGTGTAGATGTAGATTAAATATATCCTATATTACTCGTGGATAATGTAGCTTTCGAATGGTGAAAGAATTTTCAAAATCGGTCCAGTAGTTTATGAGCCTATTCATTACAATCAAACAAACAAACAAACAAAGTTTTCCTCTTTATAATATTAGTGTAGACTAGCGGCCCGCCAGCGACTTCGTACGCACGTTTTAGTTTTACTCCGTTCCCATAGATCGTAGCAAAAATATTTATAAGCCTCCAAGCATTAAACTAATTAAATAGCCTACCCCGATAAATTCACTATTTAACAATGTATCTATTTTATAACCGGACCAATAGTTCATGTGATTAGCGCCTTCAACCAAACAAACAATAACATCCGTTTTTAAATTATAGACAAATGTTATACTTTGTGTAGACTCAACACGTAGCCCGGTCTTTAATCTGGTCAAACTTACACGGGGATATTATCTTTTTATTTTACAACGTAATGGAAATACTTTACGCCTTTCGTCAATCGTATATTTCTTTCGGGTGCTAAAAAGACCAGGCTACTCTGTGCGCTTACACAGCATCATGCCACTTATCATATAGGCTGTGGGAGCAGCAAAGTCCCTCAAGTCTTCTCCCGCTACCTTAAGAACGTTTGAACTTGAGCTTTGTTTGAATTCAAAGGGAAAATTATATGTAGGGATCTACCCCATCATCATCATCAACACCCAAGGCCGTCCACTGCTTAACATAGGCCCCCACGAAAAATTTGCAGAAAAGTTCCAGGTCGGATACCCATCGACCGCAGGAACAGCGTTGAATGTCCACCAACAATATGAACAAACGATCTGCATACTACACTGGACACAGACCGCTTGATACATACCCTGTTTCAACACAAAAAAACATTCTTTACTATTTTAAGGAATAAAATCTCTTCTCGAGAGCAAAATTACACAAAATTCATAACAAACATGTGTCTTAACATTGTGTCTCAGATATGTCAAATGATTGTCAAAAATGATATAAAAATTATTTTAAGCATTTAAGCACTAAAGAGTATTTATATTAACTTTGTAGCCAATCATCCCCAAAATAACTTTCTACCCCTTTTTAACCCCGTTACAAGATAAATTTCAATAAAATTTGATACACAATTTTCGTTAATATTTTTAAAGAATGTTTATGCAAAGTTTGAAGTAGATCAGACCAAGGAATCTCATTTTCCCATACAAACTTTGCACCCCTTTTTCAACCCCTTAGGGGTGAAATTTCAGAAAATCCCTTCTTATCGGATCCCTTCGTCATACAAAGAACACACCCTCCAAGTTTCAGGTCTCTACGATCAGCGGTTTAGGCTGTGCGTTGATCCGTCAGTCAGTCATTCAGGACAAAGCCTTTTATACCTCGTGTGTTCATAAGTTTTGAGACGAAAAAAAAGAGGCATAACTTTTTAAATAATTAACTTATATTTCTAAAATTTACAGTGAACACTAAGTAGATAATAATCAACAATAAAATATATCTTTTATTCAAAATGTCCACCCTTGTTTTTAATACAGGCCCTTAGACGATTTGGCAAATCATCAATGGCGGCACGAATCTTTTCTAGCGGGATTCGCTTTGCTTCTCGAACAAGAGCTCGCTTCAGTGACTCCAAGTTTGGGTGGGACTTCTGGCAGGCCCTGAGCTCTAACTCAGTCCATAGAGAATAATCCAGCGGGTTGAGGTCGGGGCTGGAGGAGGGCCATTCGTTCGCCGCGATGAAGCCGGCACATTTTCCTTCAACCAAGCTTGGGTGGTTTTTGCTTTATGGGATGGTGCTGAGTCTTGCTGGAAAACCCAAAATTTGTTGTTAAATAAAGTATGAGATAGGGGTTTTACAACAGGCTCTAAGATGTCATTTTGATAATTCTTGGCTTTCACTTTGACGCCTTGTTGACAGAAATGGAGCGGAGTGACACCTTCATACGAAACTCCCCACCATACCATCACACTTGCCGGATGATGAGTACGCGAGACATTCCGTGCTGAAGCTGGGACATCCTTGCTACTTTTGGCATAGACTTTATTGTTTTGTCGGTTGAACTTTTCTTCGACATTAAAAAAAAATCTCATCGGTGAACAGTATCTTCCTCGCATCGTGTCTCCTAAGCAGTAATGGACAACGTTAGCGTCGCAATTTACGAAGCCGATCGTTTAAAAAGTGAACTTTTCTACAGCTATACACCTTTACCTTAAGATCATATTTCAGTATTCTGTTGACTGGAACGCGCGAAATTTTAGTCTGCAGAGCAATTTTTTTCTGAGTGCGACATGGATTTCGGCGAAGTCGCTCTCGGATGATTTTGATGTTCGCAGGCGTCCTTACAGAGCGTGGCCGACCACTCCTTTGGCGATCTTGCAAGGAACTTGTCTCATTGTATCGTTTGATAGTGTAATACACGAAGTTACGGCTTACGCCAAAAGTTTTCACCTCACGGAAAATCTCCATTGGTTTTTTTCCCGCCTTAAATAGCGATTTCACGGTCGCACGCAATTCTTTAGTCCCCTCCATCACGATAAAATTGACAGAAATAAATTTGAAAGTCAAAGGTATTAAAAGTAAACATTCCAAATTCAAAATTGGAAAAAGAATTAAATAGCAGCCAGTAATATTTAATTTATTTTTTTAACTACCAAGTTTGTCTCAAAACTTATGAACACACGAGGTATGTATAGAAGATAGATAGATTACATAGGTCAATATGTAGTCTGCTTACAGCATGTCAGAAGAGTTGCAGAGGTCAGGCAATGGACTATTGTTATAATGTTTAAAATAGAAATTCGTTTCTCAGGGATGTCTCGTTTAATTTTTAGTACTTTTATAATACTGTCTTTCTGTTGCTTTTTAACCGTTAAATGAGAATAGAGTAGAATAATGGATTCAATTATTTCCGTTCGAACAAACCCAGAAGGTTTACAATCAATTTGATGTTCGGGCCACTGAGACAATAATAACTTTCTGTTATTCTTAGTAGTTTTAATAAACAATGTTACATTACACCTTCCAGGAGCAAATAAAAGCGAAACGCGCCGAAGAGTCTGCTCGCAAAATCTGCGCGAGACAAGAAGAGCGCGTGGCTTTACTCGAGAGCAAACTAGCTGAGCTGTCGGAGACGGTTGGGGTATACGACCTGAGGCGAAGGAAAGACCAGCAGTTGATACAGCAGCTCAAGGAGTCGCTAAATGGCAGACTGCTGGACAAGATTCAGGCCAACGAGTACGGGGATGGAAAGGATGGTGAGTATTATTATAACTGTGGGAGACAATAATTGAGACTCTTCTCTTGAGCGAATGGGAATCAGGTTCCTATTCCTGAATCCGGCGGCGAAACCGTTTAATCGTTCCCTCGTTTCAAAGCAAGTGTTCGACGGGGTACCCCAAAGTGGCCTGAAGACGCCACTGAGAAGTCCGGGAAGAGTTTTATTTTCTCTCACACACACACACACACACACACACACACACACACACACACACACTCACACACACACACACACACACACACACACACACACACACACACACACACACACACACACACACACACACACACACACACACACACACACACACACACACACACAAACACACACACATACACATAGTGAGAGATATTAATAGACGATCTTGTAATGATCGCGTGGTGACTACACTGGATGCAGACCGCTTGCAACCGGTTGCTATATAAAAACCAATGGGGAGGCTTATGTTTAGCAGTGGACGTCCTGCACCTGATTATAATGATATTGAGACAAGAAGAGAGCGTTGGTGAGCTGAGCTTTTGGAGAGGTTGGAGTATCATCATCATCATCATTATCCTAACGTTGATCCCAGTTGCGTGCGGTGACGCCCGGGCTCCGCCTCCCTACTTCGCCTTTTATACCTTAGGAGTAATTGGTTTTTAAAAGAAGGTGAGTGAGTAAGATATTAAGCTTTAGATATTGGATAACCTACCTAAGGCGACGGAAGGACTGAAGATGTCGCTCAACGGCAGGCTGCTGAACCCTTATCACGAAGAACTATCGAATACGTAAGCGTATCAAGAAATGTTAATTCGTATGGAAATTGGACCAGCGTAAAGAAAACACTTTTTTAATACGGATTTTCTCATTTCTCGATATGTTTACGCATTCGATAGTTATTCGTGCTAAGGGTACTGGATAAGATACAGGCCAACGAGTACGGGGATGGAAAGGATGGTGAGTATTATTTCTGTGAGAGATCAGAAGGTCTATATTGAAGAATAGGACGTCCTTTTGAAAAAAAAGACGCAAGACAAGATTGAAAGGTAAGAGTAGATGCAAGCCACTTACATCCGGCTGCTATAGTACCCTGTGTTAAACTGTAGACGTTAGTTAGGGAAATATGCAGTCACCAAAATGCTGTCCAATAGGTAACTAAAGCGTAGCTAATCGAATAATCTGAATCATACCAGAAGCACTGTGATTGATCATTTTCAATTATTATATGATTCAATTACGATTTTCTTATAATATCAACATGACATTTGCTGATATTTTTTTTTCTTTCAGGTGAAACACTCCAAAAGAGTGAGACAGACAACGAAAAGCTAGCGGACAGCGAGTACCTCCAAACGCTGATAGACAAAATACACATTCTCAAAAAGGAACTGATAGCTGAAAACGAAAAACTAGGCGGCCCTATAGACATCACTACAGTTTTCAAAGTAGATGGATACGAGAACGTACATTCAAAATGTCGAGAGGAATACGAAAAATTAAGAACAGATTTCGAAACATATAAAACATTGAATATAAAGATTTCTGTCGGTGACGACTCGCAGACTGAAATAGACGATCTGAAGAGCGAGATAGGGATATTGAAGGAGAAAGTGGAGACATACAAAATGCTGTTGGATGAAGAGAAACAAGATAAAGCTGACTCTTTGAAACTGTATGAAGAGGTTTGTAAAAGTATAATCCAACCATAAATTTCCATTTATTGAATACGTTGCTTTGGCACATTGTTGTTTCGCACAAATGTGTTTCGCAACATATAACGCTGTCAATCCGATCAGTGAGCAAGGTAAAGCGTATTGTGGTGCTTTTTGTGCCTAACCCGTTCGTGGCACGGTCATAGTATGGTAGGATGCACCTTTAACTGTTTTAACACTTTCCGGGGCGGTATCCCAGACACAATAGAACTTCTATTGTTTAACGGCTATTGCCGTTTACTGCCCTGGAAAGTGTTAAATACGGTGTATTCTTATAAGATACAACAGAGCTATGTACATTTTCTGACAACTTGTACCTAACATGTATCTTTAACTCCGCAGAAACTAAAAAGCGAGCAAGACTACCACTCAGAAGTGACGTCAGACCTCAAATCTCGCATCCAAAGCCTCGAGAAGCAAGTGGCGACGCAGCGCGACCGCTACGCCGCCCTGCTGGACGAGACCGACAACTTCATAAGAGCGAAGAACGATCGCTCGAGGAAAGTCAGCACTGAAGACGGACACTGGAAGGAGGGCGTGCTCGGGGTGAATGACCTTTTTTTAACGAGCCTTTTTGTACTTGCGCGTGTCTTTTGTTTTTTCTTGCGATGTGAGCAGGCAGATTCACGGCGCGCACGTGGCAAGCTATTCATTCACACATCTTACACTAACGATGGTCTGTTGTCGGCATTTATGTACTAAAATGGTTGGTCAAGTGTTTATTTCTTGTTAATTAGGTAAGCACTGTATATGATTTTGCAGTCACATTTATTTGTTATTCACTGTGTAGTTTTTGTAGATAACGTTTGTAGCACTGTATTCACATCTTTGGTAAATAATAATGATTGTTTTGCACTATTTTAACTTTGTTTTGTCGTACAAAACATAATTTATATACGGACCCGATACTTGTCATGGCTCGTGGCGCCATCTTCTCGTATCGTCATTTGATTCTCATTCGTGTAGATTGGGACGTATTTTGAAAAGTTTATCAGGTTAGATTGTCATTATTGTTTCTTAGTGTTTTTTCAATTACGACTAAAGGTGCAAAGCAGGAGAGTTATTTATGTCCCTGTCCCTTTTCAATCACATTGAGCACGGCGCCAGATTCGCATTACTCGCTCGTAATGGAAATAAAACATTCGCAGAAAGATTGTGGATAAGTATTTATTTTGTTATTTCCCTGTGCTGACATAGTTCTAATGAGGGCTACCGTCTTCATGCTCACTATTTGGCGCCACTGTCGCGTGAGGTCCAGAATATAGCTTTTATGGTGTGTAAATTGTCATGATGGAGAGATAAAAAATCAAGTTTGCCATTACCTAAATCTTAATATTACAATACATCGGGCATGCCCCAGTCCAGCTTTGTTAGGATAAGAGGAGTAAGAACACAAGTTATTACAGTACAGATTTACCATTTAGGTTCTTAGTCCCCCTTTTAAAACACATTCATTGATCCGTAACTAGTATTTGCCTTAATTAATGAAATTTATTGCTAAATTTCGGAGAACTCACGCTACACAAGCGCCCCTTGCGGTGAATTCATACGCGTTAGGCTTCATTAAGATTGCCATAACATTAATTACCCATAAATGTCTTTTTATTTATTGTCCGCAGGATGTGTCAGCCCCACCGCATATGCTGCACTACGCTCACGAGTTGGCGCGAAAGGATCTCGATATTTCGCAACTTAGAAAAGAAAAACACATCTTGGAGGGGCAATTCAGGTATATAATGAGATGATGTCCATAATTATTTATTTATTAGTCGAGCTGTTCTTGTTTATATTACCGACGTCAGGAAGTAAGGTATACCCCCGTGCCTCAGTATTTATGGTCGAGGACTCTGGCGCCTTACCGCTTTTTAATGAAATTCGCTTGCACACACGAATTCAAAAACGGGCGTTACTTCATAAAAAAGCAATGCAAAGTACTAGCAAGTTTTTTCCGTAAGGTGGTAAGGCAGCGTGACCTCGATAGCAAAGTTAGCCGTTTGGTTCTGCGCACGATCGGTCCGGTCCGGTCATGTTGAAAGCCATCTCACTTACTGTAATTAAGTTATCATATCTGCTGCGAAATGTAGGTACGATTTCGTTTGAGACTCGATTAAGATGGGCGATTTTAAAATAGTAATCCTTTGATTGACTGATTTTATTTATTGGCTGTTTTAATAATTATTTTAAGTAGCTGGTTAAAATTTTCTTATCTTGCAGAGATTGCCAACGCGAAGCTACGATTGAAAAAGAGCGCTTCAAGGAAGTCATACGTACATTGAAGGAAGAAATCGATAGGTAAATAAATATACTCTTTATATCTAATTAATCAGCAATAGGGTATTTGCCTATTTTCCAATACATGAATAAATTTAATTATTAATAAATTCTAAGCTACAAAAAACTCGCGGGCGTGGCGGTCGTCGCGGACGTCAAATGGATACGTGATTGGCATTTGCGGCATCGTAAACATAGATTGAAAACCATTACATTATTTAATGAAAATATCAAAAATATGTAATTGTGTTTAGAACAAAAATGTTATTTAAACTTCTTGGCATACAAATTTACTATATGCAAATCATCTTTTCGTTTTATTACTACATGCAAATACCCTATTTCCTACTTGCAGTCATTTACATTCTATCCAGTGGCTATTATTATTGCTATAAATCATAAATTCCATACGTACACCTAAGTGAGTTTTAGGCAGCTTCTCTATTAAATTATATGCCTTATTTTAATTCAAAACAGTTCTGTTGAAAATATCTAACACTTTCTTAAATTTAAATTTCAGACTGCGGCGCATCCAATCGCGCGAAGGTGCGAACCTGGAATACCTAAAGAACGTCGTAATGGCCTACCTCATGTCGACAGACTACGACGGCCGCAAACACATGCTCAACGCGATCGCAGCGGTCCTCCATTTCACCGTAGCCGAGAAAAACTCTGTCTTATCAATCCTCTGAGGAAAGGACATAAAATCGCGGATCGTGGACACTATAAACGGTGTGATTGAGGATCCGTTGATTGTGAACGCGATTGAGGAACAGCTTGAGGTCGGTGAGGTCACGGCCGCGGCTGGGACGGTGGTTCGCGCGGTGACTCAGAACCAGAATATGCCGTATTTGTTCAACGTGTTTAGGAGAGTGTGGGATATGTATAGAAATGTGAGGCGACCACCGCCGGATAGCGATTTTTATGATGACGACTAAAACGGAACGCCACGTGATTTTCATTTGTTTATAAATCGTCTAAACTACGTTTAAAAGTTATGTGATTTAGATGTAGATTTTGACATTGTGCGTGGCAATCTAACATGTTATGTAACTGTAATATTTAATACTTGGCTTGGTTAAGAAAATTCTAAAATAACTTTATTTGCGACTCAATGTGAGTTTTGGAAAAGTTAAACAGTTAAAGCTTGAGATTGTTAACTATGTATGTAAGAACCGGCTAACTTTGTGGACTGAACTTAATATGGTATGTGATAAATTGGTGGGTACAGGAATGACTTACATCTATCAAAGAAAATGAAAAACTATAATCTGTGTTCTATTTATTTTACATAATATTATGTGGTAACAACTAAACTATTTAATGTAACTTGTAATCTTATCAAATATAATCTTTAATCGGTGTCAAGAATAAATATTATTACATTGTATTAGTGGCAAATATATTTTTTTTCTTCCATACTCTATAATATAAGATGTTTGTTTATATGCTAGCTCGATCGATACTGAAAACAATCTTGCTTAAATCATAACTTAAACTTTAAACAATTAATATTTTTGTAACATTTTACTTCAACGTTTGTTGATTAGTTAAATAAAGACAGGGAATTATAGTTTTTGTTAGGTTTCAATCTTTCTTCTTCTTTTGTATAAAATAAGACATTCCAAAAGTATTAAGTTTTTTGTTTCTCTATTTATTATATTCTTAAGTGTCTATTGTTATAATAAAACGAAAAGTGAGTATTAAAAATAATATATTTAAAACGAATTTTATTTCTTGTATGATCTCCCCAAAATACTTATGCGGCTGGCGGCCATTTTTTTAAATCTATTCTTAGTGTTATATCTTTCGATATTTTGTTTTGTAAGACCTAACTCTGTCTTATACAATAATTAATAAAATATGAATAAAATAATAATTTCTGGGATGTTTCTGTTTAGTTGTTAAAGAGGTTTATAGGTTATTGCAACTTGCAGGGCTTTTTGCGATTTACAGCCATTTAGAGACATTAAATAAACTTCAAACCAAAGAGCATGCAGATGAAAGCCAATAAGCTGCAAAGAAAGATACTAGGTGGCGTTAACATACCTGTAAATCTATACTAATATTATAAAGCTGAAGAGTTTGTTTGTTTGTTTGAACGCGCTAATCTCCGAAACTACTGGTTCGAATTGAATAATTCTTGTTGTGTTGGATAGTCCAGTTATCGAGGAAGGCTATAAGCTATATAACATCACGCTACATCAAATAGGAGCACAGATATAGTGGTAAATGTGTAAAAAACGGGAGAAAGAAGTCACTATTCCACGCGGACGAAGTCGCGGGCAAAAGCTAGTTGAGTTATAAACATTTTCCTAAAATACGTGGGTAGTCCGATCCGAAGTGCGATTATTTGCGAAAGTCTTGTAAATCAAAATTCGCAGACCATACAGTCCCAGAAGTAGAACTTTAGCATCGTGCGTTTTCGTTTGTTAAATCGAGGGCCTTACAAATGTGTGTGCGAACATTTTGTTTTTGTGTAGTGAGTGTTATCTTGTGATTAAACGGTGGAATGAAAAGACATAGGTGGTTGGTTTGTAAATACAAGAAAATAAACTTTGGATATGGTGCTTTTTAGAACTCTGAGAACATTGTAAGTACTGGTAAGTGTTAAATTGTTTTACTATATTAAACACAAGAACTGAGAAGAGAAGTGAAACCCATCTATTAAATACTTACTATGATAAACTTTACTTGTAACCTTTCCACAATATTGTGAATACAGAATAGCTAATATGGTGTCATAAGTAACCCTCACGAACTGGCACTAAAATTCCGGTATTTTAGTGCCATTCGCCGTCTTTTTCCATATTTACGAACCCACAAATGTCGTAGTAAAACACTCGGTATGGTAATGTGAAATACGCGGCACTTATCGGATCGAAGCGTATACGCAGGTGTCATGTCTGAGCGTAAACTTTTTACGAGCGAGCGTAATCACTCGTAACCATTTCGATGGGTGTGTTTTTTGGGGTCGGAAATGTCAGGAGTAAATAATGTCGCAGAATATGTGCCACGTCCAAACGAAAAATAGGGAAAACAGCAGACATGTACTGAGGCAGGGTACGATTTATCTCTAACATTGATTTTTTACTAAGCTTTTGAGACTGATTTTTAACGGAATCCTAATACCCACACTTAGATTTGCATACGTAAACTTTGTATATCTGTCCACTCAGCCTAGCATAAAAGGTGAGAAATCGTAAAAAAATAAACGAATGTAAATATGGTACATTCAGCTATCTAGGCACAGCTTGGTACGACTTATTTCAGTGACAGCACAGCGGTCTTCCCTTCTACACGGTAACGGTGTATGAACATTTTTGTCTATCTTCTGGGTTTAGATTTCTACTGCTGCTCCCCAAAAATCCTTAATCTTTAGAAAATGCTAGTCTAGGGTTGATAGATGGTACTCGGCTTATAACAATAACTCAATGGCTCCACGAGGTATCACGGCTGCGACCAACCTTCGCCGACACGACCGCGCTCATCCGTCATCACGACGGGACATGACGTCGCAATAGGGTTTCCAACGCATTGTAATAAAGAATAGCTTACCTATACTTCGGATATCGGTCAGCCGAATTCTTTCGGTTGCATAAACAAAAGATTGTTAGTTTGGTGCTTGAATAAGGAATCGAACCCTGTGTCTTACGCAATCCGGGCGCATGCCTATACCACTCGGCAACTTTGGCAAGCCTGTTGAATTTTGCAAGTGCTTTCTTTAACGCGTAGGCTGCGTCACCGCATCAATGTTGCGAGGTTGCTCTCTCAGCATCACACACATAGTTGTCTGACCCAGTTGCTTTTTACAAGTGCAATTAATTTATACATATAAAAAATCTTTACATGGTTTATATAAAATTTAATTACATATGTAAAACATAGAAGAGACAAAACGACATTAGTTTTGTCCTGTATAAAAGAATGTTATTAAAAAATGAAATGTTTACTAGCAATTCTATCACGTGAAATAGGTTGTGTAAACCCTACAGCCCGCGGTCTCGCGATCGCATCGATTGTCCCACTCTTTGTCTACGCCACGCTTACTAATGGCCTTCGGGTCGGCTTGATTAATACTCCAGACGTCGCTCCTTTGTTTTAATTAGCTCATCCATCCCCTGTTTCGGTTAGGTGTCGCTGATAGCGCCTGTAAGCAATTCGGTGGGGTACTGTTACGCTTGACGTATCGTGAGTTGGCGACAAGAAATGCGAGGTGAGATTGTGTGGTTTCAATATGTTGATACGGAATGAGCTGCCGCACATTTGTTTAGAAGTTTAACATAGCTTCTACTTTCCTATTGATTTAGTTGATTTTGTTACAAGACCAGAAAAAATAGCTAGTAACGCAGTTTTAATAGTGACAGGGTTCTATGGTTGGGATTTTCATTGCGGCTAAGCGGAAGATCTCGTGAATAGAAGCTGATAAAATGTAGTTAGAAAATTTTTCATCGTAAGCCGTTACATTGGACTAAGCTCTATACAACGCTAAGGCTTCCGTCTTTCAGCTACACACCTAAAAAAAATATTAATTTTTCTTACAAGATATTTTAGAATTCTCAGAGATAGGTACGTGGGTGGGTAAAAAACGGCGATGAAGTTCATTAAACTAAAATTAAATAAAACTTAACTGTGTAACAGTTAGGGTGTTATTGCTTAACATCACTAAAAATAGTTATTTAGACTACTTCCTGGCTCAAATAATACCTACCTACAGCATTATTTCAAGGAACGTTCTATCTAGCTAGACTAAAGTTCAGGAGCTCCATGCCTAAGCCCCAAAGCGTCCAAAATAATAACGCTTTCGCCAGAGATTACTTTGCGTCTACTCAAACAACGACCTCTTGAGTCCCCCTTGTGCTTACTTGCCTTGCTGTTATAGTGAAGGATTGTTTGATTGCTTGAATAACTTATTTAATTAATGTATTAAATTGCAAAGCGAATTGATACTTTTGTAAAAGGGGAAATATAAAAATGCGCCAGGCAACACACCAATTTTCTTGGTCGAACCAAGAAATTTTCGTCCATGTGCTACGAATATCAAACAACGGTTATGACGGGAGCATCTTCCATTAATACTTAAATAATAAACATCTATGACTTAGGTACAAATGTACGTACTCATCACATGTGGGATTCAAACCCACGACCGCTTATGTTAAGCGCCAATAATAAGATAAAGCTTAGATAAGTAAACTTGCGTTTTCTTTTCGCTTTGAAATTTCCAAATAGACTTTGTAGAACTAAATCTTAATTAGTTAAAACATAATGTCACTTCAATTAATTGTGTACAAGATAGCTTACTCGTTGCATCGCAGACGATCTTGCAGGCAGACGCTAGTTCTCAAATAAACAGTGTTGAATTTTAGTGCATGCACCAGATAAAGCATAGAACACAAGATTGTTTCTTATTAATAATCTAAATATGATTATGTACCCACCTGCATCAGTATTTTAATATTGGAAGATTTAAAAGATTTGTTTTTAGAGCATTGTTATTTATTTATTTTTCATCATCAACACCAAAGTCAAGCCAGTCTGCAACTATTCTGGTAAGTGCTCTTATATTATGGGTTCGTAAAGATTTACGTATTACCTAATTTACGATTATTGTTTTAACTATTTCATTTAATTTTATTAAGAAAACACTACAGTATCATAAAACTAAATTACTCACTAGATTTGTAACTAAACACCATTTACGTGTTTCCACATATAAATTCTAAGTATAACGTTAGCATCGTGCATTTTTTGTACAGGCGTACATGATAAAGTAACTTAAAAACAATAATATGCTACAATATTTCAGTGTTTGCGACCTTAAAAATGATATGCAATTTCAGACAAACATGATTTACGTGCCTAACGTATATATATGTGTCTGAAAGAATGATATTAAATGCCTTCTCCTAAGCATGTACCCTCTTTTGTAATTGCGATGCTCTTTGATAATTTCGATAAACAATTTTGATCTCGTGTACAGTCTACGCCAGATTCCTGTGCACAAAAATTAAAGTAAAATCTAAAGTTCGGTCTCGGTTCGCCGAGTGAACAGTCTTTAGATGTACCTTTTTCTATCTATTACTAACTGCTTTTATCCTTTTTCCCTGTACAACCAGCGTACGGCAACTAGACTCATATCTAATTAAAATTAAACTGGCGTTAGGCCGTGAATTATGGCCGGTGCGTTTAGTGTTTCAGTTTTGTGCATAATGAACTTGCAACTTTGTGAGATTTAGCTTCCGTGTTTTTGATTACTTTTTAACTCGGAGCCGGTTGTTTAATGAGTATCGCTAAGCTTAGTGAGACCTCGGATTTGAGTTAAATACTAACATTGTGTCTGATAAGTGATTTATTTGTTGCCTTTATCTTGATGTCTTCTGCTTACGGGCCTGTATTTACTTGTAGATGTGCCGTAAATAACACGTCTGTAAGGCTTTTTACTTAATTTTACTTCAGACTCTTAGAACGTTTATAAATTAGCTATGGAAATTCGCACTTATGTAGCTAACGGATGTCTGGTTACAATAAACATTTTTTACCATTGAATCCTTGAATAGTTGCGTTGTTATTGAAACGACAGTTAGTAAAAGGTGTTAATTTTTAGTTATATACTTTTTCTAGTGATCTTATATATTTGATAGTGCATGCAAACTAAATATAGGCTTTTATGCTGCGACCACAGTCACTTGAGTACCTAAAAAATATTTAAATAAATAAACTATAACGAGTATCATAAGATAATCCAATATAAGCACAGCAGCAGGAAAATGCTTGAAAACAAACGCTCAAGTTCATCTAAGCTATCTGTTTCTATAATATTCGTGGCGAGGGGCCAAACCACATCATACAAGCGTGTGGTGTGTCTTGTCGACAGCTGCGCTTGCCGACACTTTTTTACTGCAAATTATTCAATTTTGGAACTTTAAAATAAAGGTTTTGCTAGTTTGCGCCATATTGAGAATGCTTTTAACCTCTAGCGCTAGAAAAAGGTCTTGTGCGTTAGATATTTTTATGTTTTTCGATTAGGATGAAACGTAAGCGATTGCTTACATAGAGCGAAATTGAAAAGACCATGAGCTTATTTTGTATAAAATCTGTTAACCTAACCAAATCATGTACAAATATATTGTATTCGAAAACTTTTGCAAACTTGCTACGCACGCAATATAAGCCTTAATCAAATAAAAGTAGAAATAAATTGCGAAGTGGACAAATGAATTCAAATTTTGTCTCTGGCTGGAGTCAGCCTTTTTTTGCAATCAACCATAATACCCGTTGGAATTAACACTGGTACAGCCGAGTCTCGATTTAACGTTTTTGCGTCCAATTCGCAAATTGTCATAGCAATTACAGCGGCAATTGGCGGTTTTTTTCCCGCTCAGCGTTGTCGTAGCCAAGATATAGCGAAGAGGGTACAGCCTACACAAATTTAGGCGACAGTGTACGGATTGCCATGATCACGGAGTAATCTGCAACAGGAATATACCGAAATAAGAACAATTTGTATACACCTTTATCTAAAACAGTAAATGTTTTATTGATTGATTGCCTGAAAACTTATAAATAAGGTAATGGTAACATTCCCTTTTAGTTTAGTGACCATTTTAACTTATAGCGATGCTTCATAAAATTTTCTAAAAATGCCTAGGTTTTGTGGTAATTATTTTACGTAATTTCATCGTTCATTTAGATACGACCATTGAAAAGTTAAGGTCGTCGCGTCAGCACATTCGTTTCGTTACAGTGCTCATCGAAATCAACTAAAAAAGATATATGTACCGTTTTTCATACTATCTTTCTTAACTCTTTTAACTATGTTTCTGTGGTCGGACACTCCGGACAGTGTTATTAAATGACCGAGCCAAGAAACTGTCCGCTCTCTGTGCTTGGCAGCGGGTTCATACTTACCAAAGTTACCAGTTAAATCTTGCATGCTTGTATGATTATCGCATCATAGTTCGAGCAACATTGTGTTTTGGTTACAAAGACGTTTTGGACTAAGTATTTCTTTAGGGTGGTTGCAAAGTTTTGAGAATTATTAGAGAAGCAAGGAATTACATAAAATAAGTTTTTCTGCACACACAAGCATTTTCAAGTAATTTTGTTATAGTAATTGGGGTTTTGTACCAAAAAAGCAATACGGTTAAGTACCTTTTACTACGACTCCGCTGTCCTCCCGTTTGTCTGTCATGAGGCTGTTTTTTATGAAATGAATATTTAGATAGTTGTTGACAAGTAATGAATTTATGTTACTGCTACAATAATACATACTAAAACTACTCGAAAAACAATAAAATAAATACTAAATGGAGCTGCGGTACGGACTTTTATTGCAGTTTTTTAGAATGGTACGGAACCCTTCGTGCACGAGTCGACTCTCACTTGGCTGATATTTTTATCACATGTGTTATCATCATATTATTTTTTGAGTCTAATCGTAGGTTTTTCCTCACGAGAAACTAAAACTTAGTGAACATGAACAGATAATGTTTATAATTTGCTTGTTGAATTTAAGTTCGCGTAACGTAACAAAAGTTTCATTTGTTGGGTTAGAAAGTGCAGAGAGTATTAAACGTTCGTTTAGTGTTCAGTATCTACAGTATACAATAAAACAATCAATTAATTACTGAGCCTCTAACTTTAGGAAACGCTTATTGTTGTATGCAGCATGACCTCTTATTACACAAACATTACACACGCTACGTTATATATTTTAATTATCATCATCATCATCATCATCATCATCATCATCATCCGCCAAAGGACGTCCACTGCTGAACATAGGCCTCCCCCATGGATTTCCACAGTGACCGTTTGTGAGCGGTCTGCATCCAGTGTGATCCTGTGATCTTTACAAGGTCGTCTGTCCATCTTGTCGGTGGACGTCCTACGCTGCGCCTTTGGTCGAAGGGTCTCCAATCTAAGACTTTTCTGCCCCATCGGCCATCAGTTCTACGCTATATATTCAGTTTATATATTTTAAATTGAGAAAAATAATAGCTAACTTTATTATTTTCCCGGGGCAGCATCACCTAAACCTAACGCTGCGCCTATGCTATCAATATCCGTATATTCAGTCTAATTCCGATCGCAAGCAGACCGGGACTTACTGGTAGAGCTATTACGAAACTCAATTGCTGTCGCATTGCATTTTTTCTCAGTCGACATGACAGTATTTTGAAAAGCTGCGCAATAAATAACCACTTGGTAGTATTCAACACCGCTGTCATATAAGTTAGTTTGAACACTGTTGACAACTTGTTCACCACAAATTCATTTATTTATTTATTATTTACTTATAAATCAGGAATGGGTGAACCGATTTGCATAATTTTACTTTGTTTATTTGTCTTATATGTTTATTTGTTTGTTAGGTGGAAGCGCAGTGGTGGCAGCGCTTTTGTAGTAATACCGAAGTTAAGCAACTAACGGCGCGGTCGGTGTTTGGATGGGTGACCATTCCGACCATGTAACTGACGTATATCGCGAGCATCTCCGTGCTTCGGAAGGCACGTTAAGCCATTGGTCCCGGCTCATATCGATTGGTATTAGACGTTAAGCCTAGTCAGAGACTCTATGGGCGGCTTGATAAAATCTGACAGCAAGGTTGGTCGCTTGCCTTGCAAACACCCCTCTGCTAATCCGCACTGAGCGCGCGTGGTGGAGTATTGCTCACTACCTCACATTTGAGGTAAGGCCTTTGCCCAGTAGTGGGACGCTTACAGGCTAACTTTACTTTTTATACTTATTTGTCTTGGCCCCGAATAGGATTGAAACTAAGTAAAACGGGGCCTAGGTGGGACGGAGTTGGGGGCGAAATAAATTTCGCTAGGACCGCTAGTTTAAATATAGCTAAAGACTTTATTTGTTTCAAAGCGCTTATCTCAAGAACTAAGAGTATGATCTAAAGTATTATTTTTGTGTTATATACCTTATTATATTGTAGTATAGGTTATAAAACATCACGCTACGATGGTAGGGAAGGGAGTAAAATCAAATCACGCGGTCGTAGTCTCGAGGGATCTCTAGTTACGTAATAGGTCTGAGAGTCTGAACCGGCCGGTCTGGGTATTTGTCCGGCTCTCGTTTATTGTGGATCTGCATAAAAATGCATTTGCTACTGTCGACGGCGAGCACTACAGCTAACACGTTTTTGAAAAAGTGCGGACAAATAAATAGTCATAGCTTTAATCCAGAATGCTCTCCTGTAAAATTTTGATAGTAATGGTCCCTGACAACTTTCCAGCTAAACATTTATTTCGTAGAATCGTAGACGTTCGTAGCATGATTTATTTGCTACGTACTGTCACACTCTCCGTAGGGGAGGGGATCAAAATAAAAAGAAAGGTTAAACAATAGATAGGAGTTTATTAGGTGGGTTCCGCGTTCGACCGAATTGGTGTAATTTAGTTCCTCTCACTATCACTGTCCTGGCAGTATCTCCCGGCAGATCAGGACTTCCGGCTTGCTAGGTTGGTAGGGGCTGTAGATGGTAGCAGTGGGTCAGGGCAGTAGGGCAGTGTGCACAGTAGATGGTAGTGACGTCCGGTACCGGGTAGGTGGGCCCTGGAATGGTGTAAACAAAATATTTTACCACTATCCGAATTTCGTGGTTTGACTGCAACATTCGGAGTTTAAGCAAGCGAAGCGGGGCGTAGGTACAGATGATAATGATTTGCAGAAAATAGTGATCAATGATGAGGCAAAAGAATTAACCATTAGACAGCATAATGAAGAAATAATTACTAACTACTTAAAATCTTAAAGAAAATTTAATATGTTTGTGACATTTCGTAACGTCGATGTTCATAGAAACTAAAGAAGTTATAATAATTACGAAATTCCACAAACTGAAAATGAATGAGTAGAATAGAAAAATGAGATTAAGCAACTAAAATTAATTGCGGTAATTAATGAAGGTTATGGCAATGTCATGTGACGTATGCATGGCTGACACGAGAATATCGAGCCTTCATAAAAGTGACTAAATTATGAGATTAAGCAATTACAGTATTTTTACAGCTTAATAGCAAGATGAAGTATCAATTACGGACAGATTTAAAATAAGTGCTAGATTTAATTAACATGACACAGCATTTATGAGCAATTAGCCCAATATGGGAATAACTACTTAGGTAACTAAAAAGCTTAAAACTACATGTAACACTTTGCAACACTTACCCGTTCAATTGGGGAATTCACAAAGTATATTAATTAAATTTCACACAAAGCTGAGTGAGCACGGTAATATCAAGGTAGGTAGTCGTTGACAAAAATTATAAGGACCGGTACGCGTCTTTCTCAAAGCGTGTCCGGCCGTCTAGTGTCGCAGGGACGAGCAACCGTGACCTTCGAAATCGCTTTCACTAATCGGCAGCGCATGAGTGTATGTCGCAGACAGTAACGTGCGTTAGGACATTACTTGTTAGGATAACGTTCTTCACAGTCAGATTTGATAGTTACTAGTTTAGTCGGCATTAGTAATAGTAAGTTTTTAGAATTAAGTTAAGTGTTTAAGTAAATATAAGTTAGTTAGTACGTTTGATTAATTTAATTAGAGTTTATAAGATATTATTACTTTAAATCTTTTATTTTATGTTTTATTTTTGTTAAGAAAAAATAAAATGTTACATACCCCCCTTTTTAGGTTAGGATTTTAGCTGAGTAAAATCCGCTGAGTTATTTTAATGGAGCTTGAAATCTTTTACGTGCCAAACACCTATTTTGTTTCCTGCCATATCTTCAAGCTCATAAACTAGTTTAGAAAGTTTGTTTGTTATGCGGCATTTGACAAATTTTGGGGCTAATTTTTTTGAGAACCTTTTGTCCTTATCGCTTAGATAGAAGGTCTTTTTCCAAACTATGTCTCCCACATTAAAATCTACATTTTTACGCCTCAAGTTGTACGTAGAACAGTTTCGTGAATGTGCTTTTATGAGTGCAGCCTGAACTTTGTCGAAAGTCTTCCGTAGGCTACCTAAGTTTTCCGCATAAGGATCCCGTGGGGTGAAAACAATTTGATCAGCCAAATCAGTATCAATATAGTGTGAGCCACAATCGACTAATTCCCGCCCAAAGACCAAGAAGGAGGGTGTATATCCAGTAACTTCATTTACAGCGCTATTTAGAGCAAACTGAATTTTTGGAATATGTGTATCCCAAGATCTGTGATCATTATCTATAAGTGTAGATACAGCAGTGATAATTGTTTTATTGTAGCGTTCTACCGAGTTTACTTGTGGCGTATAGAGAGGAGTATAAAAAACATTAGGAACGTTGTAGGTAGTAAAAAGGTCTTTCATAATGTTACTTATAAATTGTCTTCCGTTGTCCATTAAAATAGTACTAGGTATACCGTGGACAAGAAAAACTTTTTCTTCTATAATTTTGGAGATGATATCAGCAGTAGCTCGCCGAATGGGAAATAGTAAACAATATTTTGAAAAACAACAATTAACCACTAATAAGAATGTATTTTGTTTTCTAGAAACAGGTAATGGTCCGACTAGGTCAATACTTATCATTTGAAAAGGGCGGCTACAGTCCTTGGGTCTGCCCATTGTGCCTAGAGTAGTATGATTAGGATATTTATAAGAAAGACAAGTGTCGCAATTAGAAACAAAACTAGACACATCGTGTTGCATGCTGGGCCAAAAATATTTAAGTGCAATGCGTTTATATGTTTTGAAAATGCCGAAATGACCAGATGTGGCTTCACAGTGGTTTTGTTTTATAATGTTTTGACGATGTTCAAGAGGTATGACCTCTTTCCACTGAAATTCTCTAGTAAGAGGGTTAAGTGACTTAGTGTATCGGTAAAGTTTTCCATTAGATACTTGGTAATTTAGAAAAGACGTTGGCGATGTCAGGCAACCGTTAAATGTTTTTAAGTACCATTGATCGTCAGTAGTAACCGAAGGTCCAGTCTGTAGGTCAGTCCCGTCACTGATAGAGGCAATAGGGACAGAACGAGATAGACTATCGGGTACTACGTTGTCAGCGCCTTTGCGGTGTTTAATTTCAAAGTTGAACGCTGATAGCCTGACACCCCAACGAGCTAAACGTCCAGTGGGGTTATTGAGGTTTAGGAACCATTTGAGCGAGGAATGGTCTGTATAAACAGTGAACTTTTGACCGTTCTCAAGGTAGCATCGCCAATGTTCAATAGCGGATAGCACGGCTAGAGCCTCGCGCTCGGTGGCACTATAATTGCGTTCCTGCTTAGATAAAGATTTGCTCATGTAAGCTATAACCTTTTCTTCGTCATTAAGAGATTGTGTAAGAACAGCACCTATACCATGGTCGCTGGCGTCCGTGTGTACTTGAAAAGGCTTAGAATAGTCTGGACATGAAAGAATCGGGGATGAAGATAGAAGTGACTTTAGTTTTTGAAAGGCAACGTCAGCTTCTTGAGACCAAGCAAAGGGTGGGGCCTTTTTTCCCTGAGACGTCAATTTATTAAGTGGTGATGCAAGGGCACTAAAGTTAGGTATGGACCGACGATACCAAGATGCAGTACCCAAAAAACGTCTAACCTCTATACGGTTTGTAGGGGTGGGATAGTTAGAAATAGCCTCTACCTTTTCCGTATCTGCGTGAAGCCCATTTACGTCCACTACGTAACCTAAATATTTTAGTTGGCTACGAAAAAATTGACTCTTTTTGAGGTTTATAGTTAAGTTTGCGTTTCGCAGCTTATCTAGAACGCGTTTAAGTAAGGTTATGTGCTGATCAAAAGTTTCCGATACAATAATAATGTCATCGATAAATACGAATACTTTGTGTTCAAATTCAGGGCCATAGAAGAGTAAATCAACTAATCTTTGTTGCGTAGCAGGTGCGTTAGTTAGTCCGAAGGCCATAGACTTAAATTGGAATGTACCTCTAGATGGTATGTAGAAAGCAGTCTTGCACCTATCGTCCGGATGAATCAAAACCTGCCAGAAACTTTTGGATAAATCGACGCTGCTTAGAAATTTAGCGTCGCGGAGGTTGTCCAGTATTTCCGAGATATAAGGAAGGCTATAGGCATCTTTTTTTGTTACAGAATTTAATTTCCTACTGTCTAGACATAACCTAAGTTCTCCGTTTTTCTTAGGAGTGAGTAGCACAGGAGAAGACCATGGGCTCTCACATGGCTCGACAACATCGTCCTTGAGCATATCATCAAGTTGTTCAATTAGTATCCGTTGTTTTTCAGGCGACATACGGTAATAGCGTTGACGTATGGGGGCAGCATCCCCAGTGTCAATTCGGTGTTTGATTACTGAAGTTTTGCCTAATCCCCGCTCTTCGTATGATATATCAGCAGTAGCTTTTTGAGTGTCAGTTAGGTGTTCGTAAGAACAAAGAAATGCTTGAGATTGGGACAAAGAATCAGATTTCAATTCAAAGTCAGAATCTTTGTGAAATAAAATTGCATCTAAATGTTTAGGAAATAGGTTGAATTTACGCCAAAAATCAATTCCGAGAATAAGAGAATTTTTTACTTCTGGAACGACTTGTACATTCAATGTGTGTTTTTCGTCTTGAAAAAGTATCGGAATTGACAGCATTCCAATAGAGTAGACTGTCTCACCGCCTGCAGTAGTGAATTTTAGATTTCCTGAATCCTGTAGCTGAAATCCCATTTCAAGTAATTTTTTATGACAGTGGTTTCCTAAAATAGTGACGCAAGATCCGGTGTCAAGTAGACCTATCAATGCCAAACCTGATACGTTGATTTGAATATAAGGCCTAGTGCGGTCAATTACATGATTATCGATTGAAGCGATCGAACTAAAATTAGTAAAGTTGCGAATGAAGGTTAACCAGCACTTCCATTCTTTATCTCGATCACTCCAATCGGGCCTAATTAGTTTTTTGAGGTATCAGAAGAAGCTTGGGGGTGACAATCTGAGCATTCTGGGTATTTAACATCTTTTTTGCCACACTTAAAACAGACAAGGAATCTATCCTGCCTACAGTTCCTTAATGAGTGGTTGTCTGATCTACAACGTGGGCAGTAAACATTTTTAGGTGACTGAGCGTTTATTGCTGCGATTTCAGATATTTGGTTTGTATTATTAGTTCCAAAGTTATATTTGTTAGAATCATTATAATTTTTATTAGATTTAAATGAATTGTTGTAATAAGATGTGCTAGGTTTAGGTTGATCAAATCTTTTGAAGTTAGTTGTAGGTTCATTTTTATTATTAGTTGGATACGTAGATTTTGGTTTATAGGAGAACTCTGGGGCAATCGTGTTAGACGATGCTTTGGGAGGTTCCCGAAAGTTTGAAAATCTAGAATTAACAGTCTCGTAACTAAGACAAACCTTTTTTAGGTCATCAATAGTTTTAATATTAGAAGCAGGGGCAGCAGCTAAGGTGTTAGCGTAGCAAGGTCGTATATTGTGCAGTAGAATTTCTAGCTGAGCTTCTTCTGAAATAGGCTTGTTGAGACGCGAAAACATACCATGCATTATCGAAAGATAAATGATGATGTTTTCGTGTTCGCCTTGAGTGCGTGACCTAATTTCTTCAGTAAATTTATAATCGTAATCACTACTGCTGAAATCTTGCTTAAGCAGGGCACGTAGTTCTGACCATGAGTTAACTTTATCCTTGTTATAACGAAACCAGTGTAATGCATCGCCGTCAAATATTTCATAGCCAAGTGACGGTATTTTTTCAATAGATATGCCTCGGGAACAGACATATTCTTCAATTTTTTGAATGAAAGAATGGACGCAAGTAACTCCATTAAATTTTAGTTTAGTGATATCTGACGTCAGACTTCGCTCACACGTTACCGATATAGTGGTAGGATTTGTTGTGTCAGCTGTTGATGGAGCACTAGTTGCCTGGACGCTAGATGGTTTTAAAGATGAGAGATCCTTGAATTGGCTATTAAATTTTGTTACGCAAACCTTATATGTGTCGTTTACATCTGTAGCGTTCACAATGCGATTGATACGGTGGTACAGGTGATTTAAAAGTGTCTCTGTTCTGTTAAACAAGTTTTTATCAAATTTAGTATGTAAACTAGCTAAGTTGTTTTGTGATTTAATGAGGGATTCTTTAACCTCTTTTAAATCATCAGAAGCCCCTAAATGGGACTCTAGAATGTCTTCAGACGGTAAAAGTTGTGAAAGTTTAACTATTTCCTTTCGTAATTCTTGTACTGACTCACCACTACCACCACGAAGCTCAACTTCGTATTGTAGCTCGGCTTTTTGCAGAGAAAGAAATTTGATTGGGTAAGACATGTTTATACTATAAATGTTGCAGAGTGGTACAATACAAAGCACTAACTAATGATTACAATTTGTATCTAAATTAACTAGTGTACGGTGACAGTAGTAACAAAATTGAGAATATAAAAGATACAGAAAAAATTAGAGAGAAATAGTTGTAAAATCTGTAACCGTGCACCAGATACTACGTAATTAGTACAATCAGCCTTAAAAACTAGGAAGTTAAAGCCAACACCAAAGAAAAGCTATTTAATGCGATAAAAACCAAAATACACAATTCGGTCGAATTTTACCTATACTTGGGCGCCATTGTCACACTCTCCGTAGGGGAGGGGATCAAAATAAAAAGAAAGGTTAAACAATAGATAGGAGTTTATTAGGTGGGTTCCGCGTTCGACCGAATTGGTGTAATTTAGTTCCTCTCACTATCACTGTCCTGGCAGTATCTCCCGGCAGATCAGGACTTCCGGCTTGCTAGGTTGGTAGGGGCTGTAGATGGTAGCAGTGGGTCAGGGCAGTAGGGCAGTGTGCACAGTAGATGGTAGTGACGTCCGGTACCGGGTAGGTGGGCCCTGGAATGGTGTAAACAAAATATTTTACCACTATCCGAATTTCGTGGTTTGACTGCAACATTCGGAGTTTAAGCAAGCGAAGCGGGGCGTAGGTACAGATGATAATGATTTGCAGAAAATAGTGATCAATGATGAGGCAAAAGAATTAACCATTAGACAGCATAATGAAGAAATAATTACTAACTACTTAAAATCTTAAAGAAAATTTAATATGTTTGTGACATTTCGTAACGTCGATGTTCATAGAAACTAAAGAAGTTATAATAATTACGAAATTCCACAAACTGAAAATGAATGAGTAGAATAGAAAAATGAGATTAAGCAACTAAAATTAATTGCGGTAATTAATGAAGGTTATGGCAATGTCATGTGACGTATGCATGGCTGACACGAGAATATCGAGCCTTCATAAAAGTGACTAAATTATGAGATTAAGCAATTACAGTATTTTTACAGCTTAATAGCAAGATGAAGTATCAATTACGGACAGATTTAAAATAAGTGCTAGATTTAATTAACATGACACAGCATTTATGAGCAATTAGCCCAATATGGGAATAACTACTTAGGTAACTAAAAAGCTTAAAACTACATGTAACACTTTGCAACACTTACCCGTTCAATTGGGGAATTCACAAAGTATATTAATTAAATTTCACACAAAGCTGAGTGAGCACGGTAATATCAAGGTAGGTAGTCGTTGACAAAAATTATAAGGACCGGTACGCGTCTTTCTCAAAGCGTGTCCGGCCGTCTAGTGTCGCAGGGACGAGCAACCGTGACCTTCGAAATCGCTTTCACTAATCGGCAGCGCATGAGTGTATGTCGCAGACAGTAACGTGCGTTAGGACATTACTTGTTAGGATAACGTTCTTCACAGTCAGATTTGATAGTTACTAGTTTAGTCGGCATTAGTAATAGTAAGTTTTTAGAATTAAGTTAACTCGTCAAGGATGTGTAAACGAGACACAATAAAAAGTCCATTGTTATGCGACTCTCGGCATTCGTTTGATACCTGACTGATTAAGTGTTTAAGTAAATATAAGTTAGTTAGTACGTTTGATTAATTTAATTAGAGTTTATAAGATATCATTATTTTAAATCTTTTATTTTATGTTTTATTTTTGTTAAGAAAAAATAAAATGTTACAGTACTACGACGCTACGGAGAGTTAGTAGCATCCTCAAGACGTAGATTTAAAGCATGTGAACACGTCATGTTGTTGTTCTAATGTAAGGATAGTCGTGTCTTAATTATTATTTTGATTATCAATTAAGTACATAGTAATAACTCATATAATTGCCAAATAGTCCTTTTATAAGTATAGCATACAATATTAAAATACTCGTTAAATCTTTTCAGTTTATATTTGAAGCATTAGTGAAAGCGGGACTTTAAAATAAAAAATAAAATAAAATAAAATAACCTTTAATTCAGGCATCTTGGCCCATAAATTTGACACTTGACACATAGACAAACAAAATAAAATAAGAAAATAATAAAAAATAAATTAAAAGATCAAAAATCCTAAATTAAATTAAATTTTATTAGTGAAAGCGGGACTTTACTGCATTTTTCTCAGTCATGGAGTCCCCAGTCACACGGCGCGGTGCGAGTGCAACTTTCCCGTTTTGCATGATAAGCATATTTCGTCTCCGCTGGTATTCTGCGGACAAACTATTACACATTGCCGGTTCGGTGCACTGTCTTCAAGATCTGAGTTTAATTAAAATTGGAATGAGCATTTTAATCTGTCCCAGTGAAATGAATCTAAATTAGGTAGATTAGGTATTCCAAAGTTAGGTATTTTTAATCGATTAAATTCGATCATGAAGTAGATAAACTTAGCAGGTAAAATGAATTCACACCTTATTTACGTAAGGACATCCACTGCTGAACATACATAACATACATGCTGCTGTTTTTATCAGCGACCGATCGCAAGCCATCTGCTGCTTTCTTTACAATGTCGTATGTCCATCTTGTCAACTCCTACGCCTTTGGTCAAAAAGTTTTCAATCTAGAACTTTTCTGCCCCAACAGCCATCAGTTTCAATCAATTGCTTTAAACAACATGTCTGTATTCCTCACTCACCTCACTCTCTGTATCAATGTCATTGGTTGAATCTTTTTTCTTTTAGGGAAACTATATTATTCATTCATTTTACATCTCAATAAAATGTACAAACATTTTTTTTTATATATTTGGTAAAAAAGATACAACATGTAGAAGGAACTACTACTACTACATTTAAGTATTTCGAGAAGATTTAAAACGAATCATAATTTCGGATTTGATACCCATCAAGTTAAGGTCGTAAATCGCACGTCTCTTTTTAGGGTTAACTTCACACTTGAGTATTAAGCCCCTACATCCAGTCTGTCGCCAGCTTTATATACAGTCGCCCAATACAGAGATATAAAAAAAAACCTTTACGACTACAAAAATAAGGTTCAAAGTCTCTAGCCAAGTTTAGACGTAGTTTGTACGAAATAAAGAATTATAGCTTTCAAGAAAATGCTCTTATGGTCTTCGAAAATAACTAGTACCATTGTAGACTCTATTATTTTAAGAATAAGGGTGTAGATTTTCGGTGTAAGATTGTAGACATAATAATAAGTTAATTTGGATGATGCATTGTGCATTTGTATTTGTTTATTTTGATTTATGATGTATGGGCTGAGGGTGTTCGCGTAAAAGGTTGTTTTCAGCGAGAATATACTGCCACATGGAATACAATCGGGTGTAGGTAATATTTTTACAAGAAATGAAACATTTTTAAGAGGAGAATAGTCTTTATACCATTAAAAGATTCAGTGTATGTAGATAAATATTCGCTTATTTACAAATTCAACACCACAATAACGAAAGACAAGCTTGATGCTAGTGTTCGAGAGTTTTAGGGTTTGTACGCTAATTCCAACTATGAACTTACATAATAAAGCAAATATTGCATTTATGGAATCTTTTAGAATGATAACTACATACTTCGTAACCACCGCATGGTTTGGACTAAACTTTAAAAAAACATAGTCAAATATTTTTGCACATTTCGGAAAATTGCCTAGTTGCAAAGTATCCAGCAAAATAGTCAGTTTCTGAAAGTTCAGCACATGTTTTCCTATCGTTCTGGACATTTAGATTTTAGAGCTGAATTCAGTAAAATCGAGTTGTATTCTCAGCACATCCTTAGCGTTGGGAATAGAATCATAATAGTTACGTTACGATTTCACTGCTGTGTGCAATGTTATTGTGCATTTTTTCCCCCAAAATCAAACAAGGGACAGTGTTGGTACGTTACAAAATAAAGAAAATAAAAAAGATATTTATCTTTTAAAAAGTAAGATGGAACAAAGATAACTGAATATGTTTTTGATCAACTATCTTATACCATAGACTTTTAATTTATTAGGTTAGTTACTCGATTGCGTGATTCTTTCTAAAGTTAACTGAATTTATGATAATGGTTTTTGTCAAAAGGTTTTTTTTTTACAACTTGCATCAGTACAACTTACAAAGATAGACTTTATTTGCCAGTCAAGAGCATCTGTAATTCACAGATACAACTTCGACACTGATTTGTTCTGACTGATTCGTATAATTACCAAAATCCGGAACTAACCAGAGTCAGCTGATTAATATCTTCGCAGCTATTTATCCCGAACGGTCTAAAACGGAGCGTATCAATCGGACCGATACGAGACCATTACACTATTCGGACATGCTATTAGTCCGTCCTTACACAATTGGTACAGGGTCAGTGTCTACCAGAGACATACATATATATGTATACTAAGTATATATGTATTATTTATTTGAGTATATATGTATTACTACTCTCATTAGTTGTTTTTTCACTGCACCCGTTGCCGTCTTTCTGCATGACCTAAAGGTTTGACTGGCAGAGAATGCTTTTAGCATTAAGTCCACATTTGTACACTAAATTTGTGCAATAAAGTCTTTAAATAAATAAATAAATAAATAAATACAAGTCATCAAGGGCGACAGAAAATGTCTCGATTTTAAACCCTCACGAATGTGTTTATCAACATTCTTTTGTTTTCGCGACCGCCGGCGGCGTATCGGTTCCTGAGCATTGCGTTTTGTAAGAGCTTATTATTACACTATGCAAAGTCAAAATATATTAATTTTGAGTTTTATCAATAATAACCAGTGTGTGTTACCAGTGATGACATACGGATTCGAAACATGGTCTCTAACTAGGGCCTTATAAAGAAGCTCAAGATAGCACAACGAGCGATGGAGAGGGCTATGCTCGGTATTTCTTTACGAGATCGAATCACAAATGAGGAGATACGTAGAAGAACTAAGGTAACGGTGGACATAGCCTTTAGAATCAGTAAGCTCAAGTGGCAATGGGCAGGGCACATAGCGCGAAGAACTGATGACCGTTGGGGCAGAAAAGTTCTAGATTGGAGACCCTTTGACACCGACAAGATGGAAAGACGGCCTTGTAAAGATCGCCGGATCACACTGGATGCAGACTGCTTGTGATCGGTCGATGTGGAAGAAAGGCCTATGTTCAGCAGTGGAAGCCCGTTGGCTGATAATGATGATGATATCAATAATATTGCTGTTACCTATATTTTCATTTTTTTATGTCATCCATTTGATTTAATTTTGGTAATTATCTTTGCCGCTTTTATAACCTTTAATTCCTACAAAGGTATGATTAGCGTGAAGTGCCTCATAGCGTTACGTCCACCTAGTTAGGTAGGTAGTACGTAACTTAAGCAAATAAGCTCCAGGAGATTTTTAACGAAAATCACTTATTTTGGCCCCAGCAATTTGGGACTCCTGTCTTGTCCTAAAATCGGTACTTATGCTGTAGTACATGGGCTTTGACAGATACTTTCGGCCACCCAAATCCTCCTCCTCCAATTTTCTCGAAAAATATCCTTAAAATTAGTAAAGTTAGCATTCCACTGCTGGGCGAAGGCCTTACCTCAAAGTAGTATAAGCCATACTCCACGCGGGCTCAGTGCGGAGTAAGTAAGCTAGTTTTCTTATTTTCTAGCTTCCAAAATACATGGTATTTTGTCATGACCGCAGTCATTAGGTTATTACCAACAAACCCATACCAGCAATACTTACAAAAGCGATAGTGTAGCTAGCCGTATACATTGAAGCTTAGCTTTCTAGTTTCAGTAGGGTTAGTGACAGACCTACTACATGCGCCTCCGCATCAAGCGGACAAAAGCCGGTTGTGTGCAACCGACTATTTGTTTCGGCGACGTACTGCCGGCTGGGGGACCATTCTAGTCAAGAAGTACTAATCACGTCGAACACATAATTTACCGTCTAATCGGGTTATTCGAAGTTGTTGTGGAGGCAGATGTTTAGGTGATTATTGGTATAGTAGAAGAAGATAAGATAACTCTTTAACTCGTCAAGTATGTGTAAACGAGACACAATAGAAATTCCATTATTATGCGTCGCCCGGCTGTCGTTTGATAACTGACTGATTAATGCACATAAAAAAGGTCAATTACCTATTGATTTAAAAAAATACACAATTTAGACGGTCTTACGATATATCAGCGCTATGAGTGATCTCTTTCAGACAACTTTTTTGAGAAAAAGAAGAAGAAGAAGAATCTTTTATTAACAGAAAAGATAAAATAAATACACATGGCTAATCTATTGGTACTGTACGTATGCACATATCATAAAACGAATAATTCTGAGCCACAGAAACCTTACTTCTTGTACATATAACAGACGCCTAACAACTTTATTGCAAATACAAAAATACACTGTATTTCAACCCTAAACTGCCTGCGAGAGAAGCTTACCCAATCCCGTGGATACAATGCAATTTTTCGCCGAGTCGGAGTTGCCAACTCATAATGGTCGCCTGTTTTTACCGCCTACCTACGATATTGACAGTTTCTTGGCAAGCGCGGATTTAATTACGAGCCACTTTTTACAGGCCACCGCGGGGTGCGATTTGGCGGCCAAGCGCGGGAAACATACGGGTGGAAAGTTGCGGGCTTATTCCGATTTTCCACACTAAAAATCCGCACTGTATGGAAAATGACACACTGACGGGCTTAGTGTGGTAAAATGAACAATGATTTATTTTTCCACATCAGTGGGGATCGATATTATTAAGTAATAGTCCCCCTAGCCGATTTCGACTACGGTGGCCAGTCACAACGACTTACCGACTGCGCAGGACATATTATAGTGCACAAGTGTGTGCGCAAATACAGGTGCACTCTCTATTCCTTTCACTCTTATAGCCCGACGGGACAGCAATCTGACAAGACCGGAGAGATATCAGGTGCAGGACCAACGGCTTTACGTGCTTTCCGAGGCATGGGGGTGAAACACCGCCAACTTCCTAACTCCAGGCTTCTCTGAGAATTTCTGAACAGAAAAACTCAGGTAAGTACATATTTTTGGTCTGACCCGGGAATCGAACCCGGGACCTCTGATGTAGACGTCGCTGCGACCCTCTAACCGCTGCGCCACCGAGGCAGTTGATTATTAAGTATGTAATTAATAGTACTCCCTGTTTCTACCTCATTAACCTAGCACATAATTTGTTGATCATGGACACATCAAGCGTCTATTAAGTAAAGTTATGCAAACAATTGTAATAAAAGCTTACATGGTTTCAGCCTATGAGCAAAGTAAATGCTTTATTACTTGTTTTGCACATAATAAATACACTAAGAACAAAACGCTCTAACCCCGCCCGGGTTACTAACCCGTGTTTCTACAAAACAGTTCCGGCTACCAAATCTCCGTCACGGATGTTTTTACACGCAGTAATTTATACTGCGTCTATATTCGCGGGGTGATTCTGCAACTGTTGCTGTCTGTTTTATTGGCGGGTTTATGAGTTTCGCGCGATCCGCCCGATTGGCTTGCCAGATAGCGGTTTCCAGTTTTTAATCATTGGCGGATTTTACTGCGAATGGCCAGCGGCATTTTGTTTTCTGTGGTACGAAAATAAACGTTTCTCAGTGTTATTATTACAATTTAATACCGGAACAACCGCTGCCTACCTATTCAATGTAACAAGGAAAGCATGCAATGATAGCAGTGTGTCGTTTTTTACAAATTAGCCATTGTACTCAGACGAGTGTTCAGTGTTTCTTTATTTTTGTAGTTTATTTTAAAGCAAATACGTACGTGGAAACATAGCTGTAAGTAATGCACAAACAAATTGTTGGGATAATTGAAAAACGAGATCACACAATCATTGCATTGATGTCCAAAAACAACTACTGTGCTGGAAGTCTGAAATTTTAGACATTTTAAACATTTCGCGTACATAATTTCAATATTCTTATTTTCTTTTGCAAATAAAATAATTTATAATTTTTTACCTTAATTCAAACATTCTTTACAAACAATAAATACACGAAAATGCCAATTTTGTGCCAGCTTTTTTACAGGGAACTATGTCGAGACTTCCGCGCCTAGTCAAGTATGTTTACTTTGTATTACTATTTTAAGACAACATTAATGAAATGAATAGGACTAAACGCGACAAAAGATTACCAAATGTAATTTCTTATCCCACGTCAAGATGTGACCCACCCTTTTCAGAGGGGTAATTCTATTGTCCTAAGGTTCAGATCCACTTTGTCCAGGACAAAGATACATTTCGCCCCGAGGCTCCGTAATAAGTTTATGTGGTACATTGTACGGGTGAGGCATAATATTACAGAAATAGAGTAAATAGCTTGGTGTCTTGGTAAAGCGCTAAAAGGATATTCTGATGGACTGTTTTACAATGTCTGAATAAGTTCCTATTAGCGTTATCTGCCGATTACTACATACAAATTGACATTACATATTTGAATTACTCGTTGGTTAGTTTTTATTTGTCGACTGTGAAACAGGCCCTTCGACTGTTTAATTTTATAATGGCAAAAACCTTTTACAATCCCCGACGCAAAAACAGAAAGGTGTTATGAGTTTGATCTGTCTTTTGTGTATCTGTATGTGGTATCGTAGCTCCCAAACGTATGAACCGACTTTTGTTTTTTTTTTGTCATTGACACTCTTATCCCAAGTGTTCTTAGCCGTGTTTTATGAAAATCTGTTCAACCGTTCTTGGATTTGTGACGAAGTATTTTTAAATATAGAATTTAATCTTTGCAAAGTCCTAGGACACAGTGCTACATTGAGGTGTCCAACGCCTTGATATCAATTTTGAGGGACAACGGATTTACACTAATCAAGCATCGACTATAAATGGATCTGTTTCCAATTTACTTTCATACCGTTCCATTTTTACGCTTTAAATTCTTACTTTTATTTTATGCTTCATTATATATCTTCTACTAAAGGACCGAATACCAAATTTCACTTCCTTCCCTAGCGAATCTAACATTTCTAGGCACGAGCCGAGCGTAAAACACTAGTTTTTACGCGCGACTCTCCATGCAAAGTGCACTGCACGGTCGCCCGAGGGCAGGATGACCACAAGATAGAATATGGAGGAATTTTGCCCAAAATTTTTAATGTCTATGCAATAAAATCTGTTAGTATGAATCAAAAACATGTGTAGTAAAAAATCGCTGTGTAGACAACACACTGTCACTGTCTAAATAAAATCTTACAATTAGCTTACCTTAAAATTACCTAAAATTGGAGTATTTTAAGACAGAAAGCCTAAAAATTAATTTGGGCCCGACCCGGGAATCGAATCCAGGACCTCTTGGAGCGAACCAGCGAACTAGCCACTACAACGAGCTAACCGTATTTTATTTCATTTATAACCTTAGAAATGTAATGGGCATACGAAATTACACCATTAACACGTTCCGGGACAGTGACCGCCTACAGGCGTGATAACAATAAAACATCTATTGTGTCTAGAATAGTGTCCCAGAACGTGTTAACTAAATGCTTTTAATTCTGTTGAAAAAATGCGAGATTGATCACAAATTACTTATGATTTAAATAAAGAAGAAACACATTTTAAAACCACAGTGTCCTTGAAAAATACCACACTATGGTGGCCCCAGACTAAGGCGGCCCTTAACGTATTTAGGGCCGGCTACCAGACGACGCTCGTAATACCGAATTTTTCTCCAGACATAGCCTGGAGTGCTCCAAAACACTGCAAACTAGAAAGTGAATTTACAAGTGCAAGATTGAAGCACAATGAAACGAAGTTTAGGACAGTCATGTAGACGAGTACTAGACAGTCATTGAATTTGTTTAAATAATGCCTTTCAAAGCTTTATGAATAAAAAGTAAAAATCGTGAAAATCGGTCTGCCCGATCTCAAGTTATAAGTGGTGTATCTAGCTCGACTTTATTTTATGTATACTTCTTCTTATTTTTAAGAAGTTTCCATATTTAAGTCTTATACATATCACATAAGGCTTTGATTATTTTCTCTATAATTAATGTTCATATTTGTAGCTACATTTACCTGGATCCTGTTGGTATCAATCTGCAAATAATTATTTTAACCACTACCTTAAAACTGACAACATTTACAATTCTATCACTACAAAGTCAAACGTACACTAATATGTTTCCCGAATAAATAAAGTGACACTGGCACGTGTCTCTCGCAACTCCTGGTGCATATCAGACACCCTGTATGAGTTACATTGTCGCAACAGATGCAGCGGGCTAAGTGTTCCGTTAATGCATTATATTTGAAAGATAAACCAGCAACACTGTCGGGCAATATATCACGGAGTCTGGTGCGCGGCGGTCACACATGGGCGCCTAATTCGGACAGCTAGTTTGCATTTAAAATTGCACTAAATAAATAACGAAAAAAAATAACTGCCTCGGTGGCGCAGCGGTGAGAGGGTCGCATTTTAAAGCGACGGCTGCGCCGGAGGAGGCCAGGTTCAATTCCTGGGTCGGGCCAAAAATATGTACCGGAGCTTTTCTGTTCAGAAATTCTCAGGGCAGCCCGGAGTTTGAAAGTTGGCGGTGTTTCACCCCCGTGCCTCGAAAAGCACGAAAAGCCATTGGTCCTGCGCCTGATCTCTCTCCGGTCGTGTCAGATTGCTGTCCCATCGGGCTATGAGAGTGAAAGGAATAGAGAGTGCACCTGTGTTTGCGCACACACTTGTGCACTATAATATGTCCCGCGCAGTCGGTTAGTCGTTGTGACTGGCCACCGTAGTCGAAATCGGCTAGGGGAACTATTAAATAAATAACGATTTGCACTTTTCCGGAGATTTTTGACGCCAGCGAAATTTTTTGACAAATAATTGTTTTTTTTTTGTGAGAAATAAATGGTGCTATCAAAAAAAGAAAAGACAACTTCAATTAGTTTCGTACGAATATTCCGAAACAGAAATCGAAATGACACTAATGACATAAATGACACCCTGTACTTTGTATAATTGTTTCAAATTTTTACTTACTAAATGTGGCTCTTTAAGGTTGACTAATATAGGAATGAATGAATTCATATACTATTATAATTTTGACGATTATAAATGTTTGCCAATCTCTCCGCCCGTGTGTAACTCACGTTACGAATACAAAATTTCAACCGCTGCAGTACGTCATAAAACTCGTATCAACCCGTTGTTTCGGACAAAGCCGCGCGATAAACATGTATGGAAGTCTTCAGGACCCGACAGTTCCTATGGGATAGAGATAAAAGTTTTTGACAAAGAACTTTTTTGTATAATTTATCTGAATTATAAAACGTGCTCTCGGATTGGCAGGTGATTAGTTTTTTTTGCAAGACAAAGAGATATGTTTAAAGTATGTTATTATTATTTTTTGGTGAAACTATAAAGTAGGAGATTCATAAAACTAAAATAAGCTTTAAAAACCGACTGAGTGCAAGCCGGACCCGCGCACTGAGGGTTCCGTGCCACCTTTAACTGAATTCAGGTTCTACTTACTTACTTCCCCCTTAAATGTTTAAAGTCCTAGACCTACCGAGTATCATCTGTGTGATGCTAATAGTTTTAGAAAAAGTGGCTGTGACATACGGACATGACGGACTGACAGACAGACAGACTTGACGAAACTATGAATGTTCCGTTTTTTGCCATTCGGCTACGGAGCCCTTTTTAGTACAAATAATAGATGATATTTATGAATGGTAAAAAAAGTCCATAACATTACTATTGTTTCATTTTTATTGAACAAAATACACCTCAATACACTGTATTAAATATTAATAAAAAAAAACGTAGCACCGAACACACTTTTTACCTTCGTAGCATCTACGTTCCGTAGCATTGACTACGCCGTAGCATTCACATTCACCGTGCTTTATTCTTTTTGCAACGAACTTTCCTCATTCCCACAATACGAAATAAAGGTTTTCTCTTTTTCCCTTCTAAATTCAAAATTGGGTCTCACCTTCGTTCCCCTAAGTCGTGGCGTCACAGCTATTTCGCAATTACCCAGCATTCACACGAGAGCGAGTCTTTGTTTTGCCCGAAATTTCTCGCTTCTCGCTTCGCGCTTCGTGTAAATCATCACATTGTTTGTGTATGAAATGTTTTAAGTTCTTAACACGTTTTAGCTTCTATATAAAATCTTTCTTCGGTGTAAAGCTCAGCCATCATAAGTAGGTTGGGTTTAGTGATTAATTATAGATGTTGTTATATCTATCTTCTATGCTTGTTTAAGTCAAGAACATTTTAAGAATAAAGTTTTCGGTTTAGCATGTTAAGCCGTTGTTAGCAATCGAATAGAAGCCTATCGCTGCATCGTTTCGAAATACCATTTATTTGTGCATGCTCCACTCCCTGATCTTAGCTACAGTTTGGATAACATCAAAATACACATAAGGTATACTAATGAATTACCCTCCAAATCCATTAGGTGCTGATCAGTCCTACCAATCCTTTTTTAATGAAAAATTTAGACTTTTTAACGGAATGAATAAATCACTTTTCATTTGTGTTTAAAAAAACATTGTTTATGCAAAAAGCTATGTGGGTATTAAAATATGTGTTATACATTTGATTTAATATTACAATTTTGAATGAAATATCAATCAATTCTTTATTTTAGGCAACAATTTTGGGGAACTTTGCCAAAATACAAACAAATGGGGATCAAAGTCGAAGTCGAAGTCAAAATTCTAAGTACAAAAATATTTATTCGTAGTTGGGTTACACTTTTTTAAACTATTTATCTTGTGTAGTAAAAACCTTAACAAATCGACTTTCCGCCACCCTGTATACAGTTTTGTTTTTCCAAAATCTCCCACCTCAGTCGCTGTCCGTGTAAATCGTCACATTGTCTCGAACGTGTGGCGCTCGTCCAAAGTTGTTCTGGGTTCCGCCATTTTTTTTCCAACTTTTTTTACTCGTTTCCCGTGCAGCGTTTTTGGGATATTAAAGTCTGTGAGATTGGGATCGGAGTTTTTTTGGTTGCGTTAGATGAAGTAGCTAATTAAGAGTGTGAATAAGATATATTTTTAGGATTTTTTAAAATGTTATTTCAAATGTCAATGAATGTTTATGTATTCTTTATTGCACAAACAAAATAAAGTACAAATGGCGGACTTAATGCTTTAAAGCATTATCTACCAGTCAACCGTTGGGTGAGAGAACGAATGTTTCGAATGTTCAAAAAAGTTAAGTACAGTGCAGTTCTGTTAAGTTCTAAAAGAAAGGGACGTTTATAAAATTATTATTTTGTATGATACTCGTATGGGGAGAATGTAATATCTACAATCATAAATACTATTTTAAAAGTATTTAAGTGAGTAGAACTTATAAAACGAAATTCAGTCTTACATATCTTTACAGTTCCTAACTAAACTATTCTACTATCTTTATAATACAATAATGTAAAGAAAGTTATACAATAACTTACTTTTATAAAATGTTTAGAAAAAAAAAACACTTCTCGTTTATTATGTTGTATTTTATAATAACTAGGGTAAAAGTTAAATAAATAAAGATAAAAAGTTCAGTACAGCATTTGTGATCCTATTTCACACTCCTTTTAGCATGCCAGTTTTGCATACTGTACCTAATTCAAAATGATTTTTATCAAGAAAACAGTAAGACGTTGAAAACAAAGCGATTCATACATTTATCCGGTGCATACCATTTATTTTTGCAATTTATTCTCATTACCTATTACTATCTCGCTACAGGATCTAACCGGGAACTTTAATTAAATATGGTCATTAAAAATATTTATAACACAGTCCGGCTTCTGCATTTTTATGGCGTTTTAAAAGATAGCTCGGTTGGTGAATACGAATGGCGTAGTAATTATACGGGTATAAGATGCTTTTAAAATTATAATGAGTGTTGGAACTGGCTTGCTTTGGCACGTGCGCTAATGTGGACTCGTAAATATTGCTACGGACAATTATAACTATAACATCGATGTCCAGCACCCGTTGCATGGGTTGGCTTGTCGAGTCGCGCGCGACGCGGTATAGATAGATATAGGTATATAAACGATCGCAAGATGTCGATATAACTGACGCTATGCTAACTTTCCTAAACTGTCAAACTTGTATAAAAAACGGCAGCCATAATGCAGCCATTACGCACTAGAGACAAATTGTCTACGACCTCGCGTTATAGATATATTAAAAGACTGTACCATGCACGTGGAGATAAATTATCTAGGTAGACGCGGTAAAACGCGCGACAAACGAGTTTATCGATGTGCCATGCAGCGGGTGCAGGAAACTACTGATATCGAGAAACCTTATTTGTGATCCAGGTTTCCACTTAGAGGTCTAGAGCGAGATGGTTGTACTCTGGGATAAAAAAGACAAATGTTGGATATAAATATTTTTTTTTTTGCATTTTAAATAAATGATCTCTTACATAAAGTTTATCGTACAATCCATATCTTATTTATGAAGTTCCTTACTATTGCACTTAAAAACAGTAAAGGGTTGAATTTGTAACAAGTTTCTAAACCTAAACGGTGTTCGTTACCATTTGGGATAATTTAAGGATCTGTGCCAAGAAGTAAGATTCACGTTTCAAACAGGATTTCTGTACTCGGCTGGTTGTATTTTAAATATTCTTCTATTTCAGCCTGGAAACGTAGTTTACTTAGATTTAAAACATGAATATATTTGACTATTGACTTTGCCTTAAATCATCTTAAGCCTTCCTCCAAATAACAAAAGCAGACATCAGCATCAGCATCAGACAGCAGGGTGGCATACTTCTATGAGATACATAATAAAGTTTTTAAGACAGCAGATAGTAATTCTACCTACGGAAAATCCTATACGTAGAAATACTATCTGCTATTATGCCCGAACGATATTATCTTCGTCGGCAAACTTTGAGGATTTAGGATTTTCCTATACTTACTTAGAAATACTCATATATCATCTCATAGAAGAATGCTACCCTGTATTAACTGGTGTGGGCCAATAAAAACTAGTCTGGCTTAAAAACACGAAGGCTCAAAGTTTGCCGACAAAGATATATCGTTCGGGCATAATGTAAGTGGCCAAAGATATGCAAATACAGCATTCAACGGTAACATACAAGTAATATGATATATTAGTGACACAAACCACCGGAAGCACTTGCTATGACAACCCCACCGAATTGTATCGTAGCATAATTTATGTACGGAGTGTAAAAACACAAGACATTCATGGGATCTATTCTTTACCGTAAATTAACCTACATACAGCGTTTGGTAATAGGAGCAAAAATTTTAATCAATGATTCCACAGAGTATAAGTAGTTACCCTGACCTGGTCATAGTGCTCTAAAATGCTTTAACTCAGAGATATAGTAATCCAAAGTTATAATCCCTAGTCAATGTATATCAAAATCGCTAAGTCGTTGTAGTAAATGACAAATGTCAAGTTCTATGACTGGACACATTTGTTTGCAATACAATGCTGGTTCGATTTATTTGGTTAGAAAATTTTAATAAATTTATTTTTCATTTTAATAAATTAAAACCATATAGAATTGATTACTGGCTACTTAAATGGCATACATTTTAATTTTTTGTTTCTATTACAGGCCACACCCTGTATATAATATAATACCTACATAAATAATTAGTTGCTTTCAAAATCGAAGTAAAAAGTTTGAATTTCCATGTAATTTATGTTGTGGGTTATGTAGGCTGATACATTCTAAAACTTTACATTCTTAGCAAGGACCTTATAACTTTAATTTTAGGTTAAACTCGGTTAAACTCTCCAAAGCACGAATGAGCTTTGGTGTAAGATTAAATAAGAAACCAAAAATTGCACGGGTGGGACTCGAACCCGCAACCTTTGGCTAACCGGGCCAACGCTCTTTCCAATAAAGATACCGCACCGTAACGTGTGTGTATTTAATTATGATAATAAAACTTAATTTTAAGATGGTGATATGTATACAGGGTGTTTCATGTAACGTGTCAAGCCGATACGTGGGTGATAGGTAAATACGTATGCGTTTTACCCCCATGTATGTTATACAAATATTCATAGTTTTCGAGTTATATTTTTTTCCGATATTTTTCATGAAAAACGCTTCCACACACCACACAAAAACAAGCGTCACTTCAAGCAAAAGGCGACGCGTGGTGCAAGTGATAAAATTATTTTTCTCAATCAAGGAAGACATCTAAAACACTTTCCAGCCAGCATCTTAACAAATTCAGTTTACCGAAACGCGCAACTAAGTTAGAGCTGTCACAAAAACTTTAGTGCAAGTCGCGAGGCTGAACGGGCTGCAAGGGACGGTAACTTGGAGTTATCAAATTGTGTCACTTAGCAAAGTTCAGTTCGTTACTGTAGCATGCTCTTAAGGGTCAGTTATTATATGAGTTTGCGATGTTAAATGGCTTTACAACTTATGAGTACGAAGGCAAAAAGTAGGTCTACAATTTTCATACCACCTACAAAAAGATCATAGGTCTTTTTCGTCTATTATTAGCAATGTAAACCGCTTTTTAAACGTCGTCACAATATCAATTGCCAGAATTAGCATTATGGACTTCGTGTCTTCTGATGCATCTACCATCTGAGTACGAATAGGAGGTAATTGGTTTGAATAGTTTACAAAAAAAAAATCGGACCTTTTTAACCATGCCTAGTTATAAAATAATGCACACCCACAACTTGTTCAAAAATATTACAAAGAATATTCGAAGATATTCTTAACTAACCAAGGGAGAAAACAAAAACACCATTTTCCTCACATTTTCTTCTTCATTTCGTATTTTTCTCCTCATTAAACACTAATTCGAGGAGGAAATATTATACAAAATAATGCGAAGAATAAGAAGGAGGCCTTAATTATAGTTAAAATACTTTTTTCGTTCGTTAAGGCTAACAAAGCGCCGCGAAATATGAGACCTATTAAATTTTGAACGCCCTTACTTAGTGGGGCTTACTCATATTTTTGGGCTCGACAGTAATTTATTTTTCAGCATAAACTTGTGTGCTTCCGCTTGGAATCCGAAATTAAATATAGCATACGATAATATAGTATACTAGTATAGAATAGTATCGAAGGCCCTGTTACTGGCTACAATTTATTTATTTATTTATTTAAACTTTATTGCACTGTCAATTGTACAATTGGCGGATTAAATGCCTTAGGGCAATAATATAATTGTTTTAGAGGTTCTGCTAAATCTTTATGTATACGAAACCTTCGTTTTCCACAGCGGCCTCTCAAAGGGCACGCACATCCAAAATTGTTTGGATGTACCTACAGTAATTTGTAGTTTAGTAAATTATTTAAAGTAAAAATTTAACATTACCTTTTCTTTTTCTAATGGCCCAAATATGAAAAGCGAACCTACAAGGAGAACGTAACAAAGTTACTTGGTATCTGTTTCTTCAAATCGGCACATCAAACGTGAGCGTTCTTTATAACTCTTTTCAAATGTGAGTAGCAGTGTGTGCACCACAGATCACGGTTAGTCCAGGATGGGTGATCGCGTCCGAACAATAAACAACAATAGTTTTACGGCGTAAATCCTCCTTGCTCGCGCTCTCGCCGTATTTCATAATTCAGATAGAATTGATGTCTATGCTTGAACGTGCGAAGTTAAATGCTGAATTCTTGTGCACTTGTCAATTGCACTTTTAAGCAAAAATGTGAGAAATCATCACCGCGCTTATTTTAAAATTGTGGTTCAATAACTTATAAGTGCATTTCAAGTCTTCATCATAGTTAAACATCATTAACATAAAAATGGCTAAACTCTATGTATAGTCTTCTTGGTGAGTTGAAACTCCGAAATTTTGCACACGTGCTTGAAAGCTGTTATAGATCAACATACTCAAATATGATCAAATCCAAACGATATCAAATACATACATGTCGAATTGATTACCTCCTTTTTCTGAAATCGGCTAAAAATAGTCTACCTTAGAAATCGAATTCAGCATTTAGATTTGTGCATAACGTGCACCGAAATACCAATTTATTAAACCCTTTTATCCCTCTTGAAGATTCTAGCACAAGTAAAATGAAGCAAACTTGTTTTATCATTCTCGATGTAAGAAATAAAATTCAAATTAACTTTGTTAGCTTTCTCGCACGGCTCGAAATATTTCAGACGTGCAGATTTACCAATACTATTTTGATGTCTAAGAAGTTACCTTTCAGTATTTTAAGGGTAAACGGGCAAATCACTATGGCTTGGTTTAAGGTGTGGTATAATATTGACCGTCAGAAATAAAGTGTTGTATGTAGGATTTTTAAATGCATTTTTAGTTTCTTTTTCGAGAAAACTTTCCTTGTGTATTCTTGCAATCTTTATCTTCTTCTTATATCTATATATCATTTATTTCTACCACTTTTCATGATTTTTACTTTGTTGGATTCGTCGTCGCCTGAAATAGGTCATAAGAGGAAGAATTCGCCGGGACCGCTAGTACAATAAATAAATCAGCCATGATCCAAACTTATATTTAAATGTCCTGCTCGTTATTATGATGGAAATGTATGACTACCTTCGTTTCCATCAACCCATGAAACGTGGATACCTAGATCTTACCATCCATTTGTTGTATCATGAGAACAGCACTTTACACACAAGTAAAAGCTTTATTAGGGATCACAAAATGTCTTCATTTTACAACTTAACATTATAATCTAGAGCTTAAATCTTCCTTTACAGCCCATAACGTGGTTTAAGATATCGCAACATTGTATGGCGAAATAACGGCACCTTACGAATGTACGAAAATTCCCATGTTAAATGCTGTGAGGTTATTGCTACGTAAAACTTCTTTGTTTGCGTTATACGTTTTATAATGTAATTTTAGACTTATTCAAAATTGAAGTTGGTCAAAAATAAATTTATTTAGGTAAAATGTTAAACAATGGAGATAAATAAGGATAACATAGTCTTTCCAAAATTTTAATAAATGAAGTAAGAACAAAAAAAAAACTAGACATATATAAAAATTTAAAAATACTTATGTATCTATTACATGAAGTTGAATATTATTATTAGATATAGAGTTCATTTCTCTATGATTTAACGCTCCACAGCTAGAACTTTCGTCTATCTCATATATGATTTTACGAACAAAATAAAAACCAAATAGGAATCAACAATTTACAGCTCCCACACACCATAATGAACTTACTTTTCAGTAAGTTCAGTCGATCCAGGGATAATAAAAACCGGTTAAGTGCGTGTCGGACCCGCGCACTGAGGGTTCCGTGCCACCCTTAACTGAATTCAGGGTCCACTCACTTTCACTTAACGAAATCATCACAATATAATGCTACAGCAAAAATAACTTTGTTTTTCATAGTGTTTGTATGAAAGACAAAGTTATTTTTGCGGTTGATAAAAATGTGCAATATCTCAAAAACTACTGGTTTGATCTCCTTCAAACCAATTTTCGTTGCAAGTTTTTGTTGAGTAGATCTCAACAAAAACTTCACATCATATATTTTTTCAAAATTTTCACTTTCTTATATCAAATGTTAGATGGGGGGGGGGGGGGGGGGGACGCCCATTTTACCACTTTGGAAGCGTCTATATCTCAAACCTTACACTTTTAGAAAAAATGGTTTTAGAACCTTCAACATCATTTTAAAAGACCTATCCATAGACACCCTACACGCATAGGTTTGAGTAAAAAAAAATTTTTAGGTTTTAGTTTCATGTATGGGAGCCCCCCCTTAAATATTATTTTTTCTTACTTTTTGTATCTGAATCGGAAAGCGGTAAACAAAATACACCTACCTACCAAGTTTCAGCTATGTGATGCTTATAGTTTCAGAATAAAGTGGCTGTGACATACGGACGGACAGACAGACAGACAGACAGACTTGACGAAACTATAAGGGTTCCGTTTTTTGCCATTCGGCTACGGAACCCTAATAAAAGCACATGGGTGTTGACGACACGTTTGGTGTAGTGGTTAGCGCTTCTGACTACTTTACAATGGTCAAGGGTTCGAATCCCGCAAGAGGTAAATGTTTATATGATGACCACGAGCATTTGTACGTACGTCAATGATGTTCATATGTATTTAAGTATTTATGGGAGACGCCCCTTTTATAATCGTTGTTTGGTATTCGAAGCACATGAAAGAAAATACCATAGTTCAAAAACAAGACGATTGGTGGTGATTCACAGCATTTAAGTAATTGGTACAATCAGTAACGATAATACTCGCAACTAAATACTCTTACCTCAATATCCTAAGTTACAATAAGTCAGCAATGTCATTTAAGTCTTATAAAATTTTAGGTAAAACCAGTCTTATTAAATGGCTACAGAAAAATATTCCGGTCATTGTGAAACAAAAATGATAAATTGAGGAAGTTTCAAGAAGATTTTCATTATTATTTATTTACTTCCTTATTTTGCACTCAATAGAAGACGATACAGAAATTAGTTGTAATATTCAACCTAAAAATCAATAGATTCAACCTAAAATGGGTTTGAAATACCCTTGCTTCTCATTTTTCACGAGCATCAAAGCCTACTGTCTGCCTATATCGTGCGCGCTCCAACAATGCCTACTTCATATTCCCTATCAGTACCCGCAAAATGAACCGAACACAATTTGAATATCTAAATTGGCGATCCCAAGTTTCCCCATTATTTCTCCTCACCTGTTAATTTTTTCCCTGGAGAATCTTCCCGTTTTGAGGGTAATTTTTATAATAATTTATCGGGAGAGCGTGACTAAGCAATTTGTTTGTACTTCGTCGCCCCATTATATGTAGATGATTGTTATTATCTTTGAATTTCTTTAGTGCAGAATTAATGGCACTTAAGTTTAAAGTGACATTAAGTATTGGGGCCTTGGGGGACATTTTTAGGCTGAAATTGGTGTTTTCATCTTAGCAAAGAAAAATGACTTTGATTTAAAAAGCAATCATTTTTCGACTGTAACTAAGACCTTCTTATTTATACTTGCTGACATTTGTATCATTTGTCACACAATTACTGCCTAGCAGCATAAACACCATGAAATAAAAAAGCAAAAAGTGGAACTTTCTACAGGCATCGGTGTTTCCAATGGATTATTTATAATCCTTAAATCTTCGAAGTCAGAAACAGGCTTCTTCTGGGTGAGCTCGCTCCATCATCGTCTTTGTTTATGCCACGTACAATCTAGTTTGGAAACAGAGCGAATCCATATCATTTTTTTAAAATCCAATATGAAAAATGTTTAAATGGAATTGCTTTTTACCGCCTTTTTGTGTGTTGTTACGTCTTCAGTAATGCATGTACCTACTATACGTATTATGAAAACATAACTATAACAATTGTGAGCAGACAAAGCTAGCAAATCAGTGATTTTCGACTGAAGCGAGTTTTATTACATTATTCTAGACTAGACCTATAACGCTATCATTTTACTACCACCGTTAGTTTAGACATTATCCGTGGGTGGAGGCTGTTATGAGGCAATCAGACCCAGACAGCTATACTGCCGTCTCTCATTGAATGCGATACCTACTGATTTCTACTCAATGTATACCTAGGTAGGATTAAGGCCGCGGCCCCATCTCTACGGCACGGCGCCGTACCGTACTACGGCGCGAATTCGTGCCGTAGCGCGGCGCCGTGCCGTAGAAATCCACGGCGAAAAAACGTGCCGTAGCGCGGCGCCGCGCCGTAGAAATCCACGGCGAAAAACCGTAGCGCGTAATATAAACTGTAGAATAATTTAAAATGTAGAACGCCACTTTGTAAGAAGAAATGGACAGATAGCCCTAATGAAAACTTATTCAGAAATTGTGAAATAGGCCGTAAGGTGCAGGAAGGCTTATAATAATTATATTTTAGTATAAAAAGACTTTTTATATGAAGGGGATTAAACATTTACAAATTGAACAATTGAAAGGCTCTTAATTCTGAATATTTCAATACGCATCAAGATCAAGTAATAAGATTATAAATATTTGATAACTGATCTTGCCAAGGTAAATATCACACATCTCTTTATAACAAAAAAGGTTTTATTATAAATGATTAAGTGTGTATACCTTTCATTATTTATAAAGTAATTAAAACTCGAGCAAATAACCAATTAAAGCTTCACCACGGCTTAAAGTCTTCATTAAAAATGAATCAATACAATGATATTCAGTCTCGCGAGGTAAATGATGATAATTTCGATAACAGTTTTTATGCAATGGTAAATCTGGAAAGAGCTTCATTTATCATCGATGCTGTACTTTAATGTCTAATTGATGTTTACCAAATTCAGTTATTTAGTTATTTTATCAATGTTAAGTTACTTTAAACAACAGACACTCGAGGTGCCACGAGTAACGGTCTGTTGAAATATCTTATCTTTGCTTCAGAGAGAAAATGTGTTAACAGATCACGTTAAAATAAAAAAAACCGTCCAAGTGCGAGTCGGACTCACGCGCAGAGTTCCAATTTTAAGTGCCTACCTATTGCCATTATTGGTATCGAGCAAAACAGGGCTAAAAAATCGCGTTTGTTGTAAGAAAGCCCTCTTAAATTTATTTTATTTTATTTTTAGGATTTGTATTAACGGCAAGAGAAATACATAATTTGTGAAAATTTCAACTGTCAACCTATCGCAGTTGTTGAGATACAGCCTAGTGATAGACAGACAGACGGTAGGACAGACAGAGGTTTTATTTCAATCCCGAAAAGCAGCCGCAGCGTCGCGTTCCAATATTCACAAAGGCTTCCAACTTCCAATTCAGAAAGTCTCACTCTGAAATTCAATTACGCAACCACGCATTCCTAAACTACCCTAAAAAATTATCACCCGTCGCTCATTTGACCTTGGCACAGGAATATTTTATTGTAAGCCTTAGTTCGATAGTAGCTCAAAGCTCAGTGTCGCGCGAGATCGCATCCGAGCCACGCGTTTGAGCTCGCCACATGCAAACCCACGTGGGTGCCGTGGACGATGTAGCCTGTGCCTGTGTTTTGGTGTTGTTTATTTTATAACCTTACTTTGTGTTGACAGCCGGAGACCGGTAAGTACGCCACTTTTCACAGATTCTGATTACAACCGGCTCTCGTGCGTTCTATTTCTGAAAATCGCGCGGCTGAAAACAAATGACTATCGGCGTTCGGTGGGAAAATTGACGATTCAGTTGATTTTAGCGTCTGTCCCGTCTGCGAAGGTTATGTAATCGTAACGTTTACTTATTTATCAGGACAAAACTAAACGAAAACTCGCTTCACGAATTTTATCCACAAAGCCAGACTCTTGCATAATATATTAGGTCAGATTTCTCATCGATTAGTTCCAGTGAAAATAGAAAGTGGACCACAAACATTATTCATAGGTTATGTTGTTGTTTTTCGTCGCAAGGTTATATTTATCGTGAAGGTTCTATAGAGGTCAACGACCTCGTAAAGTGTGAAAGGTCAGTGATGTATTTCAGACTTATTCGTAGGATATGAACAGTGTATGATATCTGTCTGGAGTTTATAATAAATAGTATATGGTATTTTTTTATTGTTACTTGATTGATGCTCCTTTTACCATGTTCATTTCTGCTTAGACCTAAGGTATGTTTGGTAGAGAAAACCATTCGTCTTAAATCCACTTAATATACTAATAATGTTTAAATGAATGCAACAAATAATTGTAACGTTATTTAAAAATAATAACTTGATAACGCCTTTGCAGAATATTTGTATCAAAGAGTTAGGGTTCTAAGATTCTTTCATCAAAAGATATTAAAAGTGAAGTGAACTAAACCGAGTAATATATTTTAGAAATTCAAATAAATGGCTCTTTGAAAACATTATTTCGCAAACTCTACTCAATTACAAAAGCGCGGGCAGATTGCGTTCTAATTTCAAACTATTGAATTGTCGTTCAGCGTAGCTTAACTTCAACTTATCTACCAATTCGAAATCAAACGGCTAAATCATTAGCTAGAAAGCTAATTAACGGGCTAGCCTAGCTTAGTAGTGGCCATTTGGAGCACTCACGATTGAATTACACGCCGATAATTACATAATCAGCGGGATTGTAGCTTGCGGGGATGAATCATAATATGAACAACGAGTGTTACATCGATATTTGGAATTAGGTCTGTTGTGGTCGTTACGCTTTGTAGACAAATCAGTTGGAAGTCAGGTATGTTAGGAATTTCGGTGAAATTCAATTGTGAAATAAATTAATAGCAAGAACTTACATTTGTAAATAGCGAATTCAGGATATTTGTCAATATCTATGAGGTTGAGCTATTGAGGGCAGGTTTTTTAGTACCTCTGTAATGATGGCACGATTTAAATAAGTAAGGGTTTGTATCACTTTCGACCAACAAGCAATAACCAACGAATAATAATATTTAAATATGGAAATGTAATTATAATCATAATAATTATTCTGTACTGAAAGCAATAAACGTTTTTCTATTTCTATTTTCATAATTTTGTATGAAGTATTGGACAGATAACTGTAACCAGAACTTATTGTGAATCAGATCGTAAGTATGCATACTTAACAGACCGTTTAAACCGACTGATTATTAACGAAGAATATTTAAGAATTAAAAACATTCCATATTTAAATGCCTTTAAAAACCACTCTACTACAAACCCTTTCTCCTCATTTTCATACAACTCAATTAGTACGCTGGAAACTTTATAGACGCATTTGTATTTATTAGACAAACGTTTTTATGACTGTGTTTAAAGCATTTCCAAGGTAGGCCGCTGAAATGTCTTCAACTGTTTATTACCGTCATTTTCAGGCATAAAGTCGCACTGCATACATTAGTTACACTATAAAAAGCGAAATGAAGGGTATTTACGTTTGAGACTACAAAATGTATGTAGTTCTGATAATTAGGGTTCAGGTTTATTTGTTACTACACTTTCTTGAGTATACTATCATTTATTGACTCAAACTTGTATTTGAAGTATCTTTATTGCTCATTTGCCATTAATATTACAGTAGACATGTGATACCAATTAGGCTACATTCCCAAGGCAGTCCAGTTCTACGGGGTCACTGCATTACTTGATCCCGCACAAAGGTCATGTGTACCGTTTTACGCAGGTACGGTTGTCTGTCAACTCCTGTCACTGTTATGTCTATCTCACGTGCTCCTACCTACCGAAAAAGCGGCTCTGGCGGCTGTGTGTATCTTTTACAGCGTTGCCATTGTAATTGCTGTGTCATTGTAGAAGCTGATAATGAGAACAATTTTATGAAACAGTACTTGTAATTGAACTGGATCCTGTTTTTAACTGGTACATTATTAAAATAAACTGGGCCATTGCTGGGTTTTCTAACAAAATTGAGAAATATAAAAAGATTGACGGACCGTAGCGAGCGTTCAATTCAGTCGACCTCCGAGGAGATGCAGCTAAACGTGCAGCTGGCTACAGGTGTTACCGTCGTCGGCTTCAACTAACTGTCTCAGCAGATGTGGGAACAGTAGTTTGCACCATTAGACGGGGTCTACGATAAACATAGGACATAGGACAACATACAAATATTAGGTGGAAGGTCTTAAGTAAACGAAGAGACGGGAACATAGTGCGAGTCAAGTTACTCCCAGCGCCATCTAGTAGTGCGCGTCGACAACTTCTCCACGTATAGGCCGCCAAAGTCGTTCTTGTGCCTTCGTATGGTATGGTGTTACAGTCTCCCCCTCTGTCTCCGAAGTAGTCCCGACGAGGAAGACAGAACAATATGGATGTGAATGGGTTCTCGTTTCAGGCCGACTTTGTTCTATACTTCCTTCTTCTGCTTCATAATAGTAGGAAACCTCAGTGAAACTTCAAGGAATCAACTGTACTGTCTCAATTCGTGAAAGGCGATCTTCCTCCCCCTGGACGAAAGATCGGTGACAATCTTGCAATCAACCGTCTATATAACTTACTGAGCCTTCAGCGTTTCATCTACATCAACCTTCTCCGCTGTCATGTTTTCATATATCTTCTTGTGTGGATTCTTCTGGCTTGAAGCGCGGGCTACTATCAGTGGTGAAAGCTTCCTGGGCTTCAAGGCCCCACGTTGGGCGCCAATATAAAAAGATTGACGGACCGTAGCGAGCGTTCAATTCAGTCGACCTCCGAGGAGATGCAGCTAAACGTGCAGCTGGCTACAGGTGTTACCGCCGACGGCTTCAACTAACTGTCTCAGCAGATGTGGGAACAGTAGTTTGCACCATTAGACGGGGTCTACGATAAACATAGGACATAGAACAACATACAAATATTAGGTGGAAGGTCTTAAGTAAACGAAGAGACGGGAACATAGTGCGAGTCAAGTTACTCCCAGCGCCATCTAGTAGTGTGCGTCGACAACTTCTCCACGTATAGGCCGCCAAAGTCGTTCTTGTGCCTTCGTATGGTATGGTGTTACAGAATTTCATAATTGGATTCTCTAAATTATTTCGGGACGCTGTTAACGACAAAGCATTTTTATTCGTCCGAAGCACTTTGCGCGAATCGTGTCTATTTAATTATTAGACAGTTCATCGTTCTTCTGTTATCAAAGAAGTTTAAAGGGAAAAATGCGGTGAAAATTCTCGCTTGAGTAGCTAAAATATTTATTCGTTTTTTTATCGCATACCTATCTGTTAACATCAATTACAATACTTTTAAAACTAAGTTTGAATCGGTTTCAAAAAAGGTTATCATCGAGCTGCATGAAAGTGGTAATTAGTAATCCAAACGACCCGATTTCATTCGTCGACCAGTCCATCAACAAGTCGGGCCCAATCAGCCGATTTCGATCCGAGCCTGCTTTCATTCAGTCTCAGTCTCAAAGGATTGTGGCAATTGAGACTCACATAAATACCGAACTGAAATATTCGGTATTTCGGTCATTTTTCGTATATTATTTTGTAAAGCAAACCGTTTATGGAGAGAGATGATTGAAAGGACAAAAAATAAAATTATTAAATGGTGTTTCTTTTAGCCTTGTGCAGCTTGAATGTGTGGATGTATTTATATAATGTATATCGGTAGTCTCTTATTTTTCAAACCCAAAATAATGGACAGTCTAAACATTATTATAAGTGTCGCAGCTAGCAACACTAAACGGAACGCCAGCGCGCCCTCTAGCGGTGTTTCACGTCAAACAAGGTTTTGGCGCGCTCGGCAGAGTCGTGGCGGTCAGCGACGCTTCATCGGAGCTCACTTTCCGTCGAGTCGTCGTGCTGTGAGGATCTACGTCACGGAACTGCCCTGCGTCACGTTTAGTGTACCTAGTGCCTACCTAAATTAGAATCAATAACGGCTGTTTGTGAAATCTGTAATAAAGTTTGATTAATCATCACGTCTATCTATTTGCACGATCGCCTATTTTGCCCACATGATGTCTGATGGTTCGGTTAGAAATTCCGTGACGATCCTACATCAGAAGTGGGATCAAATCGTGCAAATGAGATTCAAGGCGTCCGAAACGCGGGCAGTTCTGTCAACGAAGTTTTCATCGACGTCGCAAATCAAGTGCCATGGGTGTGGCAAACTCGGACATCAGCAAGCAGCATTCCTTTCGAGGAAAAAGGAAGCGGGGAAACCAACATCGCCGACTACTACGAGCGTCCATCAAAACCAGAAACTCGGCGGCAGCACTTGTGGCGCACGCGGCTACATCGCCAGCCGCTGCGGCGCCGGCGGGTTCGCACTTTGGGCCTCGGCGGAGAAACGAGTCAACGTGTATGAGATGGCATCCCCGTCTGGATCATTAAATTATTTGGTGAGCATTGTCCTTTTTGATTCTAGTGTCCAATGTTCGTTTTAAAGAAAGCGTAGATAGTAAATTTCAAGGCTAACTTTTTAATTGGGTAATTTCTTTAGTTGCTGTTGGTGGTAAAAAGTGAATAGTAGGTCTGTGTCAGGTAGAAATAATTAATTTCGCGATCGAGAATATTATGTTCCACGTTTTACCCGATGCTTTGTTACGTAATTCGCGTAGTGTTTTCAATGGTCGTGATATTTTAAAGAACGGGTTTGCTGTCGTTATGTTTTCGTGACTGCGGATGAATTCACGAGTACCTACATTTACGAAAAATTTTGTAAACTCGAGTGAATTGACGGATTAGTGTGCGACTGCGAATAATTTTGGTAATATCGATTGCGGATTTGTTAAATGTGTTCGTGAATATTTAAAACAATACTATGGCTTTTTAATAACGGTTTTACCTATCCCTAGTGTAAATACTGGCGAGTTGCGGTAATCTGCAACTCAACAATCTAATGATTAGTGGACCTTAGTCGTACGACGATACAAAGACGTCCTTTTCGAAGTTATGTGACTTCAAAGATTGTAGTTAAAATATCTGCCTCCATCTTTTTACTACAGGCTCGTGTTAGGGAAATGCCAGAAGGCCAAGTACCGATTGAGATTGTGTTGGTAGAAATGAGATAAATGATGATGCTGAATCTAGTTGATGCACAGGTTCACGATTCGATGGATCGGAGACTGTACCAGAATGTCGTAGCCGTAGCCTAGTAGAAATAGGTGTCTGCTCTATATGAGTAGTCCGTGGGTAGGCGGTGGGCGGCAGTTCTGGGTGGTGCAGTCGGATCTTGCCTTGTAGCGAAGATCATAGAATCAAAGGTAGACTGTGGCTTCCCGTGGGGAAGAATGGTTACTGATGATTGTGTTTGAGCTATTGTGATAGCTGGTGATCGCGAATGTGCAACCTGGTGCTTAAAAATGGATGGTTTTAATGTGGTTTTTAATCTTAATGAATCTCAATGGTGCTTGGACTTGGTGGTTTAGCTTCTGTAAAAAACTTCTAAGGCTATCTGATTTGACTCTTTATGACATTAAGTTACATTTGAGAAGTTAATATGACAATACCGAATGTTTTATTCCTGGGAGGAAATATTTGGGGTCAAAAGCAGGATTGGCCGAACGGAAACTGTGCTGGTTTTTCTTCTTGTTACAGATTAACACACGAGGACGTGTGTCTCTCAGGATGGCCGTGTCGCAGCTAGCAACACTAAACGGAACGCCAGCGCGCCCTCTAGCGGTGTTTCACGTCAAACAAGGTTTTGGCGCGCTCGGCAGAGTCGTGGCGGTCAGCGACGCTTCATCGGAGCTCACTTTCCGTCGAGTCGTCGTGCTGTGAGGATCTACGTCACGGAACTGCCCTGCGTCACGTTTAGTGTACCTAGTGCCTACCTAAATTAGAATCAATAACGGCTGTTTGTGAAATCTGTAATAAAGTTTGATTAATCATCACGTCTATCTATTTGCACGATCGCCTATTTTGCCCACATGATGTCTGATGGTTCGGTTAGAAATTCCGTGACGATCCTACATAAGGATTGATGTTACAACACTTTAACAATTTATTAACTTTATTACTTTTTGATCAATACACATAATTAAAAAAAAACATTATAAAAAGGTTTAATTAAGATTTTGTAAGCGTTTCATAACGTTTCATCTACATTCTCTAATAGATTGAGGAGGAGGTCTCCTCCATTTATATAAAGCCTTTGAAGGCTACGGAACGTGTTACATAGTTCTTTTTCCAGTTACAAAAAATTAAAGCCGTGTAAAGGTCACAACATCATTGCGAAGTGCGTGTTTTCTACTCATCCAAGTAAAATTGGCTGATACCGTTCCCAATCAGATAGTTGATCCGATGGATAATGCAATAAAATATAACGCCAAACTTCGACTATTGGATATTGGAAATAGGCCGAGACTTGATATAGCTAAATGTTAAATGTCTGGTCACACGAATGCCATTTTTGGCAAATTAAATGATCCCTAATGGGTTGCAGATCTTTTTATGGTAGACAAACAGGCATATCATAAGTTGTTCCTAAGTTTATACTTAAATAACAGGCTTACTTTTCTTCAGTCATGGAAAAAGTCACTGTTAACATCTAATATCAAAATTTACTGTCAGAACTCAGAACACAGTACCTTAAAGGTATCAGATGATATCTAAAAAAATAACCAAATGATATTATGAGTATGTATCAAAATCAAAACGTAATCAACAACTTGGTGAATACAGAACACATTTTGTGTAAATTGATAGTCAAACTACTCGACATATACTTATCGATTGTGAAACAGGCCTTCTGTGTAAACAGAATTCAAAATATAGCAACCTAAAAATTCACCATAAAGAGCCTGATTCCTGAACGAAACAACAATGTTTCATTTAACAATACCACTCTGAAACAAATAAACCAAAGAGTGGTAGGTAATGCTAAGAACACATCGGATAGTAAGAGAGAAGACGGATTTGCTTCGCCAAGGGAAATGCGGAGATAAATTCCGTTTTTATGAATAGTAAGAGAAATTTACATTACCCGTTGGTGAGATACACTTGCCCACAAAGTAGGGTTTATGGAGAAGGATTAATGTTGGAATTTTATTTGATTATGATATAAAAGTATTTTATTTATAAGTATCAAAGTTTTTTTACGGTTCAGTGTACATTTATCAAAATACTTTTTGGAAATTACACGCTTTGTTGTTATGGCAGGTACATAATTATGAAGTAAAAATGCCATTAGTATTGGTGTGCCAACGAAAACATTCTACTGCAACAAAATAACCTATTATCAAAGCTTTATCTAATGATATCCATAAATTAACTGAAATGTGGAGAGTAGAGTTTATTAAGAAGCAAATGAAATATTTCTGCAACCAGCAGCCTTAAATTCAACTACGTTCATTGATCCTACTGAGTCTTCTGAAATCATTTTCATTGTGACTCGTCTTTCGTTTCTTATTTTCGTTCCATTAGACGGGAGCAAGGTTATTCGAGTTGAAGGAAAAATATTAACTGCATTTTCTACTTGTACTTGTTTATGCAATCGTTTTTACAGATTTTCAGTATCTTGTGCATGAGAATAAATACATTTTTACATAATTATTCAATATTCATTTAAATATTGCTTTTATGTGTATCTTTCGAGAAATATACAACTTTGAATTAACTTTTTTAATTAACTTTTAATTTTAAAAGAAAGAAAGAAAGAAAATGAATTTATTCGATCTAAATATAAAATATTCTTTACATTGATAGATTAAGATTACAGAATCCGTAGGTATTTTGACAATACCTACTGATTGCATTGAACACTTTCTTACAGAAAGTCAGCCCTATACAAAAATTCTGCTCTTTTTTGTCAACTAATGCGATATTGTAATTAGTATTATATTATTTTAAAAATAGCGCCGTTCTGAAAAAAGTTGTTGAATCAAAACAGAAACGGCATCTAAACCCAATTAATGATTTCATCAACAACGCATCGCAATCCATCATTTGCGACGCCACCGCTTCAATCGGAAACCAATCAATCCCATACATTATTCCATACGCTATTTCGCACGCGGCGTGAATTAACGGGAATTAACCAACAACGCTGTGGGTTCGATTCTACAGTGTTTTGATTTGAAAGTCAAGTTATTTAAAAAAAAAATAATGTAAAATTTTATTTTTATTTTTAGGGAAACATAAAAATACAGTCTTTTGTATTGCTGCTATTAGCTATTGAATCCTTTTTGAAAGCAGTTCTTTTTTGCTACAGAAGTGGGTATTATGATACTTGTTGTAAGTTCCCCGCGGTTTCAATATCCCCACAAATATCAACTACTAGAATTATTCGCCACCAAAATAATTCCTTTTCACTCCATTTTTGGGGTAAATACGTCCGTCTCCGTCAAAATTCTTTAAGCCATTTTAACATGAAAAAATAATACATTTTATGTATATGTACAGACGTACAATTATTTCATAAGGGGTGGGTTGATGAGGATCGGGCCCTATGTGACTAGATTCCAGGCGCAATGCAAATCGCACGATTGTTTACAATGCATCAACGGTGCAGCTGCACAAATATCAGGTTAATTTAGGCGGCACTTCCAAACTGAAACCCAATGGCCTTTAAAATTGAAGTTGTGTCAGTAGCCTTACTTCAAACAAATATAAAACGAAGAATTATTATTACATTGCCACAGCGTCTTCATAGTTGTCTAGAATTCTAGGCGTGAATTGTAAAGGGGCTGGTGGATTAACTTGTTGAATTTCTGCGCTTACTCACCGAAGTAGAGCCTGTAGAAGACCGACGGACTGGCATTTCTGCTTAGCCCAAAGGTATAACTGGTAGATAATGCCATATGGCGTTAAGTCCACCTTTTGTTCAAATTTTGGTGGTGCAATAAAGTATAAATAAATTAATACCTTGCAGCAATAAGACACGGTTCCTGCCTACTACACTGAAGCATAGCATGACAGTGCTAGGAATGATTTAGGCAAAAAAATATTATTGAAAACTTTGACATATTTCCCACTAGACCATTCTGTCACCGACCAACGCCGTCGCGTGTCACGCACGTAGCGTGTCAGCACCGGAAAAATACGCTCTCACTTTTGCTTCAGAACGCTGTAAATACGCTCATTGGGCTTGTGGAGCGTTTGTGTACTTTTCGTGTCTGAAGCTCCTAGCACGGTTACGGTATCATACGGTGTAGTGGGCCCAGACTTTTACTGTCACGAATCTTTGGTATTTGGCTGACCCATCCCTGCTATGCATTGCAGTAACTCTCCCAAGTAATGTCGCAAAAAATATACAAAAATCGGCTAAGTGCGAGTTGGACCGCGCACTGAGGGTTCCGTGCTACTCTTAACTGAATTCTGGGTCCACTTACTTCAAAATATTTTTGACAACAAAAATAACTTTGTTTTTTATAGTGTTTGTATGAAAGACAACGTTACATTTGCGGTTGATGAAAATGTGCAATATTACAAAAACTACTGGTTTGATCTCATTTTCACAAACTAAATTTTTGTTGAAAGTTTTTGATAAGATTTATATCATATGTCTCTCTACCTCAATTTCATTTTGAAAGATCCACACGCATAGGTTTGAGTAAAAATTTGTATGCACAAGAGTCTTTGAAAGGTTTGTTTGTTAACGTCACTGAAACAGGGCCAACAATCCCGTGTTGGCGAACTCTAACGAGTATCCGGTTCTCAGCTCCAAAGACTTTTTTAGGATGTTTCATTTGGCATTTAATGAAAGTAACCCACCTATCTACCATTGATAGCATTAGTAACTAGAGCTATGCAAATGAACCCGTTGTTTACAATGCATCAGGCGTTACAGCTGAGCACACAACCGCGCAAATATCAGCTTTTAGCGGAGAGAACGCTTTCAGTGATGCACCTCATTAGATGACTCAATCAGAATCATTGAAGAGGATGAATTTTGTCATTCTGATAGTCATGTGGTGGATGCAAAATAAGAAAAACGTCGTATAAAAATTCTAGATGACTTGAATCTTAATGGAATATATTTACTTACTTACTTAATTTTACTCACGAATAAAACCTCTTATAGAGAAAAATACGATAGCTATGATATTTTATGATAAAGTGTAATGGCCGGCCTACGACAAAAACTGTAAGATACTACGGCAATTGCCGCTGCGGGATGTACGGCAGGGCCGCCGGCACATGAAGCCAGGCGGTATGAATACACAATTATGATCGCTAAATGTCAATAAGCAGAATAACTCAACCATTCAAAAGTCGGCAGTCCAGTCTAATGACTAGCATTCTTTTTCAGACCTCTATCTTTCGAAACAAAGACCTTTGAAATCACTCAACTCACATTCCAACAATCATTAAATACGAAGAGATTGATCTCGTCTTCCAGAGGAGGAGACCTAAATACCGTTCAAAACTAAAACGGTCACTCTGATTGTCCGGAGACGTCATGAATTATGCAGCACAGGCCGAGGTGAAGTGCGGGATTACTCAACGTATGCATTGTCCATTACGAGAAGCTGTGGGTCCATTCTGCAGACTGGTCTAATGACTGATAGACGTTGATTTAGCACTAGTCTCTTATAGCATTATATTTATTACTTACAACTCAAAATATTGGGCTGTCACTAGAAAATCAATTACTATGATTGGTCATCAACATTAATTTTTAACTCTGTTACAATGCAAAACTGTTACTAGAATCCACGGTATAAATGTCTTTTTTACTCAAAGTTGACTAATGTAATCTTTTCCAGTAACTCTATCTTTATTAACGTTAATATAAGCATAAACAATCCAAAAGTTACGTATTACTTTGCAAGTCAGCTAGACTGAATTCTGTCCTAGGTTTGTTCAGTTGCAGTATTATTAAAATAACATTGCCTAGTATAAAAAGGTCATTAATTCTTCTACTTTCTCTTCTAAATGTAAACGGATTCTAAGTACCACTCACACAGATTGTCACTATCTGTCCCTACCACTACCAAGCCCTCGATGAATTATACGCCTTCCAAGTCCGGGGGCAATCTCCCGCCATTCAACCACTTTGATTAGAGGGACAATCCAATTAGCTCCTTCACTAGCTTAGCTAAGAAATGTCTGGAGTTTGATGACGTCAAACACTATATACCTACCTACCTTCTTCATACGAGTATATACATGGAATCTGTGATAATATGTAGCCATTTAAAATGTACTTAACATATAATATTTGATTGAAATGAAAATGGTGGTATTCTTTTAGTGTGAAATATGTGTTTGTTTTTATGTCTTGTATAAGTTACCTATATTTTAGTGCAACTTCAACAGTAGCAAGTTTTTGTAACTTATGCAATATCAAAAACAATTGTATCTAATTAGCAAACTACAGACTTAAAACTCTGCCTTAAAACTTTCTCGCGCTATTACAATGTGAGGTAGAATTGAAAATTTGAAATTGAAGCTGAAACTTTAATTAACAAAATATTTGTTGAGAAAACTGAGATGTCGAGTCGAAAGCGGGATGTGTCGACAAATTAGCGTTATAGTGAGCCGGCGGACTTTAGAAGTCGGGGGACAAAGAATATGCTCAGAAGGAGCATCTTCTATTCGTAGAGTAGGTAAAGTATAAATTAGTACTGCCTATACACTTCCAAGAATTTACCTAATAATAATAGGTGGTATAAACTATTCCTTAAAACGGCGGCTCAATGCGTAACTATATGTGTAAGTCAAGTGACAATTCCTTGCTGTCCTAAGCTACACAAGCTGCACCTAGAATTTTGAACGATTTAACAACTACATAATTACCAAGCGACATTCATACGTTTGAACAAACGGCGTCATGGCCCTTGAAAACACGGAGGTGCTTGAATTAGACGTTAGGCGTAACCTATATTATTATCAAAATCGACAAGCATCCAATCAAAAAGCCACTGCTACCAATACTACACGCTTTCACTATCGACTTAATAAACTCTCCACGTCATAATGCCAGAGTCTGGACCTCTAAATGGTTTGGGATATACCCAAAAAAGTTTAGAACGTAGGTCATGTATCTGTGGTCTGCAAAAATCTTTATTTTTATGCGATAGTAGTACAACGTGGGTCTTCTGTGCCAACCTATTCACTGGAGAGCGGCGTTTTGGCAGTGATTCATGATTTGTTTTGGCTATGAACCACGCCGCCTGCCGCTTTAAAAAGACAACTTTTGACTGACTAATGGATTCAGTTTTCTGTTTTTAGAGGGCGACAACCCAGCTAGACGAATCGCAATTATATTATAATCATAATTATAAGTAGATTTTATAAAAATATCTCTCAATAAAATGAGTCAAGGTTATAGTAAAGAAGAATTTGATTAGTTTCTAACTCTTCATTTAGATGCATAGATCAAGATTGCATAAAACATTCTACATGATATTTAATAGTTCAAGAAAAGCAGCCGGAGCCAACTTGAAGTACAACTTCAAATTCACTAGGTAAGTTTTATTTAATTCCGAAAAGTGTGAACTATCGCGTGTTTCATGTCGTACGAACGAACGAGTGCTTTGAGACTTAACAAATACCCAATAGAAATGGAGTTCACTTTAATACTTATTTGTTATCAGAATAAGGGCCTGTTTTACCTTTGACAAATGAGTACTAACCAACGAATCTTTTCAAATATGGAACGTTTTGTCTTTTGGAGTTCTTAAAAAAAGAAACATTGGAAAGGCCACAAGTGAGATGAATTAATATTTAAACTTGACATTAAAGCATTATTTACTTACAAACAATGTATGTAACACATGGCTTTACTAATGTTAACAAATTCTACTAAAATTTGTACTTAATCTCTGTCTCTTAACACCGATCTTGGCATGCCGTGAAAACAATTTTTAGGATAATTTTCTAGTTATAACTTATTTTAATCATGAATGTCCAAATAAAGATGTTCCAATAAAGATAAAATAAAAATTAATTCTAACTTATGTGAAACTTTGCTGACTTTAATGGAGTTGGACCAAGGACAATATTATTTAGATGTACTTTTATTATTATTTTTCTCATAATTGTAAGAAATAACAAGCCCATAGTACTCGTATACCATCCGATTCTGTGTCAAACTAGATATATTGTAATAATGTTGTCGTGAAGAGTAGAAGTACTAATCGTAAAACAAAACGCTCTCGTAAAGCCAGCTGGCGTTTGTAAAGGCTAGTAATACTTACAAACAGTGAAATATATTTCTGTATTGTGCATTGCACTAGTTTAGTGCTGGCATAAAGATAGGAAGACAGGAAAATGTGTAATTTCAATGTGGGAGGTGAAACTGTCCAACAACGGTTGACACCGGTTCGGTCTAAAGGTTGAAGCATATCTATCCACTCGTAAAGGGAACAGCACCATAAGGACATCAAGCAGGCATCGACCATATAAAAGTTAGCATGTTACATAAGCGGACTATGCATGCGCTGCTGGAGAGTGGTTCCCGAGTTGATTTCGAACCTAAGTTGTTACGCTAAGAATTTTATTAGGATTATGCGTTGCTGTACGGAGTTTCATACAAAGAATACTAAACGCCTCGAGTTGATACGGTTCTGTTCCCTTCAAAGATGGTTAAATCTGCTTCAACCTTAAGGATTACGTTCTTCTTATTCTTAAATAACTACACCATTGCAGTGTGAATGAAGTGACACTAGCAATAATACCCATTGCCATCTCTCTGCATGACCTAAAGGTTTGACTGGCAGATAATGCTTTCAGCATTAAGTCCACCTTTATACACCATAATTTGTGCAATAAAGTCTTAAAAAAATTGGCATATTCAGGGTATTTTCTGAGACAAATCGCACTGATTTGACGTTGGTTTTTCAATCTGAAAGGTATTCACCATGTTGCTGGATCCTTTAGTTTTGCGTTTTATCGCCTGTTTGTTATACGAGTATAGGTATATCTAGTATACAAAGTTCTAAGTAACTTTGTACTTATCGGTTGCCTCAGCTGTGCCTTATAGCTTTCGGTATCAAAATAACTCTGAAGACATGTCGGCAATTAATTAGAGCTAGCAGGAAGATCTCGAGATTGTTCCGAACTATCGGCTGACTCAACTTCCGGGAACCTGGAATGTTCGGGATATTAACCCGGAACGGTGGTATAAGTTATGAGCAAATGATAATTTAATGAGCAAATTTTATGTAAAAAATATTGTATAAGGACTTAAGGTATGTACTAAATATTAAACCTAAGTGAGATTAGGAGGATAATTTGTAAAACAATATAGGAACTCAACTGTCGGCATATGTAATGTCCTCTTTAGGCCATTGAACTAGATTTCATGACGAACAAACTAATAGGCACACCTGTCTGTCAAATTTTCTTCTGTATTTTGTTCCATCGAACAAACTACAGAAGAAGTTAAGACAGAACAAACTACAGAGAAATGAGTTCTAGACTGCTTAATACAATAACTTTCGTCTGATATGTGCTTTGACCTGTTTAAACCTTCTATCCATTCTCCTTCCATTATATCCTTCTCCTTACATTATAAAGAACCAAATAAATATACATAATCGTGCCAATTCAAAAGATTTAATTAAAAATAAAAATATACTGATTTTGTTAGTGTGTTTTAGCTTTTACATTGGGCCCGAGGTTTAATAACTCTATAACTCCCGGTGCATCACTTACTAAGTCTATTAAGGACTATAATTTACAGTGGAATTATTGGTTTTCATTGCCGAGCCAATCGCCTATGGATTATGGATATTAATGTCGGAATAAATCATTGTTTTACCCAATTAGAGGTTAGGTGAAAGGGCGCGTACACACTGCTACGAAAATTGTAACATTTGCTGAATTATGGCAGAACTTTGGTTGGCGCGTAATTTACATTAGGTGGTGGATTCACATCAAAGGAGTTTCGTAAGACAAATTTTAATATAAAATTGCAATTAGTAATACAGTAATCAATCAATCAATCATTTATTTATTGCGAGTTTATCTCAGCTTCTTTATGATTTGATGCAAAAATTACATGCTGATAAAAAAAATGAAACCAAACGTCTGAAAGTGATTTCTTGTTAGTTTTTTTCACCCAACTGTATTCATTAACCGTATAATGTGCAATCGTTGCCAAATGTCTGGCTTTTTAATATAAAATATATATAATATATCACGTTTGCTAATTATTTGAAAAAAAAATGCAGCCTACTCCTCCAAACACACTTTGTGTAACTTAACTTAGTATATCATTGAACTACCACAAAGCATTTCAATCCACGTCTCCGCAAATATAAATCCATAAAATGTCGTGATCAAAGATATTCAAGACGGTAACGTCATTTACGTGGCGTTATTATACTGAAACATACGGCCTTACCACAAATAAATAAACAAGGTTTGAACAACTGTTTAAATGTTATGCTGCTAAAACAAAATGTATGTCACTCTTATGTCATTTGACTTGATTGACGTTGATTTTATACTGGCCATATTATATTTAAACAGTGTTCGAAACCTTGTTTAATTATTTGTGGTAAGGCAGATAGTTTCCAAGCGAATAATTGGCTTAATAATACCTGAGGCAATCAATAAACAAAGCTAATGATATCTGCTCTTGACATGAACGCGGTAAGTCTTGTAACGCCGTCTAGGTCTGACTTTCATATTGTACGGTTTGGTAGTAAAACAGCGGCGGTTTTGAGTTTGGGGAGAGACCCCACCCGTAGCGTGATGTTTTATAGCCTAAATTAATAGACTTTTCGCAATAAATAACATATCCGTCACAAAAATATATTTTTCAATCGGTCGCCTAGTTTCTGAAATAAGCGCGTTCAAACAAACAAACTCTACAGTAGTCTACAGATTTATAATATTTGTGTATATTGTATCTGTAAAAAAACCGGTTAAGTGCGTGTCGGACCCGCGCACTGAGGGTTCCGTGCCACCCTTAACTGAATTCAGGGTCCACTTAATTTCACTTAACGAAAACATCACAATATATGGCGACGGCAAAAATAACTTTGTTTTTCATAGTGTTTGTATGAAAGACAAAGTTATATTTGCGGTTGAAAAAAATGTGCAATATCTCAAAAACTACTGGTTCGATCTCCTTCGAACCAATTTTCGTTGCAAGTTTATGTTGAGATCTACATCATATATTTTAACCAAAATTTTCACTTTCTTAGTTCAAAAGTTAGATGGGGGGGGGGACGCCCATTTTACCACTTTGGAAGCGTCTATATCTCAAACCTTACACTTTTAGAAAAAATGGTTTTAGAAACCTCAACATCATTTTAAAAGACCTATCCATAGACACCCCACACGCATAGGTTTGAGTTAAAAAAAATTTTTAGGTTTAGTTTCATGTATGGGAGCCCCCCCTTAAATATTATTTTTTCTTACTTTTTGTATCTGAATTGGAAAGCGATAAACAAAATACACCTACCTACCAAGTTTCAGCTATGTGATGCTTATAGTTTCAGAATAAAGTGGCTGTGACATACGGACGGACAGACAGACAGACAGACAGACAGACAGACAGACAGACAGACTTGACGAAACTATAAGGGTTCCGTTTTTTGCCATTCGGCTACGGAACCCTAAAAAGGTGGACTACATGCTAAAAGCATTATATTGTGGTTTGAATTATTATGAACAACTTGAAGTATTTTCTGCCACTTAAATCCTTAAAAAAACTTATTTTATTTCCACTTTAGTAACGACAACAGTACCCTTATCACGAAGAACTATCGAATACGTAAGCGTATCGAGAAATGTCAGTTCGTATGGATATTGGCGATGCGATAAGAAATCACTTTTTTAGTATGGATTTCAAAATGTCAACATTTCTCGATACGTTTACGCATTCAATAGTTTTTTTCGTGCTAAGGGTACCACACGTATAGCTTAGCACTGCAGTATCTTATTCAGTTGAAATAAGTAAAGGCTAGCAATTAAAAGTGGGTAACCTGATGTGCTGGCGACTGTAAAATCTTCAAAATTAATAACGTTGGTTTGTAGTCTTACTTATTTGTATCTTGAAAATGAAAAGATCTGTCTGATATGTATGATGAAATACGAGTCATGTTTCGGAATTGATTCAATCCAGGAGTTTCAGGTCAGAACACACAAGTGATTCGCTGCAATCATGCACACACCCCATTTCGAAGTATATACCGTGGAAAAATGCTATTTTCGCGCTACATGACATTTATAAAGCGTTGCATACAAAAGCGCAGTGTAACGACCACAAATAAACCGAAATAAAGACTCTTTAAAACAACACTGCAAATAACTTAAGGGGAAGAATAGTTTGTAAAAAACTAAAGCTGAAACTTTTGCGTACTGTGGTAATAATATTTTATTTATTACCTTTACTGTGTTCTCATTTAGGTACACAGATTTTTATGATTCAATTAGTAACACATTCCAGAATTGTATTTATGGAATACCACTTTTTCAACAGCAAATTAACAAAGGTACGGTTAACTGCACCCGGTAATGACAAAAAAAGTAAAAATCTGTCAATTAATCTAACAAACCTTTGACAATACTGTTTTAATAAGAAATATGGATAAAATAGATATATACCTTAATATATGACCAAGTGTGTAGACAAGATAGATAGGCAGCCATCAGCTGATGATGATGAGTGACAATGCAGCCTAAGGCCCAGTTCCGTGATGGTTGGTTAACTTAACTAATCGTTAAATGTCGTTACCAGCGATGCATGTTTTAACACAAATAAACATTAAAAAAGAAATTAATTACTGAAGTGATTGTTTCTACCTGTTAAACTTTTACCGCAGGCGGAATGAAACATTTTTTGTCGCTTTCCTCCCATTACAAGCCTCTACAATCATACTCGCGAGAAAACAAATCCTTTTAAAAACTCGGCGCTCTCCACTTAACGGTAATGCCTACATGAGCCAGGCAATAGCCCAGACATTAGGCTAATGCCACAGCCCGTGTAGGTAAGCCGATACAAATAATACTATGTCTTCACTAAATAAATATAATATCAAATTGTGTAATGATACCAAGTTCAAGTTATAAGAGTTCCATACCTTTGTCGTCTTTCTGTCATTCTATGCAACTATTAGTGTAGGCCAAAGTTCCTTAAATATTATTACTTCCATCTTTTTAGACTACGGCGAACTCCTTATAAATACTTTCTTAGTACTGCAGGTATACCACAAATTTCATAGTTGGAACCCAAGTATCGAATTCAATTAGTGTGTTGTCCGGCGCATATTTATTTATTGTATTACTAGCTTTTGCCCGCGACTTCGTTCGCGTGGACTTCAGGTTCGTCCCGTCTAGTTTTTTTACGACCTCACATTAGAAACCTCAAAAATTGTAGCCTATATGTTATTCTGATGTATAAGCTATATTGTGGTAAAGTTTCATTCAAATCCATTCAGTAGTTTTTACGTGAAAGAGTAACAAACATCCATACATCCATACATCCATACATCCATACTTACAAACTTTCGCCTTTATAATAGTAGTAGGATAGTAGGATCTATGGCGTATCGTCACAGGTACGTGTAGGCTATTAAAAAAGTGTCCAACCAACTGATGTATGAAATCAGTTTTCCAAGTTATTTTTAAAATATTTAAAAAATGTGAACTGGCTGAAATGTTTGTCGTACCTTAATGTCTTAACGTACAATCATACATTCGGCTTTTAACCCGTATCATGCGAATGGAAACTTAACAACTTACTTTTGGAATAAAGCAACTCACTTTTAAGAAATTTTACTGTTAATTTTATTTGAAGCTTTCACGTCAAAGGTTTTCTTAGAAATTGTATTATTAGAAACGTTCACGCGAGTAAGATTGTGTGTATTTTTATTTTGTTTTCAAATACATTTAGTGTGAATATTAAATGAAATGCTAAATCTTAGTTAATAATAATCTTGAATTATAAATAGGTTATTGTAAACCACTGCTTAGTAAATAAAAAAATGGCCAATATAAATAAAGTACTTCATCATTCATCATCATTATCAGCCGAAGGACGTCCACTGCTGAACATAGGCCTCCCCATGGCTTTCCACAACGACCGGTTGTGAGCGGTCTGCATCCAGTGCGATCCTGCGATCTTTACAAGGTCGTCTGCCCATCTTGTCGGTGGACGTCCTACGCTGCGCCTTTGGACGAAGGGTCTCCAGTCTAGGACTTTTCTGCCCCAACGGCCATCAGTTCTTCGCGCTATGTGCCCTGCCCACTGCCACTTGAGCTTACTGTTTCACTTGATTGATGGGCTTACTGATTGAAATAAAGTACTTACGATATTTAAATATCAAGATTTGGAGGAAAGCAAAAAAATATATTTAAGGAACTAATTATTAAAAGTAAAGTATAAACCAAAATGTCGTATGTATAAAAACATCAGACTCCATCGGATCAAATGTTAAACGTACCTATATTAAACGTCTGTTAAATCATATTGTATGAAAAACGCTAGTAATGGTTTATAAGCTCAAGTCTTGAATCGTATTCATCTATCTTACACATTATGTGTAACATCACAGAATTTACATTTGTATTAGATTTGACACGTAAAGCAAAATATTCCCCCTTTTCCCTAGGATTCCCCCAAGTGTTCTTAATAATATATGCGAGTACCTCGTCGTTTCTTTCATTTGCCTCAGGTACGCTCACGCTCTAATAAAAATAGAAGTGTCCTACATCGTTGAAAAAATCTGGTCACGTCAGTAATAACATACTAAACATAGTATGCTTAGGCGCAGTAGAGTCACAACAAATATTGAAGACAGATTCATTTACGCGCTTCAATGATATTAATGTCAATTGTTCATTGACTCCCACTTTCCATTAATGGGAAGTCGATACAAAGTTTTCGAAATCCTCTCAAATACTTTCTGATTAGTTCTGTTCTGGAGTCTATAACCGTTTTACTTCTTGTTGCGACACCTTAATCTTCGCTGGTTTTCAATTCAAATCTATCTTAGCCTAACCTACTTGAATATAATTTTGTATCTTATTATCATACAAAGGATGTCCAATGCTGAACATAGACCTCCCCTGCGGTTTTTCACAGCGACTATACAGGGTCTAACGAAATCAATTATCGACCGCCAACGAGGGGTATCTATACATCATACAGAACACGATGACAAAATATTGACATATGTTTTATAGTGATTTTTTAAAGTTATGTTTTCTAACAAAATAATTCAATTAAATAACGAATCCCGCTTTACATGCTTTACGCACACACAAGCACCAACACAGATAGTGATCAGCCGCGGTCGTCATTCATAAACACACGCACCGATGGTACCTGCTCCGTAAGTCCAATGTCGTCCATGATTTCGACTCTAGTCGTCTCAGTCACCCTTACCAGGATGACGTGTGAGCAAGCGAGATGGCTATAGCCGAAACCGAAATTTACGTGCAACGTCTCACGGAGTAGGCCCCCAGGCTCGTCTTCTATCGTCGTCTCTCTCTCTCATTGGACACACGAATCAGCTGGTCTAGGACCTACCTAATTATGCGTCTAGTCTAGGTATTATCATCTTTAAATCAAAGATTTTTTTTAACTAGCAGTGCAAATTAAATGAATAGCCTGGAGGTTCATGCAATTAGTGATAGATTTTCATACTTACTTTAAAGTTGTAGTATCTCCTTTTCCTACTACCAAAGTTATAACAGACACAACAACCTTATCAATAATGTTAATAAACGATGCCAAATAAATGAATAACAGGCAAGACAAAATTTTATAAGACTAAAGCGTGTAGCGTGTGTGTACCTACATAAACAGTTAAAGATGTTATTCTTAAGTAAAACATGAGTCTTTTCTCCTACCTACCTAAACCCCAAAAGAGACAATAAGTAAATGACTCTTTTGGTTTAAGGAGAGGAGGCTAAGGAAGTGGATAAGCATAAAGAAAATAGGACATTGATAAAACAATTTATTTTTAAAGACATATCTACCTATTACAAATTTTCAGGTTTATGTTATGTGAGTGGATATGACTCGCAATTTAATGAAAATACTCGTAGATAATGCTTGTAGTTAACAAACAAACAATAATTAAGCTCTCTAAATTAAAAACTGTCTTTAACTTATTCATCGATAAATAACCCATTCACAGGAATGTTGTTGTTAGCTACGGACTTACGGTAATCTAACGCAATCTAACACAAAATGTAAGTTTCGATGCACATCATCATCATCACTTCTTACTTATTACACGATTAAGAATGTCACTTATTATCACTTTTGCCGTATAACTGGTACATTTTCTATCAATCACGCACGTAGCAACAACACATCTTCTCGTAATAAAATAAACGATGTCACGTAGCTGCGTAGGTAGGTAGGTAAGGTATGGAGTGGCGATAGGTCGGGCGCCGCGCCGGCCAGGGCACCGGGCCCCCTGCGCCCGATCCACCGACAGCCGAACCCGAAGGAAGGAGACGCGGAGGTGACGGAGGCCACAGTCACACTTCACACTAGGCAGGGGCTCCGTCCGTTCTGCTGAATGAACATTTCGCCGCGCTGAAGATGTGCGTGGAACATTTCACGCCGAAGATGTGCGTGATGTAGAGGAGCACCCGCTCGGCCTCTCGGCAGGAAAGTCCACCCATCCAAGGAAGACCTGGAGTCAGTTTACTGTTCAGGCCGTACTTGACTACTTGTAGTAAATAAAAATAATAAACACGTGCTTTCCGTGGCGAGGTGAGTTTGCGACTGACGCAATAAAAGTCAACGCGCGCGCGGACGCCGAAAGAAGAACGCCGCCGCGACACAAAGGATGCCGCTCTTTTGTTTGCGTGTGCCGCCGCCGCGCTGCGCGCGCACCGACATGTCGGCTGGCTTGTTGGTGTGCGTGCGGGTTTGATAGTGAAGTAGTAAACAGCTGTAGTTTTTCGCATTTAAGAAGTGCTAATGTTTTGTTGATTATCTCCGAAACTAGCCTGAATTTTTTTCTCAAATTTGGTGAGCGTGATCAGTGTGATTTATAGATAACCCCCGTTGGCGGTCGATAACTAAAATTGTTAGACCCTATATATAACTAAATTTATTAGTTTTAACTATAGGACTTACCTAGTGCCACTTTCACTGTGTAAAAAACGGGTGTCTTGCCGTCAGTCTTGGCACCGAGACTCGCAATTTGCATGATATTAAACCCACTACTTTATTTTTGAGTGGCAACAAAATTCTTTACCCTGATGCCGTATAACTGTTTGACTATGTCCGTATTTTCGACTATAGCCCCTCCTTCTTACTCGTAGCAGCATGGCAATGGGAGTAAACGGGATAGCTGGAGCGGAAATACGGAGAATGTCTTATGGGGTAGAGCATCTGCTTTATGGGAATTATTACTTTGTCTGCGGGCTGTTGTGGGATCAGCCTGTCAACTGCCGCCATGACTGATGGGAACGTATTATGAAAGGAGACCGGGCGATCTCTTATGCAAAGTCATATATGACCGCAGGCGGGTGAGGTGCCGAAGTTGTAAGCATGTGAAAAGTAGTATCGAATCCTGTTTTGGTATGTAAAACTGAAGCGTGCCAAATATTTTTATTAAGGAATATATAACCAGTGTTTTTGATATTTAAGAAACAACTCCTCACACTCTGCTGTCTACATAAATACATCATGCTGAATCAACTTTTTCTAAAAATAATATTAGAACTATAAAAACATTTTAGCTTCAAAACTTAGCATTTTTGCCACTGGCACACTAAGCTAGTTATTCTTTTCAAATATAAAAATCGCTTACATTTTACACTCTTATGACGTTGGGAATCTTGTATTTATTCGATCAGCTTTGAAATTGGCAACAACACTCATTGGGTAACCCAGACTCGTATCTTATATCATCATATCTTAACATCGAAAATCCTTTCTAAATTTGATAGGGGAAAGGGGGCGGGGGCATTCGGGAAACATTCCGTAACTCCCCCATTTTGTTATCCATTCCGCATTATCGCTGCCCCGCCGTGGAATAGTCCGGTTGAACACCCGGACACATGAATAGGGTTGGTAGCAGAAAAATTGTAATTGTTTGGGAAATTTTAAGAAAAATAAAAAATAAAATAAAATAATTTTATTTCAGACCAAAATAGTCCATACACATTTTCAAATTACATCAATTACAATAAATAAAATAAAAGTATTGTGTTCGCCTTGTACACCTCATATTGCAATAAACTTTACATAATAAATGAATTCCACTCAAACAATATCCAATTTACACCGTGCTTTTTTAACCGTCTTACAGCCGAAGCCCACGTAATGTAACCATCTTAATAAACCTCTAGGGCATGTTATTTTTTTTATTACACTCCACATAATTTTTGTGTAAAAAATATCTAATAGTAATGTTACGTAATGTATCATCTCTGTTCATAATGTTTACGTTTTCAACAATGCATTCCTTGACCTTGCCGCCTCCACGCGTTCCGCACCGTTAGCCAATCTAAGACAGTCCACGTGGATCTCTAACCAATCATGCGCTAGCGCAATCCTTTGTGACGCCCACCGCCTCGCCCCTTTCTATTCGTGCGTAAAACTAGGTCAGTAGTGCAAGCCAGCCGAGTGAATGACCCGCGCGTAGTGCTCGTTACAGGATGTTTCGTACTAAATTGTGCTGATATCTTCTTTAATGTATTAGTCTTTGAAATCTTAATAATAACCAAGTTTTATTTAACGAATGACATATAGTTATTGGATACTTTAAGTGGCCTTCGGCTGTAAGACGGTTAAAAAAGCACGGTGTATAATGTTAGGCCTGTGGTCTATCCGGGCTTATACCTGTACTTTTCGGCTAGTCAGATATTGTTAGTGCTTGTTGGCAACTGTTTTTTAATGGGTTCATACATACATTTTAAAACATAAATACATTACGTATACAGGGTGTAAAAAAAAATACAAGATTTTTTTAAATATTCCTGCTTTCTAGACGCGACACACTGGTTCCAATTTCATTCCTGTGAAGATTTTGCTATCTAGCTTGTAAAGTTGTAAACATAAGTACCATTGTAATAATTAATTTAAATATTTAAATTAGGTATAAGTGTCAACCCTAGCGACTTCAACCCGGACACCAGTTATGGGCGCTGGCTGCCAAGAAATCGGCCTAAGCGCTATCGGCCGCGCGCACTCGCTGTATCACCTCAACGGAATTATTCGGCGTTCGAACGCTATGACGTTTTATATTAGGTTTATTCCGAGTCCGAGGAATGATTCTCTTTAAAATAGTCGGTAGAATAGTCCGATTTCTGTATAAAACTCAATCCTAGGTACCTTTATTTGAGCTCCATTAAAGTCTTAATTACTACCAAAATTACAATAAAACATACGAGTGCTTTAAACTTTTGATAATAAGCAAACTTATTTGCACATAACGTGCCTTGAGCCACAATAATATTTATAAATATAGCTATTAACGTATAAACTTTAATTAACAGCTTGTTAATAACACACTGCTTCACAATAATCCAGCTTAAATAAAATTTAAAAATAAAATTGTAATTAAATCCTGCTTGTGCTGTAAAATGAGTTCGGCAGAGCATGAATGATGACACCGACTACGAAACTCGTAGACGGATCGTAGCATTCGTAGCACATATGCTACCCCGTAGCCATATGCTACGGCAGCACGTTGCGTGCCTTTTCCGTTACATGTCGTGTTCATTCCAATTTTAAATATGTATTAATTAATGATTAATTTTTCATGCACAGTTGCATGCACCTTTATATTTATTTATGAATGGTGACTTTAGTCGGAATAATTATTAAAACTTTATAATTCAAAATTTAATAAAAGATAGTTTATTGACAACTTTATTTTATTTAAAGCTGTAAAGTAGTAATTAAAAGTAAATTTGAATGTTCTTTGGCGATTATCAGTTTTTTTTTTTCATTAATAGTAATCAAAACGATAAGTACTGAAAATCACGAACACTAGAAGGCCACCGATAACCTTATACATAGTATTAAGACACACTTTGGTAGGATTTAATTTTAGATTTTAGTCTTTATAATACGTGCCGTACTACAAGGTAATATATAAGAACAATGCAAGTATAAAATTATCCTTTAAATTAAAGTATTAAGTTAATTGTTAGCATTCAGCACACGCTTCAGAGATGCCCGGGAGGCGACAGCGGATTGCCTTCAGAGATATTACCTAACTCTTAAAACAATACGCGACATACCAACTGTCTTGGTTTTGAAACAAGGAATTTTATTTTTTGTGCTAGGAAATACCAGACGTCTCATTTTCGTTATATTGTAAACCTAATTATATAAAGCATTAAAACAGCGCATCGCGAATCGTGCATTATCGCCGCGCAAAATTTTTGCTTATTTTCGGTAAAAGAACTCGTATTTATCACCAAATATTTGCCCCTTGCGGAATTTAAATCCGCGAACGCTGGTTTTAGTGGTCCGGTGCGTGAACCACGAACCATTACACATTGAAGTCATGATAGTATTTTAAAAGCTACCACGTAAACGCTTTATCTTTTGTCAGCGCTGACCAATTTACCTAACACCTTTGAAATCGTATCGCAATGATCGTATTATAATTAAGATCTTTTTAGCAAGATTTTTGAAGATTGTTTTTTTATGATTTTATTAGAATAGAAAGATTTTGTCATCTTATGTTACATGAACATGCAACTGATGCATCTCTTTAACTCGAAAGCTTTTTATGCACATACTTTAGCTATTCCAATTCCTTTTCTTTAGCAATTGCTTTCAAGTTACCTAATATTCTGAGTTTTTGTTATAAGTGCGGGGTCAATGACCCGCCAGGCGCTGACCTGTCACCGTGACGAACTAAGATTGAGTCAGAATTATTATGCGTCATCTTAAAGTACTATTTCGTGGCTGCAAATGAAGGTCTAAGATTGGATTAGTGTTCTTGAGAAATGTTACAATTTCTCTTATAACCAAGTCATTACAGTCAAAGTCAAAGTAATTTTTCAAAGCTTCTGGTTAATGTCAAATATATAATTGATATAAGGGGGTCCATAACCTGTAAACTCTAGTTAACATTCATAATATTGGTTCCACCAATTGTTTCAATTTTATCACAGCGTATTTCTTAGATTTGAGGTACTTTAAAAAGTTTAAATTTGTCATGGTTTAGAATGTTTTTAAACAGTCACAGTGTCATATTTATATTCTCAAAGATTAAATTTGTGGTTTAGTGCTTAAATAAACTTGCTGCGCTTAAAAGAGCCTTTAATATTGCTATATTAATTTTATGCAATAACAAGAAATTTAATGTGTAATCTGTGATATAGAACGCTGGCTACTTAGCTCCCGAGTCCTCCGACTGGCGAGGGCCATTACGGCGGATGAAGGCTTCATCGCTTCATGCATTATTCCGAAGGATTATACGTTGCACGCGCTCTTCATTTGTTGGTGGAAGCGGATACTGTTGTCTGAAACACAGAATAGAGAAAAATATTAGATAGAATGACCAACCCACTACATTTATAATGTGTATTGAAAAAAGTCGCCCAAATGAGGATCGTTCGCGCATGACAAGATTTGAAGACTAAAACGCACTTGTTACAGCTATAATTACACATATGTCATACTACATCCAACGGAACCCTCAGTGCGCGAGTCCGACTCGCACTAGGCCAGTTTTTCATCTTGGCTTCTTCCACCCGTAATGTGTTGATTTGTAAAACACATGTGGTGACATTGTTTCGTAAGAAAACGGTGCCAACTCCACTATCTGCTGCGAACACTCCCGTAGTCCCGTTCCTCACAACTTGTTGGCGCGGCTTTGGCCACGTATTAGCCGAATATATCTCGATATAAAACCGCTTTCAAGTTAGTTTTGGCACGGCCTTTAAATTCCGCTGAGATATTCGATTGCCGGTTATCGTTTTGGCCAGATTTTCTTCGTACATTTATTAGTTGCGAGTTAGAGATTTTGCGGGATGGTATCGAACTTCGAAGATATAATGGTCATAAGTTTTATTTTGTATATATGTATTTGCATTTTACTTAAATTTAAAACCCTTAATTGAGGTACGTTTTAAGCCCTTTTTTGCGATTTGTATTATGCACTAGAAAAAATCTGGAACTTCTCCGCCTCAGTTCATTGATTTTCCAAGTGCAATATAAAATTTTTCAACTGCATACTTAGCAATACGCTTCATAAAACTAAAATATTACGAAATATATTCCTAAGATTTTATCTATGATATTCATGATCAACATAATCTAATCCTTTTGATGATTCATTGGGATAAAGTACTAGACTATGTTGAATACACAACGTAACTGTATCCGTCACAAAAAGTGAATGATAAAAATTTACACACACTGTTACTGTAAATGCAAGGTTTTTAGGGTTCTGTGGCTGAATGGAAAAAACGGAACCCTTATTTTAGTTACCCTAATGCAATGGGTCCTTTTTAAATAGCTATATTGTGTAAGTTTCAGTATTTATTCAGCCATACTGTTTAATTAGGCACAATTCCAAAGATCTTTGCTCTCCAATAAAATCGCAACCATAAAACAATACGTAAAAGTTCAGTTTGTATTAACAGCACTCAATTAAGCGCACACTTTCTCCCATATCCAATTAAGTGGGCGATTAACTTGTACGTGACGTCACTGACGCCGGTCGGTCGCCATACCTCGTCTTCGGTATAAAGAACCATGGCGCCAGGCGGTGGCCAGTTTTCAAGACCCTTGCAATCACCCCTGGTGCACTCTCCGTTGAGTGTACCGAGACGAATGGTGGCTCAAGTTGTAGTGGTCGGTGTATTTACGGTTGACATTCGCCGACACTTCGATACAATGACGCGTGAATGGCGTTGAAAGGGTTGGGTGTGGTGTTTATGTTTGGTTATGGTGGGTGGATTTTGCGTTTTTACTCAGGCTAACGTTGGAGGACTTTTCATTGCATTGGGTGGTGGTTTGATTCAATTTATTGTATCTTAACTTATTCAAAATGTACATCATAAAAATATCACAAAAGTTCTAGACAGAAGATGAATGACGTAGAACTATTACAACACAATTTTGGCCACCTTATTATTTGTTAAGAATAAATTAGAATTATGAAGTAGAATAAAAAGTATAGAATTATGACTTCAAATTAATTATGATTTAATAAAAATATATAAAATATTATATTTTTTGCAAATAAACCGTTAGATCAGCACTTCTTTAAATAAATAGGTAGACAACATTAGTAACTTTAACTTCTAACAGATTTATAAGAAGTGAGACTATTTTTCAGCCATATCAACTATCCTTTCGGTACATATTATCGGAGCGATCTGTGCCTCACTATTACAGTTTATATTCGAGGATAGAGTCTAAGTCACCAGAGAGTAAACTTTTCGAAACATCATCACCTGAATTAAGGTGCACTTCGGTAGCTTCGGTAGTGCTACGAGCTATTAAGGGCAGAGTACCTTGAAGCACCGCCTTTAGGGACGTTATGTTACTGTACCTAGCACTGTGCTTTATTAATGATTGTAAGGTTAAAAAAATCAACCTCGCAACGTAACTATAGGCAATGTGATGGAGGTGCCTACGGTTACATGCCTTTTACGTGGAAGCGGCAGCTGATGATGCTTGTACTTGGGCCATGGTTCGTTGAAATATTGTTGGCTATACACAATCAGACAACTGCAGTTATCTGGGTGCCAATTCTCATGCAATTTGCATTTGAAAAAGTTCACTGACCGATTACTTTTTTTTTCGAAGACGGTAATATGTCCGTTTCTACTTTATCAAGGTCACGGTTTCTATGCATACCAATTTCTTCTATGCAGCAGTTTTTTACGTGTGTATATATTACTAGATTTTTTCGTTAAAACGGCCAAACTTTTAATCGAATTACCACACGGAAAAAGTTCGATTGACGCGAAAATCGACGCTTTTAAGAAATTACCTTTGTCCTATTACAATATAAAGGTAAAAATACAACACTAGTAAACAATAAAGAGTGAATCGAAAACGCTACAGCTAATACTTTAGACTGATAGCAATGCATCTATCGCGGAGATTGGTCGGGGACGTATTCAATTTTGCACCGTGCCCTATCTACGGCTCTATTAGCCGACTTTGATGCAGCATCGCATCTGCGACAAGCCGGGCCATTCAGATTGTTCATTGATTTTATGATTCGATATTCTTATTCGCTGAGGGAATGCCGAGAACATTTTTTTTTCTGGGAGTGAAGCGGCTTGAATTAGTCTTGAGTAGAGCTGGACACTCCAGCTAATAAGATAGGGTTGCACCAAGATGCTACAAACGTCACTATATCCCTTTAAAGTAAATTGATTTTTTAAACATTTAACTATATCTGCAATAAATATCCAAAAACAATAAGACCTCCTAAATTGTACTGACTGATATTTAAGACAACTAAATATTTATTGTTAATTCTAACTAGATCTAGATTCTTGAAGATTTGTACGGTTCAGTCTGCTAATACTATACAGCGCCGACTCCAGATAAACTGGGACCAGATAATGACAAATTATGGGATGGGGTAAGATAATGATGCTGATGATGAGTCTAAAAAATAAAATCACCTCGTAATTTTTCTTATTTTTAGGTCTAAGTAGTTCCTTGGTTAATAAAGATTAATTTTATTTTAAGATGTATCACGAAGACAAACCAATGTTAATTCTATTACTTGGAACCTTCCGGTTGCGAGAGTATCAAAGTTGCGCGACATTGACGCGCCGCTGCATGCAACTCGCGGCCAGCTGCAGTTGGGCAGTCGATTCGATTCCCAGATGCATAACTTCGAGCCTCGTCTGGAGCTAGGCTCAGTTTGAAGTTTACGTACGTGAGTTTGTATGCTCTCGCAGGTACTTTATGTACTCTGTGAGTCTGCTGTCTGTGTGTTACATACCAATAGTTATAAAAGTTTGCTTATTTCAAAATTACCTAATTAGTTTAGTTCTGATTTTTTGGTCTACTAAATGTGTTTCGTTTTTTAAAAAAAATCCACTTCTGGTAATGATTCTCAAAATATGCATAGACTAGAAGGAAACTTGTCTGGCGCAGGGACTCAAACCAAGGAATTCACTCAAACTCGGATTTATTTTCACTCAGCCGCCCAGACTTATGACAACTGCGTTACTTTAGCAAAATAATTATGACAGCACTTTTAATTCATAAATATATTTTTTATTACTTTGCTTTGCAATAAAGGAATTTCAATATGAAATGCAAGTTTTACTTAATCAAAGAAAACATTCATAGATTTATTGAATTAAGGGCAGGTTTCACCATCGACAAATATAATAACCAACAAATAATTTAATTATAGAACATATTTTTTATGAAGTAATGGACAGATAACGTTACTAGTTACTTATTCAAACATTCTGAAACAGGCCGTAAGAGTGTCAATGACCGTATTGACTTTGCAAGACTTACCTACCCGTCTTTTTCACAGCGTCTGAAAAACACGTTCCAACTTTCCCGTACTTCATAGTTCGAGTTCTCTCATTTGAATGTACCGTCTCTGTTTTTTCATTTTCTGCAACGGCCAGTTTTATCGGCTTCAGTAAAGAAACTCGACTGTTTTGCGAAACAAAACTTTTTCGAAGTCGGAGACTCATTTGAAGTGATGGGTTTCCGAAACTCTGTTTATACCTGAATTGCATTTTCTGTATTTTCGACTCTAGTTGTCTTTCTCACTCTGCGAAAGACGCTGGATTGATTGAGTAAGTGGCATGTGAAATCGTCATGTAATTTTTAAAGGAATCTGTTTTCAACTAATATGCTTTTTATCTTCTAAAGTGTTTCGAATATACCCATAACAGTCAACGATAGTGGATCCGCATTACTATCTACGTTAAATCGTCTATCTTTTAATGACCAGCGAAGTCGTGTTGCTGCAAAATATAATGTAAGCGAAAAAATCGTTACTTTTTATGCACAATATGACATTGTAAGTTTGATTTACAAAATGCAGCGACATCGCGACACCGAAACACTATTCATTTTTCCATTCACTACTCACTACACCATTACACTACATTTCACGCAATGGCTTTCGTCTGGACGCACCTTTACCAGTTTTTTGGGTCCCGTGGTCCAAAAAAGATAAATGATTTTTAGGCTATAATAATGAAATATAAAATATGAATTACACTTTTTTATTAATAACAAACAAGAAAAAATTAAAACTAAGACATGCAACATAAAAAAATAAGACTACCCTATTCAAAAACGAAACCATTTCCTTGTGGCAAGGAGGCTATAATGCTGGCTGCGTTGCCGCGTTGGATAGCTATGCTAATCCTTTGAGCTTGGAACCAGCCAGCTTTACTATCGGCCGTAACAGAATTTAGTTTTGGCGAAATTTTTCTAAACAGCAATTTAGCCGAAGGCCCCCACGGCCTAAACGTTTCAACGCCAAACGGCGCAAATACATAATCACTTGCAAGTGCACTTGCAAGACGCCAAGCGTCGCAAGCCGTACTTGCGACGCTTGGCGTTTTCAGCCAACTCCGCTGCTGCTCCAGCTTTAAGGGCTGATTCTCTGAGGTGGGAAGGGGCCAAAGTATCGACACAAGTTGCATCCCATACTAGGGCCCGACCCCGTTCCCAGGGAATGAGCGTGAGGCCATCGGGTCTCTTGCCATCATCACGAACCAAACCACGTGGTTCCAACGTGGAAGGAACATTAATGGTGGCAAGAGCTCTTCTGATGGCGTCATTAAGAGTGGCGTGACGGGCGAGACGCCCAGCGCTTTGCTGGCAACAAAGGCAGTGGAGACCAAATTTGTCAACCTCCTTGCCACAGGGACACGTAAAAATTTCACAAATAGGAGTACCAAGGCGAAGACCGACACACACCCGGAAAGACTCACTATCAAAGAGAGTACACTAGAGAATTACACTTGTAAAAAGAAAGAAAGAAATAAAAGAAAGAAAGAAACATTTATTTGACACACAACAATACAGACATAATAAAAATAATAATTTAAAAAACATGGTTGTGTATCAAAAAGGCTCCGCTCAGCACTAGTCGTGATAACCATGTGTAATGTTCATCACGACGCTGATTTTCAGCGGGAGCCTCGATACTGGGCAACGCAAAAGCAACTGTGACTCATATGATAAATTATAATAATAATGAAGTTTGGATAGGATAAAATTTCTCTGATTCCAGAATCAGTTGCTATAGAACTTATATATAATGGAAATAAGAAACGACTTTGACACCTAAATCGGTTTTTGCAATAACGTAGCGTTTGATAGCAATGGTACAATAACTGCAAACATCTGATAAAGTTATGTGAAGGTATATTTTATTGTTACGTTAAGAAATATACTGAGTACGGAACTTTCGCACTTAAAGCTCTATCTTGCCTATTTTTAATTTTGTTTACAGCGTGGTAGGGTGTTGTACAGTGTGTAGAGCGGACAAAACCACGTTTTTCCAGCTATTGTTATTAAGAGCACCAATTAATCTGAGTGCACTGCGCAGTTTCGATAACACATCTGCGGGCTAGTAATTAATACCAAGTTTTTACGTGATTGCACGTTTTAGGCTTTTCGGTGTACTGTACATGTGTGTAACTGGTTGCATTTCGGAGCCAAGCTTAATTACACCTGGGTGCGTATTGCGATGCAGCTTATTACGGTTCAATAACTATCCAATAACTAGGCACTTCAATTGCGACTCACCTGGTTGAGTCGCTAATTTGGTATTGTGATGGAACTTGAAAAACAATAAAAGTATTTCTATTTCACTCACTCGTATGGTGCTGTCCTATGCTGACCTGCTGAATAGATTATCTAACTCTTTTTCTCATATAGCGTTGTCTCATGATCGATTCTGATTTAATATTATCATTCATTAAGTTGACGTTCCGAGTTTGTCAAATCAGAGTTGAATCCCTTTGTGTAAATCTTATAAATTAGCATGCCGAAAATTATTGTGCTTAGCCATAACGAATTTAGACTTAAGAAGTGTTATGTTGATAGTAATTTACTTAAAATATTTCCCGCATGTGACTGAGTCGCAATTAATTCCCATTGACGGTAAACAACGCCATCTAGGGACGAGTACACTTTGCACTAGACATCTAGTGTCGAGTAGTGGAAACATTTTTTTTATTAACCATTAGTCTGTTAAAGACCTCCGTCCGTCCACCTGCCTATGAATTGTGATACAATCGTATACCAATGAAACGTATGGAATAGAAAATAATGATTGATAATAATAAAATATAAAAATTAAACAAATAACATATTCGATTATAATTAAACTAAATTAGAGTCAATTCTAGCCAATGTAAGTCTTGGCTTGAATGTGTTAAAAAATAGTTTTCTTATAATAATTTGGCGAGGACTATCGGCCGTTTAAAAATATTTGATTCGAAAAATTATATGAATTCATAATAATATTTTTGTATATATTTTAAATGTCCGAGTAGTATCCGTAAGACTACATCTTATTGACAAAAGGTTAAATCTGATCAAAGACAATTTTCGGTCATCATTCACTTTTCCAGCCAACCAACAAAATAAAGTGAAAAGTTAGTTCGCAATACCAATTTTTCACAGAGTCGCAATTGAGCCGTTTGGTTTTTAGCGTATAAGAAAGCAATTAAGATGACTCTTATTGGTAAATAAAAGCCACCCAGTGGCCAATTGGCCATTGGCTACCGACTCACTTGCTATGGGGTGGTTGACAAACGACCCAGTGGCTCATTGGCCAATAAAATTACATTTCAATATGAAGTTTGACAAAGTCAAGAAAACCTTACTATAAAATAATGCTGGACATTGACGCTCAGATTTTCACGTCAGTACTGACATCCGTCTTTGATCGTAAAGAAGTGAACTCTAGGTTTTTTGTGGCTATCATAATATATCCAGTATTTTTACACAACGAAGACAGGGAAAAACTGAAATGCCGGAGAGACGCCAGAGAGTGGGGAAATCTAGTTTCCATACAATCATCTTGGATGACGCTAATTTGCTAAATCGCTAAAACGAATGATGAAGACTGATGCAAAAACTGACCGTTAGTGTCCAGCTTCAATGACATGACATTTTATTTTAGAAAGTTTTATTAACGAAATAAACATATTTGTGCTCTTGATATCTCTAACCCAGCCTTAAGAATTGTACAAAAGCCGGAGTATTGTACATAGCATCATAGTGAGATTCCTAAACAGAGAAAGTGAAATAATATCTATCTGACACTGAAGAAAAAATCAATCACCAAAACTTCTAAAATGGAATCTTATTATTATAAAACATAAGTGATGGTAAATCGGATCCCCATTCAGTAACAATTAATGGATTCAAATGTGGATTGAATTTGGACTTTGGAGGTGTTTTTAGTGATGCATTATAATGTTTACGGAGTATTGTGGAACTGAAGTGTTAGAACATAGGTACTTAAACAGTATATTTTAACTTAAAAGTAAAGACAATTTTATGATACTAAAGCATTTTATTGTAAGAAGTTATACACAGTTTACACAGTTCCTTTATATTCCTATATGATTACTATTTACATATCTATTATGTCGGTAAGTTTATACTTTAAGCTTGTGCTTTGGTTAATGGTGTTTTTTGCAATAATAATAAATTGGAGCACTTTCACGAACTGAAAAAAGCAATTGGATTCTTTTTGTCGTTTACTATCATAGGTGCTCGAAACTCCATTATGCAGTATACTTTGTCTAGCAGCAAGTTCTTGCTATTGACAACGGGCATTGAAATCACTCTTACTAATCTGTGATACTGTTAATGTGTATTTTAGTTTATTTACATAAAATCAACAATATTTTGGTTTATTATCGATTTCGTAAACTGTCACAACAACCAACACCAAATGACAGTAAGAAGGTACTACAAAAGAGAAAGATAGTCATTTTTTTGTTTTATGATTTTAAAGTAAGATGCACACAACGTACATAAACTTTAGTCATAACTTCTTTAAGTATGTAAAAAAGGCAGTTGAGTGGCCTTTTTTACAAACTTAAAGAACAGTTAGTTAAAGACTTAGTTCCTGTCTATTATGGATAAGTGTCATAGGCCCTTTTAAATATATTTTGTCAAAATTCAATCCTTCGTTACCTATACATATTTTATAGTGAGTTAAGTAGCGAAAAGTCAAAAAAGAGTTCATATTTAAATAGGTATACGCTTGGGCACTCTGAGTCAAAAGGGCTCTGCATTTTATGCAAGATTATAGTTACTTATTAATATTACTAAGCCAACGCAGAAAGTGTTGCAATGTGCATTACATAGGATAGTACATTGCTTGTTAAAAATGACTTATGGCGTTTAATAAAATGCCAAGCAATGATCTGAACCTTTTGTAACTATAAATAGTAACTAATACTGAGAATAATTTTATCCAAGAACATCACTTTCGTGTTTGTTGGCTTGCACCTGAACTTTTAGGGCCCAAAGTAGAAGAGTTCACTTCTTTCCGAGGATGAAGTGGGGCGAGTCATGTCTTATATCACTGGATTAGCCGAAATACTGTTATAAGATAGCTCTAATGTATGTATGAAAGAAAACTACTATAGACTGAATTTACTGCATGTGTACTCTGCCTAATGTCGAAATTGATAATTTAAAGTCTTATTTGCAAGGAGGTTTGGGGAAAAGAGTTTGTATCTTCTAGGTGGTTATGGTAATATATTTGGCAGTATTATTTGGTAATGTGACCCACTGTGTGACGTTTCCAAACCTCATTCCGCCAATAAGACTTAATTACCACTTCTCTTGTCCAATAGCAGTCACAAAAAATATGAATCAACCAATAATATTAACTGAATGAGTGAAGTGAAATGCATGAGTGATCGATTATACTTTCGATTTAAAGTTAAATCGCTGTCAGAAAAGTTGACTCGGAGTTGAACCGGAATTGGTTAAAAATATGACATCGCAATACGAATTTTGCTAATCTACTCAAAAACGAACCAGCCAAACCGTCAAAACTGGATCGCAATACGCCCCCTGCCATACAGTAGGGATTTAAAAACTCAGTACTATTGAATGTTTCTTTTTATACTTTGTGATCGCGATATTACTTGTAATGATAGGGCATTTTAGTCACTTATTTTAGAGTACAGTTTTTTAGGGTATCCGAACCCACATATTTACAATTTTTCTGATAATTTTAACCATCGATAGTCAGACTGCCGACACCGCACAAACCTAATCTTAACCGTCTCGCATCACCCCACAATTTGAAAGGAATTTAATAACAAAAGTAGGGCCGGTATCATACCGAGGTCTCTATCTTGTAATCCGTCTGAATTATTCAAGACGGCGCTCAGCAAAGATTACTTTCGAATCAGAAGCGTTCCGCTATTCACTATATTAGCAATAAGCGGAGAGGGTTAATACGTTTAAGAGGAACGCATCCGCGGGATGAATGGAAAGTGGATTTGAGTTTAGAATGATGCAACTCTTCTTTTGATGGTTGGGCCCGTTTTTATCTACGTTCCTTTCCTGAGTTACCGTAATCTTTCAGGTTGCATTAAAGTTTCAGTCAAGTAAGAACAAAAGATAGTGTTTAGGACGTACCTTCAAATAGTCTGGTATCAAGATGTTATCTCGTGTCGTGTTTCCAAAATTTTCTCATTTTTGCTAATTGAACCGTAGTACTTTTATTTAACCCAAGGTCAAATATGTTATATTATCGGAGTCTCGACTATACGCTTTAAGTAGATGACAATGATGATAGCGATGAGTTTATGCATGTTTTAGTTTTAATCATACTACCCAACAGCCGTTTCATCGACCAAACAAGTGTAGCGCATTAATAATTTAGCTTGTAACCCCAAAACAGTATTTGCGGGTCGCAAAACGCCCATTATCAGCTCTAATCCAGGCACTGCATGCGAATGCTATCAATTACTTTGCCAGATAAATCGTTGGTTTGTAAACTGTACGCGTAACTTCGATAGCCGGTGCTTGACTCGAATAAAAATTGGATCCCGGCCTAGGCTTGGAAACTATTGAAGACTACACGTTGAAGGATTACTCAATGATAGAGGTACGGTACATACAAGAAAGGGAACACTGTTACAACTTTTAGTAACAGTCCTTTGATATTTACTATTTATGACTTCTTTTCAAACAGCTGATTTTGTGAGTTAACTGCTGTATAGCGCGTTTTTCAGTTTCATCATCGATAGTAATGGTAAAGTTACGTTACCAGTGGTTGAATATTTACGATTGTGTGTGTTTTGAAGGAAAAACTTTCTTAACCAAATGCCAGAATAGCTATTTTATTGACCATTGGTTAAGGTATTTTTTCTTTCAAACACACACAATCGTAAATATTCAACCGCTGGTAAAGTGACTCTACCATTACTACGGATCCTAAAACTGGTCGTAACACGTATTTTTTACGCAACTCTTTGTCAGACTATATTTTGGTCCAAAAAAAGACAGTAACTCACATTATTTTAATTACTCAGATACATAATCAGCATGCCATGTCTTGCACAAGCATCCTAAACAGAATCAGTTATGTCTGTGTACTTACTAAACACGCTACCTGCTGTCCACAGTTGGTCACAGTGATCTCTATAGATTATTCAGTGTACTCCGTCGGTTTGTGCGCGAGTTACGATTCGTACCAGCTGAAGTATTGCCACGTACTGTAACTGTAACCTATGATGGTGGTACAGCGTATTTTGCGATTTAGCTCTGAAATAAGGGACAGTTTTCAGAGGGACGTTTTCTTTTTTATTTGAATTTTAGGCTTTCATCAAAATGTTATAAGATTCGATTACTTAGGTGGACGATTGAAAAAAAATTTTGACGTGTATAAGAATCATAGACTCATATATTTGAGCATTTTTATAATGTTTCATATAAAAAATATTCTGTAATTGAATTTTTATTTTATAATATTGGTAAACATTGTAGTGAAACATAAAACCTCAACATATTTAATAACAAGTCAACAAGAGCAACCCCACACCAAATAAACAGAACACACTCTATTATTTCAAAAGTAGTAACTCAGATCGCGAAAAGCGTCCTACGCGTAAGCAGTCTAGATTACGTGTCGTTAGTTACATCCGACCTTTCTGGCCTTGAACTCAGACTTCACTAACATAATGGACATTGACTGAGTAGGATTGTTTGTCTTTATCTTGTGGAAGGATATCTTTTTTTGTTTTGTATTAGTGGACCATTATTTCTCGTTCTTTAACGGCATGTGGTGTTCTATACCAGTCATCTGATGAATTTCTCATACTTGTTTCATCTAAATGTAGTCAACACTGCGGCATATGCCGAATTTATTTATGACCAATATTGTATCTTATAAAAAACCTTCAATATGTACAACCTCATGCTTAAATTGTATGCGTACATTTAAATATTTATGACTGGAATCACGAGATCAGTTCTATAAAGGGTTTACAAAAGGGCTATCAATTTGTCCTCTATTGTATCTATATCAATTTATTAGATTCACTTTGCTTGTTGCGATAATGCTTAACTGCAAATGTGTCTTGAGCTGTTGTCGAGGTAAAAGATTAATGTTTCGTACCGTTACCTCAATAAATTCAAACTGAACCTACGTGGTGGAGTATGGCTCAAACCGCCTCATACTAGAGGCAAGGCCTTTGCTCAGCAGTGGGATTTTTACAGGATAACTTTACTTTTTTTAAGTCTACTGTGTCTCTCTACCGTATCACTAGCGTTAACTTTATCCCCTTGATAGCATTATCTCGCACTCTGTATCTTGAGCAGCCGTTCTTAGCGTTCGACGCATTGCGTAGCTAACGATTTTTAGACAAGGTGATGTAGGTCGAAACGAAGGTTAATGTATACAATAGATTTTGAGCTGTAAACTTGGACAGAGGACGGACTTGGAAGTTTTAATTAAAAGTCATTCAAAGTCACGGTTTAACGCAGGCTGGTAGCGGCTTCTTAGTACGTTAAGATACGTTATATTTATTGTAAAACAAAATAAATTCAGCCTATTACTCCTCTTGAAACGTCCAAATTGTAGTTGCAAAGGAACACTTCTGCATTTATAAAGGACAAAAAGTGAGGCTATAAATATTTTTTTGTTGGAAGTATAATCTTTGTACAATTAAAAATTACTTTCCTATAGAAATGCAGAAGTGTTCTTTTGCAACTACAATTTGGACGTTTTCGTGAGGAGTGTGAATAGACTGTTACTAGGTAGACATATTCCATTTTAGGCCGCATTGTCACTTAACATCAGTTGCAATCGTGGCCAAGACTCTGACTATCTAATTAAAAAAAAATGCGTAAAATTAGAATCATTACATAGTGGAAAACTTACTTACTTACTCCGATGTCTCAAAAGTGAGTCTTGGCCTCCAATGTGAGACGTCACCGTCGCTAACAAAAAACTTTGTAACACTTTATAGTAACATCACGTTTGGTTATCGTGCTTAATTGTTCTTCAGGTGCAAACTTATAATTTATTTATCACTCTTAATTAAGTAAAAGGATCAGAAATCATATCATTCATTCAGCAAACAAAGAAGGCTCCAAATATTTTTTCTATATTTTTCTTAATAAAATGATAATATTTCTTCACGATAAAAGCGATTTTCTATACACCTTGGATTCTTAGAGTTCTCCACTAATGAAAAATACGCACGCCTCGGAATTTCGATCGATCCTCTCTGACGCATCCCACGGTACGTGACTACGGTTCCTTAAGTACACCGAACTATTATCATGATTATTGACAGCATTAGGTATTTCCATATATTTTTCTTAAATCTGGAATTTTAAAACTTACTACACAGAAGCTTCTTTGGTGCAAAAATTAAACTTGATAACTCTTTATATGCAATGAGAGGTACCTAATAAAAGATAATTTTGGGGAACCTTATATTACAATTAAAAAAAATATGTAAAAGTCATTGTTATTTATGTATGTAACAAGGTTAAAAATGATAACAAGAGATATGGAAAAAGAGTATTTGGATTATCTATAAAAAAAAATTTAGCATTTCAGCCAACAAAAGCAAAACCCATTTTTAAAACATGTAGCACACGCTTCAATGAGCTTAAACATTTATTTCAGTAAGGGAACGTCCTCGTAGAAATAAATTTCGAAACCACCTATTCCTGTATGTTAGGCTCGTGACAGAAGAAGATACCGATACGTTGAGCATTTCTACACTAATTTAATTTTGGGGTAGAACTCAATGACACCAATGCGTAACATAGAGTTGCGAAGTTTTGTTTATAGATCTTCTTATCAAATACACTTTTATTCAAGCATTATATTGAACTATACTAAGGGATTCCTTCTTGGTATGAAATATTCAAAATGTAGACCATCTATAAATAACAAGGCTATTTTTGTATTTTGAACATTGTCAGAATCTAAAATATGTTATAGTACAAAGGTTTTTTATGCAATAGATTTAATTGCAACTACTTTATCCTTCTAGTCATGAGATATAGTTTGAAAAAAACCAAGGACTCTATGAGTCTCCGTAAATTAGAGGCTCTAAACTCACTTCGGTGTACCTGTCGGCCTATTTAAGCTTAACATGCCGTCGGCGTCGACGAATATTGGAACAATTTATGAGGAGACCTTTGTAATTTGGAAGTGCTCTCAAATTGGAGGTATGGAGGTTGTCACCTCAGGGCTTCTTCACTGAATTTAGATGACTCATTTCCCTGGAGTTGAGGCCTCAATCTTTGTCAACTATTGGAACCGAACCATGTTGTGGTGGGTGTTTTGTTACAATTTTGTAGGTGTTATGAAGTGGTAATTGCAGGTGGTGATATGTATACCTATTTGACGACGCGTTTGGTGTAGTGGTTAGCGCTCCTGACTATTATGCCGGCGTCGCGGGTTCAAATCCCGCAAGGGGCAAATGCTTGTGTGATAAGCACGAACATTTGTAACTAAGTCATGGATGTTTATATGTATTTAAGTATTTATGGGAGACGCCCCCGTCATTATCGTTGTCTGGTATTCGTAACACAGGGAAGAAAATTCCTTAGTTCGAAACCAAGACAATTGGTGTGTTGTCTGGCGCATATTTATTTATTTATTTTTTCTATAAACAAATGTGATAACCTGTCTTGGAACAACAAAAGTATTATGCATTCTATAAAAAAAAATAACTAGGTAGTAAATGCGTCGTAAAAAACGAGCGGCTAGCGCAACAGATCTTACTAGAATATAACAGAATAGAATAGAATAATTATTTATTTGACACACACAAAGATTAAAAATTACAAAGACAGAAGGAGACAGAAAAAAACATAGATTAAAAAATAAGCCAATACTATTATTAAAACACAATTTACTGATATTATTCGCGTTTTTTTTTAATTTTTACACCTCGACGTATCTAACAATAACAGCTTTCGTGGTCACGAGTAGACTTAATATCCGTAAATTGTGTTTTAATAGATGAGAAGTATTCGCGTAAACTTCAAAAACCAATATTATTAGTCATAATAATAGACAAGGAAAGTTTGAATGCATTAGAGCTCTAGCTAAATGGTTAAAATTTTCAAAACCACTCCCAACTTCAAATTGTCTATAAATCATACCGGACCAAAAAATCGCGGAACCCAAACTAAAAGCCATTAAAACGAGATCAGGTAAAGTAAACAGACAAACCGGCCGGTCAACTGAGCTAACTTCTATCAAACTTCCCCCAAGTTTTATTCGAAAATGATCCCTAAAGACTATTTCTCGGAACGTCGTGTAAGCACCGTCTCCAAACTTTTATCTGGAAACTTAAGGTATGACGTAAATAATTTTATTTACAGACACAAAGTCGCATCGCTGGGATATTAGGAAGGAATTTGTGACTCTTTAAAACCCTCTGGGAAGAGTATTCTTCTAAAGGTTTCTTAATAAAACCTTCGTAGATAGATAGTGTAACAAACATATAAGCGGATGCAATGTTAGGTTAAAGCTTGCAGGATCAGAAAAATATTTTGTAAAAAATTAGGTCATTATTTCCATAAATGAAATAAAAACAGTGATGCAGTTTATTAATGTTTATTATACTCAATATTGTAAAATAACTATGTAATATACAATTTCAATTACTTTATTCAAAGGAAAATTGTTCAGTCTCGATGAAAGACGTAGATCAAGGTTCTGAGTCAGACCGCTTCGGGTGCAATTCGTTTGTTCTTCGACGTCCCATCAGATGGCCTACTCTGTAACTCCATATCCTCATTTTCTATCGATCCCCGTCACTCATGCCAAATTGACAATTAGAGTGAGAGTGATGGAAATAGGTGAAATTACACAAAATGGTTGTCTAGGGTAGGCCTTCATCGCTATCTTTTGGTGACGAGGGTCTTGGAACAAAGCCTTTCACTCATCCATTATATTAGATTTCGTAGAAACCCCGTCAAAATTGGCTGTGTTATATTATGATTATAACCTTTTTTGTATGAGAATTATGGAAATATGATTTTTCACAAAAGAAACGTCGTTTGAGTCTATTTCATGGTTTCATTCATTCAGGTTTTTCTGGTATATGAAGTCGTTTGTGCCCATTTATAGTTACATTTTGGTACTTAAGTTTGTATCTTTCTTTAAAAACATAGACCTACCTATAATCAAGATATAAATATAGTCACTAAAAATTTATTCCATGAAGCTTTCTTTTGATTGACATTGCCACTAAGTAGATAAATATTTCTATCACACTCATAGTTCCGTTTAGTTTATTTTAGTGAAATAATCAAACAAAAGTTCATATCATCACGAGAATTAATGGATGTACATATTGTAAAAACGTTGAAAAAATGCGTAGTTACGAATCACACCCCGAAACAGTACAATCGTTCAAGCACGTAGATCCAAAAATGATTTCTACAAGAGCTCTTAGTTAAACGAGAATCGAATTCCATTTGTAGTAACTCGTGTTAGGGCAGCATTCGTTAGATTAAGCCCTGGTCGGCTCCTACCGATAGGACCCTCTGGGGACCTGTGGCGAACGCGCGCTTCTTGCGACGCGGTCCAAGACATGAAATAAGACCGTTTATAAGGACCATAACTATCCTATATCTTATATTGCTAGACAAAGCTATAGATAGATCTATAAGCTCTACATAAAAAAGTCGTGTTATAACTAACACTAAGGCCTACTTGCGCACAGTGATCTAACCCAGGATTACGATAATCGTAGATTAAATCATCATTATGTCTCTGTCAGTTTATGTGACGTTGACAGAGACAGAATGATGATTTATTCCAGATTTAGCGTAATTCTGGGTAAAATCATCATGCGCAAGTCCCACTTAGTTATAATTCGAGAACTAGTATACTGATTTTTACCGAATTAAACAAGGAGGTTGGTTAATTAGTATGAAAAATTACCTGAGTAAACTAAAAATAATGCAAGGATGCACTTAATTTAGAAAGCGTTTACTAACGAGATTATGTCTTATATAAAGATTGATCAACTGCAAGTCGCACACTTAAGTTGAAATATTAAGTTTAAAAGAGTTGTATTTGCTGGGTATTAAATACTTAATTTAAATACCTAAATTGGACACTCCTATTCGCTTTCGCTTATAACTCAACTCACATGCAGACGAAATTGGACGCGAAATGATTGAATGCAGTTGTAAGAGCTGTATTTTGAAATATCCGGGATGCTTTGTTTCAGATCTATTTATTATTATTGCGATCTGTAATTGGACGTTGGCTCGTCTGATTGAACTATAAGCCGGTATTGTACTGTGGAATATTCCAGCCGAAATAAACGTCACCAATTATAAAATTTGATGGCTTTTGTTTTGTGGGTATCGGTATCCAAATATTGAATGTGCCCACATAGTGACTTAGTACGTACATTTTATAATGTATCGGTTGTTACGGAGTCACCACCATACTGAATTATAAAATGCACAATGTACTAAGTCAAAAAATTATTAAATTTCAGAGTGGTTAGGGACAACGATATTGCAATATTTTAAATCGAGAAATATTTTTTTCCATAATTGATTGAATTTCTTAATATCTAGCCACTCCAATCATTTCCTATCCTGACAGAAAGTGTTAGGTGTTTTTGCGTATGTATGTAGAATTTAAAAAATAATAATTTCAATCTCTGCAACGTCATCTTGTTCAAGATAACGAATTCCGTTCCTAAAATAATTTCAACATTTCTCAAAACGCTGTGCTCAATGATTACTCCATGTTTCTAAATAGAGTTCTTTGTGCTTTGTCCCGTCCGAGATTATACCGTACTTTATTAAAAACGGAACGCAACTTCTTGTCTTTGAGCTCATTGCCCGCAGAGAGGAGGCATAACATTAAGTAATCACGGCTGTGAATTCGCGTCAACCCAATCAGATTTTTGTTAAAAATATATATTCGTATTTGAACATTGAAAACCCAACTTAATGGGCGTGATTGCTTAGCCCTTACTAAATTATTGTTATTTTTTTCTTCACAAAAAATAGAATTCTATCGGTTGTCAGACCCATTATAGCAGATAGCCATTCTCGAGAAGAAGTGATTTATGAAATGGTAAAGTAGTAAATTATCTGTTTTTTTTAATATGACATGTGACTGTCGAAAAATTTATATCATGTCTTTTACTTATAAACTCTTTTGTAGATAATCACATGTCATTAGTATGTATCACAAGTCACTATATGTAGTGTAGATAGATAAATAACTCTTTACTGCACATCACATAGGTTAATTTCAAAATCGTTTAGAGGATTATGTCAATTTAGGCTGTTTTATCCGTAGTGATCTCCTCCAGACAACCCTTTGGTAAAGAAATCACGAGTTCAGTAAGTTCAAGAGCATGTAGTTAAAGTAATGACACATTATCTCAAATCATTGTGCGGTGAAGCAGCTAGAACTATTCCGTATGTTTTCATACTTAAACGATTTTTATACAGCTCTTCTTGCTGCAAAGTAAATGTTTTGAATGGAAATAAATATCCTACCGTTTGTAAAATGTTGATTCAAAAATAACATATTTTTAAAGAACAGAGAGCTATTTTTTTAGGTACTTTTACCATTAGCTGAATACAAAAATCTAAATTGAAAGCAAATCTATTAAACGCGGCCACCTGCATCTTCCATTGAATTTTTAAAATATGACTATGAAAATGCAATACAAATCAACTTTTGAAAATACGTCATCAACTAAAATATGCAGCATTCACTATGCAATAATATATCTAGTCATTTAATATCTTTTAAATTTTTTTCTTAGGGAATGATAACGAGCAGTTTCAGCGATACTATACGCACACTTTACTTTCATATTTTAATTAAGGAAAGATAACCAGCAGTTTCAGCGATACTAAACGCACACTTTACTTTCGATCCAAGCCTCTTCGAAAAGCCTGACCAAAACATCATTATTTCCTACATAAACGCATAAGTATGCGTTTATGTTTATTATACAAAAACTTCTATACCCACTCGAAACCGTTCGACCAAATCCTTACACATACTAAGCTACTAAGCAGCATCAATTCCTACTTACTGGCATTAAAGTCTCATTCTTCGCTTTGTCGGCAACCGCTACAAATCAAAGCTGAACTAAAAACAATGGCGGAATTAGCATCACACGCTCGGTTGGCGAGTTGGCAAGCCTGGGTACATCTTGCCAGTTGTACTGTAAGTTTGGCACTTAGTTGTTTCGGTAACTTGGCCTCAGACGCTGATCTACCATTGGAATGGGAGTGAGTAGGTTGCGAGATAACTCCGGAATTGTTGTTTCAAGGTGTGTTTAAATAAATTTTAGGTCAGCAGTACAGGCATTCAGGCATGTACATGTAAAACATAAGTAAGAGTCATAAATTATTCAAGCAAGATAGAGAACACAATTTTCGAGTACATTATTTAAACTTTGTATTTAAAACTGTTTATAAAATGTTATAGCCAATAGTCGCCAGATTACCGTGAGTTGCCGTGTTACAAGACGTGATAAGAATTTTAATACATACCTATAATACTACAAAGAAACGAATACAATCTTACAACTTTATAACTATTGCAAATAAAACTTTGAATAAATGATAAAAGATTTTTTAAGAGTTTATTTAAACTTTACCCCGCTGGTATGAGTATTGATAGTCTTAACTAAACCACAACCATAAACCTATGATCGTTATGTTCACTTTTGGTAATAAACTGCTTTTCATTTTTTTTTCTCGATTATTTATTCAAAAGAGCCATTAGCCATTACATCACAACATTTTATAAAGTAATACTGAAATTCAGCGCTAACTTAGCCGCAAATTAAAAATATGGCTGCCCCAGGTGGCCTTCTGCGCCCTACTTACGACAGATATATGCGGCGCTTGTTTTTCTTGTGACTATAAATAAGAAATGGCAATTAATAAATGTTATAAAGGCACCCATGGTAGCTAGATAAACGGCAGAGGCTTCGCTTTGCTCGGTCCGACTTGAGCATTTAATTATTTTCGATTGTGAGAGCCGGCCATGCTCAGAATACACGAGTAGATTATTCAAAGCTATTTATTTGCATACAGCTTTACATTTAGCCGAATACAATGAGTCTTGGACGGATTTAACTTCGTTTGTGAAGTATGAAACGACGAGTACATTTATCTCATTTATTTGACCTTGAGAAGCTTCTACTACATTACTGAAATGGTGAATTGGGTGTGTAGAAAGGTTTTTATAACAGAATTATTAATTAACTTTGCAAAAAATTATTTTTAGCTATATCTTATTAAACTATCATTAACTGTTTGATTTTTCAGTGTTCAAACAAACACTTTTTAGATTCTTGCCTCAATAATGAACCTGCAGTGTATTTGTATGGATTTGTACAAAAAATAAGAAAATAGAAGTATGTTGCCATACCATATCCTTATTATTTAATTCTATCACCTTTTTTTTCCTTATAGATTCCGTTGATCCCGCGGAGCTGTGTTTAAACATGCTAGCTACCTAAAGCTCTCTTTTCGTCTTACCTAGGCATTCTTTATTCAGGGAACGTGCGGACAAATAGAGCCTGCATATTCATGGCGAATATTTTTTACTCCTACCGCTTACAGGCGGCTAATTACAAAAGTCTTGACGGTCTGGACATTGGGTTCCTTGAGAGATATAATAATATAAGGTTATAATATAAGGTTCAAGACTATCTAAACGACACGAATTTGTGGTCCGTCCAGCCTGCACCGACTGATGTACTTACCTTTGATGATTTTGATTTTACGGCAGCTAGTGGTGACTGAGTTTGTTCCGGCGTTTCTTCTCAGCACTTGCCTAATTGTCTGTGTTCAGTCTCGAAGCGCTGGTAGGGCCCAAAAGATAAGGAGACATGTTTCGGCCCTTTCAGGGCTCATTTCATAAGTGTCATTTCATGACCTAAATTGAAATAAAAATTTTGAATTTGAATTTGATAAGAAATCCCTGGAGTTAAGACGACTTCTTAATATAATTGTTGGTATGTCTATGTATATGGATCAAAAATTATTGAACTATACTTTTCCGTTTAAATTGGATGGATTCATATTCAAACATAATACTTGCGCTGTAGTAAGAATTAGGTGATTAGACATTTTCAGACTCTTACAGTATGAAAATTTAATCGGTGAAGCAACGTCTTGTACACGTAAAGGACAGAAACGAATACCAATGTTGTATTTATTATGTTTCTTGTTTATGTGTATTTGTATCTTTCTTGGTTATTTGAATTTGTGCGAAACCCGAAGTGTGCTGGATCAGCTAACTTGTTCTATTTTTTTCCTTCTGCCTTCTATGAATTGGTGATTTAATTAAGTCTCTTACCGATAGAGGTAGTTACAATCAATGGCTCGGTTTGTTCCAATGCTTTGATATTCTTCAATGTTTTCTTTACACAGAATTCGCTAGAGAATAGATCTACAGCTAAATAAGAAGTTTTGATTATATCCGTGAACTCAGTTTTTTGTTGAATTAGCTGACAAAATAAAGAAAAAGTATTTATTGGTACATCACAAACATACACATACATTACAATCAAACAAAAAAATACACAAAAAAAGAACAGTAAAAGTTGAGAAAAAAATAACACTATAGCTAAATATGTATAGCAAAGCTAAGTTACCGTTGCATTGTCTTTTTAGTTTTAAATTCGTCTAGTATGTGTTTTAACGCTTTTTTGAACGATATTGTAGTTACTTATTTTATGTAAATTCTTGTTATTAAACCGGAGGTTGGTATTGATAATGTTCTTCTGTCATTTTATTTACACTGACCCTGGGACAGCCTTTATAATAGCTGGAAGTATTTTGAGCTGTTGTTGTTCAAGATTGCAAACAATAAACAATAACTTTAAGGTAAACTAGCACATTTAACATGACTTGCAAGCCGACAACACGAGAACCAAACTGTAATTCTGATTGAACAATCGTTTGAAATGTGTCGCACGCAGCGGCGGCGTCGACGCCTCCTGTCAAATGTCAAATGTCACGTGACATGTCACGCGAATAGCGTTACTCGTTGCGTGAACTCGTAGGCAGAATCAACCCCCGAATGAATAGACGGAATTCAAACTGCCCGTCTGATACTGACAAGTTTTCAACACGTTTAGGGTTAGCTAGCTTATGAGCGTCTGTGTCTTGTTGTTGGTGAACTTTTACCAATATTTGTTTTTAAATAGGGTTGGTGATGACCAATTGGAATAAAGGTATTTGATGTTGTAATGATATACCTATTATTAGAATCTGAGGTAATAAATCTTCTACGTCAAGCATCTTTTACGTCGTATTTTTATCTGCACAGCAGAGCGGAATATGAAAGTTTAAGTTTCTCTTATCTTTTTGTGAATATAAATAGTTCAAAAAACTCCAAGGTTCTTTTATCATCTGAATTATCAAGTCAAGACTCGATAAAAAAATAAGCTGTCAATCATGTGTGTGTGACGTCTTAGTCACGTGACATCACACGCATGCGCGGTGTCGGATTACACTTACGTAAACACACGTAACTTCTTGGAAGGACAACCGATTACAATTCTGTAAAGAGGGTATTGTGACTGTGTTATGCCTTTACTTGTGTTAAAACAAATTAAAATTTAATGCGGGTAGTCATTTTATAATGGGCCATAATAAAACAACTACCCGCCCATAACGACAACATTTGTTATTGTTGTCGTAAGTACTAAAATAATGACGTAATATAAATAATCTTTCAACCGAAATCGTCTACGAACCGCAAACATTCAATCCACACACAAAAACACGCATATGTAGAATGTTTTTTTTTCAAGTATCACCACTTGAAATTTCGAGAGTCAAGTATCAAGCCCCTAACAGTCCATGGTCACTATTGTTGCCAAGTGCCATACTCCTTAAAGTTGTTGTTTTCGGCTGTTTTTGGTGCCTATTGTATAGGATTCGGTCTCATATTTTCAAAAAAGTCAACATAACTAAGATCTGATCAATAATACCGCCACAGTACGAGTTTGAAACACTCCATAGGCGAACCACACGCCGGCGTGTGGTTGGGCCTATCGGTCAGAATGTGTCAAAATTTGACACCACCCGCCGGCGTGTGCCACGGTCCCCAACCGGCTTTTGAAGTTGGTGAAAAAGGCGATGGTAGGCAGTAACTAGTACCCTGCAGAGTTGATAGGAGATATATCACGCTGCTAAGCGTATACAAAATTTGATTAATATTAATTGTAGGTAGTGATAAAATGTCAACATCCACCACAAACTGAAATCCGTAACACAACCGCCCGACCGAGGCGCATACATCTCTGTCCGCGCTGACTAGGCTTACGTAACTCGAATTTTCGCATCTTATTAAAATTTCCCGGAATTTCGGCTGATTCGCGCTGCATGGAACTTAAGAAAGGATTAACGTAACTAGCGACGGGTTTCGGATTAAAACACAGTTTCGGATTTTGTGAAAATAAATGTTGTAAAGACAGCCTGTAAGGATCAACTAATACCATCTCAGCAGTGTTTGCACATTAAGTCATGGAAATTGGAATTTATTGAGCTTAAACGTCTGCCTCCTTAATGTAAAACCGGTTAAGTGCGTGTCGGACCCGCGCACTGAGGGTTCCGTGCCACCCTTAACTGAATTCAGGGTCCACTTACTTTCACTTAACGAAAACATCACAATATATTGCGACGCAAAAATAACTTTGTTTTTCATAGTGTTTGTATGAAAGACAAAGTTATATTTGCGGTTGATAAAAATGTGCAATATCTCAAAAACTACTGGTTCGATCTCCTTCGAACCAATTTCCGTTGCAAGTTTTTGTTGAGATCTACATCATATATTATTTTCAAAATTTTCACTTTCTTAGTTCAAAAGTTAGATGGGGGGGGGACGCCCATTTTACCACTTTGGAAGCGTCTAAATCTCAAACCTTACACTTTTAGAAAAAATGGTTTTAGAAACCTCAACATCATTTTAAAAGACCTATCCATAGACACCCCACACGCATTGGTTTGAGTAAAAAAAAAATTTTAGGTTTTAGTTTCATGTATGGGAGCCCCCCCTTAAATATTATTTTTTTCTTACTTTTTATATCTGAATCGGAAAGCGGTGAACAAAATACACCTACCTACCAAGTTTCAGCTATGTGATGCTTATAGTTTCAGAATAAAGTGGCTGTGACATACGGACGGACAGACAGACAGACAGACAGACAGACTTGACGAAACTATAAGGGTTCCGTTTTTTGCCATTCGGCTACGGAACCCTAAAAAGCAGACATGTCCTTCTTGACGCAGTCCTCAAGGCGAAACAATGGCCTTTCTACCACCCTTTTGACTCCATCGGTCGCAAGCTTCTCTTGTCGCGCATGTAGACTTTGGCGATATCGCATTGGCTTATTCAGACATGAAAAGTGGTGTCTTTCAAACATAGCTCCATAAGTCAGTAAATAAAAAAGAAGGCTGTGTAGACGTTATCATCATTTACAAAGTAAGTGCCAGTAATTTTTCAACAGTTGCAAATTCATCGCATAGTTATAAAGAATAAACCAAAGGACATGTAACTCGTGTATGTCTTGATGAAGATTTACCTGCTATGCTGAATCGCTTCTTTGCAGCAGCAATTAGGGCTATAATTGTAAAACAACAACCAGACACCAGCTTCAATTGGAAGGTGCTAACAAATCGAGCTTTTTCGTGGACACTCCGCATTTTCCGCGGCCAAAATAGATGTCAGTCAACTAAACGGTCCGCGTTTCACTTTGACACGTTAGGTGTTTCCCGATTGCGAGTGAGTTTTTTTTAAACTATTTTCAACATTTTCACTATTTCCACAGCCACCCGTCACTGGGTTTAATTGGCAAACAGCGTGGCACTGTCATTTTCATTCAATTACAAGCTTTGCCGCGTCACACTAGTCCAAATGTGGAATGTATTCTAGATTTTCTCTTTTCTGTCTAGCTAATCTAGGCGGTATATAATTAAGTTTACCTGCTAATTTGTGCAGCTGGAACGGGGTTGCGGTTTCAACGCGAATCTGCAAAATTTTGAAAGAGATTTGATGCTATATTTTTGCGAAAGAATTACAAATTTTAGGATGAATGTGCGCTTTGAATCGTTTGTTAAATACGGTATGGTTGATTGAGTTGAATTATTATACTTTAACATTTCCTTTCACTAAGTAATCAATTTAGTATCCTCATTAGATCTGAACTAAAATTTTAAGCATTGGTGATTGTTAAATTTACTCAGTTAATATTTATTTCACTTAGGCATCAAATTCATTTCTTAAATATGTTAATAAAGTTTCGTAATCATACGGGCTGATAGTACTTATGTATAAGACCGTGTCTATGTAACCTCGTGCTTAATAGTCCCTTTTCCCGTGATACGCGTGTAAAGCGTTTACTAACTAAAACACTTTGCCGGCAAGAAAATTTGAACACAAAATATCCCAATTCCAAAGTTATATTACGCCCAAAGCGACGTAGACGCCACTTAGCAAAATGCACTTAAGGTCTAGAGTGTTTATTTTAAAACAGTTTCAGCGAAGTTTAGCGTTTACGGTAAGCAGGGTAGTTCTGAAGCGATCAAAGATTGATTATGGTTGAGTTGCGTTTAAGCAAAGGCTCGCGATCGGCGATCAATCAAAATTATGTTAGTAATAAATCTGCGAAACTCACACTTGGGTGTGTGAGCGCGTTTATACTGGACGATTTAAGTTCATCGATTTTAGGTCGAACCTATTTTTAAAGGACTTTGGAATTTTCACAATGGAGCCTGGCTCACTTGGTTTAATTTTTTTTAAGAAATGACGGCCACGACTGAATCAGTAAATGTGTATGGTAAACTATACGGTATTTTTTAACTTTTGCAAGAAATTCCATATAAAATACAATATTTTCTTTTATTTTTCCATTTGTGGCGCCACAAAAAACGGATATTTTAGATTGTGAATTTGTGATCGCGGCATATATGTCTCGCCACAAAATGCACTTACTACAAATGTGTCCTAGGTGTTCGTGCTAGCATTGAAATGTATGGAATCTTTAAACGTGGTGCGTTACAAATTTTCGTAACATAGATGTTGCGCCGGTGTGCAGGGCGCCTTAAAGCAAATACCTGTATCAAGATAGCTTTTTTTTATCAATTTTTATTAACACGTGTTATTTATCGTGATCGGATCGTCCTGTGATCGCGTCGCACCATGTGCTGTTATCGAAAACTTTTGCCATACACTGATTGCTTCATAATAATTTATAGAGCGTAATCTGCGAACCATCGGGCGTGGTATATTACTCATCGCAAACTCGATTTATGAGCCAAATATATGCTTTTCATGTTTTAATTTGTATGAACCCGGGAAATATATGATCCGGTTTGCTGTTAATTAATGAGATTAATTGAGTTTGTTTTGTATAGAGTCGAAAGAGAAGTGTTCAAAAAGTTCGGGTTGATGCTGTTGTGAGACCCTAATGAAAATCTTTAGTCTATAGTAACGTAAATAATAGTCTTAGGCCCACTTGAGCACGATGATTTAACCCGGAATTACGCTAACCCGGCATCAAATCATCATTCTTTCTCTGTCAGCGTCATATAAACTGACAGAGACAGAATGTTGATTTAATCCTGGGTTAAATCATCATGCGCAAGTGGGCCTTATGTAGCTGAGTAGGTATGGAAAGTATAATTGTGTGAAACAAATGATGTTCGATGCGTAACATCAAGAACCAATTCCACAATCAAATGATTTAGTATCCGACTTTAGCAGCGCGACTGGGTCGTTCCCACTACACCCATTACACGCGCGACTTACGCGCCGGTGCGGCGCTGCTGCTGCGCTGTGTATAGTATTACGCACGTAAGTCGCGCTGCTAAAGTCACCTAAATGTTAAAGCGCTTTAATAAGCAGAGCATGTAGTACATTCTTCTCCTTTTCACATTTTCCACATAAGGCCCAATGTGTAGAAAAGCAAAGATACTGGGACATTATTTTCTCAACTGACAAAAGCACTAATCGAACATGAATCTGTCGTTTAGTCACCTTCGTAACATAATGAACAGGCGTGCTTACGACTGCGCCAGTTACAGCGCCGTTTAAATCGAAAACCAATTACGGAAAAACTGCACATAAATATAGGCACGCGTTGTTTCGACGTGTGCTCACGCTCACGTGGAACAGAGTTATATTGCTGGATGAGACAGTAAAGGAAATAGATTAAAAAATGAAGAAAAAAAAAACAACATACAACATTAACTACTTTTAGGGACACTAATGTTAACTTTGCTTGTAATTTAATCATGGTTGGTTTTTTCGTCGCCAATTTTGAGGAAGGTAATTACTCACAATTATAATCAGGAGTATATTATATTATTAAACTTCATAAATAAGCGTTTTATTTGCATCCATGCTTTTGACTCATTATTATCTTAAATTCAAAAGATAGGCTCTAAAAAAACTCAAAATTAGGGAAGGTAGTGTGATGGTTTTCCTCTTGCCTTCCACATCGCAATTTAAAAACCAGGGGTTACCCAGTTAATAGCGTTTCTTGATAAACCGTATCTTCAGCCTTCTGCCAATACTGATGTTGCTCCTACCCAACTCCAGACTATCTAAATATCGCTCAAGCCAAGAAAATCGCCCCGATTGACCTTGATTCGATTGTCGACTCTATCTTCGCCACGCCTTAATTTAGTTAGGTTCAAGATTGTAAAGAAAATTATTCACCCAAATACTTTAAGGCTGCGTTTCCACCAGAGATGTGCGAGGATGCGTAGCAAGGGATGTGTTTGTAAAGAACCAATAGAATCGCTTCATTTACCTCGCCTCGGTCAGCACAGCTCTGGTGGAAACGGCTCAGCGGAGCTAGGTTTTTGCGCATACAAAACAAGCGAGGGATGTGTGCGAGGGATGTGTACGAGGGATGTGTGCGAGGGATGTGTACGAGGGATGTGTACGAGGGATGTGTGCGAGGAATGTGTGCGAGGGATGTGTTGCGAAGTTTGCGCATACTGTACCAGCCAGTCCATAGACGGAGTTTGTTGGAAGTAGAAGTGCGCAAAATAGATATGGATAATTGGAAAAAGAAGATACTTTTATATTCAACAATTTGCGATGAAGAAATGGAAGCAGAAGATACGCAGTTTATTAGTTCTATAATTTTGAACAATAGAAGAACACACAGCTTTTAAGTGTTTCGAGAAATGAACAGAAATATGATTTCATACAAAAAAATATTACTTATTTTATTTTATGATATATATTTTTGTCATATAAGTTGACTTAGTGTAAACCATCAGAAAAATGTTCAAGCTTCTAGCATCAATGTCCATTTTTTATTTATTTGGAACCACTGTGAGGCGTTCACGTTACTCCGCTCCCACTACACCGCACCCCCGTCGACACATTTCACAGCTTCGCAACGCATCCTCGCACCACACATTAATACGCATTTTCACAGCTCCGCTACACATCCTCGTAGGCACATTTTCACCGCACAGCTTTGGTGGAAACACCCACACATTTTCACAGCACAGCTAGACATCCTCTTACTACACATTTCCATCGCACATCTCTGGTGGAAACGCAGCCTAAACGTCTTTCAATTGTACTTTCAACTTGTCTCATAAATATTTTTGACCCCCGATGCAAAAAGAGGGGCTTTTATATTGTTCAACGTGTTTGTCTGTGTATATGTGTATCTGTTTGTGGGATCGTAGCTCCCAAAAGGATGAACGGATTTTTGTTTAGTTTTTTTGTGACATAGATAATTTTTATCCTGAGTGTTCTTAGCCATGTTTCATGAAAATCTGTTCAGTTGTTTTTTTTTATTTATAACGGGGATTTCTTTTAATTTAAAATTAAATGTGATTGTGTTTTTATTTTCTACATCACCATATTATCCGAAGACGCAAATTAAAAAATACTTTCCCTGGTCTTCCTTTCTTACTGATATGCCATATCTAGCCCACTGTGCGGTGTCCCTAGAACGTTTAATTAACACGAGTGACAGCCGATGCGCGACACGACAACAGCCAGTGTGCGTCGCGGCTTATATGACGCTTCGTTTAAATCAACGTTTTGTATTGTGTAGAACGAATGCGGGCTAGCTTACAGTATTCTAGAAATCTTAGGTATATTTTTTTTTAAGTTGAGCAAAACATTATAAGAAACATTAAGCATTTTAAGCTGGACACTGTGGTTGTAGATGTGTGTGTATTGATGTGTTTAGTCCGTTGGTAGAAATGAAGGACACAGTATTTGTAACAAGGCGAATAGTTTATTGCGCCACAAAATAGTCACATTCAATACAACACACGAATAGAAGGAGCAACAGGCACAGAAGAAATCGGTACATGAAACACGAACGTAATTATAACAATGAATAATGAGCACGAGCAAATATTTAGAACGCAAAATAGAAAATAAGCTTAAAAAACATCGATCGGAATTTTCAACAGCTCTGAGATGGACAATGTCAAAATAAAAATTAAAAGAACTATGTACAATGAAAAAGTTTGAAGTACTGAAAAAGTATATATGTAGGAGCTCGCCACAGCACACTTACGTAACTTATCATGGCGATCTATTCTACTCTAATTCCTTAAACTAATACTAAAGGTATTTTGACTACACGCGTGGAATTTTTTCTATTCCTAACGTTCCTAACATTCATAAAAGAATCCCAAATAAGGTCAACAAATACCGTTGGTATTAGTTTTTGGTATTGGAGTAAAATAGATTATCATGTCTACCTGTGATCATGGACAATAAGGGTTTATTTTCATATTATAAACATAGAAAGGAAGGTTAAAATATAATTTAACAGTTCATAAAAGTTTCCTGCTCCAAAAAGATAATACAATTTCAAATATACCTCAATAACATTAACCTCACACAGTTATTCATTAAGCCATAACGTATAAAGATGCAAATCCATTCTCCCTGTTTTATATTCAGCAAAAGTGGCCAGAGAGGGCAGAGGGTTTAACGAGAGAATTAGAATTTTACATTGTAACGGTTATTACGCTTCTGGAAAAGGGGTGGTAAAAACCGGATAGACGCAACTTGCAATTAAGGTATCGGGGTTCCGGAGGTTTTTTTTTCTAGAGAAATTCTCTGCAGCGCGCTGTGCATTAGTTGATGCATTTTTTTTTTTTTTTTTTTAGATTTGAGTTAAAATAAAAAGCTTTATTAATAACAAACAAGAAAAAATTAAAACTAAGACATGCAACATAAAAAAATAAGACTACCCTATTCAAAAACGAAACCATTTCCTTGTGGCAAGGAGGCTATAATGCTGGCTGCGTTGCCGCGTTGGATAGCTATGCTAATCCTTTGAGCTAGGAACCAGACTATAACATAGTAAAAACGCGTTACTTACGTGGATGTTTATCATGCCACGATGTACATATAAAATTATTTTAATACGCTTTATGATGGATGCCGTACAAATGACATTTATTAATATGTTTTGTATTGTGGCTTTCCCAAAAAAATATTATTTATTGTATAAATGAAAATAATCGTATTTTTAGCATAACCTAAGTTATCTAAAATAACGTTAAATATCAATTAATATTAAAATAGGCTTTATCTGTTGAGTATATATCAAACATCCAACATACATAGCTTGTGATTTCTTAATTTGAATAAATTGATGAGTGCAAAGATATCAATAGCTGATTTCTCAACCCAACATGGGAACCCTGAAGTTAGTACATAAAGCGCTTTTGTCAGGTTACCTAGGCGCGCACTTCACGAGTTTTGACTAATTATCCGGAATGCCGTCCACTGTGCCAATCCCACTAATTATTACACTCATTCAGAACTGTGAAAATTATACATCGTTTTTGCCAAATTGTTGCTGCAAACTTTGTTAATTGCCGCTATTTTGAAAATCTGTCGCGTCCTTTAGAGCTTTTTTGTTTACGAGGAAATGACCAGAATTTAAGTTCCTTTTAATCTGGGTATTCAAATTAGTTGAGTAAAAACAGATATGAAGTAACTACACGTTGACTGTGTTTATTTTGACGATATTTCAAAAGTATTTAAAACAGGCATGCATATATTCCGTCCATCCTATTTTATCTAAAATTAAACGGCTTTTGTAAAATTCAAATGGTTAGGAATCACTAGATAGAAATATCCAATAAAGTACCAACTAACGTTACGCACGAGTAGTTATTACTACCAGCAATGTTTACTTCCAAGCTTTAAAATTCAGTAAACAAACCAGCAACCAACACGATCCCAAACTATTCGCATCTCGTTAAACCGCTGCAAAAACATACTCATTTAATAATTTCCTCCCAAAAATCCGTTGGCTGAAGCCGCAATAATTCGGAAACTAAAATTCCGACGTATCTAAAATTTGTTTCCGCCCTAGAACGTGGAGTCAAATGCTATTAAAACTTTTAATGACTTGAAGCATTCTTTCGGAGCTCTGTTCGAAGTGGTATTAATTAAAAAAGAGCTGGATCAAGCTCTCGCGGCTGCAGAACACATGTTCCCATTGTTTAACGAACGAGAAATAATGGCGATAGGGATGTTTTTTAAGTCTGACGAACCGGAGTAAGAATTTAAACCTATTTGTATCTCCAATTTGCTTATAAACTTATTCGCTGGCATTTATTCGGTGGAATAAATGCTTAACGATTCGAAATACTTTCATTAATATCACACGAATTCTGTCTAATTGTCCAGTTATTCTATCCTATAACACGTGTATGTAAAGGTTTGAAACCGATTGACACGTACGCCAGAATCAGACTCATCTGTTGCTTAGCTAGAAATCCATTGTATAACAATACCTACGCATATCTATGTAAATAGTTATAGATAAGCCAGCGTAGGTTTTACGCTATTTCTATACTGCGGTTCTACGCCTATAAACACCGTTAATTTGTTGTGGTTGTTTCCCCACTGTAAAATGATTCTATCTTAGAAGTACAATAGATTTGTGAAGTTTTTTTTATTCAAATCATAAAAAAATAGCAGTTTTACGACCGTTCTTAACGGGTTTAGGGCCGTCTTAAATACATTTATCCACCCTTAATTAAACACGAACATAAAAAAAACACAAGATTATTTTAATAAAAGTAAATTGACCAGCTGCGGGAAAACAACCACTAAAAAGACACGGTGTGTACATAATTTTGATTCTTACTATTTGTTCAATGACAAATGTTCACCAATCTTCTCATTCGTGTGTCTCACAAGCGATCAAAGTTTCTCCCGTATACGTTTCTTTCGGCAACATCCGAGTGGGCTCCATTCGTCGTATTCGTAGTCAATGCGAGCTACATTCGGGTTTACAATGGTGTACGCTAGACAGCTTACAAGATAACTATACTCGAATGTGAACTTGAAATCCAACTTTTGTCGGAACAGGTAATTGAATTGGAGGACATGATGCGGTATAGATTCATGTGGATTAAACATAGAATGACAATGTTTGGAGATAAAGTTACAAATATAATAATGATATTTATACCTTAATGCAAAGAAACAGGACTTGATTGTTGAGCATTATTTTTGAACCCCGTACTATCTTTTTTGAAAAAAGGGGAAAATGTCTGGCTACGTAAGAATACCCTGTTAGCACCCACCTATTCTAGAGACTTGTACTAACCATTTACGGGTCGGCTGTTTGCAAAGCGCTCAGAGTATGTGCACACTTCTTAGTGCACAGATTCTGTTTATCGCCCAAACTGCAGCAAATCACACAAACAAACTTTGTTTTTGATGTGTGGTCATGATTATGTTCTCTGCTTTAAATGTATCACACAATGTTCTATCGTGGTCATATAGCCGCTTTACCACATTAAAACTCAAAACAACTTGCAAATCGCGTCGTCTTTTGTTTAAAGTGACACCCGTTTTTGTGTCCTGTGAGTAAGCGATTTTCGTTGGAAAGTGGTAAGGCGCCAGAGACCTCGACCAATACTTTGGTTCACCTTTATACTTCGCACATATCCAAATTGAAATACTTATACAATTTTGCTTTTAAATGTTCCTTGAATCAAACTCTTTGTAATGCTTGAATATCACTTTTGACAAAATAACTAAAATTTCTTCGAATTTCTACGGATTACCATCTCAACCCAGGCTTTTATCAACCAAATTTAGTTGCAATCGAATAAATCTGTTTTGGTATACAACCAAATAATATGTAGCTGAACGGTCAAAGCTTTCCCAATAATTTCAATTTAATCGTCCAATAATTTCAAAAGACCTTTCCCAAAGCTACCTCAAAGCGACTGAATGATCGATCCTGTACAAAGGTCTAAAGGATTCGAGAACCTAGCCCTAATCTTTCTAATAGAGCTCCCATTCAGCTCCGCAAGCTCGCAGCTAGTATGACAGAGTTCTGGTTGTGCGCTGAATAAATAAAAACTTGGGACGGTTGTAGTAATTGGGTTCCAGCAATTCGCTCCTCTGGGCGCCTCTGAAAGGGGCGCACAAAGCGGAGATAGTGAGTGGCATCTGAGAAAGTATCGGCGGTGGGGCCATAGATATAGCGGATGTGCTAAATGCAAAGAAGTAGCGAAATAAACCTAGAGACGTTGTTGTACTCGAGCGCTTCTTTTTTTCAAGAAAACATGTTTGTTTTGAATGTCAATCTTTACAAGACAGCGTACCCTCAACCTGCGCTTGTGAAAGGAGATAGGGATAAGAGATAGTCACAAAAATATCATCATTATGATACAGATTTGATTGTTGCAGTAAAATATAATGAAATAATTATTGGACACCAACCCATCTTGCTCTCACCAATCAATATTGGAAATGCTCTGACTCGAAAGCATGGAGCTAATGCACTTGTGTTATGAAAATCAAAATCAACAGTGGCGCAGTATCATGATGATAGTCTGTCTGCTTTATCGTCTCTGGTGAGTTCGACGGCATCTTGGACTTTCTTCTCAATTTAAGTATACTAGGCTTTAATTTAACAATATTTGAGGACAATGAATAGCTTGAATGAAGTATACAAAATACAGAACAGGTAGCGTAGACGCTCGCTCCTTCCATGGCCACACGAAGTGGACAAAGAAAATGCGACAGATTGGACGCGAAGTAGATTTTGTTTATTGTTTGCGACGTAAAAAAATGAGGACTTACGGCTCCTTTAATCATCTTAATGTAGGCGTTTCTGTTATTTCTTTTTATTTATACCGTCCTGCTTTTATTTTGCTTTGAAATGTTCAAGCGAGTTTCATAAAAATTGTCTGAAATGTACCGATTTGACGCTTTGCTTTGTTTTTCAGAATGAAATTGCTTACAAACGATGGTGCAATGTAGGCAGGTGAATAATTTATATTGAATTTAACCAGGTTATTCGTTTCACAGTTATCTAGCTATACGATAAAAGTTTTTTTTGTCACACACAGCTGTCAGAGATTTTTTATATGAAACTAGCGGTCCCAGCGAACTTCGTTTCATTCGAGTTTTCATTGTTTTTGAGATGTATTCTGCTATTCGGGACGAAAACAAATCCAACAAATCAAGAACCATGGCAATCGGTCCAGCCGTTCTCGAGTTTTAAGTGTTGTAACAAACACGACTTTCCTTTATATTTATAGATATTGCTATAACTAAAATACCTCATAGTTATTTCAAATCTCTTTGAAAAATGTCAACCATATGCAAAGGGTCATTTGTTTTGTAAAAAATACCATAAATGACGTATAACACGACAAAAAAGGCCAATTTACACACAAAGGAATCATTTGGTGGCCCCAATATTTTCCCTTCGAGGGTTTTTAGGGCAAGCCCACAGAAATATAACGGGTGAACAAAGAGTTTTTGGCTCCGTTTAAGTTTAATAGAACGTTAGACTATACGTATATGCTCGCTATGTGGGCCTGTGCTAGCCTGTCAGCGAGTTTCTGAGCTACGTTGGGTCATACGGCGTTTTAGGATAGTTGATTTTACGGTTCTTATAACTAAAACGATTGAATGTTATACATGTCTAAGCTGGATGGCCAAATTTGGATGCACGATTGTAAATTGGTTTATACAGCATATTTAGTAGTGGTTTGAAGTAACAATTGCTAAAGTTATTAACGAACCTGTTTGTCAGCAACAATGTAAAAAAAAATATGTGTTAACTGTCGCATATTATTTATTCATAAATTACTTACTGAGGCTACAAATTCACAGGTAATCAATCGCATCTATTACTCTCTGTAGTCGGTAACAGTTTTACGCCCTCGTCCATTTACAGAGTTAAGTAAAATTCACTACCCAAACCAATGTTTACTAAACGTCTTTAATGGTAGGCTTGCTACATCGTCTACTCTGTCTATATCTCCGTCACAGATATTATAATCTCCGTTGAGTTTATCTCGATTCCTCTACCATCACAACATCTGTTGTTAACACACACACACTCACACACGCGTGCGCGCACGCACACAAAAAACCCTGCGACATGATTGACTGGCTGGCATTGCCACCTTTAGTTGGGCCAGTGTAACTTTTATTTTTATCTTTTCTCTTACCTTTTACTGGTTCAATGTAGTTTTTTTTGGTTTGTTTGTAATTTATGTTTATGTGTGATTTCTCTACAATTGATATTTTTTATTTATTTCTTTCTTAAAGTGCTGTTTTTTTTGCTAATTATTATTAGTAGAGATGGGCCGAGTACTCGGTTAATACTCGGTACTCGGCGTACTCGGCAGGTTTTTTGATACTCGTACTCGGCCGAGTAACTCGGTTTCAATGCCGAGTATACTCTGTTTAAGTAAAGCAATATATTTAGGTAGAAATTTTATAAACGACGGGAAATCTATAACAACCTCAATTATGATAATGAATAAGTAGAGACAAAATGAGGAAAAAGTTAATAAAAATAATAATATGTGAAATATAAAGTTAGATTGTGTAGTGGTGATTCAAAGCTCTCTGCACGTTCTAGTAACAGACAATTCAATTTTTCTTCGTAGACTTTACCAGCCTCCGAAAATAATCAGCTGTGAATGGTGCTTGCAGGTGCTCATATAGAAACACTCTTGTTAAGCGTGTTAGTTCTAAATACCTTGTAAGGAGCCCTGCCCACCACTCGAACGGACACTGGTCTTTTGCTAGCAAGGTCTCTTTGAAATAGCGACCTTATTTAAATTTAGTAAATAAAATGTAAATTCGTCATTGGCTGTAAGTCTTACATGTCTATATTTATCATCATGCTGTGGATTTTGTAATACAAAAAAAAGTAATGGGGCTTTTAGGATCAATGCGCTCTAGTGGCTTGATGAAAGCTTATTCTGCGCGAACCTGGTTTGTACTTGTTTACACACCTAAAACAGGAGTTTGATTGAACCGATTTACTCGGCCGAGTACTCGGGTGGAAAAAAATGAACCGAGTAATACTCGGTACTCGGTACTCGGTACTCGGCAAAAGTGCTACTCGGCGCATCTCTAATTATTAGTATTTTTAATTGTAACTATTTTATTGTTTTTTTTTGCACTACTGTAACTCTGTAGTTTTCTTGCCAATGATGTGTATACCTATAATTGGCATATGTAGGAGAATAATACTTTAATTATTTGTAACTAAATGATGTCTATGTATGCTGTTGGTGTACCATATTGAATAAAAATAAAATAAGTCAAAGCTTGTGTATTTGTTACAATTTCAATCACACGTTTGTCATACCCGCCACCCGTGTGTAACCGCAACAACACTCGTACGCCCGCCGGCTCCGCGAGCACAGTTTAATAATGTGGACAGTGGAGTCTCATAAGCCGCCGACGTCTACGGATGCCATTCCTCCACTTGATCACAGGTTCGGTGCCTGCCGCAGGCTAGATTGTTTCCTTTACCGTACCCGGGGTATTGAGGTATCCTAGGTACAACGTTGATTGGATGCGTGTCGGGTTATAAATTGGGTACAAAGATACATGACTGAAAATTAATACTATGAATCTTTCTCAAGGTATCTTTAATGTATCTCATCATCATCATCATTTCCAGCCCTTATTCCCAGTTCATCTGGGGTCGGGTCTCCTAGTACATCTGCGCCAGAGAGCTCTGTTATGGGTTGTCTGTTGTCTGTTGTTGGTAGGTATCTTTAATGTATCTATTTGAAATTATAAAGGCATTAGGAAGACACTCTCAACTAATAGTATGTTACAATCGCGTAAACAAAAGATGACAAAAAAATGTAAATGTATGGTACATAGGTTCAATAATGCGAATCACTTTAATTCTATCATTTCATTTATAGCCCAGTTAATCGAACCATGTGTTTACTGGAACTGCTATGTAAAAATTTTGGCCTTTGGTGGAACTACTACGTAACTTGATCGCGATTACAATTAGCCGATATAATCCGTCATAATTATTGTCAGATACTCGTAACACAAAGAAGAACATTCCTTTGAAATATGGAATTTTCTTCCTTTTGTTCCTTGGAACCAGACCATTTGATGTGTTGTCTGGCGCATGTTTATTTATTTTTGAAAATTATTGCCTTTAGTAGGTACGTACTACGAAATCCGATCGAGATATAGTTGTTGCAAGTAGCACTTTCCAACATTTTACAACGCTGACAAAATACTGCTCGGAAACTCTTGACGCCCAAAGAGCGCACTCCGGCTGTATGGTAAATACGGACTACATACGGATTGCAATCACATTGATATCGCTCACAAGTTATGTAATCACTCTACGGATTTGGTCCAGGCGCAAAGTTACTGAAAACGGATTACGGGGCCTACGGGCCGATCGCAAACTCTGGACTTTACTGAGCCGAACGGATTGTAAAGCCTTTTTGCGAAGCCTCTGAAAGGGTTCAAATTTACTGTCGACAGGCTTTTGAGTCACACACAGGAATGCGAATGAAGTTCATAATTGGAAGTATGCGATGCTATTTCGTCCAGAAACGTAACTATGAATATTCTAAACGTCTCGTATACCACACTACAAAACCGGGTTACTCACTCTTTATTTGTAAAATTTACAGTATTTGATTTAGTGCTCTTCATGATGTGGTGAATCAGATTTGCATTGACGATAAAAAAAATGGCACTTTGAAATATCAATCGCCAGAATCGTGATCACGATTTGATCGATTTAGTTTTACTTTTAACCTATCAAGATTTACCCACATACCCCATACCCACATTTTGATAGCAATTGATGAAACTGTTGTATGTTTACCTTTTTTTGCTGGGAATGCAATTTTAACTGCTCTGGGTATTCGCTACGTGTATTATTTAATTATTAGTAACTATTCATTTATATTGTAAGTAAGTGAATCATGTTTTTTGTTTCGAGAAATAATCTTTTGCTACGTAGCAGTACCTACCGATTTTATTCAATGAGTCTGTGCTATTATCCACTCTTTAATTAAACAACACACAATACCCTCCTATTAAAAAAAATGTCAAGCTTTAGCCGAACACATAAATAAAAAAAAACAAATCCAATAATGCCAGTGTATTTATGAATCGTTATTATGTTTGAGGTCAAAGCTTATACCGACTTTGCGAATGCAGTGCGTTTGAATATTTGAAATCGCTGCTGACCACAGCGATTAATATTCGTATGGCCTGCGTATCGGTTACAAAAACAACCACCATAGTGTAATCATCACAGACAGTTAAATTAAACACTATTCATGATTTTATTTTAATTTAGCCAAGTGTTTTTGCCTTTTCCTTCTTCCTTTATTGCACTGTGAGTTGTACAATTGGCGGACTTAATGCTCTAGGGCCATTATTTACCAGTCAATCGCTTCGGAATGCAGAAAATTCAAAATAATGGAAAAGTAACATCTTTAAAACTACCATAGGCTAGGAATAAAACTAAAATCCGCTGCAAGGATTAGTGTAAATTTTAATTATTCGAACTCATCCCCTATTATAGATTAAGTATTTTTGATCGGTTAAGAAATACTGTAAGATCATTCTAGGAAGTTGGAATGATCTTACAGTATTTCTTTCTAATTAAAAGGTCTCATTATACTTAAATGTTACTTGTTAGTATTTGATGCGAAGCAAGATTACTGCTTATGTCTATACTGTGGTCGGTCTGCATATTGGTCTCCAAACAACAATATTATCCGTACAAATAAACGATGCATTATTAATTTCTTTTAATGTTTTTGATACTATAACGATAAAAGGGTAGGCCACATTGAGTGTGAATTATATCAAAGCCAATTTATTGTGGATTTATAGTTTTATGCGTGACACGTGATAATGGATTTGACAGTAGATATAACAAAAATGCTCTATGAATTTGAAAAATACGTTTATGGATATTTGTTTTATAAACTATCTCTTTGTAATCATTATTTTTTACATTGCAGGTCAGAAACGCGTCCTAAATGACTGAAACTCTGCAAAGGTAAGACGTCTATAATTTTTTTATTGGCTAATAATCTGAATTTATAATATTATATTTAAATACTGATACTGATTTAATAGAAATTTATATAATTAAATAAGTGTCTTGATTGAGTTAATATGTAACTTTACGAGAAACAACTGCTTAGTCAAACTTACCGATGTGTATGTTATTTTTCTTCCACGCATAGTATACACCAATACTTTCATGGTCATCAACCCCACTTTCAAAATGGTAATTACGGCCCAAGGTCACACAAATGGAACATTCCCCGTTTTTCACGACTATTACGCTTTCTCGGTCCGTTTTTCAGCTAATGGCCCGTGCGAAAGCGCCGTATATGACCCGTGGTTATACGTTAGAGATCAGTCGGCCGAGTACAATAACTTGGCGATTTTTATAGGTATTCGATATCATAAACACCGATCAACTTTATGGACCAAGGGTGAATTGAAAGTAGATTCGTCCGTCGTAATTGAAATGGAGCTACTACTAGCTAGTTTAGGGCAGCAAAAAGTCTAGTTACAGGTCTCATATTTAGTTAAGTCAAATATTTATCGAAAAAGTTTCCATTTTACGTCGAGTTAATTTTCTAGTATTTATTTTGTTTTATTAGTACTGATCTGTAATTAAACACTCGGGGATCGATAGGGCACCGGCGGTTGCGTAAACAAAAGAATGACAAAGGAATGCATCCGTGTTTAAATATAATAAAGGCATTTTGTTTTCTTTTTACGGAGAATGCGTATTATCAAAATATGATAAAATTCAGAACGTTAACTTGTAAGTAAGTACGTACTTAATGAACACCGTACCGCGTCAAAGTTGCAAACCGAGAGGTAAACCGAAAAGTTGTTATTTTTGTGTGCAAACATCAACTGAACCTTAGAAGCTGAAAGTTAACGCGGCCGCAGGTTTGTACTTTTTTTAGGGCGCTCTCATTAGGCAAACTTCGCCTTTCGTTACTTAGGAGTTTTGGAAAAATATTTACACGGCACACACATTCGGTAAAGAGCAAAGTTTACCTGTAATGTGCGGTGATGAGCTACGTCTTATTTAAATAAAAAGTATTTAATTTTTTTTTTTCTTACTTCCGATGGTTTTATAACGTACTCGGTATTCACTTGCTTTTCATTCCATGGTACTGTAATCGAAAATTCTGTTCTTAATGAATAAAAAGCACAAAACCTTTCTTCTATACACTTTTTCAAGTTAATTGAAAAACAATGACCAGCGAGTCATAAACGTCTGAGCATAATTTAAGATTTTTCAAATAGCTTTTTTACGATAGGAAGTGTCAAATAAATTGCAGTATTTCCGATCATAATTTTACAATAACTTGACCGTAGTATGAAATTACGCGACCGTTTTATAGGTGTTCTGCAAAGCCGTACGTTTTATGTCAAGAATCAAGGCAAAAGCCGCATTTTTATTATGGAATCAACACCTTATAAAAATATAATTGCTTGCATAAGCGCTTTTTTGCGAGCGCCAAAGAAATTATTGGTCTGTAATTTTTTTGTTATGATGGTGAAGTTAATGATGTTTTGGTAGTAAATTTTTATACGGAGGTCTCGTAATTATTACTTGACTTTAAGGTGCGTTTTATGATAGGCTTTTGGTAAAATTAAGTCGTTTTTTAAATGTATTTTTTCAAGCGAGAACCCATTTTGATTATGATCATTATTTTGGATAATGATCATGTCAATCATGCAAATGTAAGAAAAGCTTTCACTACTCGTAATTGTTGTTGGAAATATGTCAAAAATAGAGTCTTGACCTAATAAAATGCTCAGTCTTATGTTTCTGAAGCGTCTGTGCCCTCTAATAAGTAGACATAGCAGCCAACTGCTGGTCTGACAGAAACAAAGCTAATAGGTGGTATTCAACCCTAATGCGTTTGTGTCAAATCTCAGTCGTCAGGTATGAATCAGGCGGCAGTTGACTAAGCGGGGCGATTTGTAATCTCTATCACTTTGTACCTAACACTGACTATACTATAACGCAAGTCACTCTGAATGTATGAAAATTATACCTGCCTTGTACGCCTTTACGAGAGCGATGTAATGATTGAAAATCTTCGTTTATCCAAACTGTATTAGAATTTAATTAGGTCAATTTGATTGATTCATTTGGTGATAGAAATAAAAGAATTTGAAACATCGGGAGGTTACTGCATCCAAAAACAAAACATGAAATAAGAGCCTATAATATAGCTTGCTAATCTTTTGTTTAGAGCGACGCCCGTTTTGTGCAATATGTGCAAGCGACTTTTGTTTGAAAGTGGTTAGGTGCCAAAGAGCTTGACCGTACCGCGTCATTTATTTAGGTGTCTTAGGCAAACAGATTTCACGTCTCGTCGGTTAGAATACTCTAAAATCAAATCCAGAACCACTTTGTATAGGTACCTAATAAGTTGACGCTTAACAACTCAATTCATACCCACGAAAACCGTGAACTACAAACGTTTTTTCCAACGTTGGCCAGTGTCCACCAACTCGGCAAATAAAGAAGGGGGTGGGGGGGACAATTAGGACCGCAATTAGGGGACAGTGTGTTGGAGATTACAACCGCTGCCTCCGCAGAACGCATCGCGGCAACAAAGCTTGCCAACTAACTATTAAGACGCTGAGAACTCGCCCGAAACGGTTTATGGCTTCACAAATTGCACTTGTATTTTTGTTTTAAAATTGCCCAACGTAATCTCGGATTTGTTGCGAGAAATTCGGCGGGATTCTAGTTTAGCGGGCGTTAGGCCGGTAACACACCGCTGCTGTTTGGCCCTATTGGTTTGGACAGTTAAAGATACATTAACCACTGAGAGGAATCATTATTATTGTATCGAGATTCTTTGCTAGAGTGCTCGCTAGTATTTCTGAGACGAATCGTTTAATATGTGTTTTCACTTTTTCTAGTCTCGTATTTTTATCTGTGTACGTGTAATACTATGTAGTTAAATAAACAGGGTGAAATTTTTATCAGAACCGAAATTTTGTACAAACACTCCACTGATGAATATGAACAACATTTACTATGGAGGCAATAGTGAAATCGAGAAAAAAAATCAACTGTTCTATACAAAAGTTCAATTGACGAGTGGTCAAAATAATGTGTGGAACAGCAGATTTTTTCCCCATATTAAAAGTTGACCATTTTCATCAGTAGAATCTTTACACAAAATATTGGTACTGATTGAGCCTGTATATGATGAAATTGAACGTTCCATTTACTACAATACAACAATTCAAAACCTCTAATAGGCACTATAATTTTATGGTTTAGAATTTTATTTCATCTTTACGAATTCACTATAATTTTAGCTTGCAAATACAAAATTATATAGACAGAAACTTCTGACACACACACTGAGCTTTTTGCTCTTTGTTATAGTTACTGCAATATTATATCACCAATACCAAATAATACTAAACAAAGTAAATAAAAAATAAAACCGTAGTGTATACCCAGCCTTAGTCGGCGTTTTGTCCGCGGCCCGCAGCGCGCGAGTGATTTTAATATGCAAAAGTAGATCCACGCAGCAACTGCAATATTTCCTTCAATAATGCTTCCGCCATCCTCCTCCAAATATGATAACAGGATGTGTGTACCAAACTTGCAGAGAATACACAGCTCTCTATAGGATTAACCGATTAATATAAAGAGTGGTATTTTGTACGGCTTTTGACAGAATCTTGACGTTTGCTGTAGTATACAAGTAATACCCGAGCCTTGGCTATGTGGCAAAAGAGCATAAGTCCAGGATGTTCCATAAGAGTATAATTACCTGATAATCTGGCAAATAAAAATTTGCCAGACAAATTAATCAGTAATCAGATAACCTTTATTAATCTTCGCATCTGGAAAAATTAAGTTAAATATTCATAAGATTTTCAAGTTTTATTTACTTTTCGATGCCAAAAAGTGGTTTTACGTGTTTTTACATTTTTGTGAAATCCGCATCAAAACACCTACGCGGTGAGTGACTACCCACATAACTCACTAGGCTCGCTATCATCGTGGTGACAAATATTGTAGAGTAACTATAAAAATATTATTCCACCTGGATAGGTAGGGTAAACAAATATCACAGAAATCATCCCATGACCATGAGGAATCAAAGAATAGACCATTTATAAATACTAGTAATAAATTGACAAAAAAATACAGACGACATACTAATTATTTTACAAAATATGTGAAAATCGATCACAGTAAAACATTTTTTTAACATTCATTTAATTCATTGAAATTCATTTGAAACTGTAATCCTTGAGCACTCATTAATAATGTTATGCCATTTTCATAAAAAAACATAATCTATAATCATTTATTTATTTCAGGAAAATACACCCATAAAGTTACTTAACACTTTACTAAAATTACAATTAGATTAAATTAAATTAAAAACAAAGGAATGTCACTTTTTGATATTAATTAAATTTAAATTTAAATACAAATGTCACTATGATAAATTGGCAAAATTAAGTAAATAACATTGAAATTATAATTTAGAATAGTAAAATACCAGTCAGTACATCCTTTTTGGCATCGGGACAGTGCCATGCCTCTCACAACAATGCCGAATGTAGCACGAATCCGGTCTTGCAGCTATCATCGCCAGGACGGTGTTGGAGCTGGCCCGGACTCTGCGCACCAAAGATGCAGCTCTTTTGCGCATAGTCGAGTGAAAACAGTCAACGCGTGCTTCCGCAAACATACTCGAGGCACTGCAGAATCGGGGCAGCCCCATCACCGCCCTGAACGCATTATTGAATTGGACGCGATAATGAGATGATAATAACTCTATTAAGAAGGATGCGTACGTGTTACTTAATAATTAAATTAATAATTGTTGCACAAAGAACGGAATTAAAATGATATTCGAATGCGTTGATTATTCCGGCTTTACCCGCGTCGGCAGCGACGCATGCTTGCATGCATGCGAACGGGTCTGGGCTGCATGTGTGCATGCCTGCATACATGTGGGCCGCATGCCTGCAGCCACTTGCAATTTAATCAGCGAGCGCCGGAAATTCGACGGCCCCGTTCACTCTCTCTACAATTTCCCCGAATTTTTGTTGTTTTTCGGATGTGACTTGATTTTCTGACGTGATGGGTTTTGCATCTTCCGTTTGTACGCGTTTAGTTAAAATATTATCTGCAGATAAAATTTTAGATTATTTGCCATAGCTAAACAATAAATACAACTGTGAAAATATTATTCTGTGTACGTTGGTTTACTTACATTTAGATGTACTCGCGTATGAGATACAGGAAATAATTGTGAATACAGATGAAAAATATTTAAACGTGAACTTACTTTTATTTGATAAATTATTATATGTATAGATATGTTGCAGTACCTCCCTTCCAGGAAACGTTATTGCATAAATAAAATATTTTGTTGACCATTCTTTGCCATCAATTAAAAGCGTCCGTGACGTACTATACACGATAGATTTTATTCCCAACCACTCGGGACTTTGTGGGACAACGTTTGTTTTTGTTTGACAACTTGCCAATTGATATTGACAACTAACGGTCTCTGTTTACTTTAGCGATTTGTTAGCTCGCCGGTTTTGTTAGAAAAAATGGTGTTCCAAAGATTTATAGATGACGAGAATAGTGTTGTTTGGGTACAATTTCATCTGCAGCGTTGTTTTGGCGTATCGTTCAATCTTGTCACAGCTTTGTAACGACGTATTTTTATTAAGACAATAAATTCGCCTTGAAAGTACAGTAGAAATAATGTTTTTTTATGCATTAAAAGTTCAAAGTTCTAAATTATTTTATTAAAAAAAGAAACGCCAAAAATATATTACAGTTTGGTACCTATTCATGTAACTTTAATGTTTATTTACGTGGCTTTACTTTTTCAAATAAAGACTTAAGCACTCAAATACGTCTATACTATATTATTTGTTAAGGTTCTACACATACAAAGAGAAAAACGCACCGTCCTCATATCTCCAAAATCCTTTGAAAAGCCGGCAATAACAAAAGCCTGATTCGTTTCAGCGCGCCCGGCGTCAACTGCCGAAACACCGATAACCGAAGACCGAATATACGCCGATAACCAAAGAAACTATCTGAGGAACAAAAGTCATAAATTTTTGCCAGCAGCCGAGCGCAATAGTTTGTGTAGATGGTGTCAATTGTTTTGTTTGGGAAGTTATGATTGAGTCGATAGAGATTGCAGTTTTACTCGTATGTGGTAAAATGAACGAGAATTATGTTTTGTTCCTATTTTTGGCATTGAGTTAAGTCCATCTTATGTACTTTTGGTTGTGCAATGAAGCAAATAATTAGATTATGTGGTTCTGCGGTTTATTGTTAGTGCGCCTGTATTACTTACCTAAATTTATTTATGACACTATGCTAACGAGTGGGAATTAAAGAATTAATTCAAATACGATACAAGAATAGCCTTAACGAATTGCACAGACATACTCGTATTTATTCTCATGTTATTTTTTCAATTTAATGTTCGATTCTTATACGACCCAACTCCATAATATATTTGGAGGCGAACAGTTTACGGTTTAGTTCATTTACTATCGATGCTAGAATCAATCCCCACCCGTTTCTCCGATTATAGCGCTGCACGTGCAACTTGCCTGTTGTTCCTGCATTATGACACCTAATATTTCTGAACTCCAACTATAGTGTCTGGTCGGATGTTTTAAAGATATTGCCACAGTTAAGAAGCAATTAAAAGTAACCATTAATTTGTGGTTGCGTTTTATTGCCCACGACAGAAACAAAAGCTTTGTGAATTAAAGGGAAAAAGTCATTAACACGTTCCGGGCGTTTTCACGCCTGAAGGCGTTCACTGTCCCGGAACGTGTTAATAGTCAATGAGGAGCAAAAAGGTAATTTTCGGCTAGGTGCAATTTCATAGCGTAAAGATGGAATATTTGGCGCAACTGATGTTAGGAAGGCAAAGGGAAGCGCTTCCTACCGACCGGGTGTTATGGCCGGGGACCAAGGTCCAATGTTCACCGTCTTGGTTTATTCATATGTAGTTAGGTCGGATCTAAATCTTTAATATCGCGGTTCAGTCTCCATACATCGACTAACAGCGCCATCTAGTCGTGTCGAGCCGAGTCAGCGTGTTACGACGATATGAAGTGACATCGGTAGATCATAGATGTCGCTACATCACTCCCCTCCGAAGAACCGGAGGTTGATTGAGCCAGGGAGGTTAAGCTCAGCAGCCTGTCCGTAGTGAGCTTGCAAGTGCCAGTGTTCGACGATGAGCCGGGATGTGCATGCGCGATGTCCACGGTGAGTCGGGATGGGCATGCTGTCCTCGGTGCGTCGAGATGCGCGATGTCCACGGTGAGTCGGGATGAGATGCGCGACGTCCTCACGATAAGTCGGGATGAGCATGCGTGATGTCCACGGTGAGTCGGGATGTACATGCGGAATGTCCACGATGCGTGAGGATGTAGCTCGAAGTCCACGGTGAGTCGGGATGGTGAGCTGGGTTAGGCTGCCGAGAACCAGGAAGAACCGGTGCGGTCTGCGGTGGTGTCCTTGAGGCTGGAACTGGCTTGGAGGAGACTGCTGGCTGGGTGCGGCTGGCTCGTTGGTGAGGAGGAGGAGGCGACGCTGACGACGACGGTGCGGCTCCAGGGGTATGGATGATATCACGTCGGGGTCACCATCTTGGCGCAACTGATGTTAGGAAGGCAAAGGGAAGCGCTTCCTACCGACCGGGTGTTATGGCCGGGGACCAAGGTCCGATGTTCACCGTCTTGGTTTATTCATATGTAGTTAGGTCGGATCTAAATCTTTAATATCGCGGTTCAGTCTCCATACATCGACTAACAGCGCCATCTAGTCGTGTCGAGCCGAGTCAGCGTGTTACGACGATATGAAGTGACATCGGTAGATCATAGATGTCGCTCCAGAATATTTTATTGTAAGATGTAATACTTTCATAGTAGTATGATTTTTGATGAATCAATGTATACATATTTATTTGTAGTGTTTTGTCACTCTACTCTACATACTAGTGGTTTAGGCTTGCACCCGGATTCAAGGCGCAGGTTCAATTCCTTGCCTGAAACAGTTAGTAATAATAGTAATAAGTTTATCTTTAACAAAATATTACATTATTCAAAATGATCGAGGTCATCTTTGCCTGTGATAGGTGACTTCGCTTTTCCATAGCTACAGTTACACTATATGGTTTTATTCTATTTGGTTAGATTTAGATTTATTTATTTGCATACAAACACGGTATAAAGGTGTTACAGAGGTTAAAGTGAGCACATACATGTCTTGCCAAATTATTAGCATGCAAATATTAATACAAAGTCAAGTCAAGCAATCAAATTATCATTCCTAGCAATATGTCCAGCCGCATGAAAATTTACAACATGAAAAAAATATATATATAACATGTCATGGCACTGTTAAATAATGACTTGAATGAATCTCAGATACACATAGCAATTACAGATTAGAATCTACGGTTCAATAGATCTTTTATGTCATAAATATTATTGTCTACTAGCCATTTATACAACTTTGCCTTAAAAGCGCCAATGGTCAGATTTCTTATATCATACGGAACTTTATTGTATACCTGGACACACATAAAAGTACAGTTCCTTTTAAATTTTTCTGATTTTGGAATGATGTTTAAGATTAGTTTTTCTGGATATCTTTGAAGTCTTGCATTTCTTTCTTTGGCTTTTAAGAACAGTTCGTTATTTTTTTTACAAAACAACAAATTTCGTAGATGTATAGAGCAGGTAGTGGTAGTAAGCCAAGCTGTGCAAAGGCCTGTCTACAAGAATTGCCGGGTAGAATCCCACACATAGCCCTGATGCATTTCTTTTGAGCCACAAATAATCTATTACTGTCCGTACTGTTCCCCCATATTATTATACCATAACGCAGTAGAGATACTATATATGCATGGTATGTCGTGAGGACCGCCTGCCTATTAGTCACTTTTTTAATTTTGTTTAGCGCATAAACGAAACTATTAATCCTTTTGCATACGTTTTCTATGTGTAACTGCCAACTCAAGTCTTGGTCTATAATCACACCCAGAAATTTTGTATGTGTAATTTCTTTTATTCTGTCAATATTTAGCTTAAAATTACAATTTGTATGTATTGATTGATTAAATTGTATGAAATTGGATTTGTTAAAGTTAAGTTTTAAGTAATTTGCATCTAGCCATTTTATAACGTTGTCAATAGTTATGTCAATTTCGATCTTATGATTTTTAATAGGTTCGTTGGTTTTTACAAGTGTAGTTAAAATACAACAGGATGTTTCACAATATACTTATAAGTTATTATAAACATTATCTGTCCAACAGTTTATTCAAAATGACGTTCTGTATTTGAACTATTCGTTAGTTGGTGCTTATTTGTGGTGGTGAAACAGGCCTTAAATTTCATTAATCTTCTTTAAAATCCTAGGTACCCTCATATTTTCCTTTTTCATGCTAGGAGTCCAGTGATTTAAAAAAAATGATAGTTCTCGCGCCGTAAAAGCTGAGACCGTAAACTTCATAATCATGAGCTCCGGCTATAAAAGCGGGCGATTCTCACATTTACGTCGTAGTGAGACTCGTCATGTCTCGCGGGCGCGCCTGTAAAATTAACAATTCTTATCACTGTCGTCGCTCGTAAAGCACAGCACGCACAGACGAATGTTTCGAGCTACTATGTTGGTTTATGCGCAGCCTACGAGGCCAGAAAGTGTCATTTACGTCGGAGTACTGGAGAAAACTTAATAGAAAGTCAACGCAAAAAATCTAGGAAAATCTGAAAACGGCGAGATATTTTCTTGAAATTTAGAGACATTACCTAGTGAGCTACCTTTGAAATGAGTAAAGGTATGAATTATTATTATGTTAGTTCTCGCAAATAATTTGGACTCAATATTCAGCACATAGTTATTATTACACAAATGCAGGTATTGAACACTTATTCTTTGTTTTCCACACGTTTTCCTCGCAATTAGACTTATACTGCAACGTGGACAAAAAACCTTGTCGAGAATTAAAACAGTGCACTGCGCAATATTAACTTTATATAAAACTAGCCATGCTTTTCAACTCAATAATAGCAAATAGAATAGAACGAATGATTAATCCACGTTAACATCTTTACACATCGGCGGGCTAAAAGCCTCGTGATCATTAATCAAACAACGGGCCAACATAAAATCTTACTGCCTAGAAAAAATGTAAAGGTTTGGTCAGACTTCAAGCAAGGTTAGGTATATTCCGTTCCTATAGTAATGTATAAGTTTAAAAAAAAAGATGTAGATTTTTTACCAACACACGTTGCATCTTGCAACTAACTGATGTTTGTTGCTTGCAACCTTAATCGAAAAATATCATTCGAATTTGAAATGAAAACGTCTCGTTTTCTCGATACAAGTAGGCATATCCTAATAGCTGTTTTATCCTGAAATTTTATGATGGTCTTCACATCATAATTTCCTCAACATTATTAGGAACTGGATACTGAATTAAAAAAAAATGGATTATATAAGAAGCATTTATTCATTACACCACCAGAAGTCACACCACGTCTGTTTGACCAAGCCTTAAGGCATTCGAGAAGTGAATAAAAAGACGAACCTTCGAGGCTTGCGGGACATAAAAACTGCATTTTTACGGCGGCCTCGTAAAACGCGCCAGGGAATGCGACGGCCGATGATTTCTGGATGCATCCGCCCTATTGCTGTTTAGGCACGTGTGGGGCCAGCCTTAAATATTCAACTGGGGTTAGGAACTTTTTAGGTTAAGTGTACTCAGGTTTCGTTGTTTTATTTATTAGTTTTGGAGACTTTAGCCATGCACTGCTATCAAAACTAGCTTTTTCGTCAATCTGTGGTATGATAGGTACTATGCTCATTACTCAACTACCACCATCATATTCATCAACATATCAGCACATATTAATTAATAAAATTAATAATTAATTAATATTAGACACCAATCACATACATTGCTCTGATCCCAAAGTAAGTAGCTAATGCACTTGTGTTATGGAAATCAGTCACAACGGTGGTACCACAACACCCAGACCCGGGACAATATAGAACATTTTGATTTCTACATTGACCCGACCGGGAATCGAACCCGGGACCTCGGAGCGGCGACGCCTTGAAACCCAGCGTGCTTAGCCACTACACCACGGAGGTCGTATTTTTTTCTTCCAATAAAGCACAATCGTAAATATTCCGCTGGAAACGAAATTTAACTGTAAGTTGAGATAACTATCGATCTAACTGGGCCTAAGATTGATTTACAACTTTCAGAAGAATGCATTACGTTACGGTCGAGTTTGTTTCTAACGAACAGCAAAAACAAAACATAACATAACATAACATGTAGAATTAAGACCATATATGTATCCTTTTTCATAAGCAAATAAATGCATTTCATTTCATTTCATTTCATTTCATTTCATTTCAAACACTATACCTCTCAAGTGGCCGAACCAATAGCACTCGACGCACACATTGAGCCTCAAGCCGGGAGCTCCTCTGAGCAGCTCTTAATCTGTTGAGTGCACAGGATTGCGGTCGGTGCACTACCGCGACGGAGCAATGACGTGATTAATTACTGCATCATCTTGTATACTGCTGCTACAGATACCCCAGATGAGATGTTATAGCCTAGAATATGAAAACCCAGAACGTATAAATTGATAAGAATTATTTTAAAAACCGGTTAAGTGCCTGTCGGACCCGCGCACTGAGGGTTCCGTGCCACCCTTAACTGAATTCAGGGCCCACTTACTTTCACTTAACGAAAACATCACAATATATTGCGACAGCAAAAATAACTTTGTTTTTCATAGTATTTGTATGAAAGACAAAGTTATATTTGCGGTTGATAAAAAATGTGCAATATCTCAAAAACTACTGGTTCAATCTCCTTCAAACCAATTTTCATTGCAAGTTTTTGTTGAGATCTACATTATATATTTTTTTTCAAAATTTTCACTTTCTTAGTTCAAAAGTTAGATGGGGGGGGACGCCCATTTTACCACTTTGGAAGAGTCTATATCTCAAACCTTACACTTTTAGAAAAAAATGTTTTTGAAACCTCAACATCATTTTAAAAGAACTATCCATAGACACCCCACACGCATAGGTTTAAGTAAAAAATAATTTTTAGGTTTTAGTTTCATGTATGGGAGCCCCCCCTTAAATATTATTTTTTCTTACTTTCTGTATCTGAATCGGAAAGCGGTAAACACAATACACCTACCTACCAAGTTTCAGCTGTGTGGTGCTAATAGTTTCAGAATAAAGTGGCTGTGACATACGGACGGACAGACAGACAGACAGACAGACTTGACGAAACTATAAGGGTTCCGTTTTTTGCCATTTGGCTACGGAACCCTAAAAACTATCAAATCAAACCCCTGACTTCACTTTCTGCATCCATACTTAGAAATAAATGAAGCACAATATTATGATAACTGTAAATTTAAAACAATACGACTTTGGTGCTCAGTTTGAAATATACAAAGGGAAGGTTTGTTATTTGATTAGGAACAAGAACTAATAGTAGCACATCCAGGACATTACAGATCTCTTTTTAACCCCCGACGTAAAATGAGAGGGATGTAATAAATTTAACGTGTCTGTCTGTTTATCTGTTCTGTTCCAAACGGATGAACCGATCTTCGTTTAGTTTTTGTATCATAGAATTAGTATTCCAAGTGTTCTTAGCCTTTTTAGGGTTCCGTAGCTGAATGGCAAAAAACGGAACCCTTATAGTTTCGTCAAGTCTGTCTGTCTGTCTGTCTGTCCGTCCGTATGTCGCAGCCACTTTATTCTGAAACTATAAGCATCACATAGCTGAAACTTGGCTATGCGTGTGGGGTGTCTATGGATAGGTCTTTTAAAATGATGTTGAGGTTTCTAAAACCATTTTTTCTAAAAGTGTAAGGTTTGAGATATAGACGCTTCCAAAGTGGTAAAATGGGCGTCCCCCCCATCTAACTTTTGAACTAAGAAAGTGAAAATTTTGAAAAAAATATATGATGTAGATTTCAACAAAAACTTTCAACGAAAATTGGTTTGAGCGAAATTGAACTAGTAGATTTTGAGATATAGCACATTTTTATCAACCGCAAATATAACTTTGTCTTTCATACAAATACTATGAAAAACAAAGTTATTTTTGCTGTCGCAATATATTGTGATGTTTTCGTTAAGTGAAAGTAAGTGGACCCTGAATTTAGTTAAGGGTGGCACGGAACCCTCAGTGCGCGGGTCCGACACGCACTTAACCGGTTTTTTCATGAAAATATATACAGTATTTTTTTTATTTGCGACGGGCTTATAATGATTTTTCCTTTTAACATTAGTTACCTTAGTACCCAGATTCGGAGCAATCGATGAATCATCGCATCATGCTCGGCAGCCGGCGCGAACAAATCGGATAACGCGGTGTGGCGCTTGGACTCGATTTCAGACAACGCGATTACCAAGACGTGCTTCTCAGAGGTCCTACTTTTTGAGACGGTGTATGTATTTTTGTTTCAAGACGTCTTTTTCGCTCAAATTGGGATAGAGACTTGGGAGAGTGAGACAGCTGTTGAATAATACCTCACACAGTTCTTTTCGCTGAAAATCGGCATGGAATGTACTCTGCATTAAGATTCAAGCATTGTCTGACGTTGTCTGTGTTTTTGGTCCCAGACATCCTTTTTCTTTTTATTTAAATGCAGGCTAGAGTGAGCAAGACGGACAGATGTATACATAGACATCGTTTTTAAGAGTAACACATCAAAGGATCCTTCTTGCTGCCTGTATCGGGATGGACTGAGCTTTGCATCAGGAATCAAGCCTGTATCACGTATATTTCGGTTCTAGGCGTTCCTTTTATTCAACTTGTAATATACAATTAGGCTGGAGTGATTGAGAAAGGGGTCAACAATTTATAGAAGACAGTATCTCAAAGAGTAAGCCTTGATAATTCTTTTCGCTGCGTCTCCAATCTAAGTATTTGGATTCAGGCATTGTAGGACGTTGTCGATATTTTTGGTCCCAGACGTCGTTTTAGTTTTCGTTGGGACGCAGGCTTGAGGCCCAGTTGCGTGATTGATAGTTAACTCAATTAATAGTTAAATTCCGTTACCAGTGGTTGAATATTTACGATTATAGGTGTTTTGAAGAAAAAATAACTTAATCAAATGGCAGAAATTGCTATTTTATTGACCATTGGTTTAGTAATTTTTTTCTTCACAACGCGCACAATCGTAAATATTCAACCACTGATAACAACATTTAACAATCAGCAACTTAACCAAATGTCAGAAATTCCTATTTAATTGGTTAAGTTATTTTTTTCTTCACAACGCGCACAATCGTAAATATTCAACCACTTATAACAACATTTAACAATCAGTGGAGTTAAAAATCGATCACTCAACTGGGCGTTAGTAAGTACCTAGGTAGCAGTTGTATATAAGACTCGTTATTGCATGAGCTCTGTTTTGTGAAAATTTGGCTCTTACTTCAAGTGCAAAGTGATATCGATTAAACAAAGAACTAAATAAGGTTGAAGAATTTAGGTGTGATTCTTCAACGTAATTTACCTATCTACAAACAATGTGTTACCTTTCTACGTATAAAACGCTAGCGACCCCGCAAATCGTGGTTACACCTGATTTGCACCAGCTGTTCAGGTATCGTTACCGAGCGTAGGGTGTCTTGCAAAGCGGCGTTTAGCATAAAAAGGGACACCCTCTAAAGTGGGAATCACTCCACGCTAAAAGGTATACGTTTCAGTTCTCTTGAAGAGGTCGGTAAATAGAGGTCGGAGTTAACCGTAAATTCGTATTTGACTGGGGCATGTGATCGACTTGAAAAATATTTGAAGCCCTGTATTTATAACCCTTTACACACTGCGACTTTTAGTATCGATACTAACGATACTGCGCATCGCGACTTACGCAATGAACAGGTTTTGGCATCGATGCGCATCGATACTGCATCGCTACCGTTTTTCTGCATTGATGCTAACACGCGTTAGCATCGCGACTGCAACGATGCTAAAAGTAGCGCGTGTAAAGGCTCTAAAATAGCTTAAGTATCTTAAGATCTAGGCATGACAGGTCTATTCACAAAATACAAATATGAGATATCCTACTCACTGTTCGACATTTCGGCTGTATTCCAACGAAGTGGTCACGAGCCAACTGAAACGTCGAGTACTGAGTAGCATTTGCTCATATTTGTATTTCGTGTACATACCCGTCATGTCTAATTCTGTGATGTAACGCAAAAGTTTAAAATCTTATACCTTGAGATATTTTGAAGCTTCTAGTGACTGGACGTAATTAAATATTGTGACTTATTTTTTTAACTATTGCGGTAATGTTTAATTTGTCAAAAAACTTCGAACATAACGTAGTTCAAGGAATGAAAGTAAATAAGTTTGTAAATTCAAGTAGTGACTCAGACCAACTTAAACAGGAACGACTACGTCATTAATTTAATCCGGCTAAGAAAGCTATTTTCCTACTAAGATGTCGCAAAACAAATGCGCAAACTGCACTTTGGGTGCCTAATGTTCTGATATAAGATTTATGTCCTCAGTTTATACAGGCTGTATTGTAAAACCGTTCGCTCGTTTCACCATGTTGCTAATCTTCGTAGCTATTAGCTGGGTTTAGTGAACAAATAACTGCTACATTTAGGGGCATTACAATTTAATTACTTCGTAGAAAGTTGGGTGAGCAAACTTTATTATTGGTGGAAATACCAGTTTGCTTAAAACCTTCGATGTAAAGGGAGTTAAAATAGTTATTTTAAGCCTGATAAAAATGTATAATAATATTATTAATGTCATAAATAACACTTCGAAATACTTTTACTAGCATGCAGCATAAGTTAACATTGAGCAAAGTCAAATGAAACCTATAAATAAGACGACCGGTGACTTTCAAAAGATTACAAAAAAACATGCACGGGTTCTGTGCATCACTCTTATAGAAAACATACAAAAATGTTAAATCCTTTGCAGATAAATTGATGTGAGTCGTTGGTAGATCCAAATATTATGTAGAAGAAATTATTAAGCCTTCTTTGCACGAAGTAACTTATCTTAAAAATATTTTATTTAAAAGTAGATGGGTTTAGTCATATTTAAGTAAGTAAGTAAGTAGTGCATGGGATTAGTCAGCTAACTAAGCTGTGATAATAGTCACCTAGTGCACGGAAGCGCAACTGTATAATCTACAACCGTAGAAGTAACTCGACATGGTTCTCCTATCTATGTCAATAGTAGTAGAACCCTAAAAACTAAATAGTCGAATGCCATGACATTGTAGGTTCTTGCCCTTTGCACTATATGGAAACAAAGACCCGAATGTCTTGAACGAACGTTGGGTGCAGACGTAATATATTTCTCCTTTCTTCGCATTGTGAAGGACTTTTCATGTTGACTTTGATGCTTTTGGGACGAAATTGAAATAGAATTTACTGCAGTTCTTAAAATTGTTTAAGTTGTAAAATATAGAGGGCTTTCAAAGTTACGTTCAAAAGAATACAAGAGAGCGAAACTGCACTGTAGATTTTTGTAAAAGGAATATATTTTTTCACATAAAATAATTTTTGGTTCACAAGTTTTTCAGTCTGTAATATTAGTTTTCGAAAAGCCTTTGTGGTCACTGAAGTATTTCACTGTTAAAATTACAGACAACGTTGACAAAAATGTCAAAGATAGCACAGCAAATGGTGCACTTCTGGATAGAAAATCTGTCGTTCGTAGTAGTCAAATTGATATTATTACTAATGCTATGTAAGTACATCAAACAAGTCTGATTTCATATAATAATAAACTGTTAACAAGCGTCAAATTTTAAAAAAAAACAAGGTTAGACTTACTAAATACCAGCGGTTGAACCTCCTTTTATTAACACGTTCCGGGACACTACTCCAGACACAATAGATGTTTTTATTGTTTTCACGCCTGTGGGCGGGCACTGTCCCGGAACGTGTTAATACGGCCTGAAACACTTACGTACGAATACTCTCGAGATTAAAAAATTCCGGGCTGATATTAAAATTTAAGAAGCAGAAATAGCAGATGACAGAGCATGTTTTATTCATAGCTCATCTTTGTCAAAGTTTCGTCCAATAAGTTTGGAACTAACGTAAGACCGCGATAGGTCCTATTTGCATTTTAATTGGTTCCGTCCAGGCGGTTAGGGACCCGTAAGTTTGGGGGACCGCTAATTGTTGGGATAACGTCAAAAAATTGCGGCTTAATAGCTTTTGCAAGGCCTACTTCAATTTTAAACATACTGCTTTGTGATAGATAAGTTTTGTCTACCCAATAAGACGAATGAGGATACTATGAAATTGATTTTTGGTTGAATGCAATTTATGTATCGAGAAATTATTCATTAATCTATCTCACTGCCTTACCCGTAAATATAACTATTTTTTGAGAAAGCTCAAGAATACCCATTTATTGACCAAAACACACTAAGATAATAAAAAAAATGTCAGGTAGCGAAAAAAAAAATGAGATTGTTAATAAATAAGTAGACCATGCCTAAACTCAAAATCAAATTTGAATACTTTAAGACGACTTAACGACGTCTATATTGCTGATCTTGTTGAAAAATTTAGTTTTATAAATAGTTTTTTGTAATCAAATCCAGAAAACTTATGAAATACAAACTTCATAAGCCATTTCTCACGGAACCCTATCCGTCGTTAGCACTCTGACTTCGCTAGGTTCTAATGAATTTGCATTCATTGGAATATGGATTCCATCATTCTTTACATTTCCCCGTATATTTAATGGCTTATTATATCGCTGTCTGGCGTTTTCTCTTACAGGCTTTGAGAAGGCTTAAGTGCTGGTTTTGTACGTACCTACCAAGTTTAAAAGATTGTGTGGTTAAAGTTCTATTATAAGAAATTATTTGTTCAACACTCTGTGTGGGCTGTAAATTAAAAAAAATACGTTTAACCACTTTATTTCAACTATGACTTAAAAACGTAGTACCTTAGAATGATGAAACATTTTGGTGCGACGGATAACAATACATTTTATATGACTCAACATAAGCGTTATTATTAATCCTACTACGCCGAAACAAAGAAGGTTATCAAAGTTAAGACGCAAGTCAGTCTACATAGTTTTTGACTAATACCCTTAAACTTCGTATTAGGATAAAGCTGGAGCATGTAAGTCGCAAATAAGCAGTTACGGCGCATGTCGTGAGCAGCGATATGCCTCGTTGAGACGCGTCGCACAGTGGTCCCGATTTGATAAAACATGGACGTTCACGCTGCAAGCACGTTTTTTAAATTAAGATAACTACTTAATAAGAGAAAAAATATGGTCCTTCATTCCTAATGTATTATTAATCTCTGAGTTTTAACTACAAAATACTATTTTGTAGTCATGTCGCCATCATATCCCATAATTATGTTAGAAAAAAAATTTATTATTTTATGCGAATATGTTTTTTCTTATCACTGCGTACGTTTAATTTATCGCGCGTTGAATCAAAGGCAATACCCTCGCCCCGTCCCAACCCGGCCCGTCTTGACATCTATCAAGAAATTTCAGTAATTGATGCTTCCATAAAAAAGACAAATTTTATTTTATAACCACGAAATAGTCATGACAGGACACTAATATTTACTTTTGTAAAATAATAAGATAACTGATAAAGTTATCTTATTATTTTACAAAACAGTTTTGTCCATGTTTTATTAAATCGTAACCACTGTGTGTCGGCGCCAATCAAAGTGGTTTGACGCGAGCTCGCGTTGTAAAGTTTATATTTTCTTAAAAAATACTTTTAAAGCTGCCACCGTATCATGTTAACGTCTGATAAATAACGTTTGGTTATGAGAAATAAAATGTTGCAACAATGTGTTAACTTAGTTTCAGCTGGCCAATGTCTCAATCAGTTAAGAAGAATGGGTCAAGCACAAAATATAAGATTTATCTTCATCAGGCCAGGTCACGCCCACGTAACATTAACTTCATTCAAGCTAATAATTCTCTAGCGATACTATAAACAAATGATTACGTAGTGAACAAAGCATACGATTTTTTTAACAGTTAAAAGACCTTCGATATTTTTGTATACCTCTAAATAAGGCTTGGTTCTGTCATTTTAATTTACTATAATATTACCGTCACTCATGTTTTTTCGTATGCCATTTGAAAGCTATTTTAATTTCGACACTGCTAAAATAAGATGGGTAAAACTGAACCTAAGAAAAATAAATAATTATAATTTAATTTTAAATACTTAATTATTAATAATAGAACTCCGCGTTCTGTGCTTACTATAATATTTCTATATCTTTCATTACCTCATCATGTAAGCCTTAATGCTGTACTACTTTTTTGCTTCTAAATTAAGGTTTCAGCGCATCCCACAGTCTAGTTCAGGTTGCTCGGCGGTAATCAACTTATAAGCTAGTTAAATTTGACGGCATATTTCGCGGTTATGCGAGATTTTAACAGGCGTGTTTTCTTTTCATTTTCGTTTAATGAACGCGTGTTTTGTTTTACGGTAACGTTCGGTTATGTGAGTTTAGGGGAGTTTGACGTTGAATAGCACGATAAATTCTACTTTCACGGTTATTTTTTTATCATTATCTTTTAAGGACTCCTTCTATGATGCAAAGTTATATTTTAAATGCTTGGCATAAAAAAATAAGAATTGTACTGTTCTTTTATGAAAGGGTTTTAACTTACAAACTTTTAATAATGTAGGAATGCTTTTGCTATAAAGAAAATAATACTTTACTGGAAAGGCCCACCACTTCTTTATTTATTATTATTATGAAATGGGTGTGCTCTTGTCTCTACAAACTTTGTAAAAAAGGTGGACTTAACGCCATATGATATTATCTTCCAATCATATCATTTACCCTTCCAATCATTTCATTTCATTTCATACCTTTGGGCATAAGCAGAATTGAATGTGAGCGGTGAGATCATCATTGCGGTAATTTTGTCGATGTTTAAATGGACCAATCTTAAAATAAACTTTCTTTACCGACCTTAAGTAGTAATAATAAATGTACCGAAGTATTAATTAAGGTCGCTAATTGATTGCAGGTCGCACGAGATCTCCATACAAATGGAAGCACTCAGCTCCTACGGGATCGGCCCGGCCCTCCTCATGCTGGGAGAGGGCTATTCACGTGAGTATTACTGTACTTTACGTACGTTAGTGGTATTTTTCCCCATAGAAAGACAGGATATAATTTTTATGACACGAGGATCACTATTTTGTATCTATTATAGGACGACCACTGGTAAGATAAGATGGACAAACGATAGTAGGAATAGATTCGAAGCAGGCCAATAGCTTGCAACTGCTTGTCGAGGAAAACTTCGGGGGAGGCCTATGTCTAGCAGTTTAGTGGATTTACTTTAGGTAGCTGAATTCTATGAATCCAACATTAGGACAGTTTAGGAACATAAGGTTTTAAACTTTCTCGTTTTTTTTTTCTCGTTGCATATCAATTTGATTCGCGTTGTTAAGGATTTTTTTGAAAACAGAACGTCAAAAATTCACCCAACTTCTTTACCGACAACACTGTTGTACGGCACTGTATAACCACAGCCCGGACACTCGGAAGAAACTTTCCATTTTGGCCATACATTGACAGATGGCGTGGTGCACAGACGCTGCACCGCACCGGTCATAGCTATTTTCACATAACAATTTAATATAAACAGATACATAAACAACGTAAATAATTTTCTTTAATTTAGTAAACAACGTAACGAGTACTAATTTTCGTAATGTTAAATTCACGTGGTATCGTAGAGAAATAAAAAGATAGAATCTACCTTAGCAACACCTGATTTCACCGATCACATAAATGATACAATTATAATTTCCTAACTACACATAATTCTATAGAATGTTACCTTTACCTAACGTTTTTAAAGTTTTTCACTGTAACTGAATAGTTAGAATAGGTTATATGTAGTTGCATATTTTGTATGAAGTTACTTTCCACCTCTCATCTTTAGGGACACGGAAAAAGCTCCTATCGGAGTCATTTGTCGAGAAAGAAAGACACCCGTACACAGTACTTAGGCATCTCTCATACACAAAACTTTGTACTTCCGCTAACGTCGCAAACATGCGCGTGCCATGCCCGCTAGGCGGTCCCCTAATGAGAACCCTAATTCCGGCGCGATAGTGAGGTAAGTCAGACTAGGTGAGTGTCCGTTCTGTATGTAGTACTATTATATATTCTGTGGTATAACGTTACTTTGTCGACATATACACATTGTATCTTCATCTACATTTCTCTGACCGCCATCTAATTTGAAGAAGCTCATATTCCTCCGCAGTTTTATCCAGGCCATTCAGACGTCATCTGAAGCGCGAACGAAATTACAATAAAAGAAAGTTCCATCACGCAGCGGCCATTTTCTCTAAATTGTCGCGGACGTTCGCGAGCGAGTGCGTTTTACTGCTCACTCGCGATTCCGTCAAGGCATAAGACATTAGGTCTAGTGCACAGTATATTAATACATATTTTTACTAACCTGTAGCAATCAGCGATGGGAAAGGGTTCCCTCTATCTGGCAGAATCTTTTTGCTCCGAAAGTCACTTGGCATAACACACTTGGCATAATTTTCTTTAGTCGAATATTATTCAGGCTATTCTCTGATTTAGTGTTTCAAATTTTGGACCATAAAAAATATCTCTATATTTTATTACAATACGTAATAGTTCCATTCACGTGACAGAGGTAATTTAACATATTAATTGGTTATTTCATATGTTTTCATTTAATATCAAACGTCAATATTACCGTAGCAACAACGCTCGCTCAACTAAATTAAAATCACTCAATTTTAGTTAAACTAACAAACAATTTGAATTTGAAATCAGATTTAACTAGCAGTTGGTCGCGACTATGCCCGCAATAACATTGGATCTACTTTTAAAGCTTTGCTTTCTATTTTCAAGCCTCTTATGTGATGATTTTTGTGATCACATCAATAATATGTGCATTTACGTGGTTCAATATATCTCAGCTTATTCAATAACGATTCAGTTGTTTTTAGTGCGATCACGATATTATTATAACGATACATAATTACATAAACACACATTCACATCTATTTATCCATCGTATCTGTCTTATATATTCATTAAAGAAAGACATGTTAGTTAAACTACTTGTAACTCCAGAAAGGGAGGACCGATTTCCATGATTTTTACTTGGACCGCTACTTTTCGATATAAGCAGGTATTTTTTAATAGATTTGAGGTGTCATTGTTTCGGTTTCTTTGCAAACTTTTTTGTCATTTGAGTGTGTTACACTATGATTTTATTTTTGTATTCAGATTTGTGATGATGAACAAAAACTTGTTACTTTCAACTCGTAGGTACCGATCAGACGATATAAGGAGAATATTTTTCGACAAAACTAAAGGACAAAAGGACGTCTGGCCCTTTATAACTGGGTCCTTACATTTAGTGCTTGTTACTTTGCCCGAAGTAAAAAAGTAATTCAGCTATGATGCCTTTATTACGGTCCGCACTGACGAATAGAGTTATGACCCATCTCGTTTCGTTTAGATGGGTCTTTGTCTTGAGATATACTTTTTATCGGGGCACTAATTCCATAAATAATATTTATATTAGTAGGCTCTCTAAAAATACTCATACTCAAGCTTCAATATCAAATCATGGACCTTCACATTTTCCCTCATGTATTTTTATTTTATATTGAATCACGAGAAACCACTACTCAGTACTTAGTGTACTTAGTATTTCAAATTACGTAAGTCCATAACGCATGAATATTTTTTTTGATGTACCTAATCTAGAAGACCTTATTAAAGCTAAAATATTTTGTAGTACTTTTTTGTACACTGGTGATTATTGTTACTAGAATTATTTTACTATGATTAGACTAGACTACTTTTAACGGTCAAGGTACTTTTTATGTATCCAGCATACCTTACCTTACCGCTATCTTTCTCAACTGTGCTAATTCTCAACCATAAAGGCAGGCCTGAAATCCTGCGGAAAAAATGAGAAAATGTCCTCCTAAATCAACCTGGTGATACAGGAATAACTTATTGCTGGTACCAGTAGTATTATGCCGACCTGAATATAAATCTTATTGTCAAGAAAATTATAGGCAAAGAGAATTGTTAGCGTGCAAAAAAATATTTCATAAAACCAAAGGCAAAGAAATGGAGCTAGTTGCAGTATTTACAATCCAAAATTTCTTTGTTTATTCTGTTTCTAAGTTACTAATATTGTGTAACATAGAATAAACAGTACCTAGGTATCAAGAGTTTTTGTATAAAGAAGTAAAATTAAAAAGAATTACGGTACATATTTTGTTAGGTTTCTGTAATACCGATGTAATATTAATCAGCGCCAACTCAACACATCCAGTCCTACTCACGCAAAACACACGCGCGTCGACAGAAAATAATAATTTTCGTCAAAGCCAATCCTGAAATTAAATCTGGCTTACAATTACGCCTCCAATAACGGGTGTTGTAAAAAAATTCGCCTACTGCAAAACGTAATTGAATGCGTGAGGTTTACGAGACATTCGTTTTGGGGCGAACTGGCGGAGTAGGAAGACCATAAATAAGGAAGTAAAAATTTTTTGGTTTGGACCTTTTTCGAGAGGTGCATTGAATACAAACTTGTTAATATTATGCTTTGAATATTAAAAATAAAGCAAGAGCATACATCCTACCAACTAAGCTCGAAAGCGATACCCCTACGACGAGTATCAAAAGCAAATATATTTAAACTAATTTTTTAACTATCCGTTTCCATAGATTATGCAAGCCAGGCCAATAATTTCAATATCATTTTATAGATCGACCACATAGCTGAGACTTTCCTGACGTCACTTTCATCTTTTTCATTTTAATTTTCCTCGCATTTTAATGTACTCCATAATATGATATTTTCATTTCTATTAATGAAACGATCTTCATTTAACTAAAGAGTTAACAGTTATTGAAAAAATATATGTGGAGTACACAAATTGGGTAGAGAAGACTACAAAAATGATCTTTCATTTAACTAAAGGAGTAACAGCTAATGCAAAAATAATATGTGGAGTACACAAATTGGGTAGAGAAGACTACAAAGTACGTTTCCTATGGTTACTGTCAAATACGAGCTAAAATCACATTGTTAACATTTAAAAAATCAGAGGGAACACGTTTCTTGGAAGTCTTATCTAAGCTACGCTTTGCTCCGTTTTTTTGCTTCCGTCTTGCGTGTCGGACCCGCGCACTGAGGGTTCCGTGCCACCATTAACTGAATTCAGGGTCCACTTACTCTCACTTAACGAAAACATCACAATATATTGCGATAGCAAAAATAACTTTGTTTTTCATAGTGTTTGTATGAAAGACAAAGTTATATTTGCGGTTGATAAAAATTTGCAATATCTCAAAAACTACTGGTTCGATCTCCTTGAAACTAATTTTCGTTGCAAGTTTTTGTTGAGATCTACATTATATATTTTATTCAAAATTTTCACTTTCTTACTTCAAAAGTTAGAGGGGGGGGGGGGGGGCGCCCATTTTACCACTTTGGAAGCGTCTATATCTCAAACCTTACCCTTTAGAAAAAATGGTTTTAGAAACCTCAACATCATTTTAAAAGACCTATCCATAGACACCCCACACGCATAGGTTTGAGTAAAAAAAAAATTTAGGTTTTAGTTTCATGTATGGGAGCCCCCCCTTAATTATTATTTTTTCTTACTTTTTGTATCTGAATCGGAAAGCGGTGAACTAAATACGCCTACCTACCAAGTTTCAGCTATTTGATGCTTATAGTTTCAGAATAAAGTGGCTGTGACATACGGATGGACAGACAGACAGACAGACAGACAGACAGACAGACTTGACGAAACTATAAGGGTTCCGTTTTTTGCCATTCGGCTACGGAACCCTAAAAAATATAGTACACAGCAGCACAGAGAAACTGTCCCGCGCTGTCCGCACATTTAGTCACCCCACACAAACGGGCGGTCATTTATCTGCTCCGTGCAAAAATCTGAAATGGAGCAGGACCGTTTGAAAATTGTGGCCCTGGGCTGTTGACCACGGGCGCTGCTAAACTGAGAAGGCTAGTCAAATATGGGCAAATTGTTTAGTAGATTGGGCCAATAAGTCCTGGCGCTTATGTTGTCGTCATAATCTATAGGAAAATCTTTAAACTAGGGCGCAAGTCATAAGTTAAGTACGTAGAGTTAGTTAATATAGGTATGCAAGTAAAAGTATTATTATTTTTGTTATAAATAAGTTTTTGACGATTTTAACATAGACCAACTACGAGTAATTTCGAATTCTAAGTACAATATTCCTTAGTGTGAGAGCCATGAAGAATTACTTTAAATTACCTAGATATGTATTTGACTGACACTTATGTTATTTCCACCTTATGGGCGATTATACAAGAGGTCCTACATAGACATCGAATACAAAACCTTAAATTAATTCTTTGTTTTCCCCTGGCAGTACAATTCAACAGTACAGTGATTTAACCCTTCCACCGTCCACAATTTCATATCCATCTTGCTTATCGCGAAAACAATCGTACTGGCCCCTATAGAAGTTCATATTACAGGTCACTTTCTACCGGGGTCGCACTAATTAACATTTTTATATGCTTCATTTGCATACTGCCGTGATAACTCCGTAAATTAAAATTTATCAAAGCTCGCCTTGATCGCTTCGGAAAATGCAATATGGCGGCTTTGTTTCCCCTTTTGCCGTCGCTTTTTTGTCGCTGGTATTAATGTTTTAAATGGGAATGTTTCGACACAGACTTTTTTATGTAAATGCTAAAAGATTGTAACGACAAAAGATAGAAATAGCGTTGATTAAAACACAATTTAAACTTCAGAAAAATGTGCATTAAAATAGCGTGTTTCATGTTTTCAAATGCCAAAATATTTCATGCTGTGGATAGACATGGCTTTATGGCTCATGTTATTTAGTCCTACTTATTAAAATCATTGGAGTTTTTACAAACCTATAATTACTTGTATTTATTTTATGATGACCAAAGTTTATTTGGGCATTTAGAAAAACTTTATTATGGACCATTGGTGTGATAATAATCGAGATATCATATTTTCTCGTAAACATGTACTCAATTAGGTAAAGCACAATAAACGCATGCATTTGCAGGCATCCGTCATAGTTCGAGGTAATTACAGGCCCATAACTCGAGTAGGCATCAGTTGAGATGAGCAATGCATTTCGGCCCATTGTGATGTAATTTATTGATATCAAGCGGCTGATTTGTGGCGATATTGCTTTGAGTTGCTATTACGGACTATTAGCTGATGACTTTGGACAATATTCAATTACTTGTCATATTTGGTATATTGTCTCTTTGCTTGGTGATCCCATTAGATAGTTTAGTATTTTATATGATGAAGTTTGAATAGGTGAAATGTAACATATTTTTTTTAGTACGAATGATACTCTTCCATCGAATTTCAATAATGGCGCTAGACCTTAATAGTGTTAAGTGTGTTAAGTTAACACAGATCAGTCAATTAATTTTTTTTTTCATGTTTGTCATATTCGTAGTTAAACAAATGACTGTCAGACCGAAGAGATATCAGGCATACCATAAAGCTTTTTTGGCATCTCTGAAATACATAGCGATCGAGTACAGAAAAGGTTCGTTATCAATCATCGAAGTATACACAGGAGACTCCAATCCAAAGTTGTTGAAAATACGCATATCGGACGAATGCGATCCATTTCCCATACCTATTGTTTCTAATCCCAACTGGATTTGCATCCAATGAATATTTGTTCAAAACATTTTGGCGCGCGGGACACCATTGTCCGTGTACCACGACCAACGCATCTTGATCCTTGCTTCAAACGAATTTGAACTGTTTTCTCATAGTTGTTAGCTTTACACAGATGTCGTGTTATGATGGGTATTAGAAATATTCGATTTTATCGTTAGCGTACATGTGTATTTCAACTCCGTTTTTCAATAGCATATTCGGAAGTAATGTTAGGAAATGGGACATTTTAGACTATAATATGTAATAACATTTGGATAACTTATAATCGGAGTGCAGCTAGGAAAGTTATCACTGTTTTTTAATTTATTATGGTTATGTGTTTGATACATGTTTAACTACAGCAAATTATAAAATACCCTTGCCTGACATTTATTAGAATTCAAACATAATTACACTTTCGAAAACCTTGTGTTGAGAACAAACGAAGCCTTATAGCATTCCAAAGATTAATTGGCATGAGCCTACCTCAATCGTAAACATATAAAGGTAACTAGAAAGGTGTAAAAAAATCCGAAACCTTCAAATCACAGTTTACATAACTCAAAACCAACGAGCATCTTTCGTTTAAAGATATTTGCAATTCAAACGGTGGAATTAAAATCCGTCTGTGTATTAATATTTGAGAACGAAAGGAAACCACCACTCGGAGTATTCGATGCTTTTTCGGCTTACTGCTCGGGTCAGCCGACGAAAACTTAAGCTTCTTTAAAAGAACGTTTTATCGTTGAGAAGTTTCTTCTGAACCGCTGTTTTTGGTGGTCCAATAACTATTTTCGTATTTGAAGTAATATTTCAAAACAGAGACATATTTGCGAAAAAATTTTTACTCAAATGTTATGTTGCATTGCACTAAGGTTTTTTATCTATTGACAAAATGTCAAAAAATACTTAAGGTTTGCTTGGCTAGTATACATAGTCGTATTTGTACTCCTTGTATTAGTTTTAACATGTTAAATTCTATAAAACAATAATGAAATTGGTTATTTATACTGAAATGTTACACTGGCACATATTAAAAATTATCTCTGACATTTTCACTCGAAAAACAAAAACTGGCAAGCGTGAAACTTATTCAAGAGAAACACGATGACCAGTTGGCAGCGGCACATTTGCATGTAAATGGAATACAGTCGGCCCCGTGAGGGCGTAATGATGTAAATTGATTGATCTGTGTCCACGCCGCTTTCGTAAGCGTGTACAATGGGAAATGGTAATCAAGGTTTACATACGTTTTATTTTTTTATTGTGAGTGATATGGTACGAGAGCTGGATTTTTGTGCAACAAAGTATTAATAGGCTTCCTATTTAATAGTAATAATAATAGTCCCCCTAGCCGATTTCGACTACGGTGGCCAGTCACAACGACTAACCGACTGCGCGGGACATATTATAGTGCACAAGTGTGTGCGCAAACACAGGTGCACTCTCTATTCCTTTCACTCTCATAGCCCGATGGGACAGCAATCTGACACGACCGGAGAGAGCTTCCTATTTATGCGAGTCTAGAATAAAGGCTTTATTAATACAATGTGGAATGTTTTTACGAAAGTAACCTTATATTTTTAATTCTCTTAACGTGTGCTAAACCGAAAAAAAAACTGTATCGAAATTATTCGGTGTGGTATCTAGTCATTTATACTTAGTTAATTGATTCAACTTACAGTAAGTACTGGACCCGTAGTTAACTTGTAAATATACAATTTAATTAAAAAGTGGTTTGTATATAATGACTGTGCTGGCTGTATCTATATAAGTGGTATGATTAGTTGACTTCGTCTGCGTAAAAGATAGTTTTATAAGGTATTTTTTCTTTAATATTGGAATTTCATACACTTTCCCTTTTTAAAAATCTTCTACACACCTTTCTTTGTACGAGCTGCCTGATAGAACGCTGGTTTGTAGTATATGACCCCAAGTTCTCCCCCAAGTCTCAAGCCAATTTCCTCGATTGCAAATGACGGGTCAAATCATATCTATATTACCACAGACATTAATATCGTCACGTCAACTGTACGTGTCTAAGGCTGAGCGCAAACGCGCAGATGTGACCGCGACGATCTTCCGCCAGCACGCGTCACTTATAATATGTTGCAGGCAGACTGAGAAACCAGGTGCTTTGAGTTGTGTCTAACGCAAAATAAACTAGTTACAGTTTCTAGTTAGTATAGTAAAACCGAACCAACATTGACGTAATTTGACAAAAGAACTTGTATTCTTATTCTTCATCACATTTAAACTTGTATTCAGTAAGATAGGACTAGTTTGTCCGATCAGTCTGTTTCTTAGAAAATATTCTGTTTTGTGTCTGCTGCTTTTTAAGAATTTAAAATAGATATTATAAACAGTATTGTAGATTTCGTAACAAATAAATTGACTCTAGCCTGTATTGTCATATCACTAGAGCCACTCCTCTGAAAAGCTAATCTCTGATTCTACCCACAACATAGATAGTACTAGTTATACCATATACATTATGAGCACAATCCTCGCACAACGGACGATAGCCGGCAGGCTTATTACTTACACTGTAAACAATTGCAATCCGATTGCGATCCGTATGTAACACAAAGGCTCAAAGTCGCTTATAAGTATGAAAAATACTCAGTCAGCTAGATTTAGCAGGTTGATTTTAACGAAGTTAACGCTGACATTTTTTTTTTATTTGGAGCCGAAAGCTCGTACTATAATTGCGTCGTTTACAATCAGTAGTCGAAAACGATTGCGTTTGGTTAGCGTATAGCCCACTGGCTCTGTAGTATTTGGCGCAACTATGCAATACGCGCATGCCCAGTCTATAGTTATAAGCTGGGCCTAATGCGATGTTCACCGCTTGCAGCATGCCTTTTCTGTACAAAATAATCTGATAATCCATTTATTTATGAGCTTCAATTTATCACAAATGGTGTACATACAAAATTGTTTTAAACTTTTAAAACCTCCTGAAAAGTTTGGAATCACTAATTCAAGTAATTGTAGAAACTAAAGAGCGGACACCTCATTTATTAGTGAAAACGATTCAACTATCGTCCTTGTCATCCAGATTTCGCAACCCACTATCAGTAAGCAGGTTATTTTTAACGAAACACACCATGAACAAACTTGTTGACCACGAAAATTTCCCGTCGCTTCTCTCAGTCGAAAGGAAAATTCCTCCAAATACCATGCCCTATGTTGTCCCCAATTACGTGTCCCGTTATGTTGTTCTCAGAGAATATAATTCAGTCGCGAGTGGCTCGAAGGGCACTCGGCACAGCTGCTTGCCTCCTCGCCGTTTTCTCTTTTCGACGGTAAAAAGCACATAAGCCGATTGTTAAGACGGAACGCAAGTTGTGAGAGATAAGCGAAGATCAGTATCTTGAAAAGTTTTTTAGATAGAGATATTATGACTGATTTTATGTACAGTTTTTGTACTAAGAAATTTTTTTTAGTTAAGATTACATATATTTTTTATAAAACAAGCAGTCATTAAAAATTAGTACGTACGTAAGTCCTATATAGTACGTCTACTATAATCGAAATCACCTTCTTGTAATCAATTTTTGTAAACGAGGTTCTTTTTCTTCTCAATTCCTTTTTAGTGCCGAAGTTAAAACAATTGGTTCCTTTTATTTGTGTTTAACAACTTGGTAATACTCGTACAATAGGTAAATTACTTCGTAGTCAAAGTGTTACAACGAATTTTCACACACACTACTAGTACATTTATTATTAAGGTAATCGTACACTTATGCCTTGAATGCGGTTGCGTTCACCATCCTCCTCCACGAAAGCTTTGGTTGAATCTTGAGTCTCTTATTCTTCGCGCGTCTGTCATTTGTTTCTTTTTTATGTCTTAACTTTTTTACCGCTTCATCTCCACCCTTAGACCATGTCTTCAAGAGCACAACAGCAAGCACTCTCCAGACGCCCGGTGTATCGCGGATAGCTGCTAGATTTACGAGCAGGGTACCCGGTTTGAAGCCCAGCCGAGGCTTTGATTTAAATTAACGGCGGTGACTCTTAAAACCGCTGTAGGATTTTTCTTGAAGTCACTGAACGAATAGACGATAATGTGGATCTACGGTGACCTTGTGTGACCTTGTAGATGGATAAACATATACCTATATAGCGCACTCAGAGCGTTGCTTAACTAGTCTGTTAGCAATTGATGTGGTAATTTGACGGACGCGATTGGAAGTTTTAAATAGATTCTCGCTGAAGCGTTTAAACCTGAAGCTGAAGCCTGGATAACTAATGTAAACATATACAGTATTAATGCTTACCAAAAATTACACAACTAATATTTTAGGTTTTTCTACAACCTATTAATCAATTAGGACAGTTAAGCGAAAAGAAAAATTATTTAACGGACCTCCCAAAAACATTATCAACATGTAGCTGTTAATATGTATGGGCTAAAAGATTAACAACGTCTCCGAATCCGTTTGGAGCTCCTGTTTTTTGTGCAGACGTAACCATCCTTTTAGTAATATTTTCATTTGGCCAGAAGTAATCGGATAATCGGTGCTTCGTCGAAATTGTATCAGATTTATATTTATTAATAAACACTATTTTGAACTGTTTTTGAATCTTTCATGATATTTGGTACTAATATTATATCTTCATCAGGTTTGATTTGAATGATGATATAATTACAAAAAAAAAATTACATACTTTCCCAGAAACTACAAAGTAACAATAGGAAGTGGGAACAACCTATTACAAACCAATTACAGCTACAAATCATACATCTACAATCGCGAACACAAGCAAAGTGCCATTTTGTCGTTTCAAAGGTCTAATAACGTCTTAGTAAAAATGCCGATTTAATCTCCCGATTCTGAGTTGCCTTCAATAACAGCGTCTGTAATTTATCAGTGCACCGATATAGCATGTGGTAGCAAAGCGAGTGGGTGGTAGTATGAGGCTCCTTGATCTCAGATAGCCAGTTTGCATGCGGGCGAGGGTTGCATGCAACTTCTAATAGGCCACGGCTATTGCTGCCGGGACACACGGGTGGCTAGTGTGCATCAAAGTTTGGCAACAGAAGAGATGTTGGCAAGTTAAACAGTTGTATCAGATATTCTTGGTGTAGATGATCCTCAATTAAGAAGAGGCGCTTTTGCGAGGGTCTTGCTTATTTATTTACTTTAGAACGAATTGGGAGATAGAAAATATTTTTGGGGTCAGTTTCTTTGTTATTTATAATATGTTGCTGATTTCCAAAAGTCTTCTACTACAATTATAATTTCTTCCGATTCATATATGATTATTGACATCTCATCAAAATATCAAGGGCATTTGTTACTTTTAGAACGTTGCTGAAAATGATTTTTTTTTATAGGTGGAAATCTATTTTTTACTGGGGTAGTTACAAAAAACTTTGTTGACAGTTGTGAAAGAAGATCCGTGTAGTGGCTTAGTGTTTCTCGTGGTTTCTTTCAAATTACGGCAATTTTGACAGATTTCGGAGTGTTGTGCAACAGGTAGAAATTTAATTATAAGTTTATATTATATGCGAAAAGTAAGGTGGACTTAAGACATTGTGTTTGGTGCAGCAATCGGAGGGCCCCTCTTCTACAAGGAGACAGGATCACTAGTGTCAAGGTACCAAGTGTTTTTATTGTCTGATAGTCTGTTATATTTATAAAATCATCGTGTTCGATAGCTTCGAGTATCGCGGATACATATTAAGGTAGTAAAACTGAACACTGTCATGTGCACTATTAAAATGTCCACATTATAGAAAGAAAGAAAGAAAGAAAATACATTTATTCGACTCATAAAAATACACTGACACGTAAACACAAATACAACAAACAGACACACACATAATAATAAATAAATAAATAATATAGCGTATTTAGATAAGCCCTTATGTCGTGGAACACTTTTGTGAAGTTTATCATCAATATTTATCTATTTGTCTATGCTCGGTCTACCAAATTCTCGTATGTTCCCTCCATCGGCGCCGATGATGAGCCCACGGCCGCCTGTTCAATCGACTTATAATCAAACATTGATACCATCTACCATGTAAATTTCGCAACGAAATTACCGAGATAATGCACCCGATACAGCCTTTCAATTTGAAATTCAAGCGAGCGACGACATAGTACATGGGCTTTGTAGGTCGTGTATTTGCTCGCTGGCCGCGCGTTTTATAAGGTAATTCAATGTGAAAATAATAAAGGGTGAGCCTGGCAAATTGAAACGATGAATTTGGACTTGCATTGGACTTGTAGCTATTATGTTGTTACCGAGATATGTTTACTTGATACTTTTTCTATGTATAAAGATACTGCAATAAAAACATGTTGAAGCCCTTAATGTTCGCTTGCTGCTTGCTGCATGCTTCATTGCATCACAAGTCTATCTGAATTAATTATTAGGGCCTCACGGGAAAAGTAATAAATAAAATACCAAAAGTATACTCATCTTAAATGTAATCGGATGCCAGGGTCAAATCTGATACAAAACAGGATGGTATGGTTTACAAACACTTTTTAATAATACTACGAGGAATAATATTACAATATTAGATCACACCAAGACACGCGCAAGCGACGACCGACCGAGACGAGAGGCGGGAAGGAGGGGGCGCGCGACTCTACTGAACTGACAGATGTCATCGACTGCCATAGACAATAAAAAAGGACGTTTTATTTTCGTTGGGTTAACAGATCGGCCATCCTGATAAGTCCTTCGCCCTCGAAGGCTCCTCGGCAGCGCAGAGACGCTGCGGCGCTCGCCAGAAGGAGCGCGGTGTACCCGCTGGTATCCTCTTCGGCAGACGCGCTGCTGCACACCAATCCTGCTGCCCAGGACGGCCCAGCACGCCACCGACCATGCAAGAAACACACATCAGAACAAGCATCTGATTATCAAGGTTCACCACATAAACCATAACTTAAGTGGTGGCTCTTGAGCAATTAATATTTTCCATGGTTACACTTTTTTACACACACAAAAGAGCATAGCACATTCAAATAGTTCAAATGGGGGTTACATAGCCAAATATAATGACACAGATGGAATTTTTGCATGGGTAGAAGGTTATTGCAGGCTTTATGGTTAGTTTTGTCATCGAAAATAAGCTCACACATGTTAGATCTCGAGCAATAGAGTTAATAATCCAAAAAGCCTATTTATAATTCTGATTAATAAATTATGGGTTACACGAAATGCACAAAGTGAGGAGTGCGAAATTATACTGCACTAAATGCAAGGTTGTCGATGTAATTGGTGCGCAGGTGCAACCAAGCTCATCCACGGACAAGCTCGAACGTGAATTCAGAGCTGCTGGTCGAAATTAACAAAGGGTTATACAGACCTTCCCTGAACCAACAAACCATCAACTACACAAGCGTTCAAACACGCGGTGGTGTCGGAACAAGATGCGTAGCGCGAAGCAGCATCTGAAGCAGACACGCAGCAGAGTAGGCGTGCAACAGAGACGCGCAGCAGACACGCAGAGGAGGCACGCAGGAGCATACGTGCAAGGCGCGCAGACGCCGGCAGAGGCGCCAGCAGACGTGCGGCAGCGCCGGCAGACGTGCGGCAGTGCTAGTAAGGGCGCGCAGACGCCAGCAGGGCAGCGCAAGTAGACGCCAGCAGAGGCGCCAGTAGACGCCAGCAGAGGCGCCAGTAGACGCAGGGCAGCGTGAGCAGACGCGTGAGAGCAACAGCATAGACGCGCAGAGGCGCCGGCAGATGCACGGCAGCGCCAGCAGGCACGCGGTAGCGCCGGCAGAAGCACGCAGCTGCGCGCAGCGGATGCCACGCAGCATGCAGTAGCGCCCGCAGAGGCTTGCTCGTAGCGATGCTCGCAGAGAGGCTACGCTGCAGACAGCTGATGTTGATGATGCTGGTGCTGATGCACACCCGGTGTGAAGACGCACGATGCACGTAGACAATGCTGGGTCGCGCAGTCGGCGAGTAGGCACTTGACGTCTTGCGACCTGTAGTCGTCGTTACCAACCACAACAGTACATCAGCTCTTCTGAAAATAGCATAGAGTTAACTCACACGCAACAAGTCTTTTATTTAATATTTGTTTGTTCATACAGTTTGTCCTGAATGTTCATCCTTTTTAGAAAATGAAAGTTTTTTTTTTTTTTCAACATAGATCAGATCACAAAGCAGTAGAAACAAACAAACAAACACATGGCAAGACATGATTCTCTTTAAATTGCACGAAACTTCAATCAATATCAGTTATTTAATGTTTCTTAGAATTTCAGTAATAATGTGATTACATCCTAAATTAATTTCAGCATATATTTGGTTAGCTGAATTTTAAAATAATGAAACAGTATTCTCTATTCATCAATTCATCTGTAAGGTTAATTTAAATTAATTACTCTGGTTAATCTTAAAAGATTAGTAAATAAATTATTTAAATGAATTTGATCCAACACACTTATACTCCCTTTCTTTTACTTTGACCTGTAGACTTTCTGAAGCTTCAATTATCATTTCGTCTAGACAATAGATCACTTGTTTAATATTACCAAAATTATAACTTTTGTAATCCATCTATGAGTCCTTTCATAAATCAAATTAATGCAACTCACCAAATCCAAGAATGTAATGCAACATTCAAAGCACTCACTCAACTTTGTTTCAAAAGAATGTTGCTCAGCTCACCCTGGAGTACTTGTAGCTCAGCTCACCCAGAAGCAGTTGCAGGTCAGCTACTGTTCATCTTCTGATGCCAGCTGAAGAGCCAGCATAACATCACATCTAAAACTATGTTTCTCATTTTAAGACATGAACTCCTCTTTGGTATAACATTTTACAGAACATTATTTACTCAATAAGATTTCGGGTTGGATGAGATTGCTTTTAGTAATAAGTCTGCCATCAAATCATCAAATAATATCTAAATAATTTATCAATTTCAACGCAGTGTGACGTGGCATACTGTTATTGCAAAATAGTATTACATTGCTCTGAGGGACCTAAAGCACATAGCAATCTCTACCAATTGTTGACTCAGTGACATTATTGTTTCGGAGAAATATTAAATATTGCTCTTAAATTCTATAAGTCTCAAATAATTCAAAGTCTAATTGATTTAGTTTTCCAATTGTTAAATAAGAGTATTTTTCAAAGGTTGTCTGGAAGAGATCACTCTTAGCGATAAGACCGCCTCAGTTGTAAATTTTCTGTAATTGATAAACTGTAATTTAAGTGATGTGCATTAAAGAGTTGTAAAATAATAATATTCATTAATAATAATTAATCTCAATTATTAAACCATTAATGCAGTTGAAGTTACACAACATCATGGGGCTTTCTCTATACCAGTAATACTCTTGGGCTAAGTGAAGAACTATAAACATCAATAGTTTTAAATGCTTTCAAATTGTGTCATTAAACTGGAAGTGCAGTCTAGATTAACCATATTTACTAATTAAAGTAATAATGTCTCTGACACTAGACAGAATTTACATTCAACTCGGATGAATTATGTTTGTATACCATTACCATCATTATCAATCAAAATCTAAGATTATGAGTAAGACAAGAGTATACAGAATAGTGATATAGAATACAAGATGCATCTCACCACACCGGACCGGAGTAACTGCACAGAATTCACATGTTGAGTACTGCAAGGTTTAAGACACAGGTACCTTTCTGGGGAACAAGTATTAGGAGAGAACAAACATTGCATAAGCATATCCACACAGGTCATGCTTACTGTTATGAAGGCTTGTGGTGGATTAAACCGATCAGGTGTCTTTGGATTTCGTTTATTATCCAAAATTAGGTTTTTTAAGAAATACAAAACGAATTGTTCATGTGACGTTTATTTTGTTACTTCAAAAGTCAATCGCATAAAAAGTATATAAAAAAAACGTAGTGGCCTGAACATCCCGCGCGCCTTGGAAGAATTGTCTTTCAACCTCTGGTCGACTCCTCATTCGTTTCTACAGGAAGCGGACAAATCTTGCTGCACGCTCGTTTAGTGTTGCCTGTGGCCGTGCGAATTTCAGCGACTCGGGACACGCCGTCCTTCCCTGAGAACAGGCGTACGATTCTTCCCATCTTCCAGCGTAGCGGTGGAAGATTGTCTTCTTTTATTAAAACAAGAGTGTTTGGAAGGATGTTTTCTATATTTTCCTTCCATTTAGTTCGCCTCTGGAGTTCGGACACGTACTCCTTGGACCATCTCTCCCAGAAATGCTGTCTGAGTTGCTCCACACGATGATAGCGATTCAGACGTGTAGTTGCCGCAGCTGTCAAGTCTTCACATGGTGGTGCGGTCAGCGGTCGGCCGATCAGAAAATGGGCCGGCGTAAGAGGCAAATAATCAGAGGGATCCGAAGACAATGGGGAAATGGGACGGTAGTTTAGGACTGCTTCTATTTGCGTCAAGGCTGTGCTAAACTCTTCGTATGTTAACCGCGCATTACCCACGACCCGCCTAAGATGATGCTTGGTAGATTTTACCCCTGCTTCACATAAGCCCCCAAAATGAGCAGCGTACGGTGGAATGAAACTAAGACGGATGCCATTGTTACTGGCAAAATCCATAATTACATCAACATTGTTTAAAACAGAAGAAATTTCTTTATCTGCACCTACGAAATTTTTACCGTTGTCAGAAAAGATTTGAGTAGGTTTGCCACGTCGTGAAATAAAACGTTTAAGAGCTAACAGATAATCTTGCGTAGACAAACCACTCACAAGCTCTAAATGCAACGCTTTGGTTGCGAAACAAATAAAGAGGCAAATGTAGCCTTTAATTAATTGAGCACCTCTGCCTTTACGATTAAGAATAGAAATAGGACCTGCGTAATCCACGCCGCACTGCATGAATGGGTAACCCGCCTCCAAACGTTCCGAAGGTAAGTTTCCCATCAAAGGCGTTAACGTTTCACCTTTCATGCGAGTACAGGTCACGCAGTTACGAACCACCTGCCGAGCTAGATTTCGAGCACCTAGCGCCCACCATTCCTCACGCATAGTAGAAAGCAGAAGCTGTGGTCCCGCATGAAGCAGTAATTTATGTTGGTAAATAAACAAAAGTATCGTAAACCTGTGTTTACTACTCAAGAGCACAGGGTGCCTTTTATTGTAATTAAAATCCTCGTATTATTTTATCGTGGTCAAGAAAAACGTTTAAACCCGATATTTTATTTACGTCTTTATTCTTTTTAATGGTCACCGGTTGATTATTTTCTAGACTATGATATTCATCAGCAAATGACTGCTGCTGGGAAAGTCGCGCCAGCATTTGCAATGAGGAACTCAATTCGTAAGTAGTCAATGGACCAGTATTGCGAGATCTGTCACTCCGAGTATATGCGCGTGCATTTCGTATAAAACGCAACACATAAGCACCAGTACGTTGTAAGCGATTAAATTGTGAAAATCTATTAAAATCAATAAGATCTGAGGACTGTGTACACGTTAAAGTAACAATATTTGGTTTTAATTCTGGTAGTTCCGTATAAATAGGTTCGTCACTCTTGTAATCTTCCACTAAATTGTCATCGCGTAAAAATTCAGGACCCTCCCACCACAGACTGTTATTTTCGTATCTCAGGCTGTCCATACTAGCACCTCTTGATAACAAGTCCGCGGGGTTGTTTGTGCCCGCAACATGACGCCATTTCGTATCATGAGTCAGTTCATTTATGAGTGCAACCCTATTCTGAACAAACGTTTTTAATAAATGTGGCGCCATTTGAAGCCAACTTTTAACAATGGTTGAGTCAGTCCAGAACTAAACTTGATTAAAATCTAAACGAAGAGATTTTCTAATTTTGTCGTATAATTTTACACCTATAAGAGCACCGCATAACTCTAATTTCGGAACGCTAATAGATTTTAATGTACGATGGAGATTACACTCCAATTTACGATCTATCGTCAAAAACGTTTTTTAGCTAACGTGTATGAATCGCCTAACGAATTTTCCGAATCTCGTAACGGGATGCGTACGGAAAACCTACCATGCTCATCGCGCTGAGTAGTCTCCGAAAATATTTGCTCGCAGACACGTTGTTCATCAGTCAAAGTGTTAGGTACATTAGGTATTTCTTCGAGTTCCCAAAATTGTTTTAATTGCGAATCAACCTGAAGAAAATGGCAGTGAGCTTTATCTGCCCTCAACGAATAATTACGATTTATAGATGTAGGTCCAGATATAATCCAACCAATTTTAGTATCTTGGAGGTATGGACCAGATTTTAGACGAATTTTGTTTTCGTTTAACAAGTCCCAAAATATGTCAGCCCCTATCAACAAATCTATTTCTGACGGAACGTCATAAGTGTAAAAACCTATATTGTATTTTCAACAATTAGAATAAATATAAGAATATGCTTGACATTTGTTTGTGAGTAGAATAAGTATGTCAATTGAGTTGTTACAAAATGTGATGTTTATTTAGGAAAATTATTAGGAACACAAATATATTTTAATAAGCATTCAAATAATGTTCAAGTAATTATAAAATAGAGTTTGTAATTTAAAAGGCTCAGCAATAGAAATATTCAATTTATTAAAAGTAGGATACGGATGTGTTTTGGTTTATATTCGTCACGACAGATGGCGCTGTTTAGCGACGATAGATCGTTCAAAGCTTGAAATATTTATATAATTATTAGAAACATAAATATATTTTTAAAATACGCTAAAATGTGTCTAAACATATTTAAAATAGATTTTATTATTTTAAGCCCTTTACAATTGTAATACTGTAATTTATTTAAAATCGGATACGGAAGTGCTATGTTTGGCACGCGCCACGACAGATGGCGCTGTAGAGTGGGGAATTGATTATATAAAGATGAGCATAGAATGAGGAAGGCAGTTCGGTTCTAACTTTGAGTCAGTAATAAACTCTCTGTGTTGCTGTAACTACGAAGTTTGATTTTGCGGATTCAACCTGATCCCAACAAATCAGAAGCGGGATTTAAGTAACCCCAGTGAACGCAGGCTTCAGGTACGTAAGGTTTCATATTTTTTTTTCTCCATAAATGGTTCCAATAAAACGAATTTTAATTTTGTAACCCATATTTATTAACACTTTTTTTTTGCAAATATAATACATCTTTTGTTCCGTAGCTACTTTTCCCTGTAATTACAATAAATTATTCAATAAATAAATAAAAATATATCTGTAACACTGAGCAAATGATGTCCGGTTTTTTTTTTTATTTCAGTTATGGATTCAGTGAATGGAAGATCTCCGCGCTCTCGTGTCAGGGCAAACGCTGAGCGTCGTGGCCGCACCACAAGGAGCCGCAGTCGCTGCAGTCGAGGGAGGCCTAGTCGGCTTACAAGAAGTCGCAGCCCTCTGCCACAGCCTACAGGCGAAGATTCTGCTCAAGAATACGCAACCGATGATCGTCGTGGTCACGGTAGCCCGATTCTGCAGCGACGCTCTCGCTGCCCATCTCGACATGCCGGCAGCTCATCACAACGTGCACGAAGCCCGTCACAGCACGCACGCAGCTCGCTACGGCGCGCACTCGCTACACCACGGCGCGAGTGCAACCCATCGCAGCGCGCTCGCAGTCCACCGCAGCGCGCTCGCAGCCCATCGCGGCGCGTACGAAGTCCGTTACGGCGCTCTCGCAGTCCATTGCAGCGCACTCGTGGCTCGCCAGGCCACCAAGATCAACAGCAGGATTTGGGTTCGTCATTTTTACATAATAATATGAATGTCAATTTTAAAGACTTAATGAACTTTATGTCTACTTTTTTAAAGCCAGATTTTTCTCATAGACTCACTTTTGATAAGAGCATGATCCCAGAATTTGACCCTACTATAAAAAATCATCGAATTGAAACTTGGATAAATAAAGTAAATGAGTGTGCCCAGATATACAAATGGACTGATCAACAGACCTCTCATTTTGCACTTCCTCGACTGGTAGGACATGCCAAGCGTTGGTATGAGGGCTTACAGTCTATAAATCATACTTGGGCTGAGTGGCAGGAATGTCTTAAGCGAGCTTTCCCTTCAGAGACTAATTATGGTGCTCTTTTGTCTGAAATGTTAGCGCGACGATATAGGCCAGGCGAATCTCTAGACGAATATTATTATGATAAAATGGTTTTACTAAACGCTTGCGACATAACGAACAAGAGGGCTGTTGATTGCATTATTTACGGACTTGAAGATAGGACGCTTAAGGCCAGTGCCTCTTCTGCTAGATTTAATAACCCCGAAGAATTGCTAGGTTTTTTAAAAGATATGTGCCGAGAGCAAATTGATAGATCTTCTAAAATAAAAACCCTATCTAATAACAATAATACTTGTAATTATTGTAAGAAAGTTGGTCACAATATTAAGCAATGTAGGGCTCTTTCTTGCTTTAACTGTAAACAGCATGGTCATAAAATGCAACACTGCCCACAACCAGTAATTAAATGCGAAACTTGTCAAAAGCTAGGTCGCAAAAGCGAAGACTGTTTTTTGAAAAATAAACTTAACCAAAAAAATACAAGTGATAAACGGGTAATGGTTGCCGAAACATCTGAATTAAGTAATAGTAAATTTTACAAAGAAGCCATTTTGAATAAAAATAATAACATTTCAAAATGTTTTTTAGATTTTGGGAGCGATTGCTCTCTCATTAGGGAAGACTTGATTAAAGAATACAATTTAACTCTAGAGAAGGATGATGTGCCTGTTATTAAGGGAGTAGGAGAATCTTGTATCAAACCGATCGGTAAAACTAGATTTAATTTGAAAATAGACCAAGTTGAAGCGCCGATTGTAGCATACGTAATATCGCACGATCAATTACATGTTCCGATACTTGTTGGTCAAAATTTTACGGAACTGCCTAATGTTTTGGTAATCAAGACCTGTGAATCACTTGAATTATTTAATCGCTTGGTTTGTTCTGAACTTCCGGAAATTGAACATGAAATTAATAATTTTTGATGATGTTGTAGTAAACAAAACTGGTTGTGTGCCTTGTTGTACAACCGACGAAAGTAATAATAGCACTATATTTGTACCGGGTAGTTATCGTAACTATTTAAATAATGAATATTGGATACAAGAAGGGATTTACGAAGTCGTAAATGGAAAGGTCTCTGTGATAGTAATAACTCCGTCAAATTGTATACAATTCCGTAAAAATACAGTTTTAGCTCGCGCTGAAAAGGTTAATACTATTTCCAAGGATGTGGCTAGATGCTTTCACGTTCAAACATTATATGAACCAATTAATGAACAGGATATAAATCTAAATACTGAACTCGCTCACTCTGAGAAAGACAAAGTTTATAATCTGATTAATAAATATCGGAAAGCATTTGCCCACAACCTTTCAGAATTAGGTTGCACAGACTTAACAGAAATGGACATACAATTGACAGACACTAGACCGGTAGTATATAGACCCTATAGGCTCAGTTATAAAGAAAGAGAGACAGTCCAAAAAATGGTCGATGAACTAATTCAAAATGATATTGTAGAAGAATCTTCATCCCCATATGCCAGTCCCATCTTGCTAGTTACGAAAAAGAGTGGTGGTCAACGTTTATGTGTAGATTATCGTGAACTCAATAGACGAACAGTGAAAGATCATTTTCCACTTCCATTAATTGAAGATCAGATTGATCAACTAAGCGGTAGTAAATACTTTACCAGTTTGGATCTAACAAGTGGATACTACCAAATTCCATTAAAATCAGACTGTAGATATTTAACAGCATTTATTACTCCTAACGGTCTTTATCAATTTAAACGAATGCCCTTCGGCTTAGTTAACGCCCCATCGGTTTTTCAAAGAACCATCAATAAAGCTTTAACATCGATAAGAGTTCCAATTGATCCAGAAAATAAAATTAGCAAACCTGCACTGGCTTATATGGATGACATTTTAGTTATTTCAAATACTTTTGAAGAGGGACTTATAAAACTTGAGAAAACTCAACAAGTGTCATTTTTTTAAAACTAGTATAAATTATTTGGGTTACGAAATTAACGCCGAAGGCATTAGGCCAGGCAGCGCAAAGATTGAAGCAGTAGAAAATTTTCCTCGTCCAACCAATGTTCACGAGGTCAGACAATTTATAGGTTTGACAAGTTACTTTCGGAAATTTATCAAAAACTTTTCAATCATAGCACGACCACTAACCAATTTGACTAGGAAAGATATTTCGTGGAATTGGGGCGATAACGAAGAACAGGCATTTATAACTTTGAAAACTAAATTAGTTGATCGACCATTACTGGCATTATATAACCCTAAGTTTATAACTGAACTCCATACTGACGCAAGTAAGTTAGGGCTAGCAGGAATATTATTGCAGAGGGAAAGTGAAAATACCCCATTAAAACCGATCGCATACTTTAGCCGCAAGACCACAATTGATGAACAGAAATTTCATGCTTATGATTTAGAAACGTTAGCAGTTATAGAGTCCTAAAAAGATTTCGTGTTTACCTCTTAGGAAATTCATTTACTATCGTGACAGACTGCAATGCCTTACGCGCGACTTTCACAAAAAGAGATTTATTGCCTAGAATAGCGAGGTGGTGGCTCCAGTTACAAGAGTATGACTGTAATATTGTGTACCGACCAAATCATAGTATGACGCATGTCGATGCACTTAGTAGGAACCCGGTTGACACAGCTCAGTCTAACGATTTAGATTCAAACACTCCTCGAGTATTAGCTATCACTCATGAAGACTGGTTACTCAGTTTACAGCTGTCAGATCCTAAATTATCTCATATACGCGAAGTATTAAAAGATGCACAATATAATGACGTTTCAGATATTAAACAAAATTTTGTAATAAAGGATAACAAATTGTTTCGTAAAGTAGGTGATGACCAACTAAGATGGGTTGTTCCAAAGGGGGCCAGATGGCAAATATGTCGACAGAATCACGACGATATCGGTCACTTTTCATTAGACAAAACACTTACCAAAATTAAAAAAGATTTTTGGTTCCCTAAAATGAAGAAATTTGTGTCAAAATACATTAAATCATGCATTCACTGTGCGTATGGTAAAGACGTTTCTGGAAAAAAGGAAGGATTCCTTCATCCTATTCCAAAATTAGATATCCCTTTTCATACAGTCCATGTTGACCATCTGGGCCCTTTTGTAAGGAGCAAACGAGGAAATATGTACCTATTGGTATTAGTCGACGGATTCACTAAATTCTGTATCCTCAAACCACTTCGCAGTCTAAAATCTAACTTAACTATCAACGCTCTAAACGACATATTCACATTATTTGGTTTCCCTACTAGACTAATTTCCGATCGTGGTAGCAGTTTTACATCCAAAGAATTTGAAGGTTTCTGTGAGTCTTCCCATATTAAGCACATATTAAACGCGGTAGCTTCGCCTCGATCAAATGGCCAGGTAGAACGATACAATAGAACAGTTTTAGGAGCACTTTTAACTTACACAGATAAGGAAGGAGAATCTAAATGGGATCTCGGATTAGGAAAAATTCAATGGGGACTAAATAACACACTTAATAAAGGCATAGGAAAAACTCCCTCAGAAGTATTGTTCGGTCGCATTCTTTCCCAAAGTACTGAAAACATGTTTAGTGAAGTTTTTTTCGATACTAGAAATGTAAGTCAAGAGGTAGGAGGAATCAGATCCGAAGTTAAAAATCATATTACAAAGAACCAACAAGATCAAAAGACTCGGTTTGACAAAAAGCGAAAAAATGCCCATTCGTATGCTATAGGCGACTTGGTAAAAATTAAAAAGCAAATAAACTTAAATGATGGCCAAAGTAAAAAATTGAACCCCATTTTCTCGGGACCTTATAAAATAACCAAAGTATTAGACAATGATGAGGTTTCTAGTATACCTGGTTCTAGTTTAGGAAAAAGGAAGTACTGCAATGTATGGGCTGTTGACCAGATACAACCTTGGATAAGTACACACATTAACTCTTGTTTATCAGATAGTAGTGACAGCGAAACTGAAGTATAAATATCAATATAATATAAATATGATTTTGAATGTTTTTTTTTTGTGAATTTTGATTTGTGAGGTTTATTTTTGTTGCTCCTGATGAAAGTCCCAGGTGTCAGACAAAGTAAAAAAAAAAAAGAAAAAAAAAAGTATTCTCTGCTCCTGATAAAGTTCCGGGTGTCAGATAAATTATGTAAGAATTAATATTAACAGGCCCTGACGAAAGTTCCAGGTGTCTGATAAAAATGACCCTGATGAAGTCCCAGGTGTCGTATTATATAAGTCTAATGATGGTAGTTATATTAAATGAAATTAATAATGAATAAATAATGACCACACTTGAACTTAGAATAAATGTTTTAATAAAATAAGAGTTTGTAATTTAAAAGGCTCAGCAATAGAAATATTCAATTTATTAAAAGTAGGATACGGATGTGTTTTGGTTTATATTCGTCACGACAGATGGCGCTGTTTAGCGACGATAGATCGTTCAAAGCTTGAAATATTTATATAATTATTAGAAACATAAATATATTTTTAAAATACGCTAAAATGTGTCTAAACATATTTAAAATAGATTTTATTATTTTAAGCCCTTTACAATTGTAATACTGTAATTTATTTAAAATCGGATACGGAAGTGCTATGTTTGGCACGCGCCACGACAGATGGCGCTGTAGAGTGGGGAATTGATTATATAAAGATGAGCATAGAATGGGGAAGGCAGTTCGGTTCTAACTTTGAGTCAGTAATAAACTCTCTGTGTTGCTGTAACTACGAAGTTTGATTTTGCGGATTCAACCTGATCCCAACATAAGTGGGATCAGCGAGTTGAATTTTGTTTGGAATACGTATAGAAGTAGTATCAACGTGTATCGAAGGAATGTTCGAAGTGATACTCTCCAATACCATACACTTGAGTGCGGCATTAAATTCGTTTATTTTAGAGCGCATGTTTATTTCGCATTGGTGGTTGGACTGAGACACTACCTGTCCTACACCATAAACTTGCATAGTGGACTGTATCAAAGGTACGTTTAAACGTTTAATAGTTTTCATTGTGATGAAACAGTTTTGGCTACCGCTATCGAGCAAAGCGCGTACAGTATGATACTGATCATTGCAGTCAGCGATCTCTACCAGCGCCGTAGACAACAAAACAGTTTGTGATAGCAATGCACTAGATGTACACACGCTATGATGATTAGAATCACAACTTACCGAATCAGCTGAGTTTTGTACAGTGTGCATAGCAGACGACTGTGGGGACGTATAATTTCTACTGCTGTTAGTTAGTTGCGCTTCCGAACCAGAGTTTTTATTACGTTTAGCATCATTTACGTTTACGTTTATATTATCAGATATTTCCATATGGAGCAACGTATTATGTTTTCGCTGACACAACCTGCATGGTTTAAAAATACAATCAGCCGACGTATGGTTGCCAGCACGCATGCAATTTTGACATAAACCTTTCTCTTTGACAAGTTTCTGTCTATCACGAACTGTCAAGTTGAGAAACTTGGGACACGAATAAAGGGCATGACTCTCACTACAAAACACACACTCAATATTATTTTTCTGAAAACTTGAACCTTTACTGTTATTACGAGATGAAACATAGCTAAACGTTTGTTGCGAATTGGAATGTCTTTTATCATTATTTAATTGCTTGGACTCATTAAAACCTTTCGACTGCGTATGATTATTCGTATTCGGATTGGGTTTTATCATATCCAACAAGTCTGCACGGTTCCTTAAGAAAGTCAACAAATCGTCTAACTTTATGCTATCTTTAGATTTAGATAAAAGATTACCTTTGCGACTCTCCCATTCGCGTTCTGTAGATGTATCAAGTTTAGAAGCAATCAAATAAATAATAATAGTGTCCCACGAATCGGTGAGTTCATGCAAAGATTTGAGTGCGCGTAGGTTACGGAGAACTACGTCTATTATTTTCCTAATTTGCAATGGAGACTCCTTATTAATTGCAGGCATTGTGAAAAGCGATTTAATATGGTTTTGTACCAACAAGCGATTATTGTGGAAACGATTTTCTAGTAACTCCCATGCGTGAGTGTAGTTGGGCGCAGTGAATTCCAATGCACTTATTACTTGTAAGGCAGAGCCTGTAAGAGACGAGCGAAGGTAATGAAACTTTTGTATGGCGTTTAGATCACTACGTTCATGGATCATGGTGACATATGAATTCCTAAATTCAAGCCATTGGTCATACGACCCATCAAAGGCAGGTAACTTTATCTCAGGTAATTTTATCGACGCAAGATTATCTGGTTTGTTCGAACAAACTTGAATATTTTTATTTAAACTCAACAGACTTTTTGCAGCGGCAGTCACTGAATAATATTGCGACTCAAATATTTCCCGATACTGTAAATGTGCCTGGGTTTCAGCTTCATCAACAATATTCTCAATTTTGCTCTGAATTTCATCAAACTGTTGAAACAACAGTGAGTTAGCATTTAGTCTCATTTCTAATTCGAATTTGCCATAATCACTCAACTGTGTTTTATCTAATTTATAAAAATACTTTTCAAACAAAGTCAGTCTACCTTTGATGTTTCCTCGCTGTTTTCGTAGATCAGTGAGGTGATCACTTGTAGTATCATCCATTTTACCATCCGTGCTCATTCTGGGAACTTATAGGTAAAAGGTAAAAAAATACCAACCAAAAAACTCACAGTTTCCAAAATGGTGACGTCTTGACAATTTACACGGAAAATAAATTACGTCTCAGAAATAAAATAAAAATGCATCGTCGTTTACGTCGTGTACACTGAAAATTCAATACACAGTATTAACGCAAATATTCGCATAGGGAATGGGTGGAAATAGGAAATTCTGATGGCCTGACCGCAATATACCACAATGGCTTCTCGATTTTTGCCGATTCTTCGTATGAATCCTGCCGAAGGTCCGATGTTATGAAGGCTTGTGTTGGATTAAACCGATCAGGTGTCTTTGGATTTCGTTTATTATCCAAAATTAGGTTTTTTAAGAAATACAAAACGAATTGTTCATGTGACGTTTATTTTGTTACTTCAAAAGTCAATCGCATAAAAAGTATATAAAAAAAACGTAGTGGCCTGAACACTTACTATTATCAAGGTGGTGGAATTATCACAATTCACTCCGTTCACTTGCATAGCCAAATGTTTAATTTGTGTTTAATTATCAGGTTGTTTTGTTATTTGTTAATTGTATTTTATTATTCATAAATATGACATTGTCATTACTTGTAAAAGTATATTGTAGCACCAGATAAAATACTGAAGTTATTTTAAATAAATCTTCAGCAGCTACTACAGATAAAGTACTTCTCATTTGATATAATTACTTGAGGTGCCATTAAGCAGTAACCACATAAGAAATAGTGTATCTTTCAAGTAGTGACAATAACATTACAGCACACACAAAACACAGTATTATAAATTTAAGTTAGTAAAGCCACACAGAACATAGAATGATGCGAATAGATTTTAGCACTATCACCAGCATCAAGTATATTGCATTAGTTTTCAGGTATAGTTTGTATTTTTAGTTTTTATTGTATGAGTTTAAGGCAATAGCTTTCTGTTTCATCATTACACAAACACACAGTTAATATGATAGAAGGAAACAGAAGCATAAAAGTCAATAATACACAAGGCAAGTTACTCAATGCCTGAAGTCACCCGCTAACATAATTTTAGTGAAGTACTATTATTATTAATTTAATATTTTTATTTCATGTTTAAGTTTTAATTTACTTCAGTTTTATTTCAATCTTTTATAAATATTTTATAAGTTCTACTTGCTTATTATTCATTACATTTTAACAAATAAGTTACTAATGTCAATGGAATTTAGTTTTAAATGTATATCAAGTTGAGTATATCAGGCACACAGCCACAGCTAGTTATGTTTTAGGTTTTTCCTACCTAGGGTCTACACAAGACTCGCATGTCCCACACAGTTCTGCATTGTATAATGCCCACACAGTTGTTTTACATGTGACATGCTGTTACGTTGGGGGCCACCGCTCCCCTGCATACAATATGCAATCCCATCAAAGGACGGGCACACAGATCACACAGAATACCTACTGCAGTAAGAATGTCCTATCAAAAGACAGGTCACACAGACAACTGTTAGCTTTTCAGCTTTTAGATTATTTATTTTAGATTTAGTTTAGGTATTTGCTATTCCTGCAACGCGCCTATTATCTCTTTAGTTTCAGTTTTAGGTTATTGTTTTATGTTTTAGTAATCAGTTCGAGTTTAGCGATCACGAAGTTTGTTAAGAAGACATCATGTTACGAAATGCTATGAAGCTATATCACGCTTCCTCAAATCTCACACAGATTTACTAAATTTAAGATTAACATACCAGTTAAATACTTCTCGCCTTTGAGTTTTGCCTTTCCTGTCCTTTGGCAATGAGAAACCAGCTTGGCTTGGGTTGCGGCTTGGGATGACGCCATTTTGAATATCGCGCCATCACCTCGCTTGGGTAGACGCTTAACCTTCCACTTGCAATTTTGCATTTTCCCGTTAAATGCAACACGATGCAGTTTTATCCAAGCAAAGCATTTATCTGAAACACTATTGAATAATAATAGTAGTGGAACTTTAGGTTGCTATCTCACTTCTGAAATATTAGGGCCTCACGGGAAAAGTAATAAATAAAATACCAAAAGTATACTCATCTTAAATGTAATCGGATGCCAGGGTCAAATCTGATACAAAACAGGATGGTATGGTTTACAAACACTTTTTAATAATACTACGAGGAATAATATTACAATATTAGATCACACCAAGACACGCGCAAGCGACGACCGACCGAGACGAGAGGCGGGAAGGAGGGGGCGCGCGACTCTACTGAACTGACAGATGTCATCGACTGCCATAGACAATAAAAAAGGACGTTTTATTTTCGTTGGGTTAACATAATAAACCAATAACTTTAACAAATTGTTTGAAACATTGACAGACACTTATCAATCCATTTACAATTATTTCTGTGCAAAGTCAACACATTCACAATATTCAAAATAACAAGTGAATTTGTCCAGGAAAAACCCAGCAGTATATTTTCCGCAGTTCCGCTCCTCAAAAAATATGTTCGATGTGATCCCGAGAGACTTGTAACTCCATAAAAACTGCGGAACAATTCCCGTATGACTTCTTCACATGACAAAGTAATGTTTTCCCATCGATAGCGATAGGCTTGGTATAATTGCAACTGGGTCCTTGTCTCACACATGGTGGAAGTAAGAGACGGGAGCTTTGTAGTTTGTTTGCAATGTGCTCGCAAACTGCGGAATTAATGAAAAACAAATATGCGGGCTATAGTTTGCAAGTGCATTTTGTCTGTTAAACGAATATCTTAGACTACGAGAATGAGTATTTAGGTATTAATTATTTAAATAAAACATCATCAAGAGATTACTTGAATTGTTAAAGCTTTAGATCTGTGGCACTTTTTGATTGTAATATTGTAAGTGGCTTTTTTGTGCATGCTGTGTTCGCCTGTAAGAGGCTGTACATTTAGCATAGTTTACTTTGTAAAATACGTTATATTAGTAACAAAGTACTAGTTGTAGGTGAAATTATTAAATAAATTAAATTAAATCATGTGTTTTTAAATATTACGGCAGCAAATGCTAGGCTTAGCAAATATAGGTACAAAATAAAAATTATCTATGATTTAAATTCTTGCATCTCAGAAATAAAATGAAGATATTGCCCTCTGATAAAACGTCAGGCGCCTTAAATCTAACAGCTGTTATTAGAACTGCATTCCGTTTATCAGTAGGTAACATGTGTTTGCGACTTTTTTATGACATTCGTTTCTCGCGCACATGTGCCCACCGAATTTATTCGTAGGTTTTAATTTCATTGTTCTTTTTCGTTTTTGTTTCGAATAGACGCTGTTTTTTCAGCCAGGATTATAATGTTATGGTTTAATATCGAATTGAGTTATTAAGTGGGCGCTTTTATTCAATTATTTGCCGTTTTATTGTATAGACGAAAGAGGAACCGGGTTTTTTAGAATTTTATATTTGAAAGCTCAATATTTTAATGACAAAGAGCTTTTAGGTATACTTTTATAAAAGTTGTTTTTCAATCAAAATGAAAAACTTGTATTTAATAACGTGAAAATAGGGAATAGGGATTGTGACATAAAAATCTTTTTCTTAGGGCCAGTTTTTTGGTCCGTAGTAATGGTAAAGTTTAACAACAATGGTTACATAGCCATTCTGACATTTGGATAAGGTAAATTTACATCGAAACATACAGTCGTAAATATTCAACCGCTGGTAATGTAACTTTACCATGCATGAAAAACTGGGCCTTAGAATTGCTTATAAGGATACCTTAAGTTGACTAATGTAAATATTTACCAGATAATTACGGATTCGATTATGACAGTGAATTTCAAATGCATTTTTTATAAACTGTTTGTGTTCTTTAGGAAGAAAAAAATTACTTTTACATATTTCCCGAGGTGACAAAGTGAGCGAAAATCCGCTCAGACAGTGAAGCTACACAAAAATAACACTCGAAATTTTTACGTCCCCAAATGTAATCACTTTAATATGACATTCGCAACTTAGGCACCATGCAATTCGCAGGTTGAATATTTTAAGTTCAAAATTTTGCGGAAACTCGAAGGAGTTAAATTGCGATGAATATTTATAGAGGACGGAATAAAGTTCCGCGTTTCAACTTAAACGAATTTCAGTTGACATAATGTTGCCAATGAGTTGTCTAGTGGCAACTTTTTGTCCATATTAGTGTTAATTTAAATAAGAAATCATAAAAAGATCGATCTGGCTCGACTTTTAAGTATATGAAAAGTGAAAAATGTAGTGCACATAATATGAGTGCAAGGCTCCGCAATATAAGTTACTTTAACTAGAACCAAACTTCAGGGTGAAATTTTGAATGTGACTTTTCCAGAATTTTCGCGTTTCATACATATAAATTTTTATAGAGCATTCGAAGTTACCTTTAAAACTAAACATGATAAGATAATGCACCGCAACGTAGCCCAAGCATACGCGAAATGATCCTAAAATTCATTCAAATCATTTCGCGGTCTCGCGATCATTTCGCACTCAAACTGCGATAGTCGTGCAACTGGAGATAGGAAAATATTATGGCAAATTTAAAGATAGAAGTAAATTAAGAATACTCCCAAATAAATGTACCATCAATGAAGTCAGTAATGACGGATTAGCTGTTGGCCTTGGCCAGTATGGACTGACTTTGCGTATGGACCATGGAAATACTATCGCATGTACTTCTATGGTATTGTTGCAAAGAGAAGATATTGCACAGACTAAACAACTGAGCAACGAGCTTTAAATATATGAGTTATGAGGTCTGATATTTCAAGTCATGTTTTTTTGATGTGACGTATATCGGATATCAGTCCGCCTTTAGACTACAAGTCAATTGTAAAAGAGGCAATTTTCAATTTACTAATCTGAATTTGTTCTTGATCATTTGATCTAAAAAAAATCACAAAATTAGTCACAACATTGCAAAGATCGCAGAATTAATGCAGACCTATTGCAACCAGTCGCCGTGGAAAACTGTGGGGGGTGGCCTATGTAAAGCATTGGGAGTCCTTTGGCGCATATTGACGATGATGATGATAATATGAAGGAGCTGGTTTTTAACTACCTGGTAGTGGTTTGTGCTCTTTACAAAAGTTAATCTCCTCTTGCATTCAAAACGAACTAACAACAACTTTTGGCACCTGCACGGGAGGTATCGCGAATCGGTCGCAGATCGCGCGATGCAGGGCCGCACAAAGGGGTGTAGTAAATAATTTGTTGGCGTGACATCTGAGGCGGCCCCTTCACTGTCCCGTGCGCTCCTGAACAGAATCAACGGTCACACCCACTGCGCTATTGAGTTTGTGGGACACACCGCTCAGAAGGATGGAGAATAAAAATGCAAGTATCTAGCTACAACGTTGTACCTAATGGGTCGGTCCTAGGCCACTTTGTGGATTAAGTAGGTAAGTAATTAGGTGGTATTTTGCTTAGTGAGCTAGGTGATTGCGTCATTCTAGCCTTGGGTTACTGTGTGAATTTTCTTTGAGATGAGCAACCAAATGAGAACAGAGAGTGTGATCTATAAATTAAAGACTCTATGTTATTGAGCTAGGTAGATAACATGTGTATTTATGATGTTGTCCTGTATTGTCAAGTCGTTTTCACATTAAATAATTATACATTAAATAAAACTGAATTGTTTCGATGATACTTAGAACCTGTAGGACACACGCCCCTGGACCCTGAATGATTAGAAGACTTGCCAATTGCTCGTGTTTTGCGAGTTTTGCATTATTAGATACTATATTCGCCCCATGATTTATCGAATCAAACCTTGATATAAGCAATAAGACCACCTTAATTGTATCACCATAATCTAATTTAAGAGCCACATTCAACTTTTGCTTTATTTGATGCATATAGCTTATTCTTGGTCTTCTTCTCTTCCTTTTTCCTTCTATTCTTCCCTATATTATCGTTCTGATGAAACTTAATCTATACCTATAAAATGCTTTGTCCTGAACGACTGACTTATTGATTGACTGACTGACTGACTGACTGACTGACTGACTGACTGATGGATCAACGCACAGCCTAAACCGCTGATCGTAGAAACCTGAAACTGGGAGGGTGTGTTCTTTGTATGACGAAGATTTATTTTCTATTTAATTGCAATTAATCTCCTAAGGGGGTGAAAAAGGGTTACATAGTTATTCTGGGGGTGATTTTCTTCGAAGTTGATATCAAAACTCTTTAGTGCTAATGATAAAAATATTTTGTATATCATTTTTGACACTCATTTGACATGTCTGAGACACAATGTTTTGACACATGTTTGTTATTGATGTTGCTCTCGAGAAAATAGTCGAGAAGAGATTTTATTCCTTAAAACAGTAAAGAATCTAGTTTTACAATATTTTTAACACTCACAGTGTCATATTTTATTCTTAAAAGATTAAAATATTAAACCAAAAATTGCGCACGGGCGGGATTCGAACCAGCATCTTTCTGGCTATCCGGGCCAACTGCTCTTCCAATTGAGCTACCGTGCTGTCGGTCCGACCGCGCGAAATTCTTGGTCTCATTGATACGTCATAGCGTGACGTTAGCGCCATCTACCCGTCTGTTTATGCAACAGCGGGCCAAGTAGTTATTCTTTACAGATTAAATTCAACTTGGAAATGATAACGCTTCGCTACTCAATGGTTTTACAATATTTTTAACACTCACAGTGTCATATTTTATTCTTAAAAGATGAAATATGAAACCAAAAATTGCGCACGGGCGGGATTCGAACCAGCATCTTTCTGGCTATCCGGGCCAACTGCTCTTCCAATTGAGCTACCGTGCTGTCGGTCCGACCGCGCGAAATTCTTGGTCTCATTGATACGTCATAGCGTGACGTTAGCGCCATCTACCCGTCTGTTTATGCAACAGCGGGCCAAGTAGTTATTTAAACACAAAAATATATTCTTTACTCTTAAAAGATGAAATATGAAACCAAAAATTGCGCACGGGCGGGATTCGAACTAGCATCTTTCTGGCTATCCGGGCCAACTGCTCTTCCAATTGAGCTATTCTATTTATATTATATTCTTGAGGTTCGAATCCCGCCCGTGCGCAATTTTTGGTTTCATATTTCATCTTTTAAGAGTAAAGAATATATTTTTGTGTTTAAACAGGGAAGGTATCAAGCGGTCTATGTACAGTGTAGATTGCAGATCATTTCTTCATATTGTCGGTGGACATTCAACGCTGTTTCTGTGGTCGAAGGGTGTCCAGTCTTTTTTTTTTGCAAACTTTTCGTGGAGGCCTATGTTTAGCAGAGGACGGCTTTTGAGTATTGATGATAATGATGGGGTAGGTAGATCCCTACATAGAATTAACCCTTTGAATTCACGATTTGAATTCAAGAAAGAAGAGTATTCGCTATGACTATAAACAAAGCTCAAGTTCAAACTCTTAAGGTAGCGGGAGAAGACTTGAAGGAATTTGCTTCTCCGAAAGCCTGTATGTGGCATGATGCTGTGTAAGCGCACGGAGTATAGCCTGGTTTTTTCATTAGCTCTCAAAAGCAATATATGATTGACGATAGGCGTAGTAAGTATTTCCATTTCGTTGTAAAATAAAAATATATTATCCCCATGTAAGTTTGACCAGATTAAAAATCGGGCTGCGTGTTGTGTGTTTATTAAATATAACATTTTTCTTTACGCATTTTTACGTATATATTTAAAAACTGGAAGTTTCTGTTTGTTTGTTTGATCGCGCTAATAACAGTAACTATTGGTCCGGTTATAAAATATGTTAGCTACATTGTTAGACAGCTAATAAATAGGGAATAAGGGCTGGAAATGATGATGATTGTTAGACAGCTAATTTATGTGCAAAGGCTATAGAAGTAGTTTAATGCGTATTGGGAACGTGCACGACAGTAGCGCCATCTAAAAACACAACTTTCAGGGCACCTGTCAAATGGTGCCTGATTAGTTTTGTTATTTTATTTCAATAAAAGTAAATATATGAAATAAAAAGATACAATAAATAGAATTTTAGAGGCAGTTAGTACAGGCAGTAGTGGGGAAAATGCATATTGTTATATTAACTGGATTTGAATGGGTACAACACAAAATAAATTTCCAGACCCAAACTTTGCTGAAAATCAGCTAATTGGTCTTAGAAGAACACTTCCTTGGCTTAAAATAACTCCGATCACACATAGATATGCCTAAATATCTTTGTCACACTTAAATGCCTCAGATTCATCTACCCACTAAAAATAATCCATGCACTAAAATTATGAACTACTGCTTCGATTTGACAAGTATTATTTGTTAAAGATAGCTTATTTACGCGGAAGGCTATTAAATAATCTATCAAAATATAAGGCTACGGGAACAGAGTAAAATGAATACGAGCGAATGAAGTTGCGAAGATTGCAAGTGATTTCATATACTACCTTTGTGTTGAATAACAAAGTAAGTATACATAAAGATTATTTATTAGAATAGCCTCCCCGGGCTATATTCAACAAAATAACATGTTATACAGAGATGACATAGACAGACACGACCACATTTTCAATTTTAGTTCGAATAGAATCAAACGAGTTTTCCAACTCCCAACATAAGAATATTTAACAGAAAGACAAGTACTACTTACGATCAATTGAAACAGCTACCACTACCTAAGCCTATTTTCTTTCTCGTCTCTAAAAATGTATAAAATAAGTTTCCTTTAAACAATTAAAACACGACTACCGTTTTGCAATTTGCCTAAAAAAATATAATAACAGAAGATTTTTATGAATGACAGATCGACTATATACATATAAATCATTACCTTCTACACGAAAATGAAAAAATTTTTCGTAGTGATTATTAGAATAGTTACTACCACTAAAGCTAAAGGCTGTGACTCCGTTGTCATGGTATATGTAATAGTTCGAAACAATCAAGAACCTGGCACTAGATAAGAAACATGATAGAAATCCCACATCAAACTTTTCTATTGACACTCAACTACTGATATACAACATCCATTCCATTTGAACCTTATCTCTTAGTCACTAACTCATTCGCAAAAGAAAGAGCACTGGGCCCACCTCCAAAATAAGTCTCACAATTTATTTACCGAAGGTAAAACAAGCATTACCTAATTTCAGCACACATTATTCAAGATGCCTACAGGTACCGGGATACACTTTCGGCCGAAAAAATGTTGTAATAAATCTCCCATGCTGTCAGGTCCCGAGTACACTCTACAGAATAAATCAAGGGTATAGATTGCATCAAGAGCGCGGACTCAGCACAAGGAATATGAAGCTTCCATATTGTAGGTTGGAGCAAGTATGTGACGGAAATTGGGACTTTTTATCCTGGAGAATGTGCGATATTAAAATCTAGAGGGTGTCCTCACGAGGAATCGATGAGGCAAGAATCTTAATAGCGAGCTTAATACGCCGTTAGCATCGTTAGCTCGGGCACTTCAGTTATGTGGTCTTGAAGAAGACGTCTTTATTGTTTTGTAAAATATCACAAAAGTGAGATCATCGCATGGTAAATAGTTCGACATATTGTGTTGCTACTTTCAGCATAGAAGTGTATTAGAACTAGAAGGTCTCATTATTATTACGCACCTTCGCAATTTTGACGTGTTTGAAGTCATACTAAGAATAAGGACCTAAATAAATAAAGAAAGTTAGTAACAGATGTAGTGGGAATAAAATGAAATCCTGCGTAAAATAAAAACAAGTATCGACTTTTGTATTGCGCACGTTTTGCAACGACTTGGGCATCGTTTTGAAACTTGTCTCTTATTAATTATTGATAGATTTTTTTCAGCGACTGTATTCGTCATTATAACCTAAATGTATCTTATCGTATCTAAATAGCAAAAATCAGCAGTGGCATTTGTATAATGACTTCATTAGGTTGCATAAATCACGATATCCCAAGGGCCTTCGAATCCATCTCTATTACCAACTCGATAGGCGTGATTCACACAAACGCGTGACGTGGCGATTTGGCCAAGTGGAGATTGACGTGATAAACCAAACCCAACTGGCTAGAAAAACGGGAAAAGAAAACGTTTACATTCCCTTTTCACCGATCTGTCAGTCGTCGGCCATTTTGTTTTGATTTGTAAAGAATAACAAGGGGTGCATTTGCAATGTCCAAAGTCTGCGCGTGGCTAAAAAGCCAATGAGAATGTTAAAATGTTTGAGTGATCTGTCTCAGTATTGATATCTGCTTAAAATACCGCTAAAGTACGATCGAATATGGAATGATGCTTTACAATGGTATATTTTGGGTTGACAAAAATAGCACAATGTTAGGCACTTAAAATGTTAGGCGTGGTCAGTATTTACCATCTCCGTCACTCTAAATTGTTGCCTTTGTTACGTTTGTTTTTGAAGGCGGTTGAACTTTTGAAATGAATTTAATATCGCTTCTTAACTAAACACAAATCTGATGGGTGGGTATACCTTAGTACGTCAATGTTTTGACTTTGTATTCTCCGAGGCTTCGACTTGGAAAAGGGTGTATGGGACAAATATCTTTATTCTGTGATGGGTCGTGGCGATAAGTTCCGTATAATGAGGGTCAGGGAATATATTTATTGTCATTCCATTTTATTTTGCATGTCGTGGAAAATGAATAACAATGAAGATCTCAAAAGAAAAATAAACATATCATATCTATACACAATAGTTTCGTAGGGTGCATTGTTTGAAAAACAAATTAAGTTTATTGTAAATGACGCATTCTTCAGTATTTAATAGTACAACAAATTTTAGTGTGACTATCATATTTAAAAATATCTTCGTGTTAACTCATTCATTGTTTTCAACAACCACAAATATTTTTAATATGAAAAAGTTCCTGTACTATCAACAAGTACCAAATTTGAAAACAGTTTGTTTATCTCAATATTATTCACTGTATCCGCTTACTTAGATAGGGCTGCATTGTACATTCCGCTCGTGTTTTGATGAGAGCGCCCATGATAACCGAAAACCCTTGCTATATCGTATTTGCGGGGTCTACTCTGTTAAACATCGACCACAGTCCATAGACCACATAACATAACTTGCAAGTGATCATAATAGAATAGAATTCAATGCCTTTGTCGATTTAAGTAAATACTTTGCATGTAAAATAACTGATTCACCGTCCAGCGTTTCCAAAAAGATTGTCCTTTCTGCACTCGCAAATGCTGGTAGGAAGGACTCTTGATTTGGAGCTTATGAGATACTGTCATTAACAATTGTAATTGTACCAAATATAAGACAGGGTGCTTACACCACCACCCCCTTGGTTTGTACTATTTTGTACCCTGTAAAATTTCACCCAATCGCTCTACTACTTTTTGGTCGTGACATGGACAAAATCCAAAAACTTAATACGGTCCTAAATCGTACTTAGATATTTATTGAAAGAAGACAAACGGTTATGTGCAAAAAAATATATGAGTACTATAACCAACCAATTAACAAAGAAAGTCTAAGTTTAAACCACGAAAACTAAGGGGTTTGGTTTGGGCTTGATTTAAACTATCTTTTTTGTAATAAGGGGTCTAGAGTTAAAAACTCGGATCTTCTTCCATAGTAGGAACCCTTCCTTTATTGCTTGGCAGGATATTGCCGTACTATCAGAGTTCGGGACAATTCTAAATAATTTGACTGTAAAGTTTCAAACGACGCAATCCTAAATCGTACGTGCGTGATACTGTGGATTGGAGCAATAAAAATAAAAACAATGCAAACTGCTGATATGGAATTTGTTGGGGACGGAAGTATATTTACATTCATCTGTAATAGATCCTATCATCAAACCGTTGTGCATCTGCCCAGTATTTTTTCTTAGAAACTGGAGTCTGTCAGCAGTTAATAATTGAAACATACAACAAGTTGAATAACAAGTATTTTTGATGACTGATAGATTTTCAACCCTTTTGATACCGCTGCTCTATTTCTTTTATTGGAGAGTCAAGCGCGGTCTCGAATGTAACTTTTTTATGTGTGCGCTCGGTTCTAGCCCTTACTAATTGGATGAACGTTTTGAATAGGTATTGGTATCTTTGAAACGATACTCAATAATCTGAAAATGTTTGAAAATATGATATTTGGTTTTAGTGGGAAATATTGAGTTTTATATAGGTTTGTCTGTCAGTATTAATTTTTTTTTTGTATACGTTGTGTATGTTTGACATTTATAAGTAGGTAAAGTAATAGTGCAACCTAACCTGAAACCGCATTCTCTGCCTATACAAATATTATCGACGAGGTGACGAAGTGAAATCGCCGTAACAAAATAGCCGCGAATGAGATTCCTATCGGAGGAAATAGGCTCCTCAATGAACGCCGTAACGAGAGCCAGGGGAATAATTGATTTCTTTCAGGGAATAATCTATTTTGATTTTCAATTGGTAAGATATTATGCTAGTTACGAATTTACAAATGGTTTGCGCATCGGTAACGATACTTTAAACGTTTACTCATGAAATGGGTGTGCATTTTTATAACTGACGATTCCGGTTGTGATTTCTACTAGAAAGATACATAATAAATACTTCTGTTAGTTACACCACGTATAACTCGAGAATAGGTAGACTAATTGTCATGTTTTATTGGATTCTTTGCCTCCCCGAATAGGACATGACATAAGGGGGAATCGAAGTTCGCCTGCCTGGACCGCTAGTTCAACATTAAAGTATTTTTTTTTGAAGATTTGTAATTACAGTTTTTTTTTTGTTACAGGTAAGTCATCTACCATTACAATGCCAGATGCCAGTGGTGAGGGTTCATCTTATTATTACTACCTGATGTTTATACCAAAATCTATTAAGCATCGACATTATCATATTATTAGTGCACTAACTAAATTATTTTTATCCATTATTTTTAGATTTTACGTTAAATTTATCTGCAACATAAAATAAACATTGAACAGCTCACAAAAACCTAGTCAGCAATTTCATTTTCACCCCATATTTTTCGGCAGAGGTCCAATCACGCTTCTAAGAAAAGCCCGTGACGTCGTTTAGGTATAATGGAAATCAATAAACTTGCGAGTCCGAGCCCTTACCACTCAGTTTTGGGTTCCGCAAGGACAGAGAAAGGCGTGGAGAGTACCTACTTTAGATTTATGTTTTGTGATATATTTATACTAATTCATTTTCTATATAATGAAAAAATTACGTACAAATGAAGGACTTAATACTTTAAAGCAACTCCTACTAATGAACCATTGGGTGAAGCATAATTCCAATTTGATAACGTTTTTTCTTTATACAAAATATATAAGTTTGACATTCTTCCAAATAGCATTCTCTGAGCAGCCAAATTGTAATAACATGCAATTTAAGGTAATAAAGAAAATGTATTTAATACTCTAAAGTCTAAACCGTAAGTTGTCTGATGCTATTCATACTTAATCGAAAAAAAAGGTAATTGCTCATTTATTCAAAAATCTTATCTTACCTGACCAAACTAGTATAATTACGAGTATTACAATAATTTTGTACTAAAAAATAAATTACAGATTATTGACTCCATGCCACTCTATATCCAGCTACACATATCCGTCTCTTCTCTTCGCTTTTAAATACAACGGGGACGATCCGATAACTTCCACACACTGCTGTTTGTGACATCGATAAACACACACACACACACACAGATATACCTATAAGATCGTGAAATAGGTATAGGGTGTCTGATAAGTATCCAGCCTGATTCTTAGCAACAACTATTGGCATGATTTGCTACTTATGTTAAACAATTTATGTTAAAAAGTTTTATTATAATTAAACCTTAAAAAAAAGGTTTAAATTGATATAAGCGTGGCATATTAGACATATTAGATGGAAGCATAAAGCATAGAAGGTAGTCGATTCGCAGGCATATGAAACCTTACTCTACGACGTTGCAAATAATAATAAGATGTAAATGTAAAATTTTAAGGCGATAAATGATATTGTATTTCAAATATTAATTTAACAATCAGTTAATTTATCACTGGAAATTAATAATCTTTAATTTATGAATATAAGAAAGTATCTTTTCGATTATTTCGCAAGAAACAAATATCAAAATTCTCGACATTGATGACTGTCATAAAACAGATGTCCATAGGGCTATTTTACGTACTTTGATCACTTTCGCATGGCACTCAAATGTTTTATTCTGTTACTATAGTACATATTGTGTTGAGGGCACAACCGCCTTACCACCTTCAAACAAAAATTGTTTGCACACACGACACAAGAACGGGCGTCACTTCAAACAGGTCTAAGCGATTTCGGCTCATAAATTTGTAAGGCGGCGATGCACTAGATAGATACTAGTATCTTTGCCATATGGGCTGAGCAAGAATCTGTTTAGACTATCCTGACAGCGCTTTCCCCAATTGCAAACGTTACAAGCGTTTTCTTCGGATAGCGATTGCATATGTTACATAATAGCCCAGCCGTTCCTTTCAGACTTACAAGACTTACACAAACACGTCGCCTTTAATCTCCTTGATTGATTGCAAGTATCGGATTCTTCTGATCTTGCATTAGGCGACACGTGTAATGTCTTTGAGAACGCGCGACTCAAGGAAAATGATAAAAGAAACGACGTATCCATGAAAATGGATAATAAACATTTTTTTGGAAATAAAATAACATGTTTTTAAATTAAGCTTAGGATAAAGTAAGTTAGTCGGCTTTCTGTAAACCAAAAGTTGTTCGTGTGATATGTATAAAACGAAATATTGCATTATATTGAACTCTTTTATTCTCGTAAGTGATCAAATAATTTTCGTTAACTCGTCCAATTTTCGATTCAAGTTTAAACTAAGTAACTTGTTTGATTTTGTAGTTGAAATGCAAAAAAAACACTCAAAATACATCATCTATAAAAAAAAACTTGGCAGTTTTAATTCATCAAATTATTAACCGCACTATAGATTATATTGCAGTGATTTCCATGCAAGTGCGTAATGAAGAAAAACAAAAATTAAAGGGCAAATTGCTAGACGTATTTAAAAAACATACGTGCATTCGAATAGAGCTTTATCTTTTTTCATTAGGATCAAAAAACAGTTATTTTTGGAAATAGGTACCTGACAATATTGATTTTTGTCACAAAAAAATATATATCGACCCTGAACACCCCATTTGTTTAGTACCCCACAGTAGCAGTTCGTTGACCCCGATCTCGCGTGCCAACCCGACACGCGCCGAGATCTGCTCCGAACCGGTTCGCACCGGCTAAAACCGGTTTTGGACTTAGGGACCGGGGGTCCCGTAATGCAGTTTTTGCGTTCCATTTGGCAGGTAACAAGTTGGAAATTGAGATTTTTGCGTGTAATTTTTGAGAGATGGAGTTTTTAAGTGAGTACTGAGTTGGAAGAGTGGTAATAGTAATCAAAAGACGATAGGCACATGTCATGTAGGTGACGCAAAAAAGTTTATTAATTTTATAAATAGTTGTCTTATCCGCACTTAGGCTGGTCTGGAAATAAAAATTTAAAATTAAATGAGTGCTCAGTTTGGAGCTGAAGGTAGTTTGAATTTTATCAATGACACTTAAATTACTTAGACAAAGCCTGCCTTAAAAATTAGCACATACAAAATATTTATATCACTGAATCGTGTTAGTGATATTAGCCGCAAACGCGTTCAAACTGAGTTATTAATTTTTTTATGGGCGCCTATCACATCTGACGTTCCATGTTTAACAGGGGCATAATAAATATCAAAGATTACAATCGACATACAAACCAACACATTGGCATTACCATTGACGGGGCACAAAATAGGAATTAGATGCAGTAGGCTTACACAGTACAAATATGTGTCATTTCGGACTTTAACTGATGTCGTGAAAATATGAAATAATATTTGTCTGCAATTTCTTAAACAGGAAATTCAGTAACAGTCGTTTACAGTCGAGAGTTCTGCAGTGCGATTCTGTAAGAGCTCATATGATACTTCGTATCTGAATCCGCCGTGAGTTTTGTAAATGGCATTCTGTAAACTCGATTGATTATTCGCACATACGCTAGCGCCACCCTTGCGAGTGCGGGAGTGAGTAAAACTAAATTGACCTTGAAATATAGTATGGGATGACATAAATCTGGTATTCTGTAAGGTAAATTCATCATCACTTCGATGATCACACCGCACTCGAACACGAATATAAGTGTCAGATAAAAAGTTAGTATTTTACGAGTGATAACAGACGTGATCCTTCTTAAATAAGTCATTTTTTAATAATTTAGTGCTAAAAAGCTGTTTTTTAGACGTGTTTGCTATGTGGAAAGGTGTAATATGTTTTTTTTACTGAAATCTACTAGAGATAATAAATAACCTAAGTAAAGGATTTCGTTAAAAATATCTATTAGTCTATTAAAATAATATCTTGTAGTGGCTGAGTTTCATCAAAATCTATTCAGAACTTACATCCTACCTACCTACCAAGTTAATTTTTGTGTTAAAGAGTAACACCATAATCCTCTCTTACTTTCACTTGTATTAGGTACCTATTATTCGGATAAGATTTATGAAATGAAGCCGCTTGTAGGAAATAAATAAATCAAATCAATAAAACTACATTTATTTATGTACAATTTATTTAAATAGCTCCTGTTAAAAACTCTTCCCATCGCATTCACAGTTTAAGCTTTTTGACATTACACTCCAAAAAGGAATATAGGATTTGTTAGTTGGGTTGTAGAACTTCTCTATTGGATATTTGATTGTTTATGTTTGCCATTAAGACAAAGGAGGCACAAAACAAGAACCTGCAGTATGTGTGATGCTGAAATAAAAACAAATTATTACATAAAAGACTTGCACAAGGTATTCATACCCTCAATTAAGGGAATCATTAAAAAAGCCTATGAAAATCTGTAAAGGTAGCATCCTGAATTATCTACGCTAAATTAGTTTCGCTTGAGTATTTTTTTATTTACGGAAACTACACTTGGAACAATTAAATCACAATAATGAATCAAGCCAAGAAGCCAAGTTAAGTTTTCCATAGTAAATGTACAAATCATGTGGTATATCAGATACAAAAACAAATTTATGATTCAAAAAATGATTTGAATGTCTAATTATGTGGTTACAACACATGACATATACAATACAAACATAAAAATACCTGTTTCATTATCTTTCATTTGCTAACAGATTTATTAAGACAATAACTGAGTTATAGTTATACCAATACACATAAAAAAATTCTGACCACTGCGGTATTTATCGCTTGGGCATTATTTGGTAATTGTTTTAACTTAACCTCATCCGTATTAACTTCTCTTCATCTGTATATCTTTGCCAACAAAGTAGGGATTTAGATTTTATAATCAAAGTCATTACTAATTTACTCAAATTTCCCAAATGACATCCTTACCAAGTTGAACATCACTTGCATAATCTCAAGTAGGTACTTTAACTCGTCAAGTATGTGTGACCGAGACACAATAGAAATTCCATTATTATGCGACTCCCTGCAGTCGTTTGATACCTGACTGATTAAATAATGTTTAACTTATAACTTATTTTTAAGAAGTTTAGCTAATTACTGACCTTGATCCACTGTCTGCACTGTTTGTATGGTGCTGATTAGCCATTAAAGCGTCAAAGTGGAGCTATTCTTCCCATTCTATAGGCGTCGACTTTGTCCTCTGTAATTATTTAGTCCCAAGAACCTCTTGGACAAGCCAGGATTTCCTTTCATAACTTCTTTTAGCGGATGAGATATTGTGTCCAACTCGAACTCCTGAAGTAAATTTAGAAAACGAATGAACTATCGCCGTAACATAAACATCGTTTAACAAGTTTCACAAGTACAAAATATACTTACTTCTTGGTAATTTCAAAGTATTGGGCTATAATACCTTTTAAAACACACAAAATAAACCATTACACAAAACCAAAACAAAACAAGTTTGACAGTAGTTTTTTTTAATCTCCTTCGTTGCGCGCTAAGGAAGGTATTAAGTTTGGTTAGGCCACCAATTTTAGATTATTTTACTAAAGTAAAACCGAATCATAATTTTTCCAAATAAGCAATAAGAGGTACTAAGAGCGTAAACTGATGTACTAATGCTTAAATCTTAACATTTATACACTAAAAGCTAGAATCGAAAAATCTCGACTAACATTGTGTGAAGTGCGTCGACCACGCGTCGCTTTGTAGCTCACTTCACTTCGCAAGTGCCTATGTGATGACTACAGAATGCCAATTCAAGGTCATTTTAAACCTAATGCGAAGGGACAGCGGTAAACGGTGTGAGATGCGGAGTGATGGATGAATTTTATAGAATCGACCTGCTGACGCCTAACAACTTTTCAACTAAAATCGCTTGCACTCAAAACACAAAACCGGACGTTTAGAAAGAGAAGAATACTCAAGGTGCAAGCGATTTAAGATCTTAAGGTGATAAGGCGGCAATGACTCAATTCGTACGCAGGACATAACATAGGTACTGTGGGTAAGGTACTAATATAAGTAGATATGTTTTTTGCAAACTGTTCCTTTTGTGTTTTATTTTACAATTTTCTGGTAAGCTCCACGCTGTAAAATATTTTACCTTTTTAGACTACTAGCGTCCTAGTTGCTCAATAAATAATACAGTTAATGTATTTTAGGCCGAATGTAGAAATAAGACCGACAGTAATTTCTTAATATTCAGATTGGGGAGTCTACTGTCATATACCCCAATTGTCGTTGTAATCAGTTTTATTACCTTTAAACGCTGTCCCCTTGTTGAAAACAGCCCGAATTAACTCATAATGTATATTATTATGCGCAATTTTGATTGTTGACACAAGTATACAAGCCCCTTTGCCTATTTTCCTGATTTTATAGTCTTCCCTTTACAAATAAGTGTTTCGAGACACCCTCCGTTATTTTGCAGTTAGTATATAAAACACAAATAGCTTGCGGAAAAGTATTCTCGTTGCTGACGAAAAAATTTAAGATAATTTGAGAGCTAAAAAATAGAGGTAAAAAATGACAGTTGCTCAAATCAATGTAACTTTTGGTTAATGTGTTTCCAGTTGTTGAGCTATAGAATATTTTTTAAACCAATAACCTTTAGATACCGTTATCGTTTGAATATTGTTTAAAATCGCATAATTAATAACCACATAAATTAAATAAATAAAATCATGACACAACTAATATATTTTTTTCTCACTTAAAAGTAGAATTGCTATGTTAAAGCCAAATAGTCAAAACACATTGACACATCCCATTGGTGAGATCTAATAAAATTTCACGAGGTAAACCTAAATAAATAGTAGGCACTTTCGCCGTTCAGTAGTAGTTCCAAAAAGCATTAGTCCACATGAGTTCGCCTCGTCCCTCGGCGGTGCCTATGGTGTTTATACTGCCAGAGTATAACCATAGGCTAAAGAAATCAGTCTATGCACTTACGTGTCGTATTAAGGCGTATACACGTAGGAAGCTGGTTACCAGCGCCGATCTACTAGCGACACCGATCCGTGCAGGCAGTTTATAACATTTTGCCGAACCAGCGTTGGTAAGCGCTGAATATCGCCGATAAGTTCCAACCTGTTCCGATAAGCGCTGGGACTTCACCATTTGCAGCTTAGATCGTCAAGTATGTGTGAACAAGACACTATAGAAATTCCATTATTATGCGACTCCCGGCAGTCGTTTGATACCTGACTGATTAATTTGCAAGGGAACAACAAGCATTGACGTTAAAATGACAATCACATTTTCCAACTGAAAAATATCCTCGTCTGATGAGATCGTCTTTTTGCGCGCTACTAAGCCACTCAACCAGCGTCAACCTGCACGGATCGGTGTCGATAAGCGCTGGACGATCGGCGCTGGTAACCAGCTTTCTACGTATATACGCCCTTACACAGATACCAAAACAAGTACAATTAAATACTAGCAGACCAACAATGCTCATAATAACCGGCAATGTAGATGGTAAATCACTGAAAGGACAAAATCTTAATCGGTGGTATGTTCATGTGTCCAAAGAACTACAGGTACCGATATCCCTGGCTTTCCATCAAGATGAAGACATTTGCTACAAAGTTTTTGTCAAAACCACGATCGTGAGCACTGAGGACACGGCTTAATAAGGAGGAGCAGACCAACGAAACCCATCCAAAGGCTTCCGGAATCGATCAATATTTGTTTTCTAAACAATCTAGTAAAATTTTTAGCGTATTTGTTGCACACCGCTGAGCTTGAGTTTCTTGTATAATTTGAGCTGTGACACAACGTTGTCCCACAAAATCCCGGTATGCCCCAAGGATCCCTGCAACGTTTGAAGTTCCCACTTGCAGGGATCTCGGGGTACGTGGTCGTAATTTTAATGTGACTTGTAAAAAAATCACGTCATGTCATGTGCACCTTTGGGCCTTGACTCGCTTTTTGAGGGATCCATAAAAAATATATCATGTTCTGCGTGTTTTAATAAATTTTATGTCCCTTCCGTTTACCTTACCATCACAAAATCTATGTATTTAAATGTCAACAGAAAGACTACCTATCTCGATGCCTATTTACCGTTTCTACTGGTATATCTTATATGATTGATATCATATCTTTCTACTTTCGTTATCTAAGTCTGATAAGTGTTATTTGGTAGAGAATGGGCTCATAACATAAATGCAAATATTACCCCCAACACTGTGTTTACGTAAGCATGAATAGATTTTTTCGCTCTTGTCAACCCTCTTCCGTGACAAGCAACCACAAGCCAAGTTCTCCTACTCCCCCTTTAATAATTGGTCCCGTTGATTACAACAGAAATTATGGCTAGATTCGTGATAAGGTACGATTAAAACAATTCACAGCTGAATGAGTCACTCGAATATGACATTTATGAATGCTTAAAGTAATTCATTTAGGAGCACGTTGTTTCGTTTTGCCAAACGAATTTTAGTTCGGTACAAATTGGGCTTGACGTATAATGTTAGGGTAGGGTCACGTGTGTATTGTAGGTGAGATTAGGCATTTCCGGCGATGCTCAATCATGTTTTTGGGGGTTGGTGAAAACAGGTGATTTATTGTAAGAAATTGCAATAATGCAAAAACAAGTGTAGGTACCTTTCTTGTTACATTTGATTGCATTGCAATCGTTTATAAAGACACAATACACTCTTAATATATTGCCATAATATTCTATACCTACCATCGCCTTACTTAAACTGTCACCGGAACTAAAATCTAACATCAGTGCCACTAGCATAAACCAACATTCGTGTATAACAGTAACTTGCACAGATATCGGAACCGTCACCAACTGTCCAAACAAGACCTCTATTACGTATAATGATAAACCATTAATTGCTTTATGATTGCTGTTTTTTTCTCCTCAAATAAGTAGAATTGTAACCATCACTCACTGTTTGATGAGAAAAGAGTGGATAATAAAAACAGCTAGTAAACAAAATAGTCATAATTTCGCTAGTACTAGTATTCTGTATTATTTACTCATTCTCACCTTAACTCTTTTGCTACTGTTTCAAATATGGCAAACGTGCAAGCGTCCGATGTAGGGGTTCTGACCATGTATGCTATGAATTATGATACATAAGCATTTTCGTAACTTAAATCTCGTTATACATATAGGCCCCTCAAATAATGCTAGTCCGAAATATATGTATATTCATAAGACATCGTATTTTTTAGATAAATCAGTTCCTAATAAGTCCGTAGCCGTGTGCGCGTCCGATACAAAAGCTCTGCTCATTTGGGCCTGTTTTGTATGCCGGTTTGTAACACTCGCATTCAATAGCCACCTAATGACATTCATAAAGGAGGTACAAACTTGCGTTTAGGTAACTGATTAAAGAGGTTTTGTTTGAGTTAATGAAATGGAACAGTAAAAGCTTAGTTGCAGTATTTATTTTGAACTTTAACGATTTTAAATAACTGTCCGTCAAAATTATTGCTAAAACTTGACTATGGTTGTTCCTGTCTTGTCAAATCCGGCAATACCAAGTTTTATAATAACTTGCTATAGCAACTGACTAAATATGACGTGACATAATAAAAAAAATCTGAATTATTTTCTTATTATTTCTCATGTCACACTTATTTTCACAGAACGGGTGAAACAAACAGGAAAAGTTTTTAGAATCCTTGAAAATGCACTCCTAAGTACGGATCAACTTGAAATACAAATAAAAACATGTTCAAAAACTTATTTCCACCTTGGGGCGATGGAACACTCGAACGGAGGAAAACACAGACTTTTATCTCGATAAATGACGCACGTCACTCTTGCTGTATAATAACAACTAGACTTCTTTTTTTCCAGCTATTAAGTTCTCAAATACACACTACACATACTATAATTTATATTGAAATTCCACTGGTTTCGTTTCAAATGTGTTAAAGTGAGCGAACTCTAACGGCATCAAAAATAGAGTTCGTTCGTCGTTGATATACAATGTACTCGTATAATATACCTATACACTCTTGCCTTCTACTTAAGATACAAATCTGTGAGGGAGAAATACCAAAATATTGCTTTGTCCAACTGTTTCTTTTGAACGTAGATTGGAATGGATATCTTTCTTTTGTGTTTGAAGTTTTATGAAAGGTAACTTTCGTTTGAAAATAATGGTACCAATTATTATTATTTTTCAACCCTTTTGGGAGATTTTCGATTTTTAAACATTTATTACTATTATTTATTGACGCGTTCACAAGGAATGTTCAAAAATATAATAATGATATTGATTTCAGTCCATCAATGAGTTATGGTTATGCTCACTTTTCATAATATTTTCTTGTTTTTTTTTCAGTACCATCATCTTTTGATATAGTGTAACTAGTTAATATGTCATAAAAGTGATTAAAATTATACAACGCTTTATACACTCATACACATAACCTACTCGAACATCAATCTACGATGTATCTCAGAGCCTATTCAGGGCAATAAGATAAATGCCCGCCCTAAAACTATTATGACGTCATTCTAAGGGAAGGAAGAGTGGCAACACTGGCAATTTATGCGATACTAAGTTTGGTACCTACGCGGGTTTGTTTGAGCACTCCGAGATAGGGGAACAGTAAGGACGCCATGGGTCGTTTTGTTAAGATGTATCTGTATGGGCACGTCGAAAGTTGTTGACCTAGTTTCGTTGGATGTTTGTTTTTGTAAAAATCGTACCCTCAAAGTTTTTTTAAGAGGAAAGAAGGAGGGAGAGTTTATTTAGTTTTTTTTTATACTTGAAAAAAGGAACTTCAGCTGTATGATATTGTTTGCTAATGTGGTTCATGTTCCTTGTTTCGGTTGACGAGCAAAAATATAGCTCACAATATTTTATTGTATAAAGAACACTTGCTTACAATATTTTTCCACCATATCCCATGTAGGAGACCATAGCACCTTTGCCTCAAACTAAGACACCTTAAAATAGTGCAAGATTGTAAAGAGCTTACATTTCCACGTCAGACTGTACCTCAAAGCGTGCTCACTACCCTCGCACTCTAAAGTTTAAGTTAGCTCCAAGGGAGTCGTGAAGTCGACTTATCTCATTATCCAACCTTTTAAGGCCTTACACTATTATTCTCATGCAGTGGTCGGGATGACGAACGCAGAGGGATACGTGAGGGTCCGGAAGTATAAAGTTTCAGGACGTGGAATATAAAGTTTTTTGCGGTCATTCATTTGTGTGCTAACATAATAGAAAATACTACGATTGCAGAGAATACTTTGTGTCTGTTTAGTTTAATAAAAGAGACATTCAATAAAATATCTAATGGAAATAGTAACGCTGTATACATTTCATTTAAGCGTGTATTGACTGTATCTCATGTTCTCAATTTGTCATTCATTCACCACGACACGGTAATTGAAAGATCTTTAAAATACGCTGCGTGGTTGTGCACATCATTTACAATATTATTTAACATTTAATATATTTCATACAACGGATTTGTATTGCTGAATATATTCATTTACTAAGCGCTTGGTAGTGCTGCGTCAATAATTCCGCCATTTTGTGAATCAATTTGTTTGCAAATGGGTTTCAAATTGACAGCTGTCAATCAGCCCTAAATTGACAGCTGATCATCCGCCATTTTGATTGCAAGAACCATCTACGTCTGTATACAAAGCACCCATAGTGGCAAGTCTCAACCTTAAATTCAACACACAAATTCACCGTAAGTGGGCCACCGCTCCCTTTGTCAGGCCCAACTTTGGCTGGAGACTAAATTTATTTCCAACCGGTCGATACAAAATAATTTAATGCTGATATTGAAAGTGCTCGTGTGATGTGGCTTGAAAAGTAAGAAAAGGACACGTGAAATTAGGCTGGTATGTTAACACATTGCAAATACTTAACCTTACTTGTTGTGACTGTGTTCTATATTTTTTCGAAACATTTATCTTGAGTTTTGCGTAAATGCAAAGTATGTATAGTCGAAGTCCAGGTAGGTAGTATATTAAATATACTGTGAGTATAAAAATAAAAATAAACATTATTATCAGCCAAAGGGCGTCTGTATTCAGTGGGATCTTGATATACTAGTTTAACATACTTATACTTTTTTTTAGCCCAAAGCTTATAAAATTAGGTGAACGGCTCTTTATTATTTTATTTACCTATTCTCATCATTAGTAGTCAAGACTATGTTCCTTATTTTCTAATATCATTGTTAGCAGTGTCCTTAGGGCATAATCTCAGAACGAGGGTCGCGCATTGAAATCCTTTGAACCAACGAAAAGTACCTTAATTGACATTTATGTAAGAGACAGACTAAAGTAATACTGCAGGGCATACCTCTGTCATTGTTACTCTAATTGTTTATTACGGGACTTATTTAATGCTTAATAAGTTTACTACAGACAGTATATTCAAAATTGACATATTTAGAACCGAAGTCATAAGCGCTCAAAAAACCGACAAAGCACTTCGAGAAAAGGTAGGTAGTGCCCTTGCGCTTCGCTGGCTGGGTTTTGCGGGGGGCAACAAGATTAAATTGGAGGCATTCAATAGAAACTATATAAGTCACTTTGCTTAGGATTATGTATGTGAATGTATTGGTTCCAAATTCTGCTTTTAAAATAAGAAAAAAGTTTCAAAATTACATTAGCCAAAAAACTCTGGACCAAAAATAGCTTCCTAGAGATTTTTCTAATTTTTAAGCGCCTTTACTCACCAGGGAGCATTTTGTGCATTCCAATGTTATTTTCGACTCAATTTTTCACGGGTCTCTAAAGTTTTCAAGGTAGAACGATGTTTGCAGTTAGTGAAAATTTACGTCCAAATTAGTATTCTGGGCGGTCGCGTCGCGAGTTAGTATGCTGACCGTCGCCAGCGATCTTAATTTGACAATATTTCCGAGTTCCAGCGGCAAATATAGAAGAAATTGCGGCCGCAGCAACGTATCATGTTTGCTACTGAAGTTTCCTTTTGTTGCGAAATGGAATACTACTGGTTGAGACAACTGTTAGACATTTTAACAATGTCTCTTAGGGATATTGTTAGCAAAATCTCTGTAATAGCATATCTTTCAATAAAATAAGTACGGACGTAGACCGTTGTATAATAAGCATTTTTATTGTAACATTATTGATTGCACACATTACACAAAAATAGGCGTAATTTCAAAGTAATTGTGTGGTGATGGCGATTTTGGTTCTTAAACCGGTAAGGCGGCGGTGTCCTTAACAGTACTTAACTTAAAGAGTAAGACATAATTCTTAAAATACTATGTACTGATTATGTCTTATGTAACTGATGTTTGAAATGCGTGTTGATAAAAAATCGACTTCTGCGTTCGAAGTGTAACAATGAATTACACAAATCTTTCTTTAATGACTTCTGACACGCCCAACCAAAAAGCGGTCGTTAAAAATACTCACCGGCGGATCGTGAGATCCCGGATTCCCGTTCCGGATATTTCTATGGGTCGTTTTCAAAAGACCCATTGCAATCCGAGAACCGTCCTCTGAGGTTGTGGCTCCCCTCTTGATTACACCAGTCAACTTTAATCTATATTTCTACTAAGTGCTAAACTTTCTTCTATTTGATCTTTATGACAGTGGACTATGGTTGAAGGTACCATAAAAACGGATGCTGGAGATATAAAAAAGCAAGAAGCTGTTTTAGTGAGCAAAGGACGTAAGAAAAAATTCGTAGCAAGATGTGCTACGTTATACGCTACGGTGCGCGTTCGTAGTAGCAGTCGTAGCAATGGTCATAGTTAATGAAACTGTGCAATGGTACGATATAATCCACCCTAGCATGGTAATAAATTAAAAATCTCGCATAATATTACTTAAATATTTAGAATTTCAAAATATCTTTATGGTACTCACGTAATAAATTGTATTTTGCAATAAGATATTTTTTGTATCTAAGATACGGTTCACCAGTTTTTGTTTTCACACACCGCGATTTTGTCATAGTACACTGCTTGCTAAAATCGACGCATATAAACCGCACTTTGCGAAGGGACGTCCCCTCGCTATTTTCGGGCCCTGAGTTACTCTCACACTGAAGACCTTTAACCGAACAGCGTTCAACGTGGTTAGTACGTAACAGAAAAATCGCAAGCAAATTGTTATCTTCTTGTAACAAAACTGGAGTAAGTGCTTGCAAGTAACATCATGACACGCTTACAAGATCGTCCAAGTATATTGATTTGTTAGAGTCACCAAATTCTATAAAGCGCATTTTTCAAACCCTCCAAAGGACTATCATGACGTGATTAGCAATTGCAATGCGATAGCGATTGGATTATCTAATAGGCCTGCCGTTTTACGGTGCCATCTAAGCGTCGGTCGGCTAAATTATTCAACCGGTATGTATTTTTTTCGTCTCGAGCATAGCTTATTAATAATTCGCCGTAATGAAATGGCCATCAGCCTTGAAAATTGATATTTGGTATTGCGATCTCGTGTCTTGGAGGCAAATGTTTTTATTAGTTCGAGAAACGTTTGTGATGGTGAAGGTTTTATTTTTATGTTTTCTTCGCCTCAAATATTTGTATGCTTAGGTAAATTATTTACAAAAAGGAATTATTTTATTTAACTTCACAGTGCTGATGCATAAGCCCCAATACTTAAGAATTCACCCACTAAATTAAATGTTTTTTTTTTAATGTTACATAAAACATTTCGAACAATTGTCAAAAAATACTTGCGTTAATTTTATGTGAGATATTATTTTACTTGCTAACTAAAATCTCAAAACATCAGATCATACAATACAATGCAATACTACAATACAATACTACAATAATTCAAATTATGAAAAACACAACCACAGGAATGATAAAACAAAAGGCAATACATAATAACTTTTTGCGCGTCTTGAAAATTCAATATCTCACTTCAAACTTCGATCTTACAAAGCCTTCTACATTCGTCGTCTTACAAAACGTCATCGCGACAAGAAATACCGAATAATCAACCTATTCTCACAAAAGCGAATTTACTCGCGTATCTAAATATCTAAATGTGAGGGAGAGGGAAAGGGAGGTATATATCTCGAACCCATAGCTTTCGCTATGAGGGGCTCAGCGGGAATTTTGGGTTAGTGGACATGTAGGCATAAAGACGGCTACACGGCAATTTTGTTGCCTAATTTATTTCGTGTCGTCTTGTGCTTTTCGTTGTGCGTCAAGTCATAGTTCGTCGTTGTCGTTGTAAATAGACGTAAGCGTAATTTTTAAGTGAGTGGATTTTTTTTCGTGTAAATTGCCCTCCGCGTTTATCAAACGCGGTGTAAACATTGGATTTGTGTGTGTTGCGGTGTGGTGGTATTTGAAATAAATACAAAAAAGTCGTGTCGGTTTGTTGGTTGTTTGTAAACAGTGCGGCGTGCGTTGCGACAACAAGCAACCGCGCTTTTCGTGTAGACTAACAGTAAAACTCGGCAACGTTATTCTAAATTAGTGCTTACCTTTTAAGTGTTACCGCTCAATCCCTCAAAACTTAGTGCCAAAAAAATTGTATCTTAGTAACATAAACATTGGGTGTAAAACTGTAAATACGCGGGAAAACTGTGCAATATAGAAGGAAAACGATTGGTTAGTTGTTTACGGGACAGCACGTGCGGTACATTGAGTGTGGGGCTGAGAAAAACACGGGGGAGAATCGCTTACTACAGATAGCTACTATAGCGATCGATAATATTACGCATTACGGGACGGAGAGGAACGCACACAGACGCGGCTCACGCACACCCCGCCCGGCCCTCCCCTTGCCCTCGAAAACGAAAGTAAACATCGCGGAGCTTTAAACTACAAACCGAATTTATAGTATAAGCAAACTAGAGTACAAATAAAACTGTGATCGCGACTTGTGTTCAATTTTATCTGTGATAGTCATGTTGGTAGGCACGAGTTTGTGTAGTATGAACCCGGGGGTGTTGTTCGGGTACAATATGCAGAATCAGTTGGTGATGCAGAATATGCCGGCTCCTATGCACGCCGGGTCTAGTAGCGGGAGTGTCATTGGGAGTACTGCGCCGGCGACTCCCGTGCATTCTATTCATTTGGATGGAAGGACATCTCCTCTGACGCCTTCTGAGCGTACTGGCGCTCCGCCTGGCGCTGGAAAGGACGCTGTTAAACTTTTCATTGGCCAGATTCCGAGGCATCTGGAGGAAGACGACCTCCGGCCAATGTTTGAGGAGTTCGGCAAGATTTACGAGCTGACCGTACTTAAGGATAAACACACCGGCATGCACAAAGGTCAGTGATGATTTACAGTCGACAATTTGGGTATGAGGGTACTGTTTTTTATGTCTTTATTTCAGGATACGGATTACACACAAAGGCTGATTTAATTATAGTTTACATAACTTGTATTAAATCTTTATCTATACATTTAAGGTCAAAACCAAATAGACGTATTTTTTTTATGACTATGAGTTTAGGTTCCCAAAAAAGAGTTAAATCTGTAATCTCCTTTTAGATCATTGAGTCATTAGTCATTTATCATTGGCTCCTTTTAGATAAGGTATTTGATGCTTTTTACTTTGTAAATAATATAAAAATAATAATTATAGAATTTTAGACCATACTTTCGTTGCAAATAAATTATATCTTTGCCAGTGCGCCTTGTAACTAAACCATTCTCATAATCTTTTGTAAATAGAAAACAGTACAAACAAAATATTGTTTAACATAGAAATTCAGACTAAACGGTGCACCTGTAGGTAATTTCATTTTCTTTTGAAATCTTGAGAACGCGCTTTGCATGCGAACACGGTATAACATAATGAAATAGTTGTGATGCAATAAGAGAAAATACAAAATATTTCGTCGTAAACGTTATATTACTAGATTGTATTAGATATCATACCAGGTGTTTTATGATTTAGAATAACAGTATTACTTAGGTTCTGTATCATCATGATGCTGAAAACCTTCCCCACGGTTCGCTTGTCTGTTCACTTTTTTTGGAGGACGCTCTACGCTACGATTTAAGTCGGAGGGTCTCAAATTAAAAAAAAAACTGTCCCAGTGGCTATCAGATCTCAGAGTTTACTAATTTACTGTATATATAGTACAGTTATCTTATGTTTAGGTAAAGCTTAGCTGCTGACTTAACACAATGGACAACGGTAAACCATCAATTGGCTTTCAACCTTCGATGCCAAAAGCCTGTAACGAGCTTTCCAGTGAGGACGCGGCTTAAGAACAAACAAGGGAAACAAAGTAAAACTCAATATAAACAACAAGCTATACGGAAATGCACTCGTACTAGCCATTTCATGGACTCAACTACCGCCTTAACTTTGCTTTCAACATTTACTCAACTCGGCGTAACACGTTAACAATTTGTAAGTTGTAAAAAGTTGCCGAAAATAATTACGACGTTTCAAGTATGTTCCCACGAATTAAACAGTACGTTTATCGGATATCGGGTTATAAATACGGTTGGTCACGTCAGTGGAAGATTATGGTATGGCAATGCGATGCCGAGGAGCATAAAAAATGTAATTCATTATGTGGCGTGTGACGCGCATACAACGTGGGTGTTCGTGATATTTGCAAAACATTTAGTGTTGTTTGAAGACAGTGCACTATCGTTTCTTTCCAGCAAGTAAATAGTAAAGTAAAGGCCGCTTTGTATTTAATTTAAGAGTAAGTTTTCATTCAATATGTAGTTTTTATTTTGTGACGATGTAAATTTAAAATTTTGTCATTTCCTATTTAGATTCTTTTTACAGCTCTTGCTTAGATAGGTAATTAAGAACTCAAAACAATATCCTGGGTAGATGTAAGTATGTGAAATACTGACCCAACAATGCTTACAAAATGCAAGGATATTTGAAAATACATCTAACGCACTCACTAGGGAACTGTGGTCCCCGCTAAAGTAATGATTTTAGTTTAATTAGGTTGGTGGAACTGGGCTTCATTTGACCAGTCAACTATCGATAGTCAGTCTATCGACAGTCTCACAACACTACAATGGATGCCTTTCTTGGTGCTCACAGCCCTCACGCAATGCCACCAATGCGTTATCGCGCTGTTTAACCGTCTACTGGGATGTTTTGCAATAAAGATGTCGCGTTAAAAGCAAATAAATCATGATGAATGACGTGATACCACAGGCTCGGGAGATGACGAATTGGGGATTCTCGGAATCAGTGAATATGGAGTAAAAAGCAGATCGCTTTATCTCGGGCGAGAATCTTTCGATTTACCGCTCAACAATGTGGAAGCAGAGAAATAACTTCATCAAGAAGAAAAGCTTCTCAAATAGTTACAGTATTTCAGTACAAGTATTTATTGAAATGCTCAGGGATCCATAGATCGTCGGCGGTCGCGTCAGCAGAAACCCGCCAAGTGCGAGTGGGAGTCGCGCACTGAAGGGTTCCGTGCCAACTTTAACTGAATTACGGATGCTTACTTCCACTTAGCCAAAATACCATATTATATATTTGTGGACCGCAAAAATAAAATGAAACCATTTTGTTATGTTTTTTTTTTTTCAAAATTTACACTCACTTAGTTAAAAAAGTAAGATGGGGGGGGGGGGGGGCATTTTACGACTTTGGAAGCGCCCGTCTGTGACATACGGACAGACAGACTGGACGAAACTAAAAAGGTTCCGTTTTTTGCCATTCGGCTTCGGAACCCTAAAAATGAGCTGTGAGCTTTATGTTTGGAGCAAGCTTTTTACTCCATATTACGGTATCGCTGACCAAACTGGTTACATAACCACGACACAGTGTGGTGAGCAGCGAAAATGTGTTACTTGTCTAGGTCACAGTTAAGACACAGGAGAGAACAATGCAGAAAGCTTAGTATTTGTATTCGCTTATAAAAAAATGGTTTTCTCGCTGGCTATTCGGTACAACTTGTTTTAAATGAAATTTTTACCCTTTAATTTAATTGAATAAACGGTCGTGGTTCCTGACGTACATATGACATACATTAGACCCTTTACACACTGCTAACGCGCGTTAGTATCGATGCTAACAGTTGCAGTGTGTAAGGGGTCTTATAATATGTACAAGTGCTTTAAGCTTATTGATGTTAATGTATTGTGGTCAATAAACCTATTTTTATTTTATTTTTTTATTTTATACCCTTTGATCGCTGCTGCTTAGGAATAATCTTAAGCTTGATAACTGTTATAATAACAGCATTATATAAGAAAGTAAATAGGTAGCAGTTTGTAGACTAACAGCACATCTTATAAGGAATTAAACCTACTGCACTCGTATGTTTTGCTAGTCTCAGCTTGGTTATGTGCAAACCGGCTGCTGCCGACCCAACCTTCGCACTTCGGTTATAACCGCACTTACAACGAAAACAACGCTTCATATGTTTTCGTATAAAGTAATATTTTATACAAAAATATTGAGGAGCAAGTCACAGAGAAAGAGAGAGAGAGAGAGAGCGAGAGAGAGGGGGAGAGATAGCTCTAAAAGCTGTTCAAAAAACCGACCTTGACACCATCAACGCCAATAAGACCCGTTTTAGATCAGTTTTAAGAGACATCCTCAGTCTTCCTAGACCCTTATTAGTATATTTTCTTTGTTAGTATATTTTCCTTGCTATGAGAGTAAAAGGAATAGAGAGTGCACCTGTGTTTGCGCACACACTTGTGCACTATAATATGTCCCGCGCAGTTGGTTAGTCGTTGTGACTGGCCACCGAAGTCGAAATCGGCTAGGGGGACTATTATTCTATTCAGTGATCTTAACACTAATCTTGGCATGCCGTGAAAACACGTTTTAGAATTATTTTCTAGTTATAACTCCATTTTAATCATGAATGTCATAGTTTTAAGCCACGATGTAATCTATTGTGTTTTCCAATAAAGATAAAATAAAAATGAAAAGGCAATATTAATAACCCTCAAATAATGTTATAGCTGGTCCTATGTAAGTCATTAGCACTTTGGCAAATGAAAGTTCGGTCAGCTTCGTGCAACCCACTAACAAATAAAATATTTTTCATCACGTTTTTATTTTATAACACCAATTCATTTTAAAGATGACACGCAACAATGTGCAATTAGTAAAATCGTTACCATTAGAGTAAAATTCGTAACCATTCCGTTGCGTTGCATCGGTTCATATCTCTGGTATCTGTTTCACGCGCGTTCCGACGACGCAACGCAACGCACCGTGTGGCATACCACCAGATTTGTATGTACAACGATGGAGCTGTACTGCTCTGACATCGCAGCGTCGACGCAAGGCAATGGAGACGCAACGCAACGCCAATGTGGCTTCGCTATTACTCGTACCGGACCCTTTTGGCTTATTTCACACTATGAATAATGACTTGAAGTTGATAATGATGGTACTTACAAAGCCGCCTGTGTTACAAGTTTTGACAAGTGTATTTTAGCGTGTTTATTAAGGGTTATTAACAATCTTCGATGATCAGCACTTTGTGAAGACAAAACTCTAGTTTATTGAGCATAGATGTTATTAAATTAACAAACCATTTTAAATTATCGTACAGTGGAGCCTATCGAGTCATTCATGAAGTGACTGACAAAAATGCATTTTTGACATTCATTGAATATCATTGTCCCATACATACGTACGGCAATTTTCAATTTACCTCCTTGTTTTTTAATGTTGGAACGTGTTGAGGAATACAGCGACAACAAAGCAAAGAGAGATGCATTCAAAAAAAGGTAAATAATAATTTTAAAAAAACCGGTTAAGTGCGTGTCGGACCCGCGCACTGAGGGTTCCGTGCCACCCTTAACTGAATTCAGGGTCCACTTACTTTCACTTAACGAAAACATCACAATATATTGCGACAGCAAAAATAACTTTGTTTTTCATAGTGTTTGTATGAAAGACAAAGTTATATTTGCGGTTTATAAAAATGTGCAATATCTCAAAAACTACTGGTTCGATCTCCTTCAAACCAATTTTCGTTGCAAGTTTTTGATGAGATCTACATCATATATTTTTTTCAAAATTTTCACTTTCTTAGTTCAAAAGTTAGATGGGGGGGGGACGCCCATTTTACCACTTTGGAAGCGTCTATATCTCAAACCTTACACTTTTAGAAAAAATGGTTTTAGAAACCTCAACATCATTTTAAAAGACCTATCCATAGACACCCCACACGCATAGGTTTGAGTAAAAAAAAATTTTAGATTTTAGTTTCATGTATGGAAGCCCCCCCTTAAATATTGATTTTTCTTACTTTTTGTATCTGAATCGGAAAGCGGTGAACAAAATACATCTACCTACCAAGTTTCAGCTATGTGATGCTAATAGTTTCCGAATAAAGTGGCTGTGACATACGGACGGACAGACAGACAGACAGACAGACAGACAGACAGACAGACAGACAGACAGACAGACTTGACGAAACTATAAGGGTTCCGTTTTTTGCCATTCGGCTACGGAACCCTAAAAAGGTGATACGAAAAATCAACAAGGTTCAAATATGTAATTGCTTTTTTGCGTTGTTAGTCAGATTTATCAAGCAAGCAATTGACTACGCCGTAGCAGTGACCGAGCTACAAGACTATGTCAGGGGAGTTGTAGCGTCGTAGCTGATTCGTGTTCTCAGTGATTTATAGCCTGTTGTGTGACCAGTGAGCGTTTGATCAGATGATCAAATGTGTTTATAGAGGCGTTGGTTTTTGGTACGTTAAGAAACCAATTCCGAACCAAATATGTAAACAAACTTAGATTTTATAATTATATATTATATATTCTAAGTTTGTTTACATAGATGCTGGTGGAAAATAAAGGATTGACAATTACTTTTGATACAAAATTAATAGTTTAAAGCAATAACACTTTTACTTATTGATATCAATACTGAAAAACTTCGAATATCACCGATGCCATTGAATTAAGTGTAATAAAAAATAAACGCTTTACGCTACGCTATTATAGTGAATAGAAAAATATGTTGATTTTTTATTTAACATTCTTTGTATGTGCAAAACAGAAATCTATTCATGTAATCATGATAAAATCTAATGAATGTTTATGTACATTTTTTTTTGGAACACATTCGATCATTTACTGAACATATCAAATAAAATATCATGAGATAATTACCTCAAAACTCCACACTCCACATTTGTTTGCTTAACTCCCATTCGAATGTTCGAGATGTTGAAGTTATTAATATTTGATCATAAGTACCTCCGCAAAAGGGCGCTACAATTCAATAATAATACAAGCCAATAGGGACATTCAAAGGGAAATTTCCCTCAAGAAAATAATTTTGTCCATAAATTTTCACCCTTTTAAGCGACCGTTGGAACCTTCCTGGGTTTGTCATTTGAATTTTGGCGAATTCATTAACTCGGCAGTAAATGCGATTGTTATGTTGGTACGATTTTGCTGTTTTATATACCTTTTATTTAACAGAAAACTGTATTGATCATTAATTTTGTAGTAAGATCTGTGTTTGAAGTGTCTAAAAAATCTTTTCTTTTTAGAAGTAAGTCGAGTGCAGGGTGCAATAACAAATAAAGGAGCTGTCAAATTTTAGGAGGTAAATGAATAGACTATCAATATGTACAACTGCGGTCATTGACAAAATTTAAGATGCCCCATACAAGTCAGTCAGCTACATTGACGACACTGAACAGTAAAAAAAGAGCGGGACATTCTCAACACGTGTCTTTTGACTACTTTAAGGCAAGTCTTCCCAATATGTTATGATTAAAATTATTGAAAAAAATGCATATGATTCAGACTGTACTACTGTACTGTACTTATTTATTTTCTCTCCAAAACTAGCCCGACGACTCGGTCTATGCAAATCGCAAACCGCAAAACAAAACAACACAGAGACATACATGCATAATTTTATTGACATCACCATTCACTTTTGCGTTTTAAATATCATGTTCACTCCCGAATTTCAACCTTAAAGCCATGTTTTAAGGATCTTTACATAATGACAAGCTAACTTTGTAAAATCAACGTATACATGGGTAGGTCGGTTCAAAGAATACCCCAGTTAAAGCAAAATAAACCTTAAAAAAATCTCACCATATTTTCTGCTCGGCTGAACGAAAATGATTGCTCCTATGCTCGTGGTGGTATGTAGGCACGCAAAAAATAAACAAATTTAGACTCTAATCCGTTGGCTTATGAATAAAACTCTTGGGACGTGGGATTGTGTAATAAATGCTTTTGAAAAGGTGACTTGAAAAGGTGCTAGAAAACAATAAATTTTACAACGAAGCAAGCATTGTACTGTGGTGAGAACGAGAGAATACAAACGAAAATTATTTTTGCACAATATTGATATCAAAGTAATAAGCCTTAAAGTTATTAAACGTTTATTGAAAGAAGACAGCCTTATAATAGAATTAATTACGAGTGTACAATTTTATTCTTGACAATGTAATAGCATCGAGCAAAGTCATGGGGATACTTCTTCTATAACGCATCTATCATCACATAAGAATTACTTCGTTCAAAAGTGGAACAGTTTCGTAGCACCTCGTATTCCGTGTGACTACGGCCCGTAGTCACCGTAGCACATATTTTGTTTCCGCTACGAACTTCGCTCGCTGCGAGTGTTCCTGGAAATATTTTTGGAAATTGGCCAGAGTTATGGGCGGGATACGACCACTTGTGTTGTGAACTGGTAATCTTTTTGCAAAATGCTACGATACAATTATGTTTCAATTTAGAATAAGCTTTGAGATGGCGTTTGAGATATAAAGATGCAGTAGACGGGTATGTAAAAAAATCTGTTTTGAAAAAAAAAGCTATTGCGTAGGTTGCTTAACTTCCTAATCACTACCAAAACTCTGCTATCTCTGCGCTACGAGCACTACGTACACAACATACTTAACTTTTTTTGCTCGGCTGCGCTGTGGATAGTTCCATTAAAGTAATCACCACACATGACCACATTTAAAGATGAAAACCAGAGTATAATTATGATTCCCTTAAAGGTAAAATTGTGGTTGTCTCAACAGCACCTCCACGAACCGCATTCATGCGCTCAATTATTAGGGTATCGCGGCTTGCATGCGGCCGCAATTTATTATTGACGCACAAGAGGCCGCGGCGGGCTATTGGCTGAATAAATGATTTGATTTGTGCACGTTGTTACGCCGAAGGGGTGAATTATACCTCGCAAGGGTTAAGGTAACCGGTGGTTAAGATGAGGTGGTTGTGTGGTTACATATGGGGCAGGTTATACCGTAAATACATACTTATTTTATTTTATATTTTTCGGAAGACTTACAGCTAGAAATAGATTGAATTAAAGCATAATTAAAACGAAAGCCATTTACATGTCTCCACTAATAGATTTAAAGTATGACAGTAAAGTGATTTTACATATACAAATTAAAAATTATAAAATATTGCTTACTACACAATAAAGCATGGGTAAGTACACTAATCGAAAAATTCGTTATACATGCGTTTCTTAACCTGACTTACGCTATACTAGTTTAGTCAAAAACGGTCATACATTTCGTCGTCAGTCACTTCATAACGTTTTAATTACCATGCAAATGCACGTGACAGTGTCTCTGATATAATTAGGATTTAAAAAAAATTAAAAAAAATAAAAATAAAAATGTTTATTTATCGGACAACATGATCCATTTCAAGTGTTAGTAAAGGAAATACAGAAAACTTATCAACTAGTGTTAGTACTTAAAAAAAAAAAAAACTACAACTAAACTACTTTAAAAAGCACAACACTACAAAATCTAGACAAAAAAATTACAGTAGGTATATAGACAATTTAAATCTATTCAACCACTGGTGACGGCATTTTACCAATAGTTAACTATCGATAAAGTTACAGGGCCTTAAATATTTTCACAGAAGCCCCATAATTTTAAACTACCATAAAATGTTATCTTTCAAAGCCATTTAGTATTCCACAATAAAACAAACAGTCCCCTGTCCGTGGCTAATAGACACATAAAGCAGAGGAAGGGGCAAAGATCATGGGCAGGGGACTGAGGCAATCAAGCGCCGTCAGTCGGCCCTTACTTAATTACCCTCCATCGCATGTGGAATAGTTAGGGCATCGTCCAGGCGATGATATATCCTACAAAATAGAAACAACAGCTTACGTCATCCATACAAAAGTCACACTTGTACAGTATATGTATATCATCATCATCAGTACATGTATATCTTCAAATTGAAGTTTGGAGGTCAGCATGTAGAACCCGATGCGGTCTTGAGCCGCTCTTTTTAGCTGGTCATAAAAACGAAGTTTGGTAGAAACACTGTTGCATAAACAGACGGGTAGATGGCGCTAACGTCACGCAATGACGTATACTAAGAGACCAAGAATTTCGCGCGGTCGGACCGACAGCACGGTAGCTCAATTGGAAGAGCAGTTGGCCCGGTAAGCCAGAAAGATGCTCGTTCGAATCCCGCCCGTGCGCATTTTTTGGTTTCTTATTTCATCTTTAAGAACGAAGTTTGGTCCAGTCTTTGATGTCATCTATCCATTTTCTTCAGGGTCGTCCTGGTGATCTCTTGCCAGGAATCTTGCCTTCGAGGATCAGCCTTAAAAACTCATATTGAGAACCTCTCTGCATATGTCCAAAGAAGGCAACCTTCCTCTTCATTATAGTTGACATCAGTTCACGTTTACACATGGCACGTTGCAGTACTTTGATGTTTGAGGTAAAGCTGGTCCATGGAATTTTTAAAAAGTATGCAATAACCACATCCCAAAAGTCTTTTGCAGCTGTCTTTTCTGAGGATCCACGTCTCGCACCCGTATATGTATGTATATAGTAGGTTCAAACTTAAACTTAATTTAACTCGCTGTTCCTTCAACAAACTGTGACATGTAGTCATATACGAGTACACGTATATAAAATATTTAAGCAGTTGCATGGCTTCCGAGCTTCGTTATTACTTTAAAGACGGAGTAAACACAGGTTTATTTGAGTGAGTTATCTTGATTGACAACTTTCTTTTACTACTAAGGCTAAGTTAGTTTAGCTAACAAATAAAGGTAATTACCATAGCAATGATCTTTGACTGGGGTGATGCCCTAACCACAGCTGGCCACTGCACAGTACTATACGCCTTATTATTGATACCGGTGTTGCAGGCTCTATAGTTGCGTGGGCGATAGCCGCGTGCTAGATTACGAGTTTAATAAGCGGTGAATGTGCCTAGACTTAGTAGAAATACTGGTGAGAAAGAAAATGTGTGTGATTATAAAATTAGTTCTTTACTTCATTTTCTATATATTATGCGTGTATTTTTAATACGTAGATTCTCTCAAGTTCCATTGTAACATCGATGCATACTTTTCTAATTGGCATATCTACAGAAATGTTATTAGATTATGATTTACATTATAATACTTACGGTCTGTTTCACAATGTTCCTTTTAATAATTTTGCGTTAGCGTTATCTTTCAAATACAAAATAGCGTTCCATATTTGAATTATTTAAAGGTTAGTGCTTATTTTAGTGACGGTGAAACAGGCCCTTGGATTGGGAAGCAAAGAAAGAAATAAAGTCTCTTCTTCCTCGTTTCTTATGAACCTATCAAATACACTTAAAAATAGTTCCGTAATATTTACCCTAGAAACATACTCTTAGTTGAACAACATTAATGAAGCAACATTATAAGTTGAGTGACTGATCACTTTAACAATGAATCTAACCTAATATAACAAGTACATTCCAAACACCAGATTTAGATTAAACGCTAAACAGCAAGCAAACGTACCGTCCGAAGTGGAATTTATCGTGCCCTCCGTTCGCGGGGCAGACTGTATCTGTTTCAATGACCATTTCATTTATCTCCCCGACTGTACTATTACTGGCTTCCATTACACTTCTATTCTATACATGAGTGTTGGATTAGCGAATACGAACCTTATTATAACGTAGTCAGGAGAGATATTGGTAGGAGAGTGGCGAGGAACGTCTAAGTTAATGTAGTGAGCGATACTTAGTGCAGTGAGTGCTGCTTCTTAGACCCTGATTATAGTTAAAAAATAGTAAAGTCTTACTTAAATAACACTATCCTTTTTTCTACTAGTATTACTTCTATCTTCCATTGACAGTTAAGCTGCACTGCTTTTGAATAGATTACGAAACGTTGTATTGCAATGTCTTAATGTCGACCAATTTCCATGTCTTAGTTTTAACCGTACGAGTGAGTAAGAAAGAGTTACTTTTAATTTTTCTTAAGTTGGATCGCAATACCTATATGGTTACTCAGCTACTCAGTCTGGAACTTGAACGAGTTAAAGCAAGATCGCAAATACGCCTCCTGATCCCCACTTTCACGACAGTAAATAAAACAAACGAAACAAAATGATGGTCGCCTTCACACTACCAGTGCCAAAAAGTCTTTTCTCGCAAACAAAAAGCCGAGCACGTAGCTGCAAACTTCTCAGACGTGTAAGTTTATTATTTGATTTATCTCAAAAACACCTGCATCGAGTGTCTGATATCGAATAAACAATCGAATACGGACTCGAGTGCAGCTGAGCGCTCTCTATTAACTACAAGAGACGGTCCTGCGCTATATTTTTATTGGTTTTGCTAGAAAAATGACGCTTGAAATTATAAAATGAGTGTATTTTTTTTTGGTACATTTTAAATAGCATTTAACATGGAGGTCGCGAACGCACTTTATTCTTCGTTGAATTATTATGTTTTATAATGACTGTTACTATTGTTTTAAGTTCATGAACTACACCTACCGCCACTTACTACCGTTTATTGACATTGGACTTCAACAAAAATTTGTCTTTTAAAATGATTTATACAGAAATCGTTATTAAAACCCCTTTTTAAACTCATGACCATTTTAAAAGCCCTAGCCAACAATACCCAATGCGTTAGGCGAAAGAGAAAAAAAAACGTTTCCACTTATAACATTTTATTTTACAACTTTGGTGGTCGTTGAATGCCAAATTACAGTTTTCTAATACAGACAGACAGATGAACAGATGGACATGGCGAAACTATAAGGGTTCCTTGTTGGACTATGGAACCCTGAAAACGCTCAATATTATTAAATATTATGTTTTCCCTTTTAACTATGTTGTTAGGTGTGAAAATCTTATTTAAATAGTACAAAGTTATCAGAACTCACGCAAACGAATACGAAAATGCTATTATACCCGAAAACTCGTATCAGCGGAAACGCAGGCTCGTATACGGAAGCAGGCACGGTTCGCGCTCAAACGTCGATTCGGATAGTGTGATACAGCCTGATTTCTGCCTCGGCCCTTTTATAGTAGGAAAAGGATCGGTAAAGTTACAGCATGAAATTCTGCATACAAATATTTGGTTCATACGCATTTGTATTGCAATTTGATATTGTAGACTGGTCGGAACTAAATATTTTGCGAAAATTTTGATTTGTATTTATGAATTATATTCACCCCACAAAGAAGATCATTTGAGTTGTAGTTTAAAAAATATTACTCGTATAAAAACGCAGGATGAGAAACCATGCTCTAGGTAAGGAAAATTTACTAAAATATTTCAGAGACGATATTTTTTGGATTTAAAAGTATAAAAAATATAGACTCACTTAAGGACTAATACGTATTATCTTTGTAGTAGTTTAAATTATATTTTCAGTAAAGAGATAGTACTACCCAAAGCAAAATCTTGACAGCAGAAGGTCACTGTATCCCACTCATTTTTGGTCAGCGTAAATGCATTCCGACTTGCGCCCAGACCATTCGGTGTGACAGCGACAGCGCCCGTGGTCATTTACAAACAAATGACCACGATGCGCTCTGATCATTATAATCTTCATGCAAATTGTAAAAGCTAGGTTCGATGCATTTGCACGTCAATCACTCGTTAGAAACAAAAAATAACGAATATGGAACTCCCTTTTATATGAAAAATACTGTACTATGTATACTCTTTGATTTCTAATCGGGTACTTACTTATCTACCTAGGTATTAAAATAAACTTATAAAAATAAGAAAAGTAAATAAACAATTATACCGATAAACGTGTTCCTTTTTACGTTTTTCAATTTCAATTTATTTATTTATTTCAGATAACATTTAGATCCATAGTGTTAGTAACAGAGTTCTTACGTCTAATATTAGTAGAAAATTACAATTCGAATTAACAATAAAAATACATAATAATAATAAATAAATAAATTCAATTTATATTAATTAATTTATATAATAAATACGTCCCGAATTCGGATTAATTAGGGCAGTGATCCAGTGCTTGATTAAGGCACTATCCCATCTCCCCGCCAAAACCCTTAAAATACTATTGGGACTACCGAGCATTCTTTTTTGGATGGAATTCATCTTTTTCCGCATTAAAGCATGAAAGCAGTCTACGTGAGCGTCAGCAAACATGCCAGACGCGCTGCAAAACCTCGGCAGTCCCACCAGCATCCGGAACATATTATTATAAAGGACGCGCAGAGCGCTTCAAGTTTTTTGCGTATAACTTACCCACGGGCCGCTTGTGTAAAAAGATTGGCAGTATGATTTAAATAAGGCAATTTTTACCTCACATGAGCAACGCGCAAACCTGCGGGCAATCATATTACCGCGCACTGCCAACGCTCTGCGCTCCCTCTCCATGTCACAATTATCTTTGAGATCGGCGGTGACTACGTGACCTAAGTATTTAAATGTAGGTACAGTTTTTAGCTCTTCACCGTTCAGTCGAATGGGAGGCACATACTTAATGCATACTCCACGCGCTGCAAACACCACGACTTCGCTTTTCTTAGAGTTATACAAAAGTCCATGATCTTTAGCGTAATGTTCGCACACGCGGAGCATCTTTCTCAACCCACCAATCGACGGGCTCAGCAACGCCATATCGTCCGCGTAACTGATGTTATTGATCATTTGACCGTCTATGGAACATCCCGCATGCATGCTGCTGAGCCCGACGATCAGCTCGTTGATGTACAGGCAAAAAAGCTTAGGAGAGGTTAACCCCCCCTGCCTAACTCCACATTCCAACCTATACATGTCAGACGTTTCTCCTGCCCATTTTACAAAATTTTCTTGTTTTTGGTACCAATAGCTAAAAACATTAACAAGCTCCCTTGGCGTTCCGGTTGCTCCTAACTTATTCCATAGGACTGGATACGACACCATATCAAAGGCCTTCGATAGGTCGAGGAAACAGCCATACACGGTTGTATTCCTTTTCGTGTAGTACCTGACGGTTTCCTTTAGGGCGAATATGGCACTTTCTGTTGAGAGCCCGGCTCTGAAGCCGAACTGAGCGGAACTTTTGCGGGACTTTACCAGCATTAAATAATGATTAATTAATCAATTAAAATAAAGAGTTATATTAAATACTCGAGGTCTCAAAGTAGGGTTATTATTATTTTCAAGTGTCTTTGTAGTTACCAATGATAAAAAAGAAATGAAAATTTTATTCGATAAAAGTTTTATAACAGAATATCTTGATCCAAACATCACTGCTAAATTGTCTACAAACAGCTCTTAGAAAAGACATTTGTTATTTTACTTCGAAAATGCTATTGTTGAACTCAATTTCGGAGTTAGATTCCGATAGCGAGTAGTTCTAATGGCTTTATCAGTGCAAAGTTGGGCACTCTACCTTACAGTTGGATATTAAACTAACGAAATTCTAGAATAACAACCATAAATGCCATCACATCTCACAAGTTACTTCTAAGTATTATCAAAGTTGAAAGTGTAGACAGTTATCCAAATGTAAGATTGCTGAAAATATTTGAAGATTATATAATCTAGTATAGAAAGACCTGAGCAACTTGATGCGTAAGTTTTAAGCTGTATTTTATAATTTTCAGATTTCTAAAAAAGGTATCCCAAATGGCATCCGTGTCACTAATCGCCCAAGACCAGAAACGGATACACTTTTTTTCCTCATTTCCCCTATTTCGTTTTTCATCTACTGGGGTAAAAACCCAGCGCGCTCGCATTCCTATCTTTCCACCGTTACAAACATCAACTTTCGCCACGACGTGCGAAAACAACAATTCGGTTCAAGTTAACTAATAAACCAACTTTTAACTTGGGTATACGAGTTGATAAGGGGCGCGCAGGCGCGTTCGCGGCCGTGACGTCACGCTGCCTCCACGACCAGTCGTTCGCCGACGGCCTCACAAGCCACCCCCCGCCGCCGCTCGCGACCACACATCGCAAACAACCAAAACAACATGCAACTATGACCAAAAACAACAAAAAAACGGCGCGACAAATAATTTAACCAGTTTGGTGTATTTAGTTACAATTTTGATGTATTCAGTTTAAACCCACGTGTTTTATGTGTTGACATTCAAGCAGCGGCAATTTGTGTTACAAAATCGATTGTAAATCGTGTCTTTTTAGTGCCATTTTAATTCTAAAGTGATATGATTAGTAGTAGCGCTAAACGATATCTTATCGCCAGTACAAAGTTTAATATTTCATTGCCTTCTCGCCTCTAAATATAGGAATTAATATAAGTAGCCAAGCTTCGAGTGTACAGAATTAGAAGCGCTAGTTAGTTACTAAACAACTTAGATTTAAATTGTTATTTGTTACGAAAAATAAAAAAAACCTCGATGTCTCTGATTTGTGGAGGTGAGTTTCAGTAGCAATATAAAAAAAAACAAAATAGGAGAAGTTCGATAGACGTTAAAATACAATGAGTCACTTTCAGTTTCAGCAATATTTGTTTTGTAAGTCAAAGCAACGTTGTCTCAGAGATGAGTCACGTTATGTCGTCATAAAAGTCTTGTAAAGCATCGTAAAATGGATATTATGGAGAAAAACCTGCGATAAACTGCACGAATGACAAAAAGTAATGACACATAAACAGTAGAATACGGTGAAGTCTCAATTTCAAACTCGCAATACGAGACGAAAATCTTTAATGCGATCGTAAAGCAGTCAACAGCCCGATGATTCCAATCACATGGTTATCGAATCAAAATAAACATAACCCGAAAGAGGAAAGAGAAACGCAAACAATAACAGTGTAATAATGGGCAAGACAGCAAAAAGTATTGCCACAATCATCAAAACGTGCCCAGGACGTGAAATATAAATTTTCATTCCGAACTCCCGCTCCCAACGCGTCCGAAAGAGACTATCATAAGATTTCAATTAAGATAAAGTTATTTAAATGTAAAATATTGTTTTGAACGTTTAAAACAATAACTCCTGGTGAGATTCTTGGCAATCCCCGCAGATGTGTTCCAAAACTATTAGCGGAGACAGTTGGCAGAACTGTAATGAATACAGCCAAAAATGTTTTCAAATATTTTCGAATTTGGCATTACGGTTGGCGCACACCGACTTATAAATTGTAAAACTTGGTGAAGGTGCGTTTTGCTTTGAAAAATGTTTTGACCGTTTTAAGACCTTCCAGAAAATAAGTGTTTTTTGAGTTCTGATTGTATTATTATAACAGGGAAATTGGGGATGTGAACTGAGATCTCATAATAACAATTTACTTATAGTTTAAGTTATATTTGGACCCGATATTTTTATAATGTTTTACAACATAATAAAATAATATGATATCAGTTTGCGCTTAAGAACTTGAGCGATTGCTAAAGTTACTAATTTGAATAATATTGGAATTGAGTTATGATAGAAACAGTAATATTTGAAGCAAAGCTGCAAATACATTTGAGAAGAACACAATTTCCATTTGAAAGTGATTAAACGTGTGTTTGTGTTTTTTTACAACGTTGAAACCGGGACGCCTGGAGAAGCAGTGTTGATAATGAATTAAAAACAGAAGTGGACGAGTTATTTTAAACCCTGGAAATTAAATATTTTCTCAGCAAATGTGAATTTAAAAGAATTCTGTCAAGTGTGAGTGTGCGATTCAATTCCGTTGTGAAATATCAACATGGAAATGGACGCTTTGTGTGTTATAAGCAATTTTAAAATACACATAGAAATTGAAAACGAAAAATAAACTGAAGTAAAGGCTATTTTGATTTCAAAGTTTCTAACTTAATTTAAAAAAAATACAGAGCGAAATTGAAATAATGCAACATAAAATATTGAACATAAATAACCTACATATTTTTGGTTCTGAAGCGAGAGGATTAAAAGCTTTTGACACAACGACAATGAAATGCCTTTTGTTTAAATAAAAATACAATGCCGTACATAACTTCACGAATAAAAGCTGAAATGTTTTATAAATAGTTTAGTCAAAAAAATGTGTAACGCAAAAATGTGTCTATCAAACTTCTCTTATTTTGTACTACCGGTAATAGTGATAAAAGTTTTTTTTTTCATGCATGCCATCAAATTTTAACTTTCTAAAACCAAATGGTACCTATGTAAATTGCTGGTCTTAATTGATAGTTTCATACTCATGTACATCTGGTTGTTTTAGTGTAATTAATAGTGAATTATCAATACAGTTTTGATATATTTGTATTTCAAAATTGTTTTGTTAATTTATCACGCTAAATATTTTTCACTAGTTCTTTGCTATTTAATGCAACTTGATTTACAGCCTCCAAACCGTTATAGATAAAAATATTACAATTTTTTTTAGATTTTCAATGGTTTTCGATATGTAGCCACCAAAACGTTGTGTTGTGAACAGTGAACTACAGAACACGTATTTGGTTTTCAGAGCCCGCCGGCCCGCTTATGTCGGAGCCTATATTGAGTTTGTACAAATCCCCTGTATCAGGTAAATATTTATTGCACTAATCATTTGTTAAGCTACACAATTTGTTTGATGGTTAATTGTTTTGTAAGCTTCCGTGTGTTTAAGTTCATAGAAATCGGCCGTTTGCCTCGGCTACTATTGTGGTAAATACGAGTATTTGTGCCGTGCTAATGTTTTCGTCAAGCAAATTGTCTTCTTGTGACTTAGTTAAAAATAAACCTCATAAAAGGAACACTGCAAGCGTTTGCGTATTATATATATTTTTTTAATATCTAGGCTTAGAGTCTCGCATCAATCGAACTTATTTCGTATGGTAATTTGATAACGAGTTTCATTGTTTTACATAAAAAATCAAGTTTATAAAACTACTATAAGGGAGAAATCGAAATGCGTAGAAATGTTTGACCCTGATACAGCAAAAACTGTAATTTCTTCAAAAAAGAAAATTTGATCGGTAAACTTTTTTCAATCGAGAGTTGATTTCAGATTAATTAAGCATTGTGAAGTATACATTTTAGATATGTAAACAACCTGAGCGTTCATTAAATTGCTATCATTTATTGGTGTACCGTTTACCTACATAAAAAATAACGATACCGGTAATACGTACACTTTATCAGTAACGTTGCCCAATCAAGGCCATCGATGAACAAGTAGAAAGAAGCTTATGATGTAGATTACATGTTTCGGCGTTTATCTTATCTATGCCATGATGGCGGACATGACAGCTTTCGGCTCCGATATTAGGATATTATTTTAATAATATATTAAAAGAGAAGTTAATTATGATATGGCTATGAAAAGTGGGTCGTTTCAGGCTTATATTTTTAAGGGTTTTGCTATAGATTTATCTGTAAGGTGAAAATCAAATAAGTACAAACAAATAAACCCGCAAATATTAACGTGATAATTTAAGCACTTTTCTAGCGTAAATTTTCAAATAGAAGTTAGCCCAAAAATTGAGTTTCATTCACTTTAAACAACCTCAAGCAACATTTGTTTACAATAATATCAATCTATTGTCTGTCTTTAAATTATATTTATCATTGACTTAACACGTTCCGGGACAGTGCCCGCCTACAGGCGTGAAAACAATAAAACATCTATTGTGTCTGGAGTAGTGTCCCGGAACGTGTTAAACACTCTATATTCTCAAATCCCTACATACTATAATCACACACACAAAACGCTCACCGCAACTAAATCCTCCGTATTCACACCCACACTCGTGTGATCTCAAAAATAAAACCCACAGTTTTTCTCGCGAAAAAGATTTAAAAGAAAACCCGGGTTTATCCATATAATTAAAAAAGCTCAGGATTGAATGTTGGGGTATACCGCGGACCAACAGCGCGGTACATAGGGCCCTACCATCAGCTCGATCTTTAATATTATCTTGTTTTTTTTAGTCCTGGTAACAGGAACGATACATTGCATTTACTGGAAAAATGTAATGTAAGTAGTACCATATGAGTGATGGGGCATTTATGAAAGTAGCAAAAAAAGCAATTTAATTCACGGCACACTATTTTTTTTAAATTTTGGTCTCATCTATACCAATAAAATGCTTTGTCCTGAATGACTGACTGACTGACTGATGGATCAACGCACAGCCTAAACCGCTGATTGTATAGACCTGAAACTGGGAGGGTGTGTTCTTTGTGTGACGAAGGGATCCGATAAGAAAGGATTTTCAGAAATTCCACCCCTAAGGGGGTCAAAAAGGGGTGCAAAGTTTGTATGGGACAACCAGATCCCTTGGTCCAATCTACTTCAAATTTTGCATACACATTCTTTTACAAAATTGACGGAAGACTTGTTTTGTATTTTATTGAAATTCATCTCCTAAGGGGGTTAAAAAGGGGTGCAAAGTTATTATGGGGGTGATTTGCTTCGAATTTGATGTCAATACTCTTTAGTGCTTACGATTAAAATATTTTTTATTTCATTTTTGACAGTCATTTGACATAATCTGAGACAGAATATTTGACACATGTTTGTTATTGATGTTGCTCTGGAGGAGAGATTTTATTCCTTAGAATAGTAAATAATATGTTTTGTGTTTAAACAGCGTAGGTATCAATCGGTCTGTGTCCAGTGTAGATTGCAGATCGTATGTTCATATTGTCGGTGGACATTCTACGCTGCTCCTGTGGTCGAAAGGTGTCCAATCTGTAACTTTTCTGCAAACTTTTCGTGGGGGACCTATGTTTAGCAGTGGACGGCTTTTGGAACATCCAAATGATGATGATGGTGGCGTAGATCTTTACATAGTTGTCCCTTTCAATTTACGATTTGAATTCAAGAAAGTAGAGTAGGTATTCGCTATAACCAATAACCATAAACAAAGCTCAAATTCTTTGATTAAAGTAAAATAGCGGAAGATAGGTGACGCGCCACTTGAAAGTGGACCGCTAAAATCAGGCCCCCGTCGCCTAATTTCCATTGGATTGCGTGTGCGGGTGACATATAAAAGACGTGTGACGTAAGGAATGTGTAGTGCCATTTTTTAGCTGACAATTAGTATGACATGCCGTATCTACCGCTATTTTACTTTAATCAAAGCTCAAATTCAAACTCTTAAGGTAGCGAGAGAAGACTTGAGGGAATTTGCTTCTCTCACAGCCTGTATGTGACATGATGCTGTGTAAGCGCAGAGAGTAGCCTGGTCATTGTAGTACCTGAAATAAATATACGATTGACGATAGGGCGTAAAAGGCTTTCCATTTCGTTGTAAAATAAAAATAATAATATCCCTGTGTAAGTTTGACCATTATACCGGGCTACATGTTGTGTGTACATAAAGTATATAACATTTATTGTCTGTACGCATTTCTTTGTACCTCTATATATTTTAAAACTGGATGTTTTTGTTTGTTTGTTTGAACGCGCTACTCACTGGAACTATTGGTAAGGTTATAAAATATGATAGAAAGCTAATTTATCAGGGAAGGCCATAGTTTAATGCGTATAGGCTTATAAATTTTCGCTACGATCTATGGGAACGGAGTTAAACTAAAACGCGCGTACGAAGTCGCGGGCGGGCCGCTAGTTTAAAATAAAATAAAATTGATACTATCATACTGTTGACTATGTTATTGTAGTTATAAGCCGAAAGGACATGGCCAGTGCTATAGAATTAATAGTTAGATATTTACAATCAATTATGGACTTCTATAACAGGGCTATAATCGTATACCCCTAATTTTTCTTAAATTTCTTAATTATACGTAGTTTTCGCCATGTATTTAATACGTAGGTTTAATACGTATATACGTAGGTTTAATACGTAAGTGTTTGGTATTTACGTTATACAAGTTTCGAACAAGACACAGTAGAAAGATTACATTATACAGTACCCTTATCACGTAGAACTATCGAATACGTAAGCGTATCGAGAAATGTCAATTCGTATGGTAATTGCAATGCGTTAAGAAATCACTTTTTTAATATAAATTTTGACATTTCTCGATACGTTTAGGCATTCAATAGTTTTTCGTGTTAAGGGTACAGATATTAATTCATAAAAAATATTACAAAAGTAACAACTGTTTATGTGGTAAGGGCCGGGCATAAATGTTAAGAACTGTCTATAGTATCTTATGTACCTACAGTCAGCGCACGGCTGTCTGTAGATGTGTGTAACTCATTTCCTTAACGATGCGAGGGACTTTTTATTTAAATATTTTGTGTTGGGCTCTCTGTTGTGGAAACGTTTTAAACCGTTTTTGCGCGTTAGATGTCGTTTATCAAATCGTTAAATATTATGATAAGAAATAAGTGTCACGGACGTATAATTGTAAGATATATTCGTGGAAAATATTTTAAAACTTATTAATATTAAGAAAAAGAAATAGTATTGATAATTTTGAATGTACTATATTATTTATATAAGAGCTATGGGCAAAAGCTCACGTGATGCAAAGTAAGCAAAGTGATAACATCGATTATGTAACATGCTTACAAACTTAATGTAATAACATAAGTGTAGTCTCCAAAAAAAAAACACGATCGAACAAAAAAAGTACTTTTTTTCGCTAACAACATTTCATGGAGCGGTAGCTGGTCCTAAACAATTATGTTGACAAAAAAACCTCTGCAGCAATTTCGAACGGCCTTTGACAGCCAATATTTCGAACAATCTGTTGCCTAGTAAAAAAAAACGTTAACTAAATGGCTGTAGCCGTCAGGGGAATGGAAGTTCCGGAGAATTCCATCACTAATAATCCGTATAAAAAGTAAACATGCATTAAAAGCTTCCTCCAACCGGCTTGTCAATATCCATCGTAGTCTATGAAGGTTGTGTTGCTTATTTTCTCCCTACCTGTATTAACCTATCTAGTGACTGCGTTGGTTTTGGATCGATGTATTTTTTTATGAGAACAATACCGTTACTTTTCAGATAAAGAGTTTAACTATCTACTTTATTAGAAGTTCGTAATTATCTTCTTTAAATAGGTACTACATCATCATCATCATAATAATCATCCAAATGACGTCCACTGCTGAACATATTATGCCTCCCTCATGGCTTTCCACAGCAACCGATTGCAAGCGGTCTGCATCTAGTGTGATCCTGCTAAAATACTTCATATTTTAAAGAAGAAAAAAAAAAACAATTTGATGTACTCATCAGGTTACTACCTATTTCCAAATAATATGTCACTTAAGGCCTGTTTCACAAAGTCTGAGTAATTTGACGACGGATTTCTTTTACGCCTAACACTAAATAATGAATCAATTTCCGTACATAACCGTTCACGTAACCCGATAATCCAGAAATATCTTCATATTCCATCTTAATAGATTTACGTCTGTGCTAATGAAACAAAAAATAACGTTATCCGTTCGCAAATATACCATTACCGTTATCGACGTCACAAAAATTATTATATCGTTGCGCCTCGTAAAATAGCAATTCGTTACGCCAACCATAAACTTCTTTCACTTTAATCACAGAGCCCGTAAACCTTACGTGATATTTAAATGTCACACATAATGTCACCGACACAGAATACTCCGCACATACGATGCATCATCAATCACACGGCTTTCAATCTATTACAAAAATGCCTAAGCGAGTTTTTTTTTTGTATTTTTCGTCGCAATTTTTATCGATGCATCGCTGCTATTACTTTTTATGAAAGCTTTTTATGGCAAACAAGCCTGGCTTCAGCAAAAAGCTTAGTTTTCAATCGACATGATGTAAATAATGGCGTTATGTTTAAAAATGGTAGCGTAGAATGTAATTTATTATAAACTAGCTTTTGCCTGCGACTTCGTCCGCGTGGAATAGTGACTTCTTTCTCCCGTTTTTTACACATTTACCTCTATATCTTTGCTCCTATTGGTCCTAGCGTGATGTTATATAGCCTATAGCCTTCCTCGATAACTGGACTATCTAACACAAAAAGAATTATTCAATTCGAACCAGTAGTTTCGGAGATTAGCGCGTTCAAACAAACAAACAAACAAACAAACAAACAAACTCTTCAGCTTTATAATATTAGTATAGATATATTTTTTAAGCGTTAGTTATCCGTTCTGGTTAGGAAAAAATAAGTAAACGTTTAAAATCTATAACTTTTATTTTTGTTCTAATGGTGTAATCTATTTATTTCTTTGATTTAAAATAATCGGTTCATTGGTTAATCACAAACGTACGTGTACGATTTCCGGTAAAATCTTTATGGAAATTTTTTTGTTCATTAAATCTTACTGCGCCTTTGGTTTTTAATTTCGATTAAAAGAGTAATTGATGAAAACTGGTTAAAATACTCAACAATCAATCACTGTTATAGTATGTCTCCTAAAACTTTCTAGACGGACAGCAAGTAGGAGTAATAAATATATACTTAGACTAGCTTTTGCCCGCGACTTCGTTCGCGTGGACTTCAGGTTCGTCCCGTCTAGTAGCGCAAAAAATGTGTTTTTTTACGACCTCACATTAGAAACCTCAAAAATTGTAGCCTATATGTTATTCTGATGTATAAGCTATATTGTGGTAAAGTTTCATTCAAATCCATTCAGTAGTTTTTACGTGAAAGAGTAACAAACATCCATACATCCATACTTACAAACTTTCGCCTTTATAATAGTAGTAGGATTAGATCCAGATTTATTTCGTCACACAAACTTTTTACTCCCGCTATAAAATAGTGGTGTACATCGCATAAATGTCGTTTAAACCACTGTTCAACTGTTGGCCGGGTGCCACAATTGATCACTGGTTAGATGGAAACTCCAGTTTATACTGTAGACGAAATTGTTAATCTGTCGATACAATTTCGTACGTTTAGCAGGATTTTCGCTTTGGAAAAGCTAAGGTTTTGCGCCCAGATTTTGGCAAAACGGGTAAACTTTAATCTTATAATGTGAATAGATAATATCACGGATAATAGTTTGGCATCATCCTTATTACTTATGGTTGAAAATACCTAAAATACGTTTACATACGAAAACTTTTATTATGTGTCTTTAAGAACACTGAAAACACTTTTTCAGGTTTACGAAAAAAGAAAAAAAACAAGATAAGAACAAGAGAAGCACATTTAAAACATTTAGACAAATGAAAAACTTGCCAAGTGCGAGTAAGTGATCAAGTAATAACAGCTTTAAACCGTAATAATACAAGTACTAAAAAACAAAACATACTCGTAACTACCTATAATTTAAGCGTTTTCTTCAAATAAGACGTGTGTGGATTAACTTTCAACCACACCTGCAGTTAAGTGCACCGCAAAGCGATAAACACATCAAAAGTGCAACTTTTCACCAAACCAAATTGGTGTGGTTGCTCTTCGCCAAGATAATTATGCACAGGCCATCATTTCGATGTCATCAACCAATTTAATATTGATGAAATTAATTATAATAATGGCTGCCGGTATTATCAATTAGTGTCGTAGATCGGTACTTTGATGTTGATGGCAAATTCTATTCGCTAAATGGAAATTGATGAAAACCATTATGATGAAGATGTTTCCATTAATTTTATGAAACGATTTTGTTGGAAACATTAGAATATTGATTACTATCACAATGTAGACGGATAGATGAATATTTTCAAAGTCAAAGTCAAAGTCAAAAAATGTTAATTGTGCTTTTTTGGGAAATTTAAATATTGTGATTAGTAATAAGCATGACAAGTGTTTGGTCTGTTACTTAACAGTAGAAAATTAATAACTCCCTTAGAACCAAGTGCTCTTTACGTACCCAATAGTTATTGAATGTCAAAATAAGCACTATCCAAAATAATATTTCTTTGAACTATCATATTCAGATTATAACATTTTAGCTGCGACATTATTGTTCATGACTGCATAATCCGTCATAGTTAAAATATTTTAACTTTTACGATGCAAGTGGAGTTATCGCTCCGTCATGCTTTATTTAAAACTATGAAGTCGCGTGGGAAACTATAAATTTAACATAAAAATACGCCGTGTAATGTGGGTAAGGAAAGTCATAACAAAGTATGAACATAGCGTGCTTAATAAATAAAGTTTTATAATATTTAAATGAGGTTACACGTCTCCGTATAGACTCTGAATGACCCTGATGGGATCGCAATCAATCAATTATAATATAGTTAGTAAGTATTTATTTGTTTGTGCAAAAATTTTTTTTTAACTTAACTAGTTATTAAAACATAGACCCGCAAAGAATGATATAATTAAACATGTTTGAAATTAAATTACATAAAACAAAAAACGTGTTGTTTCGATTAACTGAGTTAATTACCAAGCAATATTTAGTATACCTCTAGAATGAGCACCTAAATAAAGTCGAGCAATAGTTTTTTTATTATTATTTATGATTACTGTAATAAAGAAGCACGTCAAGTGAAATGAAATATGATCGTTGAAGTCCATTACCATACTATATATTCCAGGCAATCTTGATCTCAGCCTAGCCACAATGCAAGCTAGAGTAGCATTACATCACTGTGGCAAGCGGAGCGTTTTCTAAGGCTTAGTATTTTTACCATAATTGTGAACGTTACCCCTGTTATTTCAAAAAAAGTTTATTATATATTCTTTATTGCACTTATAAGATGTACAGAAAATATAAAAACTCACAATGTGCAGCAGTTTCACAGCTATTTTAAACCCTTCTGTTATAATAGCTGTTAAATATGACGTTGCCACGGCTGCATTGTTTACAAAAGGTATACGATTGATATTGTGCGTTAAAACCAATCAGCCTTTATTGAGTGGTTTCTTATGCCTAAAGAATATATTGTATCTTTTTAATAAATCCTTTTCAGAACGAGTTTCTAATACAAAACGAAATAACTTTTTTGTGGTTAGATTAAGCAAATTATTTATTTTAAGATGGTAACAAATTTATCTTATGTGGGTTCCCAAGCCTGGGAGATAAAAAGTGTTCCTTCCCATAAGTAAGTATTTTTGGATATTTGAAAACGCTTTCGCTAACCACTTTATCATATACTTAAGCTAATCCACCTGGCCATGCATATGACATCATGAAAATTGCATACAAGATGCGCTAGGCGAGACTGACAGCTTATTTTAATGCATTAGACGTGGAATACAGACGCTGTTTGAGCCTTCCGTTGTTCTTCAATGTATGTTTATTGTATGTTTCGTAAATGATAACATTGTTGAAAGTTTAATGTTGAAAACATGGAGGGAACTACTCTAGCAGCTGATTGGGCGTCTTCTGTAAAATCAAACTAGTGAGGTCGGTTGAATAAACAACAATAATGCGATGCGTCAGCCATTATTTCATTACATCATCAGATTAAAAATTTCAAAAAAAGTTTCTCAAAGATGGAACGAGCTTGGTTGGAAGAACAGATAACCCAAGACCGACTGTCTTGGCGTTTTAAAATGAAAAGAGCTGACCCCGAATGAAAAGGAAATACGGAAGATGAAGAATCAGATCAAATAGTCAGGATGTTAGGAGCAGGGGGTTATGAGTTTAAATACTGTCGTATTGTTCTTAAAAGATGTAATAAGATACCAAAAATTGCGCATGGGCGGGACTCAAACCAGGATCTTTTAGGCTAACTGGGCCAACTGATCTTCTAATTGAGCTACCGTGCTGTCTGTCCGACCACGCGAAATTCTTGGTCTCCTATGAATACGTCATTGCGCGACGTTAGCGCAATCTACCCGTCTGTTTATGCATCAGCAATGATCTTTTGAGAATTTAAATATGACACTGTGAGAGTTAAAAATCATTCTAAACCATTGTCGTTTAGTTGTTTAATTAGGGTAGTACAAATGCCGCCACATGGGCAACAATGGTCTGGATATTATGACAATAAAAATCACAGAAGCGTTACCTAATACAAGGTACATATCTTTAGAACAAGACATGAATATAACAATATTTTAAGCATTACGAAATATCTTAAGCAGAACTACTTAAGGTTTTTTCCATAAGACGGCTTAAGACTGAAACACTCAGAGAAGCCGCGCTACGAGAGAAAAAAAATGCAAAATTCCATCAACGCAAAAGACAGTGGAGGGAAAACAGAAAAACATACTTTGAATAACAAATTAAAAAAGTAATAGGCTATTATTCCGGAGCTCTCTCACCATCGAGATATCAGGATGAGGCGAAATTGTTTTTCGAAATGAAAATACTTTGAGGTAGCGACCTGTGAAGTGCGTAGATGTATTCGTTGTTATCTGTATTGTAAATGAAAAGTGTTTCTGTATGTCTTTTTTTCACAAATGTTTATTACAAAGCTCGTTTGTCGTCAATAAAACAACGGCATTGGACTTTGTCTGAGCGAGATCTGTAATATTTAAATGATTTAGGTATTTCAATATCAGGTATGTGTATGAATAACTTCACAATCTTCGTTATTCAAGACTATGCATTTTATCTGTTTGTATTGCCGAACTATAATCTATAATATTTTATTGTACCTATGTATATGTGTATGTTTAATAATAAATATGTTTATACCACAACTAAAAATTACTAGAAAAACAATAAAATAATGGAACATGATTCTTAAAACCAGCTCACCTTCACAAACAGCAAAACCTATCCCGTTAACAGCTAGCGCGCCAAGAATCCCAAATATTGAATCGCAGAATCAACAGTAGGCAAAGCGATAAATAATGGCAGTATCCGTTGAGAAAATCGGCAAATTTGAACAGGCCAGACACACAAAAGTTGAACCATTAGTCGGGCCATAACCCAGGCCCGAACAGGCTCTCACTATTTGACAAACGACCGATAGTTGGATAGTCTGATAGTCGTACATCGCAAACTGTCGAATGATTTTTAATGTATTTATGTGACTAAAAAGTTTGGGGATAGTTGAGTTATTACCGCGGATTATGAACAAGTTTTGGCGTGTGCGGATATATGGGGAGCGTAGGCGGAATAATGAACTGAAATGTATGAGGGGTAGTTTAAGTTATAAATTTGGGTTTCCAGGATTGTACGTTTTATTGGAGTACATTAAGAATTATCATCTGCACAATATGATAACAGTATTATTTACCAAAAATTATGCTGCAGAGAAAATAGGGCCTAGTTCTTATCTTACAATAAATAGGGGCATAATATCGGACACAACAGCAAATGCCATATCAATAGGTACAGTTGCGTAAATAGGAGAGATAACATAAAATATTTCTTCATTAATATTTTTCAAATAATATCAGTGAATACAATTAATTATTTGCTTTAAAAAGATCTCAGACTTAAACGATAAATTGCCTATGAAGGTTGCGAGTTTTCTGTTTATCTTCATTATAAATGAAAAAAAAATTTAAAAAGAAATCTCAAGCAAGTTTACAATATTCGCCCAGAAAAAAAACTTACTTAGGTATATATCCAATTTCAGGTCAATCAAACTTGCGACTATTTCCGTACAAAAATTGTCTACTCGTCATAAATCCCGAGGGCAAGAGCTAATCTCAAGCAACCTTGGCGAGCATTAATCCTCATCCGAAAGTTTAACTTTTTGTGAATCACCCACGGGATTGGTAAGAATTTCAATTACCCCGTGTCTGCTTCTGCCAGGATTTGGGGAGCGTTCCCGTTTTCCAAAATGAAGCACGGGATAATATTATTAGGATTTTTTTATCCAATAGACCGTCGCGTATTTTGTAACGAAGTTTTTGAAGAGATTATTTTGGACAGGTTGCTTTTTTAATGAAGGAAAAATATGTTTACTTTTTCTTTCAAATTAATTTGTAGCATGCTACGAAAATTTATAAGGTATAAATTTGATGTTTGTTTCAATTAAAGTTTAATTAAGGATGCAGATTGCAATGCAAAAAGAAAAATGCGGTCAATATGTTAGATTTTTCCTTAAATGTATTTCTCTCGCCAGGTTCCACCTACACAATGGCAGCTATGTTTATCTTAACTGATGATAAATGACTAAGGAACAACCTATAAGATTTATATTTGAGTCTTAAGTCTTATTATCTTTACAAAACAAAAGACGATCAATGAAAATTCCTCTCAAGACCAAGCTTGAATTTTACGGCTTCGAAGTTTAAACTCAAACGGAATTCATTTTATAATTTCCCGATCTGCAGATAGCTTTTTTCTTTTTATCGCTTCATTTCTGTAGGTTCGGAATGTAATTACTGGTCGGGGATGGAAAGAATAATGACCATTTTACTATAAAACACCAGTAAAGGTTGACATTGATTGTTCAAGCGAAATGTAATGCAGTACTAGCAGAGTAAATGGCTTTGCTCTGCAGCGGTCATAAATGCATTTGATTAAAATTTAATAAATGTGTGTTTCTAAGACTCTCTAAATATTTTGTTCCTAATAACATTGGGTTATTAAAAGCATTTTGTTGAGCAAATATTCTTACTTATTGACTTCAAAGCTACGACTGCAGCCGATGAAAACTGGGGAATTAGTCGATACTCATTGAGGGGTCAGATGTAATAATAATAATGTTTTGTTTGAAAATTCATCTAGATGATTTTCGTTTTGAGCTGGTTGCCTTAGGTCACTTGGTGCCAGAAAAAAGTGGGTATGTAGGAATCATATTTTGACTATGATATTATTATCAAACCTTTCACTGAGCTCAATAACTAGGATTAGTTTTATTTCTAAGCCAATCCTGAATCCAAACATCTAAATTTCCATCTCTCCGACGCTAAATTAACACATAAGAGAATGCAGACGCGAAACTGTACTCCAAAGTCCCCTATGAAACAGCTATTCATTTGCCGAAGCCTTTGTAATTAGCTCAGCAATTAGCCTCTTTGTAAGTGGACCAGAAAACATGGCAATTTACCAGTACGGGTACCGGCGATCCGGGTACAAACTCAATGCGTATAGTTTTATTTTTGGGAAACAGACAAAATTGGTTAATTGCTCGCAAGTTGTTTAACGTTGTTGTTTAACTGAATATCTGAATTTACTTTTAGGCAATATTAAAAACTATAAATTTGCGATAAAATGTTTGCTCTCGTGTGTAATGTGTATAATTTTGTCTTCCTCATTTATCTAAAAAGTGATTCAAAACTACCCGTTAGGAATAATGGGAGCTACTTAGACTCAGAAACTTAACAACTTTATTATAAAAACATGGGTCGAAATATGTCAAAAAAAACCACTCTCCGGTAGAGATAGAAGAAGTTGAGATAGAAGTCGGATAACCGATTTAGTAGTATGATAATTTTTTTGTCGTTTTTTTATCTATATTTCTAGGTAAAAATTGATTAGTTACTACTGATTTCAAGTAGCTCCATTCATTCGTAATGAGTAGTTTTAAAACATCTTTTAAAATAAAGATACTCTACTGGGATATATCTGTATTAAGATGATGAGAACATCATGTATATTCACCATGTAAGTGTATGATGCATGTGTCTTTCCATAATTATCCCATCAACCTATAATTCAACCTCTTGGTTAAAGTACACACTAAAACTCTGCAAAGTCGAACAAAACTTACTTAAGAGTGATCTGTCTTCTTATAAAAGGCCCAACGATTTCTCAAAGTAAACGTGTATCCGAACAAAAGATATCTCAAGATAATTAAAACCGAGCGAAGGAAAATTCCTCATTATTATTTCATCTCGAATCGATAACCTTTATTAAAGTCCAACGCCCGAGGTATCCTTTGTCGTGGACGCAGAAGTTTGCGATACCTTTCTTCTTTATCTATCCCTTGCAATTATTTCGACTTCGCTACCTTACCTTAATTTATCCTTGTCGGCTTAATAAGTTGCCCGGTTTTCCTTGTTGGTCGACCAATCAGAGAATAATGGCGCAGATGCATGAAACCTTGGGACGAGACACGTGTATTATGATAGACGTAGGGTTTATTTTTGGGGTCACATTTTCAACTGTCTAAGGTAGTTAATACTTTTTTTAAAAATTTTAGAGTTATAATTACTGTTTGGAATCATATAATTTGTTGTCGTTGGAAATTGTCTATGGTTACATCAGTTTAAATTAAGAAGAATTCTGTGTGTCAAGTGTCATCGGCGATATCGTGCCCATAATAAATTATACAGTATTTTCCATCTTTATCGAGTTTCCCTTCATATCTTGAGCCCTGTGTATGCGTCGGCTACAAGTTCGAGCCGGATTAGCGGAGATCTAATGTTTTTTACGCCGCCGCACAATATGGTAAATACACGCAGTATGACAAGAAATGAACAAAATGACGATCAACCTCGTGAACAGGAAAATGTTCAGCCACTTCATGGTATTTCCTCTTCTGCTGACAATAATGGTTCTACAATGATGCCAGACAACGTAGCGATATCGATCTTGCCACCTCATGGTACCAATTCGGAGAGACCGATACCTGAACATGAAACTACGTTTTGTCGAAGCGATCGAATGGCAAAAACGTCTGCATCATCGTTGATAGCTAGAAGAAAACGGCTGGAACTAGAGGTTGCTAAAAGGAAAGCGCGAATCGAGATGGATTTACTAGATAAAGAATTGGAAGCAGATATTGCAGATCTTGAGGATGAGGCATGTATGGGTAATACACTGCACGAAAATGGTTCATCGCAGACTGTAGACCAATGGTTAGAGCAGAGCAGTCAGACTGTAGAAAAAGCGCAGCCCGTTCACGATAATGGTAAACAAACGAGCGAGTTGTGTCCTCCCGCACCACATTATGGAACGCCAGCACCTCATGACAGCGCTGGCACGGTGCACATATTGGCTACAGCCCTAAAGGATTTTGCTGCTGCTTCAGCCGCCACTGCGACTAATGGTAACTTTGTGAACCGCCTATGTACGCCGCGTGATTTGCCTGAGTTTTACGGCGACCCTATGGAATGGCTTTCGTTTCGAGAGGCGTATAAAGAATCGAGCGAAGTATGCGGTTTTACTCCTAAGGAAAACTTATGGCGCCTGAGAAAATGTTTACGTGGAGCTGCTAAAGAAGCTGTTTCAGCCCAGCTCATCAGCGCGTCTTCTCCGGACAGTATCATGGCTACGCTTGAATTACGATTTGGCAACCCGGATGACATTATATCTCGGGTACTTATGGACGTAAAGAAGATACGTCACCTGCCAAACGATTATCAGAAAGAAATCGTACCATTCTCAGTCAAAGTCCAAAACTTAGTTGAAGCTATTCGATGTTTGAAAAGAGATGACTATTTACAAGGTATGAACATTGTGTCTCACATACTATCTAAACTGCCGACAGTTCTTGTATCTAAATGGTCAGACTATAGTTTCCCACTGATCACTGAAGGAAAGATACCTCGATTGGTCATGCTGTCAGATTTTCTAAAGACAGAGGCAGTGAAGATTTCCACCACATCGAATATTTACTTTATGGAACCATGCTTCGAACAGAATAAGTTCAACCAGCAGCGTTACAATTCTAGTAATCGCCCACACGCTGTACTACTTCAATCTGCAAACAATGATGCTGTTAAATGTGGATTTTGTCGTACACCGAATCATACACTAGCGGATTGCAAGCGGTTTGGCAAGGCTTTACGCACCGTACGATGGCAGTATGTTAAACGCACTGGACTATGTTTTAAATGCCTGAAATTTCGTCACAATAGAGAAACCTGTGAGGCGCCAGTGTGCGATATTGAGAACTGCGGTTTGGCTCATCATAAACTGCTACACTATCCAGCCGCCAATCGTAGTACAGACTCCAATGAATCACAAAAACCGAGTAAACAAGATGCCGCCACGGAGATTGTCACTTTACTGAACGACTTTGCTGATCGGAAAGTGTTTTTGAAAGTCGTACCTGTACGCATACACGGGCCGTGTGGAATCATCAGCACGAGTGCGCTCCTTGACGACGGGTCGACGGTGTCTTTGGTCAGCGGTGCGTTAGCAGAGCGCGCAGGGCTGTGCGGTCGTCGAGAGTCCTTGCACGTGACTGGTGCGTGGACTGACAATCAGCTAGTACTCGACTCAACCATTGTGAATATGAACATTTCTGGCATGGATAATAAGGTGCATACTATTTGTGCGCGCAGTGTGAATGAATTAAGTTTACCTTCACAATGTATGTCACATTTGAATTGTAATGATTATTTAAGTTTAGCTGATATTCAACATAACCTTTGTACAACTGATGTCAAACCTGAATTGCTGCTAGGGCAAGATAACTATCATTTACTTTTCCCTTTAGAAGTAAGACTAGGAAAACCAAACGAACCGTCAGCCACTCTGACACCTTTGGGCTGGTGCGTTCATGGTAGCGTCCGTATTCCGCGCAATGTCCACCCCTCTCCTAAAGTCACTCTCTTCATCACGGAGACCGGAGACTCGCACTCGCAGGACGAACATCTGCTTCGGGAAATCCACGACGAAGTCAGGCGGTCCTTTACTTTAGACTCGCTGGGAGTATCAGGTAAGCCCCGTCAGAACGCAGACGATGTTCGTGCTACAGGAATATTAGAGGAAAGCGTCCAGCTTATTGATAGAGAATGGTTTGTATCATCGCCTTGGCAACCTTCTACCTGTCAGATGCCGGACTCGTTCCCTAGCGCTATGAAACAACTTAAAGGTAATAAACAGTTTATATCTAGGTACAAAGACAGAATGCAGCATTTTTTAGAGAATGATTTCACAGAGGTACATAAGGATTACGTCACTTCTACTTCAGAGCTGCCTCATTTCAGGGTAGACAGCCTGAACAAGAAGAAACTTAGGCTTGTTTTTGATCCTGGAGATAAAGTCAATGGATATTTTCTCAACAATTTATAATTACAGGTTCGAATATAACTGAATCGCCGTTGAGAGTCATGCTGCACATAAGGAAAATAAGATTGCAGTAACCGGCGACAAAGATGTTTAAAGGATGAAGATTTACAAAGAAGTAATCCCAAGGACCTGTAAAAGAGAATATGCCCAAGGAGCTTGTCAAAAGTATGTTATGACTGTTTTAGATTTTTGAATTCATTTATTTTTGGAGCATTCCTTATAGTTTAATTTTATGTGTGAGAATGAAACGCTAAGAGCTTAGAGTTTACCATGCTAGCTGCCGTTAATAGATGCTTGCTCGGATGAATACGGTAACTGCATCAATGTCAAGCCCTGTGCCTGATCACAGTATGGTATATGCGCACGCAGGGATCGAAGGAAATAGCGCAACGAATGGGAAAAGGTACAATGGTCTTCAGTTACATATTTAGTGATGCATCTACTAAAGTTATGAGTGCGGTAGTGTAGTGTTGTGTTTATAGGCGTTAAAATTATGATAGAGATGTGATGACTTGTGTTTCTTTAAAGTGTGTGTTATGTGTTTGTTATATTTCAGACAGCGTTATGGTAATAGTATAGAAAATATGTGTGTGTGTTTTCATTTACCAGTTCTGGTTCTACTTTAGTTTTTATAATAGTTCCGCTTAGTGAAAACTTCTGAAAATGTACTGAAGTTTGTGAATATAAACAGAAAAATTATCGAATATGTTACAGTGTTACTTACACAATACGGAAAACAGTTTAGTCTATTGGAAACTTTTTAGTGATTATATTGAATTGCAGCGGAATTGATAAGGCGAATCAGCTGAATACTAGCAACATTAAGATGGAACACGCTTGCAATTGGATGTGGTTCATGACAGCCAACAGTTGAACTTCGTGTCGTGTATTGGTTAATCCTACTTAAGTCGTTAACCCCTAAACATTTTATTTTAGGTATCTCGTCGAACCTACCATCAGTTGGTGATTTAGTTGACATGTGCATGAGGAAACAGTGGCGTAAGGCGCATCGTTTAGCAGATATGTTCTGGAACATATGGGTATGTAAAGTTTTGCCAGTCATACTGCTAAGTTAAAATGGAACTTCAATCAGGCGTCTCTGTGGGTAAGTCACATGTTTTATAGTTAATCCAAGTGCACCCTGGAACACATAGTTTAACCAGGTAAGTATGTCGAGAGTGGTGGATGTTCGACCAAATCAAGACCGGGCTAATGCGACGGTCTGCAGCCCGTGTTGTACCAATATGTTTAGATGTTGTTTAGTGCTGAATGCCGTTTCAGCACTAGGGGGAGGAATGTTGTCGTTGGAAATTGTCTATGGTTACATCAGTTTAAATTAAGAAGAATTCTGTGTGTCAAGTGTCATCGGCGATATCGTGCCCATAATAAATTATACAGTACTAGCTTTTGCCCGCGACTTCGTTCGCGTGGACTTCAGGTTCGTCCCGTCTAGTAGCGCAAAAAATGTGTTTTTTTACGACCTCACATTAGAAACCTCAAAAATTGTAGCCTATATGTTATTCTGATGTATAAGCTATATTGTGGTAAAGTTTCATTCAAATCCATTCAGTAGTTTTTACGTGAAAGAGTAACAAACATCCATACATACAAACTTTCGCCTTTATAATAGTAGTAGGATTTTCCATCTTTATCGAGTTTCCCTTCATATCTTGAGCCCTGTGTATGCGTCGGCTACATAATTAAAGCTTTTATGGTTTAAATTAGGGTAAGCATTATTATGTTGACAATTTATAACGTTGTACGTAAGTAAATGGTTTACATTCACGTTATTCGATTAACAAGTAAATGCAGGTTATTCTTAAAGAATCAAAAGACATAAAAATTACACCCTTTTTTGTCATAACATTATAACTTTAAGCGACAGAAAATCTAACAACAATAACCATTTTTTGCGTGCACATTGTCATATCTCAAGAGCAACTAACGGAAAAACTCTCGTTATTGCAACTCTAAAGTAACCCCAGTCGCAAGTTTAGTCGTATTTCACAATTCACTGAGAACCAAGTGTAGCATCGAAACAATGTATAGTTCCGCCCATAAAAACGGGACCCTGAGCACTTTAGTTTAACATCAGTTTAAGAGCTAGCCGAATGGATATCTATAAAGAAACAATACTTTCTAACAAACGTAAAACTGGATGCAGACGTCAGAATATGGTCCTCAGTTATTACAGAGTTTGGCAACAATTTGGTGTAATAACAAAAACCGGCAATATATTAGAAGTCTTGAACTTGTAGGTATTCTTAGATGATGATTTGCTAGAAATTATAATTATGATTTGAATAATTTGACCGATACAACGTCGTGACGTTTACGATACAAATCGTATAATTTTTATAAAAGTACTACAATACTTCTAAATACACAACTACTATTTACTTATTTCAAAATGGCAACCACGTGGTTCTAGTAATAAAACGGAATCCTTTCCGAATTCAAATAAATCCGAGCTTCAATGAAAGCGAACAAAGAAAATACTAAATTATAAGCTGGCAACACAGCTCACTATGATACGAGAGGCAATGGATGAATACTAATGTCCGACTAGTCTTTGTTATTGCTAAAGTTTAACAGCCTATTAAAGTGGTGGATTGTAGATGGTATAGTGCTTTTAGGGAGGTGACATGATTCAGTTTATCGATATTTATGATTACATACTTGAAAATGACACTAGTATGCGGAAAAAGCTGCTGAATATTTTGTCCATTATATTATAGTAAGTACCTACCTACAAAGTAAAAAAGTTATGTTAGTCTATAAGCATACCATTGCTGAACCATAAATTACCAAACAGCCTCGGTGCGGACTGTCGGAGGAGTGTTTTTAAGGCAAGCGACTAACCTTGTATCCACATGAGATCAAATTACTATGCATCGTTTTTTTATAATTTGCTATCTACATACAATTCCATGGTTGTCATTATTTTTAAATTTCGAATCTCATGATTAATATCATCAGTTCACCTGTGTGTTTTACTGCTACAAAATATTATCATTTACTTGTGATGTGTCTTACTTGACTAACACATTGTGGTTGTATGACATTTTCAAATTCAGTCCTACCACTTATTTAAGCAAACATTTGACCTCATTCTCATGATAGGTCGTTGTCGTCTCAAATAAATCATACACATGTTTTAAAAATATGTAAAACATAAAAAAAACAGCTCACTCAATTTTCCAGACTCACTTTTTCCGTCATCGATAATGCAACATCACTAGTCAGCACTAACATATTATAGTCCGGACACTTGAGCTTGAAAGTTGGCAAGGACCGTTAAAATTTAACAGTTTGGGTAAACGCGGTTATAATGTATGTTTTGATAAATACACTTGCCACGGTTATGTCTCTATGATAGTAAACTTGGTTTATATGCAATATCTTGGCCCTTGAAGTAGTTTTGAGTATTATTTTGACTTTTAGTAACACCAAAACTACAATAAAGGGCCTACATTATAGGGATTTATGATCAAATCTTTGCTGTACACAACTTTGTTGCGAGAAAATTTGTAAAAAAGGCTAGTCTGGATATTTAAAAAAACTAAAGCTTTTAATAAAGAATTCGCTACATTACGTCTTACAAAATTTTGTGGGGAGACTTTTATGCGGAAATAAACCGACTTTACCCATTCCTAATCCAAAGATTTTAAAAATATTTAAACTGGCCCTAATGGCAAGATTGCTTTATTTTCTTCATCAGTTCTCAAAAAGGTGGAATACCTAGAGCTCATTAGCAATACATTTATTGGCGTATCTCCGTCGACCGTTCGCACCTCATTACGGCACAATATCCCGGGATCGAGTGCCATTCCCGCCCTAATTGTGGCCCTCTGTCTGAGGATCCTTTAGCTGAGTGACGGCGTGATAGGGTGGCCACACGTTGACTTCATTCAGCACACTATTTTCTTTTCCAACCATCTTGTCTAAATAGAACTCAAGTGCCCGTAATATATTTTCTTATATGTAATATGAGTTGGCTCTTGACTCCAGACGTAAGCCAAGCGTACAGAGTCGATGGAGCAAGCTTGCCTAAATGAAGTTTGTTAAAGTGACGACACGTTTGATGTAGTGATTAGCACTTCTGACTACTATGGCGGTGGTCCTGGTTTCGAATCCTGCAAGGAACAAATGTATATGTGATGAGCACTAACATTTGTTAAAAGAAATATCCATAGTTCGAAACCAAGACAATTGGTATTTTTTATTAAATTATATTTGTTTTGTTTACTTTGACTTTCATCGGGCTTTTTTTTGTATTACTTCTCTGTTATATTAGTAAATAGATACCTTTTCAGCTCTAAACAGTTGTAGTAATTCTAGTTGGTACAGTTAGTAAATAATAGTAAGCAATAAGGCACTTTGCGTTACATATAACACATTTAACACGTTCCGGGACACTATTCCAGACACAATAGATGTTTTATTGTTTTCACGCCTGTAGGCGTTTACTGTCCCAGAACGAGTTAAGGACAGTTTCAAACTTTTGATGCTAATGCATAAGCAATGGATTCCATAAAAGTTTTGTTTTTATACACAAAAAAAAATTTGAAGTATAATGGACGTCATTCTCTTCATGAATATATTTTAACCTAGAGTATTTTGGTTTGCCATGATGGAAGCTGCCCCAAACCAAGTTTTTTACCCACGATGCAATATCTAGCCTAAACTTTTAACAAGTTTTCTTTAATCATCCAAGATGTGTCCTAATAGGCGCAGCCTTGTCACCCTGCCGTATAGGCACCTGCACTTAACGCGGCGTAGTAATTCGGATGCTTAATTGTGACGTAGGACGTTCCTGTTAACGAACCCCGCGATATTTTCGCGTTAGGAATTTCATTTAGGACTGAGATTGGCTGGGCAAAAACGGTGATTGAGGGAGTGAATACTGGATAATCAACGAAATAAATGTGCTAATTAGAAGCTAGGTAAGTAGGTTTCGTGATCGATAGTTAACTCAACTATAGGAAGACCGCGAAATTGAGACCTCGCTTGCGGTGCAAAGGAGTGCGGGGGGAGACGACAGCGCGGTTAGTGAGCGGCGCGGGCGGGTATATCGCGCCGCCCGCACCTCTCGCGTGACCCGCTATCGCCTCCCCCGCGTCCCTGTGCCCCGCAGGCGAAGTCTCATTGAAGCGGTTTACCTAAAATGAATGATATCATTACCACCGGCTGAATATTACCGGTTGTGCGAGTTTTAAATAAAAAAAAATCTTAACAAACGGTCATTAAAATAAAATTTCTGACATTTGGTTAAGGACGTTACCAGCACTTGTATATTTACGATAGTGTGTGTTTGAAGAAAAAATATATTTACCAATGGTCATTGAAATAGTCATCCTGTCATTTAGTTAGGGTTTCTTATTTTCAACCGCTGGCAACAATATTGGTCACGAAACCGAGCCTTAGATAAGGGTCCAAGGTCCAAGGATGTTTATTAATTAGTAGTTATAATCATGACCCAATGAGAAAAGTTAAATATCTTTACAATTTCGTTTCAGGATAATGTACTCGTAGTGTGTTATAACTTACCTACTTGTATCAATAATACATCTACAGACATTTCCCAAAAGTACAAAAGTAACTTTGTGCATTCGGGCTAATTTCTATCCATTCGATCTCTTCCACTACAAAGAAGCGTTGGCCCAGGACAAATAAGGTCGGCTCCAGTGACACTGTTTAAAATTGATACAGCTCCAGAGCCAATCCACTTATCATCTAGGACTCTGGGTATTTGCTCTCAAGAGTGGATTACGGATAGGAATTCAGTGTCATAAAATTTTAGATCGGATGAGTAAAATTGTAAAATACGAAACGTTCATTGTGCTTTATTGTTTGAACCAATACATCTGGACAAAGGAATATTGGAATAGTACCCATGATAGAGTGTAAAACTTTAAAAAAAGAAATCAATAGACAATGTCATGATAATAAAATTTAAGACGACGACGACTTGCCACATTTATAACATACGTAATAAGGATATTAAAAGTGTTATTACCTTAGAAAATTCACTCAAAGTCAAAATTGATCGCAGTAGGCAAAAATTTAAGATTTATTTTCCTCTACCTACGTAGAAGTACCTAATTTTTAAACTCAATTTTATCAACTGAGCGCAGAATCCAAAATCCGAGCTTTTGTAACGGGACTCACAAAGGCTTTTTAAACCTGAATTAAAATCAACACTCGCCTTTCCCACCGCACCATTTTCGCGTGAAATTTCAAGATGCCTTAAATTCTAGACAGTCTAGTAGTGCTCGAAGCGAGGTCTTGGTTGACGCTTTTGGGTGCTGAATATATTTGAAAAGCCCCTGAATGTGGTTGGTCACCATTTGATACTTTATCTGGTTGAGAATAGCGGTTGTTGTGTTTTGTATATTACTTTAGGTTGATGTTATTTGCAGCTAGGGTTTTGTGGACAGTATCCGAACTGTAGTTGCAACTTATAACATAACTTTAGTCTATGAAAGTCACATAATACTCGTACAAAATCATAGCTAATTTTTACTCCAATCATTTCTATTTTACTACATAATGTTTGTATAAAATTTTACATTATACATTACTGTATTAATTAGCTTCTTTATGAACAAATCCCTTGCATCCTATTTTGAAATGTTTTGTCTTAATATGTACTAGTTTTCTTTGAAACATTGTTTTGAATAATATTTTATTTCTTAAACTATGTAGCGCCATAAAACGTTATGTACAAATAACTACCTATATACTAATAATAGGAATAAACAAACAAACAAAAAACAGTTGATGCGTAAAAAAATAATTCGCTGATAAAAAACACATCGGAAGCATTAGTTTCATCCAACGTAATCGTGTCACGGGGTGCGGAGCCCCGTGATGGGGTAATCACCCTATTGGGTGGGGTATTACAAAGGGAGGTATAATGTAGATATGCTGTAGCCGCTTAGATGTAAGCCTGATTGGTACATTCAGCTGTATTGGCGGTTTTGGGGTAAGACGATCATTGATTTTCTCTAATAAATATATATATTATCTATATATCTTAACAATATGTTCTGATGATATATTGAGGGCAACAATATGTTAAATAAATAGTTTTTTCTTTTCCTATTATACACAGTATTATAATTAAGCATCGTCAAACCTTATTCATGTTTTTTATGACAAAGCAGTTTTGCACTAGGAAGTTCAGAGATTATTTCAACCACGTAAAAACTAAACATAGCATAAAGAACTGATGACCGTTGGAACAGAAAATTCTAGAGAAGAGACCCTTCGACTAAAGGACAAGGCAGCGTAGGACGTCCACCGAAAAAATGGACAGACGACTTTGAAGATCGCAGGATCACACTGAATGTAGACCGCTCACAATCAGTAAAACTGTGGGGGAGGCCTATGTTCAGCAAGTGACGTCCTTTGGCTGATATTGATGATGATGATGACATGTAAAAACAGAATATTAAATGCTCATAGATAAAAACTTAAATAACTCACACGGTCTTTTAAACCTATTTTAGCTATTACACTGTTTTGTCTCGTTCTTTCTTGGCGCTGTCATCATTTGACAGACAGTGACAAAACAGTATAATAGCTGAAATAGGTTAAGATACTAAAGATGAGAATAAGGGGGTAAGAAGAAGTTAGTATTCGTAAAAAAATGTTAGCATCTGACGTAGCAACAGATAAACCCGTTCGCACAAGTGCACAGTGCGTGCGCCCAAGCCTACATGACTCGTGTAGGTGTAGAGTGCGCGCTCACATAAATTGAGTTATTACCATTGTAGTAAATTTAAGTTAGGTAGCACTGGCGACCGTCCGTGTGAAACTTTACGGGTCTTTTCCATTGAGATAAAATGTTACACGTACTGCTAGGTTACTTGCACGTGCTTAGTTACATTTGGGCGGCGGCAGTTCTTTTACTTTGCTCTATTAGGTTGAAATGCCTTTCCCGTTAGTACCGCCTAGAACGAAAATATCCCTCTCAATAATACAATAGTTTTTTGGAGGTTAACACGTTCCGGGACACTACTCCAGACACAATAGATGTTTTATTGTTTTCACGCCTGTAGGCAGGCACTGTCCCGAAACGTGTTAAGGCGCTATTTAAAAAAACATATTCAAACACAAGTCAGTGGACTATTTACCTGAGTTTTTGAATTTTGACAATTTATTTACCAGCAGTTTTCAATCCCAAAACAAATTCTGACTGTTAACAACCCCGCATTTCTGTTTCCCTACTGTATCAAATGACACCAAAAGAGTATCATCTGACACAAACCGGGAACGATAACAACGATTCCCTTGCACGGCTGCGCACGTGGGCGGAATACTCGCGAATGTCCTTGACAGACGCTGGTATAACAACATAATTGAGTTAATAATAAATTACACATTCCTAGTGTAATACAAATAAGAGTGAAAAACGATTGTATGATAGGAGTTGATGAAAATTTGTTAAAAAGTAATTAATTATTTATTCAAATAGTGGCCTTATTGTTTTAGAAATAATACACTTACATATATGTATATGAAAAATATTAAGAAGAATTGAAGAATTCAAAAACTAAAATGACGCGTATGAATTCAAATTAAGAGAAAAAAAGATAGTAAAGTCGGTGCACGATTTCATCCAAAACAAAAAGCAACAGTGATCTACGTCCCCTTTTTTAATTCCGCAAAAAACACTTGTCCTTTTCCAAAAAAAAGTTAAAAGTTATTGAAAAGATGTCTATGCAATATGTATAAAACCTATATCAAATCAAACATAAAAGTCAGTTAAGTAAAAGGATTGAATCTAAATTACGTAACAGAACTACCTAGAGCACATTGTCTTTGACAGATATAAAACTCAAATCACACAAAGCCTTCATATAATTACACCATTTTAATAAATGGATGTCCCTGTGATAATCGAAATAATTATTAAATAATTAGTGTGTGTTTATTGTCATAACGATGAACACTGTAGAGTTTACATAGTAATATTTACATTCACACATAAAGTTATTCTCCATCTGCAATAGACATATTGTAAAATGTCTCACAACTTAAATTTTACTCGTTTCTGGGTCGTTTATGTAGGTTAGTTACACATACATAATTATAATTGTATTTTGTTCCAATTTGTAAATATTGGCCTGTAAACGTCTACATTATAGCTAAGATAAAGCTAAATCAATCTGCCATAAAATTAGCGTTCAAATATAGCCTTTTAATATCTTACTAATGAACTTCTCGGCTAATTATTGTAAGTGTTGGTTGATATGATATTCTAACGTTATATTACTCCAACTAAAGTCTTTAATCTCATCTCAAACGGCTTGACAACCGGCCACGGACACTACATATTGCGTCATATCTAGAATACAACCCCCACTGCCCGTGACAGATATTAAACTGGGATGACCGACCACAATATATCACGAGAAATGTTCATGCCCGCTCATTCCGAATACATTACCGCGCGTATTGCAATGATGGCATTTAGATGGACTTGACGTGTCAATGTAGTACGTTGCGGTTTAGTGCGAATGACACTGCACACAATTGTGCATAAATTAAATGGTTTTTAGATGGTTATGTCGCGTTCTGACCGCAAACCAATGGTTAGGCTAATTTGAACTCTATCACTTTAAGTATCTATCACATGTGTTTAGCTTTCAGTTGCTGCATATTTACGCGGTCCTTTGTTTTGTATTTGTCAATGTTAGGTAAAATATTTAAAGCTTGTTGACAGTTAAAGTTTTCTTTTAGGTAGATACTTTTATGGCTAAAGTCCGTATGACACAGCCACTTTATTCTAAAACTATTAGCATCACACAGCTGAAACTTGGTAAGTAAGTGAATCTTATTAACCGCTTTCCGATTCCGGTACAAAAAGTTAAAAAAATATAATTTAACCTAAAAATGTTTTTGCTCAAACCTATGGCGTCACAATAAAACTTTGTCTTTCATACAAACACTATAAAAACAAAGTTATTTTTGCTGTCACAAAATATTGTTTTCGTTAGGTGAAAGTAGGTGGATCAGTGCGCGGGTCTGACTCACACTTAGCCGGCTTTTTAATTCTTATATCATGCTGGCCTGCTTTCCACGCACGTTTGTAATTTTATACATAGTCGATTTTCACGAAAAGAGCTTAAAAGGTAAACTATCTAAAATCTACATAAAGCCTTTAGTATCCGAAACCAATTACAGTCGGCCAGCTTGACAAAAAAGGTTTGTGAACAGGAAAAATAGCGTGAAAGAAAACAAAACAAAAACGTTTGGAAATGAAACATGAATACTTTTACTATTGACTGCTCTTTGGACTGTAGCTCGATTGAAGATAGTTTCAATGCATTTCAATAAGAATGACAATTTCTGATCTTTTCGAGTGAGAAAATAACCCATTTGAATCATATTTTTGTGGCGCCTATAGATGAAATTTGTTTATTTTACTATCTTGTAGTATTTTAATCGAGGATACTAGAAAACAATCATTTAAATACTTGGCTAGGTAAACCGGTATTCATTAATTCTTTTTACCTTTTAAACACACACACCTTACAAACTCGTATTAGCTATGTCTCATAATATAAGTTCCAATGACACCAAAGTGCATCTTTTGGTCATGTAATTATGATCCAAGTTTCTTGTTAATTAACTAAAAGTAAATTTTCAGTAATATGTTGTTTAACTATATTGACGACATCATACTATTTAGTACAACGAGCGAATCTCACACGCCGAAATCTTAACATCAACCGCAATATAATTTTTAATTCATCTCGGAAACTCGGCAAACCTTAGTCGACGCACGCAAAACTTTCCAATCCCCAACTTGGATGGAGGAAGCATTATGTAAATAGGTACGGGGTTCATGATTAACTCCAGGGGACTTGGATCTTATCAGCACCGGTTTTGTTTTAATACACGCTCGCGGAGTTCTTTTGAACGTCCCGTCTCAAGATTAGATGGGTACATGTTTATCTTTTGAGTAATTATATTACGGTGGATTTTTGGCATTAAGTTTTGCTACTTCATCTTATTGATATTATGTTTAAGCTTTGAAACAGAATGTTTTGTAAAATTACCTCAGTGTCTACAATTCGATCCGTTTGTGTAGATGTTTTTTTAGTGTTCTCTTTATTTAGGTCAATCAAAGTCTGACTTTAAGCGACTCATTTTCTTCAAGTATATTTTAATGGTTTTTTCACTAGTATACCCGGTAATTACATATTTTTATGTAATTGCTATAAAGGTGTTTTGCGCAAATTTCTCTATTTCTAATAGAACCCTGCAAAACTACAAAAGAGTCAATTCAATCCTCAGTTATTTCCCCAAGTTCCCAAAGATACAGTTTTACAATCGATCAGAGAGTAAGCAACGTATGCCACAGGCGAATGAGAAAGTGCGCCTGAATAGTGGTTTTCAGTGTTAGCCTTTCGGAGCCTTAAAGCTTTTAGCCGTCCAAGCTGTTTGCTGTATCAATAATAAGTCGAGAACTATAAATGTCTCGACCATTACCGTTTGTTTTGGGAAGATTATTTTTTATAGTTCCTTTTGATAATTTTACATCGACAGTTTAAAGATTCTTACTTAACAATCCCTAATTCATTTTATATGTTAAAGCAGCGTTAAACTATCTTAACTGAATTTTTAGTTAATCTATTTTTGTGCTGAAATACGTTCAGTTGAATTTTAATTTCAATCAGGCACGGTCGATTATCCTCTTAAGCAATTCATGAGACTCAATTCAGGTTAATTTAGCTGTACTTTAAATAAAATTTTATGAAAGTCAAGTGGAATACTCGATTTGTTTTTATCTAAATAGATATTATTTGGTTTGACATGTGTTAAGATTGTACATGTTATTTAAGTTGGCATTTAGTGCAAAAAATATTTCTGCTTCTTCTTGCAGCAATTTCAAATAGCGCACATTAGTTATGTCCTGCCCTTTAGAGGCAAAGCATGGTATGTGTGGTTTATTGAAAGGGTACGAACTTGAATCTCCGAAGTGACATTGCTCGAACTACTTTGAATCGATTCTGAGCACCCTTAACTAAATACACCTTGCACTCGCTGACATGCCTTAACGACAAACCGTTGGCCTATACGCCGTCGTAAAAAAGATTTCAGTCTAAAAAAAAACTAATTTTGTGCCAGCATCTTTGAAGTCGCCAGAGCTCCATAAATCCTAATGAAGGAATGTCCTCAAGATGCCTTGGCTGCTTTATTTTTTTTCGTATAATAGACACAGGCCTATAATGACTCGGATGCTCCCTCGTTTTTGGTACAACCGTAATTTGCATTTCATTCCGGATTTCATTAAAGCCTTCATGGAGCGAAGGAGTCATAACTTTTTATTTTCATGTGCCTTTAAAGTAAATATCTTTATAAATTCTGTGGAAACGGAACACTATGTATATAATGCAGTCGTAAAGAGTTGTAACTAATTAATAAAAAGTGAAGTATCTAAAGTTTGTGCTGTTACCTGATTATCTGCGTGGCTTATTATTATTAAATGAAAAATAAACTCACTGCAAACATGTGCAAAAGTTTTATAGGTATTTGATATAGGTCATAATAAAATGGAAGTCTCATTTTAATACTTTATACAACCACATTCAAAATTTCAGTGTCCCCAATATTGCGCTAGGCCAACGCAGAAAGCTTTTTGGGGTTCCATTGGATACTGTTGCGAATTATTGTTGTGCACCGTTCATACAAATAATATAAATAGTTCTCAGACTTTATATTTATCACATGTTCTTTTCATCATTGGAAAGAATGGCTGGTGTCAATACTTTTACCTGCTCGCTTTGGGCAACACAAAATTTATATCTAAGCGGATGATGATGGTTCTTGTGATCTGAGACTTAGGTCTCGGTAATACAATGTCCGGACTTTTCAATCTAGTTACAGATGATGGTACCACCCTAGATAAAGATGATGGTATCTTGAACACTCAAGTGAATGGAATGGATATATCTCAAAACATTTAAAATCATGCAAAGTAGAACCTCAGGTATTTGGACGGAACCACACATATTGCAGTCTAGTTCGGTCTTCACCAGTTTTTTTCAGACGACTATTACTCGTCATTAAGCGGCAGCTCTGAAAGTTCTAATATGTTTTAATTAAAACTAATCGCCGACAATTTATCCTGAGTTAGGATCATTTTGGCCGTAACATTAACATTATAATGTAAAACATTTTACTTTGGCATTTCCACGCGATCTCTGTTATGCATATTTGTCGCGTTTTATGATATGAAAAGATTTTTTTCACACTTTACAAAAATGTTGATTTTTTTTTAATAGTATTAAGATAAAGTGTTAAAGATTGTAGACGCGGAAAGGAATATTTAGAAAATATTATAAAATAGACGGGGAAAATGATAGGACACCTGAATCGACATGGCAGATTCTTAGAGAATATCATAGAAGGAAAGGTAGAAGGAAAGAGGGGAAGATGATGGCCTAGGAGAAGTTATTTTCACCAAGTGAAGGAAAAAATCAGTGTCACGTTTTGCAGTATATGATAGAAAATTATACTAGATTTACTTCGAGTAATAATGTCTTCTTACATCAAGCAAGTACAGTATTTCTATTTCATTCCAATGTATGTACAGTAGAACTGCATTCATCCATTCAAAAGCTAACAAATCTGTGTAGGTAAAGTGTAGACCTCACCACAACAATTGGTCAGATGCACCAATCACTCAGATATAGTATTATGTAACTAAAATAAACAAGAAAGCGATTGCTACCTACCCATAGCAGAAGAAAAATGCTGGATGCACGCTCAAGAGCGAACATTAGAGAACATTCAAAGTCAGTACTGTTCGGTAAAGGTGCTTGTAGCGCAGTGGTGGCAGCACTTTAGTTCAAGTGTAGAAACCTACTAACCTATGGTGCCGTGTTTGGATGGGTGACCACTCCGACTAATAAGTAACGTATATCACGAGCTTCTGCGTGCTTCGGGAGGCGTTGAGGCGTTGGTCTCGGTCAATATCGGTCGTATTAGTCGTTGAACCCAGTCGAAGGCCCTATGGGTGGCTTGATGACATTTGATAGCAAGGTTGGTCGCTTGCCTTGCAAATACCTCTCCACCGACCTGCACTGATCCCACGTGGTGGATTATCACTCATTCCATCTCACACTGAAAGTGAGATTTGCCTAACAGTGGGATGTTTACATGCTAACTTTACTTGTGCCCACTTGCGTATGATGATGTTATCCAGGATTGTCTTTACCACATTAGGTTTAGTTTTGTATATCGACTCAAACAAAAGATGAACTATAAAAAACAGAAAAACACTTACAATACAAAAGCGTCTGTGTTAGGTGATAGCCCTGCGGAACGCTTCAAACGAAAGAGAAGAATTTCCAATCTAACTGACTAGCAAATAAATACTTGTACCTGGTAGAAATGTGGGTTCGCCTGATGTTCGTTTGGACAAAGAAATTAGTTTTGTTTGTTTCGGATTGGTTCAGATTGAAGAAAGTAATGAGTTCATACGCGTACTTGGTAATGTATTAAACACAAAATTTTAGGCACCTAATTAAAGATCTAATTATTTGAAAGAAAGAAAGAAAGAAAAATCGTTTATTGGTTGACATCACAAACACACACATACACAATATTACAAAAATATACAAAGATTAAAAGAAATATATATATATATATATACACAAAAGGAAAAAAAAATGTGGAAATTACCTTAAATTATCATGTCCCCTTAACTTTCCCTTCCCTTTTACTTTGATCGTTCTTTCTTTACACATAATTAATATAAAAAAAAAAAAGATACGTGTTGTTTTTCTTTATAGTTCATTAAATATTAAAAAAGGAGTGATCCAGGAAAATCAATTAATTTTTGCAATTAGAAACTTCATCAGGTAATATTTGGCTAGCAAATAGTGTGCTAATTTTTTGCGTCTGCAAGAAGCCTCTACGCTCAGATCTGCTTTCTCGATCACATATCAAATTAATATTACACCGCATCCCCAAACCGTAACACACAGTTTAATTACAGGAACCATTTGCGTATCAAATTATCGAAATGTAATCCAGAAATCCCAGGATTCAGAAATCCCGGTACACAGAAATCCCGGTTATTTATTCCCGCAATTATGGAGGCAAAGTTTTAAGGCATTCCTCGGACAACAATTACGCCAGGATTACGTCCGGGACTCATAATCGTGTCCCGGGAATCTCGTTAAATAGGTATAATGCGCAGTGGCAGGATTACCCGGATCATATTATCCTTAATTGTTCTCTTAAGTACAAGTTTATGAGATGGATTATATGGTGGGTTTTTGTGTTGTCAAAAGTCAGAGCTTGGCCATGATTGTTGGTAAATCTACCTGATACTTATGCCAAACAAAGTCTGTTCAATGTACTGGAAGTCCCTAAAAATGGGAAAATATTAGACATACTACAGTCTGGCCTCACATTAACCGCTTACTGTAACTTTTAACTGTTACCATTTGTCATTATGCCATTTAATATTGAGTTTGAGTGCATTTATTACTGAAAAAGAAAATAAAAACCACAAATTTAGTTGTGAGATATTTTCAAATATGAAATCTAAACCCATTGAGACCGCTTCAACACACTCGCACCTACGTCACTCAAATGAAATCATCGCTTTGTTTACTACTGTCAAGCAAATAGATTAGCAAAAGCAATTAATCAAGGCATGCGCGTGTCCATCCATCTTCTAGTCATTTTACTTCGCAAAAATACATCTCTACATTTCCCTCAGTAATAATGTAGCAGGCTCCAGAAAGGTCTCTGACGATAACGAATTATGTGCAAGAAAGTTACTGTGGTCAGTAAAAATAAACGGTGTGGGCAATAAAATGGAGGCTCAAGATTATACAGGCTGTAAAAAAGGGTTGTCAAGAAATATACAAAGTAAAATTTTAAATAATCGATTTGAATCGTATATTGGCACCGATGTGAAGTATGAAATTCTGCCAAGTTATGTTAAAATAAGAAGTTTATAAAGATATTGTTAAAATTGTAAATTGTACTAGCATAGTTTTAATTAAGCTTACATTGTATGGACCCTGGACTAACACTATATGGACCCTGGTCCGAAATAAACATATTTTCTTTTATTTTTATTTAAAATATTTTACTATCTGTGATAACCTAGAGGCGCTAATTTATTACAACTCAACCTATTTAAATTCTATATTCTGTCTCCACAGATATTTTTGTAAGACTTTTTTTATTATCTAGCCATATTTCTACACCCTGTATGAGTATGATTGCAATCGACGTAACGGTGAAGGCACGCTGTGTCGCATTTGTGCGTAGGGCTGTGTGGGTGTCCCGTTTTTGCGAGATTAGATTGTGTTTGACCCAATTGTGATTGTAATACTATTAAGACAATAGTAGATTGCAATCGAAGAAAGGACGGAACCCTGCTAAGTTGTGTTTTGCGTCCAGTAACGATTCTGCAGGGTTTTCATTGTGTGCACTGATCTGAAATATGAGATTCTTAAAAGAAGAAATAAGAAACCAAAACGGTTGTTTGGAAAGAGTAGCATGAGTTAATTTTTCGTACAAAAATGAGGAAAAAAAAAGGATGTGTTAGTATGTAAGGAAATATTCAGCAGATACTATAGGTACGTAGTAGTCCGTATTGTATTTTCATCGTCATTAAAAAGAGCTAGGCTCTTGAAGGTGTTGTTGTCTTTTGATATGATAGAATTTACCTAAAAGGTAATTGATGCAACAGTCAACATCACATACATAGTATTCGAAGAGTAAAGCCACGTTTAAATGTAAGCCCGATAACTATACTTAAACGTACTCTCTGTTCACATTTCAAACTTAAGACAGTATTTTTCCCAAAAAAGGGACGTCCCTTCTATGACCCTCGTTCCCAACACTGCCCTGCCTAATGGAACCACGTGAATCAATAACGGCTGACCGTCTCATTACAGCTCCACTTTCAATCAACACCAGCCATCTTATTTCGAATCGTATTCCTACACCCACAGCTTCCATTTCAGCTTACACCACAACTCCTTGCGAGGCATTTAATCGTGACACACGTAATAAAAGTGTCAAAGTGCTGTGTCCAGAGCAAAGGAAAATAGCAGGGTTTTTATCGGATATTGCTAATAAAATAAAGGGCGCTTGATGGTTTTCTTACGGGTATGATATTTTGGTACCGCGAGGGTTAAATTTTGATGTCGCGAATTCGCATCTGTCAGTTAAATAATTCATAAGTGGCAACGTTTCGAGGCGTTTATTTTTAGCAGAAGTCAAGCCATTTATTACTTTGGCCCTCGGAATACCTAGTATCGTATTCGTACTGTGTTAGTGCTCAATGTTTTTATAATTAAACTACAATACATAATTTATATCGTTATTTTCTATATACTAATCATCACAATCACGTACAGTCGTCAGCACATCAGGTTTGCACCTACTTTTGTTGCAAACTAGCCCTTATTAGTACTGCATAAGATACCGCAGTGTTTACACTGACGTGCGGTTATTAGTTACAAAATCTGTAAGGCAATGCTTTGGCTTCCCGTTAGTATCTCATCATTATCAGCCGAAACATATCCACTGCTGAACGTCTCCCCAACTGTTTTCCACTGCAACCAGTTGCAAGTGGTCTGCATTCAATTTGATCATTCGATCTAATTTTTTTCTGTTAGTATCTATACTAGCAGGTAGTTTTTACTACGAAATATCCAATCGATATATAAAGGAAAACACTGGAAATTGTAAAAAAATGCAAAAATAAAATCTTGTAATTAGATTGTAAAAAGCGCCTCTCTCGCTTCCATCCTCTAACGCTCTTGTAAAAGTTGTACTAATTTCAAGTTTTTACACGTGCCTCTAAGCTATGCAAATATGGCACTTGTGAATATCACACGAAAGAGGGCCACATTAGGCAGGCATTTTTGCTGGGGCCGAGGCAAATAACGATGTAAATTGTGGATCTGGGCGCACGGTTGAAAACAAGCCAAGTTAAAATTGACATTTGTAAATAGGTCATGTGAATGGGAAGATGAACGGTTTTTTTATAACGAAAACTAAGGTGTGTATTTATGAAAAAAAAAGGTATATTATAGATTAATGTTTTTAACACTTACAGTGTCATATTTGAATTTTATTTCATCTTATAAGAATGTTATAGATTACTCAAGTGGATTTATTGTTGTTCTATAAATAGAATTTGGTAGGTACTGGCTTGTAAATGTTAAAAATAAACCACCTGTAAGTACTTCATTCGGAAATGTACGTACAACACTCATTAATACAAAAGTGATAAGAAAATATATACTATGAGGCCCACTTGCGCATGATAATTTAAACCAGGATTACACTAATCCTGGATTAAATTTTATTTCTGTCTCCGTCGACGTTAAATAAATTGATAGAGAAAGCAAGTGGGCCAAATCATGTTTTTTTATTCGGCTGTTACAAGCAAAAGTCTAGAACTTGGCAGAATTTTCCACGATTTCGGTAGGATTTAAAATTTCCCGGCTTCATTAATCATCTTGAGGCAACCCGGTGCAGACAACATAACAAACGGGCGGGTTTAAGTGCGTTCTCTGTCCTTTTCTCACCCTACGACGTAGAGAGAGAAGGCGCACTCATATTTTAACGTCGATTCGGTTTTCAACGATGCGATCCATATTTCGTAAACAAAAAAGTTGGACGGCGAACCTAAGCTCGACAATACGTGTTGGTCAATTCGGTAGTAGTCCGGAGTTTTTTGTATTTTTTTGGCAATAAATTAAATCTTAGTCTAAGATTTGACGTTGCAGTAGCAATAAGCTTACATGTTTCAAAGTTTCGGGCTTACACCCGAAAGTTTATTGTTTAGGTATTTATGTAGGTACGGTGGTAATGTACAAACATTATTTTTATTGTTGGTATATTTTCAAAAGTTGGTAGTAGTAAATTACTAGAAAATTTACTTAAGTACAAACACCTACTCCATAGAGCAGAAAATATGTTGAATATGTAACTTTGACCTACGGGACCTCCTTAAATTAAGTTACCAGTTGTACCGGCGGACTTCCACGTATTCGTTCATTTACTGATATTATTTTCAAAGTAACATATTATAGATTGTTTACAATATTCGACAAGTAAAGATAAACTTAACACAAGGGCACGGTACGTCAAAAGTTGTAGGTTTAAGCCCCGCATGTATGTAAAAATAATAGTTTTTTTTTTTTATCAAAGAAACATACAGCTTTTATATTACTGTTGAATAGATTCTTAATGTTGTTAATACATTTGGTATTTTACATAGCGAAGATTAAGTACAAAAGTTTTATTACATGTTTTGAGTTAAGTTACTTTAACTTAGTAGTAGTTTCTTACTTAGATAAGGAAAAAAAAGCTATACATCAAATTAGAACTATACATTAAACGCTCGGAGTCCCGGCGTAATTTAAACGCAAGTTTAAACCTTGTTTCATGCCAATGAAAGACTAATTTGTTTGAATAATTGTGTGTCACAAGGATTAATCTCGTTTATTTCGCGGGCAGCGAGTGAAAAATCAAGCTATAGTATGACCGAAAAAAAATTAAAATAAGTAGTTCAACTTAAGGGTGATCAACTTTCTTAACAGCTGAAATATAGGTACATAGTTTACAGTTAAATATATCAATGTGGCTATAGTAATAGTTATGTGTGTTGCAAGCACGGACAAGAAATCTATTTTTAGAATATTTAGTTCTACAAAAAGGAATCGAGAAAACAGCGTTGGAGCGAGCACTCAACCTTGGGCATCGAAACGAGACACGACTTAGTAGATAGGGAGAATCTAAGTAGTTGTTTAAGATTTTAAACAAAAATACCTGATCCCTATGTTCACGTCGTAATTGCAAAGACTGAAGCTGTACTGGATTGTCTCTATTGTCTCTAGTTCCTTGTTTAAAATGCGCATCTACATAGGACTAGTTTAAATAACTAAAAAAATATCCTTTGAACCCGTCACTCGTCTATAGCTCACATATTTCTACAAAAAAGGAAGCAGACAATTTTAATTATGCAAAATCAGCGATGCAAGACCATGCAGGCCAACCGAGCTGGATGGTTGGGCCACATACCAAACAGATGCAGAAGGTTCACTCTAAACAAACTTTTTCCAAAAGTGTATAGATTGACAGTGCCTTCTGAAGTCGAAAGTCAAGAGGCAATGAACACACTCTTTTGTAGGCATGTTTTCATCTACCCGTAGATTATAGTTTCCGACACTTAGTGTTATTTTGGTCTCTTATATTCTTGTTGGTGAATTCAACAAGGACATGACGAATACATGTCGAAAAGTAAATAAGCTCTCAGGTTTTCAAATCCCTTGTTGAAGCTTGATCCTCGATATCAACGCGTCATGCGTGAGTTGGGTCTTCTGTGTCTTCTTCTTTTATGACACAGGCCATCGGGGTTGAATGGTTGAAGTGAAACAATAGTGGAATATGAAGACCAGGGCACTCGAAAGCCTGGATTGGAAATTACCGCTATTGTGGTTCAGGTAGGCTTAATAATCTGTGTCAGTGAATATAGTTGTATTAGAGTGCATCTGTTTCCATTAAATGGACAGTTCGGATTTATTCTTTTTGGACGATCTATTTTTTACGTTTTTTTCAGTAGTGAGAACTCACTTTAAAATATAATATGATATTAATGAAAATATAATTACCACGCACACTCTCAACTAGTAACGACAAAAAACATCTCAAGGCGTATAATTTGCAGAATAGGTATAATACGTATAATAAACCATCAAAATATATTTGTTTCTCTCAAATTCTCTAAAATCCAGCTGCAAATATTGGCCGACAAATAAAAAGCAGTATTTCCTGGGTTTGTAAGCGTTAAAAGAGGCGTTTTTCGGCCAGGCCGAATGATTCTACGGGCTGGCCCGTTTTTTTGTTGCGCATGAGTGCATCGAAACAGCCCAGACACGTTTATTGCATACATTTGCAGCGGGTCCCATGGAAAAATACATACGGCAGAGCTTTTATGTAATTTGATCGTTATCGCATTTAGATTGATAATAATGTCATGGCAACTTTGAATCCTTTGTCGAATATCCACGACTATTTGGACACTCTTAGTTAGCAATTTAAAATGTTAAAGTTTTGAACTATTAACTTGCAATATAAATAAGTTACAAGCTTTTTTGTTTAGAAAATGGGATTACATTTTGTCAAAGTAATGGAATTAGATTTTCAATTCAACCTGTGTATATAGTGGTGTTTACTCGCTATGGCACAGGATTGGATTAGGATCTGAATATTGTAGCTTTTAGTAGTGCCCATCCCACTATATTCTGGGAACCCTGCCATTCTTTGGCTTGAGACTACCATTAAATACGCGTTGTCCTGGTGTTGGGTAGCAGCAACATCAGTACTGGCAGAAGACTGAAGTAAAGTATATCAGAAAAGGCCCTTTTGACTGAGTATTAATTAAGAGGCATGAAACCCTAGATGCTTAAACTGCGATGTGGAAAGAGGAAAACCACCACACTACGTTCACTCATTATGAGATTTTATTGAAAAAACTCCACCGACGATTAGAGTCTGGCTCTTTGATTATGTATAGTAGTGTGAAAATTCCAAAACAAGTATTATTATTAAAATACAACAACTTCGCCTACCGTCTCAAAAGGAATCTAACCCGGTTCTTTGAGTTTAATTCTAGACTCAAGAATTTAAAAAAAAGTTGAAATCTTGCCCTTAGAAGCTTACTTTATACATTTTGTTTTACTTTTAACGGAAAATAAGAAGACAAAGTTGTTATCATTATTTCCCCATTCCACGTTCTCGCGATGGGCCCACATGTCGAGTTTGTTTAAGATAAAACTTTTGGGAGTACACAAACGCTTGTTTAAACGTCTTTTCAGATTGAGTCTTTGCTTTAAACTTTTTAAAGGAATTCTTGCTTTGTTTATTTATAAATATTACGCATATAGCGGATCTAATCGGTGACGATAATGTATGCACTAAGCTATCGATCTTAGTGCATAAAGTGCCAAGCTATGGAGCTTGGCCCATCGCCGCATGAAGTTGCCTGCCTGTCGGTTTTCTACAGACTATACTTTAGAGAGTGTCCACAGGAACTCCATGAGCTCATTCCACCAGCTCCCTTCCGTCATCTAGACGCAATGCGGGATATCACTTACCTAGTTGACATTCTGCTGATTAGAACTAAGCGCTTTTCGTCAACTTTTATAATGCGCAAAAATTTTGAACTCTCTTTTTGCATCAGTGTTTCCAATAGTTATAACCCAAAAAATTTCAATGTCAGAGTGATCAGGCTTTTTCTGGGTGACTTCGCTCCATCTTCATCTCTGTCTATGCCACGTTTGGTCTAGTCGGGAGACAAGAGAGATCCCATTTAAAAAAAAAAAATATCTTTATGAATGATAGCCTATAGGCTGTTCCAATGTATGCTTTGAACTATATAATTGTACAGTTTCATCAAAATCCATTGTGCAGTTTCAGCGTGAAGGAGTAATAAAAATATAAATATTTTTACAAACTTTCTCATTAATACCTACATGTAATATAAGTAACATTACTGTTTTAGTAGGAAAACATATTTATGTCCCTTAAATATATTAAAGGTAACTTATAACCATCGATAAATGGTTTATATCGGCATTCTTTACGACGGTCAGTAAGTATCGCGCAGGTAACTTCAGAGTTAATTTATTTATTTATTTATGAACTGTTTTTTATAAGGTGGAATACTTATGGAACAAAATATTCTTATATGAATATCTCAAAAGTGACGGCGTAAAAATAATAAGAATGCACTTGGTTCTCAAAACAATGAACTTTATTTTGTTTTGCTAAGATAGTCGAAAGCCCGAGGGAGGCTAGCGATTGTGTAAGCCACGACAAAACGCCGAAGCAACGGCATACGTTATTTTGAACACAGTAGGTAGCTGCGTTGAGATAATGTCGATCTTAAATCTCTTAGTAAAAACGTCATTCATCATCATCATTGTCAACCGTGGAACTTCCACTGCTGAACTTTAAGAGGAGTTATTGGACTCGTAACCTGCATTTGTGTCGTGTCTCATACGATATTTCTAGCAATCTTCCATCTTATACATAACAATATTCTACCACATACTTATAAACATTTACCCTACAGCTGAAAAGAGCCTTCTACAACTTTGTATATTGTGTCCAAACTCCGAAGTAAAACGAAGCAGCTGTAAAAATAGCACATAGAGTTCGCGACATTCGATTTAAAAATAAGTGAAATTTTCTTCACCCAATAAAACTAATGTTTTCCAGAGACGTATCTCGTTGGGATCTTGTTGTATTTTCTGATAGAACTCTTTGTGGAGAAGATAAATTGAAGCGCAAAAGTTAAATGTAACTTTTATTTTTTTAAGCAAAGAGTGACATTTCAGTAGAAGTCGTAATTTATTATTGGTGTATGTACATATTAATCTCTTCTACAGAAGTGCCGAAATATATTATGGTCAAGATAGTATAAACTTGTCGAAAATGCCGATACCAAAGCTAAGCGTTGTTTTGTATTGTCAAATTTAATTAACTAATTATTAGGTAACTACTTATTATCATAGCGTGACTAATGCCGTTAGTTAGTGTTGAAGTGACATAATAATGTTTGCTAACTACATTCTACGTACATGCCCACACAATTACATTATAAACATCTAACTGATGTATGAACGAGGCTATAGTGACAATAATTATATTAAAACATCATACTTAGTTACACATTACCTCAATAGTTAAATTACCTCAATTTAAGTAGGTAAGTACGTTTTTTATTAGCTTATATGAGTAGACAGAGAGAGAAAATTGTGAAGGATATGTTTTTTTTTGAGTAAGGACATGTTTATTAATTAGCTACAGTAATTTTGAACTTGCTAACAAAGATATTTTTTAACCTTTGAAATTACTCCAAAATTCTTTACCTAATTATAAAAGTTGGTTTTATTTATTTTTGTTAGAATACATGAGATTTTATAGGATATATCTTATCCGTTCATCATAACCATCCAAATCAACCAAAGGACGTCCACTGTTGAACAAAGGCCTCCCCCACGGTTTTCAACAGCGACCGGTTGTGAGCGGTCTGCATCTACTGTGATCCTGCGATCTTTATAAGGTGGACTGTACATCTTGTCGGTGGACTACAATCTAGTACTACTATACATCTACAAAACGTGTTACCTGATAATTAGCTAAAATATCTTAGAACTTACAAACAAAGTAAATTTTCAATAATCCGTAAAAAGTGTTACCTATGCCTTTTTTTTTAATACTTCAATATTTTAACTTTGTTAACGGAAAAGGACAAATTAGAGCGATCCAAACTCACGGCTTAGTCCACCGCAGACTCACCTCATAAACTGAAATTTGGAAGCTGACTATCTCGCCCCTAAATACCAAACTTCATCGTATTCCGTCGCAAGGTAGGCAAGCCTAACGAGAATACCGGCTATCCCAAAAATAGCGCTCAGCAAAACTTAAGTTACATTGCTAGACATACTGTTATGACGATGTCCTTTGGATAACTTGGACACCTTAAAACACAAAAATCAACTTATAGATGTAGAGAGGGCGTGTCTTCAACAGTTGTAGAGCAATAACTAAAATTAAATGCCCCTAATTTTGCCCGCAGGATCTATATAGCGTACAGGTAGAGCCCCGCCCACCAAATAACTTGCCATACGAAATAAAAGAGAATTCGTGGTCACTAAAAGTATAATCCACAATCTACGCTCTGATCGGCCAACGCTCGTATTTTCAAATGTTTATTACTCTGCAACGTTCCAGTGGCTACTTGCAATTCCCTTCTAGCTCAGGTTTTTCACTGAAATTTTTCAGGGGTCAACACATGTGGGATTAAGACGTTACAAGGCAGTGGCATTTACGTCATATTTTTTTTCATATAAGAAATATGAAAAAAAAAACGTAAATACGCTTTGCCTTGCCTTAGCATCTGTTCTTTTTGAAACCCAAGTCCGAGAAGTAGCTTTTTTTTAAATGAAATAATACGAAGCGATCTTCTTCTTCACCCTAGACCTGCTCTCATTTACTTGGGGTCGGCCTTCCTCAAAAAAAAGAAAAATCATACGAATAAATTTCTTAAAATAATACGAAGCAATGTTCAAACTAAACTTATCCCTTACCACAAGCATAATATTATTCAAAAATACAAATAAGGTCTTTTAAACCCAAAAAAAAACCATGTAGCAGGACATAGGGCAAAAAGATCTTTTAAACAAAATTCATAAATATTTTTTCTAGGCCAGAAACAAAAGCCTCTTATTTCCATTTCGTTAAGTGTTCCAATAAATTAAACTGTTACTTAGGGAACCTCCGTTGCGTGACCAGCTCCCACTTAGCCACTTTTTTTAGACGTTGCAATTTGCACATTGCTACCTGGTTGTGTACGTTTTCCTTACCACGAGATTTGTTGTTTTTCACTCGCACGCTCTTTTAACTGTTGCCTGTTTAATTACGTAATAATATGGCAGATTGGTTGGAATCTCTTTATTTTTTGTTTGTGAGATTGAGGCCAGAAATCGAAATGTTTTAAATCTTTTTGCTACTGTAACTGTAGCAAAAATAATATGAATAAGTTACGAAAAAAGCTAACCATGTGTCGTGTCAAAAAGTTTTTAATTAATGGTAGAAGTATTGTATACAAGATTTGTGATGGACAGCCTGGATGGATGTTCTACGAATAGAAGCTTATATATCCTATACTCTTTCTTTTTAGGCACAATTTCTTCATCGATAGTAATAATAATAAATATGCAGGGCAGCTTGTGGCGAGCTGTTGGGCAGTAGCGACCCCACGTACCTGATTGCTCCAAGGAGAACCTCTGTTCCTCATCTCTGTCTTGCGTTCACTAGCCGGGCAGAGTGAACACTGACGAAGGACAGGATCACCCACCTTTTGCTTGCCTTTATTGCAGATTATATTATACTAGAGCAGAGATGCTTGGAGGAAGAAAGTGTAATAGTAGGATGCTTGTAGGGATCTTGAACGTTCATAAAGATACACATCAGTTCATAACAAAATAAGTAAACCCCAATCCTAAAAATAAGTAAACATTGAATGTGTGGATATTTATAGACATAAGAATAATCTTATGTCGAATTTAAAAACAAATCTTTTTTTATTTAAGGACCATTGGCGTGCTCTGGTGCATAACGTTATTAATTTAATAAAACGTCGTCCTTCGTTGACGTGAAAAGCGTTGATAAGTAAAGTTTGTTAATGTTTTAATTAAGCAAGTGAGCTCCACATTTTATCCAAGATATTTCTTAATTAATTGAATATAACATCTGAGATTAAGCTTTGAAAACCACTAGTTTCAGTTGAGCTCCACTTGTCGCGAGTTAATTTTATTTTGTTGATGTTGTGTGGTTAATTGTTTTTTATATTTTTTAATGACAGTGTATTTGTGTGTATAATTTTATAAATAGGTTTTTGATAGGTAGGTATGTGTATTGATTGTAGAATTTTTGAAATTGCCATTTATTTTTTTAAACATTGAAAATTTAATTAGCATGGGTCATAGTTTTGTAGAGGATAAAAGTGAAACTATTTTAGAGCAGAAATACATTTATTCCCTTTTCCAGCCGTTAGAACACGCTTTTGACTGAATCAAAACAAACTACTTTTCTTGAAATTAGTTAAATATAACACGATAAGTTATATTTAAAACTGTAATGTAATGATGATGGCCAAATAAACGTATTTCATTCTTTTGTGTCTGTAATTTTTAACTATTCTTTATTATCTACTAGTGCTCTATCCAGCCTGGCCTCTTATCGTCAAAGCCCTATACTAGGTACTTGGTATATCGACTCAAGTATTTCCGTCAAAGTGATCCAATCCTCGTTTAATTTTCCTTGAGGTGCGGTTTGTTCAAGAAGAGATACCTTAAATGAAACACGCTCAGTAAGTTTACTGCACTCTACATGATCGACCTTGCAAATCATACTAACAAACAAACAAATTGCTATTATTAGGTACGGTACATTGTTGTTTCATCTAATAAATGCTATTAAGTTTATATTATTTATTTATCGATGACGATGACGGGTCGTAAAAGGTGGACAGAATATAAGAACGCGATAATTTATGATCGAATCTAAATAAAGACTACTGTGTGTGTCTGCTGTGTGGTGTGACGGCTGGGTACGGGCGAAATTGCATTATCACTCCGCCTTAATTAGTCACTCGCAAAGAAACCCATACCTAGCGAAATGTATTTAATTTAGCACAAAGGCGAGTCCCTGGCGATTTGCTTTGCCTCGCAATTATTACAATCGAGAGCCACTTTGGTGTAAGTAAGCTCGAATAATAATTTAATAAGGTACACGTAATTTTATGGAGCTGATAATTCCATTGGAGCATCGACGTCAAGCAGCAAACTCAATAGTACAGTACATGTTCTATGTACAGGTCTTTATAGAAGTTACAAAAAAAGTATCTGATTCGTTCATAAAGATACACATCTGCTTGGTCATGCATTTTGTTTCGTCTTTACATCTTGAAAAATGTGGCTGTCTACATTTTTATGTTTCTAGGACCTTCGAAATCTCATAAAAAGGCCAGCTTTAGCCGTTGTTTTAAAGAATGTATGAGTGAAGCTAGTCCGTTTTGATGAACCGAATTCCTTGCTCGCGTCATAACACGAGAAATGTCTTGCACATTTTGCAATTCGCCAAAAAAGACTCCAACTTATCCGAGTCCCTACATAACTGAAATTTCATCTGGCATAGCCGCTAGCTCCAAAACTTGGAGTTACATACATCGAGCGGACCGGATTGAACTCACTTTATATCTCTTCTGACATTCAACTAGAACTAATTTCAAGCAACAATGTAAACCTGGAACGAACTTTTCTACTCTACCCGAAAGAGATATAAACTGACATCGATGGTAGACAAAAATACATTCTCTTACTATCGCTCAAGGTGACTTTTTGATTGTCTCACAACTTTAAGGGGGACTTTCTCTAAAATAATGCAGGTGAAAGATGCAACGCCGCATCTTTTCACCGTTTGGACGAACTTTCCTCTGGTAAACTTCGGACGGATTTTTGCGAATTCCTCCTCATTAACCATTCAGAATTTATAAGTTTGAGTATTCTCATTAAAATAAAGTTCTGTGTTGCTCCCCGGCCGTTTTATTAGCACTGAATAATGTTTGCCTTGTTTGGATTGCGATCCGAGGGAATGCTTTACGCGGTGAATAAAAGAGACTAAAAGAAAAGTTTGTAACTTTGCGGCGGACCACTTTCGAGTCTTAAAATTGAATCCGACTCAAATACCTACTAATAGCCTAATTTCAAAGTACTTTGGAGTCTTACTTATTTTCAAAGCCTCTAAAGGAACAAGCGTTGTCTACCTGATATTTACGGTGGAAATGTATTTCTGCTGGAATGTTTTATTTGAAATTGTTGCTAATAAGTTGGTTGGTTGGTCAAACCATTGGTTGATTGGTTCATGTTATTTACATACTCGTACTTTTGGTGATTAATATTATGTCTTAACATGCAGATGCAAAAATTTTGAAATCATGAATGTTAATAAATCTCTTAGCACATTAATTGAATTATTCTTGCATCATCCATTTTCCAGTTCAGAATAATTTTACTGTCTGTGCATGATTTAACTAAATTTAAACACCAATATTACGTTTAAACATTTTTTTATGTTTCCATAATGCTCTTTTTTTATACTCTCTGACTGCCTGAAAACAGTAAGCAGGTAGCTGAAGGCTGCAAAACCGGCCATTCTTTAGAGTAGGCGCGGCAATGGTCGGCCTACCGATTGTTCGGCCCAAGATAGCCTCCCTCGGAAATAAAAGCTGGCTAACTACTAATTAGTGGTCGGCAGTCGCTTGCGGTGGACGGTCTTAGGGTGTGTACACACGATAATGCAGATATACTAAATACATAAGTAAGTAAATAAGTATGCATAATCGTAGACAGTAATAGTCCCCCTAGCCGATTTCGACTACGGTGGCCAGTCACAACGACTAACCGACTGCGCGGGACATATTATAGTGCACAAGTGTGTGCGCAAACACAGGTGCACTCTCTATTCCTTTCACTCTCATAGCCCGATGGGACAGCAATCTGACACGACCGGAGAGAGATCAGGCGCAGGACCAACGGCTTTACGTGCTTTCCGAGGCACGCGGGTGAAACACCGCCAACTTCCAAACTCCGGGCTACCCTGAGAAATTCTAAGCAGAAAAACCCAGGTATACATTTTTTTGGCCCGACCCGGGAATTGAACCCGGAACCTCTGGCGCAGCCGTCGCTTTAAAATGCGACCCTCTCACCGCTGCGCCACCGAGGCAGTCGTAGACAGTATTATAGTTATGGAGGTACGAATAAAATAGATAAAATGAATAATACTAAAACTAGCTGTACTGGCGAACTTATTTCTTCCCCTTATGTCCTATTCGGAGTCTAATCATGAAAATCAGTCACCGGTTCTCGAGTTATAAGTGGTTTAACGAACACGACTTTCTTTTTTTAAAAGAGAAGATATAAATAATAAAGTTACAGATATAAAGAATTAGATATACGTACGAGTAATCGTAATTGAAAAGAGTTCGTGATAGGCACTCATAACAAAAATGTATAACTTTGCATTTTTCTGCAACACTCTTACAGAGAGCGGTACCGTGTTAACAATGGACTATTTCTAATAATATGAATTTGCGACGTAAACGCGCCAATCAGGTAACGCCAAAATTAACAGCCATCATTTCAAATTCATCCCACGTCACCAGTCCCAATTCACAATCGTTTTCGTATACTAACGAGTATTTGTTGTTCGACGTCTCTCTCCAGTGTGAGCGCACCTGTAGGGCGCTTTCACACGAGCGAGTTTTTAGCAGGACGAGATTGTAGCATTCGCGCTGGCAGCTTGCCGCCAGCACGCAGCGTAAGCTATAGCGCAGTGATTTTTAGCACCTACCGAATTTATAATATTATGTTTCATACGGGATTGTATCTAGTTAGGTACCTAAATTATTATGGTTTGCACGGACAAGTTAGTCATCCGAGGAGTGGTAAAAACACATTGGTTTATCTAAAAATAGGTAAACTGGGTAACATGATGTTCTGGCGACTGTACAACAATAAATCAAGGTAACAGTGCGGTATCATATTAATTTTTAATTAAATTTATTACCTGATGTGCTGGTGACTAAGATATTGCCTGCGTACTTTTACTAGGTGTACGCTACAATGCCGCTGCAAAGCAGGCGCTACGTGTGCTCGTAGCAAGCACCACGTTTTTCCTGTACATCCATTGCAATTTGCAATCTCACTGACTGACTTGATTGACTGGTTGAAAATGTTTTAAAGTATTAAGTCTTCCATTTGAAATCCTTTTTTTACGTGCAATAAAAAAGAAAGGTATGTAATATAAATAAATAAATATCGCTCTGCCAAGAAAGCGGTCGTGTGACAGCGCCCTTACTGGCGTCGATGCAAATCCGGCGGCGTAAATTAGCATGAGGCTAATTCTCATACCATTGTACTTATTTGAATCGTCGCAATCAGTTGTTATGGGCCCTGGACTCGCTGATAGCCGGGCAGTTTGGGTTAGAATGCAGTTTATAGCTGCTGCAAATATGGTATTTCTTTGAGCATGGCCAAAAGTGAAACCACAATATATTATACCAATTTTAAGGATTTAAAGACAGTCTTTGGTTGTAAGAATATTTGATTGGTGTAGCGATTAAATCGTAAAATCAAAATACAAAAAAAAACTGACTAAAAGGTAGAAACATCTTCTTAATTTTTTTTCTAACAAATAAATTGGACTATGTTTGGAACACTGTTTAAACATGATACGGCTACATCGAAATGTATTATCAGCTTAAACACATGTTATTTTTTGACATCGCTTTTCAACTAGATGTCTTGTATTTGAACAATGATCCAAACCTACACTAAAATAGTCTCGAAACAATATTTATACTAACTTAAATATGAAGATTCTTTTTCAGAATAGCTTTATCTACAAATGCTAATTAAATCATACCGCAACTCCTGTTGTAGTATAAGTTTTTTTAAATCATGTTTTTAGGTGTCTTTATGTAAATTCGGGAACAAAGAAAACATTAATGTAAATGTATGAAAACGGTGCATTTGTGTTTTTAAATGAGAAAATGTTTGCGCTCGAGAAAAAAAGCTTTTGCTGCCAAAAGGAGACTTGTATATTTTGTGCGAAATTTGAAGATGGTTCAGAATATTTTGGTCGATTGTGGCTTGAGAAAATATTCTTTGAATCTCCCAAAAGTATGTTTGAAAAGAGAAACATTTTTAAATTAAACATACAAAAGCAGTAGATCATTAGCAGCAAAGTAACTCCATTTAACCCCTCGCTAAGCTGTTGCCGTTTTTCACGGCCTCGCAAAATCACCGCGTATTTCTACTGAAAGCTTAAAAATTATGACTTGGCAGCATCGAATGGGCCGGAAATGTATAGGCGCAGGAAATGAACACGTTAGCGAAATCCAAGATGGCTGACCGGAAGTAGCGGGCGATTTATTCCACTTGCAACAGCAACTGGACCAGAGATGCGGCAGACACTTCATAAGCCGACGGTATCGGTTCAAATGTGTGGTTTGCGCCGGTTAGCGTGTGTAGGGTTTAATTTATTTCCTACGGTTTGTGTTTGTTGTATCTTGTTCGTATTCATGAGTTATTGCTACGGTTAGGCTGAGTTTGGGAAATCTGTTTGGTAGCGTCCCATTTAAGTAACGGTTTTTGACAGTCGTAGTAGTAACAATTTTAAATTAAATTATTGCCTTTGCAAACAGTAAAAGGCATAAAATTCATTCGTACACAAACAAAGCACCAAACTTACTTTATTCGGAACAAAAAACTGTTTTAGTTTTATTTTTAAAATTGACACTTAAATCTTAGTTTTAGAGAAAATACAATTTTATTCTTATTTACGTATTTTTCACTAAGTAGGTATTAAGTTGCAATAAAAAAAATACATAATATAATTACACTACAGGGAATAGATCGTCGTGATACTTGTTCGTTTCTCAAGAAAACTCTTTGAGGGAAATAAATTAAGAAAAAAAGCACATCTAATCTATCTTTCTTTGTAGAAGAATTCTCCGTTACATTAAGGTTTTAGTTTCGCTTTTGTTGCGTCAAAGTGGTAAAGTTGTGGCTTCTTTGACGAGGGTCCTAAATCGGAAAACTACATCGAGAAAAGCAATTTGATCGAGGCCGATATTCAAATACTTTGCAGACTCCAGAAAATAGACTAGAAATTGTCGCTAGGAATATTTTTGCGAGCCAACATAGGGCGCATTCACAATGTCGTATTGATAGTCATTGTGTGATAATGAGTTTTCTTGCAAGTAATTTGACACAATCATTACGAATAGATTTTTTCAGTTTCCTAATCGTTTACAAAAGATCAGAGGTGTCCTCTATCGGCCCCAGAAATATCTACCTATTTACGCCAAACACCCTGTAATTGTGTTTGTTTATTAACTCAATGATACTCAAATACAAAAACAAACACAAATACAGTATAATTAAAAAATATATATATACTTTCAATAGAATTACAAATTGATATGACGATTTTGGCGATGGCTGTCTCGGTCAAGTACACAGGAGATATAATAGTGCATGATATTATAGTGTACATGACATGATTGCTTTACCTGTTACGTACCTGTACCTTCACTCTCACAGTTCAACGAGGCGGCGCGGCAGTCCGAAAAGAAGTATAATATATAGACATAGTCGCAGTGTGATCACGGCTTTATGAAAGTGGTCGTTTTGGTAAGTTTTTAGGTGGAACCTACTGTTTTACATTCAGCAAGGCGCTAGAAAGCGGAGCCAGTATGTTTTGAGCAAACGTGTATGTTTCACGTAGTAGTCTTCTTAAAAGTATCAAGATTGTTTGAGGCTTTCTCAATTCTCGCACAAGAAGTCTTTTTGAGACTGCAAGGACATGTCCTCATGTTGATATTCAAAATCGAATCGAAATAAAAATATTCACAAAATCTTTTAACATCATATAGGTACCTACTTAATTCAACATTTGCATGAAACTATAATTGCCTTTTGATAATTGAGTATTTGAAAGCAAGTGAATTAAAGCGTACTTCACAAGTAGGTGCCTACATTTTATGGTAATAATAGACCTGAATTATACGATGATAGTGAATACTAAAGATAAACAATTCTGGAACGTTTTGCATTGGATAATTTGCAATGTTTTTACAACTCCATACTGAACGAGATCTACATATAAACACAGGCTAGATAAACACAAACATTCAGGCTACCAACACCATGTCATTTGCAATCCATTGCATTGAAGAACGATGTGCTAATATAAAGTAGTACCTATATGGGAAAACAAAAACCAAGTCGGTTATTGAAATGATATTATTTGCGAATAGAAACAAGCTTTCATTTTCAGTTGTACTCGTACATACACATTTCTTGAACTAAAATTGAAAGCAATGTTATGAAAACATGTCTTATTATTAGTTGTGTGACATAGTTTTTTTTATTTATTATTTAAAAAATACTAAGCTAGCGCTATAAAAAACGCGTAGCGTTTTAAAAGTGAAAGTTATGGCATGGAAGGGATTTTAGTTTAAAACACATAATTGTTTTTGTAAACATTACAAAGACAGATTTTTGTGGTTTATCTAAATATTTATCTAGTTATTTCAGCTATCTAGGCACAAATTCGATTTAAAATAATACTACGAGCTAAACAAAAAACGCGCAAACAATATTGGATAAACACGCAGACCCGATTTAATTCGCAACCCATTCAGACTGAAACTCGCCCATAATCCTATCATAATACCAGGCTTTAGTGCTCTGTAAATCATCATAGTAACACTACATTTTAAATTACTTTACGTCCGTGCATCGGAACGCAATGTACGGTCAGCAAATAACGCTAACAATGCTAAAAATGTTCGTTAGGTATGACTATTCGCGGAGTGGGAATAAAAGTGATGAAACGTGGTTTATTATGTTTCGAAGGATGTCAAATTATTACAAAGTAAACTTTTGTCTATTTTTGACATTTCTTACTTTGTTTTTAACCCCTGACGCAAAGAGAGAGATTTGTTATAAGTTTGAGGATGTCTATGGTATCGTAGCTCCGATCCGAACCGATTTTCGTTTAGTATTTTAGTGTTATATGTAGATAATTTTATCCCAAGTGTTTTTGCTGCTGCTGCCATGATTCGTGAAACTGTTTAGTGGTTTTTTAATTGCGAAAGGGTTTTATTAATTTAATTTAAAATTCAATGTGACTATTCTGTAGTAAAATATATATAAATAAATCCGTTAATTTTACTTATTAAGTATTTTTTTTGGATTCTTCAGTTTATATGCCTGTATCTTATTTAGGTAGGCTTCGTTGTAAACCAAATACGGTCGTTCATTTTTCAAATTCCAAACTCAAATCACATTTCGAATGCAAGAATGCCCTTACCAAAATAACGAAAGGAAAACCTTTAGAAGGGAAAATATTTTTGCTTGCAGCAGAAAAAAACCATAAGCAATAATAATAGTTAGCAATAAATATGATCTACTCGCAAACAAAATGGCAACCTCAAACCACACGTCGCCGTAACGACTGGTCTGATAAACGTCTCGCAGTACTATCCATTAAATAACAATAAAAAGTATTCTAAATTAATTGATCCTCGCGTTTGAATAACTTACAACTCCGGTAGAACAGCCAGCACGATGAATTGAATTTTTTGGTATTAATATAACTTTGAATAGTTACATATTTGTATTTACACATACAGTTAATATTAATTATAGTGAGAAATACATGTACCTATTCGTGTATTTTCAAATCTTAAAACATAACAGATTATTTGCTACAGGATTGTCTTAACGAGTCTAGTTACAATATTTACTCAGGTATTTATATCTGGTATATAAATGTTTGGTTTAAACAAATTGGCATAATTGTAAATATTCAAAACAAAAGAGATAAAGTTATCGTTTGCGTATGAAGGTGATTCTTGAACAGTCACGCCGCCGATATAAAACCAAAGGACGTTAAACGTCTTAATTCAATTTCTAAACGTAAAAACAAAAGAGAGATCGTCTGTCACAGGTTCACAGTTGTTTTTCTACAAGTGCAATTTATATCAAAAAGAGAGATTGTCAAAATTTCTAATCGGACGATATCGTAGCCGTATGCATGCAGCGATATCTATCACTTCATGAATCTACAGGCTGTTAAGTTTGTGCTGTATTAAAAACGAGCGATATACGACGCGACAGGATTATGGCCGGTTTTATTCGGCTTGTAATCGCCGATCAGTTTACGATCAGTAGTTCCTACGATACACACTGAAATGCAATATCATTTTTTATTTGGTATGTTTTTTTCATGGCTGTATTGTCCTGCCTGACCAATAGCTTTTACCGATATTATAATGAACCTAAGCTAATTTGGATTCATTTTCTGTCTTTGCGACACCATACTGATACAATAGATGAGCTTTACAATTAAATAAGTGTTTTTGTTTGCTTTGCATCTATTTGTTAGTGCTGTTTAGTAACCGCCACAGAGTATTTCACTCAAAGGCGACGCTAGACGTCTCTTTTAGAGTTTTTAGAGTTTCAGACCATTTTTTTAAAGAAATAGGCTATAAAACATCACGCTTACATAGATTGATCAAAATCAATGCGCGTGGAACATGTTGCATTCACTAGTGCGTTATAATTATAACTAGTTATGGAGATATGAAAAAAAAAAATAAAGTACTTTTGAATTATCATTGCGTTTTCAAACCGTACAAAAGAAATTTGTGTCGACACTAGTATTTTTTTAGCTGTCACCTTTAACAACCGATTTTCAATTATGCTAATTTGTAGAAGTATTGTTTACCGTGAAAAGGTATGTATCATAAAATGTTTTTTTTTGTCTACAGGGTGTGCGTTCCTGACTTATTTCAATCCGGAGAGCGCTTCAAGCGCTCAATCGGCGCTTCATGAAAAACGGACACTGCCTGGGGTAAGCATATTTATTTTTAATCTTCGTACTTTCTTATTATTAGGTTATGGTAGGCGTTTTGGAAAAATTTAATAAAAAAATTCACTTTTGTTTTTATAGTGTTTTATCACTACACAAACTTAATAAATATATTGTGATTGTATATTCCTTGTTTGTGTCAGACAAGGAATCGAAACATGTGTCTTACGCAATCCGGTCGTGATTAAAAACATTTCAAAATCTTTTGAATGCAAATCAAATTAAAAGTATTAAGTGTTTTGGACTGCTTATAATAAAATGACAATACTCGATGGTAAATTTTGGAACATGATAAAAATACTTTCAACGTACACTATTTTTTGTTGTTAATCATAATTTGATTTCAAACATAATCGTCAACCGCTTTAACGGATCTTACGGAACGCCAAGCAGCCAAAGTTACATTTCACGTCAGAGGTCTGGATGTGGGTCATGTACAAGCGCTGTACTTAACTCCTTCTGAATTATTACCGGGCCCCCCGATGTTCAGGTATCCTTCAATTTCGTAAAAAACACTTGATAAGGGTCGGCTCACCGCGCCGAATAAAGTAATTGTGTAGTCAGAAGCAAAAATTGGTATCTACTTTCAAAGCGCTTATAGATGTGGAGGGATAACTGTGTGGGTGTTTCTTCATGTGCTGAAATATCGATGCCTAAATATGTATTATTTAAACTTTATTGCACTGTAAGTTATACAATTATTGGCGGACTTACTGCCTTAAAGCATTTTCTACCAGTCAACCGAATGCAGAGAGTTTAATCAGTGGCAGAATATTTCCAATTGATAATAATGCTCTGCTAGTTTTTACAGTCTTAATTATTTTATTTTAATACAAGATCAGATGTCCTCCTTGTACTTCCAAACCTCAAACCGAATGCTCCTATTTTTTTTATGTTTAAATGTGATTCAATAATATATTCTTTATCAATAAACTAGAAATATAAGATCTTATTAGATCATCGTGGTGCTGTCCTTGAAAAACTGATCTATGACCAAATATGTTCGTTTACTTTTTCGATACGTTTAATCTTTTATGAATACAGCGCTGTGATTATACGAAAACAACCTGCTTTTCATACGAATACGCAAATACACGCCTTTTGTGTAATCTTCCCTTCAAGTTGAAAGGTGGCAACAATTTTTCGCACCTGGCTGTACGTAACAAAATTTAAAGCGAACACAAAATTAAGCACTACTTTATATTCTTACCGTGCCGCAGAATTTCGTACAAAGTAATTTTATTTAGGCATAAAACGATTCCGGCATAATGACTGTATCATCGTAAAAGAGATCCTGCGTTTTGGCTATGGCGCACGTTTTGTTTGTTTTGGATAAGTTTTTAGAATTCGCGTGGATTTGAACGTTTGGATTAAACTAGATAATTGAGTTACCTATGCTGGTTATTTTGATAACGATCTGTAAAGAAAGTAGAAAACTCTCGATTGAGTTTTCTTTAAAAAAAATGGTTGATATTAGCCTAGTCAGAGGCCTTATGGGCGGCTTGATAACATCTGACAGCAAGGTTGGTGGTGGCAAGCCCGCGTGGTGGAGTATATGGCTCTAACTACCTCACAGTTGAGATAAGGCCTTTGCCCAGCAGTGGGACGTCACAGGCTACCTTTACCTAACACATTCTTAAATATTTACAAATGTGAATTAATTTGTTCACTACACATGCATGGCGCATTACTAGGAATTGTAAATATACAATTTGCAATATTACGCATCCTATCAACAAAGTAACTAATGACCAACCACAGCAAACAACACCGTCGATTAGATTTAACTAATAGCCAAGTATCTACTGCATCAGAATACACTGTAAGAATAAAATTACAGACATTATTCATCTACCTTTTACCACCTATAAACGGATGCATGCATTTAATCGCAATTATTTTTGTTAAGTTACCTTAACGCCGTTAGTATACCAACGCATTCGCAAGCGGCCGTGATTTGGTGGAACGATGCTCAAAAAGATGAAATTATCACATGTTTGAGCTAGAAGTAGAATAATATGTTAAAGTCACATGACGCATTTAAATAACACATTCCGCATGCGAATGCGGCGGTGGACTAACGGCGTAATAACTCGTTGAGATAGTAATTTAACCAAAAACTTCCACATAAAAATACAGCAGCAGTTTTAAGTAAATCTATTAAAAGATAACGTCCGAAATTGCAAAAGAGTTTCCAGCTTAAAGTTACAGCATCAATTGAATCTTTAATTAAGTTATCAGTGTAACAGCGTACTTAACTAACTGGGTTTAAGAGCTCCCCAGGGGAAGTGCAATAATTGATACTTGAAAGCAATCGAGGATGCTGCACATAGCTTTCCGATAGATCGGGGAAATAGGTTTAGAGGTTAATTTATTGTTGTATGAGTTGGAAATATTTATTTCTTATAGAGTTCTCACCAACAGCTTTTCAATCTATTGATTCTTTCAAAGCTATGCTGTGATTAGTTTTTTTTTTGTTTTTGTTATTCCGAAGCTGTGTGTAATAATCAGTAGTTAATTTAAAGTTACTAAGCATCTAAAATGTATTTTGAAACATATTTTAAGTGTTGGTTCTTGTGTTTCAAATTACGTTAAACGAAACCTGAGTTATACAAGAGAAGATATTAGACATATTCGATTGCCACCTAGTGCATTATAGATAGTGCCGTCCACGAAGGCGCGCGCCTTTTAGTTTCGATTGAAAAAAACGAGGGGTGCGAGGTGTGTGGCAAATATTAAAATATCAAATAATATGTATTTTAAAATAACATTCATTATAATATCATTAAATATTGGCAAAAACTTGCACACATGTACCATAAACAATTAGGACGTGAGATGGCGCGCGCCTTCGTGGATGGCACTATCTATACACCATGAACATATTGCTATGTCACTAGATTGAAAATTTTAGAAGTAGGTAGGTATTGTGCGGTCTCTAGTGGGTAATATTTAGTTTTTTTTTATTAATGCACATTAAAACTTTAATAATTGGCGTGTTATCAACTGATTTCTGTCAGTATCATTTGTATCTTGCTTGCACTTACTGACACATCAGCGCTCTGTCTATTCCTATCTCTATTCATTAGGGCCTCAAAGCTTATTTTTAGGTACTAAAACTCGTCAAAAAATAAACTCTACATTGTACGGTTGTGTGGCGACTGACACATATCAGTCCAAAACCCGTCATGAGCATACGCGAACGCGGGAGAATTTTAATTTTTGATATTCACCCTTATCTTGGCATAAAGTCATACTCGCGAGGACCAACCGCGCTCTCTGAATATAAATTGTGTCATTTCACCAAAACCCTAATGGAAAAGCAGATTAAATAATTCAACCGTAAGAAATTTTGGGCCCATAAAGGCATTTATAAATAATGAGCTTAACACATCGGCAGTGCGAGAGTTTTCGCATTACGTTTTGTATTATTTTTGGGGTCCGCAGGCATAAGGATGCATATAAAATTTGATTAATATTTGTATTTACCAAAAGGTGAAATTTCCGAAAAGACAAATAGTTTTTTCTGTCTTGGTAAAATTGATACCTAGATAATAGTGGATGTTTGTTGTTTCAATAAGTTTTACACCTTAGAAGAATCTTATAATATTCAGCAAGGTACGCAATAAATACAATAGCATTTTTCGTCTTTATAATTACTTAGGAACGATTAAAAATAAAAATGGATTCATCTCGGACTATTTGCAGATTTCCATTTACCTAAGTCACAAAACATTAAGTAATTCATATAAGTTTCTTAGAAAAAATAACTCTGGTAACTTTCAGGTCAACGCTTACTTGGTCGGGAATCGCCGCATCTTTTGTGGTTTTTATATTCACTATACACAAAAGTATGTAGTATAAATCATCCCGATAAATTTTTACCGAGGCTAAGATTTATGGAGCAAATTTCGGAACGTTTTTTTGTTGAACGCCTACAATCTATTTCGTTTCGTAACGAACACTTTGCGTTATACTTAGTTCAATTCTTTGTGTTAAATTTATTCGCGCTATTGTTGATAAGTTTGAGAAATGTTTGAAAAAATTCAAGCGTTTTCTAGAAAAAAAATCCGTCCTTCCGTCGGTCCGTTTTAAGTCATATGTAGCCATTAAGTGTTGCATACACCTTCAGATTTCTTGAGAAATATAAAATGGTTAAAAATAGCAAATACGCGTGGTGAAGTACGGTTCAAACTTCTTCATAGTTGAGGTAAAGCCTTTGCCTAGCATTGAAACGTCACAGGTTGACCTTAAATTAAATTAAACTCATCACATCACTCTCATTTTTCTATTCCATCAAATTGCCTGAATGCCTACTAAATAATTCCGGAGCCTACCGCTACCAGTTCTACTTCTAAGCTTTCAGCTCTTAAACAGTTGTATATTTTATTCATCCACACTAAATATAAATAACATCTACTCAGCAAAAGTAGAACGATCCCTTGCAACATATTTGATGCGAGTAATCCCATTCGATAGCAGAGGTGTAAAGTTACGTAAAGGAAACCGAAAAAACCCACCACTTGCAAAACTAAACACGTTTCTATGTATTTGTTATGATTTTACAAAAGTCACGTACGAGTATAACATATGTATGGGAATTCCGACATCGAGCCAATCCCAACGGGACATCCCCAGAAATTTCCCTATGAAAATATTATTACATGAAAACACACACCTATAAAACTTGAGTGTTTTGTGGTTCTTGAAGTGAAAAGAGCAGAGCTGTACAGTTTGCCGCATAGTTACTACTAATATAAGCTCTATTTTAAAAGCAATAGAGAGCGGTATGTTTGAAGGATGTGTTGTCGATTGTACTTATATTGGGACGGTTAGAAATACACAGGAGGGCGTGCGTCGGAATTTACTGAGCAAACTGTATTAATTCTTGAAATGCTGAGGCGCGGTACATCTAAAATTGTAATGTTTACCGAAAATATTAAGGTGAACTCATGTGTCTTATCTGGGCCTTTTTTGAAATTTATGGTCCAATAACATTAATTTTGTTAATTACAAGTCACAAATCGTTTGTGGGATATAAATTGGGATACGAATTCTGATGCCATAGCACCTTTAGAAAATGAAGAAAGTTACAAATAAACTACAAGTGGACGGCGTATAAGCCCAATTTTAAAGAGAAACCGCAAATTGATGAACAGTTTAGCTGTTGGGCACACGCATACTAGAGGTACACGCATACCAGATAACATTTTCAAAATTGCTTGCTTTAGATTAGAAATGAGGATATAACATTTTTGGTATATTCTACAAACAAAACATCACCTATATCATATCAGGAGAGGAGGACTTGGTTCCTATGTTAAAAAAATGTTATTATTAAATTATATTTATAGCCTCCTTCTTTGCAGTCCTACCGGAGATTTTTTAGGTACTTCAGGTCTAAAATTGTATGTGCCAAATGGCTTAACTGTACATCAATTTGCGGTTTTTTGTGTACAAGAAAACGTACCACTATCCAACAACTTAGAATTACGATAGGAAAAATATAATGTCACACCGAAGATATTAATGGCAATAGTAGTATACGTATTTTATCCCCAAAGATTGTTAATGGGCAGAAGCTTTCAGGTCTGTACAGTGAGCTTGAAAAATATGTAAGTTGGATTCGAAAGAGCGTGAGTAAGGGCTGGGATAAAAATAATGATGTGCACAAGTCTTTGTTATCATTTGTGTTGGAACTTTTTTCTAAAAATTTGTATTTATACAGGACGCCAGCACATCAGGTTATAGTTTTTTTTGTTTAAAACTAACCCTTATTACAACTGCCTAATATACCGGCTGTGTCAACGTTTTGGTACTACTGTACAAAAATCATCTTCTAACAAATTGGAGCAGATTAAGTTTCGAAAACGAATGTACTCCATAAATATGTATTTAATCTAGATTCTAGATTTTAATAATTTCTCTGTAAAAGTAACCATACCAGATAACAGCAACTACAGTTAAACAGCACCCAAACAAAATCTGCATCCATATTTCTAAAAACACAAAAACCTGTCGCAACTATAAAACGAACTGTCCAGAACAACGCCAACAAATATAAAGACGCGGGCGAAACAATTCCGTACACAATCCGCAGTGCACACGTAATTCCCAAAACGAATAACATGGTAACATTAGGCGACAAAACCAGATGCAACGCGACATGTGCTGTGCGAGCAAGATATGTGTGTCTCGTGGTACAGGGACCGCAGGCCGATTTATAACTGGTGGTGTTGTCTGCATGCATGTAAACGATGAAGAATGGACGCATGCGGGTATTTAGTTATCATCGTCGCACTTACTTTGATAAATACCTAAAGCCATTCAAGCAATGGCATAAATTATTAGGTTATAAAGTGTGATACAACGCGAGCTGTGCGATGCGTGCTAGATATTCAAGTATCGTGGTACGGGAACCGCAAGTAGATTTTGTAGCCTGTGATCGTAGTAAGGTCTGGCATGCGTTAAAGCTGAGAACGATGGGCATGTGTATTAAGTTATCTTCACGGTAGTATGAGTAATACCTTAACAGTCAGAGTATCTTTTTTTTAACCTATATCATCCCACTGCTGGGCAAAGGTCTCCCCCAAACTCTTCCACCTATATCTATGCATTAGGTATCATTAGGTGATAAAGTCAGATGCAACGCAACATGTGCTGTGTAAGAAAAGAGGAATGGACGCGGGTGAGTAATAGGTAATCTTCAACTACCAAGCTTCAGCTAACATTGGTAGTTCCATAAATGCCTCAAGAGTAAGACAGTTTCTCATTTTAACAAGGACCTAATTTGTCAGATTTTGTCACTAAATATAAACAACAAAACTCCGTTGTATCATACAAATCAAGTGAAACGTGACATGTGGTGTGCTTGAGTAAAATATTCCGTGTCGTATGTCCCGTGGTACGGGGGCCACAGGCCGATTTATAGCCCGTGCTCTTGGTGCGGTCTGGCAGAGGCGACGCATGCTTAAAACGACGAAAAATGGATGTGTGCTATGTATCTATAGCAATTTGAAGCAAGCTAGAACTGAACTTCAAACAGCAGAAAATTAATTGACTCAGCCACTGTTCAACAATATCTGAATAAGATCCCATTAGCGTTATCTGTGCACTACTAATTCATACGAAATGACGTTCCATTTGAATTTTTCGTTGGTTAGTGTTGATTTGTCGACGTTGACATAGGCTAAAAAACTCCCTGTCTTTAGTTATAAGGACCTAGTACTTAGGTAGGCCTCTTTAGCAATATTTTTGTATGATGATAGTAAAAAGTAAATCGCTCACAACAATGAATAAGTTTGCTTGCTCCATTACATTTTGTAGTAAAATAAAAACTCTTATCAATTCATGCATTACATTAAATAACATATTCGGCAACAGTACCTTCACAGATAAGTCTCAAGAAGCAATGCCTGAGGTAGAGAAGACTATTTTCTATTATTTATGATGTAGACGAAAAAGGATCATAAATCAACTTCAACCGCCAACCGTACGCCTGGCACATATTTTCTTTTGATACTGGCATGATGAGGTACTAATCCACAAAAAGAATGTCCAAATACATTCGCACATCTCCGTCTCACACGCATGACCTGTTGCCTCTAGCATAACTGGATCCTTTCCAGTGTTTAAGTGAAATATAGTCAAATAAAAGCCTTTTCAGTTATCATTTACATTTTTCAATTTTCAACATTCCGTGCCAACCGTGCGTAACATTTCAATGGGCCAAGCTAAAGTTGGGAACACGATTAAATGATGTATAATGTGTTTTGGGATTATACCACTGGAATTAGCGTTTTTGTTTGTAATGTATGAGTTTCGTGAGGACTTTCGTGTGAATGTAAATCGCTTTCTGGAATTCGTGGATGGAATTGTAAGGCACAATGGTTCTTTGTGTAGGCAATTCGTCATAAGTAGGGGGACTTTGGTGGAATTCCGCTAAATGCGAATGGCGTGAATGGTGGAAAAACGCGGTGACTGTGTAGCTAATTGTATTTGATGTTGTGTTATTTACCCTTTCGTGTCACTTGCCTTTCGGAATTTTTATTACTTTTATACAAGTTGTAATCTTAGAATGGAAATTCTTCATGTAGGTAAATATTGCTTTAGAATGGTGAATGTCAAACGTGATATTTGCTAAAGAACTTCGTTAGTATAAATAAAACTATTTATATATTACGGGAACACAATCATTATAACATTCAATGCATCTCAAATATAACTATACTATAATACTACCTAACTAACTAACTAACTATACTATATACTATAATATAACTCAAATAACTTTAAATAATTTTACTGTTTCATTACTTATTAAAATGTACAAAATAGTCTGACAAATAAAAACCTTATTTTAGAAAAGTTCGAAGACCTAACTTTAAAAAGCTTTATATCTCTAACATTTCATCGTAGAAATAGAAATAAAAGTGAACTAAAGATGAAAGAATTCAAAACTGGAAAACCCTTAAATAAATCCTTGTCACCCAGCCGTTACCACTGGTCATCAAATTAGTCGAGATCACCATAATAAACATAAATAAATTTAACAGTCACAAAATATAGTTCCAGTACTTTCAATCAAATATCAAAGAAACAATTCTACACTAACTGTATTTATTGACAACCGGCAACATTATTCTCTAGAATACATATCGGAAAAAGTTTCTCGGAAATTATAAAACAAACCAACATGGATGTTTGAAGTAACTCATGATGGCGCATACGCTATAACTCGCTTCCTTACGTGATGGAATGACTTGAGATGATAATACCACTGAAATAGTGCAACTAATATTTACGCTGCGCTTCAATATCTGAAATAGAAACAGTTTTAATTATTTTCATCGACTTAAAGTTAAGATTGCCCTGCTAAATTAAAACCCATAATTAAATTAAAAGATAGAGTAAAAAGTAATTTAGAGATTGTAGTGGATATCAAAACAGATTTTACGAGTTTCAGTTTTGATTGTTTACTGCAATTAAAAGAAGAATGAAGTTACTGATAAAACGACATTACTACTAAAACGAGTAAGAAAGATCAAAAAATGTTGCAACAATTGCTTCAGCTCTCCTTCCTTAATTGTATCTAAAGCTAGTTGCGTTTGATACTTACAAAGAAACACAATGTAGAACAGCTCTCAGACTATTACCCCGCACCCTAACCCCATGCTTTTATCTTATCACTTATCCATCTCCGTCCACTATTATTTTACAACCAAAACATTATATTTACAAGCATTTGCGTTCCGTTTTACGACCGTCCATTCCTCCGGTTACTTCACCTCTATATATATGCGTTCAGCAGCAAAGATTTGTGTTTAAAATTTGGTCTTATTTTAGCTTCAGTACACGTCAGACTTCTCGGCCAATGCGTCTTAAATTGAAAGAGGCCGCGCCCAGAAGAAAATTGTCCGTGATTTCTTAGGCGAATTGACAGGTTTTCGCGTCGGGAACTGAGGGCGGTGTCTCATTGGGCGGGATTAGTGGTTGTGACAGTGCAGGCGCGTGATTTCGCTGACGCTGTTTCGAGTTTTAAAAGTGCCAAAAAGTTTTGAAATTTTTGCACAGCAAAGTTGCGTGAGAAAGTGTGTGTGTAAGTTATTTGGAGACGTGCTGGGGCAATATGGATTACGACTCGCTCATCTATTCGCAGATTGCGAATTACTATGAGGACCTGGTAAGGAATTTAACAGTTAAAAGTATTTTTAGTACACAATTTAAAATTTACAGCAGATACTGCTGTAAATTGGCCCATGTCAGTCTTAGGTACCAATGTACTATTATTACCTAGTATTAACAAATTGAGTTTTAAACACGTTCCGGGACACTACTCCAGACAGAAAGCTTGAAATCATAACTGATCAAAGCTTATCAAACTGTTTCAAACTGTTTTTTTATAAATATAGTCTGACCCAGGCCCAATCTTATACATAGAACACTTTGGTGCATACCCAAGCAATTTGGTGGTTAAACTTACAAACTTAAATTAAGAAAAGTTGGATTCCTATTAATTTGAAAGGGACTTTAAAACTTTTCAGTTGACTAAATAATTTAGTTGGAGTTTTTGGTAAAATATTTATTATGTGGCTGGGAGTTTGGACCAAAAAAAATAAGGATACAATATTCTAGGCATGTGCTTACGTTATATTTTATAAAGATACGATAAATTATGATAATGTATTGAAAGGTAGGCCAGAATGTGCAAAGCTCCATCATATTTAATCCATTGATTTTTAAACCGATTTCGTACTTTTAGGATAAATGTTATAAATCAGGAAATCACATAGTTAGTAAGAAATGAACTGTAGACGGTGAATTGCGACTTTTTTCATCAATATTATTTGTCAATGTATTGTAATGCATGTGCACAAAATATTAAATGATATTAAAATCGAGTCAAAAGCTTTGAACTAAGTACTAATCAGCATTGATTGTGCCACCGTGGCGCTTTTATAGCTTTAGGGCTTGGGAGCGCTTATTGCAGCCATGATATAAAAAGTCACTTTGTTTTAAGTGATAATATTTAAAAGGTTGATTCAACACAATAAACTAATATTTTTTGTAAAATAAACTTTGGGGTTTTATCCACTACTTTTTGAGAAAAATGGAGACTGAGGTAATTTTTTTTCAGTTTTTTTTTAAATCAATCAAGGTTAAGCTTGCAGAAAAAGAATGTTTAGTTTTGTCACACGGTGCTGTTTTGAAAACCTATCGACCAAAAGCATAGAAACAGAAAAAAACGAAACAAAAAGACCTTTTACGAGTCTTTAATAAGTAGGACAATTAGAACCTAGTGATCAACCTCAATAACAATTAGAACCTGCCTCGGGCTGTGAAACAATGAGTCATTGAGGCAAACAATGCCATAGCTCAGCTTAGAATACAACCTGTTTCTATTGATACCTATCTCGATCATAACTTACATTATACAAAAAGTTGAAGGAAGAAAAAATACTTCACTTCAAATAATCATTCATGTTTCTACTCGACCTAAAGGTTTGACTGGCAGATAATGCTTTTAGAATTAACTCCACCTTCTTACACAATGATTTTTGCAATTAAGTTTTTTAATAAATATATAAAGCCTGAATAGGTATATAAATTTTTCTAAATCTTAAAACCTTACGTCGAACTTAATCTTAATACACTACTAACGATAAACATACATACATTATTTTTGTGAGATTAAATGGTGATCATCATCTTATTGATTAAAGAATAAGATTTCCCGTGACCTGATTTCTGGATCAGCTATACGAGTATTCTTTAGAGTGGTTGCATATTCTTACTCTGTTATTGCGGTTTTACGCTGTCGTAGGTAAGCTTAACACTATTAAATATGGAATATAGTAGTAATAGTGGCGATTGGTACTTTTGAAAGCTGATATAGCTCTACGTTATGCTCTCTTTAAGATAAGATGGCGAGACTACCTTGGTAAATTGTAAAGGTTTAGCCAAATGAACGTTATGTACTTGAACTGGGAAGTAAGGTGCCAAAATATTTGCAAACAACTTTTTACAAAGATTAAGCTGACTCTCATAGGCTAGGTAGAGGTATCTGGTGCGTAACCACTTACAACCGAAAATCGCTTGCACAACGACACGAAAACGGGAGTCACTTCAAACAAAAGAAGACGTGAGGTCTAACATTTATGGTTTAAAGGTGGTTAGGCGCCGTTGATCTCGATAGTATAACATATTTCGTATTTGTTCAATTGCATGTTTAATTACAAAAATCAATTAGCTCATATTCGTTGATCGCGCTCAGTACATTTAGCATTTAAAAACGCTATAAAAATGAATCACGCGCACGTGTATGCATTATTTTTTATTTTTAGACGCTTTCTGTTTGAAGAATGAGGCGAACCATCTGTTAGTTGTTCAGGTGAGCGCATATTTTTTATCAGTTTCAAAACTTATTATTCGAGAAGCTATAAGGAAATCTTTCTCTACTACTAAATAATAATTTGTTCAATTAATTTAATTTAAAACGTTAATTTTTCTTTAAGTACTGTATAAGTGTATCAAAGACACAAACACCACTGTTTTACAAAGATTACATTCCATTGACCTTTTCTTAAAAGTTAAATATAATGAGTAACCATTTTATATTAAACATGTAAATTTTTGGCTAGATTGACATGTAATTTTCTGAATGTAATACTGTACTTCCTTTTCCTCCCCTTCTTCATTTTCGTCTCCTTTTACCTCCCATAAAAGTCAGGCACTTAATACATAATCCCCTCTCAGGTAGGCGACTAATTAAGACACCGGACTTAACAACATCATTCTGCTAATCCCTGGAAATCCTTAAATCTCCTCAATCCGAACTTTAATTAATACGACGAGACGTTTTAATTAAAAACAAACAGTTTGTTTGTTAAAATTAACACCCAATACGTGTTATCTTTGCGCAAATCTGATTATCACGTCATAACCTGAAAATTAAAACGGGCGAACCCCACTCGATTAAGCGTTGCAATTAGTTTGATAACATAATTTTGAGTGGCTGTATTAAAAATTAATACGCACTATGTTGCCAGTGTTCGGAGATTGGATTGTGCAAAATTGTTGTCGCCTGTTTGTTGTTTCGATTTTGTTTTTGTGTGCTGTCAACATTGTCATGCGGGCAGGATGTTTAATTATAGAGGTTTGAGTTGATTAATTATAAAATGTGTTAGCTAATTAGTTTGAGAATAGTAAAATTTGTAACTTGCATATGCATTTGTAATAAGTTTTTAATTAATTAGTAATATCATGTTAATAACATCGCTTTGAATTTTCAGAAAAGCTTGAACTGGTATATTTTTGTGCTCCTGGGGTTTTCACATTCTGATTGACCACAAAAAAAGTTATAAAAATATTCCTGTAAACATTATTTCGTGTTTTTCATTATTTTTTGGTCAAGTGATGTAATTTTTTCTTTTTCTTCTCAAACATATTATAGTTTGCACAATGTATTGCACGTAAATACACCCAGCCAATCCCTACTCAAACATTCCCGTAATACACAGGTCAAAACCGAAATGCACCGGGTTTAATGTACCATTGCACAATTCTCGCCTCCTTTATAGCCTAAAAACAGCAGTCAGTTCATTAAGTACAACCTCCTTAAAACTAAATAACATCTATTTTGAAGGACATAAAGCTCATAACAATATTCAATGATGTCTGTTAATCTATCAATAGCTTGAAGTCAATCATCTGATTCCAAAGGCATTGTACGAGTTATTTTTTCCCACGTTCGAGTGCATTTTGTATATAATTTTATAATTAAAACTACCGATTAATACTAAATCAATATTTTGTAACAAAACGTTAAATTCAAACAGTTATACTTAATTAGTGACATCATAATTACAAGTGATTATCTTTAATTAACTAGAGACACTTGTAGAAAATCAGTTATCAGTCAAAATTGTCAGTATACACTGAGTCATTCAATAAAGTTCGGTCAGGGTCTTTGGGGCCTAACCACTTTCAAAATTAAGTTGCTTACACACAAGACAAAAACGGGCGTTACTTTGAACAAAAGAAATTTTGGTCATTAAAGTTGTTAGGCGATGGTGAACTCTATTACGCCAGGGTTATGAATATCTTGCAAGCATTGAAGACTGATTTATACACCTGCCATTTATGTCCTAGCTGTTGTGTTAGTGCTAGCTCTTAGTACAGGGAGCAAAGCCAGCCGCCTATGGCCAGTGTTTCTATTTTAATCACAAACCATTGGGCATAATGGGTGACGACGCAGAAAGCGTGCTTCTTTAAAAATGCAGAAAAGATAATAAAGATCCAAAGTTAGTACTAAACTTTCCGAAGCCGTAGAAAAAATATTCCAGTCAAGCAGTGCTGTTTTTTTATAGGATTCAAGTTCAACTAGATGCGTTTATGACGTCATATCCTCGCTTAGGTGTTTTATTTATTGATATCTTGTAATTTAATTGTAATAGTATCCTCTACCTTTTATTATATTTTATGAGATATTTTGTAATTACGAATTGATTTCGCGACAGTTATTTTTATTTAAACACTTGACGTTTCGAATGTCTTACAGCACAGGTGGACCATACTTTAGTAACATTAAAATCGTGATATTCAAAGTGAACCTACTGCATCACCGTTTGTTAGCGTTGCGTCGTAAATAATCCGTTGGGTATGGAATCGAACGCGTATTCGTTGTTAGCGTTGACGCTAAAAATAGATGCGTTTTGATACGAAAGCTGTGATACGTGCGGTTTTAGGGTTAATGGTGATGTTGTATGTTTAATGTTTTTGTAGACTGGAAATTTATTTTTGTTTGTGGCGAGTGAGTATTTTGATGAATGTTGTATGTTGGAAAAAGAAAGCTAATTTCTTGATTGCTGAAAAGGTGACTTGTCATAGCATAAATGGCTGACTTAGTGCGCCTTCACATTACAGCGTAAATTAACGGCTTACTGCTGTAAATTAACAGCAGCGCAACTGTCGCGCGACCATCGTGCTGCTAAAGTCGTCAAAGTGTGAAAGCGCTCTAATAGTAAATTTTTGACAGGACGCTTAGAAACTGAAGGACAGAACTAAGTGAGAAAAATAATAAAAGAAGTGAGATAATTTTCTTTTTCATTTAACCCTACTGATGAATATGCCGTATGTTTACATTTGGCAGCCAGTGACATTTAATCTTAGTTTTAATCATTATGTGGGTGTGTTTGTTGTAAAAGTAAACCTCCATACCTATTTTTCTCGACGTGGAAACGACGTCTCACAAATGAATCCAAACGAATTCCCTTAAGAGCTCAGTGTAAAAATCAGCGTCTCTACTGTCATCGAAGGATTAGGAAATCTTGGACCAAATTGCAAGAAAAGATGGACACAAACTTAAACAGCTAATGGTTACCGACAAGATAAATGGCAAAAGACTGAGAGGACGCATCCCAATAAGATGCTCCGACCGTATGGAATTGTGTAAAGCAATCGTATTCATGTGACAGTTCAAAACGTACGGTCTGATCTGTCAAACGGCAAAGAACAAAATGTTTGACAGAGGCCACAGACTGGAACACATGGACAACCAACATAAGAAGTAAATTTTTAAAGGGGTGTCACGACCATCAGCAATAAGGAGCACGTTGTACGGAGGATTGACTATTTTTTAATATAAATACACGAACACGTACGTTCTTACGAAGTACATAAGTTACATCGTTATGCTAATACCACACTTAACAAATGATGGCCGCGCATTGCTTTTAGTGCACCCCTTAACATCCACTGAATGGATTACCAAAACAAAGTGTGGGTAATTTATCCCGGCTTCACCTTAATACTGCCAAGTTTTATTTGAAGTGCGGCCAACTTGTCACTTGGCTTGGCAAGAAAAAAGCTCCTAGAGTTGTTGCTGGATTTCATTTTGCTTTTCATAAATGCACAGCATGTTGAAATACAAGATAGTTGCTTTAGGCATAAATTATTAAACAATATTGTTTGTATCTATTAAACTAGAGGGCCCCCGCGCCAACCTCCGCGCGTTTTGATTTTATTTGTACCCGTAGGTTGAACCCTTATGTTATGTATATTTATATAGCCTTCCCCAATAAATATAAAGTATCTAACACAAAAAAATATTTTCAAATTGGTCCTATTTTCTTATTTTTTTATGTATCTACCCATAGTTTGCTCTGGACTTCAGACCAAGCAAAGTGCGACTAAGACCGATTAAAATAGAATATTTGCCGTTATGTTTTTAACTAAAGTAGAATGCAAAATTAATTAAACGCATTTCTTTTGTGACTTAAACCACAGATTACACACGGCTTATTTCTTGCAATCTCCCCGATCCCCCTAACATACCACGTACGTGCTTGTTTTCTTTTAATTACGTCGGATCGAAAAAGTGAGGGGTTGGGGGGGAGGTTTTATCTTAATAAGGGCGGATATTGCCGAGGACAGACTCATAGTTAAGCTCGTGTAATATAGTAACGTTATATCTGTAGATACAACGCTGGGTTTGTGAAAATTTGGTGTGTTGTGGTCAAACAAATTAACAGAGGATTTTTGTTTTCCTTTCTATTTAAGATGGATGCTTGTAAATGTTGACTTATTTATTTGATTTGAATTCAAATTTCGATTGATGTGTTGTGGTCGAAGAAATGTTAAGAGCTTTTTTGTTTTCCCTTCTATTTAAGATGGATACCTGTAGATAATTATAAACTTGTTCCTTTCAAAATGATTCGAATCAGAAGTTAAATGCCTAAATTATTTGTAAGACTGATTAGTACTTAAAAATAATTTTAATTGTAAAACCGCACACTCACAGTTTATAAAAGTGTTTATATAAGTGTCTGTTTAGTTCTTGCCACTCACAATATTTTTTTGACAAAATCAATGTCAAATTAAAATAAATTATTATTTTGCCTTTTTCAGTTCAAGGTTTTATTTGGTTTTGTTGCAGCACAATTTCCAGTCACCATTACCACCCAACAATCAGCCATAGCGTGTTCACACGTCTGAATTTTCACGAATAGTTCTTTGAGCGTTCGCATCATCAATCATGCGATATCTACGCTTGTTCCACCTTTGTTTCTGTCAACGGGTGCAATTCCACCATTATATCCCGATTCTTCTACAGTGATAAATGTTGGGAAACCGTTACTGTCATAATGGCTTGGCTCCCGTGCTAGGAAATGTCTATACACTTTCGACGTTCTCTAGACCTTATCGTCTTGTGTTAGGTGTCAGATAAGAATACAAGAGGAGAATATATTTTTATATAATAAAATACCGTTTTCAAAAAGTCAAACTTACGTACACCAACAGTCTAGGCACATCACGCAACAAATTATTTTGGATTCGTTCTAAATAATTTGCTGCTCCTAAATAAAAGAAAAATGCGTTATTTTAAACTTTTCCCTTAGATTTTGAAGGAGGTTTAATTATATATTTTTTGCCTCTCAAACCAAAATACTCTACAATTTAGATATACTTCAAAGTACTTTGAATAAATTAATAAACAAAAGGTTACTGTATCATGACGTCAGTTACAGATAATCCGATATCTTAACCTTTTAAATGCTCGGGGCAAATTAATAAGGCTTTGTATTCGTATAATTAACACAATTCTGGGTAAGCCGTATATGAATCTCGTCATTGTACTCTTAGTTAAGCACATAAGTACATCGGTATGTACCTTTGACTATCTTCGCAGAACGTGTACGATATTGTTAGAGTTAGAGTTAATAAGTGATAGGAGGCAGCGTTTTATCTATGGTTGAACGACGAACGATGACGCCATTTACCGACTTCGCATACTCATTTAACACGTTCCGGGACAGTGAACGCCTACAGACGGGAAACCTTTAAAACACCTATTGTGTCTGGAATAGTGTCCCGGAACGTGTTAAATGATAGGTAGGAACTCTATGGTGGATATATCTACCCCAATTGTACACAGATGAAAACATTCACGTCAAATGATAACCTTATGTTGTATCTACGCTTGCATAATACTAAAGTCTATGTTTCGTTATTCCTCTGAAAAGGCCAGTAAAGTCTTGAAAATATCTTTATAAAATAAAATAACATAAATCTTCCTTCCATATTTATTATTATTATCAACACTAAGGAACAAATAGTAAATAAATATGCGCCAGACAACACACTATTGTCTAGTTTCGAATTAAGGAATTTATTCCTTGTGTTACGAAGTACTAGACAACGATAATGACGGGGGCGTCTCCCATAAATACTTAAATACATACCTATAACATGACATAAGAACAAATGTTAGTGCTTATCACACAAACATTTGCCCCTTGCGGAATTCAAACCCGTGACCGCTGGTTCAGTTGTTAGAAGCTCTAACCACTGCACGAAACGTGTCGACAGTGGGTGATATGAAGCTATTTTCTGTATTAGTCATTTATGAGAGTATGAAATGATTTATCTTTTGACTTGCACCACAATAATAAGTTTACATGGCCCGGATCACAGCGCACTGCCTCTCTAAGACGAGCCCGCTTTGACTTTAATTTCAATTTCAGAACACGCCTCCTTTCATCTAAATAAATGTTTGAGGATGGCCAACGAAATAAGCGCGCAAACTGCTTCTCACAAATACGTTCACCTGCCTACCAGATACATTCGAAATAGTCTTGAATCTAGCCTTAGAAAATTCGTTTGACTAGAATAATTATCCCCGACGACAAAACGTTCTAAATGTTTCGTCTTAAGATATTTCGTGTAAAGATCTAAAAATCTTAAATTAAAGTTTTATGACAATTTCTACATCAATAGCATGCATAGCCCTTTTATTGAGGCGGTAATTCTATGGAATGCTTATTAGGCACATTAACAAAATTTTTATGTACCTAATTGCTTTTGTTGTACATAATTAAAAGCTGAAAATTTTGTTAGAGATATGAGATTTTATGTTTCTATGCTTTTTATGCGCACTGTTTAGAGATGCTGATTATTTCGTGTAAAGACATTTTGTGTAAACGGACCCCATCTTGGAGATATTTTCCGCATAAAATGTATCGTAATATCCTCGGTCTAATTATATATTTTTTCTGGTTTCAGGTAAGTTCCTGCGTTTGCACCTAGCGTAACGAGATCTGGTGTAATACTTTGTAAGACACACATAATATCTACTAGAACTATTTATTATCAATTAATTGTGCGTATGGAAAATAATATTCCCACTCCAATATTTGACGTAAAGGCCCAACGCCTACAATATTGCTGATCTGCATACGACATCCATAAATCACCACCCACTAAACACATAACCATCTCAAGACATATCCAGCAGTTAACCCTGTAATTGGCAGCGAACAATCCTATAATACAGTGCAGAAATTATTAATATAGCCGGCGACGCGCGCGGCGTGACGGAGGCACGCGGCCCCATTCTTTGCCAGGCATTCCTCGCTGAGCTATGTGGCTATGGATACGAGTGTTATGCATAACATTATATTGGATATAGCCCGCCGGCAGACGAGGGGTTTATATTGGAGATTTTTTCGGTGATACTCTCACGAGGCTTGATAACGTGAGGTGTGTTGTATGAAATGCTCGGAATTCGTATTTTAGGTACGCGAATACCTGATGCTGACGTTTCTTAAACAATGTTAAAAGTTATTTTAGTAAATTTGTATTTTACGGTTCAGATAAGTGTACATCATAATTTGGATTTCATCTAATTATTATGTGAAAATAGGACCTACAGCATGCATTTGTCGAGTCTCTTCCTTAAAATCTTTAAGTTTTATTCCTACTTTCTCTCTTACATAAATCCATATAAAAGGTCGCCTGTTTATAATTATATCAAAGATTAGCTATCCAAGAAAATCACAAATGAATGTACCTAAATACCTAATAAATTTATAGCATTGAAGTTACGTATTTTCAGTAAGCTAAATCAATGTGTAATCCAATTTAAAAAACTTTATTATTTACATTTTTTTCTAGAAAATTCACACACTCAAGTTACACAAAGCCGTGACATAGACGTCATATTCTTTAAAAAAATCCGAACCGGAATAAAAAGGTCCTATTATCCGGACGCAACAATGCCCAAGCGAAAAGTACTCCGGATACCAGCTGCAACATTATAATAAAAGGTAACTGGGAATGGGTTTTCCGGATAAAATTTTATTGTGAGATCGACAAAGGACCCGGACGGAGTCGGGAGCAGCCGTAATTCACTAAGTCCGCTTTAGAGTTCACGAGTTTTTCGGGTCTTGTGAATGTAGTAAGGCTCGTTTTGCCCTAAGGTCAAATATAGGCAAAATATTTCAATTACAGCCGAAATCACTACCTATAAAAAAATTAGAGGAATAGGCTAAGAAACTATCTTTTTCGTTGTTAAAACTTTCCTTTAAATTCACTTATCATCAGATGCAATAATGCTCAAATGTCTTTCCATCTAAAATAAAAGAAAATACTAAGAAATTAATCTTATACAAAGATTTTTCTAGTTCTGCGTATTTTACATTATTTACAAAAATATTGTATACAGTTCACATAGTGATAGTTGGTATTTAGTGTCTGCTTATTTTAAGGTACAATACAATGTATTACTACCAGTGGCCATCAAAAGTCCTGAGGGAGTAAGGCGTATAAATTTTGGGTTTGGTCCTGAAACATAATTTGGGGGTTAATTCATTTGTTTTTAGGTCAATTACTTTCCACACACGCCCTTTATTATTATCTAAAAGCACACTGTTAAATTCGACTACATAGTAAGTTTACAACAAAAATGACCTAGCCCTTACAAGTTATGGTTGCACTTATCCGTCGATCTTTGCTCATTAGGAGTTTGAGCACTGATAGAAACCGTCTAAAATATATCTTACTTTATTATGACTTTAATATTTAGCCACCCAGGGTATAAAGTATTAATTTTTTGCCTTATAACGTCTCTTTCTCACCCCTTGCTTATAAAATACAATTCCTAAGTAATACATTACGATTCGACGACAGCACACGACGGTAATGGCACATAATTGGTTGCACGGTCGGAGTGTCGAAAGCCTGGTTAGCATTTGACTGCGTGACTAACTGTTACTGATTTGGGCGTATGACCGCCTAATTATACAACTGTCGCCGGTTTTGTTGGAAAACGTTTGAAATTACAGCTAATGATCTAATCTATGAAACTAAAAGCGATTAAATTGATAGATGTGCCAAATTTTACACAGAAAGTTGAAAAAGAGTTTATTCGTAAACATATTTATTTAGTTACTTAATCAAGTATTTCTAGATTATACCAAAGTCTGCACCATCCATAAAGTGGAATGTAAATACCGTAAATACGGGATAAGCATAAAATTGCCATAAAATATCACTATCTTTATCGGTAATAGGCGACTTATCGGCTTAAAACGTGGACTATTTTATATTTTATTCAGGCCTCGTAAAGTTCAATTTGTGTTATTTAGCTCCAGAAATATTACTGTCTCCTCTCTACGACATCAATGTTGTATAACATAATTGATTAGGGATGTCTAGTGACATTTAGACGTAGTGTTTTAGTACCGTCTAAGTCTAGCTTTTTGGTCATTAAATTTTGTTGCGTCTGTTAGACTCTTATAGTGCTGCTTACTAAACTATTAATTAAGATTTAAAAGTAGTTTTTAATTTCATTTCTTTGGTCTAGATTGTTTGATAGAGGTGTTAACCCCTTTCACTGGTTGGTCTAGTATGTTAAGATAAGATTAAGGTTTAACAAATGAGTAACAATGAAAAAAGGCTTCCGGAATCTGTTTGTTAAAAAAATACTGTTCTAGAACTGAAACATAAATTACAAGTATAAAATCAAAAACAAAAGTTAAATACAAAAGTTGTTTAACGATTTGTACTCTTATGTATAATGTAATGAACCATAGTCCTCATTTCCTCATTTTGTGTAAGCAAAAACAATAAATTCCAAAAATTTTGTATTTGAAATTTCTGTAACAGCATGTTACTTCCACCACTGGGTATACAAAACGATTTTCTTGTCTACAACTAGTATTAGCGATATTTATATCTCATCATCGCATCGGCAAATACGTCAAGAACGCGTTGAGCCGTGAAATCCCTCGCTAGCCATCTATTACCCTACTTATTAAATTTTAGTCCTTAAAATTATGGGCATAAGAGTGCTAGATGATCTGTAAGAATATCTATCAAGCGAAGTGGTCACTACAACCTGGTGCCAAGAGCCAAGCCTCAAATCAATTTGCAAATTATCTGTTTGTGTCGGAATGTAGGCTGTATCTTGGATATTGTAAGAGCTGGATTGCGATTTGTTGCTTTTGATTAAAATAGAACTTGGTGCCAAAAACGATTTGGTTTGTTTTCGCGGCTGAAGAATCTGAAACAATAAAAAACAAAATTTGGTTAAAAATATTTATGCTTTTTGTTGCCCAGCAATAACAGACAAATTTAACTTTTTGTACCACTGTTCTAGTTAATAGATTTAATTAAAATTAAGTTGGTATCAAAATATCAGTTAAAAAAATATTAGTTTTATGGATTTTTAACAACCTTTTTTTATTGAGTTAGATTTGTTTGACACTGTTGTAGAATCTTATTATAGTTATAAAGAACCAATTTTGGGTTTGATAGAAATATTTTATCTAGCTGATCATAATTTGATTTGCGTTACTACTGGGAGTACGCATATAATTTCAGTACAAAGATATAAGTTAATTGAAGTTTTTATCGTAATGGAACAAAGATTGATCACTTTCTGAATGTAATTTGGAATTATACACCGTATCAGTACTGTGTTAAATCTCAAACTTAGTTACAGGGAATCAGGCGAGCCAAATTAGTGGATTTTAAACATTTTCCTCCCTCCCCCATCAGACTCGACCAAAACTACTCTCACGTTACAAAAAGACAAATTAAACAAGACTTTATCCGCCACAAAACGCTACTACATTTTGGCGCCCAAATAAAGGAATAGTACGTTTTAGCCAGATGCAAGATTCCCACAAAAGGACTTGCAATATATTTGAATGTGCGCAGAATATACTAGACCGGGAGATGGCCGTAATTTTGGGAGACTTTGTTTCACTTTGGTAGACTAGGAAAAATCTGACTGTTAATAATGTAGGTAACTTTAGTCTTTTAAGTCATACAACGAATGTTGAAATTAGTACTTGTTATACGATGCCGAATCAACGATTACGCACACGGTTATAAATTTATTATGTATATAATGTGTCATGTGTATGTTTAAGTAAACATACTTACTAAAATTATAAAAAATCGATCGACCTTTTATGGAAATTGGGTAAAGCTGGTCTTTACTTATTACAGTTTTTTTATGAAAAAGCCGCAATATACATTGAAGTAAAATAAGCGTTTGGTTGCGCAATATGAAAAAAAAATGAATTATGGCTATTGATCCGTAACGGTTTCACAAGCATAGAATGCTTGAATGATTTGATTAACTTTTAAAACACAGACTAATGTATTGATAAAAAAATCTTACATATCTACCGCATAAGAAGTACGTACATTTAAAAACTAGCACAGCTCCTGGACTACACCGCACTTAATAGACTTGAACCCTCGCCAAGAATGCACCGATTGATTATTGATATTGCAATGCTATATTAGTTTTCGAGAAATGAGCCTGAAGTTAAGAACGATGCCAAAGACGTATTGCCCGGCTTTGTTTTCGTTAAATGTTGTCTGAAAATGAACGGTGTATTTATTCTGGCCAGAAATACATAGTTACACTGTGCTGTAAACATATGTATAAGCTTTGAAAAACATACTAAACATAAAGCTTTATTCGATGAAGATTTAGCTCACGTGGGAGACTATAGACTATAGATTAAGCTATAATTTATTATTACATAAAACATTTTATCATCTTTCCTGATCTGTTTTTTGAATTTGATAAATTCCATTTGGCAGACAATAGGCTTTCAAAAGACGCTTTTGCATTGAAATTCGATAGGCTCCAATAGTTCAAAGAACCGCCAAAAATAATTGTAGCCCTTATTTTTCCATGTGATTAAAAATGTAGTCGCCTAGAACTTGCCAGATTCAATGTCGGAATATTGTTGCTGATTTATGATTGCTAAGGCTGCTAAAATGATAAACCTAAAAGCTATCATTTTAACTGAACAGTGTTATTACGGAGATTTTTCGTCACAAACAGCTAAATCCAGGCTTTAACATGAGTAAACCAAAATCATTGACTGCAAATTGGAAATGAAATGATATAATTTTATTTGCTAAACGATATTTCACAAATATGATATCCATTTTGTAGTGCAACCAGACGCGGTGAGCCAACAAACATATTAACATTTTGTCGTATCCGGGTATGTAGCTGATATTGTTTTAAAACTGTTGGGAATAGTTTGTTTCAGTGCTACAGCATTTGCGGAAGTTGGGGATAGGTATTTGATTTTGGATATTATTTTTATTGAAAACTACCAGGCCAAAAAAATACTGTACAAGAAGTTGAAATTTTCAATTCAACCTTTGACTGCAGGAATAATTTTTCCATAATTATTAGGTACTAAATAAGTGATGGAGGATAAAATTGATTCCTTGATGATGCCGTGATGAAAAAAAATAAAAAAACGCCAGGCAATTATGAATTTCGGGGAAATTAAATAATTAAGGTATTTGTTTCATATCACCATCAACATTCCAATAAACCCATAAAAGACTGAAAATCGCCATCTTAAGTTTAATACCAAAAGGTACATTAGTGCAAAAACAAATAATTATCAAAAAGTATTAAACAAACACGTTAAAGCTGCACCTGCACTAGCATTGCCTCTTTAAATAAGACACCAGAGAATAGTATAGTAATTAGTCTAACCTTACAACTCTTGACCGTCTGTTTCAACAAGTTGGATCCTTGCCATTTTGGATTTGTGCAGATAATTTCAGACAAAATTAAATAAGACCGCCTGGACGATCCAATGTGGCGTTAACTCAAGTTAGCTACACTCGTGTACTTAACTTGCATTTTCTACTTCATGTCACTTTAAATAAAGGTTGAAATGAGAAAATCAAATCAAGTTTTCCATTGTTAAAAATTTGACAAAAAACTGGTTTATATTTTTAGTCAATTTGGTGCTTTTACATTTCCTGTGTGTTATAAAGAAAACAAAACGGATTGTAACGTGTTGTCCTAAAAATACCGCATCAAATTATAACATTGCTGCTATTTTTACGCACATAATGTCACAATCTAAAGAAAGTGGTCGTAAAATATCCACCGCGGAATTCTCACCCAACTTTTTTACGCCAGCCGTCAGGATCCTAGTAATACTAGTAAATTCCTAGCACATAAACGTCAAAGCAACATAAGCACATGCAAAAACGGAAACCGCGAAGGGAAACGGCTATAAAACCACTGGCGTTAGTAGTGCTGCAGATTCACGGTAGCTTAGGTAGCCTTCTTTATATTTTAGGTTTTACCTACCTACAGAATGTATGGTAGCCTAAGAGGTCCTGTAAACGACTACTAAAAAGAAAATTATAAATCTGATGGAAGAAAAGAAAAATTAGTATTAAAATCACAAAACACAATATTAAAATCACAAAACACAAATTACAGATCGAAGAGAATTTTATCAAGTCAAGAGAAAAAAAATAGTATCGAAATATAGAGTATAATAAGAATAAACAAAACCATAAACAATAGTAAAAAAGGTTTCATGCCTGTCGTCAACAATTATAGACCTTAAAATATTTTTTACCAATATTATAAACGCGAAAGTTTATGAGGATGTTTGTCACTCTTTTACGCTAAAATCACAGAATAGATTTGATAAATACAATTATGTTACTTATACATCTGAATAGGGCCTATATTTTGTAAGATACGATATTTTAGCGTGTGGAGCAGTGGGAAACTGCTCGTTATTTAATATTCGTCAAAAAACTGCTAAAATTGTATGTTTTGGTACCCTTTTGCGAAGGTGTTCGCAAAAGGGTACCAAATGACTATTAGCAGAAGATAATATAAGTTCCGAATTTGTGTATCTAATATTATAACACTTTACACACGAAAATAAATAAAATAGACTTTTACTTTGGTATTTTTTTATCGATGTACGAATAGTTAATATTATGAGACTACTGTCAACCAAATAAATAAAGAGGTAGGCTACCGTAGTCTAGGCGACTACGCATCTCTAGTTAAAGGCCTTGATGCATCCATAAAACACGTTCCCGAAATAAGCGCCCAATATCAATCAGTGTACCTACAGATGTGTGGTTATAGCTAAACCTAAGATGTTACATTTAAAACATTTGGATATGTTGTAAAATAGAGCGAAGCAGAAGCTTATTTTTTCGTTTTTAATTAATGTATTGTTTGTATTGGCCATTTGAGCATAGTGAACCACTTATATCTTAAAATAGTTGTACTAAAATCTAGGCCAATGCTTATTACTTAATTATTAGGAATTGTGAAACTGATGACTAATAAAACATGCAGACTGAAAGAAAACATAACAAAAATTAAAATAGTACACACACTAATAGAACAGGGTGTTATTGCAAGGGGGTGCCAAATTTTTGGAGGTGAATGAGACCGTCAATATGAACAACTTTTACTATGGGGTCATGGTCAAAATATTAAATAAAATTTCAGGTTCCCCACACAAAATCAGTCACCTACATTGACAATAATGTATGGAGAGGTAGAAAATAAAATAAATAATTGAACGATGCTCCCATAGTAAAAGTTGTTCATATTGATGGTCCCTTTCACCTCCAAAAATTTGGCACACCCTTGCAATAACACCCTGTATGTATATCATTTGAAATAAATATAAATCCTTGCTCTATAACGCTTTTTACTACTCTTTTAGCTGTGTAAGAGCTGAAATAGCTTTTTACTCAGCTCTTAGCAATATCTTGGATCCTTCAAAAGCGTTAACCGACTGATGACCGTTTTACGCGCGTTTTATCTTCTGAGCTGGAAGAGCAGTGGCTGAAATAAATGCTCTGAAAATTGCATCCCACTGAAGCATTTGGATTTCAGTATTTCAGCACCGGTTTTTAACACGCGAGCGGGCGAAATCGATCATTCAAAAGTACTCATTTGCGAATATATAAGGATAATATTTTTTATCTTCAATTGGATGCTACTTTTGGTGGTGTCTTTTGGTTGATCCGGGCCTGGTTTAAAAATAGCTGACGGAAATAACTACCTACCATGATACCAGTACCTAAAATAACTTTAATTATGTAGTTATTTAAATGATTGTTGGAAATTACCAATTAGAAGTATAAAAATTATGTAAGAAATTACTTTTATTAACAAGCATAAAAAATAAGAGGGAATGTTTTGGTGTTCGATAGAGTTTTTTTTCCAAAAAACGTACTAAGGCACAAAACATGAAAAGAAACTGGCTTTAGTGGCAGTTAGCGAAATGTAAAACAGTTTTACAGTCAGCAAGACGTATTGAAGACGTGTGGCGGTAAAACAAGAAAACGGGGAAACAGGAAGAAGTAATAAAAGGGCAGAATTACGACATGCCTTAAAACATGATGGGAAAGCTACGTTTCTATTTTCTTTATTTTGTGGAATTCTTCCACTGTCGACATTAGCCGACAATGTTTGACAATTGACGGTGTAGTGGTTAACGCCCGGCGTAAATGGCCAATATGTCATTTAATAATAATTGCAAAATAACAGGAAAATTTTAGCGGTACGAATGGGCTGTTATTTTGTAAATACCAGCTAATGCAATGTTATTTTGAATACTGTAATCAGTATAGTACTATAATTATTACTCGATATTTTTTTCGATTTTAGTCCCGTTTTCATAGTTTGATGCCTTATGAAACTTAATAGTGCTTTTAAATGTTTTCGTAACAATCATTATTTCATTACTTGCCGCAGATCTAAGCGAAACATAACCCCAGAGGCTATAGAAATAAATGCGGAACTGGTCATTCGGAAAAAGGCAAGTGTCCAGTAGCCAGTCCAATTTAGTTTGCGGTCCCTTGTGCCTTGTCTGGTTTGCCAATAACCTTATATCCTCGGTTTTATTACAAGTGACTAAGATTCAGAATCGAATGAGAATTTATCACCAACCGTTCGGCGCCCCACCTAGATTTTGGACCCATTTAAAAAGATAGGCGCGGTAAAATGGGATTTGGGGCAGGTAAGAGATTAGTTCCAAATTGGTGGGCTTTGTATTATCTAATGAACGTTTATATTTAGTTTAATATTATTTTCATTGTTCTTATTAATAAAGTTATGATATATTAACTGTTTGAATATAAACTCTAATATAACTAGTCATTACATTTAAAAAGAGGAATTTGATTATAAAATTATTATAAAAGTTGTGATTACATATTTGATACATAAAAATTATTGGATTTGGAGATTAAATGGATACATAAAAAATTAAAAAGAACAAAAAAAAGGACGTCCATGAAATCATAATAATTAACTTAAAACCTATCTATTCAAAAACGACACAATTTCAAGGCGATAAAGTTGGATGCGTTGCCGCGTTGGTTTGAATTACATGATGCAATGATATTTTCTTGTTTGATTTCACCAATGCTGAAATTTACAAATCCAAAACAACTAATTATATTCATATTATTGATTTTTTGACGGCAATAAAGATCTAGTTAGACCAAATTTTTATGCGCATAACTTTCTTTGTGAAATATTAAAAGATATTCGACGCTATACTTTCTTACAGCGTCCTCAAAGGCTGACTAGATTTGCATTTCAAGTGTCATTAAAAATTTCAACCAGCCAGGTTTGAGGTACTCTGACAAAATGCTGAAATGCCAATTTTTAATGTTATCTCGAGTGAGGCGGAGTGGTTCGATGTCCTGTATTATCGGCAATCTTGATTGTGGACACACTGATAGAAAGGATGAGAAACAAGAAAAAATATACAAATGACACCTCAGTTTAAAGGTGATAAAATTTGTGTAATTTAATATACAGAAAAATAACTAACAAGAATTGATTAGTTTTAAAATGTTGTTCATTTTCTAAGGTATTGAGTTTTTTAGGCAACTAAGTCTTTAACATTTATTATTTTCTTTTAATATCGGAAGTCAGTATCAGTAGTTCGATCCATAACACACTACTGCATATCTAAACAGTTATTAGAGGTGTATTATTATGTAATTCACACACAATCACATAATTAAGTGTTCAGTTTGTTAATTTAAATATCAATGTCACAACGATTTTTTCTAATTTAAATTTTATTTCGGCAAATTTTTAAAGTCCGTCATATTTTTGTATAAAATTTGTCATCCTTTCCAACCGAATGTCACTTTAACGACCAACCAGAAGGAGTTCGGACTTCATTGAGATTTACTACCGGCGAGAAATATTTACGATCCATCGATACCGTCTCGGATTACCATTTCATTAGCTTTTAGTTCGCTACGGCGGTATAAACGAGCTTTTTATACTTTTCATGGAGTCAATTAAGTGCAAATAGCGTTTGATTTACACCTCTGCTAAGTTTTAGTTGAGAAAATAAATGCTTCCCGTTCATATGAATAAATGACTACTTGAAAATAATAAGGCTTAATACCAAATTATTTTGTAATTCTCAGAAATGTAAACGAATCTACTCAAGTGGAGAGTCAATTATTACGTTTACCATATTCATTGTCTTGTGTTTAAGGATTACTTATTTGTTCTTTAATCCTTTTCTTTTATTGGATCAAGTAACATACGTAAAAATGTGTCGCTTTAAATTGGATTTGACATAATTTTGAACGTTTGTTATCGTAAACGTTGCTTCATGCATCGGAATTTACATGTAAGTTACTTGGAAAAACACTTTTTTGTTGCTAAACTTGACAAAACCTTTTTACCCCAACTTTACATCAGGCCACAGCCAGAACTACTTTATTTAACCCTAAATTTCGTGTTGTAAAAAATTCAAGAGCACTCGAGAAAAATTTTTCGAAAGTCCCGAGCGTTTTTAACCGAAGTTTAGAGTAGGGACCGGCCGTTTGCGACTGTACATACTGACAACATTAGCACTAAGTAAAGATCGTTAAAACTTTGAAGTGGCTCAGTCCATTAGCCACATTCTGCTCCGTCGTAGGATTGAGTATGCGATACATGTTTTTTTTAAAGTTATAGTCGTGTAGTAAGTTTTAGACCAAGGGGTCACACTGCCATTTTTAGCATTGATACTAACGCGCCTTTTGAAAACGTGCGATAGCATCGTGACTCACGCAATGAACAGAATTTATTAGGCATCAATGCAGACGCGCGTTAGTATCGATGCAGAAGCGCGACTGCATCGATGCTAATAGTCGCAGTGTGAAAAGGGTCTAGGGGTTAAATTGAGAGTATTTTTTTTAAAAAAGACTCAAACTTATTAATAGGAAACTGAAAACAAGACTAACTTAGTAAGTTCTAATACTTAAATTATTTTAGGTAAATACCTAATATCTGCGCAAATAAGGTTAGATCTAAGACCTAAGAAAGTGCCTGTGACTATGAAGTTGAAGTGATGTCAAATCCTATCCTATGTCCTCTGGTATTTCAATATATGGTCAAGTACATCCAAGGTATTTGTCAAAAGACTGCTCTATAAAAATATGGACGTTTAATCAGTCAGGTATCAAACGACTCCAGGGAGTCGCATAATAATGGAATTTCTATTGTGTCTCGTTCACACATATTTGACGAGTTAAAAAAATGAGAAAGAACTCAATGATAAAAGATCATAAAAATCAAACGTAATTGATACTCGTAAGCTATGGTTATGGTGTAGGTATCATACCCACAATAGGCCCAAAGGTACCTACAATGCCGACGCCATTTTGTCCAGGTCACTGCGTCTTTTCAGCAAAACCAGTGCTCCGATTATCATAATGTACTTATTATGTACTTTGGCAAAATACACGAGCCATTAAGCAAGCATAGCAGCAGCTCATTGAAAATTATATTGAATTAGTAAAAATTGTTAAAAGCTTTCAGCCGGAATTGCTTAAATATTGTTTTATTGATATGTACATTACAAGTAGTTATGTGGCGACAGTAAAAACAAAAGTAAAATTAGCTTATTACAAGAAAACAGCTGCTTTCAACTCATTTGACTCCACATTTTCTCTGACCTGAAACTTTGGTACCAATCACCTTCTATGGAATTATAACTAAGTTTTATATTGTTAAAGGAATGCTATGAAGCAAATTTAATAACTTAATTTTGAACGTAATAGTAAAATTAATTCTGGAAACTTAGTGGACTGCTCTTTGAAGAACATAGTTAAAGTCACGTACATGACAATGAACTGTTTAATAAGTCGCAAGGTATGAGATATAGCGATTGATTTTATCACATTATGGAGAGGTTAATTTAAGCTGAACTGTAAACATAATAATGTTCAGTAATAAATTGGCATTGACGCATTCATAACCTTTTCATTTTTTAAGCAACCTACGACGGAGTCGTGTTTGAATGGGTGACAATTCCAACCATATTGGTGATCAAAATACATCACGAGCAACACAGTGCTTCAAAAGGCACGTTAAACAATTTGTCCCAGAAATACGGTTAGTATTTATTCGTCGGTAAGCCTAATCAAAATCCCTATATGAGGTGTTTAAGAAAATTTTACAGCGATGTTGGTCGCTTGCCTTGAAACCACCCCTTCGCCAATCCACAATGAACCCGTTGATGATCAATGAATACTTGAGTTAAGGCCTTTGCCCAGCAGTGATATATTTTTACCAGCTAACTTAAATTATTTAACTCGAAAAAATACCTTATACCTTGTCCCACACATACCCTGGATGCCTTCAGGTGAGTTCCCCGGGGATGCTGTAATGCAATCATTAGAGAGCGCCGCATTAGGCGCAACTTCGGTTGATGGGATGAGTTTGTTGTTCCCGCTTCCGATTCCTTAAAATTCCCGTTGAAATAGGCTAGGGGGTGTTGGGATTTACAGGCCTACTAAGTTAATAAGGAATCTATAATACTGCCAAGTAAACAAAAATGTTACGGGTAAGACAAAAGTTCTTATTGCAAATAGGTGTTCGGTTCTTGTTTCATTTCAATGAAATGATGCAGTTATTATAGGTATAAATAGAGTAACGATAGGTTAATAAAGGCCTGTTTCACTATCGACCAATAAGCAATAACCAACGAATCATTCAAAATATCATCATTTCGTTTAAGGTAGTGGACAGATAACGCTAATGGGAACTTATTCAGACGTTTTGGAACAGGCTGTAAGTAACGTAATTACTGTAGCAGGTGCCTGATAATGTTTGTATTAAGTCTTTGTTTTTTTCAACTTGAGAAGATAAGACAGTCAACAAAGAAAGTAAATACTTAAAGCTCATAAAAATCTCGCAAACTTATTTTATGCGAAAAAATCTCGTTTGTAACTTTCAGAAACAAAAGAATTTTTAACAAGCGGTGACTGCGTAACCTAATTAAACACACACACACCACCATGCAACTGCGGCGAAGATTTTAACAACTTCCAACAATCCATATTCATAATTCAGACACTTCTCTTAAAACATTGCGCAATATTTATTTCATGCCCGAGAAAAGTTTCTAAGGGCACTTTCGTCAGAAAGGGTATGGAACCTCGTAGAGGCCCGTACTTAAGTGTATTTAGCATAAATAAATAATACTGAAGGCAGTTAAGGCAGATTTATGGGGCCCGTAGTAATTTTTGTAGCGTTCTAATTGAATAAAAAAGTTGGACTCGCAGCCATTTCGTTTTGTGTTTGAACGCCAATTTCGGGTTCGGGATTTTTAGTCGTGTTTTATAAATATGGCGCCCAGACTGAATGACCTCTTTCTTTTTTGGACTTTTCCAATTTGTTTTCAGTGGTTTTTTTAAGTTCTAAATACATTATCCTCCGAGTGTCTGTCTAGTATTTACTTTTGTGAGTATAACAAAAGCATGTTTTTGCTGACCTACAGCAAATATCACTCAAGTAAATATAAACATAAAGACAGATAGGTAGATAACTCTTTATTTCACATCACATAGTCGAATCAGCGTGTGGAGGCGTAACGCAGCGCGTGTTTTCATAAATTTCGAACGCAAACAGTCGAAATATGCTTGCAGGAGAACACGTTTCCCTACCCGTAAACCTATATGGAATGAGACAAGTTTGGTCTCATTCGTTTTCATACCTCCTGAACTACGTTTGTCGAATCATTGAATTAAGGTTTGATAAGTTAAAAATTGACGAAATTCCGAAGAGATTTTTAGTCAAAAAAGTAAATGTTTAGGTTCCTATATTTTCTGAAACATATAATATTAAAAAAGACGTTCGATCATAGTTTTTAAAAATATCTCTAATATGATAAAAATTTTACAAAATCGGACAACGTTTAAGGGGTGGAAAACGTGTTTTCTTTTTGTATGGAAACTTGCGCGCACGCACTATCCTCTTGAGAGGAAATGTACAATTTTGGCGGTCCTATTGCTAATATTCCATTGAAATTAAATCACAGATTTGATTTCAGCTTATTTAACCTGAAGATAATAGCGGAATGCATTGTCTAGGTGAGATTGTACTGACTAGCCAACTGGCTAGTGCTTAGCGAAGCCTTCAAGGCTATGAATAATTTAGTGTTAGAAATAGGGTGCTTGCCTTACCGATCATACACACAGCGTTAAAGGATGAAGGTCAGAACTATAGATAAATTCATTAAACTAAGACTTGTTTTCTTACAAGAAAACATACAATAATAACTTAAAACTTACCTATTCAAAAACGAAAAAAAATGATTAATTATGTTAAATACAACGGCTTAAATAAAAAAAAACGTATTGATTGTTTGGTCCCAATAGAATATCTTCTTCAAAATTGTTTATTAATGAAAAACAGTTATTTATATTCGAGAAAAAAAGACACTAGGCACAAAATGCGTAGCCACTAAAATGTATTAACGTATTTCGCGATCACGTTAGACTACATCATGACTTCTACCTCCTTATTCCAAAAACTTAGTACCAGGCTTGGAGCCGTACTAATCTATTAACCAACAAATTTTAAAAGAATTTCATTATTCATTATCTGGCCAAGTCAAGTAGGTTTAGTCATGTTTTGTAGTAAGGGGGTTTAGAGTAGAGTTGAGATCAAGGTAATCCATCCTAAACATCAATTGATTCACCCGATGAAATTTTATATTTTTTGAGGGCATGTTCGTCGTGCTTTGCAGCCATGTGTCTCTCGGATAACACTGTCTCGGCCACAGCTCGGGACTGCCATCGCGAAATATCAAATTTTCATTAGTTCTTGCAAAAAACTTGTTTGAGAAGCATTGTTTATTCATAAACCGCTGAGTGGAGGATTTGGGCCTGCGATTTCCAAGTTGAATTATTTAATTAAACCAATCTCTTTCAATTATGCTGTACAGATTGCTCGGGTATAATGCAAATTGATTGTGCTAGAATAGATTTATCGTTAGAAATCATCGCGATGTTTGTTTTTATGTTTTAAGTAGTGGTATGTTTTTGACTACGAGTCACAACGTATAAAAAATCTCAGCCAATTATGTCGTCAACAAAATAGATAATGTAAGTAAATATCTAAAAAAATGTATGTTAAAACTTTACTATCTGAGTGAGTAGCATCAAACCACAAAATGTAGGTTTTTTTAATAGTGACCTGTCAACTGCGGCTTCTTTCCTTTAAATTAGTGAACAAATATTACCAAATAGTTACCATAAATTGAGATCATCCGATGAATTCAAGATATATAACTTACAATTAAGTTAATAAGATGGAAAAGATAGAAATACCAAATCGATAAGTGAAAACGGTGTTCAAATCCTATACTTCTATCTAATAATATAAATGCGAAAGTTTGTGAGTACGAATGTATGTTTGTTACTCCTTCACGGAACAAATACTGGATGGATTTTGATGAACATTTACAATTACATAGCTGATACATCGAAATAGCACAAAGGATATAATTTATAGTGATAATATTTGTGTCATATTTTAGTAATGACATCCGAAACTGTGGGGTAGGCCTAGCTATATATTGTTTTAAATATATCGCTAGCTATATATCGGAAGCTCATGAATGATAAGGTACATGGTAGCAATCCCGTATCTAACTATTCTAAGGCCTAGCTATGTTCAGCAGCGGACGTCCTTTGGCTGATAATGATGATGATGATGATCCAAATCTTACGCTGGTGAAGCCACAAAAACTTTATAGGTGAGTTATACATATTTAACCTACCTACTATAGCGTCTTGGCCCCACTTTGTAAATCGCTAGCCCCGCTAGTCACGTAATGAGTCTTCAAAGTTGCGTATCTCTACGCGTTCAACTTCATTACGTATTTAGATTCACTCAATATTTCTCCTCTGCCTCGAGGCTGTTTAGCAACTTGACAACTCTAAGACAATTACCGTACCCTTGGTATTATTTAGCGGGTAACTAAGTGAACCGGATATTTGGCACGATGAAAACTTTATTTTAATAACTTTTGGTCTAGAATATTTGAGTATACATAAGATGTTTCATAAAAAAATTAAATTTAATTGTTCTGAAATTGGTTGTGAGTATACAGGTGTAAAAAAAGTACGAGCCTCATTCAAAGGGGTGGTTGTCAATCCAGAATAGAATACAGTAAAAATATAAAAAAATAAGAAAATTTTGTTAAAAAAAATATTTTTTAGTTTATTTTATTGTTTTCTAGACGTGACTCTTAACCATCCCCTTGAATTTGGCTTGTACTATTTCGCACCCTGTATAGAATTTTAGGGATCCGTGGACAGTTTTTCTTATAAATACTCTTATTCTTTTTGAGTGGTTAAGAGTCAAGCCTAGAACACAGGAAAAAAAATATCTTGAAAAATATTTTTTTATATTTTTCCTGTATTACAAACTCGATTAACAACCACCCCCTTGAATTTAGCTCGTACTTTTTCTAACAACCTCTATATCTACCCAAAAATTGCCGATGTACGAATTTAACTCTCAACAGTACAAGTTTGCGGAATTTAAAAAAGTATGCTGGCGGCAGAACATGAATAAATCCAATGAATCATTGCTGTTACATACTGTGCACTGTAATTGTTTCCGAAACTAAGATGTGAAATGAATTGTGCACTTTCCGAATGGTCGTATATCAAAAAGTCGAATAGTGGAATTACTCGCAACGTTTTTGACTCGAGATCGGAAAACCGATGGCAATCACACGACCATTGCCACAAAAATGGGTGGTAGCTGATAGTGTGTTGTTGACGAGTGTTTAAAAATATGTTGTTTTTGCAACATCTCATTGTAAAAAATCTGATTTAAAATCATAAATCACTCTGTTCCTCTTCTCATTTTTCACGAAAATAGAAACAATCAGCTAGTCAGACATGATAAATCCTAAGCTGCATCATCGTTTAATTTCAGGGCCTCAATTCCGCTAATTGAGTCTTCTAACTAACTGAGTTGTGCATCAGTTTTACTACGAGAGAACAGTTGATATACCTCGCTTTCTTAACAGCGGCGTCTCACCTTTCAATGCTGCTGACTTTAAGCACACTGTGTGTTACAATAGCACTACTGTAGTCCAACACACATGTCCAACAGTATATGCCGAAAATACACGAATTGATGCCCTTTCTAGTGAGAATTGTGGCCAATTTAGCTATTTATATATTAGTACGTCCAAAAAAAGAACCTTCTAAGCACAACGCTAAGGGTTCCTTTCCACTTCAACACTCCCCGCGTCAATCCATAACAAGTTGAACCAAGCCGACCGCATCGTAACGGCCGGGATGACCTCTTGTAAATTTTTAAGACTTTATCGCTCCAAGGCACGCCAAATAGCGGGCTATGTTTCCATTGTCGTTTTTGACGAGATCAAAATGACGTACTCATGTATGTGGTATCTTGAAAACAATTTAATAACTGAAATTGTTTCAAGAAAATTCTAAAATTCCTTATTGGCAGTAGACGCTCTTGGAGCTTTGTACGAATCATAGTACTTAATAGACTGTATACAACAATCTTTACCATATTTACAAACAAGTATGGGTTAGAAGTTAATAAACATGTCAATTAATTTGTTTAGAATCGGTAGACACCTTTTTACAAGAAACTGAATAAAATAATGCTCACAATATTTCGGAAAATGGTGAGTAAAACATAAATACTGGACACCGATCACATACATTGCTCTGATCCCAAAGCTAAAGCACTTAAGTTATGGAAATCAAACCCAAATGATGGTAACATTGGGTATTGACCCAGACACTAAATGTTGTTATTTTTAAGTATAGTTTTCAAAGAATCGTGTTAAGTATTAAATCTCACGTAAGATTTCTTTTCGTACCACATCGTCTTGTTCAATGGAAACAAACCAGCTAAAAGAAATCATAAAAGTTTAACTAGCCAACGAATGCGGTCATGATCTCATTTCTCTAATGTAACATTACATCTTGTAACTATTATTAGAATAAATGCTTATCCGAAACGATAACATTTTACAAACATTAAACATATGCCAATTTTCATAAGAACTGGATGCTATTTTTACAATCTTAAGTTCATAATTTATGGTTGTTATAGATATGTTACAATCTTACCGTACCTAGATGTATGTAGATACGTTATTTAACATTCTGATATAATAGGAGCCTTCTAGGACGATTATTAAAACCAAGCGAAAACGTTTTAGACAAAATATGTATTTTTTTAATCATAGGAGGTGTAAATGGGTGGTACATGGTATAAATATGATACATCAAAAACAAATAGTAAACACTGCGTCTCTCTTGTCCGATATAATTTCTCATTATTTTTTGCCTGTAAATGTATAATTGGCATGCCAATTTAATAATAATTAATACCGGCTCATTTGCCATCGCAATTATTGCTGGCTTAAGCGTTTTAAAATTAACGCTTATTTTTACACTGTACTGTCGCATTAAGCAATTGCATGTTGGAGCTGAAGTTTATACTGTGATTTATTTGTTGCTTTAATTAAATGTAGTAAATAACTTGTGGCATAGTAAGTATGAAAGGTATAAATAAAGCCAGGTGTGGGTTCACACCATGCAGAATACTTTGCCATAATTTATGGAAGGGTTGCATTCACTTTTTGTATAATTTTACTCAAATCTACTAGATCTATTTTATCGATATTTGTAAAAGCGCGTCGAAATATAAGAAGATCATCACTCTTCATCGAAAGCTGCTTATTGCTATGACTGTGTTATAGTCTTAGCTGCTTTTTAAAAACGCAAAAAAACCGGTTAAGTGCGTGTCGGACCCGCGCACAGAGGGTTCCGTGCCACCCTTAACTGAATTCAGGGTCCACTTACTTTCACTTAACGAAAACATCACAATATATTGCGACAGCAAAAATAACTTTGTTTTTCATAGTGATTGTATGAAAGACAAAGTTATATTTGCGGTTGATAAAAATGAGCAATATCTCAAAAACTACTGGTTCGATCTCCTTCAAACCAATTTTCGTTGCAAGTTTTTGTTGAGATCTACATCATATATTTTTTTCAAAATTTTCACGTTCTTAGTTCAAAAGTTAGAGGGGGGGGGGGACGCCCATTTTACCACTTTGGAAGCGTCTATATCTCAAACCTTACACTTTTAGAAAAAATGGTTTTAGAAACCTCAACATAATTTTAAAAGACCTATCTATAGACACCCCACACGCATAGGTTTGAGTAAAAAAAAAATTTAGGTTTTAGTTTCATGTATGGGAGCCCCCCCTTAAATATTATTTTTCTTACTTTTTGTATCTGAATCGGAAAGCGGTAAACAAAATACACCTACCTACCAAGTTTCAGCTATGTGATGCTTATAGTTTCAGAATAAAGTGGCTGTGACATACGGACGGACAGACAGACAGACAGACAGACAGACAGACTTGACGAAACTATAAGGGTTCCGTTTTTTGCCATTCGGCTACGGAACCCTAAAAAAGGATTATTTCTAGGGTCTAACTATGGACGACATACCAAACGCTTGCACCAACGATGAAGCAGTGGTATGAACGGAGATGGAAATTCAAAATTGGTTATTTTAATAAACAACAGAATTTATTGCAAATTTTCATATTTATTTTTTGCGCTGGCTTCAAATCCCTTATGGTTTACTAATTAATGATAGTAATGTGTTGCAATAAAACGCGACGTTTTTCACTAATACGCCCGTCACCGGCTATTACAATGAATCACTTAGCGCGTCCAACGCTATAATATGTCCGCTATGAAGTAGCCCGTACAGAACAGTTAGTATTTGAATAATAAAAAAGGAAACAGACAAAATTTGTGATGTGATCTGGTGCTTTCTTTACCTGTATAGTACTTTTAAAATCCTGGTTTCGTATTCTAGAAAAAAGATCATTGCTTGGACATACACAGCCGACACACATGTTATTTAATGATTTGACCTGTACTTATGACAGATAAGAAATAAAAATCTGTATAAGCACTGTAGCATGCATATTTTATACTCGTAGTCTTACTCTAAAAGTATAGAAGATGTAAAAAGGATTTCCATCCTGTTGATTTGCTCGATAACTGCCATCAGTTTTAAACGGCTTAGATTTTTCGCGCCTAAGCCACCAATTTTGAACAAAATTGCTTAGACACACGGCACAAACACGAGTGTCACTTCAATTAAAAAATAACGCGAGTGATTTTGGCTCTTATGGTGGCTTGACGCGAGATACCTTGAATGTACCCTGACCATAACTCTTAGAGCTTATTCATTAGATGCCAAAATTTTTTTTAAACTCATTTGTAAGGGCTTATTTAACTATGTTGTATACGCGAGCCTCACTCGCGATGAATAATACGGCTCTAATGAGCAGATAGCACTTCACGCGTGTAAAATGTCATTTGCGTGGGCATAATTAAGCAGAGTAATTTGTTCGTGGTGACGGAAGATATTTATTTGGTATGCTATGAATTAAGTCCATGCGTTTGGCCAATTGCAAAAAGTTACTTTGAAAATCAATAGTCGTGCTTTGATACAACGAGTGTCTGATTAGATTGAGAGATGTTGATTTTTGACAAAAGGACAATGCGTTAATGGATTAGTTTTAGAAATAAAATATTTTTTGATTTCACATGATATTTTCTCTACCTAGCATAGTACAACATGTGGCTATAATAATGCCGTTAGTCCACTGCCGCATTCGCATGCGGAATTTAATTAACTACATGTGATAGGTGATAGTTTCATCCTTGTCGGCATCGTTCATCCGCATCGCTGCCGCATGCAAATGCGTTGGGTGTAAAAATGGCGTAACGGCGTTCACCGTTTAAAAAATTGTAAACTTTCAGGCAAAACAGAACCAAACATTAACCACTCAACAAAATCCATCATCAATTTGGCAAACAGAATCGATCACCATTAACGAATTAGGTGTTGAGTTACGTTTACAAGTATTCGCCGTTCGTACCAACTCGTATTCGAGTACGTGGTGTTCACGTTCGAACGCTTTTAGGTCCGATAAGTTATCGCATATCAAATAGAACGCTAAATCACAATTACACAAATCCGAAAATTTTGGCTGAAACTGAACATTATTCGGTTGCAGCCGGCTAATGTGTTCATTGAAGTAGGGCGCTGGAAGTACTCTTAGTTTGCAAGATCTGATTCAGATTTACTATTCATTATTATTATTAACATGATTATTTTATCATGCCATCATCATGTTTCAGAAAACATTATTTTATTAAATAAGCGGATATGAAAACATTAAAGAAACCATCATTAGGAGGTGGTACAAGATTTTTCAACAATCGGCATGATTAGAAAAATGTTTACTTTATCACCAACCAGCAAAATATCTTACCCACAGTGTAAATTGTGATTATTTTATAGTATATTGAACTATTTCATCTTTCACATTTAAGAATCTATTAAAATTTTAAAAAAATTGAACAAAGTTCGATTTTTGTTAACTGTTGCGTCTAGGTTTTTTATAAGTAATAATAAGATATTTTTCCATAAAATATTTAAAGATCCTGAAATATTTCTAGTCAAAATAGTTTTATCGTAAAAAGATAATTCACTTTGTAGGGTAGTCAAATATTATTCAAAGAAAAACTTGTATAACTGTCAGTGGTTTATTCCCTCAGTTCGGTTACAGAGCTCCGCGGCTCAAGATGCATATTACTGCAGTTTTTCGGTGATTACGTGAATTTCGCGATACTTAGACATTAATCTGTGTGTGCGAGCGTGTGTGCGTGTGAATTAGTGAATTGTGTAAGTGGTGTGATTAAAATGCACGCGTTAACGGAGGCTCTTCAGAAAAAGCAGTATCAAAGGTACAGTGGCCAATTTAAATATTTATTATACGTTTCCCGTGATAAATGACGCATCTTTGCAATGACGGTAATACAAGCGAACACAAAATCATCACACCGATGTTTCTATTCTACCAATTAAAAAAAAAAATTTCGAACAGCGTCCAACATATCTCAGCATTCAAGCGATATAATTATATCTTTTTCTGTTCTACACAAATACTTTTTTAATATATTTAGTATGGGTTTTTTCTTGACTCCAGACCAACCAAGTGCTTCTTATACGGAGTCGAATACTCGTGCAAAGAATATCGACTATTATTATCAAAGGCACTATTGCCCCTTCTAGTTGCATATATCCGTGTCTATTCTCGTTTTTCATTGCCACCGGCGCATTAACTAATGCGCTTGCATACCTCAAGCGCGGGTAATTCTTCAGCCGCTGCCCCGGCCAATGAGCGATACGGATCGTAGCTGAAATGGTAAATGAGAAGCTGATTTTGGGTTCTGATTAGAGGTTTGGCATACCTACAGTTTAGTTTTGGTTGTGAGTTTGTGTCCATTTAGATAAAAGAACATGGGTAGGTACTGTAATACTATTACATTACATTTTCGATTAAAAAAAAACTGTCACAAATAAAGAAATGGCTGAATAGATTTTCATGAAATGTGGCTAAAAACACTCGAGATAAAATTATCTATAACATAATAATAACTTAACGGTACCAGACAGTTACACAGACAGACACGTGAAACTTATAAAACCCCTCTCTTTTTGCGTCGGAGGGGTTAAAAACCAAGTGATTCATTGCAAAGTTAAGATTTGCAGTCTATAATGGGAACAGTTCATTTCAGCAGGCTATACTTAAAAACGTACAGGTAGTAAAACACTTAAAAGCTATGGTTATTCAGCTTAAAACTAAATAAAATTAACTCAGAATCTGCATGGTGGACAATTGTTCTTACCACCTCATACTTGAGGTGAGGCATTTGCCCAGCAATGGGAAATATACAAGCTAACATCACTTTATTTAAAACTAAAATTCATTGATTACTTAGCCACTCTTTACAGTATGTGCAATAATTTAACTCTCAGTATTGCATTATCAAGTTTTGTTGGTTGCCAGTTGGCATGCAATAGTTTTAAGCATACATGTCTCGGTATAGACCCGTTACGGGTAGCATGGTAGAGTGATGATGATGAATGCCGTGTGCCGGTGACGGGGCGACCCAATTATAAACTGCGCTTTAATGACCCCATTGATAAATGGATTGTCGAGTGTTTCTGTTTTCGAGCAGTTTTCAAGTGCTTGGAAATGTGCGCAAGTTTTTCAGTTAAATGAAAGTGGTAATTTATTTTTGTTTTGCGATTTAAAATGTGGAATAAACTTGTAAGCACCGCTTGTTTGCAATTGAGTAGAAGTAGTTCAAAGGAAAATTAATTTTATTATTATTAAAATATATTCTAAGCACTAAGCAGTTTTGTCCAAACAATACTAGTTAAATTATTAAATATTATTTTGATTTGTCTTTAAACCTTTTAAAAGTATCGACTGCTCTTTTTGAAATTGATTTCTAGAAATCCTTTGGCCGCTATCAGAGTTTGATAAATGTTTTCATCCTTTGATCTTTGTTGAAAATAAATATTGACTATCACAATTCTTTTTTATGAAAACACCTTAACTTCATACAGCTGAACAAAATCGGTACACATAAATTGCAACAACAATCCAAACAAAATTGTGTAAATCAAGCTTACACGCGTACATATAAGGCTCTTTAAAAGTTATAACAGGCTTCCATACATCATCGGAATGAACCGGCGTAATGCCTGCACCATTAACTGATTGGTGATCGAGTACATTTTTAATTTGACCGCTTTTTTTGTTCACAGGTAAGTGTTTTCGATGGTGTTTGCAGTAAGTGATGGCCGATTAATTCAACGTAACTGCAAAATGTATTTGTTTTCGAATGGCGCTGTTGATCAATTTATTTTGGATATTTTTTCGACGGTTATTTTACGTGAGTGGACGGGAATGATTTTAAACTGTTATTTCTTTTTTGGTGTGCCAATAAAAACGTACCTAACATGTGTGATGTAAATGTAACATACATCAGATAAGCAAATCAGCGTGTCATCATCATCATCATCATTATCAGCCATATGACATCTACTGTTGAACATAGGCCTTCCCCATGGTTTTCCTCAGCGACCGGTTGTGAGCGATCTTCATTCATTAGCGTTAGGTCATAAACCAAATTGATTCAAAATAGGTACAAGATAATTTATTCAATGTATTTATTTATTTATTCAGGTGCCATAACTTGGTATTAAAATTAAATAGGTTTTTTTTTTGCTTTGGGGACTAAGACTAAATGCAGCATCGTTTTAACTTAGACCAAAACATGATAAATCAGATTTATACCAAACATTGGGCCCAAAATCGGTTGTCCCATATCACGAGATGGATTAACACGGACCCAGCAAAGTTGCCTCCACTCTATTCATTACCAACTATCGGGCCGCAACTAAATCCTCTCGGATACCGGTTTGATTCCCGTTTAAAGTCGAATAGGCCGGAAATCGATTGCTTTCGAGCTATACGTCCGAATTGTAGGCGAGTTGTGGAGTTGGTATTGCTAGATGTACCACTATACTTTACTTTTTTTTATTTTAATCGTGAAACAAAAATGTACATAATACATAACTAAATTTAGTTTTTATTTAATTTACTTTACCGCAGACTGCGATTTGACGTCAGTCAATCGGTTAAATTGTTATACATCCAATACTACCTATTTGATTTCTAACATACAACTTATCTAGCAATACTACATTCTTAACGGATTTAAAAACTAACGTTCGGCTAAATCTTTGTTTGGCAAAAAAGAACTTGACTTTATTTGAAGTAAAAAGTTTTTACGTCTGATTATGTAGACCAAAAGCCAAGAGCATTTACTTACTTTTTTATTTGGTGACAATATGTATACCTTTTTAGGTTATTGATTGTTTATTCAATCCAGGTATTTTTTCACGGCAAACTGATTTACCAAAACCAACTCTATTCAAATACAGGCGATTGGACGACAAAAGCATTCAATCTCATCTAGAAGTTGCAATTTCCTCAATCGAATAGTCGTTTCCATCTACCCTATCGCTCGGCCGACGCGGCCGGAAATAACTAGTGTAACAGTGTGGTTATAACTGGATAATCCATTTACGAGAAAAATGGGAACGGGAGATCGAGAATTGAAGGTCTATTTGTATTGGGAGTAAGGAGAGATTTTAATATTTACTACTAAAGTATCTATTGAAATTACCGGCATAAACGCAAAAATAAGTGAGCTTTAACTAGTGCTTCAGTTAGACCGTAAAAACAAAAAGTGCATACTCACTGAGTCTATAATAACTATCAATTTGTTTATTTTTACTATTATTCTGTCAAATAATAAACTTCTGCTCTCTAGAATAATATGACTGAATGAATAGTGAAAACTTTGTGAAATATTACCACGATAGTGTTAACGGAAATATTTTAATTTGGATTACCTTTACTAAACATCTCCTTATGCATATTTATAAGTCCTAAAATATCACAAAAATTGGCACTTCAAATCCAGATCATACTTTTTCTAATTTATCATTCACTGCGCCAATAAATAAACTACAACAGACTTGAAATTTCCGCGATCAAAAGGCCATTTCCAGTGCTTCTATAGCTGCGAGTGCGCAACCGGAAATAACGCGCTTAATACATTCGCCTCGGCTCACAAGCGCTGACAACTGGGTAATCTATTTATGAGGAAAACTGCCCGCCCGCTGCGAGGTACCGTCGGGCGCTGAAGCTAGTCTGTTTTTATCATGGGTGCAACAGACTTGCACATACTTCTCCACTATTGCAAGTTACGATTACCATAGCTTACGTTAAAACCTGTGTTTGTATTATTTTAAAAAGATTTCGGGCTAATTGACTTGTAAAGTACCTATCTATTGCTCTCGTTGAACATTCAGAAGACACAAGACACAGGTATACATACAATACAATACTTTTCATCGGTCTTCAAAAACCTTTCAGCTTAATCCGACCACGATATTAATTCATTGTTTGTAAACAACGACGTAAGAACCAAATAAACGACGTAAGAGACAGAATGGAGCTTAACATGCGCACTGTAATATGTTATACTATACAATCGTCCTTTTTGCTTCAATAGATAAAAAAACAGCTTCTTGCAAATCAAACTTTACTGACACACGAAAACGTGTCTAGGTGGATTATTTTTTGTTTCTATAAAATTAAGTTAACTCATAAAAATCTATTCCTATTCAAATCTAAATATATTCCCGATTTAAACGTAAAACGCTCAGGCAAATCTCTTTTTATCAATAATATTAGTGAACAAAATAATCGTCTGGCACACGGTGCCAAGTTTCCCCCGATACTGGCCCGAGTAATGAGATATAGAATACAAATTACGAGATAACTTCCATACCTTTTGAGACTCCTGCCAAGACTTGGCTTTCCAAAATATTCCCGTCTGAATATGAAAAGTTTTCTGATATACTCCAAGGGATATATTTTTGGGGGAGTAATTTGGTTACTGACAAAGTTATGAGTTATGCTTTCTATTCACGAGTATTATAGTCATAAATAAAGTCTATATCCATAAATCAATTTGATGCCTTCATTATATCTTGAAAAATTTGATTCTTCAATTCTTTTTCTTCTACATTTTAGATCTATGCTCTTGTCGGTGGAATTTTCTCCACTTATCTCTATTCCAAGTTATCTTCTTGACCTCTTGGTACGACTTGACGTCAAAATTTTATTTAAATGGAATTATTTTTTGCATTAAAAGTATTTTTTTAATAAAACCTGCTAGTTCAATAACTATTCAGTTACTAGACATATCACAACAGTCATGCGTTTATGACTGTCGTGATATGTCTAGACATCCGACATCTTTAATCGAAGGCGTTAAAGCGTAAAACCATGATATCAATAAACACGTACTAACTACGGTTTTGCTCAATATACTTTATTTAGTCTGTCCTAACTCATCAAAGAAATCAGGTGCTAAAGAACCAAAACTTACCTAATTTACATTAGACTTTCACTTATTTTGATTAACTTTACGACTGAGTTAGTCTAGTCCTTCTGCCTTAAGCGGCAAGTTTTCGAACTCACTTCGAAACAAAGTAATTGAAAAGAGCTTTTGAATCATGCCAACTTACTATCCGAAAATGAAGACGGCTTGCTTGCTTCGTATAATTAGTCTACTTTTTATGTTATTCAAATCGAAACCAATACAAAACCGTGAATTATGGAATCACAATGAACTGAACTACTCCATACAGTGGTACACAAATAATGCCTAAAATGTTGAACGAAACAGCTTCTTTTCCCGATTATGTTGTTTAGCAATTTAACATTTTCAGAAGAATATTTTTTTACAAATAGTCTCATAATTGATTTTTATCTGATAGGATCACATATAGAGGTTTCACTGCTGTTAAAATCAAAGATAAAAAAATTGCGCGATCAGGGTTTTCCCCGTGAAATCTTTGTTTAGAGTATTCATTAAAAAAAATATGAAATCGTTAGTGTCACAAACGCTTTGAGGTATTTAAAATGAAAATAAGGTTCCATTTTCATTGCTTGCTTCGTATAATTAGTCTACTTTTTATGTTATTCAAATCGAAACCAATACAAAACCGTGAATTATGGAATCACAATGAACTGAACTACTCCATACAGTGGTACACAAATAATGCTTAAAATGTTGAACGAAACAGCTTTCTTTTCCCGATTATGTTGTTTAGCAATTTAACATTTTCAGAAGAATATTTTTTTACAAATAGTCTCATAATTGATTTTTATCTGATAGGATCACATATAGAGGTTTCACTGCTGTTAAAATCAAAGATAAAAAAATTGCGCGATCAGGGTTTTCCCCGTGAAATCTTTGTTTAGAGTATTCGTTAAAAAAAAATATGAAATCGTTAGTGTCACAAACGCTTTGAGGTATTTAAAATGAAAATAAGGTTCCATTTTCATATGTATATGCATTCATTTTCATATGTTTGAACACAAGAAATGTATATCAATTATAAAGTTTTACGTAAAAATAAGCCATGAAACCCTGAAAATTTAGTACAGTCATTACCACAATCACTCTGGCAAGTTTGTGCACCGTCGGCCGCAGGCCCGCGAGTTTGTAAACTGTCATATTGCATTGTTTTCAGGTCGTTTATTACGCCGAGTGTACACGTGGACAGGTTTTTGTGTCTACCGCAATGTCTCTTTTATCTTGGTTTTGTGTAAAAAGCACGGTACATTTCACACGTAGATAAAAACTTGAATGAGTTGTTTGTTTTGGGCGTTCTCGGCGTGAAAATTATGTAGAAATACTTTTCGTTTGTATAGCATTCGTATCACCGCCTCTTCTGTATGGAAAAATAAGGAAAAATTAAGGTTGTGATAAAGTTTACAAGAATGATTTGCCTCTGGAAAAATGTCTCGCGTAGTCATCAAACTAGTAAATAAATAGAACAAACGGATTTAAAGTAGTGAATAAATAGAACAGATTTAAACAAACGAGGCTTGGGGTTTTTTTAAATGACGAATTCATTTTAAACATTATAAAATGGAGCAAAGGTGTTGTTTATGCATAGGGCATTAAAACTGAGAAAGGGAAAAGATGTGTTGTAAAAATTCATCCCTATTACCTTGTTTACTACCCACGCTGCTTTATCGGTGACGGATACGTACTAGTTACTTTAATATACCTTTATCAGGCAAAAGCTTCAATAAATAAATTAACTGACATTAATCTATACTTCATTAATAAGTTAAATATAACAAAACTTGGCTTACACACGACCGATTGTCTAGATTCGTTTCAAAACTGTGCTGTGCATAAAACGTATAATATTTTCCTCTTTCACAACATACACAAAACAAAAGTTCCTCCACATTAATGTAACCTCCATACTAACTAACAATGCAAATGATACAAGGTACACGAATAAAAGAAGCCTCAGTTCCGTCGCTCGAGACAAAAGCCTGCGCCATGGCAGCCTCCAGCCACCGGATGCTGGCCAGTTTTAACTTCCGGATTGTCGGTTTGAGCTGGTTCCAGCCTGACATGTCATCGGACCGAATGGTGCTAGCTTTGAATTAATATGTTAAGCATAGTGCATTGTGGTATTGTAGGTTTGTATGTAGCTAGCTCTTTTTACTATTTTGTGTTAATAGAAGTGCAGTGCGAAAAGAGAAGTAAGCAAGTACATTCTCGTAAGCGATAGAATTGGAAATATTTGGTGCATTTTAAGAAAAAACTCAAACTGTAAACCTTGAATAATAAACCATGGACCGTCGAAAGAAAAAAGTTCAGGACTATTTTACTTAAGTAAGCCGTCATAGAAGGTTAAACAAAATTTATTTTTATTTATTCATAACACAAATCTAGTTTAAAGACGTACTCGTACATAGATACCATTCAGAATTAACAAAATAAAAATGTATTTGATACTAAAAAAAGTGTTGAATAGTTCCATCACAATTTGCTCGAAACATCCCGTATAATGACGCAATCAACACGCTTCCCGATCTTGAAGACCGTCTGCGTCCAGATAAAAATTCGAAGAGACGACTACAATAGAAAAATATGAAAGTTCCTTTTAAAGCGGGCGTTAAGCAAAGTAACTCCGCTCCTATAATCTGGAACGGGTATTATGCTCTTAGTGGTGGGTAGTTTCTTTTAACGGTAACTGCCGCCTGTATCGGTAAGGAACTGCGCGAATAGTACCGCTATGGCCACGTAATTATTATTGTGTTGTAATGAAAAGACGCCTGTGGAATGAAGCTGTTTCTTTTCTGTGATGTACTTTCGGTGTTTATTGGTTCGTATTAATTCAAAGATTTAAAGAGATACTTTATTTCGCTGTAAGTTTACGGTTGGGTATTGAATCCCAGATTCTAGATTGCTTTGCAGGTTAAATAGTGATCTCTCTTGACAACATTATGTCTTATTACTTCATAGTGCTTTAGTTGCATTTGAGTTAAGTATCCAGATAATTCATTTTGAAAATTTAACAGTATAATGGTAGCTTGATATCTTTCATTCTTACTTCGGAATACTTTTCTTTGAAAAACTGAGTTATGATAAACGAAAATAATTATAAATCGTACTAGTCAAATAAACTTAACCAGCAATCTAGAAACGTTTTCAAATCGCCAAATCTTGATTTGTAAAATGCCTCGCAAAGCCGCTTATATTTCGGCTAGGCAGCAACAGCTTAGAATTCCACGCCGTTTTCCCTATCATAACCGTTTAAACAGGCAATGTTTCTTAAGAAGTTGTTCTAACACATGTGTCTACAAACCCCGTTCAGCCGCTTGAACATTTGGGAATTAAGCCAAGTGCAAAACTGATGAAAGTGGCGACTAACTTCAAAGTCGCTGTCGCAAATTATCCAGTTTCAGAAGTTCTGAACGGGTATTTAGGATACTGTGCTATTGCGTAACATTGTTTTTGAGATGGTAACAATGAACTGATTTAATTCGTTTGTTGCTGCTCCAAAATAGTAGGTATAGGTCCATAACATAGCACTATTTTGTATCGTCTAGACTCTTTAACCAAGTTAGGTTACTTGTTTTTCCGCGCACTTGTTTAGCAAAAAGCAATATCTTCCTGTTTTCATTACCGTAAAGAATATGTCATTTATTCCGAATACAAGTAAATCTATTGCAAAGAGCAATTTTTTGGACCACAAATAGGTCAAATACCAATTTATTTCAAACAATTGAACCGTCTAGTGGACTGTGAACACTTATCTATTTTATACATAGCTCTAAGGAATCCTAGGTATACTACCAGTAGGCCTGCCAACAGCAATCAAACAGATACGATGCCATGAACTAATTACAGGCGGGCTGAATAGTTCGCTAACGATACGTCCGATACGATTGTAGCGTTTAACTTGTTACTAGTGTTGTAGGAATGACGAAAAGTATTGCATCGATAAAATGGTGAGATGTAAGTAAAGCCCTCAAAGCTACGCTAAGCTATAAAACCTATATTAAAAAAAAACACTATCGGTAAACCATATGACTGCCTCGTCACAGTATGTTGTAACTGATCCTGATTCCTATAATTTTTATTAATTGCTTTTTAACTCGTCAAGTATGTGTAAACGAGACACAATACTACTTACTTTACTTTTCAAAATTCTTTATTAAATAATAACAGAAGATACAAGTACAAACACTAAAAGTAACATTAATGTATACTTACAATTTAGATTTATTACACTTACTTGGCTAAACACCTTTGTAAGTTTATATAAATGACATTTTTTATTTTTTATTTGTTCACTGTCTAAACATGGTAAAAATTATTTTAATAACTACAGCACAATACTATTATGATCTTTTTAGTTAAAAGTTCATACTATAAAATTGGTTAAACAAACACTCAATTTAACTACGAAGTGATAACAATATCGTTTTTAGTGGAGGTATAAGTAAAAACTTGTACACTAGAAATCGTTGAGCTACGAGTTACGGTCGCATTAGCCGGTTTTGTGCGAGCGCGTGTGAACAATAGGTGACGTCAGACGCAGTGTTGGGGTAAGGCGATAAGTGCCATAAGTGTCGATATCAGTTGATCTTGTTTTTATTGTATATTAAGTACGTGAAATATTTGATATAAGCGGATTTATGTGATTCTTAACGTTATTAAAGAAGTTACAAGTAAGTTTTGTAATAAAGTCGAGTATCGGTAAAAGATTTACACAATAAAAATTCCATTGTTATGCGACTCTCGGCATTCGTTTGATACCTGACTGATTAAATGCCTGTAATTAAGTTTACACTTGACAATTGAATCATGTGTCAAAACTTATTAGTAGCACACGTAATAGCCAACTGTAAGCTAAACGTGTGTTATAATTCAGCTTTATAATCACAGCACACAACGACTACACTGCTAAGTAGTAACATTATTAATGATAAATTCATGTGTTGTACTTCTTTTTATAAAGGAACTTGATTTGTTAACTCATTATCATTAAAAATAAAGCACACAATAGTCTGCTGAAATTTAATAAATTTCGGCAAAGTATTATAAGAAAATATTAAATATCGATAGTATTTATCAATACTTGTTACATCACTACTTAGCAGACGCAACTTGTTTGCAACACTACTAGCGCTATTGACTGTGTAGTTGCGTGTTATGCGATCTAATTAGGATTTTACTCTGTTTATGTTTGCGACGTGGTTTTAGGTAATCAGTGTCATATGTATTCAAAGTACTCGTAATACTTATGACATACTAGCGGTCCCAGCGAACTTTGTTTCGCCCCCAGCCCCGTGCCACCCCGGCCCCGTCCCACCCCGGCCCCGTTTTATGGGAATTTTCTTTGCTATAAACCTCACGGAGCCAGAGACCTTTTTAACGAATGCAAAACCGTGGAAATCGGTTAGTGCGTTCTGGAGTTATATAGCGTCAGGAAGGAAAACCCGACTTATTTTTATATAGTAGTTTTACCTATGGTAGACAAAGTGGCTACACGCGATTTTCTTTTTTGAGAGACGAGGTTAATAATATGACAATATGGGCAACGTATGCAACAGCAAAAGGTTACCGAAGATTTACAAGAATAAAATAATAAAACAGTAAGGACTGGCATTAGCCTTTGCAAGATTTAATAGTATTTGTTGTAAATAAAGCAAAGCGATGATGTACTTTGCTGTCGTTTTATTCATGTACAAACGTCACCATCCGTTTTCTTTCTTTTATCTCTATCAAAAAATGGTACAATGTTGCAAGACTATTATTTACTTTAAATACATTAGGGTTAAAGTATCGGTATTTGCAGACTCCGCTGCAATATAAACTAGACATTATTACGTACAAAACCGCTTTTAGAGCTAACAACTTGTGAGTAAATGACGTGTTAACTTCGAACTGACATTAATTTTAACGCCGGATCGGTTTCACATTTAGATTTCAATTGCGATATAATTGTGCGCCGAGTGAATGTTGGTGCAATCGGGTGGTTCTCGATTTGTGTTCAAACTTTTCTGTTGAGTTAGCACGAACTTTACATACTTTACTGGATTTTGACCGCATTTTTTTCTGAAATGATTGCAATTTTTGGTACATAAATTAAACTTTATTATTTAATATTGATTATATTCTGTTTTGAGTCTAGTGGGATGGGGTGTCTATTAAAAGCTACAATATTCAGTGACAATTCTGTGACATGGCGAGTAAAGGCCGCCATCAAATAAGCGTTCCCCTGGTGTTGGTTAGCAGCAACACCAGTAACTGGCAAAAGGATGAAGATTATAGTATATCTGGAAAGGCTTTTCCGGTTTTTAAACTGCGATGTGGTTTCTAAGTAAAAAGCTCCACACACAAGAGCCTAGGTCTTAAATTTGGTAATGATGATGCAAACAAAACAAACCCAGTCCCGGGCCTTTGTGTCCAAAAAATGGCTCAAAATCTGCATCCTTAACTCAATGCAACAAGATCCATTTCACGCATCCACCTGAGTGTACACTCATAAACGTCAATGTGCCGGCTTTGTTTCGGCAGTTCCCTTTTGTTGTGTAGACAAAAGCCTCAGTTGACCAAGTCGGAGGAGAGTTGTAAGTAGCGTTTGAACTTGAGGGTCTTTTCGCGAGGGCTTCTTGGCATGCGGAGTTGACGGCCGACTTTTAGTGCTTTGTTGCACAATTTGTGAAAGTTAGATTATGTTACAATTGTTTTATTTATTTTATTTTATTTAAAAATTTATTGCACAAATAAAAGTGTACAAAAGGTGGACTTAATGCTAGAAGCATTCTCTCCTAGTCATACCTTTAGGTCATGCATTGTTGGCAATGAAAGCGTGTTTTGCCTTATACAAATTGTTTTTTTTTAAAAAGCTCATATTTTACTTCTACATTTTGCTTATAATATCATACAATCATAGTTCCTGCATGAATCGTAGGTAGGTGATAAATAACCGATCAAGTTATAAAATATTTATTATTCAAGCCAATAACCATTTTTGGTCAATATTATAGATTCAGAACGTAGTATTAATACATTTTTTATTGCACATACAATTACAAAATAAATAAAATAATAATAAAAGGAAGTATAAAATGGCAGATTTAATGCGTCAATTAGTGGGTGATGCAGGAACAATTGAAGCACATTTATAACTTATAAGCCCAGTTGATATTAGTAGTTCACATTATGTAAACCATAATATTTCACTAACAAGACAAAAAATTTATATTTCTAAATTAAAAACTGAAAAATAATCTGTACCAGATTTTAAATTGGTCATCCTCAGCGTACACCATTGCCACTGATAACCAACTACGAGTCAGATCTTAATTTTAATCCTATGTAAAATTTTCAGTTTTTGAATCGTAAGTAAAAAAGTAAAGTTAGCCTGTAAGCATCCTACTGCTGGGCAAAGGCCTTACCTCAAATATTAGGTAGTATGAGCCATACTTTGAATCGTAAAGCGATGATAAGTTTTACGATTTAGTCGCCCGTCTGTCCACCCCAGTCAATCGATATTCGCCACCAGGATAATGAGGGCCGCGATCCGACTTTATTGCTACCGTCAAACGGTCGGCCCGGGATTCACTTTCGATTCGCATTACTCCCAACGTTAACTCTATTGAGATCGAGATGAGATATGGTAACGACTTTTGGCAGACGCGTCGTGTCGGTTTGGTCTGTTTGGGGATGTAGGTTGATCTTTTGTGGAAAATAGTTTTGATAGATACTGCTAAGTTGAAAACCAAGTAGCAAGTAAATTAATAGAAAGTTTTCGGGCACATCACTAACAATATATATTGAACCTCTCAGGTAAATTTTGTTTCTGAATAAGTTGCGAAATGCAAGTTTCATACTTCTTATCTTTATTTAGTGACACAAAGTCGAAAACAATGGGTCTTTTCTCATAGTTACCAGCCATAAACAGGCAAGTTAATCCTAGCAGTATAATTACAAGACTTGTAAGTCTCAGTTTGGGTCCAGGTCGTAACTATCTTAGTTGCTTCCATAAAGGAAGAGCTTGCCTCTGTGCGCAGTGAAAACAGTATTATGTGGCCACGAAATTAGAGGGGTTTATTGTAAAACGTTACAGTCCTTTATGTTAAGACTTAATTAAACAACTTATTTTTAACATAGTTGCTTGAAAACATAAAGAAGACAAGGGAAAAGGTTTGTATAACCATTTATGTATTTAAAAAAAAAGTTGCCGGATTCTATAAAAATGCCAAAAGATGGTCTGAAAATTATATTATTAAAAATTATTAATTCTTAAAAATATAAAACTTGTTTTGCAACTTTATGTTCTGACCAAAAGTAAATAAACTATTTTTGCATCTTTATGTTCTGACCAAAAGTAAATAAATAATTTATTTATTTTATTTAAAAACTTTATTGCACAAATAAAAGTGTACAAAAGGTGGACTTCTCTCCCAGTTATTCCTTTAGGTCATGCAGAGAGATTGTGATGGGTGCAGGAGAGTGTTGTAAATAGATATTAAAATCATAATTTTAGTAATAATTTTCAATTTTTATAGTTTGCATTCACAGTTTCACAGAATAAGTATCTCAGAGATATCATATAATCACAATCAATTATTCACATTATTTATAGGTATGTTTTCACTCCTATTTTACTGCCTTAATAAGCCTAATGCCCTAATAAGTTCTAGTTAGCCATATATTTCCAATACATCACACGAAATGACGTTCCATATTTAAATTATTGGTTCGTTAATAGTGGTTACTTGTCGTTGGTGAAACAGGCCCTTAACATCCATAACACCCCTAGCAGTAACATGCATCGCTCTTTTAGAAGCCACCATAAAGGTCTCCTTGAGAGCAGTTGACTGAGCTCTCGATACACTCTATCTTGAAGTTTACTTCAGGTTGAGATCTATGATTTAATGAAATGTAGTATTAGTCTGAGGAAACTTAATTGGTTTTTTGTGTTATCTATAAGTGTTATTTATATTTATAACTGTATGTTTTCCAAATAATAATAAAATAAAATTAAAAATTAAATCTCTGCAAGGGGTTTGTAAGGTCAGCCCGATATGGCAAAATACGAACGTTCCGAAGCATTATATTTGCATCTTCAGTTTCTTTTCATTTAATTGAAATCTTAACTATTAAAAAGTTGAAGAATTTGTTCATTTGGTTGAACGTGCAAAAGTTAGGAACTAATGACCCGATTAAAAAAAGTAAGTAAACTCACTTATTGAGGGTCGAAATCGACATAGCCAAGTGTAACTAAGACGGAGTCGATATCGACAAGGTGAGAATGGTATCTCGCGGTACGCCTTGACGAACGATGAAAAAAAGGGGGCTGGTGAGATGAGCTTATAGAGTTCCTTCGCACACTCTCCGAAGTAAAGCCTGGGATTCATAATACCACGCATTCACGTAATGACCAATGACAGCCACGGGAAAAGAACGCGCGGGAGAAGCTACTTTAGAATGGCCAACAAGTTTAAAGCGAATAAAATGAAGGTTTTTATCAATTAAAAGAATGCATAGCTTCTCAATCCATGAAAGCGGCATTTTATCTTTTTTGTCTGTGATGTTTTCTGCAATTCCTAACTCTTTTTCCTAAACATCAACACCACTTTTGGCTTGTAAACGATTTTACTCAGAATCGATTTTAGCACCTCCTGTAATCCTCTATTCATTCGATTCGCACCTAGTAAAACGAGGCACACACATCCCGGCAGCGGAAACATTCGGACACAACTCCGTTAGCATGAAAACGCTGGCTTCAACGAAGCTTCAGTGTAACTGACAGTGTTTTACGTTGGCCGCGGTCCAAGCCTCAATGGGAAAGCTAATGGCACAAACTCACCATGTAATTGAAGAATGCTTGCATCTGTACTACGAGTTTGAGAATGGGGATGGAGATAAATAGGTGGAAGCGGAGAGGCAATACGTCAGTAAGAATGAATGGTTAAGTGACATGAAAGATAACTTTACCTCTCTATACAAATGAATCCTTAATTCCCTAGTTCACAACATCACGCGTGAACGCCTGGACTGATATTGCAAATTATTTTTTGTTGTATTTGTAACTGTCAGGAAAATTACGAAAGAGAAAGACTTATGATAGAAAAAGTAAAGAAAATTGCGCGGAAAATTAGAAAATTTAAGAAGAGCTGGGGTGAAAGGAAGGCCGTTGGGTGGGTCCGCTAGTTAAATATAAATTCAAAATAATGCATATAATTACGAGTACATACATATTAAAACGATGAGCGGGCTCTGTAGATAGATAGAAGAAGTTCCATTACAAATTTAGTTTTCCATTTAAAATTAAATGTTTTCAGTGCTGCAATCTGTGTATAGCATCCAGTACTTGAAATTAATTCCGAAATCTGGAAAACTACTTTTCTACGAGCATGCTTACACTCAAAATAACATAACTCGCGTAAACGCTAGTATTCACGTATGCTTCAGAATCAAGTACCTATGACTGTGTGTTTCAATTTAAAATTCATAGAATGACTCCGGTAATGAAGTTTGTTATCAAATGTTGAAAGGTAAAGGTTTTAATACCAAAATGTGTAGGGTAACAGGTGTTATTTATGATACCATCTCTCAATACAGCGTTCAGAGAAAAAGGAAAGAAATGAATGAAAAATTTACAACTTCTAAATAATCCACTCAGCTCTATGGCCCGACGGTACCTGGACTGGCAACAAAGTTAGCAGAAGACAACGAGCACCGGAAGCGTTTGTTAGCCGCCACTGGACGGAAGCTCCGCGAATTGTGCGAACTGCGAACTAAGCCTGCGACACTGATTTTCTTGTAGATCTGCAAAAACAGAATTAGACAATTTTTCATACAATAGTATTAATCTAGCTAGAGACACAACAGTGTGTTCGAAAAGCAAAAAGGCTATTTGCCGGCCTAGAGTTGGGTCCCGTGACTGCGTCCGCGCGTTTTGATTTCGCTACTTTGCCCTAGGTCAATGCATTGTTATAAAGCCTATATATATCCGTACCCGATATATACCTTAAGGTACCCAAAACAAATAAAAAACAATTCGAACCTGAGATATGCGCGAGATACGTAGTTGCTGAGATAATCGCGTTACCATAAACAAACTATTTAACTTGATAATATTAATACTGAAAATGGTCAGTAATTTACATCTTTCACATCACGTGTTCCAGATTTAAAGAATACTCTATATAACTTTTTTCATTGAGGTATATTTATTTGTTTTATTTGTAGAAAAACGTATTATAAAGCACCAGAAACAAAAGCCTTTAGAAAACAAATCTGGACAAGACACCCCTGACATATCATGGTAACTAGTTCCCTCTTTGTACCACTACATTTCATGTCACAGCTCATGAAATTGCAGATGATTCAGTCCAAACAAATTATTGAATTTTTTCTTGAACAAGTCACGAACACAATTTTCTGAGGAAAAATGCATAGAAATCAGGAAATCACTTTGTATGTTGGTTTTTCGGAATCAGAATCAGAATATGTATTTGCATAAAAACAGACATTGTTCTAGACAGTTTTGAATTGTATTATTTAAAGTCGACTTCTTTTAGGTATTCATCTTATCTATGGCCATTTTTATGGTAAAAGTAAAAGAAATGTGGTGTAATGTATGCATTTTATTGGTCGAAAAACTTAAGTATTAGACAAATAATTTTGAAGCTTCATAGTCAGAAAAAAGTAGACACTTATAGTACCACTTTTTTAGTGTTTTCTGTAATAGGTAGTGAAAACTGACTGACATATTATGCTAGAGCTACTTTATGATTATTATTAGTTTTAACTTATTGCTGAACACTTTACTAAGATACAAAAACCAAGTAAACTCGTTATGTTTCCTGTCAGTTATGTTAACTAGACAGAAATATTTGCATCAGCGTCTTTTTTTCACCATCTGATACACATCTACTCTGTGACCATTTAAATGCGCCGCCTCCGCCGCCCGTCACAACAGGCATCCGTGTCATTTGTCACTGCTATTTATTTGTAGTAACTGTTACTTTTCTATTTATTCATTCAATGATCTATTCTTTGTTATTGTATTAGTTTTAAATATTGCTTCCTGTTTATAATGTGTGGATAAATATTGCAATAAGAACAAAAAAAAGAAGATAATAAATTAAAGATTTTCAAGATTTATTAATTGCTATTGTTGTTTATTGATACATACACGAAAAGCTTCTAAGTATTATTAACGCGTTACTAACAAAAAAATGACGTCTCTTTTCTTATCTACCACAGTAGACACCCGCACTTTTTCTTTCCACCATCTCCTCTCGACCTTCATCAGATGGTTGACTGTTATTGCAATCAGTTATGTTGTCATTGGACAAATTATTTAAATTCATTAATCTCGGAATCATTCTTCAGCTTCAGTAATGTCATTGGTAAATTCATTCATCTCGGAATCATTCTTCAGCTTCAGTAATGTCATTGGTACTAAGGTATTCTTCTCAGGGCAGTTCTACTGCTTGTTTTTCACCTGTGGTCATGTTACCCGGCCCTGCTTCAGCCGTCACGGCTGGCATCCGCATCATTTGTCACCGCTATTGATTTCTAGTTACTGTGACGTTACATTCGGTGTGCCCCAGCTTTAGCGTGTTCCTAAATGTAGGCAGGAGAACGTTGTCCTTTAGGTTTCGCTTTTAGTGGATGGAAGAGTTAGTCTTTGTTTGGCAAAAGGAAGATAAGGATAAGGTTTTTAATGTTATTGAGATTTAATTAACATCAATATTTTTATTTAGATCTAGTACAATCTACTTATTGTCTTTGATTGAAATTGCCAAGCACACATCATTTAGAAGAGCTTATAAGAGACTTCAAGCATCTTGTAAGCTTACTTCTGAGAGAAATCTGTAAAAATATCACATCTCGTCTGAGATGTTTTACAATTAAATCTAACTACTAATTGGATCGCCAGCTGTTCTCATCTCTATTACCCTAATACATTCAAATGTTCCAGAGACGTCTACAAATCATCGCCAATAACAATTACCACTTGGCTTCGGATTCCGATGGCGTTAGCTGTTACTGGCCGTGAGCAAACCTCATACATTATCAACGATAATTTGAATGCGAGAACTGATATGCTCTAAATACGTGATGCAATGTAGCAGTGAATAGATTAGTTCTCCACAAATCCTAATTACAGAAGATTGGAGCACAGGTAATCCAGGCGTTATGAAATATTAATCAATTGACTAATGATACTGTCAAGACTTTGACGAATATACTGTAGGTGATGATTAAATTTTAGAGCTCTTGTAAGTGTGGTATTTTTAATATAAACTCCAAATTAGCGAAGATAGTGTGGTGGTTTCCCTTGATTTCCACACCGCAGTTTAAGAACCAGGGGTTTCCCGCCTCTTATTGCCCACTTAAAAGCCTTGTCTGAAGGCTCCTATCACTATAGATACCTATGTGTTCAATTTATGTGTTACGTAAAAATATTGCATATTAAGTTCGTCGATCAAACGTTTCAATACCGGCACTTTTACGTAAGAAGACAACCACAAACATATGGGACTTTCAATGAACATAAATGTAGGAATAGGGAAAAACATCGTCGATTCTGTCTATGCCACGTTTGGTCTAGTCTGGAGATAAGAGCGAACCCATTTAAAATAAAAAAAACGCGATTGTTCTAGACTGACTGATTACAAAAAACGCTTCTTATTCTTACGGCTTTCGCCTAATCACTTTAACTCTCCACACATTTCATTCATATACTTACTACATAAACTTATGCATTCATCATTAAATTTCAAACGTTTTTCTCCATTCTCACTATTTCACGTCTTTTGACTTTTACTCTTTACGGTCTGTTCTAAATGTACATCCCACATATACTTTAAGTTTCGTAAAAGAGGCTGAAACTTTAGAATATGATATGTTTATTATAGAAGACGCTACCCCTTTCCCTTTAGCGATACCAACTTTTTGACAATATTCCTATGCGATAACGCTTATTCCTCAATGCCGACGTTGAAAATCAATGTCGTAGCATGCATAAGATACATGCATGCCATTACTTTTTATGTGCGTATTTTTTCCTTTCTGATCTTTCAATAATTATGTTCACTAACTAAAAGAAATATCAGGAATTGTGCAGTTTTTGAAACATGCTCAATTAACAAAACTCGAACTAGCACAAGAGTTTCTTGTTAATTGACATTTCACGGTTTGGTGCGTCAATTTGCGCCACTCGGCGAGCTCAAACTATTCGTGGTGTTAGTCAATTGAATTTTTTGTACATTCCATATATTATGATTTCTTTTTGGCAATATATTTTTTCTCTTTTTGACTAAAATTTATAAAAAAAAGTTTTTAGTTTAGTAGATGTAGTTTGAAGTTGGTATTTCTTGATTGTCTTGTTAACAAAAAATAATCTAACTAAAACTATTCACCAATCATGAAACATAGTTTATCTGTATATATCATCAATCACCATAATCTCTCATTACATACAAATACAAGTTTAAAAGCATTTTCTACTCAACATCATACTCTGTAAACTCAACACCTGTGCCGGGTAAAAAGTTTCGCGTTCGGCTACAAGTAAGATCAACCGTCTATTTAACATTGATCTCTCCTTTCATACAATTCCTGTACTATGAACGTACACACTTATTACGGCTATGTATATCTTGAAAGAGTAGACTTGAGTTGAAAAAGGTCGTTAGTACTCTTCAAACTTATCTTAAAAACAAAAGAACTAAGGAAAGCATTCGAATTTCGAACCGAAGGGCTGATGGAGTGAAGGCCTAATGCAAAATCGATGATGTGACGTCGTGACGGTATGACGGGACGTGGATAGTGCGTGGAAAGGAGGTCCCTGAGCACTCTGTAACACCACATTTGTATTTTCGATTTCAGCTATCAGTGGTAAATTTGTATAGCTAGAACTAGCTAAAGCTAGAATCACGAGGGTTTGACAGAGAAGAGCCTTTATCGATGAGACTGTTCTGTGCTAGCAAGTATAACATTTTATTGCGCATGAATCATTTTTCCTTTATTTATTATTTATTTGGGGAATAATAATTTTACGACGAAATAAATTATGTATGCATCAGAATAGATAAAACCCAACCAATATCACCTATTCAAAATAAACTAGGTACATTTAACCATCCGACATCAACCTTCATAAACCCAGTTAACCTGCCGCACTCAACATCTGCATTCCACTGTCTTTACGGCCACAATACCAGAAATATTACTATCTTATGCATAACGAAGAGCGTATAAAAACGTGAAGTATCCATAAATATGACGAGAGCGATGCATTTTATTTACCGCATCTGCATTGGGCACATCGATCTGTATTCAAGGCGGTGCACATACATGCCCACGTACGTGACTATGTCTGACTGTTCTTGCATGTGACAGATGCAATTATGACGGTAGGAACGCTTATTTCCGTGATCAAGTTGAACGGGTTTTTCTGCGCACAGATATATGCGGCAAAATATATGTGTTTTGTGGCAAATAGATAAACTTAATGTTAACTACGTATAAATAAAGTGTAAGAAGCCTTTGCAACGCAGTATAGTTTGGTACGCAATAATTATTGAAAAGATTCAAAAATATCCAAAATATACCTAGATGTGCCTCTATACAAAACAGATGAACTATGTGTAGCTTTTGTGCTTAATTTTCATTGATTTCGTGTCAATTTTCTTGTGATCGATTGTGTGATATACAGGGTGTGACCTGTAATAGGAGCAGAAAAATAAAATGTAAGCCTTTTAAGTGACGAGTAATCCATTTTAAATGGTTTTAATGTATTAAATTGGAAAAATTTTATTGTTTTAATAATCTAAATAAGGAATCCTATCGGATATGTGATAATACGCAATTATTACAAGCACATTTGAAAGTGATTAAAAGCACACTGCAAAAAGAAAAAGATTCTATTTTATTTAATTTTTTGAACTTTGCAACTGTATCTTTTTGTATGTTGTAATAATATTGCCTGGATTATAATCTAAAATTTACTTCCGGAAATCCGTACAGCTATTTAGCCGAGTGCGGATCAATTAATTTTGATGATAATTAAAATGAATTAATTGAACAGATTGTTTTAGCTAAATCTTTCCACAAAATGTATTTATTTGTGGATGGTATTATTTGGTTTCAGTTATTAATTTGTTTCACGCTATCAAAATTTGGTAGTCTGCGGTCAGCAATTAGTTCTATTTGGTAATTCAACTTAAATTTAATGTTACGTAATATTATTAATATTACGTGTAAACCATTTTATTATTTTGATTTGATATTTAAAGTAACACATTATTAAATTTTGTAACACACACAAGTTTTATGAAACAGGTTTAGATAGTCGAAACGATTTGACTCGAAGCGAAAAATAACGATTTTGTTGGCAACAGCTTCTAGGTAAATAAATACTGTTAAGGGTCCGCTTGAAAAGGGTTGGTACCTCCAAAAATAAACATGCTCCACTTCAGTCGACCTTTTTTTCCATTGTTGAGTATAAAAGTTCAACGGTCTGTAGCCGTCGAATTATGAAACGATTTCAGATCATTGCAGTACCTTAGTTTTATTGACCGTATTACAATTTTGCATAAGGTTTAAAATTGATGCCGTTTTTACATAATCCCCTTTCAGTACTGTAATGGTTCTTTATCCATAGATACAGTAAGTCCATTTTAGGCTTAGCTGTTACCTGAAAGAGTAACCAACTTTATGCAACTTAACACGTAATAAAATCCTATCGTTGGTACTTACAATATCTACGAAATAGGATGCGTTCATTTTGTTTGCAACAATGCTGGCAATTTAAGAACTCATCTCAATTTATGATTCAAAGTCACTTTGAGTTTCTGATAGTTGTGTGTTATCGGACACTAATAAATATAGTACATTAAAGAGCGAAGCCATTTTGGGCGTTCCGTTGCACCGCGCGATTGCGGTGCAGCTCCATTGTTATCCATACAAATCTGAACGGTGACGGAACATGACACACGGTACGTTGCGTTGCGTTGCGTCATCAAACGCGCCTGCAACGGATAGGTATGAGTCACATGGACTGACGAAGCGCAACGGAGACGCAATGTAAAGCCCATGTGGCTTCCCTCGTATCCTGTATCAAAATATAGCAACCTACTGTTTCTTCCTCCATTGTGTCGGCCAGCCCGGCGACATATATTTAATTCAGGCGTGTGTCAGCGACAAGCCAGTTCGCGCGGATTTAACAACGCGGACCATTTCAATAATTCCGCAGTAAACATTCGGGATGGCCTAGTAATGTTTACTGACACGCCGTCACTAATTATTTAAAGTGCGGGCCTAAAGCAATGACGGTAACTTAGCTGCTTAATCCGGACCTAAAGTCACGAGAGGGTGTTTTCATTTGAGAATGGATTGGGTAGTTATTGTGTTCAGATTCAGAAAAGTTGTCGGGACAAGTAAAGACGTTTTTATTAATATAAAAAGATAAGATAATTTCAGCTTTATTTGGTTGATTGCTCTTAAAAGTAATAATAAAGACAAAGATTTCGATTAAATATAACTATAAAGTTTTTTTCTTGAAGACACTAAATTTTTATACATAGAACAGAGTCATTAGGGCATGTGAAAAGAAACTTTTCTAAACTAGAATCTCTTTTACTTATACTTGATGGTTTCATTCACTTTTAACAAAACCTTGCATATTATGTATTTGCATGTGAACGTATATTTTAGTTTATTTTATTTTACATATTTTTGAAGACTTACAGCTAGAAATAGATTGAATTACATTTAACTAGGTACGGTAAGGAAATAAGAAGAGATTCATGCGTTATTTTTGCACAAAACAAAGTTTTTACACCGCTGAAGGGCTAAAAATAAAACTCATAGCTCATTCTACTGTGATCATTTTCCTTGAACAACAAAAACGGCCATTACACTCCATCAACTGCACAAATTCTCCCAACAACCCAAGGTGCTGCGTTGAAATATAGCTGGAGATGCTTTTTATAGACATCCGCACTCGCACCTGCGAAGATCTGCGGTGTTTCCCACGATATTTCCTAGCGGCAATGCTCTGATAAATCAGCCAATACATCTTATAAGACACGAACGGATAGTGCTATTCGTATATTACAGGTTTGGCAACTCCTCGCAGTAGTGATATTCAGCTCAGTAGTCGGCACAAAACAACATGCAAAAGTAGGTATAGAACAAATACCGTTTCGTTATCAAGAGCACCAACTCTATCGGGGCTCAAGTACTTTTAGTTTTAGTGCTTCAATTCATCTCTGAAACTCACCTATCACTATTAGTGTCAATTAATATTTGTAGAACGTATATCAAACTGTTTCAGAATATATGTGTGTTTAGAAACAATACCTGAAAAATTGTTTAGGCAGGATAACCTAAATTATTAAGGTCAGGCGATTGCCTACTGTGATTACAGTTAGTGTCGATTTATGATCGATCAACTTACTATAATTGAGCGAACTAAATACTAATCACAGAGCTTCTTGTGCATCTGTGATGTGCTCATTTGTGGTTACCCTTTAATCATCATCATCATTATCAGCCAAAGGACGTCTACTGCTGAACATCGGCCTCCACAATGGCTTTCCACAACTTCCGGTTTTGAGCGGTCTGCATCCAGCACGATCCTGTAATCTTTACACGGTCGTCTGTCCATCTTATTGGTGGACGTCCTACGCTGCGCCTTTGGTCTTGACTTGGGTTGGGGCAGAGAAGTCCTGGATTCTCCAATCTAGGACTTCTCTGCCATAAGTTCTACGCACTACGTGCCCTGCCCACTGCCACTTGAGCTTACTGATTCACAGGGCTATGTCCGTTACCTTAGTTCTTCTACGTATCTCTTCGTTTCTGATTCGATCTCGTAGAGAAATAATATGAATCACAAAAGAAAAAAAAGATCTCGTAGAGAAACACGGAGCATAGCCGTCTCCATCGCTCGTTGTGTGATTTTGAGCATCTTTATGAGGCCCATAGTTAAAGACCACGTTTCGGATCCGTATGTCATCACTGGTAACACACACTGGTTGAAGACCCTTTAATGATCTGTCTGTTCTCATTTATCTTCTCTTGCACAGAACCAGACGGGTTTATTTCAGGTTAGGTATTTGCGCGGTCTACCAATTGCGGACTTTGGTAACGCCAAAGACGGAGGAGTGTTCTGCGATTTCAAATTGTTTAAATTCGTACATTGAAATAGGAGGAATTTCGTTCTATGCAGGGATATCTACCTCCGGTAAGCGGTAATTCGGGTAAGAGCTCAGGCTAAAAATTTCGTCAGAGAGTATTAATAAGTATTATATTCCTCACAATTCATTTTCAGTGCTCGATATTTGTTATACTTTTACTTATATTATTATACCCATTAAAAATGTTTTTTTTAAACGGAAAGTTCTGTCCATATTATGTTCGTGATATCTCAATTCCTCCCGATGTGGTAGGTAATATATATACTAAAACAAATTAGTTTGTTGTACCTAATTCAAGGAAATAAAATTATTTTTTGGTCTGCTCATAATTAAACTCATATTTCAAGTATCAGGGTCCAAATGGAAATAATCTGTTAATTCAATGGAATGAAATTGGAGTAACAAACTTGTGCTACAAATCCAAATGAAAAAATCTAAACGTCCGAGCTAATCCAGACGTTACCATATAACTGTTCTGCAGTTTTAATTCGCCCAATAAACGTCACATAAATCCGCCCTGGGCGTATACGTCAAGACGCGGCGTTCAACCGCACCAGCCGCAGGGCTAGACGACTATAAATCTCGGCTGGTAGACGTCGCACGTTGCATATCCGTGGGCATACGTCACACCGACGCGTAATGCCTGTCTTGGGCCCTACTCTGCGAGAACATTACTATACGAGGTGTTTCAAATCTACCCGTAAGGAATGAAAGGAGGTTTTCAGAATCACTAACAAGTACATTCTCTTTTGTACTATTTTACCCGTTTATTTAATGTATATTGAATGAAAGAGAAGTATAATTTCTCATTCTCGTTTCAGAATACTATCGACCAATGTCGGTCGGATTACAAAACGGAGATAACACAGCCATTCTAATTTGTATTATGACCATGATAGATTTAATCATGTTACGTCTTTTTGTTACGTTTGTTACATTAGCCAAAAGTATTTAATTATTTATTATTATTATTATGAGCCCGTAGTGTCCCACTGCAGGGCAAAGGCCTCCCTACCCCCTTTCCACTCTCCACGATTTTGGGCAACTGCCTGCCAGTCTCTGTTAAACGAGTCCAGCTCGTCACGCCATCTTTTTCTGGGTCTACCACGCGGCCGTCTTCCATTTAAGGGGATCCAGTCGGTGCAGATTTTGGCCCAGAGGTTATCCGACATGCGGCATACGTGACCAGCCCAGTCCCACTTTAGCTGAGCAGCTTTTTGGGAGATGTCAGTGATGAGCGTCTTGGAGCGTAGTGTGGTGTTCCGGATCCGGTCGGACAGTTTTACCCCTAGTATGCTGCGCTCCATTGCTCTCTGACAAACCTCTAGGCTGGACCTCTGACGATCGGTCAAAGACCATGTTTGGGCGCCGTACGTGAGGACTGGGAGAATGCACATGTCCATGATTTTCCGTTTCAGGCATAGTGGTGATTTACCTTTTAAAAAGTTCTTAAAAGACCAGTAGCTTTTCCAGGCATTTTCGATGCGTCGAGCAATCTCTTTTTCCTGTCTTGCCTGGAATGAAACTATTTGGCCTAAGTAAACGTAATCATCGACATATTCCATCTCGGCATCCCTCACGCATATTCTGCGCTTGATGCTGTTAGTCATCACCTTGGTCTTTTCCCGGTTCATCCGAAGCCCAACACTGAGACTGGCCGTGCTCAGGTCTTCCAGCATACTCCTCAGTTCTAACGAAGAGGTGGCAAACAGTACGATGTCGTCAGCAAATCGGAGGTTGGTCAATCTTTTTTCTCCGACAGCAATACCATTCTGCTCCCACTTATTAGACAGTTTCCTGAATACTTCCTCTAAAGTAGCCGTAAAGAGTTTTGGTGATAGTGGGTCTCCTTGCTTAACACCTCTCTGGATTTTAAAGGCAGGCCCTCCCGTATGGATTTTAACAGCGGCAGTGCTTGCTGTATAGATGTTCTGTAGCAATTTCACATACGTGGGTTCGATTTCTTGTCTTAAAAGGGATGCAAAAATGTCTTCATGGTTGATGCTGTCAAAAGCTTTTGAGTAGTCTACGAATGCCATATACAGTGGAAGTCCATATTCGGTGTGTTTTTCTACGACCTGGTTGATGGCTTGGAGGTGGTCGATCGTGGAGAGTCCTCGGCGAAAGCCAGCTTGCTCTGGGGGTTGGTGGGAATCAAGTTGTTTTGTTATCCGGCTTTCGATAATTTTAATAAATGTTTTGTAAAGATGAGAAACAAGGCTTATTGGTCGGTAATTTTGAATATCAGTTTTGTCTCCTTTTTTATGTAAAATAATAATGTTAATTTAATTATTTATTTCACTATAATATTTTTATATCAAACAGCTACACTGTCTTGATAACTCAATATTTAAGGAAAGTAAGAGAAACAAACGATGAGAAGAAGACAACGTTATAGCTCTAGATTCTAGAGTAAGCCACCTGTAGGAATCAATGTCAAGGAAATGAACACACTGTTTCTTAGCAGCAAATTTAAAGCTTAGGCTATTTGCTGTGACTAATTGGTTGGAAAGGGAAGTTTAAATATAATACTAACCTTCCTTTTACGGTTATACATAAACTGAGTCACTTCTAGTTATCATTATGATAGATTGTCTAGTGAAATGACTTATGTTTTTTTTTAAAGCAAACAAAAATAAAATCATTCTTTATTGGTTTATTATGGCCATTTTGACTAGAATTTTGTTTTTTTTTTAATATTTTTGCTGTATTTCAAACTCGATTGACACCCACCCCCTTGAATTTGGCTCGTACTTTTTATTACAGCCTCTATATTCAAAAAAACGTAACATTTTACAGACTCAAAAAACAATGTTTTTAAAAAAAACTTATCATCATGCTTTAGACTCAAGAAACAATGATACCGGTCGCAAGCATGCTAATGTTGTATCATTACTCTCGACTTCGCATAATACCACAGCCATTAATAACCGTTATTGCACGGTGTAAAAGCGGCCGCTTGCACATGTCTGTGCTACGAGTATGAGACGCTTCGAGCTCCACCGTTGACGACAACTGCCTATTCCGACATGACAAACGACTCAGATGCACATGCTTGTATGCATGTAAAGTAGTCTTCGGAAAATATGGCGGATAAGCTTTCGAGCTTAGGCTAGAGGCAAAGTTTGCTTGGTGAGGTCGATAATTGAGCTGAACCACCGATGATTATTATGTATTTTGGGATAAATCACAACAGATAAGATGAAGGAATAGGTTAACTTTAAATACTTTTTAGTGCGGTGACAAATAATTTACTTAGTTACATTTAATTGTGTTAGGGCCGATTTCCAACGACAGATGAAACGTATCTGACTGATAAAGAGTCTAATTTTATAATAACAGTTATGTTGAGGATAAGGAAAACCAGGGCTTATAATGTTTCACAATTGAAGTTTATTTTCCGACTAAAGATATAAAAACAATATTTGACGTATTATAGAAACACTAGAATTTTAAATAAGGAAAACCAAACAAGAAGGTATTATTATACCTTTGGTGATGCTGGTCACCAACATGGCCCCCGACGGTGTGAAGCACCAGTTTTATTGGCAGGTGACCAGCAACGCCACTTTACGAGTCGGGCGACGCAGCACACCCCCTTTCGTCATTACATCTACGACACGTACAATGTTATCTTTTCCTGGGTGAACTGCTATAATGCGGCCCCGAGGCCAATAATTTCTGGGAAGCGTTCCATCTGCTATAAAAACCATGTCCCCAACCTTCAAGTTGTGATGGTCTGAATTCGACAGGCACTGACGGGGCACGAGTGTTGGCAGGTATTCTTTGACAAAGCGCTGCCAGAAGTGATCAGCCAGGCGCTGCGATTTCCGCCAGTCGGCTCGTCTGGTCAAATCCGCATCGTCAAAGGCATTGACTCGTATCTGGGGATCGTCGCTGCCGCTTCCTATTAAAAATGTGAAGGGAGTTATTGCCAAATCGGAGTAGTCGTCGACTGCAACGTGAGTAAGCGGTCTTGAGTTAACTACACATTCTGCCTCCAAAAGTAGGGTATGTAGCACTTCTTCCTTCGGTGCACGATCTTTGAGCGTCACGCTTATGGCAGTCTTTATAGAGCGAACCATTCGCTCCCAGGCTCCTGCCATGAAGGGCGCTGATGGTGGAAGGAACCTCCACGTAATCCTTCTATTTGCGCAGAAGTTGAACAGCTCTGGTAGGATTTTAGCTGCTCCCACGAAGCAAGTGCCGTTGTCAGAATATATACAGGTTGGGCATCCTCTTCTGGAAACGAAGCGACGTAGTGCCATCAGGGCAGAATCCGATGACAGACTCTCGACCACTTCGAGGTGAACTGCCCTGACGGTCATGCAGGTGAAGAGGGCGATCCATCTTTTTGCGGTACGCCGACATATAGTGACGTTCACGGGGCCAAAGTAGTCCAGGCCCACATGTGTAAAGGGACGCTGGTGATGAGCAAGTCTGGCATCGGGCAGGTCTCCAATTGGCGGTATTACCGGTTTTGACTTGCGTATCCGGCAGAACTGGCATCGCTGAGATGTCTGCCTAACGGCTGGCCTAAGACCGACGATATGGTATTTTCGACGTAGTTCGTTTACCACCAGCTCATTGTTAGCGTGTGCGAATCTGACGTGGTACGAATGTATCAGCAGCTTGGTGATTGGGTGTTTTCCGTCAATTACGATCGGATAGGATTCTACATCTTCTGCGGCGGCAGTAGTACGGCCAGAAAGCTTTAGCAGGTTGTCATCTCCTAACAGTAAAGAAAGATTCTTTAGTCTACTATCCTTCGAGACGGAGCGTGCTGCTTGAACGCGAATTAATTCATCGGCAAATGAGTCTAATTGAATTCTACGTATTAAATGGATCTCGGCAACGTTGAGATCAGAAGCCGCGATCAAAGGTATGTTCATATCATCATGAAGTGAGCATGCAGGAGACGTTAATTTTGAATTTTGTGGTGAAATTAATGATCGAAATATTTTTGCCGACTGATGGGTTCGAGCTGTTGCCCTGAGTAGGCGTAACCAGCTGCTGAATCTGTGGTGATCAGCAACTACCGGCAACAGAGCAGAGTTGTCGGTTAAATGACCAACGGTAAGCCCAGTCACTTCAGAAACGGTCTTCATTTCTTCTGTGACTTGAAGAGTATCACGGGATGGTTCACAGGGCCACGAGTCTTCTGATAATAAGAGAAAAGGTGGTCCGGTTAACCAACGTGACTGCACGGAAAACTCGCCACTGCTGCGGGTAGCGTCGTCGGCGACGTTTAAAGCTGATGGGACATATCTCCAATTTTGAACTTTGGTGATTTCAGCTATTTCACCAACACGAAAAGAGACAAAAGATTTAAATAAACAGGCATCGCTGCGAAGCCATTTTAAAACGGTGATGGAGTCTGTCCAGTAAAAACTTGATTAGGTTTTCGCGTATGTGCATCAGTAACGTACACGCTGAAGCGAGCAGCAACGAGAGCTGCCTGTAACTCCAATCTCGGGATAGATACTGGCTTTAAAGGAGCTAGCCGACCCTTTCCTCCAACAAGAGACAAGCTTACGCTGCCATCTTCATGAATGAACCTCCAAAAAGCTACGCAAGCGTAAGCTCGCTCACTGGCATCAGCAAATACATGAAGTTGAACTTCCTTGACATTCTTTGCGCTACCTAAATAGCATCGTGGAATAGAAATATTCTGTAAATTTTGGAATTCCGTAATCAAACTTTTCCAACCATCAATCAAATCATCAGGTAATTGCTGATCCCAATTAAGACCCAATTTCCAGGTCTTCTGAAACAACATACGACCTTTCATAATAACTGGAGTTAGAAAACCTAAAGGGTCGTATATGGACATTAAAAAAGATAAGACTGAACGTTTTGAAAATTTTGATGGTATTTTCGGAAGAGATTTTAAAAAATGCAAACGATCTTCTCTGACATTCCACGAAAGCCCCAACACACGGATTTGCGCAGGAGTGGTCGGGCCTAACACTACCTCAGTCACGTCAACTGCTCTAAGATCACAAGGAATAGTGGCCAGGGCTTCATCGTCGTTCGACACCCAAGACCGCATTTCGAAGCAAGCTTCCTTATGAATGCACAAAATCTCTGAGGCGCGTTTAGCAGCTTCCACAGAATTGTCAAAACTTCCTAAAAAATCATCCATGTAATGATCTTCAATGATAGACCGAACAGCTTCCGGGTACTGACTTTGAAATTGACTAGCGTTTTTATTCTTTATCCATAACGCAGTACACGGGCTGGACGCTGCACCGAATATCATTGAAGACATGCGATATTCTTGCAGTGGCAGGTTAGGACTCTCCCTCCACAAAAAACGTTGGGCATCTCGATCCTCGAGTCTGATCTTGACTTGGGGGAACATTTCCTTGATGTCCCCTGATACCGCGACTAATCGTTCTCGAAAACGCATAGCTATAGAAAGCAGAGGTTGAAGAAGATCAGGACCAGACAAAAGGAGAGAGTTGAGACTTAAGCCAGCGCATTTTGCAGCTGCATCATGAACTACTCGCAATTTATTTTTATGAGGATGAACAACACCGAAATGAGGAAGGTACCACGAAATTTTGCCTGATGGTGGACCTTCACACAACTCTGCATAACCCTTATTGATCATTCCCTGAATGTTCTGTTTGTATGATTCAGCGTAGTTGCTGTCTCTGGCCATTTTTCGCTCGAGGCTATTGAAACGGGCTAGAGCTAGCTGACGGGTTTCAGGAATGAAAGAAATGTCATCACGCCATAGAAGACCTGTCTCAAACCTGCCTGAATCTAGACGCCTAGTGGTCTTTTCTAAAATATTAAGGGCACGCTCCTCAGCTTTGCTACGATGATCTTTCTTTGTTATCCCGATAGAATCTAATTTGAAATAGTCTTTGATGATATTGTCTAGAGACAGATCATTGTCATCACTGGTGGTAAGATGATTAACAGTTTCCTGTAGAAAGTTGGTTCCGCGCGATAAATAACCAAACAAGACCCATCCTAACGGCGTTTGAGCGGCTGCTGGTTGATTACGAGTTCCTTGGCGAATAGCCTTTGGAAACATTATCTGCCAGTTATCCGCGCCTATAAGCAGCATGGGTTTGGCGCTATCGTAACAAAGCTCGTCTGCCAGGTCTGACAAATAGTGATACTTGGCCATGTCGTCTAAACGTGCAGATTGACTAGAAATGCCAAGGTTAGAAATTGATCTCGCTCTTATATCAAAAGTGTTTGAACTATGACGGCCCTTTACTTTAATGTCAACGTAACATACCTCAGTTTGCCGGTTTAAGCCACCTATACAATCTATCTTTAATTTAGATCTGGGTCCATTGGCCCCAACTAAGTCTGCTACAGACTGGTCTAAAAGCGTTACAGAGCTCCCATCGTCTAACAATGCGTAAGTGTCCACACTACCCTGACTTCCTGTGATCGTGACTGGTAACACCTTTAGAAGTGGTTTAGAGTTAAATAAATTTGGAGGCGAGACGCTATGGGCAACTACTGCGGATTGTTCGTTATTGTTTAAAGGCGCGTCTACATTAGAGTAGGTAGTTGGTTCCGAGTCCGACTGAGATTCAGTCGTAGAAGAAGAAGTGGATGAAGCTGACTGTACCTCTACGTGAGCCAACGTAACAGAACGAGTTCGATGAAGAAGTGTGTGATGTCGATGTGAAATGGTACAGCCCTCTACAGTGCAGCTTTTCTTACACCTTTTAAAATCGTGAGGTGATTTTTTAAAACATTTTCGACAAACTTTGTTATCAAGAACCCATTGCCAACGGTCATCTAACGAAAGAGATTTAAAAGCCTGACAAGTACTTACATTGTGTGTACCACCCTTACAAAATAAACATTGATCTGAACTTTTTGGTACGTTATCGGACGCGGACGAAATAGAATAATTTTTGACAGGTCTGACGGGCTGACTTTTTACAGACGTCAACTCTGGCGTAATCAATCCGAATTGTACGTGTAATTTTGCCTCATACTCGAGAAAGTCGGCTAAAATTTCGAGTTTCCATGCACCAGAGCCGACGTGAGCTGCTGCGTAGTCAGCCCATCTACACCTAATTAGTGGGTTTAACTTACCTAGTATAGTGTTGACCAACTCAGGAGAGGCAAGATACTCCGAGTGGTGGAGAAATCGGACCGTCTCAACTAAATTTCTGATTCGACATGCGAAAATATTTAAATCTCTCGACACCTCGTATGCACCGAGTCTTGGAAGACTCCGAACGAGTGTGAGCTGGTCGAGGATTATGTGTTCGGGTTGAGCAAACCTGGTTTCCAGCGACATCATTATCCGCTCCGGGTCATCAGCAGTTGCGAGGAGCACGGCCACAGCCTCCTTGGCGGGTCCATGAAGCGCCGCGGCAATCCGGGTGATGTTGTCACACGAATCAAAATGCGCTTTGGACTGATCATAGGCCCGCCGGAATTGGAGCCAGTCTAGGGCGTGGCCGTCGAATCTAGGAATATCACTTACCCGTGGCTTCTTTTTTCCTAGGTCCGCAATCGCCTTCGCCAATAAAGTAATATTGTCTTGTGTACCTGATATGTCATTACGAGTTTTATTTGTGTATAAGAAACAATCATTATTATAGCAATGGTGTGTGCCTAAACCTGGTGCATATATGGTATTGTTTTGGTCTGTGTTCTTGGTCCGAAAGTCGTCATAACAGGGCGGTCGTTGCGGCGATGGTCCTGGAAGCCCCGGCGTCGGAGGCGGATGCTTGGGACCACTTTCAACACCAAAGGTCGCGGGCTCAGCATGAAATTGCGGCTGGCGCAACTCAGATGCCAATGGACGGACACCGCAAGGGTCCTGAGTAGGTTCCCTGTTAATGAGAGCACACACTGAATTAAATTGTTCTGTGGCTACGCTTTTAGCATTAGAGTCTACTAACCATTGCTCCACATCCTTGTAAGAGTAGTCGCTGCGCGACGAGGTGCTACCGATGGCTGCGAGGTCTGCTTGTAGTTCTAAGTCAGCTATAGCTGCCGCTCTTTTGGCGGCGGCGCTCTCGCGCTCGGCGGCGGCACTCCTCTCACGCTCGGCGGCGGCGATTCTCTCGCGTTCAGCGGCGGTAATTCTCTCACGCTCGGCGGCGGCTATTCTCTCACGTTCGGCAGCGGCGTTCTCTCTCTGGGCTTCAATTTGAGCAAGCTTTTTCGCATGTTCTACCATTACGGCGAGCTTTTGTGCCCTGATTGTGTTGCTGCTGGAGACAGATTTAGACGGAGAGGTAGCAGTGGATAGCACGCACGGCGGAGGGTGAAGAATGGGGGCGAATTGCGCATGGGGCGCGTGAGGTGCTTGTGGCACTAGGTCCGCATGGGTCGCGGGGGGCGCTTGATGCGCGGGGTCCGCAAAAGATGCGGGTTCTGCTAGGAGTGGGGAGTGCGCGAGGGACGCAGAGTGCGCGTGGGGCGCAGGGTGCACATGTAGTGCGGGGTCCGCATAAGGCGCGGATTGCGCATGAGGCGCGGGGTGCGCATGAGGCGCGGGGTGCGCAAGGGGCGCGGGGTGCGCATGGGGCGCGGGGTGCGCAAGGGGCGCGTGAGCCGGATTTTTATCACTTTCACTGTTACACTTTTTAGCTTGAGCCCTGGTTGTAGGCATGGTTCCAATTGATCACTTCTGACACCAAATGTTGAGGATAAGGAAAACCAGGGCTTTTAATGTTTCACAATTGAAGTTTATTTTCCGACTAAAGATATAAAAACAATATTTGACGTATTATAGAAACACTAGAATTTTAAATAAGGAAAACCAAACAAGAAGGTATTATTATACCTTTGGTGATGCTGGTCACCAACAAGTTACATAAACGATAGTTGACAAATAGGTGACGTTTTCAAATTTGCCGTATCGTTTTCAAATTAGCCGTATTGTTTTTTGTTCCATGAATATTTCTTATCCGACTATTGAAAATTCGGGTCATAATTATTATTATTGGTGGCCAAAATATTCAAACAGCAAGCTATTATTACGTCAATCAGCAAGCTAGTATTTTTATTATTAATAATAGTTGAAAACTTACTATCAAGCAATCGTATCACGCAATTTCGATATTCTATGTAAGGAAGGTAAAGCTTTTAACAATATTTGTTAACTGATCTACAAAACAAATACAATAAGATAACCGACCGGTATTTAAAATACTTAATTACAAAAGGCGTCCATTACTTACCGCCGCTCCCTAGGGACCGCAAAATGTATTTGTTTTTAACAAAACCTTTCTGAATAAAACGGAGACGGAACTGAGGACTTAATTCGACTTAATCCGAGTAAGAAAGCAGGCACCGGCAGGTGGACACACTACACGGAACGAGAGACGTGCCGGGACTATTGACGGAGGTTGGGCCACTAAATAATCGGGAATAAGAAGTGAAACTGATTTTGAGCCTAGACCTGATTTTGCAGCCCAATAAATAAGCAAGATTTTCTTATCTCGCTTATTTAGTGGGCTGCAAAATCAGGAAAATACAAGGTTGTTGAGCCTAAAAATAATATTTTGTAACTAGACTAAGTTGGAATAAATTAAAAGCCTTCAATAAATTAAATGACAGGGCTTTTACTTACCCGATTTTTCTATTATTGAAAGTATTATGAGCATTGACCTAACAATGGCTTTTTATTAAAAAAAAAAGATGGAAAATAAACAAATTAAAATCTTGAAAAATATAGCCAAATAAATATTATGCAGAAACGCTGTTCTAACAGCCACAAGCTCTAAGACCAACTTAATTCTGTCTAGGTAGGTTGTCTAGGCGCTTGACTATTTAGCGCATGTTTGGTATCAGGTTTGCAGTGCGCTCCTTGCTAAACATGTCTTTGTTTCAAGATACTTTGCAAGGACATAATACTGAAAACGGTTTTCAGTTTCAATGTTTTTCCAGTTTCGGCTAGGTTTTTTTGTTTTCTTTTGTCTAAGTTTCTATGGCTGATTTCATTGGCATCTTTTCTTATTCTGTTAAATCACGTGTGTTACTTGTATTTCTAATTAAATTGTCTATTATCTATTTAATAATTAAATACAAAGATTAAGAGGTGCTCGTAGCGCAGTGGTGGCAGCGCTTTGGTAGTGATACCGAAGTTAAGCAACTTACAGCGCGGTCGGTGTTTGGATGGGTGACCATTCCGACCATATAAGTGACGTATATCACGAGCATCTCCGTGCTTCGGAAGGCACGTTAAGCCGTTGGTCCCGGCTAATATCGGTTGATATTAGTCGTTAAGCCTAGTCAGAGGCCCTATGGGCGGCTCGATAAAATCTGACAGCAAGGTTTGTCACTTGCCTTGCAAACACCCCTCCGCCAATCCGCACTGAGCCCGCGTGGTGGAGTATGGCTCATACTACCTCATATTTGAGGTAAGGCCTTTGCCCAGCAGTGGGATGCTTACAGGCTAACTTTACTTTTTTTTTTACAAAGATTAACAAAAAAAAACAGAAACAGCTTTAATTTGGAAAATTCCATCTACATATCATCATCATCTAATTTAAGAGCTTTTCGGTGGAGTTTTTTCTATTCTTTACGCTCTTTCGCTATTCTCTTGACCTCTTGATATGACGCAACATTCACTACGTATACCTAGTATTATTTATCTTACGAAAAAAAATAACTTATTCAACTCCAACTGTCAACGCTAACTCGATTCGGATTAATCGTTCCGACCACATTTAAATCGACTTAGAAAAGTTGGGTGGCACGACAAAAACAATTTAACTCTTAGCAAAGAAGGGAAGTACGATACAAAAAGACAGCCCAAGAGGCTGACGCTAAGTGAATAACTGAATAGTTAAACTCTCATAATATTTACATAAACCGAACATTAACGGCGGGGGGAAATTAGGGCTGATACACACGGGTTTTTGTAACATCCAGTATGCAGCGAGGTTAGAGTATGTTTGTGCGGCTTATTCATTGAGTATTGCACACCCGTAGTTTAATTTAGGTCCATATATAGTGGTGAAGTTGCAATGCTTACCTTACGTCGTTGTTACCATAAACCTTCTTTGTCACCATATTTGTGGTACCAGACTTGATGCCTAGATGGGAATTAGGAAACCGTGCTAAAAAACTATCTAGGTCTGGGTGCTGTGTTACCGTCGTACTTTCTTATTTCCTACGAGTGCTTTGGTATTTACTTTGAAAGAAACAACGAGATTGTGATGTTGTCCTGAAATACTGAACATACATATTTTAATTAGGTAACTTATAGAAAAATTAAGCAAAATTCAGGTCGTATGTAACGGACCTAACAAGTGGGGGTAGGTAGTGCATTGCAAGCTGATGGCTTAGTTTACACATGCTGTCTCATTTGCATCGAGGAAGGTGGGCTTAGACAATTAAGGCCTACACACCGTCGTATGATTACCTGAACGAGTCACTTCATGAACGTTTGCTCATGTAGATTTAAATAATTTTGGGCGAAATACTTCCAAGGATATTAGAGCTCTTTTGCATTCATCCATTTGATTTTAGTATAACGGACATTAATAATCAAGACTGGTTATTATAAAGAAAAAAGAACTATAATAAATAAAAACATGAAATTGGAACTGCGGTTTTATTTGACACCAAACCTTGAAATATACCTACTAATATACAATCGAAAACCAACCGCGTACACACAGAATCCATATCTCTTCCCGCACATTCGACTAGTTTGACAAAAGCCTCAATTTTCGCTCCCCAAATTGTTGTGAGAATAAAAGAAATTCAATACGTCGAAAATCCAAAATCGCTTTCGCATCTCGCACCGCCCTTAATAATGTAACAGTAGACGGTACAGGCGTATGCCTCGTGGCAAATGAACCAAAAAATAAACGAAATACGCCGATGGAATACTCCTTTGATCCTCCCCATTTCCGTCACTGGATGACTGTGTGAATATGTAATAGAATTGTGGGCTAAACGCCATGTAATGAGCCAATAGGGCCTTTGTTGGTTTTTGGCTGAGCTGCGTCGAGACACGATGATGAGGCTGAGGATTTAGGTCAGCGTTATAGGTTGGGGTGAAGCTTTGTTGGTAAGAACGCTACTATCTGTTCGGTTAAAATGGTTAAAATTAACAGACTTTTGAGATTGACTATAATAAATACTCCGTGCAACAGCAAAATTTAGGTCAGCTGTATACGATGACATGCATGCATGCTACTTTATTTGAAGGCGAAAAAATTTTCTCAGGAACCCTATAGTCAAAAATATAGCAACTTTTATTTAGCCATTGTGATAAATCAAATATACTTATATTCCGCACTCAAGGGATATATGATGTTTCTTTAGACCATTCGAAACTGTATTTTATTATACGAAAAGAGCTAAGTACTAAAAATATTAGTTTAGTTTGAAAATTTAAAAGAAATAGGTGCGTCATATTTTCCTTTTCACGTCATCTCATTCAATGGGACTTTCAAAAAATTGCCAACTAAACGTTTCAATTAATTTTCAAGATGTTAGATAGTCCCTCAGGAAATTTGCGAAGTTGCCAGTCATTATGGGGGTTCGGATGCTCTCGGAATTATTTATGATAATGAACGAAGCAACCCTGAATGTTGATGGGAAGCGAAAGCAATATTGATGGAGTTTTTAATTTTGGTGAAATTGTTCAGCTGTACGGGCGATAGTGTCGAGGCCACTGAAAAGTGGCTGATGATTGGTACTTTAAAATATAGGGCTTCCGCAAGAAGTCAAGCAATTATTAAATTCTTCTTGAAATAAACTATTGAAACAGGTTTAAAGTTGGAATTTCGATAACCCTAGGCTCAGTGTTTTGAATTCCCGCAAGTGCCAAAAATTTTATCACGTTTCATATTCTAAGGCGGTGCCAATTCTGTCCTTGCATACCTACTTGAAACTGGTATTTGTAAAAAGTTTTACACGATTTAGGATTTTATAATTTTGCTTAGTTTTCAGGATAAAATACAAAATCAGACTGATATTTTTTTAACAAATGAGGTAAAAAGATTGGTTTTATATGCGTTACACTTACGGCCTGTTTCACAATGGTCCAACAAGGTAAGGCAACCAGAGACGAAAATCTGATCATTGCTTCTCAGAAAAGGACGTTCCATATTTGAATTATTCGTTCGTTCATGCTTATTTGTCGATAGTGAAACAGGCCTTTAGTGTTCAAAACCATTTAAATGAACTTGAACAAAAAAGCTTATTACAGTTTTTACTTTATCTTATAAACGCAAAGTCTTTTGAAAATTATTAACTCACAAAATTTCCTTCACCGGACGCGTAACAAAACTGCGCCATAAAATAACAATGCATATCCTAACAGCCACCAACACAAACAGTCGTGTGTGTTGAAGAAACAAAGAAGTTATTTACCCTTTAAAATGAATTTCTAGAACATAGACGTCCGGCTAAAAATAATATAGCCCAGCAGAAACTGCAAGTAAAGTCAGACTGGAAAACAGAAGGTCTAATTTACACTGGTGACTTCTGATTTTCTATTAGTAGATAAACTGTTTGATGCAGTGTGGTTCCTTCGTCATCGCTACAGTATTAAATAAAACATAAACATGATGGGTTCTAAAAGATAAAATACTCATTTGATTTTAATTATAAAAAGATTTGAGAAATTTAGCTAATGTAAGTAAATATGTATCAAAGTGATGTTAGATTTGAACACCGTCACCGGTTCGAATCCCGCAAGGGGCAAATGTTTGTTTGATGTGCTCGAACATTTGTACCTAAGTCATGGATGTTTATATGTAACTAGCTTTTGCCAGCGACTTCGTCCGCGTGGAATAGTGACTTTTTTCTCCCGTTTTTTTACACATTTACCACCATATCTTTGCTCCTATTGGTCGTAGCGTGATGTTATATAGCCTATAGCCTTCCTCGATAACTGGACTATCCAACACAAAAAGAATTATTCAAATCGAACCAGTAGTTTCGGAGATTAGCGCGTTCAAACAAACAAACAAACAAACTCTTCAGCTTTATAATATTAGTATAGATTAAGTATGGGAGAAGCCCCCCTTCATAATCATTGTCTGGTACGTCGTTAAACAAGGAAGAAAATTCCTTACCACGAAACCAGACATTTGGTGTGTTGTCTGGCGAATTTTTATTATTATTTATTTATTAAATAAAACTTTAATTAGACTGGCTGTACAACACAATGAATGTGCAGTTCGTATAAAAATGCAATACATTATTTTGTCTGTGATGTATAAAACATTACACTAGCTGGTCTAGTCTGCCGGCCTATTAGATAACTTGGTAGCTTTTGAGTTGTAATCGTTAATGACGTGATGATAGGATTAAGCTTCTTCCATACTGCTAAAATACTCTTAACAGTGCACTGACCAACATTTTGACGAGCTCTTTAAGCGATTTTTCGAGTCGTCATTGTTGACCTCAGTGGTGTGGTGGATTTACTATCAACCAGGTAGGTTTCAAAGGTAGCGTCATCTCCGTGGTCCCTTTGATGAATTTGGTCGTGAGTCGGGACTTTTTTTTATATTGAGTGATAGTTTGTAAGGCAAACAAAGAAAATAATGGCAATTACTCCACCGAGAAAAGCGAAGCTCAGAAAGATAGTAGGTAACACAAAAGCTGTTGGAACTTACATCAGAGCAAATATATGTAATGTTTGCCAATACTTACTTCCTGATATGGGTGCACAAGTTTAATTGTTATCGCGATTGCTTTAAGTTATAAAATACTACTCTCAATCCAGAGCTCTACAGGGACACTAGCATGTAATAGTTTGTTTAAAATAATTTATGATAGCCATGCCGTTTGGGAGCAACTCTGTTGTGGATTAGTTCGCTTGTTTCGGGCACGATTTGGGCAAACTGCCCGATAATGATAACTGTGATATGAAGAGACAATTGCTTTAAAGCTGAATCAATAACTACATAAATATAGTACTACCAAACCTCCAAACACTGTCTATTGCACTAGAAAGTGGAAGAGTTCTCATAAAATGTCTGCTGATAGGTGCATCATCTATGAGAAAACCATAATTAACAGTAGCACCAATCTAAGTTCTTTATATAGAGACAGCAATTTCTTCGTTTACAGTTTAGACATTATTATGTTATTCTGCTGCATAAACGGAGTACGATGGACCTTATAACATTGTACTCTGTTCCGTGGTCCGACCGTTATTAGGCTTATAAAGTTCGACACTGAAGTTGTTATACCTTATTTGTTGCCGCTATTAACGGTAACAACTAGAACTGCAACTATAGTGTCTGATAGGCGAACTGCAATATACGATAGCTCACATCCACTTTTAGTTACACTCGATCGATATAACTTGTCCGTCCAAAGTTTGCGGAGCAGTGTAAGTTGGTCTAAGCAATTTAACGTGATGACTTGCAGTCGCTTCAGAAATAGCATGGAGTGGGTGTATAAAATACTAGGCAACAACACCACTATTCAATGTTGACCAGTATATAAATTAATATGTGTATTAAGTTTTTAATTTTCTTTTTGCTGAGTGTCTTTGAAAATGTCTCAAAAGACGTACATCGTAGTAATGATGAGGAAAAAATTATGAATGACAATATACATAACTTATGTACAATAGTGTTAAAATAGTTCTGATAAAGCGAAGATGGCAACAGCTTTGCAACCAAATTAAAGTTATTATATTAAATATTAATAGTGATAATCATTGAACAGATGAGGCTATATTTATACCTTGAGAAAAAAATTGGACTTTCAATCTTGCCCAATATTCATGAATTAAGTTATGGAACACATGTTGTGTGACATGCAACACAATATGTCCAAATAATGTTTTCACTAAAGCACCAAACAAAGCGGCGAAACAAGATATCTTGGCAGAGCCTAACTTCGCGGCGTTACATAAGGCCCGTCGTCCACTTTAATATCATCTTATAAAACATGCTATCCATCAAAGTTGGTCGCGACAAACCCGCAACTTGGCGCACTAGGTTATGTAACGAGCTTCTTTAGAGAATATTGCCAAAGATGAGGGTGTTGGTTGCATAATAATATTTTTGTATTTAAGTGTTTAATATAAAAAATAAAATAAAATATAAATTACTAAGCTTAATCTAGGATTAAAAGCATTCATCATTATATTAATCATTTTTATCAACATAGGTCCCCATAGTTTTCTATAGCATTTGTACCGTTACCATGAGCTTACGGCGGTTTTACTCGTTAGCGACGACGTAACTATTTGTATGAAAAATTTTAGTTTTGCAAGTGACCGCTAGGGGCGCTGTGCAATTTTCCATAGACTTTTTACGTAGTCGCTAGCGAGTAAAACCGTCGTTCACTCATGGTAACGGTACCGGTTGTAAGTGATCTACTTCCAGTGTAATCCTGCTATCGTTACAAGGTAGTCTGTCCATCTTACTGTTGTTCTACCAACGCTGATTCTTTGATCGTAGAAAATCTCAATCTATGCATGCGATCTCAATCAATCTCCTATTCATTGATATGGATTCTTGCTATGCTACTAAAACTTAAGAAAGTGCCGTTCCAACGGCCACAATTTGGAACTACTAAGCGGTACAAGTTCGGATGGCTTTCCCAATTGTCAGCGAAAAGAACCCGTACCAATGACAATGCATTACGAACTTGGAGACAGAGCAGACTACAGTGTAGGCGAAACAGCGAGTACATATTCAAAGTTTAATCCGAATCAGCTACTCATCTTGCGAGAGGGTTTTAGTGCGCGAGTGTCGTAGTGGACACACGGTTGAGTAGGATACAGAGCAATTTGCATAACCAGCAATCAGACACGGAAAATATAAAGTAGACCACAAACTACTAAAAATAAAAATACTAAAAATAAATATCTGAGGGGGGCTCCCATACAAGTATCGCGATTTATTTGCCCTTGGCAATACTGCCGTGTCACACACAACTCTGATAACTTGAAATAATCGAGTTACGGCTAACCAGTGCTAAAGTGTTTTAAATTTAATCCTTTACATCATACAAAAACAAGTAAATAAAAATAGTGGTTAGTTACTGAGAAAATACAATTTACCAAGTCGTTCAACTCAAAATTTTAGCTTTTTAATCACGCCAAACTCTTTCATCTCAAGTTAGAATATATAGGCAAGTTCACTTGCAGCATTTGCCATGTAATCATATCTGTTAACTAAAGTTAAAAGGGTAGTATTTGAAGTAAAACCAGGATAGATGCCCAACTTTTTGAAATATCTCTCTAATTTTAAAAATAACAATTTCATATCAATAATTGTTATGAATTAAGTTAGTGTAATTCTTCATGTTAAACTGTCATATTTTTAGATCTACAATCTACAAATTACAGATTTTGCAAATTTTAGTTTTTTGTAGAACTCCTTTTTTGGGAATAGATGCCTTCCAGTATGGATAGTTGCCCCACCATAAAAATACTAACAAGGATAAATGCCTTTGGCGCAGTACGTACTGTATAAACAAAAAACTCAACCAAAGTTTTATGAGACTTTGAGAACAAGAGGTGTTTTAGCAGTAGGAGGCTATTCCTAAAACAGAAAAACTTTCCAATAAACATGAGCCTAATAATAAGCAACATTTTGCAGTTTTTAAAGTTTTTATATGTCATCGTAAGCATTATAATTCTACATATTTTGAGATCAAATACAATAACCATAATAAAATATCCCCATGATATTTCTGTCCATTTCCTGTCTTTTGTATTTTCGTGCTACAATCAGTCAATAGACCTAATATTAATGTATGTTATCGCATAAAAAATATAACACAACACAAATATTCTTAAAAGATGAAATATGAAACCAAAAATTGCGCACGGGCGGGACTCGAACCAGCATCTTTCTGGCAATCCGGGCCAACTGCTCTTCCAATTGAGCTACCGTGCTGTCGGTCCGACCGCGCGAAATTCTTGGTCTCATTGATACGTCATTGCGTGACGTTAGCGCCATCTACCAATATAATAATATGTTCAAAACATACCATGAAACCACATATGGGTATACATGGTGTACGGAGGGATAGATGCCCCTAGGGGCACCTATACCGCAAAAAATCAGGGCAACTATCCTTTTTGATAGGGATAGATGCCCAAGTATTTAAAAAAAAAACAAAAAAGCACCTATTTACATTTAGATGCATACTTGATGAATCAGTTTATATAGGTTTTACTTCCATACTTAATATGAGCATTTAAATCTTTAAACGAAACTTTTTTTCTAAAACCGTCGCATCCCATTTTTATTACTGTCTACTATTGATACCTATCTACAACATTCCCAAGGAAAGTTCTATGTTTTTGCTAAGATTTTTCATGTAGGTATTTGTTTGCTTCTAACTCATACAACATAGTTAACATTTAGCTTCTGAATATTTATCGAAAAAGCCTGATACTAATCTCATTTAACTTGAGTTAAGATAGGTTGCGTGACCACGTTTGTATGAAAGAGTGGCTATACCTATCTCTTCTTATGCACATAACTACACTAATTATGAAATTAAATGAAATATCATTGATGCCCCTTATGATACTTATTTTCTAATGATACTAAAAACAAAAAAGTAATTTTTTTCATTTAATTTAGAAGATATAGGTATAAGTTTGTCCAAAACTTTAAGGGCGATTTACTCAAAATGACGTTTTTCAAGATAGAAGAGATGTGCCTGACACGGCAGAATAGATAGGCACTTGAAATATGTTGAAATAACACCTATGTTGTTTACCTAGTCAATTGCACGGAACCCCTTGTCAACGAGTCCGACTCCGCTGCTTTTTTAATTCTGACTCCTAGTTACTATCAAACACTAGTTACATCATCATCATCATCATTTTCAGCCGAAGGACGTTCACTGCTGAACATAGGCCTCCCCCACGCTGCCGTGTCACACACAACTCTGCTAACTTGAAATAATCGAGTTACGGCTAACCAGTGCTAAAGTGTTTTAAATTTAATCCTTTACATCATACAAAAACAAGTAAATAAAAATAGTGGTTAGTTACTGAGAAAATACAATTTACCAAGTCGTTCAACTCAAAATTTTAGCTTTTTAATCACGCCAAACTCTTTCATCTCAAGTTAGAATATATAGGCAAGTTTACTTGCAGCATTTGCCATGTAATCATATCTGTTAACTAAAGTTAAAAGGGTAGTATTTGAAGTAAAACCAGGATAGATGCCCAACTTTTTGAAATATCTATCTAATTTTAAAAATAACAATTTCATATCAATAATTGTTATGAAATAAGTTAGTGTAATTCTTCATGTTCAACTGTCATATTTTTAGATCTACAATCTACAAATTACAGATTTTGCAAATTTTAGTTTTTTGTAGAACTCCTTTTTTGGGAATAGATGCCTACCAGTATGGATAGTTGCCCCACCATAAAAATACTAACAAGGATAAATGCCTTTGGCGCAGTACGTACTGTATAAACAAAAAACTCAACCAAAGTTTTATGAGACTTTGAGAACAAGAGGTGTTTTAGCAGTAGGAAGCTATTCCTAAAACAGAAACACTTTCCAATAAACATGAGCCTAATAATAAGCAGCATTTTGCAGTTTTTAAAGTCTTTTATATGTCATCGTAAGCATTATAATTCTACATAATTTGAGATCAAATACAATAACCCCATGATATTTCTGTCCATTTCCAAAACATTATTCTGTTGTACATACTAGAATTGCGCTTTTACTGTCTTTTGTATTTTCGTGCTACAATCAGTAAAAAGACCAAACATAAATGTATGTCATCTCATAAAAAATATATCACACCACAAATATAATAATATGTTCAAAACAAACCATAAAACCACATATGGGTATACATGGTGTACGGAGGATAGATGCCCCTAGGGGCACCTATACCGCAAAAAATCAGGGCATCTATCCTTTTTGATAGGGATAGATGCCCAAATATTTTTTAAATGAAATACTTAATATGAGCATTTAAATCAATAAACGAAACTTTTATTCTAAGACCGTCGCATCCCATTTTTATTAGGTACTACTATTGATACCTATCTACAACATTCCCAAGGAAAGTTTTATGTCGTTGCTAAGATTTTTAATGTAGGTATTTGTTTTCTTCTAACTCATACAACATAACACAACACTAATTATGAAATTAAATGAAAAATCATTTATGCTCCTTATTCTATACTTATTTTTTAATGATACTAAAAACAAAAAAGTAAAATTTTTCATTTAATTTAGAAGATATAGGTATAAGTTTGTCCAAAACTTTAAGGTCGATTTACTCAAAATGCCGTTTTTCAAGATAGAAGAGATGTGCCTGACACGGCAGCACGGCTTTTCACAACGACCGGTTGTGAGCGGTCTGCATCCAGTGCGATCCTGCGATTTTTCAAACATAAGAATACTTATTTTAATAACAAAATTACTCACAAAAATTGTAAGAGCTAACGACTAGTGTGTCGCGTTCATAGTCGTTCATAGCATCATCGCTGTCTAGTAAAGATAAAGTTGTCTAATTAACATAGTAGCGCATGTCGCCACCTGTTATGCCGGAACTGTACGGCGCTGAACGTAGAACATGACAGGGTGCCGAAATAATTGGCTCCCACCCTCATTATGAGAGCATATAATTTGTTGGAATAACCTAGGTCGTTCACTATTTAATTTCTTGAAAGCTTTAAACTATTGAATCTCTTTTTACGAAGATCCTCACCACGTTTTGATATACCTAGAAATTTTGCCTGACAAAAACGTTTATTTATTTATTTACACTTTATTGCACAACCAAAAACTGTACAAAAGGTGGACTTAACGCCATATGGCATTCTCTACCAGTCATACCTTTGGTCATACGTTATCTGTTATAGTAATAGTATCTGTTATAGTATAGTAATACCCGCACCTTCTTTGAGTATATAAAATAGGTTTTCTTCATATTCCAAATAATGTTTGCAAAAAGCAGTACATAAGCTAGTTATTGAGAAAAGAAATGTTTTGATAAGAACCATTGTAATAACTGTAGTCTTCTGTGGGCTGACCATTACGGTTGCGTTTTTTAAACAAACCAACATGACCTCGTAATAAAATAATTGCATGTAAAATGACATGGAGCTATCCAAATAACGATAAAATTACTTCGCATAAATACACAATGACATACATCGTTCAGCATCGCATGACAAAACAATGATGTAAATTAAAAATATTAAATTATACGAAACGGAAGCTTCAATTACCGAAATTAAGCCCGGACTGAATGTAATATCTTTAATTTTATATCTGATTTTAAATTTTAACCCTTGCAACGCGCATTACGAGAAAGGAACACTCCGTAACTTGCAGATTTAGTAATAGTGCGTTGTTCTTTTACCATTTTTTTTAATTAAACATTTTATTATGAAAACCGTGTGTTGCGACGGGCTGATGAAATTTGCATTCATTAGTTGAGTACCAGTTGCCAACGCGAACAAAATGTCAACCAGTTTTTCTTTTTAAAGCGCTCATGATATTAATGCTCCGTCGGCCATTTTTATTTTGTTCATTAAAATAAGAGCTGTTTTTATCACGGACCTGATAAAAGACAGAGCCTGCAGTTCGGTGCGATTTCGTTTTTGTACGGCTAGTTGGGTTTTTCATTTTCGACGAAAATATGTTGACGATTTTCTTTTGATGGCCAATCCGAAAAAGGCAGGGGCATTTTTTCCTTTTTAAATATTATTCAGCCACCGACTTTTCAAAATGTCGCATAAATGTTGAACAGAGAGTGAGAAAAGATAAAGAAAAATACAATCATGCGTAACTGAATGAATAAATAATAAAACTGGAAACAACGTAAAAAGAAAAACCTAATCTCAATGTATTTTTACGTCCTTATATAAAGCGCGCTCTTTAAATATTTTTTCGCTTAATTTTATGAAGATTATCGTGTTATAAGAACTTTAAGAGAGTGAGGGAGAATTGAGGGCTTAAAATAAAAGTTTAGGCATTAAATATAATTTCCATTGCCGTTTTCGTTACATCGATTTCATATTTCGTATGTTTTTATTTATAGTAGCTGGTTAAGTGCAAACAATTTCACTATTTTGAAGAGATAATATATCTATATAAAAAAAAAGAATTGTTTTTTTTTGTGAATTCACCTCAAGTTTTTTAACCATATTACGTTTTTTATCTAGCAACGTGACTTTCGAGCTTTTTAATTATGTAAAAACCACCAAGGAAAAAATCTTAAGCTTAAAATTTAAAGAGCACAGCGACCCTTCATTTTAAAACTCGCCTCTTCACTTTGAGAATAAAATTCAACCCTTTACGACTCAGCAGGTTTTTAGTTATTTGGTATGATTTATTTATATATTAACTTTGGCACCTGTTCTGTTCTGTTCTGTGTCAATCTCCAGAGAGAGTGATGATGTAAATAAAAAAAAACGCTGTATTAAAAATTATCAATCTTGTCATTTATTATCATTTTGTGACCTATCTAGAAACTGCATAGCTCTCAAATTGTTAACGTTAATGTTAAAAAGGTCAACAATTAACATATAACACTTAAAAAAACAACTAAATATTTATTATATTTATGAAACACCGAACACTTACAGAACCCGCTTAATTCAATATTGAGACAAATCCAAACTGAATTTCGGCGTCTTTGTCTCGAATTATATGTTAATTCAGACCTCGAAGATATTCAGAAGGGACAGTGTCCCAATATTCAGTGGTGACATCTTGGACGGGGAACTGTGAAACTTGATTATGAGGGAGGGTCGGAATGCATCTAGTTTCGTTGTAGGAACATTGACCGTCTATTTAGCATTGTTGGGTAATGAACAGAGCAGCCACAGAGTTAGTTGCGCTGACCCGTCGGTTAGTTAAATATGTAAGTTAACAATTTGCATGTTACATTGTCTTATTCAAATGTCAAAATATTGTTTAACGTTATTTTGGACAAGTTTGTTGGTCATGCTTTTAAACCCTGATTTTATAGTGATTAACACATAGCGATGAAAAACTAAAGTAGTTTTATGTACGGAGTGGACCAATTAAGTCTATTGTTAGAAAGGATACGTTTTTTTTTTTGCCAAATCGATCGGAAATACTGAAAAAAATAGTAACATTTACTTGAATTCAAAATCATTAAAAATAGTTCGTCATAGAACCAATAACAGCAGATGTAGCGAACCGACGACTGCTAACGTGAGTTTCACAAATCAATCTCGCAAAAACATTTAACTGTTGTTAGCGTGTTCAATCGAAGCATAGTGCCCTAGATACCTGCTAAATACCCTAAATAACTGTTAACGATTTTAACGTTAATTAAATACCTGCCCGATTCCACCGCTTGTGTAATGATTTAAAGCTGGAATGTTTTTAGAAAGCCAAAGGTGTTTAAGAAAATAGGTGTTGTAAGCAAACGCAAAAATACTTATTACTTTACTCATAATTAAAATGAGTTGCTAGTAACATTTTTTTTTAAATTAACCATCTTATATTCCTTTAGTCTTATTGCATGAAAGACGCGTTAACTTTTTACCTCGACTCATCTAAAACAAGTTGGATTAAAAGAGTACATAAATTGAAATTGGCAAGCGATATTATACTTTACCTATCTCTTTTTGTGAAACAGTTTCAAAACAGAATCAGCTACATCTTACACTAAAAACGCTGACGCACTACACCTAGAAACTTTAAACGATTCTGTTACTTACAAGAAAATCCACCAATATGCAAGTTTCCATCGAAATTTACGCTCTACAACGAGCACCGTTCAAAAGCAGCATTGTTGTCGGGCCATACAAAAAGAGTAATGCACAGTCATTCGTCTCGATCCGAAATTTCATTTGTTGGCACGGAACGGCGGAGTGAGCGCTTTGTGTCCCATCTGATGGATATAAAGTGCATGGATGTGCTAGACGCGCGAGACGCGAGACGCGGTGTCTTGGGACCGAAAAGATCTAGATCATAGTGTAATGGTGCTTTGCAACATTAAGACTGAGATAAAGTACCTATCTGGCTTGGTACTTTTTTTTGCGGTCTGTAAAATGTACTTTAAATAAAACAAGCATTAGGCAATTGAAGCAAATTTTCAATAGTGCTTGTAGCACTTCCAAACTATCGTTTGGTTAAACAGTATCCTCTTTTGTGTTGATTCATTGTAAGTATCTTAGACAAAAGAATACAAGCGCCTTTAATTCTCAATCAAGCTTAGTTTTATCAGATTGTTTGCACATATCAAATTCTTCCATCCACTTACTATGTATTCTAATAATTTAATTAAGGTTCATACAATTAATAGCCAAGAATAAAGTCATATCCAGTGAATACTTTAGTATCAATCGCGCAGATTTATCACGTGTATTTGTACAAAATAGTTTTTGTCAAACTTGTCTTTCTGTTCGCATTTGTAACTGTAAATTGATGAGCAGTTTTGTGCGGAACTTTCTCCTCTCTCTAATTTGATTAATGGTTTGCGAGGCGAAGAAAATCTTCGAACAACATTTCCATCGACTTTGTAAGTGCACGTGTTTTCTTTTAAAGAAGGTAGAAACCGAAGCAAACGGTGTAATTTTAACAGCAATCAACATGATTATCATCTGATTGACAAAATTTTGAAAAACAAAATTAAATTAACATTATGGCTGAAAAAATGGGCTTTTTATTAAAAACATATTTTTCTGAAATAGCAAGATAACATTTCAATTCGCTAAGATTTTTTATTCGTCAATATTATCAGTCAATTTATTTTCCGAATTACAATTTAAATGAGGTTCTTTGTTTGTTTTTCATTACTTCTCTTCTACAAAATAAGTTAGTTTAAATTATATAGTGTCGTCCCAAACTTTTAAGTGCAGGACAAAGTCAAAATTAGTTCGAAACTAGATTTTAATTATACTTAAGTAAACCACGTGTCGCAAATATGGTAAAGGATGGTCACAAGTGAACTTCGTTCAGTAAAATTTCAAACTGTGTTGTATTAAGGCCCATTTAAATCAGATGAGAGAATGCACTTTCTATCCCCATTTCTTTAAATTCTTCTACTCAGAGCAATCGCTCGTTGTTTTATATCGTTTCTAAGAACGTTCGGTCGATATTTTGGTGTAAAACGCTGAAATCAAGCTTCCGTGTAGAACAATAGAACAAGAAAGAATGTTCTTGTTCTAGCTCTAGTTCTTTGTTTGTTTGGTCTAAACCCACCTCTAGGCAAGAGATGTACACATTTGTTTTAGAGTTATAAGTTTCTAGATAATTTCATACAAAACACACTATAACTTTTTTTTTGGCAACCGCACATAATAGGCACAGAGCTTTTTTAATTATCAAATACTCTCCCACCATATGAAACAATGTTGTGTATATTTTTAGTATTTACGGCATTTTGATTACTTTACTTTATGTGATGCGGTGGAATTGTTTTATAGGAGTAAGTCTACTGTACATAGCTTCTATTACATAATAGTAGAGAACAGAGACCCTCGTACACTCGCGTGATATACGGTTAAACTTTATTAATTACAATCCGTTTGCCATAGCGTGACACATTGGATTTAATTTAATTATGATAGGCCGACAGACTGAGTTATTAGAGGGCCTATTATTAATTCTCCATTATCTTTGTGGGTGAAGGTTCAGTTGATATTTCCAGTGTTTTACTTATAAACAGAACAGAGTGTATTTTCATGATGGAAAATTAAAAACTTCTTTATTTTTTTGTTTTTGTACACATATCTATTATTTACTACTTTGCAAATAATTTTGATAATGTCTATCAAACATTTATGCAATACGTTTTTTAAGTCACTTCAAAAAACTTGAGTTTGAAATCAATTGCTCAGTCGCTAATGAAATAAAATTTAACAAACTATACTCGTGCTAATAGTGAAATCGTTCTGCTAACTAAACCAAAGTTTCGCATTCACAATTGACAGTTCTATGGGACCGAACAATTTATTGAAACAACATTCGCCCGCTAACTCCCGTTTAATCTAAAAACGTGATACTTTCAACACGTTTAATTAAACAACGGGACTTAATTAGTTTTCGAACAACTTCCCCCGATTGGAAATAAAAGAAAAACTCTAGTACCTACCTACTAGTGGTGCTAAAGTGATTAATCTTGGGTAGTTTTTGCTTGAAATAACTGAGGATGGCTTTTAGAAGTTCGTTAATAACGCCAAATACTTAGTTTTTACGATACTTTATATCCTTAGTATTTAAAAAATATTTCTTACTGATTTTGTTGGGATTCATTTGGTAAGATACTTTTTTTGTCGTGACGTTGATATGATTTATAGTTTTGATGTAATAATTACAAAATGCTTTAAGAGAATCTAATCTTGCAGTATCTAGTTAATTAGCTAGTGGTTTTCTTTTCCTAAGATTTATTGTGGTACAGTTTTGGGTCTTAAAAGCAAAAGCAAATACCTACTAACCCCCATGGTTCAAAAACTTAGTACCGGACTTAGAACGGCATTAAGTAACTGACTAATTAAAAAAATAGCATAATGTGGGTATTCAATAATAATAGAGGCCTTAGTTTAAGACTAGTGGTATCTTGAAATTACAGCTAGACTAGATCAGCTTGTTCCTAGCCTAAGGCTAAGAAATCCTGTTATACAGTTTATAGATTATATAAAATGGCAATTATAATACATCCCACCCTTTGTCCTTAAAAGTTACATTCGAATCGCATTTTACGTAATTTATGGCCACTGTAGACTCATTCGTCCGACGAATTCTCTCATTTCGGTTACATATTGTAAAGGCATATTTATTTAAAAACGCCAGAGAAACCCATTCATTATGACGGAATATTGAAGCCATTGTAATATTTAAATCGTGAACAGTGAATTTTCCGTGAACAATAAAATGCTTACTACATTTTGCGTTGTGCCTCAATAAAATATAACATGGGCATATTGAATGAACAAACCCAGTAAGTGGCGCTATGAAATTGATTGATCATCAAAGTGCCGGTAATCATGACATTGTGTTTTCGTTGCTGGCACATGTCAAGAATTTTATTATGGGAACAACATTTTCTGGTCTTTTTATATAGGTAATGATGATCAATCATCTTCAAATTGATGGTATGAAAAGTGTATCGATACAACTGTAGGAAATTAAATACACTATTTCAGAGATATTCTATTACAATGTGATTAGGTAAACATGATCATGCTATTACTTTTCTACCCACGTGCACGTTTCTACGTATATGGTCAACTTGTTTTAAGTGATAATATTTATAGGGCCGATTTAGCACAATAAATTAATATTTTTTTGTAGAAAATACTTTGGGTTTTTACCGCTACTTTTTGAGAAAATTGGAGACTTAGTATTTTTTTCCAGATTTTTTTATTAATTAATTAAGGCTTAGATTAGAGAAAAGAAGGTTTGGGTATTGAATTTAGAGAGGCGAAGCCGATGACGTAAATAACTTTTGAAATTGTCAGAGTGCTGTTTTAAAAATAAAATAAAACCTCGATTCTCCAACAAATAATGATAGTGTCCTGTTTCTATGATGTATACAAAGCTACTGTTAAAATATTATTACTTAAAATGATTTGACCTTATAGATACCAGTAAAACATTCACTTTGCTCATTTTCGTGTAGGATCTAGCTTTTAGAACAAATCCTATCTTATCCTATTCTTGTTTTTAAAAGTCAATATCTAAGTAACAATATAAATATCCGCTTTATTTACTACCATATTTACCTCAAAACAAGTAAACTTTCCCTAGAATCAGATGTTGATTCTACCCAGAAGTTTCCAAGTGTGGACACTCGATTGTTCGATAGCTCTCCAGTGGCTGCCTTTTGTTGGAAATACCGCTATTTGCCAAATGTTCTCGAAAACAACCTTTTGTCGAGATAATAACAATGACAATGAAATTTTACTACGCGAATTACACTCAATGGCATGGACAAAGTAAACAGTTAAATTTGATCACACTTAACTCTGTTTGTGTTTCTCAAAAGACGTTACGTTTGGGACCATAATGAGATCACACTTGTCTATACATATAATAAAACTGTAAAGTAGGTGAATACTGTACATTGCATATTTTAAAAAAATGCATTGAGGGGGCTTCTTACACGTAATAGATAACAAAAATTTTTTTTTTGAATTTTTTGTCTGTCTGTCTGTCTTTCTGTCTGTTTGTTCGAGCTGATCTCAGAATCTACTGGACCGATTTTGATGGGGCTTTTTTTATTTGACTCAGCATCACTTGGAGAGTAAACTAGGATAGAAATCGATGTTAGTGTCGGTGTCTGTGATTTGACCTGGGAATCATTTTGTTTGCTGACCGTGTCTTTCCTGCGTAGGCTTTTTGCGGTAACCGACATCCACGCGGGCGGAGCCGCGGGCGACCGCTAGTAAAAAATACGATTAGAAGAATTGACAAAGTATAGGAGCTTTTAGAAATCAAAAACAATGGAAAATTAAAACTTATGCCCGTAATTTAATTTTCAGCGGGTAGTTTTTCAAGCCTTAAACGAAATTGAACTTTATAAAACTAAACCGCTCTCACCTGACCATTCAAACGTCATAAAAACTAACGAACTAATTTGCTTAGCAATCTCAAACTCCGACTTTCAATTAAAAATTAGACTCCTCAAAACAAAAGGGCTCAAAAGTGGAACGCTGAACGTTCTAGGTTTTCTCAGCATTCCGTGGTGCAGGAAAACAATTATGACGGTCGCTTGGTTGGGAAGTTTGCCTCCGTCTTTGTGCGAGCGTGGCCGGCATGTCAGGAGAGAGATGTGGATGAAAATATATTCTGGGAAAACGTAGGGGTCGGCAGGCTGGCCTCTAACTCGTTGATGACTTCCAAAAATCAACTCTTGATGTGCCGTTGCATCTGGTAATTACCTTTGCTGGTTTACAGAACGGTTTAAAATTGAATCTCTTTTTAGGGCTCTTTTACACCGTATCAGTAAACATGCATTGACTTGTTTACCTTGCTTTTTCATATTGATGTTCAGACGTTAATTATTAAGCCAGAAAGAAGATCAGAAGACGAGGACTTGGAAGATAATTTGGTTAAGGGTGAGACGACATTGTGACTGAAAAGCTGGGTCGTTTGCGTTCCAGTCACAATGTCATCTCTCCAGGAGCCAACATTCAATGACTAGAAGACTTGAAATCTTAACAAAATGTAGATTGAAAACCGAAGACGTCCATGAATACTTTCAATGTCTTCTTATTAGCTTTTTTGTTGCTTTTCTTTGTCCATATTTTAACATCCTTAATTGTGATTAAGTTTTCATCTTTGTTTTTCTTACTTATTCTTTTCTTTTACTTACTTACCATTATGAAAACGCTGCAAACTTTAAGACATACGTCTTAAATAGTGTTTATATACGCAATTTCTTCGATAACTACCTTATATTTTGCATTTTTAAACGTAAACCAATGGGCTAGAGATAATTTCCTTTTTTTAAATAATAAACCAAAAAATTTAGTCCTTAGTTCGAAAACTTTCATACCTATACATAGTATCTATTCAGTCGTGTCACTCAAATCTCGGTTCCACCGAAACTTTTCAGGAAACTTTCCAGTAACTAGTTAGTAAATCACTTATGAATTGTGGCGGCTCAAAACTCTAAGTCTAGTGAAGAACGTTCACTAAAATACAGCTCGCGGGTACAGTGAAATAATATATTTAAGAATCATTTGGATAGATAGATACATAGATACTCTTCATTGCACACCACATTGGTTAATAATTACAAACTCGTTTAGAGGAAATGTACAATTTAAGCGGTCTTTTCTATAAGCGGCTCTTCTAGACAACCTTTAGGTAAAGAAATTATGAGTTCGGAAAGGGGGATTTAAGATGAGATAATACGCTGTTTCTAGTCAAGTATGATCTTTCTTAGACCGCATTATTAGTGCTTACTACCAGATTATAGATAGTGCCATCCACGAAGGCGCGCGCTGTTCATTTTTGATCAAGGAAAACGCGGGGTGCAGGGGTGTGACAAATATTAAAATATTTCATTATAATTATTAAATATGTGTATTAATTATTATATCATAAATATGTGAAAAAGCTTAAACATATGTACTTTAAACGATTCGGACGAATGGTAGCGCGCGCATTCGTGGATGGCACTATATATAGATCGCGGCCAAATATTATCAGCACAACACTCAACACAACTATATTTACTAATATTCACAACGTAGACATAATTTGATATCAAAAGCCTCAATGTAGATAAATGTAGCTTATATAGCGGAATTATCCTTACAAATAATTAAGCAACCCAATCTAAACAAACCACTTTAGGTACTATTAGAAGTCCGGATAACTGTGTATTAAAATGATTTCGTGTCTGCAAACAGTGAAAGACAGCAGGGTGATATTATAAACTCGGTAGACACTGAAAAAACAAATGCAATTTGAGTTCGACGTACAAAATGGTAGGGTACTGCTATTATTATAGGTATGGCAACAATTACGGGTAATTGAAAACTGAGTGGTCGTTACTGGGTGACGTCAGTTGCGCTATGTTTAGTTTTATTGACAGTGATTACTTTCTTTTTTGATTGTTTACTGTATTGGATATTGGATTGAGTGTCTATTTATGTAGATATTTAATTTGAAGGTTGTGTCTCTAATTTTGTTGCAATGTACACTTTAATGGAACATCAAAAAAACATGGAATTTTTTGGAAAATCAGTTTTGTTGTCTGACGAGCGTTAAGATTTTTTTATTTCTTTTCGTTAAAAAAATATTACTTTTAAATGAGTATTTACTGAATTTTAAAAACCTTACTCAATTCTTTTAATGTTTTCAAACATAGCAAATGCAGAGGGAAAAGTGTATCCAATCGTATTAGCACAAGTGGTCGACGGAATTATAACTTGAGACCAAAGAAAGTTGGCAAAGCGGTAATAACTCCGCGGAGACGGAAACTTATTGCTGCGTTAGGCAAAAATCTTTTAATTTGCTTACGCTGGGACCTGGAAATTTTCTAAGAAGTTTTGCAGCATGGAGTCGGGTTGGTTTTGAGTTTTTGACAGCTAAGCGAGGTTTTTCATTTCCCTAGAAAAGGTTGATTTCAATTTGTTTGATAGATTAACGTTGTAAGCTTACGATTTCCAGTGATTTACTTAAGTCTCTTATTGTTTTTATTGAGCAGGTGCAGATCGCCTTACTGGAATACATTATAAAATTTTGTCATTTTACGATCCTTCCTATTTATGTGAATACTATTTTCATGTACGAAAGTTACATTTACTCGTAACTCCAGAATTTGGTTCTATCAATTTTAAAATATTTTAAAGTTCGCACCAACTCACGTCACGTCGACCTTAGCCATTTTGTGGCTAAATATCACGTCAATGACCTTTAGGCAATGTCTGCCTTTTGTCACCTTCGGCATAAAACGATAATTCACATTTTAAGCACCACCATTTATCAGTCTTATAACGATTTGAAACCTCTTCAAAGATAGATTTAGGCACACAAAATTTAGTTTCATTTAAAATAAGATTCAATGCAAAATCAAACTCATCTAGGCTTACTTATATATAATCTATGTTTGCTTGCAAAAAATCTCATCTCATTTTTTAAATTTATGTTTTAACCCTGCAACTGAAAAATATTCTAGACCCTTCTCATTTCGATTGAGACCCTTGACGTTAAAAATTTCAAATAATCTACCAGTACTGAATTTGCCAAAGTCACCTGAGTCAACTCAACGATGAAACAATTTGTGCTCCTAATCAAATAAGTGTAAAGGGAAAATTTAAAATTCCCAACTCATTTGCATAAGGACCGAAACGACTCAATCTGGGCGCGGTGTTTTAATATCGTAGTCGAGAAAGGGTCGGTTATTGTCTGACTGAATAATACATATAGGTACTAAAGGAAAGTACAAAAAATTTGTATTTAACATTGAAATGTATTTCCATTTACAATAATAATAGCGACTACCCGCGACTTGACCCGCGTAAATGTTGGGTCTCAAAAAATATCACAATGATTTATGGTACCATTAATTAGTTATTGCGTGAAGGAGTAACAAACATACATGCACACATCCATACATCTATCCCTACAAACGTTCGCGTTGATGCAATACAAACCAATAAAATCTTCTTCTTCTTCTTAGTCGGGCACTCTTGACAGAGTGGTCGTGGTTGTAGATGGACAGGGTTGCGGCTCGCCGTCACACACCGCTCACTTTCAGGGTTCAGTAAAATAACCAGAAACAATAAATACTTACCGAAGTATGAAATTAAAACTTTCAGCATCTAATCTACTCTAACTCTTTACATTTTATACCGGTACAGATTTAAATAAAAGTAGTACGGATAAAACACATAACAGAACCATAGAAGATAGTTTTATAGAATTTTGATTCGAAAAATGAGTCTCGTTTCAATATGGTTTGTTTACGCGAAATAAAAATTAACACTTGTAAGCGGTATTAATATCTTAATTTAAAATGTAATTTGCGAATCATTGCGCTACGGTCTGAGGGCAAATGATGATCTATTTGTAGTGTAATATAAAACTATTGAAGCAGAAATTCTATTGCTAAAATTAATTTTTGTAAATATGTTTACAACTTAACAAAGAATAATAAATTAACGTTAATATAATAAGTGCATAATTAAGGCCAATGTTTCAGGGAATATTCACACTTCGATTGCACTTATTTAATTCAAAAGTGTAAATAATACTACATCATCTATTTTTAAATCAATTAAAATTTTTACTGAATCAGTTTTCTATGTGCATCAGGCTAACAAACATAATCCATGTTCAATAACTAAAAACAAGAACTAACAAGCCCTAACTATAATCCGGACAAGCTCTTCGAACTGTAACGAACATTTCATGTACATCTGAAATATCACTGACATCTACTATGTGAATTAGAATTACTCGTACTTTATGCAGTTCATTAAACTTAACTAAACACTTATTACTAGTATGTTTTGATTTTTTTAAAACAGGATTATGGGATTAAGATTGAGTGTCTTCTTTTGAGAGAAGGGATTTTGAAGATTCTGTATCGTATTTAGGTTTTAAAAAGCGAGTGATTTTCGTTCGACGATAAATTAAAAGTCATAGAAAAAAACTCATTTTCGAACGAAAATCTCTCGCCATCTTGAAGCGAGTGATTCAAAATTAGGCCCCAGTAACGAGAACTGTTCATTACCACATAAGATATGATACTTAAATATTCGTCGATGGTGTGTCGTCGTAGTGCTTATTCGTAGATGATGAAACAAATCCTGACGTTCATGAATAATATTATTGATTTAAACTCGTCACTTCTACTACATTTTCCCAAATCTATCAATCTCGAAGATGCACACGACTCAATCGCTACGGATCCGTGCTTAGCACTCCTACTAGGATGTCCAGTTAGGGTATTCAAAATCAATTACCTGTCCCCTGATTGGACAATTTGTCGTCGACTAATCCAAGCGGGATCGATATTAAGGTAATGACGTAGTGTGGCGGAATCAGCCAGATAAAATTAATTATAATAAAAAGTTATATAAAATGTACCTACGAGTATTTTTCATGCAAATCTTAATAATGTTATAAAAACCGGTTAAGTGCGTGTCGGACCCGCGCACTGAGGGTTCCGTACCACCCTTAACTAAATTCAGGGTCCAGTTACTTTCACTTAACGAAAACATCACAATATATTGCGACAGCAAAAATAACTTTGTTTTTCATAGTGTTTGTAAGAAAGACAAAGTTATATTTGCGGTTGATAAAAATGTGCAATATCTCAAAAACTACTGGTTTGATCTCCTTCAAACCAATTTTTGTTGCAAGTTTTTGTTGAGATCTACATCATATATTTTTTTCGAAATTTTCACTTTCTCAGTTCAAAAGTTAGATGGGGGGAACGCCTATTTTACCACTTTGGAAGCGTCTGTATCTCAAACCTTACACTTTTAGAAAAAATGGTTTTAGAAACCTCAACATCATTTTAAAAGACCTATCCATAGACACCCCACACGCATAGGTATGAGTAAAAAAAAAATTTTTGGTTTTAGTTTCATGTATGGGAGTCCCCCCTTAAATATTATTTTTTCTAATTTTTTGTATCTGAAACGGAAAGCGGTAAACAAAATACACCTACCTACTAAGTTTCAGCTATGTGATGCTTATAGTTTCAGAATAAAGTGGCTGTGACATACGGACGGACAGACAGACAGACAGACAGACAGACAGACTTGACGAAACTATAAGGGTTCCGTTTTTTGCCATTCGGCTACGGAACCCTAAAAATGACAATATTAATAACCTCCTATCACATCTAATATGTTTTAATCATATTATAGTTTAGTTATAGTTGTAATTGCTTTCTGATACTAAAATTATGTATCAGAAAGCAATTACAAGAATATGTACAGTAGGTAACACTTAATGGCAATAAACAAATTTAAATTTGAATTGGGATTTATCTATTGAAACATTTTCTTCGAATTGCTTTTTTGAATAGCAAACTTGCATCCATTTCAGCAAGGTATAATCATGTACTGGTGCTGTGGTTGTATTTACTTTCATTCAAACATTTGCATTCGAAACGTCAGGCATTAATTAAAAATAAATGTCCGCGAAATAAATCCGTAAAGTGTGTTTTGATGTGTATATTTTACTATGTTTACTCGTACGTCGCAATCTTAAGCTTTGTGCGTGCTTGCTTATGTTATAAGTTTTGCTGTGTTTATTTTTACACTAATAAAGTGGGTTGTCTGTTCTTCAAGAGCTCAGGTAATGATCTCATCATGGTCTAACGTGAGCTATTATCGAGCTAAGCCAACCTGGACGGTATTGGCGCCTGATTTTTAAAACGGCAATCTGTTAGGCTAACTAATTGTCAGGTGATTAACAACGGATTTTTTCACAGTTTTCTAACAGGAGTTTAACGAGGGTTAAGGTGTAAAGAAAACAAACTCTATTTTGCATAGTTTAATGATGCAAATACTGATTAGAGGTGAGATTGTTTTTTTTATAATATGGCCATTGTTATTGTGGTTATGGTTATGGTCATGACATTGAGAACGGATAAAGTTGATGTCTGCTTTTAAAGGAGTAATATTTTCAACGAGCCGAGCAGTTCAACAACAAGCTTGTGCTCAGAGCTAAGGAGTAGGTTTTTTTAAATAACTGTTTCATATAGCTAAAAGTAAAAGGAAGAACACCAAAACACGTTTTTCACAAGAAGCCTATTTCAGTTACAGTAAGACCCCAACAAAATGATTTCCTAATACATCTTCTTATATACCTTGGAATCTGCAATGCGTCGAAGGGAACAACGCAAGGTCACTCTGCCCTCAAGATGTATAATCCTTTGATAAGTACATATAGATATACATAGACCTCGCTGCGACAGTGGGTGGTACTTTGGGCACTTTTTTACTAAGAGTATTTATGAAACTTCGACCCAGAATATAAAGTTCCTAAACAGCCTATCTCAGCGACCTCGCTGAGATAGGCTGTTTAGGAACTCACCTGAGTTTAGGATGTTCTAATCATCACGTTTTTTGAAGTTACAGATATGTATTTCTATTATGTATCAAGTCTTTATAGACTACTAAAAGATTAACTGTAATACCTACGTATCCTGCTACAAATGCACATGCAGTTTGGGAATGGGGTTCTTACGTAAAATTATTAGTACCAAGCCAAAAATGTACCAAAAGATCTGATTGTAGTAGCGTGACTAAAAATCAAAGGAATTTAGGTCTGTTTTTGATGTGAAAGTGTAAAATAATAGTTCTAAATGATAACCCAGAATGTAAAAGTGAAATTTTTTGATTAAAAGATCTTACTGATCAATAAAGGGCTGTAACGTGAACTCATCAATGATTTATCTATCAAAAAAACCGGCTAAGTGCGTGTCGGGCCCGCGCACTGAGGGTTCCGTGCATCTCATTCAAACCAATTTTTGTTGCAATTTTTTGTTGAGATCTGCATCATATTTTTTTTCCAAAATTTTCACTTTCTTAGTTCAAAAGTTAGATGGGGGGGACGCCCATTTTACCACTTTGGAAGCGTCTATATCTCAAACCTTAGACTTTTAGAAAAAATGGTTTTAGAAACCTCAACATCATATTAAAAGACCTATTCATAGACACCCCTCACACATAGGTTGGAGTAAAAAAAAAATTAGGTTTTAGTTTCATGTATGGGAGCCCCCCCCTTAAATATTATTTTTTCTTACTTTTTGTATCTGAATCAGAAAGCGGTGAAAAAGATACACCTACCTATCAAGTTTCAGCTGTGTGATGCATATAGTTTCAGAATAAAGTGGCAGTGACATACGGACGGACAGACAGACAGACAGACAGACTTGACAAAACTATAAGGGTTCTGTTTGTATTCCACTATCAAATTATTTAAACCTTTTTCAATTTTTTCTAAAAGCGGCAACTACGTCCTCTACCGAAAGGGGGTTAAAAGTACGTCATTTCCAAAAAGCCTTTAACAAAGGTTGTACAAAATTTGCCTCCGTAAAGGCGATATAACAAAAGTCATGAAGCTCTCTTTGAGTCCTTTTTATTCTTACGGAAATAGGGAGAAAGTGTTCCGAAAGCCGTGTTCGTGCCATATACTTCGGGTCTATACTTTGTGCAAACGATCGTTTGATAGGGGTGAACCCCGATACAGACAGCTAGAAGTGTCGTTAAAAGTTGGCGAAACTGTAAAAGATTCCCAATAAGACGTTTTGCAATTTTTTTAAATCGCCTTGTAAGAAACGTTACACTAATGGACCCGTATAATAGTAGTACAGTAATGTTTTGTGAAACTTCATTTAATCGTTTTTGAAAAACGTTTATAACGTTTTTTCGTTATAATATCATTGATTATATTATAATATAATTGAATTGTATATAATTGATGGCTTAAAGTTAGTTTTATACAAATAACTAGTCGTTGTGTTTTTTTTTTCACCTTAATAATGAAAAAAAGTTTTAAGGATGACTCAGATCCAACCAGCTGTAGAGGGAACTAAAGGCCTACTACGAAAAACGAAATCCGTCAATACGATAATCGTTTGAGATTATCGTATTCCATACTAAAAAAAATCGGATCCGAAAACGATAGTCGCATTGACGGATTTAGTTCTTTTTTCTCTTTGCACCGTATTGACACAATACAGGCATCAACCATACGGAAGCACGTTCCCATAAAAGATGCGCATTTGCTACAATTTATGACAGTTCTTCTTGTGAATGACACTTCACGTTTGACAGGGGGGACGGTAACTTGACAAACATGGGATGGGACGACTATCCGTAAGAGCGTGACATCGCATGCGCTGCTGGTCGATAGTAGGTCCCGAGTTGATTTCGATCTGAGGATACGCTACAAATTCGATAGGATGAAAAAATAATACGGAACGCCTCGAGTTGATACGGTGCTGTTCCATTTACGGGTGGTTAGATCTATTCCAACCTTGACTAGTAGGTACAGAGTACTTACTACCTACATGATACCTTCTTCTACTTCTGCCCTGTTGTTTCTTCCTTTGCTTATAAAATACTATTCAGGTGACAGTACTTAAATCTGGCGCTATAGCATCTTGAATAATGTCATAGAGTTTTGATTGCGTAATCGAGGAGAAAATAAGTTTTTCTCACATCCAGTAAATCTTTGTTTAAGTAACGTTACACTTCGCACGATACGCTATCTGCCAACAGCAGGGGTTATCAAAGTCCTGGATTATAATCCCAGCTAATAAAACGCTGGAAGCCCGCAAATAGCAAAATGATTAATTAATCGGCCAAATGAAATGCTTTTAGAATCATTAATTGGTTAGTTGATATGCATCGGTTGGTAATCCGCATATTGTGTCGTTCCAGTACGCATTTACATGTAATAATTTTGTGTTATATAAATATGCATAATTAAGAAAATATGAAGTTGTTAGTTTTAATTATTGACTATCTTTTAACTCAGAAGAAATTATTTTTAATCAATATCACGACCGCAATCTTTCACAACTTTTAAAATATTACAAAAACAGTAATCGTGTAAGTAGAATGTTGCTTTTTGCTAAAATCTTAATAGTAATCTTGCCACCATCTTAAGCCGTAATACAGCCAAGCTGTAGGTAGGATTATCAGCGTCTTAGATTATAATCCCTTATGATAAAACGCCACAGCATGAGCTTAATAAGTCCAAGATAGACGTAATTAATTGCACAAGCCAAAGGATTAATTGATTTAGTTACATTTAGGTCTGTAAAATAGGTTATTGATATTGTACTTAAGTACTGTTGAAATTGAACCTTTAAATTGTTTTATAAATATATGTACCCTACATTAAAGCATATTTTGGCGCACCTTTTTATAACATTTAAGTAAGAACATCTGAATGTACAACCCAAATGATTGCAAATAAATATTTTTAAATTTGAGTCTGAGTTTATATCTTCTTTACTATAACTCATCCATCATACACTGCGGCTTTTAATACTATATATTTTTTTTAAAACTAAACATTCCAAGTTAATAAAACCTATTCACAGGTGCGTTACTAAACGCACAACCCGTTTATATCTTCTAAAATATGACGTCCATTTATTCGCCCACAACAAGATCCCGCAATGTCATCCCCAAGGTATTTCCATGCTAAACGCTGCCTCGGAGATTCTCGTATCATATCGTATACATAGATAGCATGCACGCCCTGTATTCGTGGGCGAAATCTACCGTGAAATTGACGCAGCACGTCGCAAGTCCCATCTCCCTTGCCATTCTTATTTTAGCCCAGTTTTATATGAGGTATCGCTGCTGAATTGAAAATTTAAAAGATGGAATCGTTACCGCCTGACTCGTGTAAGAAGTAGTTCGGGTAAGGTTGGGTTATTCATAGGTTAAATACTATTCAGGCAATAAAGGGTTAAAAGGTTGTTGATTGTACTAAACAGCGTTGATTTTATATCTCAAAGTATACAGGACGCTATCAAGCTATTTCTGAATAAAAACCCACACGAGTGCAAAAATATTCACGGTTTAAAATTGATTATGTCATTACAAATTGTTAATATCACGTCTAGTCCCTTATTAAAGTATAACAAGTAATGATAAAATAAAAATGATTTTTAGCAACAAAAATGAAAAAAAAAAACTTTTATCTTTCTCTTCAAAAGCAACTTCGTTCGGAATCTAGCTTCTTTAGATCCCAGTTTTATTCTTCACAAAACGCCTGAAGCCGCCAATTTCAAGAGATCAATCCCTTCAATCGGGCGTCGCATTTTGCAGCCAGTGCGCACAATTTGACTTCGCGTAGAGCTAAATCGAGGAGACGACTATTAGGGATGTAGCATACCTCTGTAAAACTAGCAGCAGAAAGCAGTTGAAGCATTGGTATGTGCTCTTAAAATTGAACTTGGGACAATTCCATTCAAAAAATCAACATTATTTGATTTTTCTTTGAGATTTCAGGGCAGCACAGAAGCATGACTTGCAAGACTTTCAGTATACGTAGTAGTTGAGTTAACTATCGATCACGCAACTGGGCCCTTATCTCTTTTTTGTTTTGGTTTGATAGTTTTACCTTTACATAAAAATGTCGTTTTCGAACGACAGCTGTGGCTTACTATGTTGAGTCACAAATCAGTGGTTTTGGTTTTAATAAATAAACAAATAATTTCTCTCTAGCACATTAGGGTAGTAGCAAGTATAATTAGTTATTAACAATTTATTAATAACTTGCTATCTTGGCGAACTCCGTGTCGTTGCCCTCGGCGGCCCCGTCCCTGTTTCCTATATTTTGAACCGATTATAACTTTCCTTGGTCTTCCAGGAATATTTCAAGGCCAAAATCATCCAAATCGGTTTCACCGTTCTCGAGTTTTAGCGAGACTAACACAAATAGCAATTCATTTTCATTATATAGATTGAAAAAATGTGGTCATTTATGATGATAAGATGGTTTATCCAATAAAAAGGTTCAGAATATTTATATTTTAAGCACAGCTAAACAACTTTTTGTTGTTTTATTAACTTTTACACTTTATCGTCAAGTCTTTTTCCTCATTATTTGCGTAACATAGATTTGTCACGTCACTAGTGCCAGCATTTTCTGAATCATTTCACTGGTAATAACTCCAGCTTGACAATTGAGCTTCAATCCTCAGGAAAAAAGGCAAGAACATTCTGAACTTTATTCCAAGGGATATAAAAGATAAATCTATAAAACCAAATATGATAATGGATATTGCAATAATATCTGAACGATTCTGATGCACGACCATAATGGGCAGGTATTTAAGTGTCTTGTTTTGTTATACGATATTTGCCTTAAAAGATTTGACCAACTGTCTTAAAGCTTCCATGAAAAATGAACTGAATCGAAAATAATAAGGTTCAATCCTGCAAAACACCTAACTAAGACTATTGGTGAGGTTTGTGAGCCGGGGTGCGACAAATAAGAACAGCAGGCAGTTTGAAGATGAATTTTATATTTGAATGCTGAGATAGTACAAAGTAGAATTTGATTGCGTACACCTCTTAGAATAAATGTCAAACGTATGTGTTTGTTGACGCCTGGAGACCGAATGGCCGAGCAATGAACGCGGGGCCCCCCGCCCGCATCGTCGCGCCGCGGGCGCTGGAACAGGTGTGCGTCGACTGTAGGCACGAAGTCTACATGTGTGTGTGTGCGTTAACAAACTGCCGCCCTTGGAACATTCTGTTCCAATATAGGAAGAGGGCAGAGCCGATTGAAGGCTCTTCTCATTGTTCCTGTTGTAGTCTGGACGTCCGCCACTCGGATGACACCATCAGCGCCAGGGAAGACAGCTTTCACTCGACCCAGCAGCCATCTGTTGGGTGGCAGGCGATCATCTTTGATGAGGACCATCTCACCCATCTTTGGTTGTCCGCCATCCTTGCGCCATTTGTTTCTTTTCTGTAATTCTGTAATATATTCTGTGTAGTAGCGATTCCAGAAATGAGCCTTTATTAGCTGGGTCCTCGCGTATCTTGTCAGACTATTAATCTGACCGTCATGTACCTGGGGAGCAGGCGACATCGTTAAAGTACGTCCAATCAAAAAATGCGCGGGTGTTAATGGGATCAAATCGGAGGGATCATTTGAAAGTGGAGTAAGAGGTCTAGAATTTAATATTGCTTCAATTTCGATGAGAACTGAATTTAATTCCTCATAAGTGAGATGAGTCATTGATAAAACTCTTCGTAAGTGGTATTTTATTGATTTAACGGAACTTTCGGCCAGTCCGTTGAAGTGGGGGCTATAAACGGGACAGAACTTGAATATAATTCCCTTTTCAGCTGAATATGAAACAATGTTATCGAAATTATTTTTAATGAATTTAGACATATCGTTATATGCGCCTACGAAATTCGTGCCGTTATCGGACAATATAACGGCAGGCTTGCCTCTGCGAGCAATGAATCGATTCAGTGCTGATAAGAAGCCTTGTGAAGTTAGATCGGTGACAAGCTCGATGTGTACTGCACGAACTGCCAAACAAACATATATACATAAGTATGATTTTATTAGCTTGCAGCCTCTGCCTTTCCTGTCGGCTATCAGAACTGGTCCGGCATAGTCCACAGCTGTGTTATGAAAAGGGTGTTCTAAATGAAGCCTTTCTGAAGGGAGATTGCCCATAATAGGTTGATAAGTTTTGCCTGAAAATCTACAGCACTTCACACAATCTCGTGTTATTTTTCTAGCTAAATTACGTCCGTTTATAATCCAAAATTTGTGCCTTAAATTTGCTAGTAAAAGCTGTGGGCCTGCATGTAATAAAATAATGTGATAGTGTGAAACGAGTAATTTAGTAACATTGTGCGAAGCGTGCAACAATATTGGATGTTTTGTATCTAGATCGTAATTAGAATTAGTCAGTCTTCCTCCCACTCTCATTAAATCTTTCTCGTCTAAAAATGGATTCAGACTAAGTAGTTTGTCTTTAGAAGGCAAGGATTCGCCCTTTTTTAAAATTGAATATTGTTTACAAAACATATCTTGCTGCACTATTCGACAAAGTGTTTGTGTAGCGAAATCAAGTTCCGATGTCGTAATTGGACCCGTGATTTTATTACTTGGATTTTGACAGTTGTGTATAAATCTTTTTAAATAAGCTGTAATGCGTTGTAATTTTCTATATTTTGAATATTTATTTGTAAAATCATTTTCATGCGGTTCTATGGCTGACAAATGACATTGGAACTTTGTTTCAGGTAAGTGATCGATGTTTATGTTTTGAGGTTGTGTAGGTATTAGTATTTCCTTTTCGTGAAGGAAAGGAGGACCTCCCCACCACAAAATGGAGTTTTTAAGCTGAGACGCGTTTAGACCTCGCGATCCTATGTCAGCCGGGTTAGACCCTGTGGGTACATAGTTCCATGAGGAAGGTTCAGAGTTCCGTGTGATTTCACTTATTCGATTGTAAACAAATTGTTTGAGTTTTGATTTGCTACATGTTTTTATCCAACCAAGTACAATGGTTGAATCACACCAAAAATGTTTTGAATTAATTACCAAACGCAAAGAACTCTCAACCTTTTTGTATAAATGAGTAGCTAGAAGAGCTCCCATTAGTTCGAGTCTAGGTGTAGTTAGTTTTTGCTTTAATGGAGCCACCCTGCTTTTTGCTAATAATAAATGAACCATGACATGGCCATTGTTTGAAATTGAGCGTATATAAACGCATGCTGAATAGGCTTTTATTGAAGCATCACTAAAAATATGCAGTTCGATTTGAATTGCTTTATCACTGATAACACAGCGTGGTATTTTAATTTTATTCAACTCAGGTAGGTATTGAATGAAATAATTCCACTGAGATTGAATTTCAGAAGGTAATGGTTCGTCCCATGCAATATTTTTGGCCCAGAGTGTTTGTAGTATGAGTTTGGCCTGTAACATGCATGGGTTAATAAGACCTAGAGGGTCAAATACCTGAGCGATTGAAGCCAAGATAGAACGTTTGTTTATTTGTGATTGTGAGTTTTGTGTTTGTGTTGATGAAAATAACAATGTGTCTTCCTTACATGCCCACTGTAAACCTAATGTTTTCGTATGTTCATTTTTACTCAAATTAACTAAATCATTGTCATTTTCACCAACAATTTGATTAAGTATCTGTGGAATGTTTGTATGCCATTTACGCAAATGAAAATGAGCACCGCTTAGTTCGTGAATTACTCCTTTGCATATTTGAATTAATTTTGAATAGTCTGAATGACCTGTTACCAAGTCATCAGCGTAAAAATCAGATAAGATTGTTTCCCTTACATTCTTATCTGTGCAGTCAAGGCCAAGCTGTACAAGACATCGAAAAGCTAAAAATGGTGATGCAGACATTCCGTAAGTTATTGTGTTGAGTTTGTATAGTTTGATATCTTGTGTAGGATCCGATCGCCATAAAATTTGCTGTAAGCTGCGTTGATTTTCAGCTACTAATATCTGTCGATACATTTTTTCAATGTCCGCAGTTACAACAAACTTATGCTGGCGAAAACGAATCAAAATGCTTATTAAATCGTCTTGTATAGTAGGACCTACATGTTGAATGTCATTTAATGACTTGCCTGTACTTGTGACTGCAGAGGCGTCGAAGACTGCTCTTAATTTTGTTGTAAGGCTGTCCTCTCGCAACACCCCATGATGTGGTAAGAAATATGAAATTTCTGTGTCTGAAGGATTTGTGTTTTCTGTCATGTGACCTAATGAAATGTATTCGTTCATGAATGATACGTAACTTTGTTTGAATGTAGGATTGCGTTTGAATTTGCGTTCTAAAGCTTGTAATCTGTTACGAGCTTGTTCGAATGAATCACCTAGACAGCTAGGCGATTCTTTGAATGGTATGGTGACCATGAATCTGCCGTCTGATTGACGAACAGTTGTTTTCGTGAAATTTGATTCGCATTCGCTATCATCTATTAGAGGGTTTTTTGGAATGGTGTCTACTGATTCCAATTTGAAAAATTGATCGAGCTTTGTTTCGAGCTCAGTATCTTGAATGAAATTGCAGTGAACTGTATTTTGATTGTAATTTGAGTCCCTCACATAGCCAGAGACTATCCAACCGAGCATTGTTTCAGCTAGGATTGGTTTGTTTTTACCTAACGGTATTCTTTTATTAGATAAAACTTGCCAAAACAAGTCAGCGCCGAGTAACATCTGCACTTCTGACGGAGTATTGAATTGAGGATCCGCGAGGTGGATGTGTGGCGGTATTTGGATGTGATCTATATTGATCGAATTAGAAGGTATTAACTGCGTGATTTGAGGCACTATGAAACAGTTAACCCTTGCGGTGTAACCACTGTTTGTGAGTGACGATATCGTGATATCGCATCTCTTAGAAATGTTTGAACATTGATTATTTAATCCTTGAATGGATATAGAAGTGGAAGTGAATGGAATTTGTAATTGTTTTTGTAAACTTTCGACAATGAAACTACTTGTACTACCGCAATCTAATAATGCTCTGATTTTGTGTAATTGCCCATTGTTATCTTTGATATGAATTTGAACAGTGGATAGTAATACCTGCCCTGAATGCATTGTAGAAAGTGTAATGTTATTTAATTGATTTGTTTGAGAACTTGATTCGGTCTGGCTTTGATCTTGCATTGCAGGTAGTACTACGCACTCCTTTTGTTTATGAGGTTGTGATTGTGTATTTTGTTTATCTAAATGTAGCATAGTGTTGTGCTTTTGAGAACATAATTTGCATGCTCCATATTTGCATCGTTTTTCATCATGACCACTACGTAAACAATTCATGCATAGATTTAATTGTTTAACCTTTTCAATACGCGCTTCTATTGGTAATTGTTTGAACTTCGAGCAATAATATATTGAATGCGACATTTTGCAAACTCGGCATGGAAATTGTGTTTGTTGTGTAGTTGCTGGGTTAGCTATGAATGTTTTTGGCCTAACGTGTGTAATGTCACTGTGTCTGCGTAATGGTTGTCTGTGTTTTTCATCCATTGTTTCCAGTAAGTCAGCCCGATTTTTTAAGAAATCATTAAAGTCGTTTAACGTGGGCAATTCCTTTATTGTATTTATATGTGACTCCCAATCACGGATTGTGGCCGGGTCTAGCTTGTTGGATACAATATGTATAATGAGAATGTCCCAATGTTCTGTAGGTACATTCAATGACTTTAGGGATCGTAAATTTTTATTGACTACATCGATTGTATTACGCAAGGCCTTTGCGGATTCCTTGGTAATGAGCTCAATATTGAATAGAGCTTGCACATGATTATTTATAAGAATACGATTATTATTGTAACGATTACACAAAAGATCCCAAGCAACATTGTAATTTTCAGATGAAAAATCTAAAGATTGAATGATTAGAGCTGCACTGTCTCTTAAAGAGGCACGTAAGTAGTGGAATTTGTGGATATTTGGTATGGATGAATTTTCGTGAATGAGTGATGTGTATGTTTCGCGATATTCTAACCAGTCCTGATAACGGCCAGAGAAAGTAGGTAAATTGATTGTGGGTAATTTAATGTTTGGTAAAGCACTTGCCACATTCGAACCTGCCACCGACGCGAAGTCATTGCCCCCAGAAGCAAGGCCGCCGTCCGCCGCGTGTCTGCTCAGCAGATCCTGTGCTGCGGCGATGGTGCTGAAGTAGGAGCTCTCGAAGTTCTCGCGCTCGGTGAACTCGGCATCTGGAATGTCGTTGGCATTTTCTATCTGAGTTTGGTTTGCATCGAATTCATCGTACAAAGCCTGAATTTTTGCAAGGCGTGTATTTAATTCGTGAATCTGTAAGCTACTAAGTTCCTTGCAAGCTAAAAGCGGTTGAAGGTATGATTTGAAAATGGTAAGCTTTGCCTTTTGTGAGGCTCTGACCTTCTTGAATAATTTAAGATCTTCGCCCATTGTAAAACTGAACTTTAAATGAAGTGAAAGAAATGTAAAAAAAATATTAAGCTTAAAAATAATTCAGCTGAAAGTGAAAATTCAATGAAAATGGTATGAAATTTAAATTGAAACTTGTGAAATTAGAAAATAAGTGGATAGAACGATACTTAAAATGAGAAAGGAAGTGCACTGAAGCGAAAAGAAGAAGCTATGCATGCGCTTGCCACGTGCACATGCGCAGCGCGGTTTTTGACCTTGTCAGCGGTCAAGCGAGCGCGCGACCGACCCGCGCTTTCGTGACGCTCGGGATCGATGTTTACTGGAATTTGAAATGAATTGCACTGGATTATTCTTGTAAAAAAAAAGAAATGTTTTACGAAATTGTTAATAAAGAAGGCTAATAATTAAATCTAGAAACCTCTTGAAATAGGTAGGGAAACTTTTTTAATTAATTAGAAATGAAAAGGTTGGATTTAAATTATTTGGAATGATTTTACGTGTGATAAAAAGGTAGGTTAGGTAGGAATTGCGCTTTGCTTGGAACGAACTCACAATGCTCTGTCCTCGGTAATCTTCGTAATCTCGCCTTTTTTGCTGAAAATTCTGGACCGTTATTTTCCTTCTCTCGATCTTGACTGGCGTAAATGTATTCTCGTCTTGTCTCGACGATTTTGGACTGCCACGCCGCCACGTAGTTGCCGCGCGATGCCCTTGCCGTGTCCTCACCGATGCGTCCTTGGCCGCCGTGCTGTTACCAGCCGCTCCAATTTCGCATCCGGCTCGAATCTTGGTGAGGTTTGTGAGCCGGGGTGCGACAAATAAGAACAGCAGGCAGTTTGAAGATTAATATTATATTTTAATGCTGAGATAGTACAAAGTAGAATTTGATTGCGTACACCTCTTAGAATAAATGTCAAACGTATGTGTTTGTCGATGCCTGGAGACCGAACGGCCGAGCAATGAACGCGGGGCCCCCCGCCCGCATCGTCGCGCCGCGGGCGCTGGAACAGGTGTGCGTCGACTGTAGGCACGAAGTCTACATGTGTGTGTGTGCGTTAACAACTATAAACAAAATGGATTAAATATTGGACACCAATCACACATAATGCACTTGTTTTATGGAAATCAGAAACATACGTGGTAGAAAATTATGATTTCTACATTGACCCGACCGGGAAACGAACCCGGGCTCCTCGGAGCGGTGAGGCCTTGAAATCCAGCGTGGTTAGGTGCTAAGTACTTGCCACCACACTACGGAGGTCATCTTGAGATTTCGATTTCAGATTAAATTACTCGTATATTTTTGAATTTCATGGAATATTATTAAGTTTGTCAAGTGACAAAACTATAAAAACAAAAATCAACTATAGATTTTAATTTTTAGACATCAATGCTTCTTCAAGTAGGTAAAGAAGAAAGCCGACTGCAGGTAATTTTGTATAAACTTAAAAAACTGCGTAATAAGACACTGACCAAGTTCATGACCATGTGAAACATAATCCCAGTTTACATCCCAAACCATTGTTAAAGCAGAATCTTGTCTTAAACGATTTGTACTTGTAGTGGGATTCTTTCTCCCCCGGGTTTTATTTCGGCTTCGCAATAACTCTAGCTTGACAATCTTCGTCGTGTGCAAATTGCTCAGGACAAAGTCATAGTATAAACATAACGGCCAACACACACACACACACACATTGATAACTGTCATCAGTGTTTTTGAGAACTGTCAATGTAAGTTTTGTCTACATTCCGTTTCATGTAAATTGTACATTTTGTTTCAATTGTCACGAAAGTAGACCTACAACCTATTATAACAACCTATCGGTTTGACCATAAAATCAACTAAAACTAAATACGCTGCAATATATATACAAATTAAGATTTTTTGCGTATGGTGTAAGTTCTCTTAGTTTTAAGTTCTTCTAGTCTTTGAATACAGATAAATCAGGTAATGAAATTATCAATTGTGCTAATCATCATCATCATCAGCCAAAGGACGTCTACTGCTGAACATAGGCCTCCCCCATGGATTTCCACGGCGACCGGTTATAAGCAGTCTGCATCCAGTGTGATCCTGCGATCTTTACAAGGTCGTCTGTCCATCTTGTCGGTAGACGTCCTACGCTGCACCGAAGGGTCTCCAATCTAGAACTTTTCTGCTAATATAAACTACGTTTTCTTGATGCAATTTTTTTTAAGAACAAAAACTTATTTTGCGTACTTACATTTTCAGAAAGATTACATATTCATGCTCTTATAAGTACTAACACAGTAGCTAAATAACACATTGTTATTTTTTAAGAAGAAGTTGACGAGAAAGAGATTTTGACATAGCTTATCTGTTTAACCTTAGCTGTGTTAGAACTGAGATTGGTGTATTTTTCTGAGGGACGTGTGACTTGTGTTTGAGTAATACGCCTTATGGATCGTCTGCAATTGTGTTGGGATTTCTCTGTATCTTGTAGGAAGCGAATAAAAGTCCAATAACACATACTCCGTTTCAGTTACTTTGATTTGTACCACTTATTTGACACTCGGTGCCTAGACTTTGTTTCTTGGTTTTTGGCTATCTTTGTTAAAACAATAATGAAACATGAATTTGCGATTTACATAGACTGTATTATTTATTTATCTTGAGGATCATTATCCATTTTTACTACATGACTTAATGATATTTAGGACTTTGAATGTCTTATTTAAGTTGTCGTTCAGGTCGTTGCGACATTGCAACTATTCTACAGCAGTGTTTACCATGTTGTTTTGAAAATATATTTGCTTCAGTCCATTTCATACACAAGACCATTATCAAAGACATACTGAGTACACCGAGACTTCTTGTTTCATACAACTCAGTTCTATATTCAACTCATTTCTACCAGTCAGACGGTCTCTCTAAGTGAGCCAGTGCCCAGCCGTTTGTCTCACAAATGACCTGTCAATCCACGACCACTGATCTCCATCCATTCGGTGATAGTGACAACTTCAAGATTGCATCGGTAGCAGGTCTTAGGGGAGGCAACGTTGGAATTGATACTAGTCATCCCAGACTGCTAAATGGAGTTGGCTGGCTTGAAAAGCTGCGTTTTGCTGACGAGTCATGTTTGGATTGAATGTACTTAGTATACATGGTCAGCAGATTTTATCTTTTGAATAGGCAAACCTACTCTTTTTTACGAGTAAAACGCGTGATGAACTTTGAAGACAGTTCCAATAGTACGTTTATATATATATATAGAAAAACTTTTAGGATTTCTCGTAGAATATTGACTTAACTTCTGGGAAAGGTTAAAGCTTAATAGAGACTCAAAAAGTCTGGAAACATAGGTATTGTAATTTTGCTGATTGATTGCTTCTTAGAGAATACTAAAAGCAATAAAGTAAAATAAATATCAAACTGGTTACATGAAAGCAATTCTTCAGTTGTGTGACGCCATTTGAAATTTCCCTAGGGCTTACATAAATTCTAGGGCAGAGTAAATGTACGTAATGGAATCTTTATTTTGGGTATTGTGTAAGTATTTTCTATTTCATAAACATTATACTGCCATAATATCTAAATAATGTCCACGGATTTAATAAAACTAGGAAACGACCGCTGCTTAAATATTATATGGCTAGTTTAAGATCAAAGTGAATCAAGCCAAATGACATAAGGGTTTTCATTTTAGCTGCATTACATAATATGTTATATATTATGTAATAATGTTATGTTATAACATAATACAGTAATTCAAACTTTGTTTGTTAATTTGTGGTCAGGCCGATAAGCTTTAACTTCTTTGACTTTCGATGAAAAATAATACGTATTATATTCTCAGGTTGGATGTTGTATGTAGGCACTTTTTGTTTGAATCTACCTGCTTACTTAAGGATAAGGGAGAGTTATTATCCCAAAGGTACCGTTACGGGTTCAATATATCTTGTGCCCTATCGTGCCTCACAAAGTGCAGTTAGCAAGGCCGTAGATAAAAAGCCAATCGAAATAATTTACATAAAGATACATCGGGGAGTATTTGAGTAAGCAAGTGGTTCGTGTCCAAAATACATAATGCAGTGACTGTTGGATTAACTTGAGTAGATAGGTATGTTTATATGTGTATATTTGCAGTCCACATACTGACAAATTACTGCTTTTATAAGTGTCTGATCTAATATTGTATCACAATAATTATGTATAACCTCATAAAAAATTAAAACAATCTATAAAAGCTATACAATCCAGACACAATTGGAATAAATAAAACCAGAAAAGTGTGTAGATAAAGACCAGCTGTCTTGTGATTGTTCTGATTAACATCGAAATCAGACAGACGCAATAATTATCTGCCATATTAATAATAATAATAATAAATAAATATACTTGGACATTTCACACAGCGCCATCTGGTCCCAAACTAAGCAAAGCTTGTACTATGGTAACCAGACAACGGTTATAAACATACTTAAATACTTCTTTTTTTTTTGTAAATACATACATATTATACATAGGAAACACCCAGACCACTACAAACAGACATGTTCATGCACACAAATGTTTGTAATGTGCGGGGATCGAACCCGCGACCTCTGGCGCAGTAGCCAATTTCTTAACCACTGCGCCAAATCGATCGTCGAAATATTATTTAATTAAGTTAAACTTGTAAGAAAATGTCTATTGTATAAATCGATCGGAATCTGAAATCGTATCTGCCCATCCGAACCTAATTCCACAATTCTTGTTCCGCACCGTTCCGCGGCCGATATATTTCAGCCGTCACAATGCTTAGTATTCCCGACCTAGCACCGAAAGATCTAAATTTCACCGCAAGAAACTCGATGCAAAACCGATACTCGTTGCACTCTCAAGTTGCGAGCACGAAAATTTCCCCCGGATTCTAATAAATTTCTAAATCGACGTATAGTTTCGTATTCGCCGGAGCGGGATTTCTGAATACAATAAGATCATGTTACAAAAGACGCTTTGCATATCTACGGAGATCGGTGGGTCTTGCGATGTTTGTCGTAGACGTTTTGCGCCGCCACTGCAGTTTTTTCCCTCTGTTTCTTTTGGGTCAGGTTTCAGTGGTAGAGGGGAGTTACTATTTAACTAGCTGGGTACCTTTTTACATTTCATTTATAAGTTTAAGCAGTTTTAAAACATACATGCAGTTTAATTAGGTCTTTGATCTCTTATCTGGGTTTGCCAAATCTAGTATAGTTAACATATTTAATATTACTTTTTGTGTCATACAGATTACATTAATTTAATGTTTCTTCCATTTGTTAATAACTACACCAGTTTACTGTAATATTATAATAAAATCGTTTTTTTTTGTTTGTGTAACCCAAAAATAGTCTTCATCATCAATATAAAGTCTTGTCGTGTAATCATGTGTGCCCGAATCTTACTTATTGGTGAGTTGTATTTTACCATCGTGATCTTACATAACGTCTTAAAATGGTCATAATAGCTTACGTGACTTAATTTTTTTTAAAACTAGTAAGTATAAACCCGCTGTCAGTAAGACCGCACAAGCGCATAGTAAACGCCTCGGTACGACACCGTACGCCGAAGTTGTTCCATAAAAGCTCTTTCGCCTCTCCACCTTTCCTTTGGCGTTTTGTAGAAAGACGTATTTTTTTTTCTTTAAAAGAATTCCACGCTAGTTATTTATGAAATATTGTTAGTTTCCTGGAATCTATTTTGGTTTTTAACAGTTAAAGGGTTACGTTTTTACCTGGTGTATTTAGGTTTTTTGACCACAACGCTGCATTGGTGCTTACAACTTTCGTGTGTAATAAATAGTAATAGTGAGTGTTAAATTTGCAAAACGATGTAACTCATTTAATGTACATTTTTCATGCACATAGTTTAATTATGTGTAAAGTATTACCTCAACTGTAAACTTTATTGTTCTAAAGTAAAAACTTACTATATAGACTGGCAATATCACTATTAAATTTCTAGTTACTAAATAATACTGTTGTACATTTTTATCATAATTATCGTTAGCCACTTATATGTACAATATTATATTAACAATCAACAAGCTTAACAATGTGTAGGTACATAACAAGAATTTATTTGCTAGTAGTTTATTTATAAAATCGTATAAATAGCCGTAAAGAGTTTACACCTTTTGCATAACAATGTAGATAAGAAACAAATATTCTGGGCACACAACTAAAACATCGTTTTTATTGTTATGAAAGTGTAAAAATATGAGATTTTATGTGTTTTACCCGTAAAAACTTAGTACTAAAGGACACATACCTCTTTAGTCTATCATTACTTTAGGTTGGTTCGATTCCGTGTCTAACACATTTGCTTTTTACAACTGCAATTTATAATATTCAGATCGTATAGTGACTGAACACTAATAAAAAAATCAAACTAAAAATAAAAAAACTGTTATTGGGCTCTTACATAATTTTCTCGTAAGACATTTACAACACACAGCTACACCTTGTAACTTGCAAAGAAAGCAGTATCCAAGTCGTGATTTAATAAAACCAGCACACAACAAAAACAAAAGAATCTACAGACAGAATGGCATGTTTTGCACAATCCCAAAAAAAATATGCAAGGAAACTCAGCAAAGAGCTATTTTATAGAACAAGGTGCTTGGCTTGATTGAATAAAGGAAAATGCCAGTCAGCCAGCCGAGTACAAAAGAGTCATGGGAAATACTCCAAATGTTTGCTTACCAAATGTAGTGGCAATTTGCGGGGTTTTTTGTTCTTTGGTAGATCAGTCAAATACTATATACTACTTAAGGTTTCTTAGAATGCTTAGTATTTATGTTCCAGTTAAAGGTGATAGTAAAGATGTACAAATGTTTGTGTCATCATTAACCTCGTCCTGCCCAGGCGCTTAGTTACTAATATGCTAAATATGCCCATTGTCATTCTTAGAGGACAATATATTTCAAAGCGGTCCTGCCCGGAACAACTTTCGGTGAAATTTGCAACTTTCGTATGAAATATTTTATTTATTATTTTTTTGGGGTACAAAGGTACTGTGCTTGACTGATTCTTGCAGAAATTAGGTTGCTATCTTTTGTTCTTTTAAAAGGACATTGGGCATGATTGCCTAAATCTTCTTTACTCTATTGGTCATTTTAAGAGAACATTGGGTACATTTAAATAAACACCTTAAGATATGGATAATCAAACTTTTAATGAATTTAATACTTCAGTCTTATCAGAGATCGATGAAAGTACTAAGTTATAATAATTTTGATCAGCCTTCTCCTTAAAAGCATCAGAAAGTCTTACCCAGAATGGAATTTTAAGATATTTAAGATACATTTGTTTTTGGTTAAAATTGTTGTTCCAACCAAACATTTTGAGTTGATCCCGACGACGACAGCACACTTGACTATTGATTTTCCTACTGTCCACGAGTTTGTCCACGAGAGCCTTAACATGTTCATCCACGAGAACGACCTGCAGATGATCCTCGTACCGGGCACTTCCCCCCCACTTTCAGTAGAATCGGTAACATCTTCTTCAGATTCCAAGGAATCGCTGTCGCTTACCAACTATCTTTCCCATGCTGGAGTATACTTTGGGTTCCACAGTCATCGTCTGAAGATATAAGTCACCGATGTCTGAATTCTTGAGTAAATTCTCAATATCAGTGACCCTCAAGTCTATGACAATAAAAAATATTATTAACTTAATGTGCCCGATGGGATTTTAAAAGGACATAATACCATTTTGCATTTGTAAAAAATAAAGCTGATAATTCACTACTAAAGTTTAACGTATTTGGAATATTTAACTATTAAACTCAAGATTTGAATATTTTTTGCTCTTTAAAAATCTATGATTACACTGATAAAAATCGATTAATCTTACCTCTTCGCGGATGACGTGGCATCTTGACCATGTGGACTGATACTGACGAATGGTGTTTTGTCTAGGCAATTCAAAATGGAAGCTCCGTCATTGGCAACCATTTAACCAATCAGGTGCAAGTAGTAAAATTGCACTTTGAAGTCAATCGGACATATTAGGCGCGAAATTAGAATATGTGATTTTTAAATGACACTGGGCAGAAATACGACCTAATTTTTTTTAAGCTTGGGCAGGACGTGTGATGTTCATTTTGTGATTTAAAAAGAACAATGGGCAGGACGAGGTTAATGGGAATTCGACGTTGTCTACATAAGTAGGTCTGGTAAGTAATTTTCAAGTACCTATGTATGAAAAATAATAACTAATGATTTGGCTTCGTAAAACGCATTTTTAATGAGTCTTAATTATTTGTTTTTCGTTATTTTTTTAAGTACTTTTGAAGTATTACAGCAAAACATAAATTATCTAAAAATATTTGTTTGCTAGTGTTTGTTAATCAAAAGGAAACTATTGATTTTAAAACTTAATGTACCTAACCAATTTTATTTATAACTACAATTTTGCCGATTAATCAGTCAGGTATCAAACGACTGCCGGGAGTCGCATAATAATGGAATTTCTATTGTGTCTCGTTTACACATACTTGACGAGTTAAAATTATGGAAGTCATTATAAAAATGTGCTGTAAAACTTTTGCACACGATTTGAGAACACTCAAAAATGTAGTCCCGAAAACTTCATTTTAGCCCCCTCAAGCCCACCTGTGCTAGATTGAGTTATTAGCTACTAATAAATTACGTAGTCGCCCGCCTAATTCTAGGCAAACTTTCAGCTTGACAGCCTGATAGTGATGCGCCAGTGTCGATACTTACGTTCATAATTTTTGATAACTTTTTACAATCCATGATCAAAATTATAAGTTTAAGTTGTCTCAAATAGTGGCTGTTATCCGTTTATCAACATCTAAAATGAGGCTAACTTGTTAAAAAAAATTATTAAATAGAATTTTAGTCTAGATTTAAAATGTCTATGCTGAAATAATTAATGTTAATGCTTAAACAATATAACGACTTACATGTCATCTGTAAAGTTTTTGAAATCTGTTATGTACCCGAGTAAGCTGGGTTTAAGTCTTTCAGTAATAAATCGCCTTCATTATTTTAATAATGTATTTTCCTAGGTACAACCCTGAAGGGTAGTAGGTTATCGAACTATCTTTATGTGCCACGATGACGCTGCAGCTTGGTCAAGGTGAGAGGAAGGAAAACTTTATTTATTAGCTTGTAAAACACTGAAACATAGAGTCAAGAAAGTATGTATGTATACTTAAAAGATGAAATATGAAACCAAAAATTGCGCACGGGCGGGATTCGAACCAGCATCTTTCTGGCTATCCGGGCCAACTGCTCTTCCAATTGAGCTACCGTGCTGTCGGTCCGACCGCGCGAAATTCTTGGTCTCATTGATACGTCATTGCGTGACGTTAGCGCCATCTACCCGTCTGTTTATGCAACAGCGGGCCAATAGTTATTCTTTACAGAATAAATTCAACTTGGAAAATGATAACGCTTCGCTACTCAATGGTTTTACAATATTTTTAACACTTACAGTGTCATATTTTATTCTTAAAAGATGAAATCATTTATGATGTTATGATTTTATGATTTTATGATGTTATCATTTTCCAAGTTGAATTTATTCTGTAAAGAATAACTACTTGGCCCGCTGTTGCATAAACAGACGGGTAGATGGCGCTAACGTCACGCAATGACGTATCAATGAGACCAAGAATTTCGCGCGGTCGGACCGACAGCACGGTAGCTCAATTGGAAGAGCAGTTGGCCCGGATAGCCAGAAAGATGCTGGTTCGAATCCCGCCCGTGCGCAATTTTTGGTTTCATATTTCATCTTTTAAGAATAAAATATGACACTGTAAGTGTTAAAAATATTGTAAAACCATTATGTATGTATAGGTAATCACACAATCATAACTTTAATTTGGCTAGATTGTATCGAGGCAGATAAATAGCGAATGCCGAAAATCTTTCGAATATCAAAATTTCACTGAATGTTACCATAAAGTTGATTGTTTTTATACTCGTATATCCAGACTTAAAATAACTTTTGAAATGGTTTGATAACATAATCGGAGAAATCACAAAGTTTTGTTTTTAATCGGTTACGATGAACTTATCAAAATTATAATGAAACAGCGTTAGTTACCTATATCCCCGTTTATTTTGTGGCTTATTTAGCTAAAATTATGACACTGCAAATACTATTATAACTGAACACGCATTGGCTAATCTAGAAAATCGAACAACTGAAAAAAAATTCCCTCGAGAGTCTAAAATCAAACAATAAAACAGTATATGTTGTCACTAGTCACTGGCCACTAAAACGCATCAGATTCTAAAACGTCAACGCACTGGCCAGTACGAAAAAAAGCTAATTGCCCCTGGGAGTCGCCACAACCTCGTTCGGTCGGATTTATGCCAAGCAAGCGCGCGGGGAATGCGACGGACAGGAGAACCCGCGATAGCCGAAACGGGCCTCTCGTTTTGCATACGGTTTTCGGCCACTGTTTATGGTGGCTTGTCAGGTGACGGTGGATGGATTTTTGGTAAATAAACAGGATTCCATCCGGCGAATGACATTGTACTTGTAGATAGACAGACATATGCATTTGTTGGCACAAATTTAAACTAAGTATCTTGGAAGAGACCGTAAGAGAACCTAGGAACATAATAAGAACTGCGAGTTTTTTGCCGTTACCCTTATTAATTACTGTACAAATATAACAAAAAAAATATCATTGTCGTCTTTTTAAATAATTTTTAGTTCTAGTTTCTAGAGAATATTCAATTTTTATTTTCATCTTTCGACGAAAATTTCTTAAATAGATTTGGGACGTTAATCGTTAAACGTTTAATCAAACAATAGACAGAAATGGTCCCTCATAAGTAAGTCCACAATCAAGTAAATCTGACTTAATTCTATAGCTTTTTGTCACCATAGTTCATGGTATTCACCTTCACAATGGAGGTACAAAGGTCAGTTTAGTTCGACCCGCGACATTTGTGCTACTAATTACGCCCTTGCGTTTTAAGGCGCAAATCAACACGTTATTTGTTTTGAATTACATTTCAGTTCGCTTGATTTTGTAATAAAAAATGAAGTTCTGGTCGCGTGTTTTAGTGTATTTTTTTATTAGCAGCAAAATAGATACTAGTTGATAGCATTGCATTGTTTTTAGGCATATTTTATTTCTTGAACTTGATATTCATGTAGTCATTTCGCAAGAACTATTGACATATCTTTATCTTACGTTAATCACATCTATGGTATCTATGGTGATGATCCAAGAAGAAAAAGACGAAAAACTATGTGCGTACTATCAAGGGTACATCCGACAACAACCTTATCCATGCCAACCGATCCGAAGTTGCTTGCACTCCGCCACCTTTTTGTAGCAAAGTGGTCAGGCAACTGCCCATACAACATGATAAAGGGTATTGTTGTCCCTTTAGACGTATTTTACTGTCTATAGATGGGTAGTAGGCACAATATGGTAATACGCTTAAAAAGGTAGATAGGTTATTTTTGACACCCAGCCAAAACCTCTAGTGCCAGTGTGAGTAGGTATAAATGATAGTGTCAAAATGTCCGAAAATCCGACATCACGAACGAATAACCAGAGGCCGAAAATCCCTTATCGGATTTATTCGTTTAAACGTTTTTTTTTCGTCAAGCCTGTATCTTTATTGGCAAGCGTAGTGTTTTAATTTTTGAGGAACAAACTGCTTAGGTACCTAGAAAGGTTTATTTTCGATTTGGAGTTAATTGTAACCCAGCGCTTTTTGCTTTTGTTAGTTGTCAATAGATTGATAAACACCCGAGCTACTTATAAAATACAGGGATCAGTAAAATGAATAACGTTATCTTTTACATTATATTGAATTTATTACCTTCCTAGGCTTTCACCTTTCTTAGCAGAAAAAAAATTTCCACCTAAACAACGTCACCAAACTAAGACAGTTTTTTACTCCCATTCATTAAAAACAAGCTGGCGTATCAACTAACAAACTTTTAATTAAATGAAAAAGCACATTACAAACTTTTCCTATCTCCTCGGAGCTTAGAGCGCCATCTATTCGCAATTTAAGTTTTCATCTCCGACGGCACTGTTCGTTTAGGAGAGCGTAGAAGCGACATCTCGCGGCGGGGTTCTTGGCAGGCTGTAACGCCGCCCGCCCAGCGCTCCCGCCCTAGTAAAGTTTCCAGGGTATTGGGATAGGTGGCGCTGTGAGTAAATGTTGAAAATGCTCTATTATTTATATAAAACACACATTTTATTTCGCTCAAACTATCTACTGTGTTAAATTATTCATTTATAAATTACTATAATTTTAGTCATTTTTTTTTTAATTGTAATTGTGAAAAGGTTTATGTCACCCGAAAGTTTTATAAAAATACGGTTTTCATGCGATTTATGTGGACAGACTGGTAGAAGAAAACGAATTACGTTTTTCATTCATATTCTCTACAATGTTCTAGAGATGCCGCTGGCAGTTTCAAAAAGCATCTTTCATCAAAGCAAAAATCACTGAAAGTCAAAAGGTGCTAATTATTATCGTAGAATATGTAATTAGCTACTTTTTATAGGTGAATTTAATAACATTTTTAGGATGACAGTGATTTTATCTAAGTATCATTCACTTCTGGACGTCAAAATTAATTTGTTAAGTATCAGATGTTTATTTAAAATAAGTATTGCTTTTAAGCAAACTGGCCTACTTGATAGCATTGATAATTTCTATTAACATGCCATGTTTTGACGCCAATGGGCATCAACACATACAAACGGTTTTATATTCGAAATTTTCAAGGAATACGTCATAATATTTTGTCATCGAGTTGAGGCACATTTTTTGTATGACATATAGGTCGCCGGTGGTCGCGTAAATTTAAGAATGTTAATAAACACATCCGTGAGTGAGAGTTTAATAACAACTCACTGCTTAATAGATAATTATTAATATCTAATAGCTCAGCGTCAAAAACTGTCTATCTCTAAGACCCTTTACACACTGCGACTTTTAGCATCGATACTAACGCGCGTTTTGGAAATGCGATGCAGCATCGCGACTCACGCAATGAACAGAATGTACAGATGTCACTTTGAAAAAGTCATTGCTGCGAGTACAAGTCAGTGTCACAAGGAAATGGTTTCGTTTTAGAGTAGTCTTATATTTTTATGTTGCATGTCTTAGTTTTATTTTTATCTTGTTTGTTATTAATAAAGATTACCTAAGACATTTAAAATAAAAAAAAAGTCAGTGTAACCTAGTCAAAATGTATCGTAAGCAATTTTCAACAGATAACCAAACACCGTATTACCTAACAGTTTTTGAGTCAAACATAATGCGTTTACAACATAAGAACAAGTAGGCAGTACCGACATCCCAAAAAATAAACTAACCATATTAATAATACATAGGTACTTACTACAAACACCGAAAACCAGCGTCAGGTTCTCCAGGGGACCTGGCTTATGCTGAGTGGGGTCCTCTTGGGTATGGGCGTCACACACACACACACACACACACACACACACACACACACACACACACACACACACACACACACACACACACACACACACACACACACACACACAGATTCACTGGCCTGGTATGGTGTACGGTGTAAAAGGGACAGGATAAATTAAGGCAATTTCCACTTTTTTTTTCCTTTTGTGTATAGATATTTTTTTATTTCAATCTTTGTCTATTTTTGTAATTTTTATCTGTAATAATATTGTGTATGTGTGTGTTTGTGATGTTAACCAATAAACGATTTTTCTTTCTTTCTTTCTTTCTTTCAAACAAACTACCTACAAACAAACTCGTTGCAGCATCGCGACTGTGCATCGCTGCTAAAAGTCGCAGTGTGTAAAGGGTCTTACTATTTTAGTGTTCTATCATTTTGGTGTATTTCACTGTGGGGTAGACTACACTACCCTTGTAGGTACAAACAATAAAATACCTAACTAAACCAAAATAAAAAGGCTTTATAAAATCGTATTTCAAAAACAATTTGTCCGTCTTCAAACAGATGTTCTCCCGACAGAGCCTGATAAATAATGTCCAATAAACGGCGTTGCGATAGCCAGCAATGTTTATTTGTTGTTTAACTCGTAATGAGGACTTGGAAATGTTAGGAGCTGGTGCAAAACACGAGTGTATTAAACTTTTTAGTATTGTTTTTTTATGGTATTTACTTGGCAACAAACAAAGCAATTAATTAGAACCAAGACTCCAACTTATTGCTTTGTTCATTCAAGAATGACTATATAGCGATATTTTGCAAAACATGTGCCCCATTAAAAATCGTTTCCATAATGTTGCGTTCAATTATGTGTCAATAATGCATGGTCTCTTGTTATAAACATAGTTTTTATTTCGAACTCACACAGTGTGAGTTTTTTCTTTCGTGTGAGTCACACTCCTAAGCACCTATAACCAATGAAAATCATAGATGCACTATAATAACAAAGGCAACACCTAAGTCAGATAATCACAGCTTGGTTATAGGCTTCAAATATCTTCTCTCCTCCATCTGTGTAAGTTGGGTAAAAAGAAGTTCCGTTTCCATTTAACCATTTCACTGGTTTTAATTGGCAGCATCTTATAACTTGAACCAGTGGTCCACGAAGCCCGACGGATGCCGAGGCAACTGGGATCACCTATAGCAACGCTCAGCCCCTGGGGTATCTATGGTAACCCTCCCTCTTCTGGTCCTTATGATTCGCAGCATATAACGAATACAAATTAAATACCACGCAACTATGTTGTGAATTTGTGATTGAAGCCTGTTCGAGGGTTAATATCAGAGGTTTAATTGAAAAGTTTGATCGGTAGTTTGTAGTATTATTGATGAGTGTTTCCGTACATGTAAGCATAATATTGCTGATTCGCACGATTTTGTGCTCAACAGACCGTGTTTTTGTAATGACAAACAAAATGGATACAATAAAAATACTGTTTATCAGATTCAAATACGAGGCGGTGTTTGCTTTGTGACAAATTAAATTGTAGTTACATTATTATGTTCATAAATATTTTTACTTACAAAGGTTTCTATTTTTTTTACTTTTGATTTAAAAATATGATGTTGAGACAGATATGACTGGGATATAGACTTGGGATATTACAAAATTCGTCTTCAAGGTCAACATGCTTTAAAAAAATGCAATACCTTAACAGCACTTAATCATAAATAAACCTAGACAGACGTTTGAGACAAAATGTCAAATACTTGACTTATATTACTGTTTCGTTGTAATATAAAGATTAAAGAATTCTTTGTGTTTGGGCACATACATGATATTATTAGTTAGAGTATATTACTAACTATAAATATTTTCAATTTTTTATTTTAAAAAGCCTACTAGAATTATTAGAAAGATTTTACTGTGAGCCATATTTTCACTCGAATGAAGCAACCAAATTTTGGCAGGAAAAAGGATGTTGGCAAATAACAGTAAAATATAACATTAGACATACCATTAGTCAATTCCGTAACTATCTCTAAATCTTCATGGTAGCCACTGCCAAATTATTCAAATTCTATAGAATATCCGATAATACCGGTCTCATGCAAAATGCATACAATATCATTCTTTACTTCATACGCGGATGCTATCCGAACGTAATTCATGTAAAACTGGCATTATTTGAATTTTATGCGTTCAAATTTTTTGGTGAGTACCAACCCTAACTGTGTGGCCTAAATTGATCAGTTAGTTTATACATGGTGTTACTTTGCATCCTTGCCATATTCACAGAGGTAACGATATAACGGACACTGAACTGAAATCATTAAAAAAAAGTGACTTAAAGTTTTGATTATTTAATTTTATCGACAATCGGTTACGCACCCATGAACTATCGTAGCGCATGCACATCATCACTTTTGGCTGTTCATCGGCACAAAAGAGCCGCGGCGATTGCGCTCTCTTTCTAACATCAAAAATGCGCCGGCTAGGCCACGCCCACTTGGTTTATTCCTTTTGCACGTGCGAGATAATGTACCTCTATTACCTATGTGTACTGCAAAACCAAATTTTCCTAAAACTTATTGAGCTTTATTTTTGGGAGTCTCTTGTTTATCTAAAGTTAGCACTTAGGTTAGCACTTATTTTCAAATAAATTAATGAATATTGGACACCAATCACATACATTGCTCTGATCCCAAAGTAAGTAGCTAATGTACTTGTGTTATGGAAATCAGACACAACGGTGGTACCACAACACCCAGACCCAGGACAATATATAAAATTTTAATTTCTACATTGACCCGACCGGGAATCGAAACCGGGACCTCTGAGCGGCGACGCCTTGAATCCCAGCGTGCTTAGCCACTACACCACGGAGGTCGTCAAAGTTATAGGTACTGTTCCCTTCCTTTATCTCTTTGAATATGGCAAGGATGCAAAGTAGCACCGTGTATAATTTTCAATTATCATGGTGCTTCATGTTCCTAATACGCAACTTTAGTACAATTCTTAAGTGCGCATTCACATTAGAGTGGCAGCAGCGCGTGTGTGTCTAAATGTATTCTTCAAAAATAGTTTTACTGGCTTAGTTTTTAAATTAACGTCCGTTTTTCTTTGCTTTGCGAATATTGTTAACCATCTACTGTATCTTTTAAAATAATATCAGTGAAGAAAATGAATAAATTATTGGATTTAAAAAGCTTCTAAACGATGTATTTACTGTTACTGTGTAGGTTATGGGTTATGTGTTAATCTTTTTTTAAAATAAAGTATTTCAATAAAAAAATAAATATCAAGATTGATTACAATGTTTGCCAAGCCAAGAAAAACAGACGCAAGACTTGGTATGCAAGCGTTAAAATTTGCTAAATAATATTAATTTTTTACTCTCTTTCTTTCAAAATAGAGTATAATGACCAAAACCTGTATTTGCTGTTCTTTTATGTCTTAGCGCTAACAACGGCACATGAGGGTTTCATTTCGGTGTTTGTACTTTTATTATATCTGTTGTTCGATGCATTGAATATTTTATTGTGTTTTACGAATAGACCGCATTCCCTCGGAGTGGAATATGGTGATTCATGTCGTATTGAAATGGTAACGACTTTAAGGTAGCGGTGTATCACTTTGAGATACGGTTTCGATTCTTTATACTGTTGGTTCGTACTTCGTATCCATCTAGATAATTTTCAAACACATTAAAGAAGTTTGCCGTCTGATACTTGGTAAAGTCCGTTTCAAATCTTTTTTGTATTTAAAATAAAATCACTAAATAAAATTAAATAACTATTTTAATTAAAAAGATATCGTTTCAAAGATCAATTACCTATGTGGGTTGTTATATTTATGTTTATTTTATCTTAAATTATTATTTTTGTTACTTTTAAAATAATATCACTAAATAAATTGAAATAACTATTAAAATTAAAAAGATATCAGTTTCAACGACACATTACCTATATGGGTTGTTAAAAAAAAATTCTTACTAGTATTTGCACACATGGTTAATAATAAGAAAAATCTAGTATTGGCTTACTATTTATGAGTACAAAGTAAACTAGTAAATGTTTGTAGCTGTTGGAAAAACTTCACATAACACTTTTGAGGTACTCAGCACACGACATATTATTTAGTACTTGAAAAAAAAAAACTTTTACCAAGCGTTTAGACTGTATTTGCTTCTTCTTATTATACCAAGGATGTTTAGGTATCTAACAATCTTTGTGAAAGTAGGTAAATAAGTAAAAAAACTATATGAATAAATAATGATGAAGTTTTTCATAAACTATCGATTGAGTATCTAAACATAGTAACCGGAATCTTAATTTATCCAAGACACTTAAAAGTTGAGCGCCGAGCTCCGCTGAAAAGTTTGTCAATATTTGGAGGGTAGTTCCAACCACCCTCCTACCGGTAGACAGTTGAAGTGAATAGGAACGTAGAACAAACAAAGAATCTACGTTCTTGATAAGTGGTTGATGTGAGGAAGGAACGTTTGGTGTAATTGTGAAGTGTGTATTAATGGACGTGGAAGAAGAGGAATTAGATATAAGCATCGGAAAATATAATAGGTAAATATTGTTAGATTGACGACCCTTTGACTTGACTAAAGACGCAGCGTAGGACGTCCACTGACAAGATGACCGTGTAAAGATCGCAGGATCAATCTGGATGCAGACCGCTTGTGTTCGTGGCGTGGGAAGGTCTATATTCGGCAATGGACGTCCTTTGGCTGATAATGATGATGATGAATCATTCCGAAACAATGTTCTTTGTCAAAAGATATTTATTGTGACGTGTTCATGTCATAGGGTATATGAACCCTAAAAAGAAAAGAAAAGAAAGAGAAAAGAAAAGAAGGTTTAAAAACCATTACTTTTAAGTTACCAAGATCAATATAGCAACGGTTCCTTTAAAATTCAAAAAAGGTCCGCTTAACCCTGTCATAACCAGAAACTAAATTTGCAATGACCGCGGCCTTCTATGGTGCTTTCTCGAAATATCTCATTAACGAAATATAACGACCACTGCAAAGTTAGATTGGAGCACGGTTTGATTACTAGCAGCCTCTGATAGGCAATTTCCTCCTCTTTGTACAGGCTTCCTGTTTTGTGTATGCGAATATTTCGAATAGATTTAACGTTTCGCTGTGTTCTGTTTTTCAGTTTTCCCCTTTGTGGTTTGATGAAACCAAAAGGTAAGGGAATAACGCGGATTCGTTTCTGCTAATAACCAATCTTCTAGATTTTTTGAAAACACACCCCCCTGTAATAACCAAATCGGCGCTGTGAGTGTATTGAATTGCTTTCGGGGATTCAGGTTTTTTGTTTGTGCGTATCCGTAATTTTAAAGGAACAAAAATTTGCATTAACTTTTTTGAGTGAGAGTTGTTATTTGAGGTTTATTTTTTTACTTTTAGACGGTATTGGTTTGATGTAGTCAAACGCAAACACTAATGAAACAAAGTTAATATCATGAAAATAAGTCCACCCGATCTCGAGTTTAAAGTGGTGTAACTAACACGACTTTCTTTTACATTATAGATACAGAATAATAATATTGTCACTAAGCAAATCAACGGGCGTAACACCAACAAAATATCCAAGACAAACTTTAATTATGACAAATCCTCAGGTAAAAAATAAGGTAATATAATAAACCCTATTACATCATTTGTCACAAAGATATAGTGAGAGTCACAAAGTTAAATGACCCAGTGGACATTTCACAAAATGATAAGGAGTTTCTTTGCTCAAAACTGAGTAGAATCATTATTTCGTATAGCAAAAAATTAAAAGAACTAAGATTGATGCTATTTTATTTATGTACTGTTTTATTATTATGTTATGTTTGACGTTCATAAGTGTCATTTCATGACCTAAATTGAAATAAAGATTTTGATTTTAAATTTGAATTGAATTTGATAAAAGGGTACCTTTAATTAATATAATGACATAAAAATTGGGCGGGTCAATAAACGGGTTTTGAAAATAAAATTGCCGCTGATAAATTACACTCAAAATAAACTAAGCAGCAAACTGGCGCTCAGCACAATTTGCAGTAGTAACAAGCTGAAATATTTTAAAGGAATGTCAAATTTTCTCGCGCAAATTGCAACTTTTTCAAAGTCTGCATGCTCTCGAGCAAAAACGTTAGCGTATCTCTCTCTTCAAGAAAGAGAGCCAGGGTTTTTGCATTTCATATACCTAAACTTATAATTATTATTAAATGTTGATACTATTAAGATTAAACTAATATCAGTTAAATAAGTCGTTAAGCCTGGTCAGAGCCGCCTTGCAAACACCTTTCCGCAGGGTGGAGTCATGGCTCATGCCACCTCATGCTTGAGGTAAGGAAATGCTATCTTATTGTTTTTTTTTATGAATCAGGATGATAATCAACAAGATTTGACACAAATTTTTAACCCTAAGTTTTGAGGATTATTTTTTAATATTTTTTCAATAAAGAAATATTTAGCTTCATGTTAAATAAAGTTTATTGAAAATTGTAGCATAAGTCTAAAAATTCACACTGAAGTCAGCCCTACCTCTTGGGTAATAGAGTGTCATCTTGACATTATAAACGATCACCGGTAGGTAGAGCCGGTCGTACAGACACTGTTTTTACATTTACCGCAGCGGGTCACGGCTACCCCATTTTAGGGTTAAGAAAATAAATCTCAGGGGAATGTTCCTGGTGATAAAGGAGCGGGGTAATATTTTACTCTTTAAAGTTCACCAAATTGATATAAAGTGACGTTATGCTTGTTGCGGCGATGTAGATCTTTCGTGATTCTGTAGTTTTGCTTACGAGGATAGTTTTTATAAATAAATATGCGCCAGACAACACACCAATTGTCTGGTGTCGTGGTAAGGAATTTTCTTACTTGTGTTACGAAGTACCAGACAACGATTATGACGGGGCGTCTCCCATAAATACTTGAATACATATAATATAACATCCATAACTTAGGTACAAAATGTTCGTGGCGTCTCCTATAAATACTTAAATACATATAACATCCATGACTTAGGTACAAATGTTCGTGCTCATCACACAAAGATTTGCCTCTTGCGGGATTTGAACCCGCGATGGCCGGCGTAATAGGCAGGATCGCTAACCAATACACCACAAACTTTTATATGTACTAACTTGATCTGTATCCTAACCTTGACCTTCATTCTTTATTTTGACGTATGAAGTGACGTTTCTTTAGTTAAGATGCTATCGAGATGAAACTAAAAATAATGCTCCACCATAGTAAACCCACTAGCTACCTTCACCAAAACAGCTCAAACGAGCCCTTACCTTATGTATCATTTTTCCTCAGGACAGCACACAGAGGCGCGTCGACATATGTGTTTGCCTTGTCGGGTCTCGATCGGGGCCGACAGGTAGAACAAGGTTAAGCGATTATGGCGCGTAGGCTGGCCTCCTTAACGAGGGGCTGGATTACGTATCGATACCTTACCTAATTATTATTTTTCATGTCAGTTATCAAGGTATGGCGATTTTTATAGTTTTTTTACATCGCTACGCTAGTTTGTAAACGACCGTTAAATTGCCTGAAAATAAAAATGCATGAATAAAGAGGCTTATTAATGAAACTCAAATAAATATGACAAAGTTAATTGTTTTGTGTGAAAACTAGTTAGTGACAAACTGAAAAAAATAATTAAGGTCATGTTTATGAATAAGTGAAAGTATTTCCTGTTAAAACCAACGCAGGAAAGATCGTCTACTGCATGAAAAAGTTCACGAGGCTTTTTTTTACTGAGTGCCTCAAAAAATCATTTGTCAAATAAATGTTTGACTTTGACTTTGACTTTTGATTTTGACTTTGTGGGTATCGGAAAATTTTGAAATAAACAAATCTCCATCTCAAGACATAGTAGGTCACGGTGTGCGCAAGTAGCTCATTAGTGTTTCCTTCAATATGAGCTCAACTCCATTCGAGATCACTCAGTGTATGATACATTGATTTAAGTGTCTAGTTTGTTTTTGTAGAGGATATTTTGCTATAACGAAGGCTGAGATAGGTATTCCTAAAAGGAAAATATGTCTTCCTATTTATTACTATTCATGCTACGTACTAGCCTGACCAGTTTATATTGGCTAATGCTGCACGAATATACTTGTACACAGTACATGTTCCAGACACTGAAACGTCTCGCACCTTTCAGTACTTGACAAAAGTTCTGCTGGAAAAGTATTTTTTGTGTTGATAGGCATTTTTCTGCTACCATTACCTACTACAGGTAGGTAGCAACAAAGAAAGTTAATGATATTAGCCATCAAGTATAATGATGGCTTTATTATGTCTACACCATGATAAGATGCTCCTATTGTTATCAGCTGTTATGATGAGCAACATTGTTTTCTAATTCTAAAGGGTATTGATACGTATCATGTTCCTAATGGTATCACAGGAATTTGGCTTGTTTTGGCATGTTCTTCTTCAGAAAGTATTTGATGCTAATAAATAATCATTTGTTTGTTTTGATGGGATAATAAAACATATAATTTTTTTTTTTATTAGGTAGATCTTTCACCAGTACATACAATACTGATAACACCAAATTATTCCAAAAATTATAAGGCGGCTTACTTCGTTTGTAACTTCAGAATCGGAGCATCTGGGAAAATTAGTGCGGATAAAGAATGCAATATTTTTAACATGTCATTATTAGGACGTCCACCGACAAGATGGACAGACGCCCTAGTAAAGTCCGCACGACCACATTGGATGGAGACCGATTGTGATCGGTCGCTGTGGAACACCGTGAGGAAGGCCTATGTTCAGTAGTGGATCGTCTTGTGACGTTGTGATGTTCATTTGTTTGAGTTCGCGTGAAAGGAAACGTCAAATGGCTTAATAGACTTCCGTCCATGGCCGTGAAGCTTTTGCATAGATGGGGCAGGTATTGTTATTACCAAATGCTATACCCGATTTTTTTTTATTTCCAATTAAAGCTATACTACCTTTTTGAACACCCTTTGTCCATACTAACCGGGAGTGACTGTGACATCCTTTAGCTGATAATAGTGATGATTTATTTATTTGGTCTAAATTAACATAAGATTTATCTCAAAGCTTCCGTTACCGAGGTAGGTAACGGCAAGTCAAGCCTAGCAACGCTACCAAACATATACTATTTTTCCTTTACTATGTGCATTTAAAATGTTTCAAATTAACTAATGATTACTTTATTTGCTTTCAGGTAAGTAAAAAGTGCAGCTTTTTGTGAGTATAAAGTAACTTTTATAGTCATTAGATAAAGTTTTGCTCCACTGGGATTCGATATCGTGTCTCTTGTCGTTATTTTTTCTGAGCTACCTCTCAAATCTTCGACATCCGTTTAGCTACCTGTATCACCCGTAAACAACAATAAACCGTTCATTAACATCGGATTGGCGGAGCACCGTCGGGAATAATTAACGTTTCCCATATACGATTATGGCGCCACAATACCGCGTCATCAACGTCGCATACTCGCATCCCTCAGAACTGGTAATGCGATTAGTGACCGCGACCGCTTTGATTTATTAATATTACAGTCAAGAGCATAGATGGTATACAAATGAACGTCTGTGTCTTGGTGATAAGGTCTAAAGTCTAAATAATGTACAGTATAGGTTTCGATTCGCGTGACTGTATTGGTGAGTACGCTGATTGGAGATGTCAAGATTAGGGAACAGTATAAAAACGTTTTAGAGTAGTCATTTTCAATATGTTTAATGCTTTGAAAAAGGTTCAGGTCCCTTATTTTATGTAAAACCTAACATAATAATCTAAACTTATATCACGATTGCACGATCTATACTTATCTACTATATAAAAATAAGTCGGGTTTTCCTCCCTGACGCTATAAGTCCAGAACGCACAAACCGATTTCCACGGTTTTGCATTCGTTGGAAAAGTCTCGGGCTCCGTGAGGTTTATAGCAAAGCAAATTCCCATAAAACGGGGCCGGGGCGGGACGGGGCTGGGGGCGAAACGAAGTTCGCTGGGACCGCTAGTGAAATAATAAAACATAATTCGTTCATTTAGTTTTGAATGATGTAATAAAGACCCATTTTTTTATATTAGCAATTTGCTTTTCTGAAGCAGCGGTACAAAGATATTACGCAGATCTTCCTTTAAATTCACATTTCCGACCAAACATTTCAAACACAAAATCAAAAATATTCATATTCAATCATATTTCTGACACAATAGTGGTATTTGTCGCTACAGTACAGCTATAGGTAAACCGTGTCCTTTGTGTCATCAGTCAATATGCATCGGGCCCATGAAACGAATACAGTTATTGAAATTCAATACATTCCACCTACCATTGAAAACAAGCGGGCTGGTCATTATGGGGCAGATTTTTGGGAAGTTTGGTCTTTATTGTTAAGGTTATAAGAGTGGTATTGGCATGAAGGGTTATATCTGGGCATAGACATAATCCGAATTAGAGTGGGTGGCCGAGCGCGAGGCACAATATGAATGACCTTTGTCAATGCGCGCCGTGGACGCCCTCAACTGGAGAAGCCCCGAATAATTTAACACCGACATTTACAATACACGATTATCGTATGTTCTTACATACATGTCCTTTCATATTTGAAAACACATGTGTGAAAAAATTGAATTCGGTATAAAGGCGAGGTATGACCGTGCACGCCAGAGGTTTATCTTTAAAAAAACGACTTCAAATTTATCCATGCTTTGGAAGGCACGTACATACAGGTGTTGGAATTGGTTAAAAAGAATAACATGTAGATAAGAAACATGCATTTAATTCTTACTGTTGAGTAAAACTTCTCGCCACCAATACTTTTTGGTACTTTTCCTTTTGAAAATATGCCTGCTTTTTACGTTGGAGTAGCGGTTACTTCGCTAGTCACTACCCTAGAGGTCTCGGGTTCAATCCCCTAGTCGGGCTGAAATTTGTTTCTGGGTTTGATTGTCTTGAAAATATTCGGAAACAGCTCGCAGTATGTGTGAGCACCGTGCCTCAGAAAGCACGTTAAGCCGTTGGTCCAGCGTCTGATTAATGAGAGTGAAGGAACAGAGAGTGCCCTTTTTTATTGCGCACATATCTGAGCACTATAATACTCCTGTGTACCTGGCCTATCTCTGTTGAGAAGGGCCGCCATAACCGAATATGGGTAGTAAAATATTTTTTGGAAACATTTTCACTCTGTTTTATAACACAACATTCTTTTTTTTTCTTCTTTTTAATTTAAGATCTATGCTGTTGTCGGTGGAGTTTTCTCCATTTATCTCTATTCAGAGCCATGTCCTTGACCTCTTGGTACGACTCGACGTCCAACTTTTCCTTTATTTGGGTCATATACGCTCTGCTAGGTCTTCCTCTTTCCTTTTCCCTTTAATCTTTCCCTCTATGATGATCCTAATCAAGCTATCGTGCCGTACCAAGTGTCCAAGCATCTTTCCTCTCCGGTGTTCTATTGTTTGGAGTATATTTCTCTCCTCGCCTATAATCCTCAAGACATCTTCGTAAGATTTCTTTTCCACACAACATAAAGATAAGATAAGCACAACATAAAGATAGAAAACAAAGAGTGATGCTTACGGTCGCTTCGTTGTCGAGTCGTGTAAGCTGTCCCTTTTACCCCTGAGTGGATTTTCGACTGTCTTTTGTCCGAACATTCGAGTCCAACGTTAATTAAACGAATATTGTTGCGATCGGACTATTTTAGTAATGGGTAATTAATGATTCTTGCTTTGTGAACCGGAAATATAAAACTAATACATTTTTCGTAGCACAATTCAATTACTTTTACATTAAAACAAACCACTATTCATATATAGAAATGAACGCGGTTTTCTCAAAGTTATATTTGACACTAAAACATCGTATTCAAAATAGAATACTTTGTAACACAGTTAAGTTGCAAGACTTTCGTACGAAAGCAAGGGAAGGATAAAATATAACGCCGTCGGTGACGCTGCAGCTACATAATAAAAACTGCAACCCATAGTTTTCCCAAACAAATGGTGTGCATGTGATCTTTCTGATCAGTTTAAGATACAAGATCTAAGCGTTTGTCGCAACTTTTTATAAATACTTAGTGATTAATACCATTCATTAATCTTGTATGTTTTTTTTTTCAAATGCAGTAGCAACAAAGTTTTTTCGAATAAAAAAATTGGGTGGCTATTCTAATCATCGATCTTACTTAACCTAATATCAACAGCACACCTTGACTTACTAACTGATTTCTGTAACACCAAAAATATGTAATTGAGGTGCTTAGTAGAGAAAGTTACGATACACCTATCAGTATTGTTGTACAAGATAATAAAGTCATAAAACATATTGTCAAAATTGGGAACTTTTCATAGTAATAGTTCCCCTAGCCGATTTCGACGGTACGGTGGCTAGTCACAATGAGAAACCGACTGCGCGAGATATATTATAATGCACAAGTGTGTGTGCAAACACAGGTGCACTCTCTATTCCTTTCACTCTCATAGCCCGATGGGACAGCAATCTGACACGACCGGAGAGAAATCAGGCGCAGGACCAGCGGCTTTATGTGCTTTCCGAGGCACGAGGGTAAAACACCGCCAACTTCCAAACCCCGGGCTTCCCTGAAAATTTCTGAAATTTTTAGCCCGACCCGGGAATTTAACCTGGGACCTCTGGCGCAGCTGTCGCTTTTAAATGCGACTCTCTAACCGCTTAGTTCTTGGTTTTCATAGTAAAAGGGTAATAAACGTTTCCTTTTATCCATTGGACCATCAGATATCGTCTGAACTCCAACGCGGAGAAACGCCCTATTATGTTTCTTATCTTTAATCTGCTATGATGTTCCGAGCTTATCTACATCAGTACTCTTACAACAGTGCAATTTGCTCATGTTTGTTTGCGATTGTGGAAAGAACGTTGGTGCATTTCAGTGTTATTGTGTATCATAATGTAGGATTGTAGATTATTATTGCACTGAGTGAATTCATATATTTTTTTGCGCCTTGCTTAGTCACTCGATGCGATTTTTTTAACATATTGTAAAATACATCCGTGACTCGTGAGTCGGTTTTTTGCAGCATTGTAAAATTCTTAATATTCTAGCATGTGAATAACTTTTCCTGCGAAAGCTGTCTATTTTAACTAAGCCCACAAAGTGCTTGTAAAATTATGCTTATTTCAATATCTAGAGTTACCCACATAAAGTTATCTACTGTATTTGTAAAGGAAATAATTTCTATGTCTAATAAAGTATACTTTTATATACTTCTATGCATTTGGAATTTGTTCTAAAACTTGTTTGCTAGAACCTGAAAATGTAAAACCTTCATCAGTTGTTGATGAGAGCTTACTCTAGTTTCTAACTGAATACACTATTGATATTCTGAGTATAGACAACACTATTCGTACCTAGAACAGGCTTCGGGCCAAAGAACTGCGTTTTAAAGCTTCATCTTGTATGGGATGAGATTGCATATGATCACTTTGCTTCATCTTCGTTGTGACTTTACTGTGCTGTGACGCTCGAGTGTGCTATGATTCTGTTATTATGCTCGCATGTTGTGAAAGGGGTGAGATTTAAAAGTCATTTTTAGGGTACCTAGTTTTTATTCTTTGTTATGCAATGAGGTAGGTACACGAATGAGGCAAAAAACAGACACCTTTTTTTTTGTTGTCAGTATGTGATAGAGACAGATTTATGATTATGGTAATATGACGGCTAGCTGATTCTTTTGCTAATTGGAGTTGAATTTATTTTTTAAACTAAAAAAACAATGATACCTATCTAGTGAAAAATGAAATAGTTATTGGTTTCACTACCTATTTGGACTCGTACTCGTTTTTTTTTAAATTGATGCAAAATAATAATACTTGTTAACATTTATTTTCAAATTCCAGACGTAAAAGAATGACTGTAAACCAGTGTGTTTGAAATCAAACCCTTTTTATACAGAGCCAAACACAATCAGTGCTAGAAGAACCCGTATAACCTCTTGTAGGTACCTAATTGAAAATCTCAAGTTTAATTTATTCTCCACTACATTCCTGAGACGGCAAAGACTCCCGTTTCAGTCTAAATTAAAACAGAAAATATTGCGCTAAGGTTTCCGCACAGAAACGGAGGTAGTTTGACATTAATTTGCGTGAGCCTGCGTCTGAAGTTATTTTAGTCTGTTGTCGTTGAGATGTTGGTAAGTACAGTCAGCAGTTTTTGTAAGTGATCTCGTCTCTAACCAGAATGGACGTTGGCTGGTGTAGTAAGTAATACTTATGTACGACGTGTGCAAATTAATAGCGAATTATGTTGGTTCTTATGACCGTACTGCAGCTACTTATGACCAGAAACATTATATAAGTCATTTTCTAACAAATATAAATAAACAAATTTTGAAATATCGAGTAACTTAATAAAGCTGCAATCGTAAGCGTTCCGAACATAATCTAGGTCACAAAATATTAACCCAATCATCAACATCATCAAAATGGCTGTCACCGCACCACCTACAGCCATCCTTGTTCAACGCTGCTGACGTCATCACAGTTCCCAGAATCTGACCTGGCGGCCTAGTGTGCCGCCCACACACCGGCATCAACAAGTGTCCAAGATGCATCTGGCATTCTGCCATGCCACGCCTAGGCCCACCATTGGTTAATATCTCCCGCCAATTGACAGAACCTGGTGTGCTATTGGTCAAATGAGCAGAATCAGGTCACTGGGTGTCCGTTGCAAGGTCACGTCCGATTATGCGTTCGTTCGAATTTCAAAGCGCGGGAATTCTTACCTTCGCGTCGTTTTTTGGTTTAAACTGAACTGCAGGAATTTTACACGTTTTTTTGTTTTGTGCTAAAATGAAGGAATTACGCACAAGAAATATTAGGACTCATATTTAATTTTTGCTTTGTATTTTTTCCAAATAATTGAGGCAGATAAATAATAGAAGATGAATTACCAATTACCATTTTATTTACACCTGTAGGTTTGACAGAATTATTTACTTTGAGAGGAAGATATTATTACAATATTATAGTTGGTTGAGCAAAAACGGTAAATTCAGTTTTACTTCAGTTTTCTGAGCCATTTAATTTCCACCAATATTGTCTTCTTTCCTTGTAGAGCCTATATTGAGAATGCAATTTATTTGCATGTCTCATCTAAATAAACCAAAAAAAAATACACATGACCTTGACATAAACAAACATATTCACTGGAGATAACAAGCAAAAATCAACAACATTCTCAGAGCTCCGTAGATTTTAAATAGGGAAAGTTTATCTGCTGCGCATCAAAAACTGCCTTGAAGTTATAACGACGCGCAGTGAACTGTGTCTGAGAAGCAGTTAGCGGGTTCACTCATGTGAGAGATAGATATACAGAGTGTGGTTTTCGTCTGGCACGATATTTTTAGTTGATTTTTGTTTGTATACCCCTTTATTCATAATAACTCAAACGGTCTTTTAAACCTATTTTAGTTATCACACTGTTTTTTCACTTTCTGTCAAATGATGACAGCGCCAAGAAAGAATGAGACACAAAACAGTGTAATAGCTAAAAAAGGTTTAAAAGACCGTTTGAGTTACCTATAATGAATAAGGGGGTTAGTGTTTTGTCACTATATAAACTTGATCATATAAATTGCACTTGTGAGAGCAATCTCGCAACATTGATAAGGTCACGCAGCCTACGCGTTAAAAAGAAAGCACTCGCAAAATTCAACAGGCTTGTTAATGTGACGGTGGACGAGTGGTATAGGCAAACGCCTGGATAGCGTAAGACACGGGGTTCGATTCCTCGTCTGTCACAGAGTCACGGTAGATTTATACGATATTTTTATTTCTTTTAAACTAGCTGTCTTACCAGTTTTGTGATGGCGGCCAATTTAAAGAGATCAGTGTAACGCGCGGGTGATGAAGTGCACTTGAAATTTCTTCTGTATCATTATTCGGTGAGGCGGCAATCTGACAGGACTCAAGAGGGATATGAAAAGAATGTTGGTCCTCACGTTCTTTTTGAGGCAGGGGGGGTCATCACCGCCTACTTTTCTTTGAATACAGAATTTTGTCCAGAGAATGTAAGGTCTCTTTTTATAGTATTTTGACATTTATAAATTTATATTTAAGAAAATAAATATTATAATTACACTAGTAAAAATCAACTTTGTCAGACAAGCAATCGAACCCTGTGTCTAACACATTCCGGGCGCATTGCATTATGAGAGCAATCTCGCAACATTGATGAGGTGACCACCACTGAGTAAAAAAAGCACTTGCAAAATTCAACAGCATTACCAATGAGTTTGTGGCGGAGACAGAGTTTGCTTCCTTGTCTGATGCAGTCTTTTTTTAGTTTTTCTTTTTCATGTTACTGAGGATACGTGAAATGATAAACAGTATATTTTTTATATTATTTTTTTTCCGAGCATAGGAAATTTAACAACAGATACGATAATGACTTTGAGTAACAATGGTTGTTTGTAAGTTACAACCAATGGAAAGATGACAGCAGTAAGGCGTAAGAGTATTTGCTAGTCGTATTATTTTTGGTTATTTAATCTACATTAATCTACGAATAAGTCTCGATATCAATTAGCAACGTAACCGTGAACGCGATAGAACGCAGCGGTCCGTAGCAGACGTTTGTAGTTAGCGAGTGAGCTCGGGCGTAAGATTCTGACGACGCGATACAGCACCGGCGTGTAAATCTAACGCTAATATCACTTGAAAGGCGTATCGATTCTTTGTATCGATAGCAATGCGATTGTGAAGTCGTCACAAGATAGGTAGGTAGGTACCTACTTTAGAAATTTTTCTTAAATCATAGATAGAACCTAGAGCTGAAATTTGTTATAATTGGATATGGACTATTAATACGGACTTCAATATTTATTACGGATAATTTTGTGGTCGCTGAAAAGACGCATATTTATTGCAGTACCTATGCATTAACTGAGAAACAAAACACAATTATAATGAGGACCATAATTTTTCACTGCACCCAAAGAGAATGCTTTAAACATTAGGTGCCGCCTTTTGTACACGAACATTTGTGTAAGTTAAATAAATAAATAATGGTTTTCAACCGAAAACATCAAACAATATTTCAAAATGTATTTTAGTTATGAGACGGTCAATAGATTAGTTGTTGACAATGCACAGATTTTAAAATGAGTTTTTCTTTCTGAATGGTAACGCTTGTATTTTTGTTGGATTGCTCAAACAGATATAACGCTGTGGAACATTGCGATCAGCCTTCAGAGCAGTTAACCTACTGGGGCAGAAGCGATGAAGAGACACCCACAGCTGCGGTTTCCCACACAAAAATAAACATGTAAATAAGTATACCTACGAGTGATACATACATGTCCTCTTTACATTGTTATGATAACAACGTTTCAGAGAACGAAAAGTGGTATTTGTGAATAATGTCTAAGTCTTATTTATTGACTTTCATACTTGTTTCATAAATTTAAGGATTCGCCAATAATTCGTCAGCTGTTTTCAATAAAAAAATGTAGTAAAGACATATACAACTTATGGTGATAATTATTAGACATAGGAATTATATTATTTACGATTAAGGATTTTTTAGAATGCTAGTTTTTGAGAAAAATTGGAGACTTAGGTAAAATTATTTCTCTGATTTTAATTTTTTAATACTTAAGGCTTAGATATTCCATTTTTACGATGTTTCGATTGAGTTTAAACATGGAAACACTAATTATTTAAATCTCGAATCTATATATGTTATAGAAAAAGATTACTAGAAAGCTGGATTGTGGTTGGAAACACGATTGTAATTACTTTGCTCGATAATAATTGTCTCAGAAGTGGGCCCCTTTTTTTTCGTATTTTCTATGTAGTTTTCAAATTTTTGGACTTATATTTATGAAAATCACATATTTTAGTAGGTAATTCCATTCTACACATATACATGTTAAAATGATTTCAAAATGTTTGTTATTTAGATCAGAATAACGAAATATCTAAAAACACTTTATTTGACCTATTTCGACTTTTTTGATCTTGATTTGCTCAAGCTACACAGATGTGAGGAACAGGGGATTATAAGAATATACATTTTGACCACATAAGTGAGATCTCAGCTATGAATCAAATGTTTTTTTTTTAGTTTTTATCGGTGTTATGTTCAGGCAAAGAAAGGTCCATTTTTTTCATTAGTCTGTATTCTTTCTTACAAGCAGCAAATTCTTCCAATTGTCTTTTTAAGATTACTTTAGACACCAAAGATGTTTAGGGCGTCCAATCGTTTTTTTCCAGTTTTATTAACATTTTCATTCATAAAACACTGATTTAGTGATTCTCACACTTGTGACGATGGTGATTCGCGCAACGACTTTGACGCAACAGTTGATCGTCGTGTCATCTCTGTTCTATACATGCAAGCAGAAATAGCGCTATCTTTTTATTCAAATGACAAGCACGAGACACCATTTCCTCATTCCCCTTGACGCCACTGCGAACGCTGGACCTATGTCAATTTTTGCAATTTTATTTGCGTACTTAATTACGTAAAACACCTAAGAACTAATAATAGCTAATTTCGCCGCGCCGCGTCACGCTCAGTTGGATCAGCACCAGTCTTATACTAATCAAAGGTCGCGAGTTCAAATCGGGGGTATCATGAATATTTTTCTACATAGTCACAATATTTTTTTAAAAAACGAAATAAGTATTTATTTTAATTTTTGGACATTTTAACATTTAAAATAAAAAAAAAAAAATAATAACTAATTAAATTTTTAGTTTTTTTTTAAAGTAGCAAATCCTATTAAAAAAACTACATAACAATGAAAATAAATTTCAAAAAGAAAATTAGTATCAAAAACATCATCACCATGCGGATAAATCTCCTCAATGCCATGAGGATGGAACCCCCAACCTCTACGTGTTAAGCAAAATAAAAAGAGATAGGCTGTAGCGACATATATAATTGTTGTGAATAAATTAACTATATTTTTGTACCAATCGTAGAGATGAATCCGTTTCTATAGTAACAATATAAACAAAAAGCATAAAACACTCATGTCAAATTATTGTAGTTTTGAACATTTTCTCTATTTGGAAAAATCAGAGCTAAACCATAACTGTAGGTTTAGCAGTAATCTCAAATGCTAAAGCTGTGCCCTGGTGACTCTAGTATATTGGAGACGAGAAAATATTATATGAATTTGAGGGAGGGAGAAAATTATTAGGTGATAGGTCTATATTAATTTTATTTATTTATTTACATCTAGACTCCTGTGACAAAATACAAACATTGGAGGTTAAATTAAGGTCGGTCTAGCTCTCTTCGTGTATGGAACTTAGGTTTCCATGTTATTTACGTACGTACGTACACATTTTCTGAATCGTGTAGTAATAATGCATTGACTATCTATGTCTTATTTGGTGACATGGACTTGAGCGACGAACATGGAGATTACTCAGTATAATCCAATTATATTTACATTCAGAAATGTCAAATCTGAATAATTTTTTCAATTTTGTTCTGTCGAAAATGTGTGGAGACTGTCTTAATTTTATTTTTATAACCGTTCCTCAAATTGCTGTTACTGAATATTCAAAACAACTTTGGTATTTGTGACACATAATAATTCTATTAATCTTGTAGTTAGCGCCAAATGGCGCTTCGGGGTCACGAAGGGTTCCGTACCATTATCTATGAAAATGGCATAAACATCATATCTGTTGTCAGGGAGTCCCATACAAAAGATATGAAGTCCTAATAATGGGGCAGCCCCTCATTATTATCATTATTAGAGTAGATAAGTTGTATGAGAGCAACCTGAAAAAAAAACTGTTTTTTAAGTTTTTGTTTTTTCAACGGCAACATGAATACATCCTTTCTGAAAATTTCAACTGTCTTACTATCACGATTCATGAGATAAACCCTGGTGTTGCCCTTTCGGTGCAGGAACTCATGCTCATCATAATTCATACCTTGTAGGGAGGTGTCTCAAAAATATTTTAATATACATATTTTAGGCGGTGTGATTAGGATATAAAGAAACCCATGCCAAATTACAGTTTTATAGTAAAAAAGGTCTATAAGCTAGACTACAAAAAGTCAAACATGGCACAACCATATATGGTTTATCAAAGTAATTGTGTGGGTGCGGTGCTCTAATTAACAAACCTAGACAGTTGAAATATGGCATCTAGCTAGGTAATAATGTGTAAGCGAAGGAAAAAATCTGAAAACAAAAGAAAGTTTTCTAATTGTAGGGTCTGAAACCTTTATAATTAAGTGGATGGAAGCTTGCACAAAATATGTATTAATGATTTATGAATAAGCAAATAAATATTTCTATAAAAAGTTATGATATCCCAACAAAAACATCAATGTGAAAAATGATAGCCAAGTTCAATGCTCAGTATATTTGATAGTGAACTTCGCCGAAAAAAGTATTGCATCTAAATGAGAGATTACTATTAACTACTTTTGCCTTACTATTTTCTTACTTTCTAACACATGATAGTCAAGTCATTTTTATAGTTCAGGCTGATATTAAGCGAGTATTTTAAGCGTGGTGTGGGTGACCTCGATAGTAATTATTTTAAACCATTAATTTACTTGAACCATTTCACGGGACATCAAAAATATACGCGGGCGACGTCGCGGGAGACGACTAGTAAATAAAAAACTTTGATATTATTAAAGGATTACTGAAACGATAAAGAAACCTTTGTCTTTAATTTAGCTTTCCATATTTGTAATGTTAAACGGAAGCGTGAAACATACTGCGCAGACCCTAGATAAACTGGGAACAGGGCAAGAGAATGATGATGATGATTTGAAATGTTATGAATTTCAGTGTGTAAAAAAAAAACCATGACAAAATTCTCGTGATGGGTGAACTTTGACTTATATACCTACTGGTTTGTACGGAACCCTAAATTTGAAGTGCCATATCTGTAATGGTCTTCAGTCATCATCAATTGGAAGACTGATGGAAGATAGTAGTGAGACTATAACTGTGTCGACAAAAAGGATCTTAATATAAACCACCTAAATGTTATTACATTACATTTCCTACACCTATGGGTTGGCTGGAAGAGGTATCTTTCAGGGATAAGCCCACCTTTGTTCACATTGTGACTTCTTGTACCTATTTTCTGTACATCTTATAAGTGCAATAAAGAATATAAATATATAAATGTTATCGGATATTCTTTCTTGTTTTTATAATGGTTACAGGTTGCTGGCATAAAGTGCTGACCAGTCGTGTGAGAATGAAATGCCACTCTTTGCGTTCCTTGTTCTTTCGATAAACGTTTAGACTAAAAAGCATGTATGGTGTACTAAAGAAACCATTTTGTAAAAGTTCTTCGGGGTTCTGCTAGATGGCGTGGGTATGTTACTTACAAAAGCGCATGAAGTATCTTATTCAAGAAAATTTTGTTCCTTAAATAAACACTAGATGGCTTAATTATACACGAGATTTGTAAGACAAAGTTGACAGAAAAAGTTTTGTGCGGGGGTGCTGGTGGGGGAAGCGCCCCGCACTTTTAACAAGGGGGCGGGGCTTATGAGATAATTTGACGGAATAAGACGGCCTTAAGGATAAAATTAGAGAAAAAGAAGGTTTAGGAATTGAATTAAGACAGACAAAGCCGATGACGTAGATAACTTCATAAATTGTCAGGGTGCTGTTTTAAAAAATGATATTGTATATGTTGCAGAAAATAATAAAAATAAAAATCTCGATTTTCCAAAAAAAAATGATAGTGTCCTGTTTCTATGATGTATTCAAAGCCAATGTTAAAATATTATCACTTAAAATTATTTGACCTTATATAAGATATTACGTTCCACACAAATTATAACATCGTTCATCCAAATAATCAATTACGTTGACAATCACCGAGCAATTGTAAACTATGTATCTCTCACACAGTGCAACACAAGTACAATATAATTGTGGGACAACGCGACAATTAATATCGAATAGGGTAACCGATCATGCTGCCGACAGCTGATCAATAGATGGTGTAATGATGCAGCTTCGTAACGTAGACCAAATTATATGGCCAGTACAGTTTTTTTTTACACTTTCGTGGTTAGTTTATCATCTATACTAATACTAATACTAATAATACTAATACTAATAATACTAATACTAATAATACTAATACTAATAATATTATAAAGTTGAAGAGTTTGTTTGTTTGTTTGAACGCGCTAATCTCCGAAACTACTGGTTCGAATTGAATAATTCTTTTTGTGTTGGATAGTCCAGTTATCGAGGAAGGCTATAGGCTATATAACATCACGCTACGACCAATAAGAGCAAAGATATAGTGGTAAATGTGTAAAAAACGGGAGAAAGAAGTCACGATTCCACGCGGACGAAGTCGCGGGCAAAAGCTAGTAGTGTATAAAGTTTTTTTTTGTGATTGGGTGCATAAAAGGAAGACTGTCACTCAATTGACTGATTTTCATCTCTCAAGTACTCTTTAGAACTAAGGGTTTCTTACAGTTATATGGACCTTGTAAATAGAACACTTCAGTTATACAATCTCACTAAGATAGTAGCACCTTGAAACTTATTTTTTCAGAACAACGTACACAAGAAGGTTAGTTTAACAAAGTATCTCATAATTATGAGGCTCGTAGCTGCTACGCGCTTCGTAGCAGCGCATAATTTATTTTGTAGTCGCTTGTATCTTCGTAGCAGCAACGAGCATTATACAAGTTTGCTTCAAAAATATCGTTCATATAGAAGTTAAAAGGCTCAGAGGGCCTTTAGCTCAGCTCTTCTTACATTCACCTTTTTTTTTCTTCAGTAAAAAACAATTCAATATGTTTTACTCATTTTGATGGTAATGAGTTTTATAGAGGCTGTTTGTTCTGTTTAGTCTATAGAAAGGACATTACTTTGATTAAACGTAGTTCAATTTATTGTTCCCCGGATATATTTACCCACAATATCCCCTCGTAATTGAATAGCAAAGAGCAGTCAAGACGAGAGAGAGCCTACCAGTGCAAATAATCTGTACCTTCAATTTGAGAATCCATCAGTTCAAGGCAATTAAGTTTAAAAATGTGGTGGGATATTGATTTGATGGTTCCACGCTGTTTGGAGGTTCATGAATTCATCTGATCAACATTCTAGATTTTCGGCAATATTCTCATAGGTTGAACCTGATAATTTTGGAAACTAATAGACTACGTAGCCCATAATAGGCAAATTTAATTTAGGTGTAATACCGGGAATACATGTTTTGGTATGGTTTTATGCACGTAAGATATTCAGGTTTTTGTTAAAGTGCTATTATGACTTTGCGTATCAATAAGTAAAGATAATGATAAGTTTTATTTCAAAAAATATAAGCAGCCATTTTCAAACAAAGGTAATCCGATAGATTACTTATCAACGCCAAGCGATACTCGAGAAAGGTATAAAATATAGGATTTCTTTTGAATTAACCAAGAACAAGTACTAACTGATCAACGGTAAGACGAAACTTTAGACGCTCAACAGAAAGTTTCTGATGCTTAATTAGAATCAGGTAGATAAATAAAAACTTGTAATATGAACCCTTGATATTATGATCTTATGTAGTATTTTGTTAAAGACCATAATATTTTGAGTTTGAGGCACAGAGAAGACTAGAAGGCATATGAATTACTATGACACATCGTCGGAACAGAACATAAGCTATTGTCCTAACTGGTTTAATGGCTTTTTAGGGTTCCGTAGCCGAATGGCAAAAAACGGAACCCTTATAGTTTCGTCAAGTCTGTCTGTCTGTCTGTCTGTCTGTCCGTCCGTATGTCACAGCCTCTTTATTCTGAAACTATAAGCATCACATAGCTGAAACTTGGTAGGTAGGTGTATTTTGTTCACCGCTTTCCGATTCAGATACAAAAAGTAAGAAAAAATAATATTTAAGGGGGGGCTCCCATACATGAAACTAAAACCAAAAAATTTTTTTTTACTCAAACCTATGCGTGTGGGAAGTCTATGGATAGGTCTTTTAAAATGATGTTGAGGTTTCTAAAACCATTTTTCCTAAAAGTGTAAGGTTTGAGATATAGACGCTTCCAAAGTGGTAAAATGGGCGTCACCCCCATCTAACTTTTGAACTAAGAAAGCGAAAATTTTGAAAAAAATATATGATGTAGATCTCAACAAAAACTTGCAACGAAAATTGGTTTGAAGGAGATAGAACCAGTAGTTTTTGAGACATTGCACATTTTTATCAACCGCAAATATAACTTTGTCTTTCATACAAACACTATGAAAAACAAAGTTATTTTTGCTGTCGCAGTATATTGTGATGTTTTCGTTAAGTGAAAGTAAGTGGACCCTGAATTCAGTTAAGGGTGGCACGGAACCCTCAGTGCGCGGGTCCGACACGCACTTAACCGGTTTTTGACATCGTGTAGGTACTTTAATTTAAGCCCTTCTATGGACACATTCAAAAGTTGCAGGTACTATTGTACAAGACTCAACCAAATCTCATTTGATTAGCAATAAAATGTTTGCGCGCACTTAACGGTCGACACAAACCCCTAAAATTCGTTTAATCGCACTTATCTTAGCCAAAAACTAAGCAGGGTTGCATTGACCCCTTCATTCGTTCCGTATAATCCACATTAAGAGCCACAAGCCCCATAATGCGGCGTCTGTCCTGTTTCTTTCTTATCTCACTGCAAAATTTGTCTAGGCGATGCTGTAAAATAGTCTAAAATTGGCTGCCTGTTACACCGTTGTAAATTAAGCGGCTATATTCGATAAATGCCTGCACTGCAACGCATGCACTTCAGCATTTATATTTTTTATTCAACCAATCCCATCTTAATTTGTTAAAATTAATTATATTTATAAAACTATGAATACAGCCTAAATTTTTACTACATTATGCTCCTGCACCCACTTATGATCTTTCTGCATAACCTAAAGGTATGACTGGGAGAGAATGTTTTTAGCATTAAGTCCACCTTTTGTACACTGTTACTTGTGCAATAAAGTTCTTAAATAAATAAAAAAATACAGCCAACAGTTATTACATGAACTATAAAACACATGGATGGATTTACCTATAATAAGCATAATTAAAATGTGAACGTGAATGTTTTAAAGTGTGATAAAGTTTTGTATAAAGAATAATATTTAAAGTTTAGAGGAACAGTTTACAGCTAAGATGAAGGCAGTTCTTTTTTGAAAGAATATGAATTCAAATGCAATGTTACGGTTCGGTGTAACAAGGTGCCTTTTTAAGTGGCAGATACCTCCGCCAGGGATGCTCTCAAGCCACGATTTATTTTAGTCGCCGTGCACTAGCCTTTATTGCCGCGCTTGTTAAAATGGGATCCCTTGTTTTTGCTTAACTAATGAAAACTGCAAGAAACGAGATGTAAACATTTTGAGTTGCGACTCGGTGAGCTTGAGGTCTAGTGACGGCATTAAGATATGCTTTTCACTTCTAGTGGCTTGAATAATGATTACTTTTATAAAATTGTTGGAAAATAGGTATGTTCACTTCTAAGAACTGTAAGTAGTGCAGTGTAGCAGGTTAATTTTTTAAAAAAAAAAAATGCGCCAGATAACACACCAAAGGTCTGGATTCGTGGTAAGGATTTTTCTTCCTTGTGTTACGAAGTACCAGACAACGATTATGACGGGGGCGTCTCCCAAATGTTCATGCTCATCACACAAACATTTGCCCCTTGCAGGATTCGAACCCGCGACGGCCGGCGTAATAATTTCTTTTTTTTTTCATAATTTATTTATTTCAACACATACAAATTATAACAGAAACTTTCTTGCGTTAACAACTGCAGTAGTCAAAAGACTGTGTCGCAGCTTCTAGTCCTATACACCAAACGCGTCATCAAATTTTAGTTAAACAACCTTTACCTTAGTTTTTGTGTATTTGTTTTATGCTTTATGAAAGCGTTCTAACAGTTTAATAAAGAATTTTTAATTGGAAAATTATATGGTAACTTGGGTTTTTTGTTGTCACGAGAAACAGACCCACCTAAATATTTTTGAAAACACGATACTTTATTAATGTTTCAGTGTAATTACAATCTATTAGTGTCGCACCCTTTAGAGTCTGAAAGAAATGTGCAGTTTTCACGCGCACTGCAAAATTTATGACCAAATTAATGTACCGTGCAATTTAATTAGAAGCGCGTTTGTTATTGAAGTTTCGTATTTGAAGAATAATAAATGTGGTGTCTTAGCGCTGGTTTATTATTTACACCTTTATAAATATGGTGATATAAACAGTGTTCGATAAGGTTGCATCTAAATTATTTACTGAATCTCATTTAAATGGCTGCAAAGTTACAAGATAGCTAATAAACATAGTGATTTGTTACTTGGAATAGTTAATAGCTAAACGAATAAACAAGGTATACCTACAAGTTTATTTTTAGTAGTAAGGTAATAGGTAACTTATGAGAATATACTTGTAAATGAAAATTCCCTTTAATGACACTTATAAGATTTTTGTGGTAAGTCTAAAATATATTTATAGTATTAATATTCGATACAGTCAATCAAAAAAGTCCTTACATTTAATCATTTCTTTCCACCAAAGGGACTCAGATTAATAATTACTTTGTTTACATTAGTAGAAGAAAAAAATGGACTCAGAAAAGCAGTACTTTCATTGTTTTGCTATCAAAGGTTTTAAATTTATTTTCTTTTACAGTCTATTTGCTTTTGACTCAATAAGTTCAATTTTGATATTGATTTTTGTTCTGTAATACGCGCACAATCCTAAAAAACGGTGCAAAATCTTTAGCTTTACGAACACAAAACTTTGTAATTTATATTGCGCTTGTATAAAGCAACTGTGACTCTGTGACAGACGAGGAATCGATCCCCGTGTCTCGCTATCCGGGCGTATGCCTATACCACTCGGCCTCCGTCACATAAACAAGCCTGTTGAATTTTGCAAGCGCTTTATTTTTAACGCGTAGGCTGCGTGACATCATCACTGTTGTGAGATTGCCTACGCCGCCTAACTACCTACCGCTGCCGCAGCCTAAGCGTTAAAAAGAAAGCGCTTGCAAAATTCAACAGGCTTGTTTATGTGACGGTGGCCGAGTGGTATAGGCATAAGCCTCATCCCATATACTAAATCCAATAAATTATTTTCCATTGAATAAAATGCAAAAGCACTATCATAATTGCCCGACAGGCAATCACAATAAATTATTCCGATGCCAATTGAAATGTATAAGAAATCGGACTGTTGAATAAAATATTGGCTCCCCTCTTCCCTGATCCGATTTTGCGGCACTGCCTTCATTTTAATGAGCACATAATGATGAAAAATATGGCAGTCGGAAGGCTCCGATATTAATCGTTGCGATTTTTTTCTTTTGCCTTTTAACTTTTGCAGCGTCGGTATTGTGAGTGGGGGAAAAGAGAATCTAAGACTAGAGTTCAAAAAAGGTACGTCTCGTTTATCTTTCTAGTTATTATTTTCTTCTGTATTTTAAACTTTACAACCTTTTCAAAGATGACAAACACACCACAAAACATACTGATATGCAGCTCAACCGAAAACTATTTGATTGTATCATTAATACGAGGAAAGTTTAAAATATTTTCTGTTTATTACTTAAACACATACAAATGTATTTAATCTTCTAATTTAATGTCATGAAAGCACTGGTTTGTAATACCCATTTCAAATTACAATCAAACCTAAAACCAAACTCAGTATTTCTATTCGCTACCCCCTCATATTCCTTTGCCGGCAAGTTATAATATCGGTTGGCTCGCCGCAAACGATTTCACACTACACGAAGAGCAATCTTCAACATCAATTACATGCATATGGTATATCAAAGGAGCACGAAATGCAAACTGCACAGACTACAGCGCCAGATTGTAAATTGCCTCCGCCTCTAAATAACTGAACGTTCTTGAGGCTTTGCCAGAGTTGTCCATGGTCAGCGTGTGGGGCGATTATCCTATAGATTGATGTAACAAGTTTTTCCTAGGCCAAAATGTTATTTGATTGCTATTTCATAAATTATGAGTTAAGAGACTTTAATAATCAGAAACGATAAGCATGATATAAGTTATAAACAAAAAATGTTTTCGTATTTCTCATGAGATATAAATATTGTATTCTATGGTATTTTTCATAAATGCTGCAAAAATCCGATCATATTTCTGACTAAGACATTCTTTTGATTTCTAGTTATAGGTAATTTTAAAGACGAAAAGGGTTTTTTGGGATCATTACCGAAAAATTTAAATAAAGATTTGGTTCCAACGGTACTTTGTTACTCATCATCAATTCAACCTCGTGGCTATAACTGTATAACGATTAATGGCGCACATCATACCACACGTGTACTAAACCTCATTATATTTTTTCCACAGTACAAGTAAAAAAATATAAATATAAATAAATATGCGCCAGACAACACCCCGATTTCTGATTTCGTGGTAAGGAATTTTATCTTTCTTGTGTTACGTAGTACCAGACAACGATTATGACGGGGGCGTCTCCAAAAATTTAATTAAATGAAACCTAAAGATAATCGTAATGACGGATGTGCGAGTTACTGCATTTGGGCCCAACCATAAAATTAATATTCCTTTCCGAAAGGGATAATAATTCTATGGGCCCAACTGACTAATGTTGTCCACGCAGTTGCACAACTACGTCACTAGATGTCGTTGGACGGTATTAACTCGCGCTAAACCTAGTTTTTTTCGGAAAACCTAATACTTTATTACATAAACTTATTGCCATTCATTTAATAAATTGCTTATTTTTGACAGCTTGCTCTTAGTATAATAATAACACTTAAACGTATTATTATACAAAACCGTGCAAGCTTTTATAGTATATCCCGTACGGACACCTTTTTCCTGTTACGTAACCCTGATCGAAAGCTGCGTTTCGTAGTCTTTTAACAGTGCGACAAGGATCTTCTGGCCAACGGATGACATTGACAGGGGGGGCGCTAGTTTTTTTTAATATTTTTTATAATACAATTTTAAGTAAATACATGTAACATCCATGACTTAGGTAGGTCATAATGTTCGTGCTCATCACACAAACATTTGCCCCTTGCGGGATTCGAGCCCGCGACGGCCGGCGTAATAGTCAGGAGCGCTAACCAATACACCAAACGCGTCGTCTAAGTATCTTGCTTATAAACCTACTTTCTGGCGATGCTCGCCTTATCTCAAGTCACGGTGCACACCTATACATAATAAATATTAATATAAATTGAGCGACGCCGACGGCTTAGCGGTACATTTATCAGCTGACTGCAGACTCGGTGTGGATTCTAGACGACACCTTTTTAGTCGAGCAACATTTATAACGGCGCGGAATAAGCGCTAATGGATGTGCCACATTTGTTACCGTCGAGGATATGAGTGGACGCTAACTAGTTGGTTTACCTTATTCTTTTATAATAATTTTAGCTGCGATAGAAAAAACCTAGGAAAATAACAATATTTTTTGATTGAAAAAGATTGTCTACATTAAGTCACTTTTTACGGTACCTGTATAGTGTACAGAATCATAAGGTCTTATAAAAACATACATTAAAAGTTATTTTTTGTATAATGATTTATGTGAACATAAAAAATACTATTATGTAAAATTTAATAAGCAAATCAAAAGATCAGATCAGATCAGAACAAATATTAATTACCATTTTTTCTCTTTACTTAGTTTCCACACAAAACATAACTCTTTTTGTGTTGAAAATTTGAAACCTACAACCTGTAAAAATAAGCAACATGGAAGTGTCTTAAGTTTTTTGAAATGTCGGCTTAATAATGTTGACCTCATTGGAATATCTCATCTAGTGCTTCTCTACTTCCTTGTTAAAACTGACTTCAGACTCGAATAATTTATCTTGGGAGCAATCAAGACGGTAATTTTCGTAAGAGTGCGCCCGAAACTATCTACGGGCGAAGTCCGGAGTTCTGTCATTGTTGGCTAAATGAGTTTTTTGTGTGATCACAGTTTCGCCTTTTGTTCATTTTCACGTTGATACATTTTTTTAAGACTGGCTAGAACCAGTTATTATCAAGCTTCAGAAAAGATATTTATAGGAACTACTGCATGTAAATCAGCTATTTAGATAAGTGAAACCCAACCCAAGAAAATGACGCACTGCACTGTGTGTTTCTTAACGTAACTGTGCCTAGTAACTTTTAATAATTTATAATACTTTAATAATATATCGTACCTTATATGTATTATCATTTATGCACGGAACAGGCATCATCCCATATACAATATTTAAAGAAGTGCTGTAAGACTTGTGCTAACTCCTAAAGAAACATTTCAAATGTAGGTAACGTTAGTTGCACATCGACAGTTGTAATTTCTACACTACGTGCAGGACGTCAGAACACCTCATATAATATCGTTGGCACACATGACAAAATTTTCTGCTCTCACGCCGTCGCGTTGGCATGTATTGGCAAAGGGCGCTATGAGATACGTGACGTCAAAGACTTGTTCAGTATTGGTGTAGAACGAGATGCTGTAGGTGCAGAAGCACCACTTGTAACAATTTAAAGTATATATTCTGCCTTTATTTGAGGTAAGGCCTTTGCTCGCAGTGGGATGCTTACAGGCTAACTTTACTTTACTTACTGCCTACATTTAGTGTTTTAAGGTATAGCAAGAAGGACTGAATTTTATAAGCAGTAGCATCTATCTGCGGATATGAGCTCAAAAGCCGTAAAATTGTATATTACTTAAATAAACAATACAATAGTAGGAGATTTTACAATGATCTAGCTTAACTTTTGTGTCATAAATACCAGAGCAAAAACACTTTTTTTATTTGCTTTAAAGTAAATTTTACTGTAAGTACAAATAATTTTATTCTTAATAGGTTGCAGTTAACATAAAATATGACGGGATAGAGAAGTTTTTAGGTAGTAAACATAAGTGGACCTTCTGTCATACCCACATGGTCTATACTCGTTGCATTTACCGAACAGTGTCGCTCTCTGCCCCGCTTACCCTTCCTAACGCAGTTACGACGGAGACTAACCGTGAAAAGGATATGATGCCGACAACTTATATTGCAATATTGTAGGTGAGCGATTTCCTAGTTTGACATTGCAGAGCAGGATATGTTTTACTATTGTGTGTAGTAAGATTTTTGTAAGTAAGTCTTTATTTGCGAGAATATATTTATAAAGATCCTAATATTTTGGAAGTCCAGTTATGGAAAAATATAAAGACTATAAAAAAATAATTTAAGACGCGTTTGGTGTATTGGTTAGCGCTCCTGACTTTTACGACGGCCGTCGCGGGTTCGAATCCCGCAAGGAGCAAATGTTTGTGTGATGAGCACGAACATTTGTACCTAAGTCATTTTATGGGAGACGCCCCCGTCATATTCGTTGTCCGGTACTTCGTAACACAAGGAAGAAAATTTCTTACCACGAACCCAGACCATTGATGTAGGTATATTATTATTATTATTTTATACATGTTTTTCTTCCTACATCGTGGTAGAGAATGGGAAAACACTTGTGACGCGAGCTTTAGCCAAGCAACATAGTGTGAATCGAAGTGTCAGTAGACAAAAGAAATCTGGTGATACGGCATGTATTTAATATCACTGCTTTTTGGATAAGGGGTTTATTTCTATAGAAACTTGTTTATTGAGACATTATTTGTATGATTTGATCAGTTATTATTAGATTCAACACATATAAATTGTCACATTGTACATACGCCGTTTTCAGGTACTACTGAATGTTTGGAATTTTTAATAAAGCTCTTTTAATATCTCACATAATTTATTTAACATTTTATCAACAGCGTACAAAAAGTATTAGCAAAGCAACTAAACTAACTTGATTGAAACAAAGAAACAGATCTCAAAAATCAACAATTCAATAAAATATCAACTAGGATGAGTTGACATCAACATAATTATCATAAAATATCATATTTATACTAACCTAATAACATAACACTATCAGTGACTAAATTATATTTTTTTTTACACCAATTAATTAAGTCAAAGAGTACACTTTAAGCATGCAACGAGAAAGCTTGCTCAAACAATACAAAAAGCCACATAATTGAACACAATAAATTATGTGTGTGTAATATTACATTTAATCTCAGAAAGAGATTAAGTTTTTTAGGCAAGTCGCACTAAGTACTCGTTTATCGCTCATCGTACTTATACCTACAAAATAGTCTTATTTAAGTTTTCCAGCATGATTTTGACCAGAAGGTACATATTATATGAGCGATGAATAATTTGCAATGCGACTAACCCAACCATGTCTTTGAAAATTTCATGAAAGGATTCGAGAATCCTCACATTCGTTCTATTTAAAAATAATTCCTATAGAAATGTGGCAAAATATAAACGCATGAAAAAGCAGTGAAAGGTGTAAATATAATTTCATTGTGATTTATCCGATCTAGATATAGCAAATAATGCTACCTTGAGCTTGAATACATTTCGAATCATTTGAAGGCGATCAAGCATTAAGACCATTCGAATGGTGAACTAATCGAGCAGTCACAAGACACCTACACATCACACGCAACAAATTACGTCACACACGACAAATTGCGTCACGTAACGCTCGCGGTCAACGCGCGTCTCGCGAGCGTTTGCGCTCGGTAATCAACGTTCACCGCGCGGCGACCGCAAACGCCGAAACGAAACGAATGGGAACACAGATATGCTTGTAAATAGATGACGCGATTCACTAAAGAAAACTGTTTGTTAATATTATTATTTCCGTCTATCATAGAAAATAGTGAAAGACAATTTCGTATCATATTCGATTGATACCATTTCAATGATTAATGAAATTAAGAATGATTCAATAATGATAATAGTAAGTTCTCAATGAAATATATTAACACGTTCCGGGACACTGTTCCAGACACAATAGATGTTTTATTGTTTTCACGCCTGTAGGCGGTCACTGTCCCGGAACGTGTTAACCCTTTGACGGGCAGTATATGGAAAATATATCCATTGATTTTCGACTTTACCTAACAGTAACGAAACCATAATCCAAATCAATGAATTCTATTGACAAGGATATTATATTTTCAATAATTATTTTTACAAATATGTAGGGGTCGGTCGTTTCGTCTATTTAGACACATATCTGTGAATGGAGGCACACTCTGAACAAACGCTGCGGTTGGCAGCATTTTGTTACACACGAAAAGCAATTGAAGACGACAAATTAAAAGAGACAACAGCGGTTGGTGTTTTCATTACTTAGATTTGAAAACATTTCAACACTTGCTACTTGTTGATGTAGAAGAAAATATTCGTAATTAAAAATGCCGTAACCGATACATAGTAAAATCAATTTTGATATAAATACTCCCTAGTTATATCTTGCAAAACACTCATAATACAATGGTAAGTGTACATCATGTATCAATGGTATCGTGATTATGAAATATTTTTTATTTGTTTTGCAAGCTTGTGATATTTTTTCTAACTACAAAACCATCAAAAAAAGCACCTAGATTTTTCAGATATTTCAGCCCTTATACTAAACACTGTAAATATAAGTATAACACTATACTAATAAAGTGCCTTAAAAGTTCTAACTTCAGCCAATTCAATATGAACTACTGTCTAAAATTTTGTACTTTGTTGGTTCTTACGAATTAAAAAAAACAAACAAGAAATCGCAATTAGCTCTTGGAAAACGATGTTTTACCATTGTATAAATTAAATAACAAGATTAAAAACCTAACCATTACAAAATACATGACATTTCGTTTCTATTTTGCAAAATAGCCTAAAGTTTTGTAAAGCAATAGCTTTTACCTAATTCAAGAATATCAACAGAAAAAGTTACTTAAATTGTCACCACGAATTTACTTATACATTATGGCTATGGCCACACCACAAGTGACAATGTCAACACAGTCTCGCTAAGATGTTAAAACACCTAGACCCCACCTGTACGGTTACCATGGGTTTTTGCCGGTTTTACTCGCTAGCGACAGTGTAACTTTTTGTATGGGAAATTTGAGTTCCGCAAGTGACCGCTAGGGGCGCTGTGCAATTTTCCATAGACTTTTTTCGTAGTCGCTAGAAAGTAAAACCGTCGTAAACTCATGGTAACGGTACTGTACTAGGTCACAAGTGTAAAAAAACAGAACACTATCTCATGGTTAGGTACGAGGACGGTACAGGAGGCCTACTACGAAAAACGTACGCTTAAGATCCGCAACACGCTTTATCGTATTCACGGATTTCAGTTTCCGCACTAGGCCTCCTGGCGCTTTTTTAATGGCCTAAAAGAATTAAGTTTGCATTATAATGGAGAAAAGCTTGCCTTCCTGTGGTGTAACTAAAGCCATATTTTTCTGAATCACCTTTCTAATTAAGCACGCAAGACTCGTAAGTAGGTATCATGTACTTGATGTTGATGAAAGCATCCGGCCCACCGTAACGTTCTAGTATCTGCAGTGTGTCTTCTATTAGGTCAGCAACATTTTCTCCCCTGGTTGTTGTGTGGTCTATACCGGACCCCAAGGTTTCTGTGCACGGAAGGAAACATTAGGTAAGTTATAAAAAAAATAGTTAAGATCATGCACCTCCAAGACATTTTTGATCGAAAATAGATTACCTAACAGTCCCATGTAAGGTAGGTGACAAATAACCGACTCGGATAAAAATAGAGACAAAATCATATTGTCATGGTTATTTGAGCAATGATTTAGAGATGAGCCTAAAAGATGATTCTTTCTTCGAATAAGAACTGAAAGGAAATACCAAGCTTATACATCTAGTAATAAGTCCCAAAAGAAGCATATTTGTAATCAAAAAACATCACGTTTAATTTATTTTTGACTTGCAATATAATATTTCGTGCTCTGCATACACAACATTTTTGGATTCGTATGATCGTGTCAATAAAACACTCCAAACGAATTTTCACACGCCACCGATGCACGTGATAAAACAACGTTGTCACGTCGTTTCAGTGGCGTGATATAATTCGCTCGTCACGCAGTTTGGGTAACACGTAATTAATCGTCGACGACAAGTCTGTTGGCTCGTAAACAAGCGCGTCGTGTCAATTATTTGCGTGTGATCGATGCGGTCGGGCGGTCGGTCGGTCCGACAAATGGTGGATCCGGTTGCGGTGGTGACACCTCGCCTGTTTTGGTCGTCGAGTGTATGAAAGGATTGCCATGTAAAAAATATATAATAGTGTTCCAGCACTCTAATCAAATGGTAAATATGAGACACTATAGGCAAACCACGAAATTGAGATATTGCCTGTGGGGCAAAGGGGTGCGGGGGGAGAAGAGAGCGCGGTTAGTGAGCGGCGCTTAATGATGTCAGTTAAAGCTTCAAGTGAAGAAATCAGGCTGAGATGAATACTTATTGTAGAAATGTAATAAAGACGGTGATGCGTAAATAAAACTGAGTGTTTAGAGTGAAAATTTTCCCTTCAAGGCCCAAGCCTCCGATAGGCTATAGGAATTTTTGACTTACAGGGATACGCTTATACACCGTGCTTTTTTAACCGTCTTACAGCCGAAGCCCACGTAATGTTACCATCTTAATAAACCTCTAGGGCAGGTTATTTTTTTTATTACACTCCACATAATTTTTGTGTAAAAAATATCTAATAGTAATGTTACGTAATGTATCATCCTGTTCATAATGTTTACGATTTCAACAATGCATTCCTTGACCTTGCCGCCTCCACGCGTTCCGCACCGTTAGCCAATCTAAGACAGTCCACGTGGATCTCTAACCAATCATGCGCTAGCGCAATCCTTTGTGACGCCCACCGCCTCGCCCCTTTCTAATCGTGCGTAAAACTAGGTCAGTAGTGCTAGACAGCCGAGTGAATGACCCGCGCGTAGTGCTCGTTACAGGATGTTTCGTACTAAATTGTGCTGATATCTTCTTTAATGTCTTAGTCTTTGAAATCTTATGAAGAAGAATCTTATCTTATTATCTATTGAAATATTAACGAATGACATGTAGTTATTGGAAACTTTAAGTGGCCTTCGGCTGTAAGACGGTTAAAAAAGCACGGTGTATATCTAACAGCGCGCGGTGGATTACGTAAAAAGAACAGGGTAACCTTGTGACTTGAATCCGGGATCTCAGTTATTTTTGTCATTATATTTTACTAGCGGTCCCAGCAATCTTTGTTCCGCCCCCAGCCCCGTCCCGCCCCTGCCCCGTTTTATAGGAATTTTCTTTGCTATAAACCAATTGGTGATCATATTTGACGAAATTGTGACCTGTTTCTCTAATATTCGAGAGTAAAAACAACGTTTCTTTTTAGTAGGCTTAAGTCTATAGTTAAAATTAATACGTAGGTCGTTATTGTTAACAGCATAATAACAATCTTGTTTGTCGGCACTCTATGTTAATCTTGCCGACGGCAAATTATGTTGTAACACGCAAATTATCGCACCCACCGAATGTAGCCAGAATCACTTTACAGGCCATACATTATTCAAATGGCAATTTGTAGAGTTTTTGTAAATGCTAGATTTCATACTAACACAACCAAAAGGCTGATTAAACATAAGTTGTAGGGTTTGTAAGGCCAACTGCTGTGATTGGCTATTGAGACACCGATGAACCTATAACGTCCTTCCCAATTCATATGTTTGATAAGGCAATTATGTGATCATAATTCGAGCCACTAAAAATACTTTCAGGAATATTGGAACATACGATGATTTACTCAATAAGGTGACATCGCAATTAACCCTTTAAACGATATATGCACACCCGTATATACAAACCCGTTTATGCACGTCATTTAAAGGGTTAAAAAAAAGCTCAAGATATTTACTTCAGAAAAGTTTTCGAAAATTACGCCACGGCAACCACTCCTAAAACTACCCCCATACAATCGGAATGATACAGTGGCAAAAGCCCTGTGTAAATGTGACCTTAGCGCCCAAATGACACTGTGAGTGTCGCATACTTGCGGTTTAGGGGAGCTTGTATTTCTCGCTGCACCCTAACGCTATGTTTCGGGTGTTACGTAATACTAATGAGTGACAAAGGATTCTACTGGTGTGTCGCTGTATATTTTGTACTAACTAAATAAAAGAACTAAATAATATTGCTCATTCTCATATTGTCTGTTCTAGACATTGGATAAAAAATATTTACTGCTTTTGAAATAAAGTCAACTTTGACTTAAGTTAAGATGACAGTGCTGTATATTGGGCTCTAGGTTTTTCATACTCCATGAACAAGGCTTTTCGTAAATCAGATTTTGGGGATTAGGCATAGGATATATCTTGTGTTACTGTTTAAGAATCTTAAGACAAATATACTCACGATTTCTGTTCTTAAAAAGGTTGAGGGTAGGCAGGATCTGCCTGTAGTAAGGCACCAGCGCCTCACCGACGCGGTCGCAGCCAGTGACGATCATCTGAATGCACTTGAGTGCGTGGCATATCACAGCAGGTCGCTTTGTTGCAAGGGCATCTGTAGAAAAATTTTGCTTAAATTTTAATTTGTTCCAATTTCAAAATAATACTTTTCATCATTGATTTTAAGCTTTTCGAATTGCTCTATTGCAGCACATACATAAAAACTGTGTATCAACTTAATAAAGTTATTTACTCCATGATACGTGAAAATAATGCTTTATAATTTACATGATTTCCACACTCCACATTACCTATGTTAAACCTCCGAAATAGATCAATAACTGACTTTTCTTACACTTTTTTAGTTTTGAATAACTTCTTCTAATTGATTCCCCGTATTCTTATATCACCAAAATATTACAAGATTTCTAAACTCTATCACCAAAAACCTTTATAAAAATATCCATGACAAATATACATTCAAAAACTGGATCGTCTTAGAAGTCATTCAATATCCTGCCATTACTTTAAACAATAATCTGAGAATCGAGGAGATTTCATTATTTTTGACGTGTCTTGAAGCCCAATTCAATCAAATAGATAGGATCAGGTTGCAAGAGGCATCCGATTGTTAGAGATCAGATGTCCTCGACGAATAAATCAACAAGAATACAGGTGAAATTTTGAGCTCTCACTGGATTAGGTATACGTATTGGAGTGTTCAATTTGTGATTATGAGAAAAAAGAGATTTGTGCGATAAAATGGCTATACTTAGAACCATTAATCACTTGAAGTAAACTTTATATGAGAACTTAAAGCAGCAGTAATGCTAAACATTGTAGAAAGACATGTTGGTTTATATTCTATCAATATTTATTTTAAGCTCAATCTTTAAACAGATAGCTTCTTGTTTTTATATTAATCAATTTGAAAAAAGAAAGTAAATGACTTATTCATCTTAATTCTCGGCCTATTATCCTCTCAGAAGTCTGAATTAAGCAGTTATTGGGTTACAGGTACAGTTGACATGGATCTCTCGAAAAACAACCTGACCGTAAAAGGCAAATAACTTACTTTTGATAGGAATGATGAGTTGAGGGACCACCGGTAGGACCTTGTAGGAGCCTTTCTGCACCAGATCATTGATTCCTTGCTCCACTATGAAGTTGTAGGGGTAGCTCGCTTCAGCAAGTCCGTCAAAGAACATTGGCAGGTAGTGGTGGAAATCAAGCTTTTCTATCGGCACCTATAAATAAACAAGCGTAACAAAAAATGATTTTAACACCACTTTACTGCATCTTAAGACTATCTATCATCAGTAAAACGATTGGTGCATTTTATTCTGTAAACTGATTCTTGGGATGACTAACAGCCTGTTTCACAATCTCTTTTAAGTTTTTTTTAACGTTTTCTGTTCAGTACTTCATACGAAAAAGCGTTTCATTTTTTTATTATTTGGTTAGTGCTTATGTTTCAAACATGCCTATAATGCTCCTTCTTCACATACGGTCACATAACGCGATTTTTGCATACAGTTGTGCTTCCCAAAAAATTGCGTGGCTGCTATATACCTTCCATCCAAGTTTCTTCCCAAAGTTGGTGAACTCGATCAGAACGGGGAATTCTCCTCTTTGGTAGCATTTCCTGAACATCGTAGGTTTTATTGGGAGGGGATCCATGACTCCACATTTTGGTGGTGGCAAAACCCTTGTGTTCTTTTGAAGAGCTATCAAAAGTAAATATTCAAAATATAAACACGGAATTTAGGCATAGAAGTACTTTAATCATAAAATGTCCTGACAGGAAGGCACAAAAGAATCCAGACTGAACTCTTAGTTTTTGAATTTCTCTGTTCTTAATTATGACACTTTTATACCAGCAAACATTTTACTATCAGTGTACTTTAGAAGCCGGCCTGCCATAAGAGTTATGGTCAGATTCATTCATTTAGAAATAAAATTAAGAGAGTCTCAAAACCACAAGAAATAAAGGAGATGTGTATTTTTTATTTTCAAACAAAGACCGTTTATAAAATGAATTTCATAACAATAAAAACAATGTTTTTCTTATCAAAATAGCTCCTTTAGATCTTGTTTCGAACACAATAACAGATACTCTACAAGTGTCGGTTTTGTGCTACCATTATACTGTTTTGAATGTATAACAAATCAAGTTACCTTGTATAGTGAAAGCAGGCACAATCCTCGGTTTCTTCAACTTATGCCCATGGGGATAGTTCGGGCTTGGTTTCTTCAACGACTGCCTGAAGTCTTTCCCACACTGATCCGGAGCGCACGGCGGTAACAACACCATGTTGTCGGATCAGAATAACATGTTACAAATAAATATACCAATAAAGATCTAAAATGTTGACACAAGTAATAAAATAAGAGGGTAAATTTGTTCAACGGGGCTCGACTGTGATTGTTTATTTTGCAATATGATCGTTGCCAAGCAACCGCGTATCGATTGATCGACGGTGGCGACGCGCAGCGGCTTCTGTTGGTGTTAAGCGTGGTGCACATAACTCCTGTTGGAAATACGGAAATGATTGTATTGTATGTAGTTTCCTAGATAAATACAATTACAAACGGTTTTGAAATTTTCGAAAACTTTTTTGGATACTTTTAAGTTAATAAGGATGACGTAGGAGGCTGAAAATGGTAATAAAAAGTTTTTTTTAGAAAATGAATGCATATTTGATACTAATCTTTAACAAAACATTTTTGCGGTGAATAAAACATTTATGCTGATTGCAAACAAAAAAATATATTAACTCCTATCAGCACTGAGCCTAACTTTCGGTCCAGAGCACGGAATATTATATTAGCGATGAAGAATTTTATTACATTTTAATATAAGGTATTTTCAAAACATCTTTATTCTGCGGCAACTCCGTTGAATTTTGATCGGTTTCTGCTTTTTCTTATGTAGAACACGAAAAATATTCTTTGATAACTTTTTGTATTGGGAAACTTTACAGGCTTCGAGTATAATGGAGCGGGCGGGTTTGATCGTTGATTGTTATTTTATAAACAAATTATTTTTGGGACAATCAAAACACGTACATATTAAATTGTTTACCGGTACAATTCTTAGAACCCGGTTTTTTTTGGAAAAAGTACGTTTCCAGCAAATTCATAACTTTATAAACAAAGCATTTCATTGAATGAAACATATAATATAAGCAGCACTTATTGTCCTAATACTAGGTACTACAAGAAATACTAAAGATAAAAATGTTTCAATGCTTCATCCAAAAACGTGTTTAAATCGTCTGTCTGAGCTTAGCCTATCACGACGGATTTCACGGCAAATTGAACGGAGCCTGCCGCCGAGCGTTCGATATTTAAAATTTAATATGGCATCATCTGTCGGCCACATTATGAAAATTTTTATATCATCGTTGTAGAGGCGGGAACAATCCGTGTGCACCGATCTTTAAATTGAAATATTTAACTTTTTTCATTGCATATTATTTGTGCCAGTGATTTTATAATATGGTTTTGAAACCAAAAAAGGTTTTATATTTATAAAGTTAAATTTATTTAAAATTGATGAAAATAATAAAACTTTCATATTCAGTTTACTATCACAAAACTCAATACCAATTTATTATTAAATTACACAGACGGGTATTTCCTCTTTATGAAGAGCTAAACGTGCAATATCAATTTTTCCGGTAGCGTATTATTAACTTTTAACCGCTTTCCTTAACAATGAATCGGATTATTCAGATAGAGCCTTTTGACAGATACTAGTAAAGTTGAGGGGGACTAGACTGTATTAAATATAAAATTGAATTAAGCTTACGATGTGGGCTTCAAGTAATTGAAAGGAAATCTACTCAAAGAGAATGAAACCTAATATCAGTTATTATTGTGTTTGTTTTTGAGTAAAACTAAATATTGCTTTTAGGTGCTTACTAGAATTTTCATCTCGTAGCGATGGCAGACGTTTGGTTAGTAAAAGTTTATAATTTAACAAATAATTAATTACTTATGTACATAACAGGACACAGGTTTATAGCGTATTATTACTATGGTCATAATTTGCCTACATTGTATCGGGTCTATATGCTGTGGTAGCACCGTTGTTTCTGGTTTCCATGTCAAATAAACCTATAAACTATATTCATTGTTGTGTAATATATACTAAAAAAATATTTTTTCAGCCTCCCTAACTTAGGAATCATTACATTCAAAGGGGTTGACAAAGAAAATGATAAAAACATAGCAATGGCAAATGCCAGAAGCCCGCACACCACATCCGAAACTTGTGAAATTAGGAACAAAAATCCTTCCCACCCCACAAGCAATTCCAACCAACTCCGAGTGGGCAACTGTGAAATGCGAAGCAGTCAATAGTTTGAAACGAATGCCGAAAAAAAGCGGGGTATGTCGGCTTTCGGCCGATACCTGGCCTCTTTTTTTCCGTTTTCCCCCTATTTTTTCCTTTCCCGTTTCGCCTCGCGACCCGAATCAGTGCTTACCAGGCAGAACTGAACAATTTTAAATTCGCTTTTATATCGAAGATCAGGTTGTGCTGGTTGGTCACCAGTTTTTCACTTCAGCTGCGGAATTGGAGACAGATTGTAACAAGGATATTTAAACGGTTTTAACAAGGTATTTAATTTATGAGATGTAACGAGATTTATAATTTGTAGGGATATTACTTTTAACATAATTGATTGTGTTGAATGAAGGGTAAATGAGCTAGCTTCGATAATTAGGTAAGATAAATTAAAAATATGGTACATATTTTAGAACATTAAAAGTCTAGCGAACTGTCTTAACTTTAACATATTTGCAGTTGTCAAAAAATTGCAATGAAGCGATCGCAAAGACTACATTTTATTATGTCGAAATCTCTACTAAGCATTTATGCAATAGCAAAAAGGCTGAGTTATATGGTTGATTTTAATTTTTATAGTGTTTTGTCACTATACAAACTTATTAAATTGCACTTGTAATAAGCAACCGTGACTCTTCGACAGACGAGGAATCGAACCCCGTGTCTTACGCTATCCGGACGTATGCCTATATAAGCTAAGTTTAGCGATATAGAATTGCCTTGCATGCGTGGCAACACTAGAAGTCACAGAAGGTAAATAGATCATATGAAAATAGTGAACCTCAATCTTTGCTAGAGCCTCTTAACTCTTCCATAAATTAAAAACCTCAATAAACGTCAGAGAGCCATCAAATTTGATACTTTAAACACAACACTTCCATTCGAGCATCGCCGGGAGACCACTAGTAGCATATAAACTAGGTAGGTACATCGTTCTACTAGATTTACGATCGGCTAAGTACCAGGTCCAGTCTCACGTTTCAGCCATAAAACTGATTCAGGCTTCAGCGGGCTACGAATAAAAATCTAACGGCTCTGTTAAGATATAGGAGCTTGCCAAAACATCGGGGTTAGATTGTGAATTTTATGGGAACTTTAAAAGGCTTCTTGAAACCGCAAACTGCTGAAATTGAACGAAGATAGGGAAGTACACGCGTACGCGTTGGTTTTTGCAGAAATATGGTTCCGACGAGAGCGAGTGGGGTTTCCTCATAATCAAAACCAACTTGCGTCTGAAAAAGATTCCATAAACAATTTCATAAACTGTTTAAAGAAGTTGATCTTTGAAATACGAGTAAAATGTATTTTTCTTCTTTTCCTTTACAAAATTGAAATTAACACAAAACTAATAATTCAAACAAAATGATATGATGCTTTTTTCAAAATTTTAAAATCTTACCTACTAGATTAATGTTCTTTAATAATAAAGGTAATCAATAGGAGAGGATACAAAAGATAAGTGGATATTTAGCTGCAATCAACCAATAGGGTCCGATACATGGCATTCATAACAAGCGTGTTTTCATATCGAAATTGGCTCAAATCCCCAGTTATCTGTCCGGGGGCTTACCAAAACACCTTAATGAACCTCTATATTTGTTGTGAGCATCATAAATAACGTCTCAAAGCGAACTAACGATGCTGTAAGGATGAAGCTACACCGCACATGCTAAGCTGGGTAGGATAACTGAATCCTTTTAGTTTGAGCCTTCTAGCGAACTAAAACAAAGGCAAGTCAACATCGTTATACAAAATCTATGTATAAAAGAAAGTCGTGTTACACGAACGATTCAACCGATTTGGCAAAAAAATACTGGGGCAGAGGTAGCTTAAAAACAGGAGATGGACATAGGATAGGTACTTTTGATCACTTCCATCATAATATTCGAGAACGGGTGGACCGATTTTTGATTTTTCTTTTGTCATGGTCCGGCACGGAAGTCTCGACATAGTTCCCTGTTAAACTACCAGGTGGCGCTCAGAAAATGCTGAGGTTTGCTTACGTCACGGAATATTGTGGAACTTGAACCAAACATGTCCATGGACTGAGCTGGAATTTCTATTTGTTTATATTTTATGTATTTGCTCTCAAGTGAAAACCTTTCGTCCTTTAGCTCTTGCAAAAATAAGATTCTTTATTAGATAAATAAAATAAAATAAATATTTTAAATTCATAATTATCATATTGAATTTTTAGGTCAAATATATCAGAAACAACCTGATCAAGCTTGATCTCTTATTAGGAACATAGAGTGGACATGTGTATTGCGCACACATCTGGGTAATATAATAAGTCCTGCGTACCTGGCCTATCTCTACTGACAGAAGCTGCTATTACCGAAAATCGGTAGAATAATAATTATTAAAACAAAAGTTTTGATCCAAAATATGAGTTATGAATTACTGCAATTAAAGGAACTGCCACGTCAAAATCAGAGTCAATATTTATGTAAACTACGAGTAGAACCTACCTTAATTAAAAGTTGTATTTCATTACAAAAAATCTAACTTCTGATCTCAATGTAATTTAAAAGCGATTTAATAAAAAAGATATTGGATTCAATGAAACAATTGGAGTGGAAGATATTGGAAGTCTTCTTCAGCTCACCGAAGGCCTTGTGCATTCAATTAATTAACTAAATCGAATTACTCATGAACCTGCAGCAAATATTTTTAGGTACCTTTAGAATTAATGTATAAAATATAACAGATATTACAAAATTGTGCAGTTTAGGTATCTAAAAGATAATCATAATTTTTAACCTACAACCTACAAGAAATGTACCAAGTCTATAGCATGTCATTAAAGCAGTTTGTATTCCAACACCCTCCGCTGTATCCATCTGAGCCAATTACAGCAATATGCACATTGCTCACAATCAAGGGAGTGTAATTTAAAATCTTGCTACTGATTTTGAGATACTGGATGTGGCAATACTAGTCACATACCCAATAAACATAAGCAATCACATAACTGGTGTATCTAAAAGTGAATAAATTAAAACTTTGTAAACTTTTGACTTTTTATATCACTTTATTATTTACCTGAGTCAAAATATACTTAGTTGTAAGAACTTAATATTGCTTGTCAGATCTAGTAGATTTCCGTCCCAATGGTTCCCTAGATTACATTGCATAAGCTTCCTCGCTTCACTAATAAGCCTGTTATAAACGACTAACCTCAAAATATGCAATTCGCATTACTGACAATAATGTTAAATAACCTAATTGTTTAAGTCGGTTAAATATGTTTTCTAGTACTTTTGTTCTTAAACGATTTCATTTTATACTTTTGATTTGGAGTTAGATGAAATAGATTTGTGTTCATGTATTAGGTACATACGATATTGATGGTTTTTAAATTAACTTAAATTATAATTGTAATTAATCATATATTTTCTTTGTTTCAGGTAAGTTCTGGAATGGAAAGTATACTATCACGAATTTTTACCGGACTCATAATACAAACAATTACATAAAAAGTTACCAAATATACCTAGTTATAACAGCTGGCTTTAGTACATATAACAAGGTCTCCCAGGTATTAACAAGACACCGTGTGACGTCATCTCGCTGCCATGATGGATCGCCCAAATGTTCCACATTTGGACATTATGTCATGGCAAGCCTCAAGCACGATGCGCCTTAATAGATGGCTGCGCCTTAACTGTGTTGGGTATGTCTTTGTCTTAAGATGCGGTGTGCTAAGTTCTGTTTGTACCTATATGAATTTTGGAGTATTAAGTATACATATTGTAATGTATGTGTTTTTGGTACTAGAGACTTTCATCATCGAATTCTGGATGATTACAAACCCATAGGAAACCTGGAGAACGTTAATTAACTATCTAAAACATCTACGTTTAGATTCTTGTAATTCACTTTGAATATTGTCGCTTTTATGTCTGTGTAGCGTCGATTTATTGACATTAACATGTTTTAATACTTAAAAACAGATTTTTTAATCTACAAGCGAGATATTTTGTACAAACCAACTCCACTAACTTGTGTCCAAATAATCAGCAAGTTAAACGTTCAAACAGTTTCCTGAAAGTCTTTGATAACGCTAGCCGTCTGCTGTCCTTGGCTAATTTATCAGCCGCCGCCATAAGTGAACATAGTGATGTATGTGCACAGTTTTAAAAGTTGAGCTTCGAATTTGCCTTATCTGCAGCTTCAGTTTTAATTGCAACTTTTTGTCGGTCTAGCTTGGACGTTGACCCGGCAATAATTAATGGCTTTAAAGAATAACTTTAACTTTTGTTTTATAGCCTACTAGCGGTCCCAGCGAACTTCGTTTCGCCCCCAGCCCCGTCCCGCCCCGGCCCCGTTTTATGGGAATTTTCTTTGCTATAAACCTCACGGAGCCCAAGACCTTTCCAACGAATGCAAAACCATGGAAATCGGTTCATGTGTTCTGGAGATACAGCATCAGGAAGAAAAAACCGCCTTATTTCTATATATAGTAGATATATTCTGCCTTTTTTAAACCACAACATCTGTATATTGTATTGTCATAAAGAGGCCACTTGCTGGGTTAGCTCACTAAACCCGGATTCAATTATCATTTTGCTGTGATTTCTCTAGCTTGTTTATGTAGGTCTTATTCTAAAAGTGGTATTGTGAAAATATTAAACCAATAGTGAACTTATGTCAAACTCCGGATATTAGTTATAGAAATCTAAATAAATAAAAGCACGAATAAACTACCCAAAACTGTAATTACACATAGTCGCACCCATGCAATCGCGTTCAGGCAATAATCGAAAAATTAATTGAACCACGCAGCCTGTGCAAAATGGTGAAATTCTCAAATGAATTTTCATACGTTACGCCTTTTACGGGGCACTCTAAAAACTCAATATTGTCACTCCAATAGAGTGCACATAAAAACATCCGATAGCAATAAATGGCTGCGCTGCATCCATTAGAGAGATGAAAGTATGAACTCCGGGATTATCCACTTAATGCAACTGGGGTTTACAACGACCTCAATGTGAGAGCGTGAGCGAGCGATGAATATAATCACGGTTATGATTTTAATTTGTCACGTTTTAAAATTTATAAAGCTCAAACCGTTTTGGTGATTTAAAATATATACTATGCCACACCGTCATTTAATTTACCGTCACATAAAGGTAAGTACCTATGTGACTATTTGAAAATACATATAGACCGTAACTGTATTCACAGTGGGTTTAAAATGCTAACATTGCAAGGAATAGTCAATATTGGTCACAAACGTTACCAATCACATAATACGAGTACAATAAGCTCGCACTTAATTTGTAATTATCTTTTGCTTACTAATTAATCTTTATCCGATCACAAATTACTGACAGTGTGATAATGATAATGATAATCTTTATTTACTTTATAAGTGATTTAAATAATTTGGGTTGGTTCAAGCTTATATAAAACCCTGTATTAGCATTATAACCTCATTATAACCTTTACTCGGTGGTATTTTAAACAGTGTCCATGTCGGTATATCATTATTAGCCAATGCATTTGTGGTCCAAATAATCCTCTCAGACAACTTTTTCCTTCGCGACTAATCCGTTGATTTATACGGCACCTCTCCACGCTACTGACTCAGACTCACAAAAGTTTAGTCGTATGTTCTCTTGAGCTGTAAAAGTGACTCCGTAATTTATCGGCCATGAACAAACTTCCAATGAGTTGGGAGTTCACCGCAATCTTACCTGATGTAGACACGGGTAATGACACTCGCGGAAAATAGTTTAAAACAAAAAAAAAGTGGTTTCTGAACACCCTACTTACTCCTTCAATGAACGCTTGTAAGCCGAGTTTGTGAAGTCTAACCAAAAAGTATGTTATCCTTATTTTGTACTTTTATAATTTAAAACAATTTAAAGATCTTACGTGGCTTATATTTTGTTTTCTGAAACAAACATAAAAATACTGATTTGTAAATTGAGTCATTCATGTAGCATCATACTAAGTACGAGTAGGTACTACCAGCCAACAAACAGCTATATCCGCATATTTTTTCAAGCATTATTATAAGTACCTATAAAAGTAAGAAAAAAATCTTTGGGGCCCCCTTTCCCATTAGATCCCTTATCAACTACTTAAGAGTTGCTGTTCTTTAAACAGCTGATCTGGTCATGGTAACACTCAATGTCATCGGTACGAAAATTTAAATTTTTCGGACATGGGAGTTATTAGATCTCCTCATCAATTAGACAAGGCTTTATAATTTTCAAAAGGCTGAATAGGTTTTCATGAAACATATCCAACAACAATCCGGACAAAATTATTTATGACTCTAATAAACCTTAACGAAAATCGTTTCATCCGTTTTGGAGCTACGAAACCACATAAATATATAGATGGACACGTTAAACTTATAACTTCTATCTTTTTGCGTCGAAGGCTTAAAATATTATGTATGAACGTAGATACGACAGAGCCAGATACTATCATACATACGTACAAGGTCTGGAGACGTATGTGAAACGAACGATGTTACGTTACGATACAAGTTACGCGATAAAACATGGGATATACGTATTACGTATGTATCGTTCGTGTACCGTATTGCATTTATTACCATCTTAATGAACAGTAAAGCTGTGATGCTCAAAGTTTTTATTGGCAACTTTGGATTACTTTATGTGGTTCTGTCGGTTTGAGTTTAGCGCTGTGTGGTTTTAAATGTCAGTTGGGCATGACGTTACAAATCAAATGACTGCTACACTCGTAATACCACTAGGTGATAACTTTAGATATATTTAATCAATGAACAATCCTTGAATAATTTTTGTTACATTCTATGTCTTGCTATCTTTAGAGTAGGACATCTATGGTGTTCACTTACTGATTAGTTCAGTATTTATTTTCTGATTAGTTATAGGGAAAGGTGTAATTGGCCATACTATTAAACTAGACGTAAGTTATAACAATGTATGTGCTGTTGAATTCCTCAATAAACAAATTCAATTTCACATTATTCTGCATCACTTCTTTGTGAAAAAATAATTAACATCGATGATATATTATTGGACGTCTTGGAATATTAATACAATAATAGGTTATTATTTCGTTATTTAATCAACGGAAAAAGTGAACACATTTCTTTTAATTTTCAAAATCAATACAAGTATCATTCTCAACCATTGCCACTCGTACCTTTTTAATTGCATTTTCTGATATTGCAATAAGTTGACGTATATATTTCAATTACGAAAAAATACTTGTAAATTTTTAGCAATAAATTGGTGTACGTATTTTTAATTTTCTTTGTAAGTTTTATAAAATAAACTTTTTATAATCAAGTAAATAAAAGTCCAATCAATATCAAATACATTCCGTAGACGACCAAGATTCAAATGGTAGGGGGCAGCACTCTACAGTATTATGGTCATGAGGCTAAGAGCTCTAAGCCATAAAGTTTTGTTTCACTTTGAGCGAGCCCGAGATAGTTACTCTTATGGATATAGCCGATACTGAGGAGATAGAACAGGTCAAGTTGAAGTGAAAATATATGAGAAAACTCTCTTGGCTTTGGCTAGACCAACGTAGATTAATGTAAAGAAGCAGATGCCAAAGATGTTCCTATCGATTAAACTCCTTTTATTTATCCTTCTACGAGCAAGTATCGCAATACTTTGCTTACACATCTCTTTGATGGAAAAGAATATAAGAATAATACCTATTTAAGTGTTGATGTAAAAGTAGGACTATAAAGTAAGACTATTTTATCGTATTATATGAAAGGAGCTTATTTGTATCAAATGGACTCATTAAAACCCATATACAGAAGTGCATAAATATATATCTTTTCCATTTCCAAGCTAAAAGAACAGAACCGATTTCGATTAATATTACCACAAGGATGAATTGGTTAAACCAACTTTTGGAGACGAACAAAGGATAGTTTAAACCCCGAAAAAAGCCAACCGGCGGGGGCTGCAAGCACTTCATAAAAGGCTGCCCAACATCCAAATAAAATTATTGAACATCACGCGTCAATCACAGCACAGTTTCCTTCCAGTACGTAATCACAAACATCTAGAGGAGGCGTTGTCATAGTAACGGACGCTGGACGGCGCAAGCGCGCAACGTCCACGCTCCGCCCCTACGACCGCCTGTTGCTGCCGTAAATGCCGCACGCCAGTCACTCTCTGGCCCTCACGGACCTACAAACCCAATCACAACAAAAACACTAACAAGTTTCATATGATAACTATCATAAAGATTATGACCATCTAAGCGTGACCAAAAAAAGACTTTATGAGCTCCAAGCGTGCAACTATTGTCACCGTCTCTTATCAACAACGCACGAGGCGTCGTGAATACATCCCGGTCGCGAATTTTCATGAAGACTGGCAGCATCAGGTACCTAATGGAATACGAATATCGATGTTGTGCTATATGTTGCATTATGGATGCATGGAGCTTTAGATATATTTTTTGTTTTAGGTATATGGATGACTTACTCGTATGTACTACAAAAGTATCTTGTAAGATAGGTTTTATTTTTAATGTCATTTTGATTATTGTAACACTGTAAACATTAGCAACAAAACAAACATAAGGTTATAAATATCAATGTCCCCATTCATAGACAAACTTATTGAACTCGTCAATGTGTGGCACTAGGCGTCTTAAAAGCTTCTACACGAGAAGATCAAAAGCACGGATCCCTCAATATTTGTATCGAAACCATATTATTTAATAAGTTGTTATTCAGATTGCTTTTATTGTTGTCATTTTTAAATAAGTTTAAATGATTGACATCGCACCAGTGCCTATAAAATTTATCTAATTCAGGTAATATAGGTCACTGGGTCATTTGAAATTTACGGTTATATACCTACTACGTTACCTTATTTTGTACACCATTGCTTTACTTCAAGAAGAGGAAAAAAATATTTAAAGCATTTTCTTGTAAGCATTCTCAAATCACTGTCAATGTTATTATTTGGAAGTTGAACCATAAACGAAGCAACGGAGTTATTCCTCATAATATTGTTTGATACTAAAAATGCGCTATTTACTTTGTTACTTTCTGCATTCTAAAATGATTTATTAAAACTATTTAAAGGCCTGCGAAAGTTTTCGTTTTCGTTCTAAAGACAGTACCACTTGTGAACAAATTAGAACTCCATAACGAAGACATTAATTCTTCTCCCAAAGTGGCACGTGCCCCTAGTAATGTAATATCTGCTTAGTATTCATAGGTATAGCTTTAAAGGATGTGTGACGTACAGAATTGCCCTATCTGTCAGCTCCCGTAGATGTAAATTAGATTGTTTGCGGCCCGGTGTAAATTTCCTCCATCCTCTAGGTGTTTCGCAATTTTAAAGTATATCCCCAAACTGGTTTAAACTACCGTTAATTCAGCGTTAGCACAAATTATTCGAAGGTAGACAATGTTAGTCGTATTCAAGTTAATTTGGGCGTCGTTAATGGCTTTTTTAATTGGAAACACCAGCGCTACTTAAGTTTTAATTCTGGAACTAAATTAGATCAGACAAGAGTGATTTTTATTGGCACTGCACTAATTGGGACTTTCATGTTTAACAGTGGACTTTTCTTTAGTAAATAAAAAGCTTTAAAGTTTTCTCAAGAAAAATAAAGTCGAGATAGGTAAAGACCTATCTCGACTTTATTTTCATCATTAAACTGAAAGCAGTTTAATGATTCTAGAAACAAATGAAAATTTATTCCTTTATAAAAAAACAGTGCTCAGTGTTCAATACTTAAAAGATTTAGCCGTATCATAATTGGCATATTACTGCAACGTATTCGTTATTACTTTACCCACCTGCTGAATTTTAAAATTAAATTCACAAAGCAGAGCCGTATTTAAGCACATGAATAGATAAACAACAAACAGAGGGGAATTAATCTAAAATACTTCTAAGATTGTTGTAATCCGAATAGACAAGGTTTGTCCATGAAACCTGTCCAAACATTATCAAACAAGTTTCCGGAGTGTTTCAATCAAACGATCCTCAGTTTCTGACAATTAATTAAAATCTGAATGGTACTGTAATAAAGTACACTATGGGCAGTATTTACCTACCCTCGTACCACCGAGTTCATTAAAGGCCGATTCAAAAACGTAACTTCTCTCAAAGACATTTATTGTAACAATTTTGTTAAATGTTTCTCGTTGAAGCGTTTCAGACGTTTTTGCTAAGAAGTGATAATGTATTTTTTTTAAAAGGTTTTCAGAAGCAAATAATTTATTTGTTATTTTGCTCCTGTCTATCGTCTTAAAAAATTTCAAACGCGTAATATTAAAAAGACTCCTTTAAATTTCATGTTCTACAGTTCAAAAATGCTATTTGCGTGAAGTATAATAAATATTACTACTAAGCCTTGAGCCGTAAATGAGTAGAAGCAATTATTTCTTCTACACATTTACGGCTCAATGCAGTTACGTCATCAGACAAGTTCAATTCTCACGCAGCCTCGCATAAAGGTTCGTTCTCACAATGCGGAATGGCGAAAGTTAGCTTGTTTATTTCAACTTCGGAGGTGCGACGCAAATGGGTGGTGTGAAAATGCCTCCTGACTTATTGCTGGCATTGCCTACACCTACTGTTATACGGGGTTTAAAGTGTTGTTATTTACAATGATAATGGACGGAGTTAAGGATTTAGGTACGCTTTTTGGTGAACATTAATTTTGCTGTGTTTTAATTAGGTGCTTATCATAAGGAATGTTTTTTTTTACCTAGTCTATATTAGAATACTGCGACACATGAGACTTCTGTCAATCATCATCAGTACTAGTTACTGATGAAACTGATTTATTTTAATAAAGAACTTCAGTATGTGCCATCGTAGTGATTACTTACTCAATGTGTGCTATTAGCCAACTTTTTTATTTAGATTAGTCAATTTGGTGTATTAATTTTGCAATCAGTTCAAGGAAGTATTTTTATCGAATTAGCGAACTAACTCAAAACATTATTTTAAATTATCTGTGTTTCATATCTATGTTGAACAACTTTTAGTTGTGATCCTTTTACGGAACCCGCGGTGGTTCCACGAGATCACGTAATCCTGAAACTTGGTGCCCAAGCGGTCAATGGGGATCGCAACGGGGATCCGCCATCAACTCCCCTCATTAGTTTGATTGCACGAATCTGCAGCTTTGAGAGGTACAGATTATCCGTCTGTGTTCTCGGATCGGATGGTTTTTTGCTGTGGGATGATTGAAAAAGGGTTGTTTTAACTTTTTGTTTATTAAATTGTTGATTGGCCTTCTTCAATTAATTAAACAGTAACACCATTTCATAATTATTTATCAGGTGTTCATATTTATGTATACTTTGCGTTTTAAAATGTCTGTGTTGTTTTCTTTTGATTCTGTCAGTAGTTAGTGCCGTAATTTTGGTCCGACTGTAAATTATTATAGTTTCAGCAATGCTCTGACACCTAGATCAGTATTTTTATTAAATTTTAGATATTTCTATGACACGTCATACCAGTATGCATTATCACTGCATTAGCTAAACATTAATTATAAACACAGCACAGAGTCAATACACATCTCACTCGCACACTCACAGGATTTGTTCCCGGACTTAAGCCTGACTCCCTCCACAAGGCCACGGATGTACAGACTTTAAACTTCATTTCCTAGCAACGGATATTAGGGATTAAAAGTTAGCCCCGAAGTCTAGACCTAATACCAGCCCTCGAGGTCTGTTGTTGGATTCAACATCTGTTTCTTGTAAGTTTTTGCTTTATTTAATGAAAAAGTAAAGATTTTATTTGATGCTTGCAGTTCATTATTTTTAACTACCTACTTTTGTTTTATGTAAAACCTCATTCATAATGTACTTGGTAGCTGTAAAACTTGATGTCAATAAGTAGTAACAGACGATCAATGTTTCAAGAATACGACTTAAAAATTAAACGGTGGCTAATAAGGAGAACAAAGTGAACAAATAATAATAAAATCCAATAAAAACAAAATGAGCCCTTGGATGGCCAATTAGAAATCCAGAACAAAACGAGAGTCGCTAATTTCACTTCACACCGCCCAAATCTTATTAACGGCACAATCCTATTAAGAGAGAAATTAAAAACGCAGACAGGTAAACGATTACGCAATAACAAAAGTCGAAATTAAACGAGATAAATCCAAGTTTTATTTTAAACAAAACTCTCGAACAATTTTGGGAATTGGTAGCGCGATTTAGATTCATTATGCCTGTAAAGTTTTATCTTCAACGCGAGAACTTGTTCAGGAAAGCAATAAAGCATTTTGGCAGATTTTAGAGTGGCTTGAGATTAAATGTGCATTACCGCCGCGACAGATGTACGGGTCCACCAAGGGAGCGTTTCGCGCTCCGCCATCATTCAATTGTTGGATTTCAATTCGAGTGTGTTGTCACAGAGTCGGCTCTATTGAAACATTTAATTTCAACAAATATTGAGTGTCTCCCACCGACGTCTTTTTACCTCTTAAACGCTGTAATCTTTCGACAAAATACATAATTAGCGTCAATGAATTTTTAGATTTTGAATTTGATACAAGCCTTTGATTTTGCGGATAATAAATACTAAATTGTTTTGAAATACTGTTAAGCCCTAATATTTGTATAGATTTATTAAGTTAAAATGCAATTATAGTGAAATAATAAGGTAAAATATTTAGGGCTATATAACACGATCCAAGGTATTTGTGTAAGTTTATATGTATAAGATCCCTTAATTAATTAAACAATAGCGTTACTGATATTTCAGTCAAAACCATACAACGAAACGTAAGCACATTACGTAAAATTTAATTTGCGCAACTGATCTGTTAATTACAATTCATTAATTTGAAGTTCGTACCAAGCGTCTCTCTTAAGTTTAAAAATATTATATTGATGTTATTTATTATTATATGTATGATTATTATTAACTTTTTTTATCATTTCCTATACACGTACTTAATTGAAAATTGTGTTAGCAACTCAACTTAAAACTCGAGAACAGACGACCCCTCTCAATGGTAGATATCAGACCTATTATGAATTATTAACAAAAAAATATCCATTTGTATATATTATTATTTGCACAAAACAGTAACTGTGAAGTTGTCTTTGTTTGTCCAAAATGAATTTGAATAACTTAATCTGGGCAAAACAAGTTATTTTGTAATTGATGCGGTAAACCACACCGAAGCTGTGACCGTAACTGCAATCAAAGTCGCCGGTGTAATTTGTTGGTTGAAAACCACAACTGAAAGCATCTAAACTGTGCCACCTGAAAAACGTCTGATGTAAAAACACCGTCATTGACTAATAAACAAGATAAATTGCATTTTACTAAACGGTATTTATTCTTGTCACAATACTACCACCAAATAATAAAAGACAACCGCAAACCCAAAAAGAGTAATAAATCCACCAATTTTTTGCCCGAATGACAAATGCATTCGCAGACCCTTTTTCATTTACACGATGTACACAGAACGAAATAGAAAACTAAACTAAATAAAGTTACTCCAATACCCTCTCGAGTCCACGTCAGTTTTAGACAAATAGGGAAGGAAGGAACGTTTTCCGTGCCGGCAGAACCTTGCGAAAGTAAAACGGAACGGGAAAAAAAGCATGGAGTTCTCTGGCAAAGGGTTCTGTACATTCGTGTCGCAAATTTATTTGTAAACGACTGTTTGCTGCCTTTTTATGCAGAAAAACAATGACGCGCCTTTTACAACTTGTTCTGTCTGTTTGTCAAAGTTGGCTCAAATATTTCGGACGATGTTAAGAGTTTAGGATTTGAGCTTTAATTTAGTACTCTTATGATTCTGTACTGCAGATTACATCTATATATCATCCGCTTATTTTTTGAATCAATATTAAAATAAAAGCAGAAAAAGTGCACAAAAGTAAGTAAATAAAATGTTGATGATCTCATTGTCGATGATCGATTAGCACTCTTACCTTAAAATTGTCTGGTTCTTACACAAAAGTAGTGATAAAACGGAAAAGTACCAAAATTTTACGGGGACATTTCCCCATTTCTAACACGACTCGTTTTATGACCTTACCATTATATTTTTGGCACCTGTCCAAATCGCGTTCTATGATTTATGACTCGCATTTCTTTATGTCAGGTCAACTGTATTACCTTTATCCTTTATCATGACCAGCGCATTGTCACTCCGACTTACCTAAAAGGGAATACGTGTAGTGAAATCGGCGGGGAACCCAAAAACCGAGACGTCACTGCGAAGAGGTTTTATTATTAAGTTAGAACGGTCAAGAGAGGGTGCAGCAACGGGCAAATGCAGTGCATTGCAGCCTCGCTTAGGTACGTATAGCGTAGCATATCGCAGGAGTATTGTACCGTGTTCAAAGCGAGGCTCTCTACCCGGATAATAACGTTATGTAAGCCGGATTTTTGTAAGGAACAGTTGCAAAATCTTTGCTTCTTTTGTTGAACCATTTGGAGTTCATTCTGACGCTTTAAGTTTTGAGGTTCCCCGTATTTTTGTAACGTTCCGTGCACTTTAATCTCCGTAATCAGTACGTTTAACGTCTCTCCTGTTTGTTTGTTTCCACACTTGGCTCCAATCCAGAGTCGTTCAATATATTTCATTCCCATAAAATGTATTTAATGCTGTACTTACCTTTTCTCATAGTAGAGATGTAAAACCGTATTTTATGTCGCTTTCTTAAAGCTAGCGCGTCTTTGTACACTTTGCTTTGAGATACGAGATCTTAAGTCATTTAAGTTGCAGACGACGCGGCTTGCATTTAGGTACTCGAATAAGTTATGTAGGGCCGTGTGCAAGTATTGAAAGCCTGGGTTCTATACGGACTTCACAAGTTATTTTTTGAACACGATTTACATGACATTATGATAAGAAGCTTTTCATAGGTACCAAAGATTCAGACTTGATATAAAATGATATTTACTTATCCAAAATAAAGCAGGTTAGGTTTTTTTTTATGTCTATCTAGATACTACGTTTTTAAACAGGTTAAATACTTTTTTTGTCGCTTAATTTAACGATATAAATAATAAGATAACTCGTTTTGCTACCATGTACCAATTGTTAATTATTATAGAATTAGTGAAGATAAAAGTTGAAAACAATAAGCTGTTTACTATGTCTTCATTAACTTACGGACCATAAAAAGCTGATAATCTACGGCAAAAAAGTGTTCAGAGCAAAAAACAGAATTGAAATCTAGGGAAATCAGAAAAACAATACTCGAATTTACTGAGGAAAGGTAGAAGCAACTTAATCTTAGTGTTTACAAACTAAGCTTCAACAAACAGGCTGCTAATAAACCCAATGTAATAATATCTCTAATTAACTTGTTTACTTCAGAGACATGATACCTTTTGAGACTGATAATAGCAAAGGGACGGAAATTGGCAGTGAATTAACCCTTTCTTTTTAAAAATACACCTACCCTTTACCTTAACATAGGTACAATTTATTTGATGTTCTCTACTGGGTGTGCACGTAAGTACTCGTATGTATAATTCTGATCAGATCAGAATCAGTTTTTAAATATGTTTTATTTTTATTTTTTATAATAGATAGACAGACATTTGGCTACGATTGCACTTGATGTTAAGTGACAATGTAGCCTAAGATGGACCGTGTCTGCCTAGTAACAGCCTATTCACTCTCTTCTTGAAAACGTCCAAATTGTAGTTGCCAGGGAACACTTATATGTACCTATTAAACATATGAATGTTGTTTATTATATTATATTTTTTATCAAAACACGCTGGAAAACTTTTGTTCCCTTATTTTATAGCGGTCATTTTATATTAATAGGTCCATCAAGATTCTTGACACTCGCCTCTTCGAGTGTCCTCACAAATCACTTAGCACAAAAGTCACTTGGCTGAAGTTGTTACTTTTTCTTATGGAATTATTGTTTAATTTCACTTTTCCTCTCTTCCGAGTCCACGTAAGTCTTGAAACGTTTTATAAGGCCCTTCCTTTGAAGGGAGATTTTAATCGTCCCATTCATTTGAGAAAACGCCATTGCCCCGCACACTGAGTGTTTCAACAAATACCGGATAAAGGTACAAAAGCCGTGGTTTTATTTCATGTTCTGCTCGAGATAATATTTTATCAGGAACGTAACGAAATGGAAAAAAATATTGAAAGTGGATGGTTTCTTTCGGAATAACGGCGATTGGTAGCTGTTGGTTTGTATTTCGGTAAATTTATTGTAGGAACATTGTTTATGGTCCGACTCGCATAATTTAATGAAATGTACATAAAAGTACATTTAAATAGAGACATTTTGAAATTAAAAGTAATTATATTACTCGTTTAATTAACAACTTTTATCTATGAATAACCAAGCGTATCTTCCGACTGGCAATAATTAAGTTATAGTACATTACAGCCTTAAACGAATGAATATTTTTTTTGCTTTTAAAACATTTCTATTTGCCTTAACTACCTTAATAATAAACACAAAAGCTTATAAAGATAATCTCACCTCTCCATGAGAGTTCCCATGTACCTAGTAGATAAATAGGTAAATGTGGTTACTCGCAGTCGCCAAGTCGCAGTCACGAGCCGACACCTGCAGTCTGAACCAATTACAGTAACATTGCTATGTTCAGATGCGATACACACAGACGGCTGGTTTAGCGAACTTATGGCTTTTTACTTGGGATTAATGCAATCAACGGTAAAGAAGTAAACCGCCTTCAAAAATCATGGTGTCAAAACTATCTACCCGCGTCATGCAGCGACTCCAGGAAAATACGTTATTTTATGCTTTTTAGTCAAATTTGTATAGGCGTTTGAATTTTTCAAAATCTTTTTTTTGTAATTTCCAAAAACTGCTGGACTGATCTGGAATATACCTGAAGAATCATCTCGCTATGACTTCTCGCTGTCAAGAAATTCTTGAACAAACATAGAAATATACAAAAATACAGGGTGTCCCAGAAATGGTGAATTAAACTACTATGTGAGGCAGCTTGACTAATGCCCTTTCCATAAAAAATACAAAAAAAAAATACTAACTTACAAAAAAATATATTTTCCCGTTTTTTTGATATTATTTTTTTATGGTCAAGTGCGTTTTATTTTTATTTTTATTTTTTAAGAATAGGACATTAGTCAAGCTGCTTCCCATAGCAGTTTGATTCACCATTTCTGGGACACCCTGTATATGCACTAACGTTTTACTGATTAAATATATTACTGGTTCATATAAAAACATTGACAATTTTGTGCTAAGCTACTTTAAAATTATATTTAGACTCTAGCTTAGCCTGTGTAAGTTATTGTTCAAGTACCAAGTATTTGGACAGCTCAAAAATATAAAAAAAACTGTAAAGGTACATCATGTAGGGTGTTGGTATGTACGCAAGTACCTTGGTTGACTTAGGCCCGCGTACGGTGATTTAACTCAGGATTACGCTAACCCAAGAATTAATCATCATCCTGACTCTGTCAGTTTATATGTCGTTGACAGAGACAGAATGATGATTTAATGCTGGCTCAGCGTAATCCTGGGTTAAATCATCGTGCGCTAGTCCCACTTACTCACAAGCTTTGACATTACAAATGTTTTATACTCCAATCCAAACCGTGTGTCTCGCGTAAATCCGGCGGTTGTAAATCATCTTGCAAGTTAAAACACACAAATAACAAGTTTGATACAGCGCGAGGAGTCTGCGCAAGTTAACGACAATTTGCATGCATTATCGTCTCAGGTAAGCGTCTGCGTGGTACTGTTACGTGTAAATATGGGAATCAGGAAATATGAAAAATTAGAAACTAAAATCTTTTTTTTTCTCGATTACTAGAAAAATAGTAGCGTTAAGGACGATATGAATTTATCTTATAAGGTAAGCTTGGAACCTGTTTTGAAATCGAAACGTAAGTTTTACCCAACAGATAATTTAAATAGGCGCCATTTCATACGATGTCTCAGCCAAATAACTGTAATCGAAACTTACAAGATATTGTATAGTAGGCCTTGAATACATCACAAATACTGTATTTTTTTAATTTCAAAGCCTTTAAATTGAAAGACAAAAATCGAAAACTTCTTTTTTTTTAAATTGAATTTAATAAAGTAAAAATGATCTCATCCATGATTACATCGCTCACGAATATCTCCATTATGAGTTTGTTTATTAAATACGAATTTAAAGGAGCCTCTTGTCTTAAAATTGAAAATTACAAGCACATAACAAATTTTCGGTTATTTATTTAACTTATAAACCATGCCGTTACATCAAAATTGCGCCACTTGTATTTTATTACATTGTCCTATTTAATGACTTGCAAGCGACACATAAATTTATCATCTCCGGTGAGTCTGTGACTTCACATATAATATTTAATGTCTATTTGTATACACGTCTCCAGAAGATTTCGTAGACATATGAGTATACCGAGATTTTGTATGATTGCAAAAATATGTTTCTTCGTTTAATATCTTATTATAGGTATGAATTGCTGACTTTTATCGATTAGATGGCAAAGTATGTTTCAAAATTACCAAACTTTTGATTTACTCATTCATTATTAATAAATTTATCTATTCCTTTATTTAATTATGACTAAATAAATATTTTTTGTCAAAGCTCTTTTTTTTTAATTTTTCTTAAGCTTTCCTGTTCAAAATGTAAAAAAAACAACAAATCAGGTTAGTCGGGTAGTATCTTTTCCATATCATGACTCAAGGTTTATTTAAATTCGTAAGATGGAATGTCGTTTGTTATTACTGTCTAACATAATACCGAGGGCCAATCTCATTACATTTGGAAACCGCAGCCCCTGGACGCAGAGTTGAAACAAATGGGCTTGAGTTCCGTATATTCTGTATACTTCATTTATTTCCACATTTTTTTTTCAATAGCTTTATGTGTACGTAGTCTCATCATTAGCTCAAGAGGTGTTTACAAAAAACGTTTTACTACCTGCTTTTTTAAAAATATGAAACCAAAAAGCCATATTACTAAAAAGTCATGAAATAATAGAAAACAATAGTCCCCCTATCCGATTTCGACTACGGTGGCCAGTCACAACGACTAACCGACGGCGCGGGACATTTATAGTGCACAGGTATGTGCGCAAACACAGGTGCACTCTCATAGCCCGATGGGACAGAAATCTGACACGACCGGAGAGAGATCAGGCGCAGGACCAACGGCTTTACGTGATTTCCAAAGCACGGGGGTGAAACACCACCAACTTCCTAAAACCCGTCTACTCTGAGAATTTCTGATCCGAAAAACCCACATACACGTACACATTTTTTTGGCCAGACCCGAATCGAATCAGGGACCTCTGGCGCGGCCGTAGCTTTAAAATGCGACCCACTATTCGCTGCGCCACCGAGGTAGTCATGAAATAAAACAACCATGTTTGATGGTAATTAAGAGTATTTTATTGAAATCTGAATCAAGCGTCTTACATTAGATATTGTCTGTCAATTTTACACCGCATAGATATTGTAAAAAAATTACGACATGTGCATTTATTCGACCACGGATCCCAAAGTCAAGGTTCATAAACCAAATTACGGCCAAGAAGGGTAAGCGACGGCGTTTCCGAAATCAAACAATTATTTTACCTAAATTGCACTCCCTTGCGCCAACAATTCCAAATTCAAAGATACACGAGTGGGGGAGGGGGGAGGGGGAAGCAATTCCCGAATCTTCAGATCAATTAATTAGGACGCCTTCTCAATTGGACCGGCTCTTTAGGGTTCGCTGTGGAAAGGTTTTGAATAGTTTTGAGCGAAGTTTTGTTTGATATTAAATTATTTTAAGTGGATAATCACAAGATAACACAATATATAATAACAGTATATATACGATAACTATTTAAAGTATTTCACATAGGCCAGTTACAAATTAGTTTAATGCTCATCTTATCATGCTAGGTACCAGAAAAACAATTTACATGCCACTGAACCTCTCCTTGTGATATTTTTTTCAGGTGTATCGGCATAAACCAAGTCTCGCTCTAACATAGCTAGATAATATAGTTGCATCCTTGTCGGAATCGTTTAGCCGCATCGCTGCCACATGCGAATGCGTTGTACTAACGGCGTAAAAGTCGTTATCGCACTACGTACACTTTAGTGTTGATATACTAGTAATTTGTTTAATTCATAATATTTGTTTCATTTACTCTAGGTATAATTAATCTGATCTCTCATTACACATAAATTACAAAAGTAATTAAAAAACCGCTAAAATAACATTTGTTTACCCAAGAATGATAAGTATTTATAATTTAAATTTGAAATTTTGAAAGTATCGAGTTTGTTTAATTATCATTAAAACATAATACGTGTAAACAGAATATGTACAATTTGATGTTAATATGTCTGAAAAGCAAATGACCAAAAAATATTTATTTCGTGGCTCGAACGTGAAATAAACAGAACCCAATCTGTGTTTGATTATTCCAATGTATCTCTTCTCAGTCAGTAAATAGTACTAGTACCTATTCAAAGAACATGGCATTAAATCTTTTCTTGATATATGAAATTATTATTTTCTATGAAAAAGTTAAAACTTCTAAAGCACTTACTTAAGTTTAATATGAACATTTCTTTTGTATACTTCAATAGGCAATTTCTTTTACTTGAAATTGTTTATCAGTAGGTACAAAATCTCTTAAATGTTTTTTTTTTAATTCCTTTTTTTTATTCTAAAGTGACGTATATCACAATCACCTCCCTGCTTTGGAAGGCACGTAAAACAGTTGTTCCCGCCTAATATCGGTTGGTATTAGTCGTTAAGCCACAGAGCCCACAATGGGCGGCTTGATAAAACCAAACAACCAGGATCGTCGCTTGCCTTGCCTCTCCGCCAATCCTCACGGAGCCCGCATAGTGGAGTATGGCTCATACTACCTCATACTTGAGGTAAGACCTTTGGCCAGCAGTGGGATATTTACTTAAATTTACTTTTTTCTTCCTTTAAAATAGCAGTTTTAGCATATCTAATGCATATGTTTTTTAAATAAGTACTAGAAATCCAAGAAAAAATACCAAGTTTTTTTTTAAATTCGAGTCTATTTACAATTTTGCGAGATACTCAGCTCTTAGAGCACCATGGACATTTTTATTTTGTTTGAATCGTTGTTGTCTCGAAAAGACGGGTTGTTGATTTTTAATTTGGGACACAAACAGGTTTATGCAGCATGTCAGAACAAGACGAATCGCTTCGGAATTGCTTTACATTAGTAGGATTATGTTTCTTCGATAGTTGAATAGTTTTAGACGCATGCCACTCTAGGTACATGTAAAAAGTAATCCTATTTCGCAAGTAATAAACAGAGTCGTAAAGAGAATCAATGAATGGCATCGATCTCAGTTATGAATAAAAATATAAATATTCGTAATTTTCTCATTTTCTGTAATGCAGTAAAAAGGCTTTTTACACGCTCATGGTATGGTGCATGAACTTGTGTATAGTGGTATTTTTTTATATAAAATGAATTGTTATGAAAAAGTAACAGCAAATATATTTTGCAATCATCCTTCTACTTCACAAACTGGATACGACTTGCGGAATCTCTGTTGTTGTCTCGCTCTCGCATAATTGCATTACCAACAAATTACAACTTCGGATGAGGTGGAAACACGGCCAAGTAGTTTGTACGCTTCGGGTATGAAAGTTACTTGTAAATAACGTAAATATAAACCGGGTAAGTTGTGTTCTGCTAGGTTATTCGAGAATACCTACTGATATAGTGCTGAATAATGTAAAAAAAACTGCTCTAATTAATCTTTTATATTTCCTGAACGAAAGTATGATAAGGCGATATTTATTGAAAAATGCACTGAAATCCATAGTTACAAGTCTTAAAGTCTTCCCTTGCAACATAACTGAGACTTTAGTTGTACAAATCGCATGAAATTGCAATAATTTCAATATTTCGTTACAAAATTAGATACGAAGCAGACAAAACACAGCTTTAGAATTTTGTAATTATTGTTCAATCTCCATTGTTTTATGATTACGAAACCATTCAAGTTTCTAAGCTCAAATTTCTATTGAGCGTACTTTAACTCAATTTATTTCGAACGACACTGATTGATGGTAAAATTAGGTTATCCACAGACGGGGTCTTGGCAATACTTAACTTCACATTGTAATATATTTAACAACGTCTTGGTAGACAAATAAAAATACCTAGGAAGGCAAAAACCACAGCCATAAAAGCGGTAACCAGTCCGGGACAGACATAAAGCTAGATTAAATCAGTTCACACACCATTAGGAAAGCCTTTTGTACGGTACCACCGAACCTCATGCGAAAACAGTCCTAATTGTCCATTACTCTAACGGCGATTTTGTATGTGGAATGAGTAGGTGTCTGGTTACAGGTCTCAAACAATAACATAGTTCCTTTTGTGGCGTAAATAATTAATCAGTTATGACGAAGGTGTAAGTAAGACAGTGAAGGGTTATTTAATCATATGACACTTGGGTGGTATGCACAAAGAGGTCTGATCTTTTGTTGTGGCAGGATAAGGTATCGAGGTATTGTTGTGATATTATTTTCAGTGATGCTTTTGTTCTAGTCTGTTTGGAGTAGGATAATATTTCTTAGGTAGTGAATACCTTCAGTGACAGAATCAGTATTTACTAAAAGAAGTAATTTGTAAAGATAATGTTGGTATCATCCAAATTATCTAGTGCCAATTTTGTAAATCATTATTTTCGTTGTGAAAAGTTTGTAAAATATTATGATGGTCTAGCCAAACTATGAATGTAAGGTATCTGAGAACGAAAAAGCCAAAATTAAACTCGAAAAAATGCATCACAGTACTCGCAATTATTTAGTCCCCATTTTGCAGTCCCGTCTCAACCAAAACGAGAAAAACTAACGAATTTTCCCTTGCGTTATACAGAGGAAACTGTGCAATTTTTGCTTCGAATTCTTTTCGTACGTGCCTAATAAGTATTACCTTTAAAACCAGGTCTCGTCTGCTTCGTCAAATAGAGACATCGGACGTAAAGCTGTGTATTTCGTGGTAAATGGGACGTAATGTCTCGTCCTCATGGGACGAGTTGGGACATGTTAATTAAAATAAAATGGCGGCTGGTTGTTTGTTTAAGTGGGGCGGAGCGGATTGTTGGCTCTTTGACGCGTTGCCCAGGCAGCAATAAAGTAGCGAGGGAATAAAAAAAAACAAAACACAGTTGTCAGTCCATGGATTTTTTTATTAAAATCTCTTGCTGCTACGGATATAAAGATAACAGTGAAGAAATTGGTTGACGACCTGGAAAACATTTTGTTTCAGAGGGAAATAAATGTTGAGTCGGATTGTTTATTTTTTAAATGTCGCCTGCATTTTTATAACTGATCGTGTTTACTTGTAAGCTTTAACAGCACTTTGTGTTAGGAAAAATGTGTTAATCGATTTGCGACTGATGAAAATCATTTTCATTTTACACCAATATTTACTCGTACATTTTACTTTTAGTTTGTAGTATGAAGACTACTTTACTCTACTTTACTTTAGTTTTCTACCTTAAATATAAAAAAATAAACATACGCGTGTCAGATTCACCAAAGCATAAAATTTATTTTTCTAACTACCAAAATAACTTTTCAAGTAACCCCTTATTATTAGAAGAGGTGGTTTGCCCGAGATTGGTTGCGGTAAGTCCGTCGGTCGCAGGTTCGAGCTTGTGTTGTAGCAATATCCGCAAACAGATTGTCTCCGTAATAACTAGTCGGGATGGGATTGTAATTGGCATGCGACTTGCGCGTTATAGATGTATCGGTATGTGAGGATGTGGGTCAAGTGTAGGACGAGATGGTTTGTTGAAGTATGGAGTTTTATACAAAGAATACTGAATGCCTCGAATTGATACGTTTCCTGTTACGGGACGATGGATATGCTTTAACCTTTAACCACTCACCAGTCGATATAATTTGTCGCTGTTATAATTTTAATGAGTAAATGAGTCGTAATTAATTTACTATATTGCATTGCCAAAAGTATCGTCGTTCGTAGCAAACCCGTGTCAGATAACTCTAGTTTCAAATGGAAACAGCAAGAAAAACTAACTTTTACTCGTAAAAAAATGATTTTAAGTTAATTAAAGACACAAAAAAGGTTAAACTTGAAATGGGACGAGTTCAGCTATGTAATTTTACCTAGTTGGCAAGTGAACCGTATCATATTCAAACAGATTCAGTTAAAAACAAAGTCTCGGTGACCTATCTGTAGCCATCAATATTGGTGACACCCAGTAGCTTCATATTTTACATGAAAAAGGCTGTGGTACAAGTAATTGCCGAAAGCGACTGAGATATCCTAAAATAATACATAAACAACATACTCACTTGATGCTTTGACTTAAAAATGGCATTGAATTACCATTTCGATTATCATCATTATCAGATTTTACGAATAAAATATTTTCAGCTATCTGTTCACCTAAAATAACCTACTAAAAAGAAGAAAAACAAGTGAAAATAATGGTAAAATAGCTAGTGATTTGCGAAATCATATCACTAAAAAGTTTCACACATCATATTTCGTCACAAACTTTTAACAACGTAAGCGTCAGCGTGTCCCAAAGACGGTCATCTCGCTTGCACTCCACACCTATCTCTCTCACAGGACACGTCCTGATGCGATACATCAGCTACTATTGGCACCCACACCGCCCCCCATTTGCATGTAAATTGAATAACGACGACGCGGCAGAGCTTTGGCCAGCACCCTTTCAAGATGTGTTACGTTTGGAGTTAAAGGTTGGTGAAGTTAGATGTGGGGCAATGGGAAACGAATGTAAGGGCTGATAAGCCTGAAAAATTGAGAGGAAAGATTCTGTGAGCTTTTCAGCCAATATGCGTATGGCACATTACCAGCGTAGAACTGCACCAAAAAGGTTTTTGCGAATTTTCTGAAATTGTATTTTATTATTTATTTTGCGAAAATAGCGGTGATGTGCGATAACTTCTACTTTTGGTAGCAGTTAGAATTAAATTAGAATTTCCTGATCGTTGATCTTCTCTTTTAATTTGTAAAACCTACATCACTTCGTAACGTCAGTCTATTTAATATATATTAACCATGTGTTTTTTCTTTTTCAGGTAAGTCATCCAGTCTTTTTCTTACAACAAAACGTTTTGTAAGTATGTGTACTAGTATTTTTTTTTATCAGTAATATAAACATTTACCACAAAAAGCGTTTATAGTAGCTGAATTCAAGTCTCTTCTAAGCAAGCTTTTGTATATATTTACATCTCAACCTGTCTCGGTCACTATTGCTGCTATACTGGCATGGTTGAAAGGGATGGTAAGAGTAGAAAATACGGACAATGTATCACAGAGTAGGAACTCTGAACTAGACTCACAAAGGACCCTGACAAAAACACGGTCGGATCCGAACTTAACGAGTGTAAATCTCATCCTTTAATTTAATGAGCTCTAAAACGCAGGCGCGTTGACAAAAGGGTGTTAAACACAGCGCTGCGTCTTCATTACGTATGTCTCTGCCTTTGTCTTAGGGCTGTGCTACTGTTCGTGATGAGACATATTTATATTCTATACGGTTTTCATAATTAGTATAACAGTACACAATACATAACAGTAAGCAAACAATTTTGACGTGATCACTGCATCTTAGAAACTCTTAGGGCCAATATTTTCATCGTTAGTAATGGTAAAGTTACGTTACCAGCGGTTGAATATTTATGATTGTGTGTGTTTTGAAGAAAAACTACCTGAACTGAATGACAGAGTATTTTAATGAACAACACACACACAATCAATTGTACATTATTTTACCATTACTTTACCATTACTATCGATGAAGAAATTGGGACTTAGAGATACAGCATAAAACAACTTGGCCCCCAAAAGCAAGGCTCAGTCTGGAAAATCGCTGTTAAATTCTGGGTCCAACTGTGCTTAGTTGAACGCTTGAGACTAAATCGTCCTTGATTTAGTGCCATCTTATGCATTTCTGGACGCAGCGGACTTATGTGATCATTATAATTACCACTTAAAGGAATGCAGCCTGAAGTCCATTGCGTTATTATGCTTGTAAAAGGATACACTATTTTTATTTTATTTTTTACTGTAATTTTTTTTCTTAGTATTCATACTTAGCTTTCTGGCACGCAACCTGAATGGAAATTCTTATATAAATTAAATATCACATCAGTGTATTATAGTATGAAAAAGCAAATGGGTTTACTGACCACTTTCTGCACTATTCAGTTCTAGCAGGGGTTTCCCAAAACCCTTGGGAAATAAAAGTAATAGTGATTCCAGGATATTTTACACAACGGCTCTCTAGAGGCAAAATAAAAGACGATAATCTTTTAAAAGCATGTTTTTGTGGCGTTGTTATAAGGTTTTTTTTATAAAACCTATTTTAATTATGGATATGGTTATCGATTTTGAAGAAGGCGTGTTATGATAGGAAAAACACGAATACCCTTTCATATACCCGTTATTAAAATTTATCTATTATCCATTACTGACCTACGTTTAAACTCTCATAAGTGAACTGAAAATGATGGCAGTTTCACCTACACAAAGGAAAACTTAATTACTTTCAGGTTGATAAATACACAATGGAGAGATATAAGTAATGTAAACATGTATCTACAATGTGTATTTTCGAAATTTGATCAAACGAAACGTGCGGATACTAGACCCAAAATTATCGACAAACAATATGGAAAAGTAATTTTTTGTCAAAAAAATTATTAAATGTTCTTATTTTTCTTGACGATAATTTTGGGTCTAGTATCCGCACATTTCGTTTGATGAAATTTCAAAAATACACATTGTATATCAATTAAAGCAACAACTTTAAATTAAATAAATAAAACCTGTTGGAAAAGATGTCGACTCACCAACTGACCTCGACAGGGACAATCATGTTGAAAAGCAATCTAATTCTGCCAATTTGCAAAGCGAAGTCAAAATTAGGGCACTATCTGATCCATTAGAAGACAAATTAACACCAGTTAATGGGCGCACCTCCGCGGAATGAACCATATGACACTCCGATACAATTGACTGTGATGAATCGAAAAATGCCCTTCCATTGTCATCCATCATGCGAGTTTGTTGTGAACTAGGTTTGTTTGAATATGCGATCCGATCACGATGCGATTCTCTTCAACTTGCACAATTTTGTTTTGTATCTACTTCACTGTCACTCGTACTGGGGATATCTCTAGATTGGTTTTATATTTAATAGGTTAAGTTAGGTTCGGTGAAAAGGTTTATTTTTCCATTTAGAATGCGTAATCAAGCCTGGTTATAAATACCTTCATACAATTTTATAGATTCCCATATACATTATTGAAATAGAAATCTATTTTTCACGTTAGCTAACATAAAGTAATATATTTTTATGATACTAATTGTAATTTCTGACATTCAATAATTTCACTTCCACCTAGTCGGCAAGTGTAACGCCCTTACTAAATATACAGCCTAATGGCATTGAAATAATGATAAGCAATGGTTTTTAATCATCACCGATGTCACCAGCTAAATAAATGAACCCGTTGATCGGAGAGGGGAGTGGAACTTGTCAATTTATGACTGTGAATGATTGTCGGTTATAGCAGCAATAGAGATAGACGCATCATTTATTTCATCTGCTTTTAATTTAGCGATTATATTATTTATGTTGGCTATTAGTACTTCTATGTTTCATTTACACAAGTAAATACATATAAGTACTGATCGCAAAATCGCTCTTAAAGAAGCTGTTTGGTCAATGTAGGCTTTTTTTCTATGAAGTAGAATGTAGTACTCCGGCATAATCACTCAAAGAACAAAATTTAATTGACATTACTACCGGATTGCACCTCTTCAAAACTGAATAACCTCAAAGCGTTTTTGCCGTAAATTATAAACATTTTCCGACAACTGAGCACTTACTTGAAAGTAAAGCATTACGCTCATTTACGTACTCATTAGTGGATCCTCAAACATCAGCAGAGACTTGAAACTCATGAAATATCTCTTAAAATGTAGAATTAATTTGAAATTTCAGAGTCATATTTGCAGTGAGATATAACCAAAGGAATGTGTTAAGTTTTATTCTAGCTCTCGGTGGTTGTTTGTCTACTGGACGTTTGCATACTCGTCTCTACTTGAGCAGACGCTGAGGTATTATTCTTGAAATACTCAATATTTGATAATAGTTTAAAAAAACTAAAAATACGCTTTTTGCCAGCAAATCCTTTAATTTAATACCCATATTATGGGGGTGCATTCCATATAGCCAATCCGCTATGTTGGATTTAAGTCATGTGACAATTTTTTTCGTATTCTTTACAGCAAATCTTTCATTTGATACCCATACTATGGGGGTGCATTTCAAATAGCCAGTCCGCCATCTTGGGGAGGCTGCCATATTGGATTTGTAATGACGTTTCTTAGCTAGTCATGTATTGTCATCAGAACTCATGCGCATCAATGTCAATTAAGATGTCAAATGTATTTTATTGCATGCACATTGCAAATTGATCAACATAACTGACTAGCCACCACTACTGGTAAGCAGAAGAATAATGAAGCAATTGCGATTACTCGACAAGCCATTAAATTCGTAAAGATAACACCAGAATACTACCCTGTATCAGAATGCCTTTGCTAATTATGCAGTGCGTCCGCCACTGATTTCCCTCAGGGCTGTGTCCTATGCACTATTTTAATCATATACGCGAAGAGATTGCATCAGAACAAATAACGATTCAGACTGGTTTAGACCGGTTTCAACCGGATCACTGTGTAATTTGTTCTACGCTGTTTGGATTTGAGTTTGTTTTCCTCGATCCAGTTGGGCTTGTCTTTGAATGTTTGATGTGGAGTTTTTATCCTTTTGCCATGTTCGGAGATTGGAAGATTTATGGTATTATTATTTGATGGAGTCTTTGGTTTGGGGTGATTTCTTTCTAAGTAGTTTTTTCTATGATTTATATACGGCAGATGAATTATTTGTGATAGTAGCAAAATCTTATTTTTTTTAATCTGACAAAAACAGAAATTATTGTTTATTTTGGAATTCATTCTGCATAATTTTACCCTTGCCAAAAGAAGTGAACATACGTTTTTCCTCATTTTCATCAGCTTAGGTTTCATTCAGTAGAAGTGATTTAAATTTTAATATATCTCCAACATGTTACACATTTTTCGTAGTTTCACCGAGTAAACCCCTGCAGACTACATCATATACCAGATGGAGGGGTGATATCACTCTGCTTATTTTGTGGAAACTTGACGAGTTATGCTAAAATCCTCTTTATCAAAGTTTTGCGGCGCAGGTGTTTGGTGGAGCATCGAATCAATATACTTACTGATATCGGTGACACGGATTTAAGGGTCTGCTAAAAATGACCCTTTGGGAATGCGTGTTTATTTTTTAGGACTTTAAAATATTTCCGAATGAGTTGATTTCATATTATATCAATTTAGTTACAATGTCCGTCCACTCAGTATCTAGTCAATCCTTATTTAGGAGGAAAGAGTAAAACCGATTTGCAATAAATAAATCACGTTTTGACAGTTATAGGATCGTCCAACGTCAAAGACTATTCCTAAATGTCGACAAATAAACCGTTATAAATTAACCAGAGTAGATAAACAACCCTAAAATTTATGTGAAAATATAATTTTGACTATCCCATAATAATTTGTCACTTTAATATTTTAATCAGATTGCGGTTTTGGTGGAGTAAATTATGCGTCAGCTTAAAACGTCAGAAAGTAATGCAATCTAGCAAGATTGATCTAGTTATAGTTCAATGCCCTTTATTTTTAAATTTATTGTTTTTTATAGTTAAATAACAGTAAAGCCAAAAACAGTTGTGAACATCTAGTAACGTAATAATTGACTTTTCAAAGTACAAATAAGTATAAATCTCAGTGTCTCCTAGTAACTCTATTTCCAAGTCTCATTTTCAGCCTGAGCACCACTCTGGGTTGCAATAACCCTCCAAAATATTTTATAATATTTTTTCAAAGTCTCCCAAATAGACAAACTTGTGCTGCGTTTGTATGTTTTTGGTTTGGTATGTTTTTACAGAATAACTTATCTTGTGTATTAGGAAGTTTGGCTAAATAAAGATAAATGTTAATATTGGCTGATAAAGAACTTAAAAAAAAATGTTTTGGCCAACTAACAAAGCTGTGGTGGCCGTAGTTTGTATGATATCAAACAACTAATTACTGTCCTATGTAAACCAATTTTTAAGCAAATGACGAAATAACTATATTGTCAATGTGTATTTACTAAATGTAAATAAGATGAATATGTTATGGGAATACCGATCAAGGAGACTATTTTATTGAAAACCTTACGTATCATCGCCGACAGATCAAAAATGTGGCTGCTCAAGCACGTGTAGACCTCAAACTATTAGCTTTACCTTTAACATTCCTCACAAAAAAAAATACGACTCAATTACAGAGTGACATCACCACACCAAACCCCAGATAATCATGGACGCGTTATTATCGTGCTCACAGCTAATAAATAAGCAAATAAACTGACATACATTAATATTCATGGCTTTATTACCGCTGCTCGTGACGTCGCAGATTGAACAGGGGACCATTCGAGGGCCTGTACTTTATTACCTTGCGAAATGCCTTTTTGAAGATGCTGAATGCGTTCTATATTACCTAGATTCTGGGAAGTGTTTTTGAAAAACCCTAACGTATCTGCAATGAAATAATCAGTCGAATGGGACGGTTCATCCAAGGGACATCGCTGGGCCCCATAGCTAATTACATTATGATTTGTATTTCCATTCCAATGCATTTCGAATCAGATGTCAATTTGTCATGCATAGATTGAGTGCAATCATGAGGAATACAAACCAGTAGCTAGGTAGATAGATATAGGGGGTTTTTAGTAAATGTTTTACGAGAAAGAAAATATGTTTTTGAAAGACAAGTAAGAAATTATGTTTTTGAAAGACACTTTCACAATGTTCTAATCGGCTCTGGTTAGCGTTATTATACAATACTTCATACGAAATTACGTTCCACGTTTGAATAATGCGTTGGTTAGTACTAATTTGTCGATGGTAAAATAGGCCCTTATACTCGTTTAAATGTATCAAACAAAATTTTAGAACAATTATTGAGTACCTTTGGTAAATAAATGAAAAAAATGTATAAAAAAAAATATTTCAGAATTAAGCAAGTTCAAAATTTAAGGAATATTTAAGCCAAAACTGCAAAGTCTTAAAAGAAAAAACTCACGGCTGTACCTCGAACAAACACTAACTACTATGTGTAAGCCGGCAAAAGAGTCTAGCCAGTATTGCAATGGCAAACCAACAGCTGAAGTTTAGTCGCAAATTGACTCCACGTATTCGCTTAAGGTGCAGTTTCTTTCATCCCGGCTCAGGGCTTGTGTTTTGGTCAAAGTTTTGGGCGATGGCGGAGTTTTTGTTTTTAGTAACGAAGACAATAATAACTATGCATTGACAAGATATTTTCATGTAGCGAATGAGACCCTCATAATTCTTAATATTTAAAAAAAATGCGATAGTACCACCTACTGTAGGTATCAAAAATTAAAAAGAAAACTTAAAACTAACAAGGCAAATAAAATCATTTGGGCTGTCTTATTAGATTATAAGCTTTACATAGCAATTCTTAATTTAGCCTTTTTATCGAGCCCATGTATGATAAAGAAGATATGACTCCTTCATATCACCACAAAGATAAGGTGACCATTTGCCAAGCAGTGAAATGTCTGCAGGCTTATACTTTACTTTATATCACGTAACGTACGGTCGAGTATACCGCCGCCTAAGCACCTTAACATCCAAAATCGCCTGCAACTGGCGTCGTCATATTTTGTTTGAAGTGATGCCCGTTATTGTGTCATGTGCGCACGCAGTTTTCAGGTTTTGCAACATACCGTCATAACAATCAATCGCTGTCATCTTAAAAATTGCGACATCGCATTAGGTCGTATTAAGAAATACGAAAACTAAGCAGAATGCTATTCTAAGGACGCCTGCATCGCAACTTTGTTTTGCATGAGTTTCCTCGCGTTTGTCGATTTAAGATTTTCGCCCACGTGAAAGGATTAAATGTTTATCTTGTTTGTTAACAAAGTTCCAATGGTGCCAAGTGAGGAAAAAGTTCGCAGCTTAAAACATGCTAGTTTAGTGCTACATTGTCCTTTCTTTCTTTGAGCTGCTTTTTTGTAGCATAGTTGTTTATGTATTTTTATTTTCCTTTCGTTGTAAACTCTGACTTTTAAGTGATTAAGATTCTATTTTAATTTGATTCGTCTGCACATGCATAGACTTTTCATAAATGCCATACGAAACAAGCAAATAGTTTTAATTAACATAACGCTTAAATTTATTTCAAGAATTTCATAATCATTGGTTATCAAGTAGAAATGTTCCCAATATGCCAAAAAAGAGTTTCTCTTTTCGATTTTCATGAAGTATGAAAATTATAAGTTCCAAACAACTTTACCTAAACACGAATATGCAGCCGCTAATGAGAGCAGAGTTGATACGTCGAAGAGCACACGTAGTACCGAAATCGGAACCGCTCACGGAATCCGCATAAATTCGTTACAACTGATTACCAACTTTGAAGTTGTGGACGCGAACCACCTTGGCAGGTTTTGGGTTCTGTCAACCCACCAAATGTACCTATGTAGATACACATTTATAAATAACATCATCGTAAACTTCACAATTTAACGGGATTTTATGCAACCTTCACTTGTTTAAAAGGTAAAATTAGTATTTACCTTCCCGATGTTTCGACCCGGCAGACGACGCCGAGCTTCAAAAGTCGCCCCGACACCATGACTCGTGTAACCGGGTCGAAACGTCGGGAAGGTAAATATCAATTTTTCCTTTTAACAAGTGAAAGTTGCATAAAATCCCGTTAAATTGTAAAGTTTAGTTTAAAAATGCAACAAAGTTTAAAGTCTTAAACATCATCATAAATAGGGGTTGCTATCAGTTACCTATAAATGACTAGTTTTAGCGTCGTATAGCCACCATTTTCGCCAAGAAGTTGTTTGTAACGTTTAAATGTATTATAAACAACTGTATCCTATAGTCATGAATGCATCATTCTCGCAACCGTAAAGCTTTTAAACCCTCACGGATGTGTTTATCAACATTATTTTGTTTATCCTACCTACATATCGATCCTTAAGCGTTTAAGTGATGGAGCTGTAACTCAGCTGTCTCTATCGGCTAGTATTTTTTTAAATAAGCAAATGTATCAAAAGCATATTGCAGTAACCTATAAAGAAGTACACAAATAACAGGCACTCAAGAACCTTGTAAAAGTTAAATCTGGAAGAATATTCAGCTCCGTCTAAGGACCAGGTAACGTTGGAGTGAACTCCGCAATATTGCCTAGCACGTAATGAAAGCAACCTTCAAAGGTTATATTACTTAGATACTTACGAAGACATTTGCCTGCTCACTCACCTTTCACTAAGAAAATGTTTACAAAAACATGAGCCGCACGCACGCGACATAAATTCGTTACATCTGATTACTAACTTCGAGAGAAGTTGTCAACGCAACCCACCTTGTTTGGCTGAGGAAATTCAGGGGCCCTCGCTAATTTTGGACCAGTTTCGGCTTAGTATGAAATGAGTTTTTATAGATTTAGGTGAAAACTTTTGATAAAAATATAAGAAGAAGTATTGACAAGGTATTTGTAGGTGTGTACTTGTTGTGCTGATGATGAGGGCATTTTACTATCATGATACGTTAATGACAGTGCTTTCTGATGCAAAACCATCATAAATTTGTGACTCCACTTTCTTTGTCAGTCGACACACGATTATGAGTTTTTTGCTGATTTTCTTGTTGATTCATATTCTAGAGGTTTAAAGTCTACATTGTAGACCCAAATTTAGATCATTATGATTAACAAACTAAAATGTTTATGTCGACGACTCATATTATGTAAACAGTGAATCTGAATAGCTATCTACAACACGAAGATGTTATTAATCCTGCAAATATGCAATATTTCTCACATCTGTTATCCCCAGGGCCTTATTTAACCAGAAGCCGACTCACGCTTGCCCACTTTTTTCATTGTTAACGTTATATCTCTTGTTGGGGATCAGAGTTCATGAGAGTCCGTACGCTGCGTTCCTTGTACGTGTTCAGAATAACTCGCTGCCTAATATTCATCGTTTTAAAGCACCAAGATGAGTGCGAGAGAGATGAACCCATACGAGGGAGGAGTATGAGTAGTCGCGGCGAATTTCGTGACCTCTCAGCGGCTTCAGGCTGCAGAAATATGGTCGGTAATATCGTAAATCCCTTGGCATATAAAACACTAAACGCCCTACTGTCCCAGACGCGGTCTACGGGGTGTCTTAACATTAAGAAATTAAAGTAACTGAATAAAATTATATATATTTTCACATTATGAAGCACCTTCTTATAAACAAAAAAAAAACGTATTTCTCATTTAAAAATACCTACTTTTCCTCATCAACAAACACATTAATATTAATATTTGAGCAAAATTTAAAAGCTACATAAACAGCTATGTTAAGTATACCTCGACATTAACATAGTACTAACAATAAATTGATTTGCTTTTCAAGGTGTTACATAATCTGAAAGTTAGTCTCTATTAATAAAGTGATGTGATGTAAAAAAGATTTGAAATTGCACTTACAAAATCTCGTAACAAACTATTATTTTGTTTTTATCAATATAATTTAATTGTAATGGCTTGCAAATGTAATTTAAAAGGTTTTGCGGAAAGCACTCACCTCTAAATTAATTACGAACATCCTGTGGAAGTTTGTCTCTATAAATTATTAGTGCGTTTATGAAAATTTCGAGTCAGTTAGGAAGTTGAGGCATTTCAAAGTTAAAGAGTGCAAATTCTTTGGAGTGCACGTTTAAAGCTCTTCTTAGTATTTTGCTTTGACCAGTTAAGTAGGTTCAGGATTCATTATAGGACAAGTGAAATTAGTAAATAAAAATAATGTACAAATAAAACCGCTTTCAAATTGTTCTATTTTAGGTAAATTAAATTTATGTGTTTTCAATTATAGATTTTAACCTTTATCTCAAAAAAAACTGAACCCCGTATTTCCGTATTCTCATAATAATAAAATATTTACTGATCTAAAAAATAATTATGTCGGTGTCAGTTTGTTTTAGAAAAACCATGGACGAAGATGCGGGCGTGTTCGGAGGCTTAACTAGATTATTATACTCAAATACTAGTCAATGCCAACAATATCACAATATAAAGGTCAAATTGATAGCCTTCTTTTCTAAGTCGGTAAATTGAAGTTGGCTGTAATAGTTTAAGAAAAAAACATGACCTCAAATGTAAACTTCACTACTGTCAGGTGTTTTTAGTCTGTACTTAAATATAAATAAATATAAATATATATTTATTTCTAAATTATGTTTTTTACTCTCCTATTAATGACAGGAGCAACTATGTGAAACTAGCGGCCTTAGGTTATTGATTTTAAGAGTTAAGTCAGCATAACGTTTCTCACTTTGAAACTCAGCTAAATATACAAGATCGACCTTCAGCCTTACCGTTTAGGGCAAATCTAAGTGTCTCATAGAACAAACGGCCTGACAGCCTATGGGCTGGTGTCGCTTCAATCTGAATAAGTAAATGATGGAGGGACAGGATCAGTGATTGATTTCCTTTGACCGGTGCGAGTGAATAGTTGTAGCGAGTACTGAGATTCACATACTTCTACGTTCCATCTTTATTTTTAGATCCTTTTGTGTATCTTTTACTTTATCTCTTCTCTATACACATAAAAGAAAGTCATGTTATTTACATCATATTTAAATCGAGAAAGGGCTCGATTTTCATGATTTTTACCTTGATGAATTCGTCTTTGCCCCGAATAGGATAGTAATTATAACACTTAAAGGAAGGAGGAAGAAATTGGCCGGGATTGATAGTTTTTATTAAAGAAAAATATTCCTAGTATCTTATGCAGTCGCCTAACTATGCCGTTCATATGGACAAGTTTTGGAAAGAAAACAGTAGATTTTTTAACTTCAAAAGTAAAAGCAGTGTTTAATGTTTGAAAATGTAATTTACACTCAATTACCGCAATGTCGAATAAAGATACAGGTTTTTCAATTAAACAATTATGATGCAAAAACAGTCTTATTATAGACAGATGTTACAATAGTGAGACCAGTCAATATTAAAATGAAATCATGACACCACAAAATTGAAATTGGTGTTTGAAATTTTCTATCACGTCCAGCGGAAATTGCTTTGGTTTCGAGTATAAAGCTTTTAGTTTTCATTTTAAAATCGAAAACAGACGGTAGACAGTTTTTAGTAAGCTTTCGTAATAATTTTTACCCGACTACGGCATATCCAAAAGTAAAGGCTATGATTTTCTTAAAATATGGCTATGATTAACACTTTTATATTTTGTGCAATAAAGTTTTTAAATAAATAAATTATATGATTTTACCAGTGAATGTTTATGTCTATTTATGCAAGTATTATGTTGATTTCACTTTTGTGGCTAAACTAAATTTGAACCTTTGAAATCTGCCGTTTAGTTTGTGTAAAATAAAGCACACATTTTTGATAAAAAAGTGAATACAAAAAAATACGATATTATTTTAATTTGTGTAGGAACTGGTATATTGTGTTTTAGGAAAGAGATGGAAATAATCTTTTTTTTATAAAACACAATTTCTTCAGAAGTTTAGATATTGTTTGGAGTGAGATTACTATATACAGAATTCTGTGGAAACTATGACTCAAAATTCATTCGTGAAATCCTCCCAACTAGTATTGAACTAATAGAAAATAACATATAAATTTCTATTCTCCTATCTCTTGCACCGATATATCCCGAAGGAACTATTTATGAGAAAGACGAGTTACGATGTTTACAGTATTTGCAGTTTATAAGACAATATGCCAAGCCGGTTGGGATCTTACTCGGTTGTCATAAAGTACAAAATCCTTTGAAGGTTTTGAGTCGTGATTTTGTTTAAAGTGTTGATTGCCCGATAAATGCAGCGTTAGGTTTTGATTGATTCCTTTAGTCAGAGATTCATTGTCACTAGACTCACACGAAATGTGTTGATTGATATTATTTTTGCGTATTGTATTTTGTTGTATCGGAGAAGTTCTTTTATTTATTCTTATTTTCTTTTATTTCAGTATTGAGATTGAAACGTTTATGATATTCAATGTTAAATTATTATTTGCTATGTATGTTTTGTTTTTAATTTTTAAACTCTGACTTTATGCTAAAGTATTATTTTTAATATTTAATTGGTTACAAACTACCACAACGAGTATTTAAGTCTCAACAATAATAACGTGTACCTATATTGTTTCTCATCGTAACCTCTTAAACTCTGCTTTTCTGTAAAAAAAGACAATATATCTTTCTCTAAATTTTCTTTTCTATCTGATCTCATCGCGATCGTAAATGGACCATAAGGCATGACCATCAACCGAATCTCTTTATCAGTCACCTTGAGTACTCTGTCGTAAAAACGAAACAATCTATCGAATCACCGAAATCATAAACCAAGTAGAAAAAGCCTTCATTAAAAACCTCCTTACGATCTCGTAAACCTGGTCGAAATTTTCATTACACAGTTGCCACACACTAAGCGTTAATACAGTAGACTCACTATTCTCCGCAGATCTTATCGATTATATTGATACACAATATTACTTAAAATGAATCGTCAACTCAATAATTTAGTATTATTTGTGAACTTTACGATGTCATTGCCCCAAACGTAAGTAAAGTATAAGTATGTAATATGTGTTTATTTGTTCATTTATTTAAAAAAAACTATTACAGCCATTGCCATCTCTCTGCATGACGTAAAAATTTGACTGGCAGAGTATGCTTTTAGCATTAAGTCCACCTTTATACACCATGATTTGTGCAATAAAGTCTTTAGATAAATAAATAAAACCAACAGCTAAAGTTACTTACACTAATTTACAATATACTAATAAATAGTAAGCTAATACTAGGTAGTCAAACATGAGGTCTATGCTATCGTAACAGATATCGTGTAGTTATAATTTAGGCACACTACTTTTTATAAATTAAAGAATACAGGATTTGTATTGCACGTGCTAGCATAAACATACAAAAAAATCGTTCCTTTTCCGTGTCACTTTTGTTGGCATTATGTTAAAAATAACGTCAGTTATTTCAACAGACGGACACAAGTAAATAATGTTTGAATCAGAAATATGATAGCGAGCATTGTTCTTACCAGCTTTCCCTGCACTATGGTCCAATGTTGTAATGATCGGACGCCCATTAAACGACATTATCTTGGAACTCGACGAACATAATCTGACTCCTTGAATGCATAAAGAACTATAAACGTCAGATATCATCTAATTGAACCCCGAGTAATGGGGGAGGCACATTAAAATGCCTAAGGTAACGATCGAAGGCCTCCTTTCTAGTGTAAAATATTTAAATTTTGCAGGGAAAGGAATGAACGCTTTTGAATAGTGTTGCTACTTTGAAACAACTTGTATCGATAGTTTGTCGTGCATTTTTTTATGAACAGTATTGCAAACAGAATACGTAAGAAAGCCATTTAAATTCGAATAAAAAAAATATGACATTGCACGGCTTCTAATATGACGGCCCTGTTATTTATTATTTATTTATTATTTACCTGTTTTACCATTAACTAATTTTGATGAAAAATTCAAATATACGGGCCGTAAATATTAGATTTTACTGACATAAATCGTAAATATTATATCAAATTGGCAACATATTGTAAATTACAATCATTAAAACGAATTAGTTCTTAGTAGTGAAAAAATAACAATACAATTTTGTTTACAACTAAGTGGCAAATATACAACAATAAACTCGTTGAACAGCGGCGCTGCTGTCGCGCGACTGCCGTGCGCCGCTGCTGCCATTTATGGATGAAATTATCAGCAGCGCGACTGTCGCGTTGAAAAATATTTGTTTTTTATATGGCATCCGCTGCTGCCGTGCTTCTGTCGATCTACTGTCGTTCTAATTTAAAGACGCACAATACTTATTGCATGACTAGAAAGCTGTCAACAGTTGAACATCTCTACTTCGGAATTGAAGATGGTCTGATTAATTGAACTTGAAGGAGGACCGTTTTCGTCGGTTTCGAGTAGGCTCCATCTGAATTTTTATAGTTTGCATTGCGTTTCACTGAATTCTCAAGTATGGTTGGAGTTTAATTAAAAAGCTTATTTCAGAAAGGGGACTAAGTAAAGTGATATTATATGTTGCTTATTAGTCAAGAAAAACCGGCCAAGTGCGAGTCGAACTCGCACACGAAGGGCATAGGCATAAAAATTTTTTTTTTGTATGAGATTAAAATATTTATTTGGTTTTGATTCTAGTGTTTTTTGATGAGGCGGCAACAAAAATACTTAATTTGTATAAATTTTAACTGCCTAGCTATTTGCGGTTCTTGAGATAAAACTTGGTGACAGAGAGACAGACGGACAGATGGATGGACATGACAGACAGCAAAGTGGTTCTCATATTTGTCCTTTGGGTACGAAACCCTAAAAACGATTAAGTTTGTTCCTTTTACTCTTTTACACATTGTCATGATACTTTATATTTACCCTTTTCAGTATCACCTCTAAATTAAATTTTCAAGTTCAAAGTTTATCTGCAAGATTTGTTAAGTTTAAGGGCCTGTTTCACCATCGACAAATAAGAACTAACCAACAATTAATTCAATATGGAACGTCATTTCGTGAAGTACTGGACAGATAAAGCTTACCACAACTTATAAGGATATTGTAAAACAGGCCCTAAGTAAATCACATTACTTTCAATCTGCACAATAACTTCTATATTACCTTCTTACACAAATATTGATAGAAAATTCGTAGTTATGATGGTGACTTTACGACTTGAAAATAACGCAAATTGTTCGAAAACTGTAAAGGCGTCTTAGGAATTTCATATCCCAAACAAATTTTGGATGTAATGAATTCCGAACTCTCTTGGGTCGAACAAAGACTACGTGGACAGTGCGCCTAAATTCCAGTCTTATTATACTCAGAAATATTTGTATGAGAAAATATAGGTATTGTAAAGAAAATAATATCCGATCCGATTGGTATTATTTAGTGACTTCCGTAACTAAATCAATACGTCAGGAAGTATTTTCCTATTTACATATTTATTCAACAATTTTAACATTTACAATCAATTTATGTCCAATAAGGTCAAATACCTAGTAAAATAAATTATTAAGAGAATCGTTTAAAGTCAAAAAGTCAAAAACGGATTTAAAACTTCACTATATTTTCTATAGAAGAGACAAAAAGTGGTTTGTTTGCTGATTTGTTTGGCATGCTCCGATCATGTTATATTGCTTTTAACCAGCAATATTCTATAAGCGTGCACGCATACCGCCGAATATTTAATATAACCACAGGAGTATTACGTAGTCCAACCTCTTTCGCATCGCATGGTCAAAACTTCACACTGTACCCCAATCACGAATATTTGACGTATTCGTCACGTAATCGTAGTGAGTTTACGTCACTCGGCAGCACGAAGCACTTCCGTGTCGTGTAGTAAGCTCGAAAGCCTTACCGCAGATATCGTTGTTCTAACGTAAACATGGCACGTCCAGAAACAAGTTAAACGATTTTTATTTACTTTAAAATTTTAAATATATATATTTTTTCGAGTTTCAAATTTTTAGTTTGTTTAACGTCCGATAGAGGCGCTTTCAAATTCTCCTAAAAATGATTATGTTACGATACGAATACTTATTATTAATATAAACGCAATTATTCGTGATTAGGGTACTGTTTAAGCGTTTTCAGCGCTTACAAACAGGTTTTAAATTTATTTATCAGTGCTGTTAGTTTTTACAAACACCATGGACTGTGCGTCCATTGTTTTACTTGCAAACAGATCCTAATCAAATAAATTATTAAATATTTGACTCCATATACATTGCCAGTAAGTAGCTAAATGCACTTGTGTTTTGGAAATCAGAAACAAAGGTATTTTACAATAACCATATATTATTTTAAACTTTCATGGTCACTAACATTGGAATAGTTCGATACAGGATTGCTACCATGTACCTTATTATTTATGAGCTTCCGATATTTCGGCACTGTTGCAAGCGCCATGATCACGGAGTAATTGACTAACATGATCATGGCGCTTGCAGCAGTGTCGAAATATTGGAAGCTCATAAATAATAAGGTACATGGTAGCAATCCCGTATCTATGTATTTTACAATAACCAGATCGAAGTCAATAAAGAAAATTTGATTAACTACAATGATCCAACCTTCGACCGGGAATGAAACCCAGAAACTCAAAGTGACTACGCAATGAATGTAGTAAATGGCTAAGGTTGCTTATATCGCAATGATTTGTTCCTTACGTAATACATCTGCCGATATTTTCAACGGGGAGTAACGATACACAAATATCAAAGGCTCAACCCCAAATAGAAATCAATGAGACTGTCCCCGGCCGGATGTTTACCTAAAAGGCAAATAGAGGGTATTTCCTGTCACAGATATTAAGGCTTTTTACCAGCAATAAAATGTTTGTAAGTTTTTAATATAAGGGGGAGAGATATTTCCCTGTGCCTGTTTTTGGGACTTTGTATAATCTCTTACTTAAATCTAGCAAATTGTTTTTAGTATCGTACGTAGGAAGTTAGGCAATTCTCTTGATGATTTATTGGCCAGTATTTTTCAAAAGACTGCTCAAGATAAAATGGTAATCTACTCATTTATTTACAGACCATTTTTTTTTCAAAAGCAAAATATTGATTTGTACACAGTTAACAATAATGCTATGATACAAGCGATATTAACATGAAAATAAAATAAATAATTGATAATTTCATTAGTACCTAATGTACTAACTAAATTTAGAAAAAAAAGAAATTTCCTAGGTATCGAATAAATAATTTGTAAACATTTCCAACAAGAGCCCAGATAACGTTCTAACCCTTTCTTTTGCAGAATAATCCCATAACAAAATCCCACTTATGGAAGCACTAAATCAACCTGTAAATACTGCAGTGAGAAAATTCCTCGGGCCGATACAAATTGTGAGGGTTGACAAAACGGTTATGATTTATGTCCAAACGGTTTTCCGGATAAACGGCGGCGTAGGGGGTTAAGACCGCGTCGATCCAGTACCTACAACGGTAAAAATCGCAATACTTTTAAATAAATCACATTTTAAGTGTTCTTGCTCTTAGGTTAAAGGTATTAGTGTAATGATGATAATAAATAAATTGATACTTCTGATTTGATACAAATTACTGTCATTGTATTTGCAATATTTACCAAGTTCAATATCACAACAACAATATGGTCGTCGCTCTAAATACGCTTGGACGGTCACTTCTTATCATAACACCCTCAAACATTGTATTTGTGTAGTTATTTTTTCGCCTCATTTACTATATTTTTAGTAAACCAGCCAATTTACTGGCTATTTATTTAAAAATAACATGTTATATGTTTACTTTTATACGCAAAGGCCTAAAAGCTTCAGTGAGAGAGAGAGGGAAATGTTTTAAAGCACAAGGGGAATTCAGGTCTGTTACAAACAAAGCACACTATGTTCCCCATGATTACATTCAACTCAAAACCGAGGTATTTAATAATTCCATGCGAATATCGATACCCTATTCCGACCAGTCAAACGAAATTTATGCCCTCTCGCGCTGAGGATTAAAATATTAAAACTGCTGAGGTGTTTCAGAAACAATTTTATTTATGGCTCGAACAATTGTTTGGGTTTTACAATTTTTAAACGCTCACGTAGATGATTTGTTGTTTCGAAACGTATTAAGCTTGTTGTGGCTAGTGAAATTTGTTGCCCTCTGTGGATAGTCTTTAAACAAATGTTTTGTGTTACTTTTCATTAATTTTGATGTATGTATTTATGAACTTGCATTTGTATGTATGAACTTGCCTTGACATTGAAAAGTATCAAAATGAACCTTAACTGTTGGTTGAAGGTCATTTCGAAGGTGAAGGTTGATTTTCTTTACCACCTTAATTGTTGGTAAATAAACATTAAATAAACATTATCATCGATGTGTGTTGACTGTTGGTGTACGTAAGCTTGACATCTTGTACCAACTCCAAAAGAATTTGTTTCTTCTAAAAAGAAGATGAATGCGTTATGTTTAAGCTTTTAAGACAGTTTTTTGAAGGCGGTAATTTTATAAATTATTTTTTTATTTCTTGATTTTTAGTTATGTACCTCTATAGTATCTCACAAACTACTGGGCCGATTTTGGTGAAACTGACACTTTACTCTAAGCCGAAATATATTTGATTTAACTAAAAAAGGATCATTTCGCTATGACTTCTCGTTATTGAGAAATCCGAGGACAAACATACAAATGTACAAACATACATACACTTACCAAATTTTGCACACGTCTTTGGAAGCCTTAACAGATCAACATACTCAAATTTTATCAAATTCTAACGATAACACATACATATACAGGTCGAATTGAAAACCTCATTTTTTTAAGTCGGTAATAAATAAACATTATGTACAAAACACATCACAACTTTTGAAATTACTAAGGTACATTAATGACATCAACGAGACGATCAATTTAATTCGCATCTACAGTTAGGTATAAGCAAAACGTCAAAAAGGGCAGTTGTTAGAAGCACCGTAAGTCTTGAATCAGTGTAAATGCCGCATCCTCATTACTCTTAACTGGGCAAGGAATGTGTCATTAAGTGTCCCGGCGAGCGAGCGAACAAAACGATATTAAAACCACCGAGCGAAGCGAGCGCCGAAAAGCGATTGTTGGAATTTGAGACGGACCTGTTAAACAAGATACTATTCCAATTTCAGCTTACATTTCCTACAACTCTCGTCTGTCCAGTTTGTTAGGGGCTATTATGAAAAACTTTTAAGTAAAACCATGAATTCCGTATGACGTCATCATCATTTACAGTCTAGGGACGTCACTGCTAGACCTCCCAACGTTATTTCACAGTTACCAGTTGCAAGTGGTTTGCATCCTGTGATCATTACAAGATCGCCTGTCCCTTTGGACCCTTTGGTCTCCAATCTGGATGACTAATAGTTGATGAATGGCTGATGACTTCTATGACATCTTCACGTATCATCACGTATGCTAAATAATCTGCTGAATACGGGCTGATTACGTACCGCCCAACTCATCTCGTCTGCATTTTGGTGTAAATCGACCTTTTCTCGTATACCTCGACAACCCGAAGTCTCACGACCGAGCGCGATGTTGCGAATTAATTTCAACTTTGACGTGAAATAAATCACGCGGTCCGCATCTCGATTAGTCAGGTGGCGCTGTTTTAAATCGATTCGCGTTGTTTACCGAAATGTGGCCGGTGTTACAGATTTGATGTATGAGTGTGAAAAAGTTGAAATTATTCAAATAATTTACATAAGAAAATGAAATTCTAAATTACAAAAGGTTTTTCAGTTTTAGAAACACTGTATCAAAAAAGTGTCTGAAATAAACACATTTTTTTCTTACCTTGAAATTGACATAATGGTTTTTAAATGTTTCTAAAAAACATTACAAAGCTTTTGTAAAGTTCTAGATTGGAGACCCTTTGACCAAAGGCGCAGCGTAGGACGTCCACCGACAAGATGGTCAGACGATCTTGTAAAGATCGCAGGATCACACTGGATGCAGACTGCTTGTGATCGGTTGATGTGGAAAACTGTGGGGAAGGCCTATGTTCAGCAGTGGACGTCCGTTGGCTGATAATGATGATGATGATGATAAAACTTTTTTGTATTATTTATGGTCACTTTCTTTGAAGCCAAATGAAGTTAAGTTTTTTTATTGTTACAATTTACGAGCATACATTGTCACTTTAATTTGATGTTTAAATTAACTTTAGTAAATTGATAAGAAGTTAGTGTTAATTAATCAGTGTTTTGTAATCCCTATGTCTGGATAGATTTAGTAATAGTATCGAAAGCAATCGACCCAAGATAGGTCCCAAGATCTCCCACATACTTGTGGAATTCAATCTGCTCTTATTATTAACTTCGGTTATGAATTAAATTAGTTGAATATCTGACAGAGAAGCTGTAAAATGTACCTGAGTATATTAGCTTTGAAATATTTTATACTTTTATCTCTTCAAACGGTGCTATAGTTTGTTTCATTTATTTAAGAGCTACATATAGAAGCCTTGGCTTGTGTGTGAAACGGAGAAAAAAGACATAATCCTCAGACATGATAAAGAACACCGAATCGCCTTGATATTCTTTAATTCGTGGCTTATCGCATCTATCTCCAGTAGCTCATAACTCCGCAAACACTTATTACGAACACTTCTCTGGAGCCGTGTGTCCAAACCTTTTCCTAGGATTACGAACGTTTGCTTAAGCTATTGCTCAGTTGTGTATAGTCATTCACAAATACAAAGCATCTATCGATTTTGGTATTGTCTATTTCCAAAGTCATGCAATCATATAGTATAACGTGGCTTTATTGTAACAGAAACAAAAGTATAAAAATAAATTTTGCCGCTATTACCTACTTACTTGTATGTTACCTAACAGGATCACATATTTCTTATCAATGTTATTACGTCCATATTTTATGGGCTTCAACATTCAAGAGGCTAAAACATCTTACTTCAGTTATTGCATTTAAACATCAAACGATATACATAATCTCATTCCCTTAATTGATGTTAAAACATGCAACAAGGCTAAACACAGGCTCATAGAAAAGCGGAAAATGATCTGTTATTTCTGGAACTCGCAAAGCTTTGTTTTCTTTCAAATATAAAAGTTTACGCTCTAAATCGATAAAAAAACAATAACCATCGAAAAATTCAAATACGGAACTTCATTTTGTATAAAGTATTGAACGTTAGCGTTATCTGCTAACCTGAACTTGTTAGTATACTGTGAAACAGGCTGTTAATCCCAATATTAAACGGCGTCATAATATTATTTTGAAAGCCCCAAAGTAAGCGCTAAGGTACTGTAGGTACTGTTCTGTGGAAGTGCTGACGAAAAATCAGACAGGACACGTTTGATAGAGCATCACCATTTTGCTTGCACCTATTATATTCACGGATGACAGTCACTATCTCGATTGCTTTTAAGTGCTGCGAGTTATGTAATACCTCTTGCAGAAATGTTGGTTTGTGTGCTCCTGTTTTTTACTTTGCGATAGGAAATGGTTGCCTTCAGTTGATTTTCTGGGCCACATTTATTGGGATTAATTTATTTGTTTTAAAAAAATAATAACTTAAAATTTCGTACACAGTTTTTCGTATTAATACCTGTCTAGCTATTAATGTAAATAAAGTGATTCATAAAAGTCTATATCAAAGGTAATAGTGGTTATCTGAAAAGCCAAAATTATAAGAAAGTAAAAAAAAGTTTTTTTTTAAATGAGTGATTGATTTTGTTTCAACACTTAATAAAAAAAAGTCTTACCTCACCCTGTCGGAAAATGAAACGTGTTGAATTACAAACATGAACGTTATAATGATCGTATAGAAAGGAATGGGTGTTTGCAAAAGTGTAATACACTCAGACTTGGTCCATTTTAATATGTTGCTAAACGCAAACGAGAAGATGGGCCGCGTATTTTCAAAGTATGGAACTAGAACGCTCAAAATATAAATATACATATTACATATTCTAATATACTGACTAATTGAGTTTTTGTGAAGTAGAAAAGACTGTGTGTTTTATTAAAATTATTTTTCTTAATACAATCAAACAGACAAAACATTATTATAGTTACTTTGATACTTGATTGAATAATCTACTAATTTGAAACACAAATATACATACAAACAAACCTTTTTCACAAATTATCCATAAAAATGCATTAACAATAACAACCTACCTACTCCTAGCTACATAACAATCGAAATATGAAAGAAGCACTATTGTCCTCATACCAAAACATCTTCCACAGAAACAAAATTCATTGCAATCCCTCACAGATCGTGGGTCAAGCAACAATGTTAGCAAAACCGCGTCCCGGACACGATAGCTATTCAATACATACTTCATGAAATATTTATTGTGTTCCCAGGCACGATAAAGATTCATACGGATCGGAATTACAGCGGCTGTTGTGGCCCTGTGTTTGTTCGCGGTTGTGTACATATTTTTGGGTTAAAACCGTTTGTTTTGGTGTCGAAAAGATACGCTTTTGAGGGAGTGTGATATGACGCGTTGGGTTGTGGGAACGTCATTGTAAATGCACAGAGGGTTAGTAAAAAATCTTTGTGAAATTTAACGTGGTACCTTCGTGACATTTTACTAAATTTGTTAAATATCCCCATTATAAACAGGCTTAGGCCAGCTAAAATATATTCATAAACATCTGCCTTACCTACTTACGAGTTGGTACTAATAAATAAACTCATAATTCGTAATCCATCCCTACATAACCTAAGTTTATATAGAAGAAGTTATCATACTCTTTCTCATAGAGCTCATAATCTATGAGCAGAAACTCTCAAAATAACACGCTGCAAATAATAACGGCTCTTACTAAAATAACGTGGGTATTGTTTAAAATAATTGCGTTTGATTTATTATGCGTTCAACGGTTTCAATATATCACTGGCAGTGCGATCTTAATTCTTGGGACACCCTCTATGTGCCGCGTGTGTGGTACAAGTGACTAGCGACAATCTGAAGTGTAGGAGCAGCTTGTGTTTATACACCATTATTAACCAAAAAAAAAAATGGGCCGGACAACACACCAATTGTCTGGTTTCGTGGTAAGGAATTTTCTTCATTGTGTTACGAAGTACCAGACAACGATTATGACAAACTAAACGTTAAATTAGACGTTCTTTGGTTGATAATGAAGTATCCAGCAGTACCTACTGCTAGAGATAAATTCCCTTTCGGTATGTTAATGCATATAAATATGCAATTTTGCTAAATGCAATGCTAAATAAAACTTTTTGTTTGTTTCAGGTAAGTGATTTTCACATCTAGCAGCAGCTGAACTTAAGTCTCCACCGACATAAGTCACTTATAAAATAGTTTTTTTTTGTTACGGTAAGCCTTAAGTACGTGAGTATAGATTTCAAAAAGATATTGGTTTAACGCAATCAGGCCTAATGTTAGATCACGAATCTCACGATCCTAGAGGTTATATTCCTCCTGAAACCCTCGCATCAATATGGCGTGTGTTTATCTTTAACTAATGTTTGATTTTCGAATCAGCCAAAATCTACACAGCCGTGATTTTTAAATTCAATTAAAACTTAATATTGGAACTACTTGCGTCTTCTATCTTGTCTCATTAAATGTAATTTTATAACTTTTGAATGAACACAACTCGGAATGTTGTCGCGCGCGAGTGATTAAAAAATAAAACTCTAGTTGTCTCTTAGGAAGACGCTTTCTCTGCTCAACTCTCGGCTTAACACAGCCGAGAGTTGAGCAGAGACTACCCAATCCGCACTAGTCCTTCACTCACACCACACCGTAAGGCTTCAAGCAAATGCTTATTTATGTTCGAGCTCCAATGAACTTGTCCCGCGCTCGATTCGTTTCGCAGCATTAGTCTGTATGGCATTGTCCCCCACAATAGGTATTGCACTTGTGCCTGAGTTTTAAACAGGCTTTCCTGATAGCTCGCTAATGCGATTGGAGCAGTGTCCTATGAATAGAACAGTAGCTGTTTATAGGTGAAATGAATAAGAGGATTGTAGAAAAATGTTTCCGGCCTTTTCAAGTGCTTTCTTCAGAGTGTTTGAACTTATGAGGAATTTGTAAAAAAAAAAAAAAAATTGTAACTTTACTTACAGTTACATATACTGTTTAGGAGTGAATAAATAAAGACAGAAATTGAATATTCCTGCTAGTCGTAACATAATATGTAGTTTTTTAAATAACTAAATTAAGTGTATGGTACACTTTGCCTGTGGCTAGACCAGTGTCTTTGCCATGTTAACGTCAATTTTTTGAAACAGAATATGGTTTTAATACATAAAAAAAACTAACGCCAACTCTTCTTTCAAGATTTGTGAACATTTATTACATTCAACACTTTGACACAATTAGCTCAAATTATTCTCAGTCAAATACATATTTCTCGAAAACTTCAGATTCCCAGTTCACGAAACTTAGCTATAGAGTTGGCAATGATATCGATATTTGAACCGATAGTCATAAATCAGGCAAACTATTCAGAACATTGATGGATTGAATGTTTTAGCACCTTCAAATAAACCAGAAGTAACTACTTATTACTACTACCCTGAACTCAGTGACCTAACCATAAGCCTTCACTGAACTATAATATTTATTGAATGAAAGGAATACAAAGTTATGTACTGTTCTGACGCCTAAAGTTGTAGTCCACATACTGAGGTTAAATAGCTCTTAATAGACCATCGATACTGGTTTTACCTTTACTTTCGGTATGCGACACTAGTAAGGCACCAATTACACCAGAGCATGGTTGGCTTGGCACAGAGTTATGTCGTGCGATTTGAGGAAACGCCTTTCATAGAACGCAGAGTGCGGAACATCGACTCGCAATTTCACTGCGCTTCTATTAACCGTTAAAACTGGCATTAATTATACCGTTGCGTAACATAAATGAATTTTAACAGTCTTAAATTTTAATCTCTAATTTACCAATAAATGCTTTTTCTTTCTTTCTTAAATAGCAGTCGTTTTAACCTAAGAAATAAAACTAAACCCGTAAAGAATCTCGGGTTCAATACGAGTAGTCTTTTAACAATTCTAAAAATAAGCAGATACCACTAATTATTAATAGTCTTAAATTTTAATCTTAGTTTTACCTATGAATACTTTTTCTTTCTTTCTTAAATAGCAGTCGTTTTAGGTACTGCACTGTATGCGTGAAAATGCACTATACACTTAAAGTGGTTTTAATGTGATTAGTGAATCCGGGCTACGAACAACATGGTGGCCAAGGCGCTGCGTGCTAGATAGATTCAAAATACGGCACCTAACGAATGAAATAATATTATCTTACAGTACGGTGTGACCAAAACACCAATTACAGCGAAGACAATTCGCTCGTAACGGACAGGCCCAGGTGCGGCCAATAGCCGGCTAATTAAACGCAAAGAACACAATGCTACGGCGAATTAAAAGGGTTTATTGAGATGTGCCTTCTTCTGTTAGGGGATGTTCTTCCGAATTGATAGTGCCACTTTTTGCATCGATGCAAAATTGCATTTACCCGTGCGCCATCATCGCATTTGAACTACTATACTATTAATATTCTAGTTGGAATATACTATAATGCTTTTATTCGTAACTGCAAATATTCTCACTAAAAAACCTACCCGCAATTCATTTTACTATAGGTATATAAAAATGAAGAAAAATTCTGTAGGACTAAAATACATCTAACCATAATCTAAATTTTAAACGTTCACTCTCTAGATAGTAGTATGAAAAGTATAGCACGTCGAGATAGTTCACAAAATCCTGATCAAATTAAAAATCCTTTCGTCCACCGCTGCCGGCTACGCAGGGTCTTCGCGTCTAATTAGACGGTAGGTCGCTATCTGACGCTCTTTATGGTCACGTCTAAGTTAACAGCTTAAAGCGACCAAGTGGTGCAGATATCATATTTTTTATAACATATTTTCTTGCCAGAACAAAAAGGCACGTAAGTAGTGGCGACCCGGCCGGGGTTATACACTCTTTTGTCCAGAGTGAAATATATCTCTTAGTTATATCGTGATCATCTGCTGGATTATTCAACACAAAAGTCCAAATTCTTACACGCTATTTCACAACCTTCACTGATTTTTCTATCACTAGTTTATAGAATGCATCTGGGTCACCTTCGAAGGGGTTCTCTGAATAAAGTGTCCCATTTGGACTCAAGCACGGTTAATGAAGATGATAATCTTCAAACTCTAATCATGATTTTTCATTGTGAAAGTAGCAACATTTTGAATTGGCATATCCTTATCTTTATGTTCATAAACCGGATGTTTCTATCACTAGATAAAAATATAAATAGGAATTTCTTGTTTGATTTTCTATGTACCTAAAAAGACACAAATATCTTATTACTTGTACCAAAACCGAGCCTGAGGCCGAAATGGTCCCACTAGCGCACTGCAAAAGGATTACCGAAGTAAACAAAACCTATATAAAGTTAATCCGGCAAAGAGCCTGTTTTAATATTAACAAATCTGCTTGATATTGTACTGGGATATTATCTGTGACTTTGCATCTTTCAGATTTTGTTAGAGCGTGGTTTAGATAGTAGCGTTGGATAATACAACCTCAAATAAGTATTTTTGTCTTTTTGATGCTCTGTTGCACATATCATAGTACCTTAACTTAACGTTAAATGAATATTTTCTGTTGTAAATAAGAACTTGGTGCAGCTTTAGATGTAGACGTTTTCAGCATGCACGATAAATCTGCTAGTCCCTACGAAGTAAATATTTATTAATTTGTGGTATAGTACGTCTGATTATTTTATTTTTTTTGTGTACCTCCTAAATAAATAAATAAAAAAGTAAATGTATGGTACGGGACAACAGCACTTCAATGTAAGCACTTACGAGTAGGTACCTTGCGCTGTTGCAATAAGTATGAGTTTTCAACAAAAATGTATAACCTGATGTGCTTGCGACTGAACATGGTACCTATCAAATGCATCATCTACACACAATGTGTTAGTCTATTACTTTGTGAAAAATTAACTGCCATACTTTTTATTGACTCGCCTTATACTAATAGTAAATGATTCTTGCCTCCTAGCCTCTTCGTAACTTCCGCAAAGAAAAGTATCGGGTGTTAGTTTTGATATGAAAACTTGGAGTTCAGTCCGGCCGTCCTAGCTTAGAAAGGTCAAGATGGCTTTTCCTTGATCAAAGTTTTTTGAATATTTAATTGTTTGTTTTCCGTGTTTTTTGTCCGTTTTCGTAGACCAATAGCAAAAAGGGGAACCCTTATATTTTCGTCAAAACTGTCTGTCTGTCTATTAGTATGTCACAGCCACTTTATTCTGGAATTATTAGCACCACACAGTTGAAACTTGGTAGGTAGGTTTATAAAAATAGTCAGGCTTGGTCGACACGGTGAAAATAAAACCTCGTATGAGAGAATCTGTTACAGATACACACAAGTAATAATAATAATAAACGTTCAAATATTATCCTGTTAGCCGCTTCTTAAACAACAAATATGAAATAATGACATGAGAGATTAAAGTTGGCACGGACCCTCAGCGCGTGAGTCAGACTCGCACTTGACCGGTTTTTCACACTAGTTACTAAAGTTCACCTATTTGCTTCTTATATAACTTTCGTTAGTGAGCCCAACGTTAACCAAAAAGTTTTTTTTTTAATTTTGCTACTTTAAGATTCTGAATTGCCTTGTTGTATTGCCATCGCTATTGCGTTACAAGTTAACTAATACCCCAGCCGATACAAGTAGGATTACGCGTTGTATACCAAAATCTCTTGCCGATGTTCCAGAGTAATTGTGGATTACCGCTCATGTTTCCATCTGTACCCCGGCAGAAAGTTTTTACAACCTTTTTTATGTTGTGTAAAGGATAAATGAGTTGCTCCGTTATCCACCGATTTGTTCGGGCTTTTTATTAATCTGTGTTGTTCTAATGTGGAAATAACACAATATTTTTATTTTGACGCCGGTGTTCGGGTAATGTTAAATAATAAAATTTGTTTAGGCGAATTCCTACTGTAAAACATAAATTTTTAAAACCTTTAAAGGCACTAGGCTTAATTGGAATTACATAGATTTTACTTTAAAATTCAGTACAATAGACCACTATGAACTACAAACACATTTTTTATAAGACCATTTTACTAAATTAATCATAAAATGTTAAATATATGAATGTAACAAATCGACATCCACATCTTCATACTTGCAATTCCATCCCCATACCAAACACATCGAAATGTAAATATAAACAAAACTAAGTGATTCACTAAAGTATTCCGTTAAACATTTGCACTTAACCCACCGGTACCTCAGGCAGGATGTTTTCTAATTAACAGACATGGGAGTTAATAATTCTCTTTATAGTCTGCTAAGTTGGTTACCTAAGCAAGTTTGGTGGCACCCAACGCGTATGGGAAGTGTAAGTAAATAGTTGCAGAAGTCCAACATAATACTGTCTATGCATTTTTTTAATTTTAAACTAAATTTTTTACAAAGGTAGAGATATATGATGAGAATATCATATTTACCAGTCGTCTCTAACAATTATTCTACCTAACGCTTGAAATTTGTTTTAACTTGAAGCCGGTTAAATATATTCGTAATAATACCAAACTACGTCTATTTTCTAGTTTTCAGATGAAAAGGTTTCAGCGAATTGTATGTGAATAATAAAGGAATGATCACAAATGGTGTTATTCTATTGTTGCTACTAATTCAAAGACTCAAATGTTTTCGCTTGAAAATAATACTAATAAATTGAAGCCAAAATATAACAATATACAAAAAATTGTTATAGAATCTGGTAATTTTTTTATTGAATTAGATGTAGATCCATGTAGGCATATACGCATGCGTTTGCTGTAGATGGGATACGTTCAGTAGTTGCTTTCTGTAACTATTTATTCTATGGCACAGGTAAGCTATTTAAATATTTGTACAACGTATGGTACAGAATTGAATTTTGACTCTCAGGCTGTGCATGACGTTCGATGTGATTTTAGAGGATCTGTTTGCTTGATATCGAGTTGTTGAGAGTTTAAATGTTTATTGTGTTATTTAGTTTACATTGATTAAGTTAGGAAATATGTATCACTCGCTTAGTAAAAGTATGTGTCGTAAATTCCATTGATTAAATAAGCTATACACTTTATTCCCATAGTTTAATAAAAAGGATTCATAAAGTCACTTTAATTTATTGTTCCCTGAAAACAAACACAGTCCTAAACTGTTGTACAGTAGGCGGGTATTATTTGAGTGCAGATCGATCCACAGGCCTATTACATAAACGAGTTGCTATCTTATTTTACTCCTAAGTAATTGCTTACCCACTTGAAGCACTGCGATGAAGCATGATGTTTACTTGCAAGTCGAACAAGTCGTTTACACTCAACATTTATTTAATTCAGGCAGCAGCTTACAAAATAATAATACAGACCCCTAATTTAAATACCCAATGAGTGACTAGGTTGTTTTTTTTATTTAAAATACAATGTAATAGTAATTAACCGTCGCAAAAATTGCAGTTAGCCCCGATCGCTAAAACGTAAGGTAGGTAATACATCTGGCGGTCTCTTCGAGATAATAATAAAAAGTTGAATGGTACTATGCCCGTCCTATCGGAAAATACAAGTGGATCTTTAGTTCTGCGAGCCGGTAACAATGTCGCGTACAGTCGCCCGCGGAAGTGCTACGAAAATATTGTTGAGGATTCCCTTTATTGTGAGTCGTCTGGAATGAAATTTGAAGATACTCGTCTCTCTATCGGAAAATATGATAGAAATTTTCTACATTACTTTGTAGTACATTATTTTAAATTTGACGACGGAACCTTTAGGTGGTACCTGTGTGGAATAGTTAAGTCAAGCCGTTCGTCAATAAATCCAACTTTATCTGTACATTTCTTTATAAAAAAAAAACAAGAATACCATACCCTCAACTCACGTTATAAAACATTTTCATCATGTCTGTACGCAAATTCCAAGTCCAAATCCCACGAGCATTCATCGAATTTAAGCGAGAGCTGTATGAACATACGAACTATAGCATATTGACCTAGCTAGTCTATTCTGTCACCATGCGTTTCACACTACGTTGGGCTGGTTAGCAATTTCAATCGGGACTTATTAAGTAACATTTTGAAGCAAACAGAGCTCGTCACTTACATGACTTGGTGGCTAATAAGACTAACGCTTAATACTTATTCCAGAGTAAAACCCTTTAATGTGGTTACAGTAAATACAATCTCACATATACCCAGAACTGGGGTCAATCCGATCCCTGCCAAGGACGATTAAGCCAATTACCAGAATCCACCGTGACGGGCTCACTCCAAATTCAATATTTCAACACCTCAGTAAGCCAGCGGACACCGCTAATTTCAATCTGGTTCAATCCACTTCAATCCAGCCTACACAGAAGCTAGTTTTCGCTGGCAAATTAAATTTTTCAACAGCAAATGGACGCAGGCGTGATAATAATGCTCGCCGACCGGTGGGTAATATGTTCCGAGAGGTTGACTGTGTTGGTGCAGTAGAAATCCATGTTAGTACAATTTTATCAATTATATCCTCAATCCTATTGGATTGTAACTGTGTGTGAGTTAAATCGCAAAAGCATAGACCTCTGGGTGCTCTTTGTGAACACTGAACAGTATACTGCATAAAGTATAAAATATCTACAAATAGCATCGAATGAGCGGTGATCAGCATGAAATAATAAAGATCTCTTGTAATCCTAATCTGTTAGTTTCAATTTGAGTGACGCTGATATAAATAGTGTTTTCGTCAAAACAATATGCTTATGGTAACTCCGTTCTTTCTTTTACTTTAACGAGTAGGTACAAATGCAGATTCTTGACTTTAAATTAATCTCTCTTTAATGGAATTATTTCCCATTCTGCTCGCTAGTGCTTTTCTCCCCTCTATCCTCTTCACCAAGAATTAATGGTGAAAGTTAATCGCGTATCATGTCTTCTGTTTTTTTTTATTGATACCTAAATCGAGAATAGTTTTTGTCTGCTTAAAAATGATACTGTCAATTTCTATTACACCTTCTTTGGCATGTTAATTCGTTGGTCATGATCGTTCAGGTCCATGGGTATCCGATCAAGTGCTGTCACGTCAGAGACAGTCAGCTGATTGGACTTAATTAGCAACTGAGCCTGTTTGCTGGCTGATGGTAACACGATTGTAGGCAGCCCTTTGATGGAGCCCATAGGGTTATCGCTGACCATTAAAATGAATGTTGAAAATGTTAGGTATTTCCTTGTCTGAATTATTTTTTAGATGCGTGGAATCAAACTACGGTTTGGTGAAGTAATTTTGTACATATACATGAAAGTAATCTTATATCTATGGGTATACGAGAATTAAAAAAACTCGTATTCGTTGCACCACTTATAACTCAGAGATAGGTGGTCCCCTACTTTCATAATTTTCACTTTGTTGGAATCGTCTTAAACCAAAATATTAATTATAAAAGTGAGACGGGCAGTTTGAGGCCGAAGGAAAAGAAGTTTGCTGGGTTCGCTAGTGATAACATAAAATTTTAAACATTATTTGTTTTTCTTCCATTCATCTTCCTCATTGACCACTGATCTTCCATTGATCTTCCATGATTGAAGACAAGTGGTTGTTTTTGTCAAACGCTGTGAAGTAATTAAGAAATTCGCCATACATTTTTTGTGTAAATAAAACTACATTACTGGTATCAGTTTTCTGTAATAGTTTTCAATAAAGTCAACCCTATAGCTCCCTCTTATACGGGGGACGCACGACCGGTGCTACGGTCAAATGCTTATGAAAAGGCCTCTATACTGCCGACTTCGGACTGTCATTTGTAGGTGGAGTAAAGGACTGGTGCGTTATGAGCATCCGATCCTTTGAATTGCAAAATTTTAAAGCGGAACAGCTAGTGGGCTTTTGAATGTGGCTGTATCTTTTGTCTGAAATCTAGGTATGGAAGGTGAAGCTTAGTGCATTAGTATTACCTATTTAGATTACTTGTTTTTTGGGTATACAATTACTTACTGTCATCATTATAAACTATTTCATTTCCAACACCTATGGGTTAGCTGGAAGAGATCTCTTTTAGGAATAAGCCCACCTTTGTTCACATTGTGACTTCTTTTATTATCTGTACATCTTTTAAGTGCAATAAAGAATAAAATGAAATTAAGAATATTTGTTTATTTGAATCCCAACAAACATTACTCCAAATAGAAAACAAATATTACCTTATAGGTATACGCCCGGATAGCGTAGGCACGGGGTTCAATTCCTCGTCTGTCATAGAATCACAGTTGCTTTTTACAAGTGCACTTTATATTATTATAAGTTTGTGCGGTGATAAAACACTATAATAACAAAAATAATCTATAAATATTACTTTGACATTCTGCTTCGCCGTCCTGTTGTTCTATGTTACGCGATATGGGCACCCTTTACAGTTAAGTACACCAATAGCGATGCGGCTGAATGATACCGACAAGGATGCAATCACATCTAGCTATCGCTGCCGCATGCGAATGCGTTTCTGTTCTAACAGTGCAGCGTAGGTACTACTAAGATTGTTTTTTTTTAATATGCGCTAGACAACACACCAATTGTCTGGTTTCATGGTAAGGATTTTTCTTCCTTGTATTACTAAGTACCAGACAACGATTATGACGGGGGCGTCTCCCATAAATACTTAAATACATATAACATCCATGACAAAGGTACAAATGTCCGTGCTCATCACACAAAAATTTGCCCCCTGCGGGATTCGAACCCGCGACGCCCGGCGTAATAGTCAGGAGCACTAATCAATACACCAAACGCGTCGTCGTATTTCAAACACGACAACTTCTTCGAACTACTGATATCGGTCCCGAAAGCTTAGTGAGTTAATCGCGCTATCGAAAATAATAACTCCATCGGATGCAATATTCAGGGAGCGAACTTCCTGTTTGTAGCGGGCCAAGGAAATTCAATTACCGACGATAAAAGTAGGGGGGAGGAGGGAGGTGAACTTGAAATGTTGATTCACCCCCTGATCGCCTCGGTCTTTGAGTTTAAACTTAAAATAATGAGGTATTCCAATATATTTGTATAACCACATAAGATGTATGTAGCGGACACTGGACATGACTTACGAACCAATTTCGATTTCTTATTTTTATGTTCATATTAAGGTAGTTAATCAGAATTTAGAGCTTTATCCACTTGTCAGTCCGAGTTAACTATCGTGACCAAAGTCATATATGTCTCATCAGTCCAATGTCACTATAGTGACCAAGATTCAAATATGGCGCGCTCCGTACATTTTTCGCTTTTTTTCAAATGACGGACTGTTCCGAATGATTAGCATCATGTTATCTATGCTAGTATTTATCGTATCGATCCATCGATACCAGTTTCCCAAGCCTAAGTCGTCACAAGATTAAAAATATAAGCGTCAAAGTCAAATGTCAGTCTATGGACCCGGCTGGGTGCGTGGTATTTTATACATTTTAGTTTATTAATTGCGTAATATTATGAGTTTTATATTGATTTAGGTATTAAAAGAAAGCTAATTAAAAGTGTTAAACGTTGTGATATGCAGTTTGTGCCAATTTAATTCGGAGTTCAGTGAAAATACAATAAAAAATGGTCACGTGACTTACGGTAAGTTTGCAAAGTTTGCAGTTTTGCATTCGCTCGATCATTTTACTCGTTGAATATTTCTATTTATTAAATAGATCAAGACATTCCTCGTTTAATCAGCTTTCTGGCAGTATTTACTTTTAACGGGAGGCAATAAGTCTAGAATCAGTGGCAATGTTATTGTTGCGCGCCGCGGTCGAAATTCGCGGAAATTCGCGGAAATTCGCGAATTACACACTCGGCAAAAGTCGCGGACAGTAAGCCTATATGTGCCCGCGGAGGCTGGACGTCTTATCTAAAAATGGTTTTCCATCGTTTTTAGAAATCCTTGCCGAAAGGATAAAATCAATCAGTCCCCTGGAACTAACAATCCGCTGTCCGTTTGTCTACCACCAGGCTGTATTTCAAAAACAGTAATAGCTAGACTGTTTAAATTTTCATGTCTGTATGTGTGGTCTGTCTGTCTATATGGACCTTAATCACGCCCGAACGGCTGAATTGATTTTGCTTATATTGCAAAATGGAATCGTACATTGGTTTACTCCTTTACCTGTTCACATGGGCTTTTTAGCCACAGGCCTAACTTGACGTTCACACTTTCTTTTTAACCAGCTTCAAAAAGGAAGGTTTTTTCCAGCCCTTGTGGCGCGCTCGATATATTTCACGCTTGTTACACGTCCGCACCAGCGAAGGCTCTTGTGCGAATTGGGCAGACGAAGGTGTGCCCTCTGAATGGCATTTCTGCTTCATTTGTTTTTGTTTTTTTTTTACTGAAAACTTGATCAGTCTGAAAAAAAATTGATCAAAAATATTAAGCCTCTATTGCATGTACATATTGGAATAAGCTTGAATAGTTAGGGCTGAGATCCTGGCAATATGCTGAAGTATTCCGTGGTGAAGTGGTCTGTCCTACAGATTGCCAGGCCACCCACGATGGGACTGGATGTAATTTAAATATGCTCGAAGGCCATGAACAGCCTACAATTAAGGTAGTTTGTGTCACATAATTAATATATTAATTTTTATGCGTAAAGTGGTGGGTGCGCATGTGCGCGTGCGTACACAGTATCAGGTCGGATGGGTCGAGAAAGAGTAAACAATTTGAGAATATTACTATAATATACAGATAAAGCAAATAATAATATACAGATACAACAAATCATAAGCCTTGGAAAAGATACTTATATTTTGTAATGGTTGTAACTCTGTTGTGTGTACCAAATAAAGAAAAAAAAAGACACACTGACACGCAATACGCATAAAAGGTTATTTCAAGAGGTGTCGGTGTATATCTTCTGTAATTTTTGCCAATTATCTGATAGACCTAGTGAACTGGCTTAGTGTTTTACCGATTCAGAGGAATAGCCGACATAGTTGTGGGGTCAAATTATGAATCTCAATATAACAAAGACCTGCCCCGAGCGAGGGCAATCGAATATTTATAAGGGAGAGTTGCCAGCTGATAAAACTCTCTAGTTTTTGGAGGTTAACTCTAACAAGCCGGTATTTTTTGCTTTTATGCGATATTCGTATAATTTGTCTAACTTGCTTATAAAAAACCGTGCCTGAGTTCATCCTCAGTCAAAAGTCATGTAGAAATAATGTTTACAAGCATACAAGTTCTGGGAAATAGATATCATAATACACATTGAAAAAAAAAACTGATTTGTCAGAATTACTTACAACTTTAAAAGTTTCATTATGTTACTGCTTTTCGTTTTACAAAAATGGAAGTGAAAACAAGGCCTCTGTAAATTGGAGTGCCATCCAATTGACAAAATGAAGCTGTAAGTTTCAGAACATTGTGCCGACATCGGATCGTAAGGATCACGTGCTCACAAACAATCTAAGAAAAGCTTAAAAGGGATAGTTAGCTGCAACGGATATTGTGTCTTGAATAGTGCTGTGAAAATGTTATATTACACTATCGACATTTTTTATATTTGACATTTGTCAACGACGTGGTTTTTTGATTTCTAGGCTTTCCAAATTCTATGATTCCTTATTTCAGCCTGTTTCTAGATTTATTTTTATGCAACGGATTCGCATTCTTTTTTACTGTTACAAAACCAAATTATATCAAAACCTGCCAAACTTAATACAAAGTGACCTATTTTTGTTAAAAGAATGTGTCTATCGATAATACCGATTGGTTTCTGACCCTCACTATAATCTTACTCTCTCACTCCAAGTACTTTCATGTAACAAACATTTAGCCTTGTCTCCAAGACAATATTGAGTCTGATATTTAGTTAGAGTTTCATTAACTGAAGATGAAGATAAAAATAGCAAGACGCAACGTTAAATGAAAGAGGTTCAAGCTGTAGGTAATGATCAAAACTTTTTTTAATCTCTCTTTTTCTTAAAAGATGAAATAAGAAACCAAAAATTGCGCACGCTTGGGACTCGAACCAGCATCTTTCTGGCTAACCGGGCCAACTGCTCTTCCAATTGAGCTACCGTGCTGTCGGTCCGATTGCCTAAAAATCTTGGTCTCTTATGGATACGTCATTGCAATTGGAATTGGAATTGCAAGTCAATTGGAAAAGCAGTTGGCCCGGTTAGCCAGAAAGATGCTGGTTCGAGTCCCGGCCGTGCGCAAATTTAGGTTTCTTATTTCATCTTTGAAGAATACAAATATGACACTGTGAGTGTTAAAAAACATTCTAAACCATTTCTTTTTCTTTATTCTATTGTTCTGGTAAATGTCGATACAAAAAATAATTTCTTCACAACTGGGCGCGTATTGCGATCTTGCGTTGACAGTTAAGCAGCTCTATCTTTTAATAGATGAATTTATTAGAAAAAAATGTTTTGAATGGATGAACGAATGAATGACTTTATTCGACACAAATAAACAAAAAACACAGAAAAGACACACCTCGTCTTTTTTAATTTCTTAATTAACTCCGACCGTATGAGTAAGTAAGAAAGAGTTACTTGATCGCTATACCAATTTCTCAAATCAGCTAGCTGAGTGGGAATTGAACTGCCTGTAACTGAAACATATTAAAGCGCGATTAGGCCCCCTGTATTGCGCCATGTTATATCTCATTTTTCCAACACACACGTTTTCAAAACATAGACCAAGCGACGACATTAAATTCCTATGAATTTCCCCCAAGCATTATGTTCGCAGCTTTTCATAAAATGGACAATTAAAAGTTGAGCAGACAGAGAATCCAGAGTTTAGACACTCCACAAAATTAGAACTAATTGGCTTATTCGCTTCTCTGCTTGATACAGTGTAGTGCAGTCATAAAGGCACGTGTCTCTTTAATTGTATTATTTTATTTAATAGTTTAAGTTAAAACATGATATTAACTTTTGAAAAACCTGATTTAAATACGATTTATCTTTGTTTTACTTGAAAGTATAAAGCGGTATCTCATTAACTTAGGGCATTTAAATATCTAAAGTTATGACGATATTCGTAGTGTAGTGGCTAAGCAGGCTGGGTTTCGAGGCGGCGCCGTTCCGAGGTCCCGGGTTCGATCTCGACCGGGTCAGTAAAGAAACATTTTCTACATTATCTCTGGTTTGGGTGTTTTGGTACCCCGTTGTTTCTGATTTTCATAACACAAATTGCATTAGCTTAACTTACTTTGGAAGGAGATCAATCTATGAGACAGGTGTCTAATATTCAGTCGACACGCTTGGTGTAGTGTTCGAATCCCGCAAGGCTTATATGATGAGCACGAATATTTGTACAAGAGCCATGGATGTTTATGTATTTATGGGAGACCCCCACCATAATCGTTGTCTGGTATTCGAACAAGAAATAAAATTGGCGTGTCTCCGGTGGCGTAGTTATAATTATTATTTATTATCTAATCGTTTTTTATCATGATCATTATGACACACAAATTGACTGTCTCGTTCAAAAAGTATTCACGTGTACAGCCGTAAAGATTTTTCCACTTCGAACTCGCTACAAAAGGAATAGCGAGTGTCTCATTCTTTCTAAATTTCAAGTTTCCACTTTCGCGGGTCGTCTAACGGGAGTTATTTATCTTTGTGTCGTATAATAGAATTTAATTAAGTAACGCGCGACATTCTCGACGCGCCCGGAATTCGGTGAGTTGAGCCAACTCGATACATGCCGTAATTATGTACAGCGTTTTTGGTTCAGAGTTCGGTTCTTGATTACCGAAACAAAGTTCTTTTAAAATTAAACTCCTATTAGAACATAGCGAGCGTAACACGCTCGATGCGAATGTTACATTACACCGGTTAACGGTGGTCAGTACCCACCTTTATAGGAACTATAGGTTTGTGCTTTGAAGTTTTGATTTGTGCGTGTGAGTATATTCGAGTACCTAGCTCTAGTTAAACTAGTTATATTGCTCGTATTTAACCGTAGAATAAATTCAAATTGTTTAACCATCAAACGAAGAACAAAAGGAGTATTTTTAAGTGAACCTCTGGCACTTTAATCACGGTCCTGATCAAATTTCCTCCCCACAAAGTTTTCCCGGAACAGGAAATTATTACGCTTTGCATCCCTGTTTACAGAGCGGGGGGTCTGTCCTGTTTGGATAATAACTTTATATACGGATAGTCGATAGGCTGTATTAGAGCTTTGCTGAAGGCATTGTAACGGCAGAATATCACATCCTTTATGAAACATGCCGATAAAAAATTGTTTCCATATATATTTAAGTATTTATGGGAAACGCCCCCGTCATTATCGTTGTCTGGTACTTCGTAACATAGGGAAGAAAATTACTTACTACGAAACCAGACAATTGGTGTGTTGCCTGGCGCATATTTATTTATATTTATATTTATTCATTCAATGGTACCAACATTTTGACACAGTATTTTTTTTAACTGTCATGGTCACTAACATTAGAATAGTCAGATACACGATTGCTACCAATATAACGGCACTAACGAGTATACATGCCTACCCACCCGCAAGTTTCTTCTGCTACTCCGTGATCATTGCGCTTGCAATAGTGATCATCATTAAATTTACGAGCTAGCCTCTCGTGAAGTGAAGCGGTGAAGTTTTTCTTTATAAACTCCAAATTAGAGAAGATAGTACATGGTGGTAATCTCATATCTAACTATTCTAAAGTTGACTTAATGAGAATCACTTATATGACCCATAGATACAATTAAAACAGTTGCATTCCATAGGCATAATACTCATAGCAATCTCCCCATCACCCTTCAAGGGGGGCAGTAGGGGAGCTAATCGTGTTACGCGTGTACGCGTGTTTACCCCAACACACTCTCACGGTTGACTCGATCTTTGCTTCAAACGTGAATGGATTTTGTCGCATATTAATGATACCCTTAAGAGATACAACACGTTAAAATTCTGTTGACGTCAATTTTTTTTGTTTATAGCCAGAACACTATTACAAATTCTAAATGTGTACTTGTGTCTTACCCCCTTATTCATAATAACACAAACGGTCTTTCAAACCTTTTTAATCTATTACACTGTTTTGTCACTTTCTGTTAAATGATGACAGCGCCAAGAAAGAATGAGACAAAACAGTGTAATAGCTAAAATAGGTTTAAAAGACCGTTTGAGTTATTATGAATAAGAGGGTTAGTCTGTGTCTTTGATCCTCAACAGCTTACGAGTTTTCTGCTCATATGTTACAGACAGACACTCGTATAATTTAACATTATTTTATTTACTAAGAACTAATGCTGCTAGCGATTACTACAGTTTTTTTTCCGCTCGGCTTGATTAAAGTAATAAAGAAAGGTATTTTTCTGCGATCAGATAATAAAACATCAAGAGGACACTGTAATTTTTCAGATTCTTATTGTCATCGAACAAATATTTATTTGCGAGCCTCCGTTACTCCCATGAAAATGCTGGGAGCATGAAATTTTAAGGATCCTTGGAAAAATCCATATCAGAAATGCTTTTATCGCTGAAGTATTTGAATTTCCTGCGCGCTTAAGTTCTTGGATAAATTCCTCTGAGATATCGAATAATATCGTCCATTGGTCGAGGGCTAAGTGTATTGGCCAGTTTATTTGTGATTTACTTCGCAATAATACGGTAAATACCTCTTCTGCTAGCCTTGAAGAATGCAGTTTTCTCAAAATTTGTTTAATTGCTTCATTTTATTTTCGAACAATAAGCCAATGGTTGTTGTCAATGTTCAAAAATTATCATTCAAATAGGTTACACGTAGGAACATAATAGGGGTTACTGTTTTATGTGTATGAAAACACGTTAAGCCGTTGGTCCTGCGCCTAATCTCTCATCGATCATGTTGGACTGCCACCTAACTGAATTAATGAGAGTGAAGGAGCATAGAGTGCACTTGTGTATTGCGCACACATCTGGGCACCACAGTGTTACATTATTTTTAAAATGAAGGTGGTTGGTGCCCTCTACCTGTAGCCGCCTCTTGGCACGCCAAGAGGCGGCTACAACACACCACACCCACCAATGTGAGTTTATATGAAGAACATAAATTCTTGACGCTTTCTGTATGATCAGCGTTAAACATTTATATCATCGTTGACTTACTTTCGCGGCCGATGGGCCCATACGTAACGACGAATTCAACACATGCCTAAACAGAAATTTAGCAGGCATCCAGGCTGTAGCCACGCCATTGATGCGCATAACACACACTACGCGTTGTATTATGAAAACAAACCTTATAGCTCGATAAAGCAAATCCTCCAAAATAACACTTTATTTCCTTCTTTTGATGTGTTTTTCACTTCACAAAGTTGCAGAAAAATAATTCCTACATAATTTCAAAGCGCGTCAACACACCGTGGCAGGTTCTAAATGAGTGATTGGAGACTTGAGACCCATTCATCCGCTGCTTTGTTTCTATATCGAAATCCGGATATCGGATAAAGGTGGTGCCACACCGCGTTTCTGTCGACTTGACAGTTTGATGGATTACAAGCTGATTAAGTAATGTTATATTTCTGGAAAAACAAACCAAGAATAACAGGCATTTTCTTAAAACTTTGTTGCGTAGGTTTGGGAGGTTTTTGATGTTTTTTTTTTTTTTCAATGTAAATCTTGAAAATAAAAAATGTAAATCTGTGCTCTTGAAATAAAAAAAAATGTGTAAATAAGCTGTTTTTCTATTTTGTTTCAGGTGAGTACTATAGCAAGTAGCAGCATTGTCTATGTTTTGTAAGTTATATACTCTTATCTTGTCCAAGGTACCTTTCAATTCGTTCTACTTAAGATTATACTTGTATCATGGTCGATGCACTCAATAATTTAGGATTTTAAATGGTTGAGGATAAAAAAATCTAGATTTTTTGTCATATTATATTAGGCAAGCTATGAAAAACTTTAATTGACTGTGCATTTAGCAGATTCCATAACTATTACCTTTATTACCCATGATGTAATGTAAAAGATTTTGGTAATCTGAATAAATAAAGTAACTTAGTCTTAAGGAAATTTAAAAGCATCCAACATTATTTTAATTCAACGCTACAAATAAAAATCGACCAACAACAAACTGACAGACGTTCAAAATGACCCCCGCCCCTGCCTCCTTGCACCCTTTATTCCTCGGACAAAGAAGTCTGCACTTGCAATTGATGGCCTTTCCATTTGCTGAAACAAAACGCCACGTTATTTCCACGTTCTTACAGGGATGTTTCTGAGAAGTTCAAAGCCTACGTATAATGCCAGATACAACTCATAGCAAATTATGAACGCAGTTTTCTTTTGCTTTCTCATATTTTGGCCACTACAAGAATTTTGTACAAAAGTTTTAAGACATTTAAGGCTTTTGAATTCCCCCAATTTTTTACTGCATGATAAAATTAAGAGTTTAAAAAACAATTTATGTTTGTAATCGTGCTTGTTGGAACAAATACCCATTAGTTTTAAGTATTAATTGCGCAGACTTTATAAAATTGCTAATACAAATTAGCCTGATTCCATAAACAACATTAAAGTAATTTCTAATTACAATTCTAAATTAAAAGCGTCATTTTGTGCGTGCAATAAAATTACTGTCACATTTCCCTTAATTTCGGCAAATCAAACGCTCAAAATCCAATTTAACGAATCGGAGCTCCAAATAACGAAATTGTAGGGACAGATTGCTAAATTGCTAAGTTCGTGTACCTCATAATTATAGCTTTAATTAACTCCCCTGATTACATGTTTTGATGTCTCCTCAGGTACAAAATGAACTAAGATCAAAATTGCTTTCGAATCAACTCAAGGGTGTGTAATCTTCTTATATTTATCCTTTTCAGTTTAAGACAAATTAGCGTAACATTAACAAAGGCGCATCAAATTTCAGGCAATCACAGTTTGTCTGGTACGTTGCGTACTATTTTTGTCTATCGACTATCGAGGTCACCGCCGCCTTACCACCTTATGAACCAAAATCGCTTGCACTTTGCGCCGTCTTTTGTTTGAAGTTTGTGTGTTGTATACGGCTTCCGTATTAAAGTGGTAAGGCGGCAGAGACCTCGAACGAACTTATAGAATCTAGTCTATGCAAAACATATACAAGTAGAGCATACTAAAAAGGGTGGAGATAGGTGAACTTATCTGTTCTTCACATCGATTTGGAAGGAACAGGTGTCTTTCTCGTTCAAGGAGATATAAAAGAAAATAAACTGCCTGCGTCGAATATAAACCATATCCTACGAAGCTACAAATGATATTGTTTCGAGTTTCATTTTTATTGGAGTGATTCTTTTGATCTGTATTGTCTTCGGATTATTTTTAACATTATTTTGGATTATTTATTCATTTAGTATTTTTTTAATGTTCTTAATTCTTTTAATTCTTAAGTTTCTGCTCATGGCACGACTACGACTTAAGTTAAACTGAGTAAAAACTAAATATACTTATATAGAGCTATATGTTTTAGATTCATCAAATTGTTTCACAATCGATTGAAACAGTACCTTTAACTTAAATAATGCCGGCCTGTTTCACAGTTTCTGAATAAGTTCTTATTGTCATAATCTGTCCAATATTTCATACAAATGACGTTCCATGTTTGAATTATTTATTTTTTAGTGATTAGTTTATATCGAGAAACCGAGCCATAAAGTGTGGATCTAAATCCTAAAACTAAGTACATTCTCAGTCTTATACAGAAACAGGTGTCAAAGACTCTGCTCTCTCAACCGTAACGGAACATACCGGGATACTTGCATTAGGCCATATAACCGATCCAGACGAAGTACAGGATGGCAACTAGTTGTATAGAAAATATACCTTAAGACTAAAGAATTACGAGCGAAATGGGCCATTCGTTCAGCGGCGGACTGTACTTAAGTGCTCGCGTTCATTTTTATAGCACTGACCTCTTCAATTGCATGGAAAGTATGGGAGTTGCTATTAAAAGGATGCCTTTTTAGGCTCACATTTAAAGTTATTTTGTGTAGTGTTTTTGCTAGGGAATCCATTTGACATAAGAAAAAAAAACTTTTAACTTAAGCGTAAAAGATTTATGAAGTATGACGCCAATATTCTTATTTTATTTGTACCTTTATGTCAAATGATAGATTCATTCAATATACTTATTTTAATAGCTGTTTTCCAATTTCATAGTAGGTAAAAATTAGCTACTTTCCGTCAGTTATTAAATAGTAACAAATGTATTCAATTCACATCGAGAAATATTATTCAACTCTCACTATTCATGGCAACATCACACGAAAACCGCAAACTGAGATATTCAAGTATTTTACTGCTGCAAGCTCCGCCATAATTTTTAATTCACAATAGCAAAACAAATAAAGAACGCAGTAAAAGCACACGAAATGGTGTCAACTTCAATTAAAGCTATAAAAATAGCAGTAAAACTAATAACAAAGCGGTGTTGAGGGCTTAACATGGTCCTTCGATAGCGTGACAGCATAATGAGAACAGTTTTCACAAACGATGAGAAATTTAACGAGACAAGGTTTTTAGCAATATTTAACTTTCACTTCAAGGTATGGATACAAAATCAAACGAACAGGGACCCTATTTTTGAGTCACTATCTGAAATTCAAGTTATGGATACATAATCAAACGAACAGGGGCCCTATTTTTGAGTCACTAGCTGACATTCTGAAAAAAAACTGAAATCTGAAATGCTGTAATGGTTTAAAAGATATAACATTTCAAATAAATTTCTAACGAAAATCACTCGTAATATCGACGTAATATACACCTACCTACCAAGTTTCAGCGGTGTGATGCTAATAGTTTCTGAATAAAGTGGCTGTGACATACGGACGGACGGACAGTCAGATTTGACGAAACTATAAGGGTTCCTTTTTTGCCATTCGGCTACGGAAACCTCAAAACTATTGTTTTTTCTATCTACTTTGAGTGTCCAGTTTGTTCTGCCTTAGCTACGTTGATAGATGGCGTGCGTCGGTTGTAAAAGTCGGTAAAATATTTTGCCCCGTAAAGTTCTATTTCCTTTGTGCTACAAGTAATTACAAGGTGTGCATGACTTACGAACTTAATCATTTTAATGTTCAACAACAATTTTGTTTGTAGTGTTGGATGTGGTTCACTTGAAAGCTTATCTTTTTGTAAGAGTTATGAGTGAAAGGAAATAAACAAAAAATCTTATGTAAAATTTTGGACAGACTTTTTTGCTATTACCCCGTCACGCGTCGAGCTTTTCGAAACGGAAGATGGCAGTAGTGCTCAGGGTAATTTATGTACCAAAATTTTTGATGACCTTCATCAGGATTTATCAAAATATCACATTGTGGTTATAATTATACCTTATAAATCATATACCATTATAAAGTATAGGAAATAACCTATACACTGAAAAATGTGTAATAGAGTTTTATAACTTACATAATATTTAATCCATTGGTTAAAATCTCCACTTTGTTTTTGTAAACTTTCGTCACTGAAAACAACACTTTGAAACACAAATTTGTGATAGTATTGACACTTTTACACTACTCTATTCTATAGATTAACTACTTGCCATTAATTTTCACAACAAAGTTCTCAAGAAATAAGACAAATGACTACCCAAATTATAATTATTTACGCAGCGACACCGACCGCGAAATCGTTATGGCGGACTGACCGTTCCGATAGAAAAGTTTGGCACTTTTTTCACCAACTTATTTACTAAAATTGCTAAAACCAATGCTTAAAACATATTCTACACTTCTTTCTTAGTAATTTCATCTTTAATTATCGTAATATACACATCCCGTTTAACTGCTTGAGACAGTTTTACCTTTGGCACTCACGGAACAATTGCGTAACAACAACAGTAATGGCGGACACTGAGGCCAGGACGAAAAAAATATTATCTTGCAGAAATGTTGTTGCTTGTTGCCAATTGGTCAGTACTAGAAATATGTTCAGAAGTATTCTCTGATTGGTTGTGCAAATTTATACGCCCGGCCAACCACAGAAACTGAGTGAAGGTAGGCGCCAAAGATAACGAATTTAGTTACGGACAGACGTTTGTCCGTAAAACGCGTCTAGCTCTTTTCGCTCAAAGACAGAGGTGTGGCCAGGAATCACTTGACGGGTTACTCCAATGCCGTGGCATTTAAAATAAGATAATTTATAGAAAAATATCTTGCATTTTTTTATTCTTTATTAGCTTAGAATTTGTATGAACGGACAACAGCAGCTGTTGTTGTAATAAGGTTCGATTTTCAACAAAAAATATAATCTGATGTTCTGACGACTGTACTTACTTTTGTAATATTGTGAAATTAACGTTATTCATTTAATAGTTGATACGATAACGATTAGTGCAGAAAGTATGATCGAACTACAACGTGAAAGTTTGAAAGTTATTATTACAATGTTTAACACGTTCCGGGACACTACTCCAGACACAATAGATGTTTTATTGTTTTCACGCCTGTAGGCGGGCACTGTCCCGGAACGTGTTAAAAGTAAACAAATGAACAAGCCGCTTACTCTCATAAACCCGTTAGTACACCAACGCATTCGCATGCGGCAGCGACGCGACTGAACAATACCTACAAAGACAGACAATATACAGGGTGACTTTGAAAACATTGGCAATATTTTTAACTAAGAATCTACTCATGGTTTAAAGTCCCTTCCTCATATTAAAATGAGAATCAATTGATTTGATCAAACCGAGAAAATTCATAAAGTTTCACTCCGATTTCCGGGATCCGTTTAGGCTGATTATTTTTTTTTTGGTACTATAATATTATTTGTCTATTTTAGAAAATCTTAAACTAATTTATGTTATAAATAATTTCTGTATGTTTAATATCATTTTTCTTGGTTTCATCAAATGATAGTTTATGACAATTGATTTTCATTTTAATAAGTGGAAGGGACTTTGAATCGTGAATAGTTTCGCAGTTTAAAATATTGCCAATGTTTTCAAAGTCACCCTGTAGTATCAGCACTATAGCTTTGTTACACACCATGATGAAATTGTAATAAAATCTGTGTTTGTGCAAGTCAAAGCATCTAACACCGTTTTCCGTCCTGTTTTTTCCACGGCCCAAAATCGCAGTACGTTTGAGCCACTACCCTATTTCCAATTTACGCCTATCAATCAAGAGCAGTCCCGATGAGTGGATTACTAGCAAATGAAATTTGCATAGGCTGTGCCGGTTGTAGCTGATATTTACGCCCTTGCTCCCTTATCGGGAGGGATATTATGAAACTTGATCGTCGTCGCATTGTAACTGTTAGACACACTTACGCAGAACCGGTCTATGAAATGAAATGAAATTTATTTGCCTAAAACACGGTTTTACATAGGTGGCCTTAAAATAAATTCAATGTAGGCTTATAATTTACCATGTTGTGGCGTGCGTTGTTTTAATATTTCTACACCAACAGAATCGGATTATATAACAAAATAAAAATGAACGTCATGCTAACATAATAATTAATAAAAAATACAATGTCAAAAAATGTTGCTATCTCTGGGTAGAATTACTTCTCTACTGCTGTTAATTTATTTTATGTTAGGCGGTTTGAAGATAGAGACAGAAAAAAATTGTGGTTTGTGACATCACGACAGTAGTTAGAAGGTTCAAAGCCATTTCTCATTGATATTTTGATATCCCTAAATAGGTCTGTGCTAAAAAACTCTTTTCCATGTATTTGCCATTTTACTTGCACCTATTACAAGCTTTACGACTATCTCAAGGATCGCAATTGCAAGTTATTTAATCACCCCGCAGGACGATACAATGGACTTTCTTGGCTTGAAATTGGACGCTCAGCCACTGGGTTGAGAGCGGGTATATTTATGTTCGGTTTCTTAATTTAAAATAATATGGAAATCTTAGCATCCTTACTAACACAGTTTGAGGATTTTTATTACAAATATGTATAGATTAAAGACTTTTTTACTCCAGACGCAAATATTCGTTTCGGTTTTTATTGTGTCATAGATAATTAATCCCGAGTATTCTTAGCCGTGTTTCATTAAAATCTGTTCAGCCGTTCTTTTTGTATGCGACGTCATTATAGGGTGTTTCATGACAAATAATGTTTCTCATAGCAATTAAAGTGTTTATAATGAGGTTCTTATTTTAAACAATTTCAAATAGTACCTAATTGCCTAGCTGCAAGATTTTTATATTTAATATTTATAAAAGTGGAATAACTTTTACCAACTTGAAATACTTGTAACTAACTTGACTACTTGGTATGAATAAGATATTTTTTACTTTTTATCATTTATTTAGTAGCTTACAATATTAATCTGATAAAAAGCTGTTTTTTTTTTTTCATTTAGCAACAAAACATTATTTTTAATATATAATTTATTTGATAATTACAGTAAAACTTTTACCATGCAGCCTACGGCCAAAATCAATAAGCCAACTATTGCCCAAATAAACGATTATGCAAAACACTAAGATAATATTTGTCTCGAGCTGAGTAACGAAGCAAACTGAACTTTGGTAAGTAAGCAAAAACAGATAGGGATTTTGAGGCTTATTTGATCAGGTATATTACGCTTACGAGCGTTTAAACAAGTTAAAACCAGTACCCTTAGTACGAAAAACTATTAAATGCGTAAGAAATGTAAGTAATAAAGGTAAGAAATTTCAAAATCAATAAAAAAGTGATTTCTTTACGCACCGCCAGGGGCGCTAGTCCAATTTCCATACGAATTGACATTTCTCGATACGCTAACGTATTCTTCGCGATAAGGGTACAGCTGACTTCTACCATCTCTACGAAGCCCTTTTGGTGTACATATTTTTACTATCCAATTTTTTATTCCTTAGTACCAGGTTTCAAACCGTACTAAGATATAAGCCAACCAATTTTTAAACAATGTCTTAATGACATTGTTCAATAGAAGTAGGAATAACTCGTTGAAAATGTTGTAATACGCGTTGTAGGACTATGAAGCGTCTTTATATCCAAGTTAAAGCCAAGGCTAGTTATCTTATAACCTGTTAACATAGGAACGTTCCCACAAAAATAATGTACTCGTACATAACTACGTTTACAATGCGTAAGTAGGTTATTGCTTATCTGGATTACGTTCAATAATTAGCGGAAGTAATTGGTGTAAGGACTGCTTGAGTCAATAGTACTAATGATATCATATATATTTATATTATCTTCTACTTACAATGAATACTTCTATAATGCCTCATTCAGTGCTAAAAAGGGAACAAAATTAAAATTAAAAAGAAACATGCTAGGAAACACTAGCTATATACCTACCACACAATAGCCAATACTGGGCACAGAGCAAAATAATAACCTTTATTCCAGTATTATTTACAATGAGTATCAAATTAACGACAAATTAACCACAATTTCCATTTCGTTGCACACCCTGTCAATATTGGTATGGACCAATGATGAGGTTTTATGATAATTATATACATTTGATACTACGATGTATGTTCAGTACCTATGTCAGACTATCATTTCCATTTCATACTGAGCTCTCAACTCATGGGCTTTACTATACAATGAGATTTTAATTTTTACTGGTAAAGCTTTACTTAAATTGTAGAGCACCGCGCTAAAATATGTTTTATTCGTTTCCTCTTTGAAGTTATTATTTGCTATACAGAGTAGACCAACCGTGACAAAATAATTAAGGTTCACGTTTTATTTTAATTGAATCCAATGGTCCAATATTTTACGTTACATTAGAGTTGTGAAATAAAATCAGAGCCAATATGGTACTATATTTAAACACCATACAGAAACCAATTTTACGTATATTTTAAGGGTCAAAATAGCAATAAAATAGAAAAATGAAATAAGCAAAATAGAAAACTCAAATTTATGTAATAATGTAAGGCTTACAGCCGGGGTTTACTATTGTCAGACTATGGAATTAGTAGGTCTACCGTCAAATATAACATCCAATAAACAGAGCTAAATACTTCAATGTAACCAAAGCCTAGAAAAACCTTTTTAAAGTCACTTGTCCATATTCCAATAATTCCAGTTCTGTATTTTGTCAAAACCACTGGCATGCACTGGGACGTTGATAAGCTGCAAAAGAAGGAAAAACTGCAAAATGAGCCGAAGTCCCGTAGCAAAGAAACAAAAAGCTTCCCAAATGATTTTCCCTCGAACGCGAGCATCGTTATTCGTCGTTAGTAACAAAATTCGAAAAACAAAGCGAGTTGGTAAAGACGTTTCGAGACGTCGGCCCCGTTGACCTCGGCTAGATGCAGTTGCACAATCGTCTTAGCACAATCCACGAGAAATCGCGTGTTGTAAAAAAAGAGCTACAAGTTTAAGAAGCAGAAAAAAAAATGATTAAAAAAGCCGATATCTTTACAATTGTCCTTTAAAAATCTCTGTTTATACTAATACTTTTATTATAAAGATGAAGGGTATGTTTATTTTTTTGCGCATATCTTATATATTAATTTGCTCCCGCGTTTTTTTGGGTTGTGGGCCATTTATTATAAATAATGTAATAGTATATAAGTTAATACTCTGACAATATTTTATTTAAATTTTGATATTTTTTGGTCTCTTCGCCGCCGTTGTCATGTTTGCGCTGGCTTTACTGAATAGATCCCCGGGTCCGTATGGACTCGTAAAAGAAGTCGTTGCACCCGTTAACCTCAAAACCCTAAATGCATCAGCGTAATATTGTTTGAGTGTACACTCATGTACGTAATACAAAATAACTGAAATACAAAAATCAGGCGCCAGGCGTTGTATAGATTTTCTATTGTTCATTATTGGTCAAACTTTTTAACGACCAATAAATCAATTGTCATGTCTATTCTTAATTCAAATGCGAGGAAAAAGAAATCCAGCGTTAATTGTCTGCACCCGCGTGGAAATTACAAAATCTATGGCCACCGAAGTAGCCTTTCTCTTGTCTATTACTGTATATCGATTAGCAGTTAATCTCAATTCATGTCCAAACGGCGATTAACTTGTTTAGATTCGAGAAACAAATGTCTTGGCAAAGATCATCAGTCTTTTGGGGACAACAATAACTGTGACCTGTGTAAACTAGCAAGCGTAGTAAAGTTTCCAAAATGTATTGTATAGTGATTTTAGTGTAAATGGAAGTCTTATTAATTTCCGCTTTTGTACATAAGTGAATTAACTATTATATGAACAATGATGACTTGAAATTATAAAAAAAGAAAAAATCCATAAGGAAATATTTAGTGCCTCAAAAAATGATTTTTATTAGCAACAATTGCAGACAGTTTTTAAAGACGTAAAAACTGATTTATCCAAAGTTTCAAATCTTTCCGGTTCACAACATAATCCGTCATACTAAATCTCGCTCAATTTAATTCATGAAGTTATACTGTACACACTATATTCCATCCTTAAGCCCGGGGATAATTGAACAATGTGGAAAATTACACTAACTTTCACTACACTAACACCAATAGACGTTTGGTGAGACGCCCCACGTTCGGAGTCAATATTAATACAGGATCCGTCAATTATCAATGTTTAGTGACGCTTACAATCGCGGTCTCTACCGATAAAGTGTTCACAAGCTGATCAACTAAAGAAGGGTGGGGAGACAAGTTGCAAAATTTTAGGAAGGTAGGTATTCGAGTACATACAAACTGTACGGGAAACTCTATCAACGTTATCAGAAGTTTGATCATAATCTAGGTAATAAAATGTAACGTTTGACTTTAGCTAATGATTGTATATTATTTTCATTTTATATCAGTGGATAAAAAAAGTTTGTATGTAGACACTAGAAAAATGAGTATTTGGTTTCTTTTTTTTCTGCGACGTCAATAAATTTTAATGATGGAACAACAAAAGAATATATTTGTGAGGAACGAAATCAGATCAATATGAGAACAAATATGACTTTAACTATATATATCGCACCCAACGATTTCGGTCCACATTTCTTTTACGTACTGCTAGGGTGTGGAATTCACTGCCGGTAGAAGTGTTCCCTGGCAACTACAATTTGGACGTTTTCAAGAAGAGAGTAAATAGGCTATTACTAGGCAGACATGGTCCATCTTAGGCTACATTGTCACTTAACATCAGGTGCAATCGTAGCCAAATGTCTGGCTATCTATTATTTAAAAAAAAAATACTGTTAGTTGAGGCGATCGATGATAGTCTGTCTGTTTTCGGCAAAGAGGAGTCCCTTCCTACTCACTCCAACTTTCCGGGGTACGCCTGTTGTTGTCACCGACCATCTGGAGCTACTGGGTATGGAGTTGTCAGCTGATCTCAACTTTGGCTCCAGCATTGAGCTCAAAGCACAAACTGCTGCTAAAAAACTTGGCATCCTAAACAGAGTGAAGCGATACTTCACGCCTGAACAGCTTTTGACCCTTTACAAAGCACAAGTCCGGTCCTGCATGGAGTATTGCAGTCACCTCTGGGATGGATCAGCCAAGTACCAACTTGAAGCACTAGACTCAGTGGAGCGCAGAGCCAAGAAATTAATAGGTGACGACAAACTGATAGATGCTAAGCTCCATAGCTTGGCCCATCGCCGCAAGGTTGCCAGATGACAGTTTTTTATAGGCTTTACTTCGGAGAGTGTGCGAAGGAGCTCCATGAGCTTATACCACCAGCCCCCTTCTTCCATCGTTCTTCAAGGCGTACCGCGGGATACCATCCTTACCTTGTCGATATCCCGCTGTTTAGAACTAAGCGCTTCTCATCAACATTTATAATGCGCACGGCAAAAGAGTGGAACTCGCTGCCCGCGTCGGTGTTTCCTAGTGACTATAATCCGAATCTATTCAAAGTTAGAGTGAACAGGCTTCTTCTGGGCGAGCTCGTTCCATCTTCGACTCCATCTTAGTCGCACTTGGCTTGGTCTGGAGTCAAGAGCAAACCCATACTAAATGAAAAAAAAATAGTTTTAGTAAAGGGTAGTCATTTAAGTTTCAACGCAAACGTCTGGTTATACACGTACATATCTTCTGTAAACATCGGAACATTAGAATTTCAGATATCGTTGTAATAATCGTGCTAGATAAATCGTTATGTAACATGCGGGCTCGATGTAAAAACGTTAAATTGTGCCTTTGATGTCACAAAAGGAATAAATTATGGGCTCGAAAATGCCAAAGGATTAGGAGATATTGGGCGAAAATCCACGTTTGCACGAACATTGTTTGCGTTTGCCCGTGGTAGGTTGGAGTATAAACATTTAATATCGGCTGCAGGCGTAGGTACATCGACCAATGTATGTACAGCCGTATATTACGGGACGGGTCAATCAGATCGTGTTTTGGCAGGGTACACATCGGGATCGTCCGTTCTGTGTTTACAGCTGTTAGCGTTACAGTATTTTTTTTAAATCTACAAAAGGTTTGGTTCAAATCTACGTTCTACATGCTTACATTGATGGGAAAAAAATATTTCTCGATTTAATAAAATCGAACAGCTGCTAGATATGTTACTTACATGAAAACCGGTTGTTAGGTAACTAAAGAAGTATAAAGAAATGACTCGATACAAAAATCCGTTTCAGGACACTCATTTGGAAATACTTTTCTATCTTTTCTTATTTGTCGTTCACTCGTGATAGTAAATGCAAATCGTCCTCCAACAAATTCAAAGCCAGAAAAATACGTTATCGGCAAATAAAAATCAATGGCGCGTTCAGAAACATTCAATACGTCATTTAACTTTATGGCTGAGTCCACGAATCCGAAATCATTCGTCTAAATCACTTCACAATTCTAAAATTTATTATCTAGAATCCCGCAAGGAATACTGTTGAATTCCTCTACGGAGGTAACATTTATTTTGAAAATCTGCGAGGCTCAAATCGAGTGAATAAGAATATTATGTGCAGTACAAATGGTATTGTGAAGCTTTCTATTCCTGTGGGAATATAATTAAACACAAATGAATAAAAAAGAGTAAGTATAGAATTTGGTAAGGAACTTATATACCGGACTTATGTTTTTTCACATAGCTCTTAAGTTGATGATTACATTGAAATCTACGATCTATTACAAAGATGCACAAATATTTCATTATAAGGCAACTATTTTGAACATTGGATCATCCAAATAAAATTTTGTAGCGACTCTTAATGCACTTCTGTATAAAACCAAGTGCTGCAAAACTATATTTGCATGTTTTTCATCTAGGTATTTTAACTTTTTTTTGCTTAAACATTATTTCGTTTGTGGGTAAATTTTCGAACCGTCCTTTTTTTTGTCATTACGGTGGCAAATTTTATTTTTCACTGTTCGTCGAAACTAAATGCGTAAGAATAAAGATTTAGATGCTATGAATCTAATAATTTATAAGGCACTCTTTGAAACTAAATACTTTCGGAGATATAAATAAATTTTGAATTCGCGCCACCTAAATGATGATAAGAGCCACCGAAATTACCCTAACCATTAATCAACTAAGCAAAATTTTTAAAATATTCAAATAAAAATGCGTTAGTGTAATTTAATATTTTCTTTATACTAATCAACGTTTTAATTAGGAACTTTGTCGAAACAGTTACATATTTTTTTATTTCAAGTACTATAATGTTGAAAGTTTGAGCTAGGCTTTTTCTTCTTCTTCTTCCTAGCAACTGTCCCGTCTGGTGACGGGGTCTACTTTCCGACTATTCTTCCTCGACTTTGCCTTATCCTGGACGTCGTTCTCCGGTAAGTCACAGCTTTCTAGGTCTTTCTTAACAACACTCAACCATCGCAGTTTAGGTCTTCCTCTTCACCTTTGACCCGGTAGGTTTTGGTTTAGTGCTACTTTACCGATGTAGTCAGATGGTCTCCTTTTCACGTGTCCAAACCATTGCAGCCGGTTTTCTTGTAGTTTATCGGCGACGTCGCGCACGCCTAGGCTTCCACGCACGTACTCATTACGGATCTTGTCAAGCCTCGTCACTCCGACATCCATCGCAGCATCTTCATCTCAACAACTTGGATGGTCTGCACGTGTTTTTTTGTGACCGCCTAGGTCTCGCTATCAATGTAAGCAGTGGTCTTATGACTGACATGTACACCAGTATTTTTTACTTTATGGGCATTCTACTGTCACATGTTATGCCCGTAACTTCGCGCCACTTGAGCCAGGCGGCTGCTATGCGATGCTGTAGGTTATTCTTCATATTACCAGACTCGTTCATCGCGCTGCCGAGGTACTTGTACTCCTGACACAGTTTAATCACCTGTCCATCTATTACTATCCGAACAGGGTCAAGAGGGTAAACAGGGAAAGTTTGAGCTAGGCTTCATGTTTTTGAATTATAGTAAATGATAATTGAGCATCTACTAGTAATAATAATTGATTATCTATCATTACGTGTTTAAAATAAATATTGTATTGATTGTTAGGGTATTTATCGTTACAGTGGCTTATTCGTCATTCCGGTGGCCCAATACACCACCGCAATTATGCCACCGTAATGATGACAAAATGTTTTTTTCATGATCATTACTTAACTAAATAATTCATTGCGTAGATATTAACAAGTCGTTATATTGAACCAATAATCTATAACATACATACTTGAAGTTACAATACAACACTCTGTTCGTTGTCAAAAACATGCCACCGAAGTTATCACACACGGTGACCAAAACACATTTCTCAAAAAACGTACCTCGGAAACTAGTTGAAACTTGCGTATTCGCCGTCCTTTCCAGACTCAAGTTAGGGCACGACTAACGCCCAGGATGGTCCGAAACATAAATGGGTCGTATCATTGCTTGGAAAATGGAAACAATTACTCAACTGCAAGCATTGCAAGATCAGTTTTACGCGGGACACAGACATATTGGCGTCTCATTATTTTAATATAATAGTTAGTGAAGTTTTTATGCTTTTAGTTATGAAATGGAATAAACATCTTTCAAATAAGATAGTTTGATGAAAGATACGTCAAAATTTCGAGGAATTGTGAGTGGTTTTGTGCGCGTAATTTAAAATGGGACAAGCCTCCCAGGGGTAGGCCGCTTATACAAGTCGGATGTTCAACGTGTTATTTCTTGTAAGTTTTGTGTTAATTCTTATCTACTCTTTTATGCACGTTTAAGTTACGAGCTATATTTATAAGAAAGCGTGTTTTGAGTCTGTTTTGAATGATAGTTTTTTTATTAAGGTCACCGGACGCTCAAAAAAGTACGCTTGAAAATTTACCCTTGTCTAATCTTTAGAAAACTCTTTTCATCCAAGCAAACATATTTTTGCATCTCTCAAACTCGGAGTGCTTGTAAACACTGTCCAAAAATTGTATGTCCCATAAAACAGAGGGTCTTCAAACATACGTGTCGGTGCATACGGCTGGCGGATTGAGTGTCGTGGACCTAGAATATGTCTAGTGATATCACTTGAAAGAATACGCTGGGAGGTCGTGTCTTGTGATGTGGGGAAGTTTAGCACTGTGCTTGGAAATCATGAATAGAGTTTTTATTTATTTATTAGACATTCTTTTATCCGTTTACATATCTAGATCGACCATTAGCGTGGCTTATTTGTGATATGTATGACTGATCACGTTTCAAGGCATACTTTAAATTGACTAACTCAATTGAATAAGAGTAAGAGTTAATACAGTTAGTGTTAATAGAGTTAGTTGCAGAGTAGAGTTGATACTTTTATTTAGGGTAGAAAAATATATCTCTTTGAATATGTGAGTATGTTATCTAATCACCAAATAATTTTTCATAGCACATATAGTATTTAATATCGCATTGTAGGTCATTTAGTATTCATAATATGACTAACCGACCTCCGTTCATGTTAACTTCGCTCCGTCACATATTGCAAAATGTATTTATCACGAGCGCAAATGCAATAAAGTTTTAACTCATGTCCCTCCAAAGTTTGATTACTCACACGGCCAAGTAAATAGATACCTCGCTTAACAGCTTTGGCCGTTCCACGATTTTGTACATACAGTTTTATGATTATTTTTATTTTAGTGTTACGACTCAAAATATTATCCGGGCACTAAGAAGCTCCGCCCGGGCTATAGTAAAGCGACCCCCATAATAGCACCGCTTATGACCCAATAAAAAGGTGATCGGCCCTTTTTTCAATATTTCCGGCTACGTCGGCTTACGGGAAAGTTTGTTAAATTAATTATTAAATGGGATTTTTGATAACGCACTTTCGATTGCCCTTTTGAAATTTGTTTTAATGGATAGAGGTTGGGGAAGTTATCCCGGGGGATTGCGGATTACTGATTGATTACTGCAGCAGTTGCTTCAGGGCGTTGTAAAAAATTGCCTTTGGAATGAATGTCTTAGTTTTTGATACCAAAGATGTTTTTTTGTTTTGTCGCTTGGTGCTATCTGCGTTCACGACGATATTTATAACTACTCTACTAACGTGATAATTATATGGCTGTCATTAACTTATTGAATTGAATAAAACATGCTTCATTCTTAATCTAAACAGCCTGAATATCGAAAAAATGTTACGTACTTAATTATAAAACTCGATAAACTAACCAGCTCAAGCCTTAAAACTTTGCAGCCCGCTAAAAAATACATTCAGAAAATGTCCTCATTACAGATCTAGTGTTTGTTGAAACATTTCAATCTGACGACGTTTGTTTTCGTCGGCTGTTGGAGTGGCCAGTAAAAAAGTGTGCGAAAACATAGCATCGTTATTTCCTAGTGTCTGTATTAAATTTACGTTTTAATGTAATTAAATTAACATTTTACGATGAACATACTAAGGAACGAAGGCGTTTTACATTTTGAAGAAGATGCTGGTTTGAATGTATTACTGTGAAATATGTTCTGAAGCCACTTGCAGCTGCTACCGTGGTTGTCGCCTGTTTTCATAAATGTTTTCAGCCACTGCACGTGCTTTTGGCATCTGCTTTCTACAGCATGCTTTCGAACAGAAACAAAGTTATAAAAAAAAACAGGCATTTGATGACAATCTCATGTGATGGTAAGAGATGATGGTAATTATGAATTTTGTTTGATGAACGCGTGTAGAAGAGTGGATTGCTTGCGGATCGTCGTGGACGATTGAAAAAATACGAAAATGAATCTGTTAACAACTATAATGTGAAATAAAAAAAAATACAATAAATGGTTTGAAGTATTGGGAGGACGGAAAGCGAATGTCATTGCATAGGATTTTTTGAGTAAATTTTTCAGAAACTTAAATAATGTTACTAAAACCTTTATTTTACCGAACACGATAATATTTATAGTAGTTGCCTCTGCATATTGGTGTCCGCTGTTTCCATAGCCCCACAGCTCGAGAGGCCGTTGAGTTCCTCGCGTATTTGCTTAATATTTTCGAGAAAGGGCGCACGGCGGTTCCATGCATATTAGATTATAAATAATGCGCCCGCCTCAGTGTGTCTTGCCCACTTCCAGTCTCATATAGCGCTTTCGTAGTCTGAGTGCAGCATGCGTTTCGAAATTGAGTTTTTGAGAGGTTTCACTGGGTGTCAGAAGGTGTTTAATATATTTAAAAGTGATGCACAGTAAGTATTACTACTACCTTTACGTTGGAGTCATCAGAAATTGCAAAATTTACTACTTATCTATGAAACAAACGCAGGTGCTCTTTTTTTTGGTATTTTGTTAAAGCTTATTGTATTATTACCTTGTGGTAAAATTTGCGTCATCATTGCATTTAATTTTGCAAACATCATGAAGTTGTTCATTAAAATATTTACAATATTCTCTTAATAATATGACAACAAAAACTGCTAAATTATTAAACTCCAAATAACCTAACAAAGTAATAAAAACACTGCCGTAATTAAGGCTTCAAAACTCCAAAAATAATTCGGCGTAAACATCTCACGAATGAAATTCATTTCTGAAACTCAAAATACCCTGCTTTTACGCGTCAGACAGAATGATCCGCCCATTATATCAGGGTAGCACAGCAAAGATTTATCTGTAAAATTTCTCACGGGGCCGGTGTTGTAATTTGATTAAAAATTCATTAAACCGTCCACAGGGGCTGCGAATAATTTAGTACTATGCGGACCGACACCTCCGGGGTTGAGGCTTTTTACGAGGTGACTGACATCACTATTCACGTGATGTGTGGTTGACGGCCTGTCAGCGAGTCGTAAAGCTGATGCATTTTTGTGCGGAAATATGTGGAGACCAAATTTACTTTATAAGCGAGGACATGGCTGTAACTTCCTCCCTTTACCTAACACAAAACGATTGAAGGCTGGATGGTACACCAATTCTCAGTTAAGAAAAAGAAGCTGAAATAAGAATATGAACTGATTCTACCTTCACTGTCATGGCACGTACTCGTAAGCATATTTTTTTCTAGTCTTAGTTGCACTATACATGAGGTGCTAGGGAAGTGGAGAGGTGTTCACGGCTCTCAGGACAATCCTGGAAATCGATCAAGATCCCTACAAGCATCTTACTGAAACACTTCCTCCCCCGACCATTTCTGATTATTATTATTCTATTTTTATTCATTCATTCACGTTCAGTCAAAAGTTCAAATCACAAAATGATTGTTTCTAACTTCTTAGATTTATAAGGCCAGAAAAGGAGTCCAACAGAAAAAAAGATCAAAAAGAGGAAAAAAAACATCAAATTCAATGTTTAAGTGAAAAAACAATCAAAACACGATACGAATGCTTTGTCCAAGTGAAGAAAAACTATTATGAATGTTACACAAATTACGCCTGCAGCGCTCGTCACAAGAACATCGAAGTACTATTTGAAGGATGCGTCTATTTATAAGATCTCTTGCAATTACACTTTGTAAATATTGGTATCTTTTGTTTACTAGCACATAGTTAAACCCGATACTATTTTTTTGCCAAAGTTTGTTGATTGATGTGAAGACAGCTACACATCCCTATTTAACATAACAGAAATAAATGACCACGTATGTATCAAAATCCGGTTCATGTTTGATCTTTTTGCGATACTACAATAGATCTTTAATGTCGGACACAACGATTCAGTTGTACTGCAAAATCTTTCACCGCATTTCGCATTCAAAGCCCGTTCGGTTATTTATACGCGTCGCATCCAGCATCTGCACAAATATCATTGTACACCAGTATCGACGCGCGTCACTCGCCGCAACGCAATCATCAAATATTTGCATTCCACTGAAAAAGTAATGCGATTATTAATTTACTCTCAATTCATCGATCCCCGGTTCGATTCCGTTCAATAAACGGCCCGCCCGGGTGATTTTCGATATTCTCTTTATGCAAAACGGGAGAATTTAGTTTGTGTCGCCGACTGGAAAATACTGAAATATTTTAAGGCGGAAAATAAAGGTTTCAGAAGCGGACAAAAAGATGTTGCTGATTTGAGGGCAGCTGGGAAAACACGTTATCGTCTAATATGGTTTAAGAGCCGTCTCTTACTTAAACAGTGTTTAATTTGGAAAGATCTACAGAGTTTTAATTCCGCTGTTTGTTCGCAAGAACTATTGATGTCGTTTTCAGCGAACGGTTTTACGGGAGAAGTTCAGGAGTAAACTTCCCTGTTATTTTATTTCGATATCTGATTGAGCTGCTAAGAGTTTGCGGCGACCTTTACACCGAAACTTTTCAAGTTGATACTAGACTAATTATAAAATGGAGTTAACTCTTCGTTTTGGCAAAATGCCATCTTATGAAATGCTATCGAAGTTTTTAATTTTATATAACTTTATTTAAGAAGTAATAACAATAAAAAATCTTTGATTGTTGTTTCAGATACCATCAATAGACTTAATACCCCTAGTTACTTAAATAATATTTTTTCCATATTAATACTCGTAATATCGAATTGAAGTGGGCTATTATATGATGAGAGCGTTCTTCATAGTGACTAATTAAATTATCGGGTATCCATTAATGTTGTCTCTATTATCAATATAGCGTAAATCGACAAATATGATACATATAACTGTCTTGGTACACATCGTCAGGTCTCGGTCCTCCCGGTCTCTTAGTTTGATTACCGTAAGACCACTGCGCTCCGATGAACTTCAACCATCTGAACTATGGACTCCAACATTCTATAAAAAATAGGACAGTACATTAGATATAAAACATTAACGGAGAACTGTATAATTTTACCAGCGACGTAAAAGCTATGTTCGGTTATGTAGCAGGTAAGTTTTTATCTGAAGTACTGTATTTTTTTTTAGTTTTATTTCGATAAATATTCACTAATAGGCCCAGGAAGTACCAGACCTTACAATCAGGCAGGGCATCATGTGTTCTTGTAAGGATCATAGAACTGGACCTCTTCCGCTAGTTGAATCGGCACTGAGTTGAGCATCAGTTGTACTGTGAGAGAACAATTGATATACCTACCTCGCTATTCTGACAGCGGCGTGTCATCTTTCAATGCTGCTGACTTTAAGCACACATGTGTCACAATAGAACTACTGAATGACTACTGTAGTCCTACAGTAGATCCCAAAAATACGCGCGGGTGCTGATGAGGTCAGATAGGAATGCCATACTCGTAAATTTAAATTAAAATTTAAAATCTTTATTTCAATTCAGGTCATGAAATATTATAGATATGCTATATGAGTGACACTTTTCAATTGCAAGTCGTCGATAGTTGACAGTACGTTGATGCTAACCGCCTCTTATCACCAGCAAACGGGTCTGTGTTAGGCACGGTTGCGTGATCGATAATTAACTCAACTTATGGTTAAATGTCGTTACCAGCGGTTGAATATTAACTATTGTGCCAGTTTTAAGGATAAAACACCTTAACCAATGTTCATTAAAATAGCCATTCTAACTTTTGGTTAAAGTACTTTTTCTTTAAAACACGTACTGTAAATATTTTACCGCTGGTTAAATTTCACCAATGGTTGAGTTCACTATCGATCACGCAACCGGGACTTAAAGATTCTTCTAACAAGATCTCGAGAACACTCCACAATTTTGACAAGCCCTGGACATCCTACATCAAGGCAAACATTTGTGCAAGTTAGCCCGGCACTTCGCAGCCGCGGTCGGGCTGCAGACTATTATGTGATGGTTACTCCTGTTCTTGATGAGAATTCAATTATTAGCTTCCGGAGGACCGATCGAATTAACGGTTACCTACTCGAGATAAAAAAAAAACTTGCCGGCATACAAATTAAGCCACTCTGGTATATGAAAGTTAAGCTCATATATTTCTAAGCATAACTAGTTCATTAGTATCATGTCGCTTGAGTCTATTATATATTCTATCTAAATAACATATTCGACTACGGAAAGATTTTTACTAAAAATGTATATTCAATCAGTGTTATCTACTGCTATATTACATATTTTACAAACCAGCACAAACTTAATTATTGTTGTGAATTCGCCCATTACTAGCATCGAGTGTAAGAAACAGAGGCTATAATCTTTTATGCTTTCTAAATATTTCTCTAAATACATCTCAATCAGGTACAAACAAACTTATTATAGGTACGAAACCCTCGTTCTATCTATTGGTAAAAAATACCCGTTTATGTAAACTTTGTACCTATATCAAAATTGTAAGACTTCACTTTTCAAAACCGTTTAATAATACCTTGCAGGCAACCTATAACATCAAACCGCGCAATTTTACAACTTTTTCCATTTGTTTTTCAGCAAATCAAAGGCTCCAAATACCAATTGCTGCAATCAAGGCTCCAACGCATAACATCATTTAGTTATCGTACAGCCGCCAGTACATTTTTGTTGAAAAATAACCCTTATATAGAGTATAAGACTACGATGTGTAAAGGTTAAAGTACATCTATCCACTCTTACAGGAACAACAGCTTATCAACTCGAGGCGTTCAGTATTTTAAGTATGAAACTCCATTAACTTGTTTTTTTATATTTATTTAAAAAAATGTTATATTCGAAGCTAGCACCATTGAAATAATTCTGACAGCAGATAACAGACTGACATGGCGCCTCGGGGTGTGTTGTGGTCTGCGGTAGATTTTAAATATCATTTTACATGTTCCCGTTGAAAACCATTGAAATATGAAATTCAGGGATAACATAAGCGATACTAAGTTCATCTGTTATAATGAATATGCCAGATTTGGCGTGATAATTGAAATGTATTTGAAATAACGAATTAATTAAACCTTGAATAGGATTCGTAACTTGAAATTATGTTTTGGTTGAAATGTTGTTTACAAAGATTTTGATTTACATCGAAAACTATTTTAAAGATTGGATTTTACTAGTTAGTGAAAAAATACACATAATACAGTACAAATAAATAAAATTGGATCTTCATCCGTTTCAAAAAATAAGCAATACACGTCAATTTGAAATCTTCATACTCATAAATATAAATAAAATATTTTTGTACTTACACATTGTGTAGTTATTATATTTATCCCAAATATTTTGCGATTGATGTCATTATAATTATGTTAACTTACGATAAAAATGGGTTTAAAAATTTGGTTAGGGTCAAAAATAGAACAATTTTACTGATCGCAACCATCGTACATTTACCGCCGTCGGCATAAAATTTTACAATCTTGTTTGTCATGCCATGTTATGTTACACTCTTTTACATACTTCAGTTGAATTTCGAGTTCCTCTTTACAATCATGAAGGATCCGTGCAAACAAACAAATTTGGAAATATACAGTCTCGTTTTAAACTTTTCTCTACTATTCCCTCTGAATGTGTGTCTGTAACTGAAAACATATTTTTAGTAAGTAAAACAAAAATACAAGTGCTATCAAATAGATTCTTCATCCTTTATGAGACAAAAATTTATATGTCGTTATTCGTCTCACTTACCTAGGTAAATTATTCTATCTTTAGAGGCAATTATTTACTACCATTCAAACCAACAAAGAAGAAAGTTATTCGTTTCTCAACATAGGTACTTGTTAGAATAAGATCGTATCGAATCAATACCGAGTTTGTAGATCTAAAGCTTGAAACACAAAATTCCGGACCCAAAATAGCAAGATAAAGATGCAGATCCGTGCAACTGCATCGTTTCGTACCCTGCACTGTTCGTTGCATTTTTATAGACCAAGCAATAAACTACGGTACGGGATACGAAAACGACAATAGCACACTTAAGTTGCTCATAAACGATATATCACATACTATAGACATTGTTATTTATATGGATCTGTGTGAATCACTAGCAGTTATGCTGAACCGGGTTTACGAGTAATATCGTTTTAAATATGCTGATGCTCACGCGTGTAGGGGTTATGGTGTCAAATCAAAAAGAAGGAAGGTCAATGACCTCATAGTAATAAAGTCATTGCCGTTACTTCTTGTAAAAAAACCGTCTGCTTTAGGGCTTGCTTACACTGGGTGCGGTCAGCGCACCGAGATAGTTGGACTTTTTTATTATTAAGATTAGAACGGATAATCAAAGAGATCCTTTTATTAATTTCCCCCTAAAGCTTACATTATAATATCGAAATTCAACTTTTACGTTTCGGTGCATACAAATCGTTTGTCATTGCGACACATTTCCTCTCAAGCGCTGTCGAACAACAATAGATAATACTGAAGCACGTACACAGATGCCTTTCAATCAGCGCGTCACAGCGGCGTACGAGCGATGTTTAAGGTAGGGATGCTTGACAGCGCTTTTTTCTGCAGACTAGCGCACAGAGGTACATGGAAGTTAGGGGTTTTACTAGATTTTCTGCAGTTTTGAGTACAAATAGTTTGTAAAAATCGGTTTATTTTAAAATAAAGTTACTTCAAAAGTTAGTCATAATATTTTGAGATATATAAGTAATTAATGAGAAAATTAGCATTACTTTCACCATAATTTTCTATTAAGTCTTCTGTAGTACGTACTTCTACCTACAATTTAAGAGCAACCCATAAACAACATATTGTAAGAAGTGGAGTAACTTTATGCCTTAATTATCTTGCTTCAATATACATTCTCACATGTGCAGTTTAAGACCCTGTAAGTAGTCGGAAAACGTCGGTTGAAGCGACTCGTCACCGACAAGTAAGAAAAGTGAGCACGGCGCCCCCGCCCGCATACAAATAGTTAACAAATGGCATGTTGTCGCGACGCTGCAACGGAATGTTCGCGCTTTTTGCGAGACCGAACAGAATTTAACTTTATTCAAACTATGCTAAAGCACAAGTTTGAGTGTGCCGGCATAATTATGCAATGGTAATGAAACTTAATTTGACTTGCATTGACCAAAAATTAAGGGTTGTAGATGCAATTGCAATGATGTTTTGAATCCACAACTTTGGATCATATTCTGTGTCACAATTTGAGTAAAAAAAAGGTAAATTGAGATGAAAGGGAAGTCAAATATTGTACAAGAGAAGTCATTTCAAAAGCGCTTTCAGATCCCCAATTTTCCCACTGTTTCAGAAGAACGTCAATAGGATTATAAATTCATCGTTTGACCGACTATTTTAAGGAAGAAAATGTTTTAATAAAAAATGATTTTCCGTAATCTTTTATGTCAAGACCAATCGAATCCATCTGATATTTATATTCGGAGGCATAGAGAAAGGAAAATGTTTTTAACATCAAAAAGAATTTTCTAATCGGTTAAGCATTGACACAACAAACAACTCAAAGGCTCGGAGTTATCTCAATGTTGAAAAAAGCGAATGATGAAGAAAAAAGATTTTAATCTTGTTTAGTGGGGCGACTTTAAGTCAGGTGGCGCGATGCAAAGAAAACTCATTACTTCTTATTCACTGGCGTCGGTCGGGTAGTGCTTTGTCGTTTTGGTGTCGATAAGTTTGTTACTTCTTAGGTGCTTTTTGTGTCCCGACACTAAAATCGTTTCAAAAATTATCAATAAACTTTTGTTATTGAAAACCCAAAAAATATTAAAGCTGTTTCTAACACATCAAAGAATAAATTGGACCTTTGGTAATGACTCGTAACAGGACTAAAAACTCTGATATAAGTTATGAAATAAATTATGCCCACAACATTGAAACAACAGTCGGCATCTAGCCATCAATGAATTCATACAAATAAATGTCGAGACTAAAAACTTTGAACTCCCGCAGACTGCAAACTAAGACAAACTTGGGATCCCAAGAATAATGTAAAGTATCGACAATATGTCTTTGATAAGGTCGCACTATTCAGGACTGCAGTAATAAATTTTAAAAGTAACGCATCAGTATGCTAGTGTCGTTTCAGTCTCTCCACACCGAATGGGACAAAGCAAGATATATAGCAGCAATATGAGGAGCCTTAGTATTACAACCAATTTTTGCCCGAAAGAAAGAAATCTATAGGTCTCAATTTGGACCGAGTATTTTGTAGACGTGAGTCGACGACCGCTAGGAAATGACGCTTTTAAAATTAGTGCGGCTATTGTTATAATAAAGTTAGCGTTATTTTAGTTGGTATCTTTTGTCAACTATTTCTGTGCTTGTTTTTGTTTGTTTTTTTTTTTTGTTAAGCTATTTAATCAACGTTAAGCACGATAGGATGCTATGGTTATCTTCACATTGTCATTGTGACTGTAATAATTTCAATAATAGCACTTCTGTTTACTATTCTAACATAAAAAAAAACGAACAGAAAGAATCATAAATCTAAGCGCTTTCATCACGTCTTTATAATTGCATCGATCACTCATATCCACACAAATGTTAACAGCACATAAGATGTAACTTTTGGAACGAAAGAAAATGTAGCCAAATAAGATTTAGGAGGGAACCTGATATCGCCACAGAGTGTTCAGGTGATTTGGGAGCGGGGCCTACAGATTGAATTTGCCCATGCTCCAGAGAGATGGATATGCTATAGGTTTCGAAGTAAGATCTACTGGAATGGATAGTGGTTTGTATGTTTTAAAATTATCAGTAACATTCTTTATAGTTTCTCAAATTTAAAGTCTTATGGGTCGAAATAATTTGCTTGTTAATGTTATTAACACTTCACGTGCATTTTTTGCAATTATTTAATTTATTTAAATGTTTAACCTAGATGATTAACTAGGAACGTGAATTTTATTTCCACTTTTGTTTATTCTTAAATGTTTCTTTTTATTATCTGTGGGTCAGTCAAAGTTGTTTCCATATATAGATACACTTACCATTAGGGTAAGGAAAGGGTTTCATCAAAAATCTTACAAACCGGACACATCACTTCCAGGTAAATATTTAACAATATTGTTAACTTCACTCGCAAACCCTCCATCCTCGCGGGACTTTTTCCCCCCCATTACTTCTATAACATCACTTTATGATACTGTGCCGTACTTTTTTTATTATTCATGATAATACTCGTTACATTAGCGTGTTTTTGTTCTAGCGTTGTTCTTACGGAGCCTTTTTTCTTCGCTCACCCTTTTCGGCGTTCGGCTTCATTTTTTATTTAGTATGCATTAGGCATGTTAAGCACGACATCATTGGAAGGTTAGCGACGATTGTGTTCGAAACAATATGTTAGTGAAATGTGATAGGCGTAACAGTTTTGTTGAATAAAAAACACTTTTTTATGTTCTTTCTTTTGTGCTTTTATTTCATACTGGAAAATTAATAATATAATAGGAAAATTTTAATACATTTAATTTTACTTCGAAACGACTAGTTGCAAATAACCTATGTTAAGTTGATCTCAGTTAAACAATAACCTTCATCATCCCAAATCGAACCACAAAAAATGTGATGTTTACTATATCCAAAGCTGTTTCCAGACATATAAATATTCATTTTCTTTGGTTTCGACACCTTAGCGCAAAACAATCAATATACGATACCCAACTGTAAAAAGTCAAGTTGTCCACTGCTGTATATAAGCAAACATATTGATTTCCACAGTAACTGTTTGCTAGCGGCTTGCATCCAGCACGATCCTGCGCCCTTTACTAGTTCATCAATCTTCTTACTGGGTATTACACAAATATTTTTTTATATTTTTATATATATATTGAAATCTTAATTTTATATTTTTCGCGTCCCAACAACCGATTGAAATATAACCTTCAAAGAAACAGCCTTTTAGTTAGTAACTTAGAAAATTTTAATGAGCAAATTCTTTCGAGTTTACAATCTACATAGACCCCTCTTTTGTCGCCGTTAGCCTACAAACCTTTCGCCCTACATCGAGGCCCCTTGTTCATCCGTTGTAATTCGCAGTTCACGTAAAGGTCAGGCCTAATTGCCAATTAATTACAAGTCAGTTTGTCCTATGCACACTCACTTGCGCTATAGTTTGTAATAATGGACACAGTACAAATGGAACCGTAAACACAAATTTTAAATTAATATTCGAGTGTTCCGAGATTTAAATGATTGAATCACCTTGAAGATTTGATTTGCATATTGGCTGATTCCGTATTCGCTAAGCCTAAAATACATCCAACAAAAAATCTAACTTTTCGAAAATTTTATGTGACACCAACAATGAAACTTAGCAGTAGATTTTACACATTAAATGAAAAGAGATTGTCTAACTTGACTGTCTACTCAATTCTACAAGAAATGCCTAAATCAGTTCAGGGAAACTATACGTATAGGCACTGGAAGACTTCATTTCTTCTTCTTTCTCTGTTGATTTTGGGTTCACTCTTTAAATATTTTTGCTTTGTCATGTATAGTAGTAGTGATTCTATACAAGGTATTGTTAGCTGCCCTTGGTTTTCCAATTATACAGGTAAATGTTATCTGAGTAGCCCTTTATGCAACAAAAGATATGATTCAGGCTTGTATCGTCTGTATTCCTTGTGCTTTGCCCCGTAGCCGTAGTTTGTAATAATGAAGTAGTCACGGAGTAATTGGGCCTGTTAGCGCTTGCAACGGCTAATTACGCTACTGTCAAATTATGTTTAATTGCAGACGGCTTCTTGGTGTTATGCCTATATCGTTGGTATCGTATTTTGATTGATTTACATGATGTGCGAGGAAATACAGACGTTAAATTCATGTGAGGTGAAGAAAAGTCTTTAAGGGTACTTAGATGTCACTAAGACGTTTTAAAATAGTAAATTGAGGCAGTATCAAATTGGATTTCATACCATTTGCTACTATGTAGTTTGAGTTTAAGCACAGTGTACTCAAATAAATAATAAAAATAAACATAACTCTTAAATGACGATTTATAAATTAAATTCTACATACAAATAGCTTTACAGTACTAACAAATGTAGGTTTAGTGTAGAACAACGCATTACATTGTACAATGCTACGAAAATCGTAGTCTCGTGATTTCGTCTACGGATTGCTACAGTGCTACAAGAATCGTACGTTTCGCAGTACATAAAGCATCCGTAGTCAAATAATGCTATTACAAGATCAAAATATTGGAACTTGAATAGGAGTTTATACTTATTAACTACATCTTTAGTTTGGTAAAGATACCTTTTAAATGTATTCTTTGCATATTAATATCGGTTTGATGTTTTTATTTTATTACTCTCGAAGTTGTCGACGCGTACGTCTACCTTAACAAGTGATCCAAGTAGGTAGATCCATTTTTGAAAAAGAGGTCAATCGACATATCCAACTAGACAGCGATCGGGAAACTGCACAAGAGCGTCTTCTCGACTCGCGAGTCTCGCGCGTAGAACTGATGGCCAATAAAGCACAAAAGTTCTAGATTGTAGACCCTCCGACCAAAAGCGCATTCTAGGACGTCCATCGATAAGATGGACAGACGACCTTGTAAAGATCGCAGGATCGCACTGGATGCAGACCTCTCACAACCGGTCGTTGTGGAAAGCCGTGGGGAACACCTAAATTAAGCGGTGGATGTCCTTTGGCTGATAATGACGATGATGATGATGATGATGGCCACAAACTAACTCGGTGGCCATTGCGCTTGCAACAGTGGCGAAATATATAAGTCATAATATGGTAGCAACTCTACATCATACTTTTCTAAATATTGTTTCTAAACCATTATTGAAATTGGTTACATAGAGTTACTTTTAAGATATAATTAGGTATAACTGTTCTTTTAATTAAATTGATCCTTGACTTCAAATCAGTTACATTCACAGGGTACTGAAAAAGTCCAGAAATAAGGATACTGTCTTAAACCTATACTGTGGGACCAAGTAAATACATGGCCCGAGTGGATATAATAGGATTTGTATAATGCGAGCCAGTGGGTCAAGAGGGTCAAAGCCTTTGGGTCACGACGCGATTTTACATACATTTCAAATGTCTTTGTGGGCTGGATGAGCCCGGAAGAATACTATTGTGTTCTGTGGCTCATGATGTTGCTTGAGTATTTGCTGGTTTTAGCGCTTGTGGAGTGAAATGAAAAAGATTTTAAGTTTGCTACTAAAATTTTATCTGTAAACATGTAAGCTTTTTTCAAGCGATATTCTGTGGCTAAGCAGAATATTACATGCGCAAAGAGTTTCATAGTAACTACTTCTATGAAATGAAAAACATGTACTTACTATGTATGTTTATCATCGTATTATTGACATATTTATCGCTTTCCTCTTCTCTTTTCTTGCGTCTATAACTTTATTTGCACCGCCTATTTTCTCTGCTCAGACCTATGGTTGACTGGTGATGCTTTTGGCATTAAGTCCGCCATTTTCAGTGTTGTGCATGAAGTTTAAAAATAAATAAAAATAAGTTTCCACCTATATGTAAGCTGAGGTACTACTCTGTTAGACTATGAGGCTATATTCACTTGCATTTGTTTGTATAACTACTATTATAGTCAGCTCGTTAGCAACTGAGTCTTGTCAACTAATCTCAATAGAGACAGGAATATACGCTGTATATTCCTGTGCAGCTATATAGGTAAGTGCAAGAGAGAAAGATACTGATAGGAGTTGAGAGGACTCAGTTGATAACACGCCGGCTATAGTTAAAAAAAAAATGACAAACAATAATATCTGTCAAACATTTAACAAAAAACACGAGGGACGTAAAAAATAGTTTCATGTAAGTCGTTACAACCGAAACTAAGGTAGAATCTCAGGTTATTAGACCTGTCTGGCGCAGGTACGGAGACTGACAGTGTCTCCGCTGTAATTATTGGCCCTAATTGATTTGCTTTGTATGCGGATTACCAATTAATTAGCGCATAATGCCGGACAGATCTGGTAAATGGCCACCCTGTATGTTTGCGTTACACATTATGTGAAACTTATGTGATCTGTAACGGATGGTGGTGGGACAGTGATGAATTGAGCTGTCGTTATGTTACGATTATTTTTGTTTGTTCAAACCAAAAAACACAGATTATAATATGGCTTCTACATCATTATTATAAAATTAAAAAGTCAATAACAGACTCTAAGTTATTGGTCATTGATTAATTTAAAAAAATTACGGCTTTGACATAAATTAATCACAATCTTTAATTGCTACCAAAAGTATGTTGAGACACAGGGTGATAAAAAACAAAATGACAAACCCATCCCATCATCACCCAGCAAGGAAAACAAATTAATTAGGTATGGCACTAATGCCCGGTTACGTGATTATAGTTAAACGTTAAAAGAAAAAATCCTTCGACGATTGTCATTAAAATAGCTATTCTAACATTTGATTAAGGTAATTCTTCTTCAAAACACACAATCGTAAATATTCAACCGCTGATAACGACATTTAACTATTAGTCGAGTCAACTATCGATCACGCAACAGAGGCAAAGAAACAATTAAGACAAAGTATATTAATTGAAGATTCATTATAACACATCCTTGTTATTTTTAGAAATGTAAGATCTAACAAACACCAACTAAGCCTTTGAGTATTAAGCGAGTAGCCATCCCATTCGGCATACGAATTATAACTTCCGCCTCAGCGCTTACCTAAGCAATTTTAAGCCTCTTTGATGTTAGATAATATCTGGAGGACTGGACAGACGCGAATGTTTTAATTTCGTTTGATCACAATCCGATCGCTTTCTGTAATTAATCAGTTGTTATGCTCATTCCCTAATTCGGGATGTACGATTGTTAATTTCCAATAAATCGATGCGTCGCAACTAATCGAGTGATTGCACATCGGTGACAACAAAGGTGATGTAATTTGGATGTGAATGCCTATTTGTTAGTGAATTTGGCTAATATTTCACAGCCGATTTGGTTTGGAAATACCAAACTCAGTGTTACATAAGCTCTTCTTGTCAAAAAACATTGCATTGAGAAATGAATTTATTTCTGTACCCCAATCATGAATAATTGCGTCAAAGTATTCGTAAAGAAACGTAATCATTTGTGTGAGAATTTGAAGCGCCTCTATCGGACGTATAATAATCAAAAAATTTGACACTCGAATAAGAACATATTTTAATATTTTTTATTAAATAGATCGTTTAACTTGTTTCTGGACGTGCCATATCTACGTTAGTATGACGCTATCTGCGGTGAGGCTTTTGAGTTTACTACACGACACGGGAGTGCTGTGTGATGCACACTAATATAAGCACGCTACAGCGTAGCGCGTATACGCTATGCTTACGTGACGAATATGTCAAATGTTCGTTAATGGGGTACTGATTCTATAGCGAGTTAATAAGGGTGAATGATACCATTTATATTTCTTTTATACATACTACAGTGTCTTTTTTGTCCGTCAAGTCATGACAGACGCCCTAACAAATGCAGGAATAGAAGTCTGGAAGGGAACACACTATGTCGACAAAGTGCGAAAACTAAAGGTTCTCCTTCGCGTAGGTATGCAACCTTAATCTAATTGCAGCATGGGGATGCAAATCGCATCGACTGGAGACGAGGCGAGGTGCGGTCAATTTGAGGCGTCGCGGGTGCAGACCTGGGGCTCAATTCCGCTAATTGAGACGTCACTGAGTTGTGCATCAGTTTTTCTACGAGATTTCAATTGATATGCCTCGCTATTCTGATCTCGTTATTCTGACTTTACGAGAATTTGTAGTTAATTATGTATTCATGTATGAATGAGCATAAAATTGATAAATATGTCTGCAACTGCTTCAAAAAAGTGTTGTAGTTTTTAATTCCGCATCTTGTCCACTATCTATAAATTGATAATATTTTCTGATGATTGTCAAGAGATAAAGATTGTTCATAAAACGTTGTTTATATGTAACACATACGTGATGCCTTGTAAGTGATTCTTTCATGTCCAAAACTTTGCCTAAATATCCGTTTTTCTATTTGTTATTGACTGTTATACCAATGCCAACAATATTGTTTCTTATCCGTCATTTAGAGCGTTATATGTGGAGACAATTCAAGTAAAATCTAGACACTTATAATTGTAAAACAAGGATGAAACATAGAAACTAGTCCTAGATTTTCCATTCGCACATGTTCAAAGACAGATTTTGGATGCGCATACAGAGGAACCATACATACATCACGAGTGTCCGGCGCCATGAATAAATTCATACCCTGTCTGATAGATGTGTGTCGATTCTTGGAGACTCTGCCTTCGATTGACGTCGTGCCCACAACCAATCTAGGCCTAAAGATTTGAGTCGAGGTGTAATTTATATACAGCATTACTTAGTAAATAGATAGGAGTGCAGATAGTAACGGAAAATAATTTCGGTATTTTTACAAAATTTTCGGTTGTCAATTTTGTAAAAATACCATTTAGTCAATCCAAAATTTTAAGGACGTGCATTGCATGACAAAGTACGTTTAATAGATAGCAACACTTACGAGAAAACCGAGAGTTGCTACTCTTGGTTTTGTCGTAATTTTGATGGGTCATCATTTCGACCGTAACATAGTAATAATTAAAGTAAATGAAACAGATTTTGTATTAAAACAAAATTATAATTATACTGCTTGTTATCCAAACCTTTCCATTTCTTAGTGGGCGATTTATTCTAATTCGTTTCTTATTCAACATTTTTTATTAAAAATATTGAATACATTCTAAGCCTCGGGGGAGGGTTCCAAACACCCTAATTTAAAATATTAAATAGGTACATTCCTTAAACTCGGTGGTATTTTCAAAACAATGGTTGTATGAAGTATCGCACAATGTGTCGTCCCTTTTAAAAGGTAACAAGATGCGTGGTTTCCCACGATATTTTTCTATACAACCTCACCATGGTCCCAATTACATCTGGAAACATAGATGTTGGAATCGCGAGCCAGCGAACTGTGAAGCTTCGCCAAAAGTTTTAGGGACCAGTAGAAAATCGGATATGTGATGTTATTTTTTATCCACAACCGTTTTTATAAACAAAATTAAAATTTGTATTATTTCTGTATGTAGACTCACTAGGAGCACCTAAACACGCCTCAACATAGACCCTACTATATTTTGTAACGCTTACCTCAAATGGAAATGAAAACGGAATTATAATTAAAAAAGTTGTTCACTGTGTGCTTGAGATGACTTTCTGGGAATTTACTTAACAAATAATTAGACGTTAGTGTAACAAATGTGTTATGTAAGCTTTTGGTTTATGCGCTGATACAGCTATCATCATGATTTAATAGATAGCTTTCTTAATAAAATACAAGCATCACACCAAAGTTGCATTTTGTCATGCAGAACCACAATAATTCTTTTGAACAATACACACTTTGCATATTTTTAATACACCCCACACAATAATACCTTTCCGTTTTCCATCCGAGCGCGTTCCTCTTGAACCCAGAACTTGCCTGGTTTTTCAATAAACAAACAACTTTCCGAATGTTATTATATCTATTCGTAGTGGGTGCGGTGGTCCGAATTTAAAACCTGTTGTTTGAAAGTTCTCGCACATTGTGTGTTGAAATAGAATTCGCAGACAAATAGGATTCGACATAAGTCCTTTTCTCTTTGAGTTGGGGACATATTCATAAAAAAGTTTAGATTCCACGAGTGTGTTCGCTAGATTGGAAATGGAATATTTTGTGTTCATAACGAAAGGGGCCTAGATATTCATATTCTGGACACTGATAATCATAGTACATACGATATTCTTGTTATTTGCAGAGTACTCATTAGCAGTTTTGCTGATAGGATTCTCGGCTTTAATTTATTTATTTTTGTTCAGATCTTGAATTTTCAATGGTTCTCTATGAGGTCGTAGTCTACGAACGCTTAAGGCGCTAAAAGAATTTTTGTGATATTCATAAACGAATTGAATATAATTTATTGTTTTCATTTATTTATTGATGTTACAAATCTGCAGCTGATGAACTGTATGCAATGCAAACTGTATAGAATGGAAGCACACAATGTTGCACTGCCAAATTTTGTCTGAAGACAAAACAATCTAATATTGTCGCAATACGAAATGTACTCGCATCAATCACATCACAGGTGTCACGCGAAGGCTCTAGAAGTTTTGACATTAAATATGTAGTGGCAAAATTTGTTTGCCCCCCCTCCCCCCTAACGTGATTAGATGGGAGTAATTTTATAGCGAATTCGCGCGACGGGACCCGCTAGGGATTGCCATGAATATTACATGAATCTATCTATGTATCTTTGTGTCGCGTTTCGTCATTCATTTCGGTGCTGAAACTTCTTTGCGACGACTGTCAAGGTTAGACAAACATATTTGTGCTCGCTTGTGCTGTGAGTGTGACTGTCTAGAAAGTAGTTTAAAATAAATAAAGTAACAATTTGTTTATTCGCAATTATCTAATAATTACTAAAAGTGGAATGAAAAATAATGAATTTTAACATTTCAAGTAATTAAGAATGATCCTTAACGGTTTATTCAATGTTACGATTTAATTTACATTTCAAAATGCCATTCGATTAATTATTAATAATTAATTTATTTACAGGCAACATCTACATACCAAAAATATTGAAATACGTCGCAAATTCTTGATAGGCTTACTCAACTCATTTATATTTTATTCGCCAAAAAGAGCAAAATCAAAAAGCGCGGAAATTTCTTTAATTTTCTTAAGGAATTCCTTTTAGAGGAAGTTCAAATTATTCGTTAATAAAGTCGCCTTCTATGCGGGGTGAAAATTCCTTTGACGCAATGAAATATTGCGAACTACGGGGCCAATCCTCACGCGCGAATCCGTGCCTACAAATAAAATGAATTTGCCGGAGGGCAACAGTAGAAAATTGGAAATGTCATTTTCGCCCTTTTTTAATGTTTGGCGTGGCGGCCTCGCTGCAGAGATAGGATTACCGCCAGGCAGCTACTGCGATTTTTACCTGCCACAGTGGCCTGACAAGGATCGATTGTCGGAAATAACCAGGCAATTGGTAATTTTAAATTCCTCATTTCCGTGTTTGCGGAATTGGCCAGATTTTTGGTTGTGATTTTTGGCTTTTGAGGAGTGTTTATCTTTCAGAATTTTTGAAATAAGTAATGAAGGTTATATTTTGTAGTATACGTTGATTTTATGTTAGAACTTTATTTCCTGTCCATTATAACGACTTATAAAAATCAGAACTATAAACAGAAGGTTGATGATGTTAGTATGTAGTCTTTGACGTATATTTTTAACCGATTTGACTGTTAAACACACAGTTTTTATTATTTTATAACAAGACATGGTTCAAACTCAAAGGCTTAATACATCCCAACATTAATTTTTGTACACCTTAAAACTCAGTAGTAGCAGTGTAAATTGTTACATCAACCAGCGTTATTAGTTACGACTTGAGAAGCCTCAGAACTAATTTCAGCCGTCTCAACTATGCCGCAACACTTACTTGGGACTTACCTGCACGTAGTGATGTGTTTATTATAAATAATTTGTTATTTTTATCGATAAAAGCATTAGATAAATTAACAATGTTTCTGTTGGTAAAACCAAATCTCTTTTATTTAGATTTATAGAATGATGGATTTGAAATTAAAAATAAAATATCTAAATGATAATGAATAATGATAACAATTCTAATTATAAATGTATGTTGTAGCCATCTGGTTATATCAGCCCGTGAATGGACTGCCTAGGCAGTTCATTTAACACCTGTATCGTTACCATAAGTTTACGTCGGTTTTACTCGCTAGCGACGACGTAACAATTTGTATGGAAAATTTCAGTTCTGCAAGTGACCGCTAGGGGCGCTGTGCAATTTTTCATAAATTTTTTTTACGTAGTCGCTAGCGAGTAAAACCGTCGTAAACTTATGGTAACGGTACTGCAACTAATTAAATGGCTGAACGTCAACTAGCCAAGTCATTAAACGCAACGTTTAGCCAGATGGCTGATCGTCGGGTAGTCACTTAGTTAAGTTAGATATTGACGAAAAGCACCTAGCACAAACATTATTCTATAATTACAGTACACAAATCTTAATATTGTTAATTCTATTTCATCATCTAATTTAAGAGTCAAGCTCGTGTCGGTGGAGTTTTTTCCATTCTTTACGCTCTTCCGCCATTCTCTTGACCTCTTGATACGACGCAACATTCAACTTTTAATTCTATTTAGTTAAGAATAAAAAACAGGAAAAATATTGTAACTCCCATTTTTTGTCAACAGCACAGTTTCAATAAAAAATGCAAACAAGAACGAGAAATACATGTATCATTCACGATTTGTGGTATTGGCGCCATATTTGTGCTGGAAAAAAGTGAAAATCGTCTTCGTCTTCAACGGACTAACATTCAATACGCCAAGCTGTTTAACATTGCGTGTTTCTAGTCAAATTAATTATCGGCCTAGACATTTCATGTACTGCCTGTACATATACAATGAGAAAATAAGCAGACACCGCCATACCTGGGCGCATACGAATACTCCGACGAAGAAATATCTCTTACAACTTATGACACCTCGAAATTAATACACCTTTAGGATACAGTCTCGTTCATACGTCTTATATGAGTAAAATTTTGGAATATGATACTTATTACAACGTAATAAAGTTGATGAATTGGTTGAATGTTTATAGTGATACCTGTACAGAAAGCGTCTAATTCCCACTCAAAAGATGTGATGCTACTTTGGGAGTATTATGAACCCCGTGTACGGTGCGCAATCGTTTGAAGGTATTTAATTATAATTTTACATTTATTAAAAATTTCATAGTAATTCCCTTAGGAGTAATACGATTCAAAAATATTATAAAATAAAAATATATTCTAAAAACCGTCAGTTTATGAAAAATATATTTTATATTTTAATTAATCGCATTTGCATGCGGCAGCGATGCGGCTGAAAGACACCGAAAAGGATATACTTATCTGGCTATGTTAGAGTATACAGCGTGTGGCCTGTGATAGGAGCAAAAATTTTAATCATTGATTCCACAAAGTATACGTAGTTACTCTGACCTGAGGGTTAATTGCGTAAAGCAATCGTATTCATTTGACAGTTCAAAACGTAGGATATAATCTGTCAAACCTTTTGTTCTTTGCCGTTTGACAGTTCATATCGTACGTTTTGAACTGTCAAATGAATACGATTGTTTTACACCTGGTCATAGTATTCTAAACTGCTTTAACTCAGAGATATAGTAATCCAAAGTTATAATCCCTAGTCAATGACCTATATTAAAATCGCTAAGCTGTTGTAGTAAATGACAAATGTCAAGTTCTGTGACTGGACACATTTATTTGCAATACATTGCTGGTTCGATTTATTTTGTTAAAAAATACCAATTTATTTATTTTTCATTATAATAAATTAAGACCAAATAGAATTGATTACTGGTTACCTAAAGGGTTTATATTTTAATTTTTTGCTTCTATTATACAGACCACACCCTGTATGCCAAACTGCAGTTTGCCAAAGATAAACGGCATCCACTATAAGAGGCCGATGACATACTATCACGAAAAAATAACGAAAATAAATCACAAATAAAATGTTTTTTTTACCCTTTTAATGAATAATACCTATATTCAAGTGGGGTTCCTCGCCCTATATTAGGGATGCTTAGGAAAAATTTAAATAGCTCACATCCGTGTCTAGACAGCTTGGTTCCGCCGTTACACTGTGTGGGAAGCATACTAGGAAATAAGAAGGCATTCTTATTTTGCTTGTCGAGGAAAATGAAATAACGATGTTAGGGAGTGAATATACAAATAGGTATTTTCGAAAAGTCTTTAGATATTAAAACTGATGTTGCTTCATTTCAACAGATGACATCCTTATGAACTTGAGCATAACAAGCTATTGTATAAAAGTGGATGTGATAGCTGTCAACTTAGGCCCGGTTGCGTGATTGAAAGTTTTAACTCAACTAAAGGATAAGTGTCGTTACCAGCGGTTGAATAATTTCAATGTTGGGTGTTTTTAAGAAAAAATACTATAACTAAAGGCTATTAAAATACCCATCCAGATTTTTGGTAAAAGTATTTTTTCTTCAAAATACGCACATTCGTATTTATTAACATACCATTCGTAAATATTCAACCGCTTGTAACGACATTTAATAATTATTTGAGTTAACTGTCGATCATAAAACCGGGCCATATATACGTTCCACCTATTAGCTCTTAAATCGTTTTACTTACTGAATTGATAAAACACGTTAAGCAATTTTAAAAGGTGATTTTTATTCAAAATACTTTGAAACTTTGCCACGAATTTTGCCAAATCGTAGTTTCACCACAAACACTAAAACTTATTCAGTTTCATTCAGATAACAGCGGACAGTTATCATTAATCAAATATGCGAACACATTCTGGAATCATTCTTTTAATATTTCTAACTCATACGCATTCTTTTCCAAATTATTTCCGTTCAATAGAAGCCAAGAAATGATTTGGGACTTGAAAAATACTGAATATTGTGGCACTAGTAAAATGACCACTACTAGGTACAAATTTACTTTTGTATAATGCAATTAATGCTTACATTATAGTTTAATCATATTCTTACCCCTTCTTTGTCCATCCATAATATTAAGATTTGTCTCAATTGGTTGATAATAGTTAAAATAGCCTTAAAATCAAGCAATCACAGTATACATTTGGCTCAATATCATGCACCTATCTGAAAATAATAGGCACCATACTAAACTTTATTTATTTTGTTACAGGTAAGCAAACAACGAAGTGATAAATCTCCAGATAATTAAAAAACGTGGCGAGTACCAGAATTGAAGCTGCTCTTGTATACTGTGACCAAAAATCAATCACAAGCCATTAAAAATTTAAGACGTCCTCGATTACGAAATCAATTCATCCCCCTCACTCCTACTTAGAAGAAAGCTGTTTAAGTGAGAGGGGTGTATTCGGGGTTCCAAGTAGGGCCTAAGCTACGCTCGTACATATCGGCAGCAACAGGTCTCCAAGAAATATTTTTATCCCCCGTTATGTATCATTCTAGAGGGCTCCTCTCCTCAAGAGCGATAATATGTGGGCACCTCCATATCGATTAAACCCAACCATCGACATTTGAAATATTCGAACTCTCGTTATTTATGTGCGTGTTAGGACACGATATAAGGATTTTATTGGCACACCCGCTATCTACCTTGCCAGTTTTAATTGAATCGTTAACTTTGATCGTTTGATTTGTAGCTTCGTTATTCACATAGTGGGAGCGAGTTAAGTATAATATAATTGGGCAACTTTTTACTGATATCTTATGTAATTTTGTATCATAATCCTCAATCAAATGTTCGTAGCTTAAATGAAATTGTTAATATAAGTATCATATGATAGTCCTTACAATTCTAAATACTTCCTTTGTGTGTGTTATTTATTTCAACTCAGACTAACGCCGTTAGTACACCAAAGCATTTGCATGCGGCAGTTTAGCGGCTGAACGATACCAACAGGAATGCAATTTACACAATTAGCTATGTAAGAGCGAGACATAGCATATCCAAATGACATATGCCGCAATCAAATGTCATATTCCTCATGCGAATGCGGCGGTGGACTAAAGTCGTTAAAAAAGCACACGACTCATTGTTAGAAACTAGCTTGTAGATTGTGTAAGCTAAGAAAGGAAGTAAAATTTGAAATGAGTTTACTGATTTCCTTTCTACTACAGTTGCTGCCTGACAAAGTCAGATTTGTCAATTTGGATCCCTGTTCCGAGCGTTCAGACATTTTATTGTTGATCTATGACAATCCGCCCGAGATCGAGGAATTTAATTTCGCTTAAAATTAACTGTTTGGACTATAACGTTCAACAGTTTGACTTCCTTGCTTCGCAAGTTAAAGATAAATAACCTCGCGAATTTCACGAAGAATGTCGTGTTTGTAAAATACAAGAAGTATTTTAATTAGTTCAAGTTTTGTTTGTAATTTACAAATTTCAATTTCCGATTGCGAGCTACATCTTTCATCTCTCGTGTACACAAAGCTTTTTGTTTATATCGCTGTAATATACATGAAATTGAATTTCAGGTCTTATTCACATTTTTTTGCTTTGTTATTATCACCTAGTATACTGTCCGTATAAAGCTAGTCACGTCTTCAAATAATCAACAAACAATAATCCATCTGTTTACCCGTCAAAAGTCAAGTCAAAACCAAAAGTTCCTTATTCGTATGTCTGTCAGTCTGTCAGTCCAAGTTGCCAGTCTATCTCTTCACCATGTAGGCTGGACGCCGCGACACCTAGCATAAAAAAAACTGATAGTGATTAGAGTACAAATAGAATTTTGACATTAAAAGGCACTGCTAAGATAATTTGAGTCGTAGATTTAACCCATACCGCGCCAAGAATCACATCCCTCAAAACACTATTCCAAATGAGATTTCACGTCTAGAACATCTTGTTCGCGCGAATACTACCAGTCATTCTATTATTTATTATATTCGAGCAAAGAAACAAGTCGAGCACGCGTTAGAATCGGCCCCGTCACGCAGATATATTACGCGAAGTCGTTCCGTAGTAGCGTGGTGTTTTGCCAATCTTACGAAAAATGGTGCGCGTCAAAATGTATTAGTTGAGCAAGAACTGGTTAAATGGGGATCTTTGGTATCAATGTTTGTGGCTCACTGTTTCACTTTAATTATTCAATTTATTTTAATTTTTTTTTTCAGTTACAGTCGTGAAATCAAGTTTAAAATTTATACCATTGCCAACAAACAATACTCGTACACCGAATGCTTAAATCTAGATTTTCAGTCATGCCATCAACAATCCAATGAAACGTTTGAGAGGCTAAAGAATACTTTCTTTGTGCGATTTTATCCAGTCTACGATTATTCCCGTGAAATTAAAAGTTCTTACGGAGTCAGATGTCTTAATGGTATTTCAATGTTTCCCGTCAGTTTCCGTTTTCACTTTTAATCTGAGCCCTTACTTCGTTTTGACGGCGATTTAATTTAAAACTGGGTTTAGGATTGCTAAGCCAAAGAGTAATGGTTTTTTTTAACTTATGTGTTTAAAATTATGTGTTTGCAAAGATGGACTTCCATGCTGTGCGATGATCACACATGTGCACTATCTGTCACATAGATATGTCAGTGACCAATGTAGGTACTTAATGAAAATATATTAAACGCATCTAAAACCCCTCGTGCGTTAAGCTCATGCTCATATATATCATTATATGTACAAAAAAATCGAAAAGCGTAATTTTAATCACAAACTCAAACAACCAAATTGCTAATTATCTTATAAAATTAAGAGGTTATCAAGAAAGCTATTAAAATTCTCATGGCAATTCTCTTCGGCCGCTCACATGAACGACGGAAGACAGATTAGCATATTACATTACCAGCCTTCGTTGATTGCTTATAAACAAGGCATGTACATACAAGATCTGAGCTGGCTTTACATACTAAATATTCTTTTTTTTTCATCAAAACTAAAGACATTAAAAAGCTATTTTTTCTGGTCAAAGCAAACATTGAAACAGAACTATCGAAGAAAGAAAAATCGCTTTTTTTGAACACGTCAGTCCTTGAAAAATTACAAGGAAAACATGGACAAAAATCTGGTCACCTGACTAATGCGCCCATTACTATGATGAACGTTCACAACACTCCCATAAGACCATGGCATGGTGCATCGTAAACTTAAGTTATGTCTATAACAAATACAAAGCATTAGAAAAGTTTTTTTGTTGGTGAAAATCTCAATTCCATTGGGTCAGAGGAAATAATCTTCAACCCGTTCAAGTAAGGGTTATCATATTTTTCACTAATAAGTTAATATCTAACTAATGATAAAAACAGATATAATGAGAATAAAGATTATTTCAAAACACGACACATTAAAAATTAATATTATGTAAGATAATTTTACTGTAGAATAACATTACGAGCCTGAATAATTATGTATAAAATTAAAATTGAAACACGAGTAGCTATTATTTTTAAGTGTTTATTTGTAATATTGAAAAACCCAAATACCAAACAAACTAACATAATATAAAACAATATTGTTATTTGCAATAAATGCAACGTTATTTATTACATACCATAAACATAAAATAATGACGATACATAAATTATTGAATGATTCAGCACATCGTATTTCACTGAATTTAATTTTACTCTCAAAAAATTATGCAAATTTTCAATTTAATTAAAACAGGAGCTTTTTAAAATCTTTTTTCCATGAAAATTAAGTTCGATTGCAGCATGCAATAATTACATTACATATTTGAACAAACTCTATGGTCGCTCCCTTGTGGTACTACTTCCCAGAGACACAATAAAAACTCTTTGCTGAGCTGTGTAATTGGTTTATTGTTACGTCAAAACGATTTATATATACTAGTCCGGAAAAATACAGTTTCACCGCGATGTAAAGCGATACAACGCCATCTGTTGACTTCAGACAAAACTTATAACTACTTGAACATATCGCCCACCAAGGACAAATATGACATTTGTCCTTTAACAATACTGTTACATTGTAAAATCTATGTAAATACATGAAAGAAATCTAGCCACACATATTCAAAAATTAACAATATAAATTTCGTACACAGGTATTAAATATGTAGTTACACAAAGTTACAGTTGTAATAGGAAGCAAAGACACTAACTCTACCATTTAACCAACGACAAGGTGGAGCCATCTCTTTCTAAAACAACATCGCCCACCTGTGACAGATTTTGTAGATGAAATTCCTAAAATTTTTCCTAAGATTTTCCAACCCTTTGCAGTATTTTTTAATTCCCTACTACTAAACATAAATTGTGAAACTATTAGGTTTACTTTTTTGAAAGGATTCACAATAGGTTCTATTCTCATGTTATTTACTTATCCAGAGAGGATCCATCCGAAAGATGTAGCCTGCGCCAAAGGCGCTCCAACTGGACCTCTCTTTATACCTTCCAAAAGTATCTGATTGTGAATGCCTACTCCAAGAAGTAAATCGATACTATTTGGAATATGATACCCTGGATCCGCCAACACCAGTCCCTGAAGCTCATTCCAATTTGAATCGATCTTGTGTGATGGTATCGGAGCTGTGATTGACTTCATCACAAATGCTTCCACTTTAATTTTGAAGCTTGAGTCAACTCGTGATTGGAGCTCTAAAAACACTGTAGCTTTCGATGTTGACTCGCGCTCGCACAACCCACTGACTTGTTCTTTTTGATATATTTTTCTCAAGCCTAAGTGCTGCACAGCCGACTCAGTTATAAATGAGCATTGCGAACCCTGATCAAGTAGAGCTCGCACAGTATTATTCCCTGTATTCGTCTTGACCCTTACTAACGCCGTTGGTAGAAGAGCCTGTTTGTGATCACTGCCTGACGAAAAACAAGATAATGAAGATTTATTTACAAATTTTGGTCTTCCTGCCACACTATGTTTTGTGGCCCCAATAGTCTCGCAAGTAGCTTTTCCACGAGGGTGCAAAAGTGAATGGTGTTTCCTTTTACAAATGCGACACCTTACGTTGGCACGGCAAAGTTTTGCATAATGATCACCCAAGCAATTGAAACACAAGTTGTTGATCTTTACAAATTGTCTACGCATATCTACAGATTCTTTCGCATATTTTTTACAAAATGGGAGTGTGTGTGCTTCCGAACAATATGTACAATTTTTATTTACAACATGAAGGGCTTGTATTTTATTAACAGAAGAAGTATTATTCTGACTCATACCTTTCTTTACAAAGTTAGATCTAGAGTCCAAGAATTCTAAAGCCCGATATCTTCTGGTCAAGAATTCCTGGAACATGGCAAATATTGGAAGCTCATCTGCTGAGCTGTTATCACTACAGTAAAATTCCCATTGCCGCCTAGTTTCCGGATCCAACTTTAGAGTCAAAATGTGTATGATAATGACATCCCAGGTTCCTACTTCAACTCCTATGTTGCTCAAAGAAGAGAGACAGTCATTTGTTGTATCAATCAACTCTTTAAGTGCAGTTGCTGATTCATTTGTTAAATTATTTTGGCTAAGCAACCTCTTTAAAGTTAGGTGACAAATGTACTTTTTATTATGGTATCTCTCCTCGAGCAATTCCCAACATCTGTCATAATTTTCATTAGTAATCGGTATGTGCCTCAAATACTGTTCAGCTTCTCCTGTAAGGTAACTTTTGAGATAGTGTAACTTTTGAACCGTGCTTAAATTTTCGTTGCAATGAACCAGCTCAGTAAACAAATCCCTAAATGCTGACCATTCGCAATAGTTTCCGGAAAAATTTGGAATTATGATTTTAGGTAACTTTATTTGAAGTGATGGTTCTGATTGTGGCTGATTTAAATGATTGTTTTCTGATGTCCAAGGTGCTTTATTTATAGTGAGCTTTTCTAAACATGTTTTTAATTCGCATTTGAATATCAGATAACACTCTTCAGCCTTATCATAAATGTCATCCTTTACATAGCTAGACTCTAATACAAATTTTTGATCTAAACTACGTTTTATCTCTTTATGCCCAGATGAAAATTCAACCCACATTTGCTCAAGTAACTCTAACCTTCCCTCCAGATATTGTTTAGTACCTCGATCTTTGGGACTTTTCATGAAATTAATTTGAGCTTTATTCATTCGTTCATATAGTTCTATTTGAAAACTCAATAAAGACTCCATTTTGCTTTGTCAGAAAATGACAGACAACTTCATAAAATAAAGAAATAAAGTTACTTGTTGACAGTTCAAAAAGCAAAATTTGTCTTTGACAACAGCCAAAATATTCTAAGTGTTTGACACTTCGAACGGAAATTGGGCATAGGTTCCCCGTATTTACCTTTTTAACAAATTATTCTAAGTCCTAGCTACAATAATCTAAATTATTCTAAGTCCAACTAAAATCTCAATTTTTTCTAAGTTCCACGTTCCTTGATATTAAGGTTCAAAGTTACTCACGGTTTTTCACTGTACACTACACTCACACACTGATGATGCTCGCCACGTCAAACCTTGCTCGTACCGCCGTACGAAACTCCTCAGGAGTAACTCCTGCCTGCAACTCTTGCTGCTCCTGAGCTGCCGCTCCTCTCCGCTGTGGTCCTGACGCGCGCCAACTTCCAGAAGTCGAGCGCCGTCCGAGGTCCTGGTCTTCCACCAGACCCTTGCTGCACACCACGTTCACGACAGCAATCCACTGCCCGTGATGACGGAGAACTCAAAAATTCCAAGACGCCACTGGCATCCAACAACGAAGGACCATGAACAGACTCTATGGTCGCTCCCTTGTGGTGCTACTTCCCAGAGACACAATAAAACTCTTTGCTGAGCTGTGTAATTGGTTTATTGTTACGTCAAAACGATTTATATATACTAGTCCGGAAAAATACAGTTTCACCGCGATGTAAAGCGATACAACGCCATCTGTTGACTTCAGACAAAACTTATAACTACTTGAACATATCGCCCACCAAGGACAATTGGTGGAAATTTTAAACTTTGCGCCAAAAATGCTCTTGCTGAAAAATACATGGAACGTAACAGAATTATTCGTTGAAAAACCGAAATTTCATTGCTGACGTCAATTGCATTTGCGGGCTCCGATCACATTAACGTTTCGAAGAACATTTCCGAACGGAACTGCTCTTAACCGGTTTAGACTGACCGGGGTCGGTGCGAACCGGTTTTCGTCGGTTCTTGCCAGCTCTGAGAGGTGAAATTTGTTGTAATAGTAGCATGTTGACCAGAGCAGTAACAGAGTTTCCCTTGGGTACTAATAGTTATTTATTTATTTCAAATAAACAACGTAGCGGAGCATTGCAAAATTAATGGTTTTTCCATTATGTTAATGTGATGAGCACAAACATTTGTACCTAAGTCATGGATGTTTATATGTATTTAAGTATTTATGAGAGATTTATGAGAGATGACCGTTATTATCGTTGTCTGGTATTCGTAGCAATTTTGATATTGTCTTGACAATTGGTTTGTTGTCTGGCGCATACCTATTTATTATATTTATTTATTTTTCAAAAAATACGACATTAATGCGCATACCCAATTTTGTTTTGTGTAACTTATTTTACTTACCTACGTTTTTACGAAAAATTATAATAACTCGCTTCCACTTCATTGTGTTTTAATTTAAACACTGCTGATTAGAAGACACTTCAGGGATCTTAATTAAACAGATAACCGAAAAAGGGACGAGCTCTATTGTGTCTTCTGTGGTACAGATATATATATATATAAAAAATCCTGTAAAAATCCCACTGCTCAAGAATGAGGCAGTATGAGCCTTATTGCTCCACACGAGCACAATGCGGATTGGCGGAGGGGTGTTAGCAAGGCAAGCGACGATCCTTGCAGTCAGATTTTATCAAGCCGCCACTAGGACCTCTGCTGACTAGGCTTAACGACTAATATCAACCGATATCAGCCGAGACCAATTGCTTTACGTGTCTTTCGAAAGACGTAGATGCTCGTGATATATGTTTTTTAAATGGTCTGAATGTTCACCCATCCAAACACGACCACGTCGTAAGTAGCTTTACTTCGGTATCACTTACAATAAATGTAAAATTCAATATTCTTGAGTATTTCGCATCACTAGCCTTACTTAATCGTGTCCCGCGGTCGGACGATGTTGTGTCGGAGTACGAGCTAGGTGTAAAATTAGTTAAAGGTCACTGACCTTGCACCAAGGCTTTCCTAGTCCGGATACTGCAAGCACGGAAATTATTTAGACAGTAATGCGGTAAGGTTGTTTCCGAGAAGCTTATGCATCGGGTATTTACAGATACTTTGATAACAACTCAAGTTTGTATTACAGGTTATGTGAAAACTTGGTCTAGTGCTTGTTTTATGGAACTAATTATTTTGGATCATAGCGAATTCAAGGGTTTGTAGAGTTCTTGTTACAGACATATTATGTAATACCTAAAAAAAATACCGTTACCACACAATTTTCAATCAATGTCTTAATAGGTAGGCTATGTTATAAAAGTAAACTAGGCACAACTTGGTAAACGGGAAATTAGCACTCAAAAACCTATTTTCAGTGTTCACAAAAGAATCGTTATCGAATTGGGTCATTCCAATATAGGTCATATTTTACCATAAAATTAATATTCAAAGGGATAATAATTCTATGTACTTTACACAGTCGATGACATAATACTTCATCGTGGCACTAAAACAAGGTATAAACGAACTATGTCAGCTAACTCAAATTAAACTAGAACATATATTATTTTATTATAATAGTTTGAGATTAATGTATAAGCACTTGCAAACATAACCTAAAAAAATATGACCTTATCTTATCACAGCGACTGTAGGAGTACAACTACGTCTCATTTTACACAGCGACCTTTTTTAAGCGTCCACAGGTCGCTCACATACATTTATCACAGCATACCTTCACTTAACTAAAAATGTATAAACACACAGGCTTCTAACGGACCCGTGATGAAGGCCAATCTAGTTACCCACCGTCCGGAAATATTGCATCTTCGCGCCGGACGCAGCGATTCTGCGCCGAGTTTATTGTGCACTTGTGCACTACACCGGAAATGCACTGCGGGCCAGGGTTAAGTGGAGCCGGTACCTTTTAGCAAAATATAGAGGAAAAATAATAGTAACAGTGTGTTATGGTAATCAATACCTAAATAAATCATGCATGGATGTCAGGTAATTAGTGTTCATTTGGCAAAGTATGATTATACAAACATACATACCTACTAGGCTTATGCAGCTGATTGTCAGAAACGTCAGTGTAGAACTGTTCACCATAAACTACATTATTATATCGATTGAAACATATGTAGCGTAGGTACCACAAACAGTGACAGCAAACGTATTTTTTATCTTGTTAGGCCAAATAAATACCTTGTCCAAATTCTATGAACTGAAGTGTGTTGCTTGGTTTTGCACTGAAATTTTGGAGGCGTCGGAACCGGGTGGTAATTGGTGGCGATATAGCGTGTAGGAGATTGGGTTTCCACTAGTGGCACCATGCTTGAAACAAGATGAATATGTTTTCATAGTTTGCAATTTATTTTGATAAAAGACTTATGTCTATATAATATATATAAAACTTATACTATCATTTATATTATACTTTTTTTCATAAGTCTATCCTAATAACGTATCAGCTTGTTACTTATTTTGGCTGTCTTACGCACTGTAGGCAAATCTCAGTGGTTTTTATTAAAAACCAAGTATTTTTGTATTGTTATATTAGATGATAATAAATGAAATATGATATATATAAGAATACTTAAAAAAACAGTGTACTTTAAGGTATTATCAGTAGCTGTAGGTATAGTAATTTTATAAAATATATTTAAATTGTAGCACAATTATCTAATAAACATACTTACTTCCTTCAAAATATGAAATAGGTTCGTGCACGCTTGAATCTTGCAAATCAGATAAAACACACATAAAAGTTACAAAGCATAACTCATCATCAAATGCTATTCAACACGAGCCTGCTCATCCGAAGTACACGCCATAAAATCACACCATAATACACAACTTCCATCAGAGCTGAACAAAACTCGACAGACTCAAACTGAAATGAGTACAAACGAGAAGTTACACCCTAACTACGTACAGATAAAGCAAAATTGCCTCCGCATCCATTACATGCCATCGACGCCTGCTGTTTCCTCTTAACTTGTACATTCTAATGTCAAAAGTTCCTCTAAATACACCACTTTAAAACTCCTACTTCACTCATCATTTAACACTCTTATACTCCCGACTTAAGAGCTATAATCGCTCAACGAACTTAACTCAAGAGAATTTCCCAGTCACTTCTGTTTCGACTTGAATTCGATTCTGAAACTTTAGTTTAAGACGTGCACTAGTGCAATTTCTGAAACGCCTGAAGATTTCGGGGCACTAAAGCCTAATGTGGAACGTAATATGGTGATTTAAAACACAATAAAACTTTCTTGAATGGCCGTATTTATTGAAACGATCCTATCGCATTTTTCGATTCAGGTGTTGTCTGTTTTGCAAGAACTAACTCCTCAAATTCTTAGTATGTATGTATTCCATCTTTTAAAGATTACTATATTGTTGTGTGTAAGTATCCTGCAAATATCCAGAGTTAAAAGTTATCAAATAACTCATATAATCACAGCAAAGGGCGCACTAAAAATTACAACTCTCATTTTTCACAGTACAATTTCAGAACGAGAAAACAATAACCCTACGATGCGAAGAGAAATGCCTTTTTGTAATATAGCCGGGGCATTAGCGTCATAATAATAAAACTGTTCTTTCTGACGCGACCCACCCTGATTCCAGTTTCCTTTATTAGCCAACATCCAGCTTTACGCTGACGATGTTTTTTATTTCCGTTTATCCGGGCCCTGGTCGCGTTTTCGCAGTTATTTTTTTAAAACGCACCTCTCTGGCTGTCGTAAAATAATTTTCGGTGTAAACATTTTAGGGTTAATAAAGCAATGCAGTCGCGTAATGTAATTATGGCGGGGCAAAAAGATAAGCAGGCAGTAAGTAACGTACTTTGTTCATGTGTACTACTATGTTCAAGGCTTTATAAACGCATTATTTGTATTTACATCTATACTTAATTCCTCCTGGACCTACTTGCTCCTATTGGTCGTAGCGTGATGTTATATAGCCTATAACCTTCCTCGATAACTGGACTATCCAACACAAAAAGAATTATTCAATTCGAACCAGTAGTTTCGGAGATTAGCGCGTTCAAACAAACAAACAAACAAACAAACAAACAAACAAACAAACAAACAAACTCTTCAGCTTTATAATAATAATAATAATAATAATAATAATAATAATAATAATAATAATACTAAAACAACAACAGCAGAATGAGGTGGTCCGACAACCTAAATGAAAGCTTAATGAGATGTTTTTACCTAGTAACAGAAGCAGAAACAAATATGACTTCCTATAGGAGCAAACTTCACATACAATTTATAAACACACATCCAGATCTTTCACACATATCCCCTCAACGCCTGTCAGATCAACGACGATCGATAGTAAATAATGGGCTACTAGATCAAACTGTTTTAAATAGAATAAAAAACGAGGTACTTAACTATTTAAAAAACACTAACGAGAACACAACTACTACTCATGAACACTTGCAAATTCATATTAATAATATACCACCCAGAAATCTTTCAACACCCAACAATGAACCACGAGAAAGTGAAACTCAACACTCATATATCCAAGTTCAAACACCCATTTTAGAAACTACTCCTGTGACAGAGAATACCTCCAACAATTTCAGTAATACTCAAATAGAAGATATTGAACTAAACAATCCTACACAAAATTGTAACGCCTTACCTCTTGATATTAGACAAAACATTGATGCCACATTTAATGAAGCAACCCAACATTTTACTGAAACTGACCCAACATCGCGACCACATATCCCCAAACAAAAATCATCCAAAAAGTTTTCTGCTATCATACAGTACCTAAATAAAAATATTCTCCCCGGTCATGTTAATATAGATACAGAGTTTGAGACCCTTCAAACAGTAACTTATTGCGCAGCATGGACAGCAGCTAAATGTAACGGAGCAAAAATTACAACAAATTTGAATCCAGATAACACAGACAAAACACAGAACACAGGACCAAGAAAACCAAGATGGGAAATCAGGTTAGAGAAGAAGAAAGAAGACTTAAGAGCTAAAATAGGGAAATTGATGCAGTACAAGAATGGAAATACAAGCTCAGCGCTGGCAGATGAAGTAAAAATAATAATGGATAAATATAAAACACACTCTGTACACGAAGCACCAAATATACACATTAACCAATTCATAGACACCCTTAAACAAAAATTAACAGTTGTGACAAGTAGATTAAATAGATACCAGGCTTGCACTCTCCGAAAAACACAAAACAGCCAATTTCACTTTAACGAGAAAACTTTTTATCGCAATCTAAAAACCTCTACCACTAATGACACACCAGCACAAACCTCTACATCTTCAAACCCCTTAGTACCCGACACTCTGCGCCAATTCTGGGCTGAAATATGGGAAGATAATAGGAACCATAATAATGATGCCGAATGGATAGAAACCGAACACGCCAGAAATCAAAATATTACACCTATGCCCTTTGAGTTCATACCTGCTGACACGTTTTTAGAAGTCCTTAAAAAACTACATAACTGGAAAGCTCCAGGAACTGACAAGCTTCATAATTTCTGGTATAAAAAGTTCACTTTTATCCAACCATTTTTACATAACCACATCAATAAATTCATTCAGGATCCAACGACAATACCAAAATATATAATGACAGGCACCACGTATATGATTCCTAAGGATCTTTCCGACCAAAGCAACCCAGCTAAATATAGACCTATAACATGCCTTCAAACAATCTATAAAATAATAAGCTCTTGCGTCACGGAAATAGTTTACAATCATTTAGAGGACAACGGAATATTAGCAGAACAGCAGAAGGGTTGCAGGAAATTTAGCCAGGGCTGCAAGGAACAGTTAACGATCGACTCGGTCATTCTGCGTCAGGTACAAAAAACAAAAGGTGAACTTCACTCAATGTATATCGACTACAAAAAAGCGTATGACTCCGTCCCACACTCTTGGCTCTTGAAAGTTTTAGACATATATAAAATCCACCCAACTCTGATAAATTTTCTGCAAGAAGCAATGCGAAATTGGGAAACGCGTCTAAAAATAGCGTCAGATGAAACAGAACCTATTAAAATCAAACGCGGAATATTCCAAGGAGACTCTTTCAGCCCTCTCTGGTTCTGTCTAGCTTTGAACCCGTTATCCAATATATTAAATAATTCAAACATAGGCTACCCACTAAAATACAAACACATTGACTCTAACAGACCGACTGTCACTCCCATAAATCATCTCATGTACATGGATGACATTAAATTGTATGCGCAATCAAAATCTGATCTTGAAAATTTAGCAAATATTACAGAACAGTTCTCCAATGATATTTGTATGGAATTTGGCATTGACAAATGTAAAATAAATTCAGTCAAAGCTGGACAGAACCAGCAATATAATTATCAATTACAATCAGGACAGGCTATCAGCTCAATGGACGAGAAGGACGTTTACAAGTATTTAGGTTACAATCAAGCTCAACAAATAGAATATAAGAATATTAAATCAATGTTATTAAAGCAATTCAAACATAGGCTCAATTCCATCGTCAAATCTCAGTTAAACGCTCGCAATATTACAAAAGCCATAAACTCGTATGCTATACCTATTCTCACGTACTCGTTCGGCATAATCAATTGGTCAAGGACTGAGCTCAAAAACATTCAGACGACAATAAATACAACGTTGACGAAGCACAGAAAACACCATCCACGAGCATGTGTGCAACGACAGACTCTACCTCGTCACGAAGGAGGAAGAGGCCTGATAGACGTCCAGAACCTACATAACAAGCAAATAACGATATTGCGATCATATTTCTTCCACAAATCCAACACATCCCTACTACATCAAGCAGTAGTTCATAGTGATACTAAGCTTACACCTTTAAATTTACAGGATCGATCAGAACAACGTAACGAAATACAAAACGACACCAAAACTAAAATTAGTGACTGGACCCGGAAGTCACTGCATGGAAGACACCGCCAAGACTTATGCCAACCTAACGTCGACAAAACTGCGTCGAACGCATGGCTTAGTCGTGGCGAGCTCTTCCCTGAGACTGAAGGGTTCATGATCGCTATACAGGATCAAGTAATAGAAACCCGCAACTATCAAAAGTATATTATGAAGATACCGAACTTACCAACTGATTTATGTAGAAAATGTAATAGCAATTCTGAAACTATACAGCACATTACCGGCGCATGCAAATCCATCGTCCAAACGGACTATAAACACCGCCACGACCAGGTAGCAAACATTATACACCAGAAGCTAGCTCAAAAATATAAACTTATCCCACAAAAACTCACCCCCTACTACAAATACATCCCTGAACCAGTTCTAGAAAATAGCAACTACAGACTTTATTACGACCGTGCCATACTTACAGACAGAACTACACATTTCAATAGACCGGATATCACACTACAAGATAAAATGAATAACACAGCATACATAATAGATATAGCCATACCTAACACTCACAACGTACAAAATACCATAACTGAAAAACTCTCCAAATACACGGATTTAAAAGATGAAATAAGAAGAATGTGGCGGTTAACCGACGTAAAGATCGTACCCATTGTGCTATCCACAACAGGAGTAATTCCCAAACAACTACACGATTCACTCAGAACTCTCAACATACCGCAATTTACATACCTCTCTCTCCAAAAAGCAGTAATATTAAACACTTGCAGAATAGTCAGAAAATTTCTACAGAACTGTGAAAACCTCCAGCAGCGAACACAAATTAATGTACAGTCTCACTTTATCTCGCTCTCACGACCATCTTCTTAATCATTATGTATCATTGGAAATGTACTTGGCTTAGGCCCGTAGATTTCTGAAATACCAGCTTTAAAAAGGCTGAGACACAAAAGTGTAAAACCGCAATAATAATAATAATAATAATAATAATATTATATAAAGCTGAAGAGTTTGTTTGTTTGTTTGTTTGTTTGTTTGTTTGTTTGTTTGTTTGAACGCGCTAATCTCCGAAACTACTGGTTCGAATTGAATAATTCTTTTTGTGTTGGATAGTCCAGTTATCGAGGAAGGTTATAGGCTATATAACATCACGCTACGACCAATAGGAGCAAAGATATAGTGGTAAATGTGTAAAAAACGGGAGAAAAAAGTCACTATTCCACGCGGACGAAGTCGCGGGCAAAGGCTAGTTTTAAAATATTTATTTTTGTTTGGGGTGACACTAAAAAATGTGAATAAAGAAGACTTGATTGGGCACAATAAAGTTATCCATAATGAGATAAGCTAAAATAATAGTCTCAGATACTCTTATTCATTAAATTGGTTTTACTTTTGTTTTTCTATTATGTTTGTAATTTGATGTGTACCAAATAAAAATGTTTTCTTTCTTTCTTTCTAAAGAAGCGTGTATTTTATTTTTCGATGTTCTTTTAAAATACAATTTATATTTTCTAAAGTTAAACTTACGCCAATTCATTTATTAATTTGCGTAGTCCCATCAAAAGCGTCATCGCGTGACCGATTCGGATTACCGCTGTCGACGGCTCGGCTAAATGATGCTTTGTGGAAAGTGCTGATACACGGTGACAGGTTAACTGTGGTGCTAGTAGAGTTTTATATGTATACGAGTTTTATTTGCTTTTCATGCTATATTTGTTGTAGGTAGGTAAAAAAATTCACAGATTTTTTGAATTTTTTTACAGGTATTAATCGATTATATCTTTTATATCAGATTACACGTACACGTAACACAAGAAAGAAAAATCCTTACCACGAAACCAGACAATTGGTGTGTTATCTGGCGCATATTTATTTATTATATTTATTTATTAAATGTTCACTTTCTCAGTTCAAAAATTAGGAGGCCCCGGGGACGCACATTTTACCACTTTGAATGCGTCTTACTCTCAAATGTTAGACTTTTATAGAAAATTGTTTTAGAAACTTCAATGTCATTTTAAAAGACTTATCCATGGACGACCAACACGAGTTTCATGTATGAGACCCCCATGTTTTTTTTAAATCAGAATCGGAAAGCGGTTAACAAGAAACACCTACTTACCAAGTTTCAGCTGTGTAATGCTAGTAGTTTAAGAATAAAGTGACTGTGACATTTGGACGGATAGACAGACAGACATGACGAAAGTTTAAGTATAGTTTTTTGCCATTTAGCTACGGAACCCAAAATATGATTATTAAACAATATATGCAGATACCAAAATATGATGACACTTTTATTTTGATATTATTTAGTAGGAACTTGTTTAAGGAAGACAGAAAACTAATATTTAATTCAATTTGACGACGCGTTTGGTGTATTGGTTAGCGCTCCTGACTATTACGCTGGCCGTCGCGGGTTCGAATCCCGCAAGGGGCAAATGTTAGTGTGATGAGCACGAACATTTGTACCTGAGTCATGGATGTTATATGTATTTAAGTATTTATGGGAGATGCCCCCGTCATAATCGTTGTCTGGTACTTCGTAACACAAGGAAGAAAATTCCTTACCACGAAACCAGACAATTGGTGTCTTGTCTGGCGCATATTTATTTATTTATTTATTAATAAGTCAAAGCTACTCGTAGCATACATAGCCTAATGCAAGTGCCCCTGAGATTACCAAAGATTTTCTACGCAAAACCAAAAGATGTAACTCCGCAAAAAAACGTAAAAACACAGCAACCTGCCAGCCAATCAACACTCAAGTCAAAAGAGCAGGAAGCCAGGGAGCAAGCGCCTCAAGTCTGGCAAATTAAAATCACCTGCCCATAACTTTGAGATGAGAGATGGGCCGTAACTCCATTAAATCCTGCGGTCGTTTCATTGCCACTGTAAAAGGTTTTACATAAAACGTGTACTGAGGCAGGGGTGTACGCAGGGCGACTTTTTGAGGCGAGATTTTGATTTAGTTACTGTCATACTTTTAAGTAAAACCGTCCTATAATATTTAGTAGGATTATCATACACACATCAACACTGTCTAGGGTTATTTTAGTTTTACTCAATTAAATCAAAATTTATTAAAAATAACAAACAACAAGGACCTAGTCCTGATTATAGAAGGATTTAAGAAATTAGGCTTAGAACTGAACCTTTCAAAATGTGAGCTTTTTATTAATGATCACGTTTCGTCTGGTTCTCGTCAGAATATCTTTGATAAATTTATTTCCCTTGCTCCTAACATTAAAATTCTGAATTCTGAATCGCTTTGCCTTTTGGGTGCTCCTCTTCTTGACCCAAGCATCGAACCTTTTCTTGATAAAAAATTGAATGATTTCACTCTTTCAGCCCCCAAATTGGAACACCTAAATTCTCACATTGCTTACACTATACTGAAATCGTCTTTTTGTGCCTAAATTTACATACTTCTTACGCGCTAGTCCTATTTGGAAAAAAACTGATTATTTAAAACATTTCGACATCACTCTTAAAAATAGTTTAGAAAAATTTTTTAATTTACGTTTCGATAATAATTCTTGGGCTCAGGCTTCGCTTCCTATTCGTTTTGGTGGGGTCGGCATTCGCCAAATTTCTAGTGTTGCCCTCCCCACTTTTCTCTCCTCTCTGCATAGCACTTCCGTTTTAGCCGGAAAAATCTTCGAACATCCTCATCAGCTTTCTGAGGTGAGAGAGGCGGAGGAATTTTGGCAAGGTCTCTGTCCTAGAGAAGACATTCCAAAGGAACGTCATCAACAAAAACTTTGGGATGTCCCTCTTGCGAGAGAGACCTTTAATACTTTACTTCAAAATTCCGTCAGTGATAGTTGTCGCGCTAGGCTCTTGGCAGTTTCCTGCAAAGACTCTGGCCACTGGCTTCATGCTTTACCATCAAAAAATCTGGGCACTCTCTTTGATAGTGAGTCTTTCCGGGTGTGTGTAGGTCTTCGCCTTGGTACTCCTATTTGTGAAATTTTTACGTGTCCCTGTGGCAAGGAGGTTGACAAATTTGGTCTCCACTGCCTTTGTTGCCAGCAAAGCGCTGGGCGTCTCGCCCGTCACGCCACTCTTAATGACGCCATCAGAAGAGCTCTTGCCACCATTAATGTTCCTTCCACGTTGGAACCACGTGGTTTGGTTCGTGATGATGGCAAGAGACCCGATGGCCTTACGCTCATTCCCTGGGAACGGGGTCGGGCCCTAGTATGGGATGCAACTTGTGTCGATATTTTGGCCCCCTCCCATCTCAGAGAATCAGCCCTTAAAGCTGGAGCAGCAGCGGAGTTGGCTGAAAACGCCAAGCGTCGCAAGTACGGCTCACTTGCAAGTGATTATGTATTTGCGCCGTTTGGCGTTGAAACGTTTAGGCCGTGGGGGCCTTCGGCTAAATTGCTGTTTAGAAAAATTTCGCCAAAACTAAATTCTGTTACGGCCGATAGTAAAGCTGGCTGGTTCCTAGCTCAAAGGATTAGCATAGCTATCCAACGCGGCAACGCAGCCAGCATTATAGCCTCCTTGCCACAAGGAAATGGTTTCGTTTTTGAATAGGGTAGTCTTATTTTTTATTGTTGCATGTCTTAGTTTTAATTTTTTCTTGTTTGTTATTAATAAATATAATTTATCTATACATGTACGAGTATATATTAAAAATTAACTTATTTGTCAGAACTTCATACAAAATATCCCTACAGTAAACTAGTATGTTGTTTTATTTTTCATTAAGTAAGGAACTAAATAAACAAATAAATATTCTTCCATTTTTGCAGTATGACGTGGTATCATCTGAACCAAAAATTAAGGCCGACTTGTAGATATATGAATGAATGAAATGAATGAATATTTGGGAAAATAACAAATTTCAATATAAACTATATGAAATATGTTTTGTTATTTAAATACATTTAAGTAAATAGTACTTAACGATGTGTACAAAAAAAGGTCAAGTCTTGCCTTTCCGACTCTCTTTTATGATTCACATATCATAAACACAATAATTACAAGTTTCACCAGTAGAATCTTTACGGAAAGAGGGCCGGCGTTTTAACTCAACGTTTCATTTCGAAATGATTTATTCGATACAATTAGAAGGATAAAAGACGACATTCTATATCTATAATGACGTGTTCTTCTACAATCCTACGTCAACGTCTGTACCGTTACCATGAGCTTACGACGGTTTTACTCGATAGCGACTACGTAAAAAAAGTCTATGGAAAATTGCACAGCGCCCCTATCGGTCACTTGCAGAACTAAAAATTTCCATACAAAAAGTTACGTCGTCGCTAGCGAGTAAAACCGACATAAACTCATGGTAACGGTACTGGTGATACAGTCTTAGCTTGTGAATCTTTTAGTTCAAATTATAATATATATCAATGGCGAAAGTAATTATATGCTTGCCACTCAGCAAGTATAAAGACCATAACAATGACAATAGATATAGTTCATAAAATATCATTTTTAAGGCAACCTCGTTCAATGCTCTACAAAAGAGATTAGTCATTCGGCTTTTAAGACGTTCGTTTATGAATACTTTCGCCAACCATTTCAGCACTTACTCAAAGAATGCTCGCATTCAGCTGACACTACGTGTGACCTCCTTTTTATTATTGCACGCAGTAAAATTATTATATCATTTCGCTCCCCCAAACCGACCTGGGTACGCCCACCGCACCGCGTAGAATCAATTTCGCAACGAGTTATTGCCTGTAATTGTAAGTATTCAAAGAGAGCGTAAAGTTTGTCGAACGGGCCCGTGATTGCTTCATAAAAGCGAAGCGAAGCCCCGAAATGAACAGTTTCTTTGGATGGTGTGGCAGTGACGGTGAAACCTCTGAGAGTACAAGTTGAGAACGGCCGCTTTCTTGTATTTGGTTGACAATGAGTTTGGATGGAGCTTTGGTTGAAGCTGGACGGACGTAACCTTTGTAACTTTTCAACACTTACCTTATGGTGACAGGAAATATTTTCATATATCTCTCACACTGAATTTTGCTCTCTTTTGAAAATAAAACCCATCGGTAGGTACATACCTATAGCCATAATATTTTGAATTTTATAATAAACAAGTAGAGACTGAGCTGATCTCAAAGTGGGAATGTAAGTTCAGACAAATAATGTCTGACCAAGTAACTCCGTAAACTACATAGCACTACTCGCTTAGGGAATAATTTAGAAACCAAACAAAAGCCATAAAGAGAACTATGCCCCAATGCAACAGCGCACCTACTTTTTCCTAATCCCGTTTCGGGTCTTTACTTCGGTCACGATTCGTTCATAAATTAGTGGCGAGTTTGAAACTTGCACCACCGAAGATTGAGGTCGCTAGTTGAATCCACTCCGGTAGGATTACCATAATTGATATTAATGTACTGGGAAAGGTTTAATTAAAGCAGACAAAGAAGGCGTTGGAACTCGTAAATTCCGTCGAACACTATTCGAAGTAGGCACGTACTTGAATTGCGTTTATTTCGGACGTTCGTGGTTCTAATTTGCTTATATTGGGTTCACGGGATTCAAATTAAAGGTCCATTTTGAACGTGTAACGGAATCGGTGTTTTGCTAAAGGTAATTGCAGGGGGTAAGGCACAAAAAACGAGCGTATGAAAATAGATCGATATCATAATTAATGTTTGTAACCTAAGTCATGGTTGTTATATGTATTTAAGTATTTATGGGAGCCGCCCCCGTCACAATCGTTGTCTGGTACTTCGTAACACAAGGAAGAAAATTCCTTAGCACGAAACCAGTCAATTGATGTGTTGTCTGGCGCATATTTATTTATTATTTATAATATTTTTAATAAAAAAAGATCAAATAATAGGTATAATAATATGTAAACTGAAAAGACAGAGTATGAACAGAAAGAGTAAATTCAATGAGAAAGTATTCATTTTTGAGGTTTGTTTTTTTGAGACACACATTCGCTGTATAATAAGAGGAACAAAAAATGATGGCCATTATCTTATCTCGAAGTTAATGTGAACCATCATCAAAACCGTAAAAAAGAAAATAACACGTCATATTTCACAAGACCCGAACTCCAAGACGCGCTTAAGTCCATTACAACTAGCATTAAACTAACTCTGTTTGATGCTAACGACACAAGATCACATCATATTACACGATTCCCTACTTAGTACTAATGACAATAATTCTAACGAGAATGACCGCATCTTGAGCAACAAAGAAAACGGCGAAAAAGTTCATTAAGTAGTTAATAAGGAAAATTCTCATATATCCGAAGCGAGCGCCCCTGTTATGGAAGTGTGTGCGCAGCATAAATATAATTTTCCTTATGTAGGAGTCGTAAGTTAATTAATAAGTTTTAAACAGTAACTGGTACTTGTTATGTGCCATTAATATTTGCGGTCCCTTCGAAGTTCGCTCGTAGTTCGTGAGTGTGTCGCTGTATATGATAATCTAGGTTGTGAATAGTGTTATTATTACTAGAGTTATTTGAAATATATTAGATATCTACTGGAATATTTGCCAGGTCTTCAAAAGATTTCCTCTGTTACTTTTTATAGTCTTCTTTTGGTGCAATAAAGCTCAATGTGACTATTTAATTTGAAGTCAATTTGTAAACTTATTTGTTTTCTTATATCTTTCGTTTAAAATGATATTAATATCTAAGAGGAAGTCTGTTATAAATTAACTTTCCAAAATCCTTACGACCCCGAACAAGAACTCTCATAAAATGACAACCTCAAAGTATTTACACTTTTACAACTTTCTTATGGACTTATTATATTTGCACTATGCAAAAATAGCGCAGTGGCACTACTAAGCTGACAGTGTGCACTTTTATCCGGGCACAAACACAATTTTAGTGCGCAACTCAAGCGGAAAGTGTACAACTTTAATTTCACAATACAGGTACAGTCGCCAAGACATCAGGTTATCCATTTTTCTGTTGGAAACTAACCCTTATTACAAGCGTATAAGATACCTCAATGTTTACCTTGACGTGTTGTCCGTACAATGGAACTGCGAGAAAGCAAAAAGCGTGTTCTAGGGCTTGTGGGCTATGTGCTTGAGTATACTTCGTGTTTACTAAAAGTTTCGCAGAATTTTATGACGTAAATTACAATTAAACTTCTGAAAAAAAAAATATTTCAAAAATGGAAAATGAGTGTTAAAATGTCCGATTCTATGTTCCATTTCCAGAATTCCAGCTACTGTCACAGTCTCACTCGAAATAAAGATCTCAATTTCATCGAAGCGAAAACAAGTTGCATTCTATATAAAAGTTTTTATTAAAAACTAACAAAGTAGAAAATCAAGAAGCGCGACTCGGCAACTTGTATCATTGTTGGCAACTTAGCGCAACATTAAGCAGCGAACTTAATTAGGAGCTAACTAAAAGTTGCCTTAATTTTTTCCCCCCGATCGCTGATTGCGAGTGAAACTAACTACTTTGGAAGGAACATAGTAGTATAAATAATAAACTGAGGTGCATGTAATTAAATGTTAAAATCTTTATTCCCTATTAAGTCGAAATGTGGCAAGATTATGAATCTAAATAGGGATAACTGACTGACTAACTGAAATATCAACGCACAGCTCAAACTACTAGGGTTAAAAACTTGAAATTTTGCAAGCTGCTTCCTATAATATTTTAAGTGAGCACTAAGAAAGGGTTTTTGGAAATTGGCCCTTTAAGGAGATGAATAAAGGGTATGTTTGTAAAAAACAGTATTGTAACTATCAATACACGTAGCAGAGCCGCGGGAGATCACTTGTTACATAATAAGTCTTTAAGGACCACGTACTGAGACACTTGTGTGAAGTCGTTCCGTTTCTGTCATTTTCTTTGCTAATGACAAAGATAGAAAGACGTTTTAGATGTTAACTCTAGTCTTTGCAAATGAGCCTAATATAGGTATTTAACAGGTATAGTTAATTGATATAGTTACAAAGCCTCCTGAAAACAGCCTATTCCTTTAGGCTGCGTTTCCACCAGAGATGTGCGATGGAAATGTGTCGTAAGAGGATGTCTAGCTGTGCTGTGAAAATGTGTGGGTGTTTCCACCAAAGCTGTGCGATGAAAATGTGTCTACGAGGATGTGTAGCGGAGCTGTGAAAATGCGCATTAATGTGTGGTGCGAGGATGCGTTGCGAAGCTGGGAAATGTGTCGACAGGGGTGCGGTGTATGCGCAAACCAATTCAACACACATTCCTCGCACACATTCCTCGCACACATTTCCTCGCACACATCCCTCGTACACATCCCTCGTACACATCCCTCGCACACATTCTTCGCTTGTTTTGTATGCGCAAAAACCTAGCTCCGCTGAGCCGTTTTCACCAGAGCTGTGCTGACCGAGGCGAGGTAAATAAAGCGATTCTATTGGTTCTTTACAAACACATTCCTCGCTACGCATCCTCGCACATCTCTGGTGGAAACGCAGCCTTAAAGTTCACACCACACTTTACACTGCCACCGTTCCTTTTCTCCCGAACGTACGTCTAATCCCGTCTTACAGCCGAGAACAATAAACTACGGAACGCACCTCAGCGCCGAACAAAAGTGCTATCGTTTTGTTGTGAGCTCCCTAGTGCGACATTACTCCAATTATATTGGTACACGTAGCGTCACACCGTACGTTTAAGACCCCTTACACACTGCGACTTTTAGCATCGATACTAACGCGCGTTTGAAAACGCACGGCAGCATCGTGACTCACGCAATGAACAGATTTAATTTGGCATTGATGCAGAAGGGCGTTAGTATCGATGCAATGGCCAATATTCAGTGCATAGTTTGTAAATTTACAGCTTCTGCATCGATACTAACGCGCGTTAGCATCGCAGTGTGTAAAGGTCGACATTTTGCGACTGCATCAATGCTGCATCGCGACTGCATCGCTGCTAAAAGTCACAGTGTGTAAAGGGTCTTAGGGTCTCTATTCTTTTGCCTTAGTTTGCGGAGAAAAAGTTTGTGCGATCCGTTTTTGTTTGGAAATGTAGAGCGTGGGATAGAATGTTTTTAGTTCTTTTTACTTGCAGTAAAGTTGTACCTAGTCGTTAAAAGATGTGTTTCAAGAAATTCATTTCTATATTTAGATTAATGTACCACGAAAACAATTCTCAGCCTTCACGATAATTCGTACATGCATCGTGGTGAATATGGATTTTTTAACACTGTACACACGCAGAGTATAGATAGATGCAATATAGCGCAATAATTTTCTGCAGTAGAGATCAAAATGATCCCCATATGGGGACAGTAAAACGTGACGGAGCTTGACAGAGAAGCCTATATGGGGATGATAAGGGGAAAAGGGTTAACCCAAAACCTGCGTAGAAAAGACTCAGAACTCTTTCAAACTTCCTCTCTTTTCTCTCTGCCTGTCAACCATAAACTAAAAATAATATAAATCAAATCATCTATCAAAATCCACCTCTAAAAAAGTATAAAAACATAAACAATATAAAAAAAGTCGTAACAGCCATCGGTGCCCAACGCATATTAAAATTTAAATTCCAAGATATTTCAATGTACAAAATACAATATTTTATGAAAGCCTTATTTGTTTCATGCACGTACCTATGCACTTAAAAATAATACCTTTCAATATCGATAAAAATAAAAACCGTCCAATTTACGTTTGCAAAAATTAAATCATAGTGCGTGCGTGAAATGGAACGTTTCATGCAGTTTGATCATAACCAGATATCACGGAACTCGGCCACGTCACGTCCGTTGCAAACAATTAAATCTTTCCGTTGAACGCGCGTGACGCGGCGGGCGGTTCATGAAACAATTTTTAAATGTGATGCACTTAAACTGGAGATGACGTTATTTGTATTTATTTATTTGAAATAAGTACACCAACAGCATACATAGACAACAATAGTAACTATTATATTTTCTCATTTTATTATGAGGAAGAGACTGAAAATCATGAATAGGTTCTTAGTTTCAAATATTGCCAATGTTTTCAAAATCACCCTGTATAATTAAGGGTAAGGTTATTCTTCTATGGCAAATAACCTTAAGGAAAAATAAATGGTTACAATGAAAATTTAATATAATATATGAACAGTGTGGAAGGATTAAAAGCATAATATAATTTGTCAAGACTCAGAAATACTCAGTATATGTCAAATGCTGCAAAACTTTATGGTAAGTTGAAATGGTTTCTAAAATGCTTGCTAAATAAATAAGTCATAGATAAATAAACGTTAGATAAATGTTTAAGGGGTGTAAAAAATTACGTACGTAGTTAGTATATTGATGCCAAGGCAAACTTATATTATTAAAAACTATTCCTGCACTTTTTCATGTAATACAAAGTTCAGTCCACGTTCCTTTACAAGTAAGCAAGTCCACAAATCCCTCGAACTTGTTATGGCATAACGATAACAAACAACCCCGTAACGAAACGCACTTACCACCTGTCATTTATAAGGAACGTCCTTCAAAAAGAACAACATGTTTGTGAAGGGTGCGGATTATTCCCTCCCTGGGCCAGAACTCAATAAGCTCTCGGCTATCGAGGTGCGCTGTCGATAGTTTTATAGACTATTCATTTATATCGATAACCAATGAATTAAGAAGGTGTCTTATACGTTTAACAAACCTACATCAAACATTATTTATATTAAGAAAACTAGTACTGCAACCTATATATTAGTTGGCGTTCATCATTAAAAACTCACGGTGACTATACTATAAGTAAACATCACGGAGAATCACACGTCGGTCGATCTCTCACAAACAACATCTTAGACCCTTTTAGACCCTTTACACACTGCGACTTTTAGCAGCGATTCAAACGCGATGCAGTCGCAAAATGTCAACTTTTACACACTGCGCTCATTTTAGCATTGGTGCAGTCGCGATGCTTACGCGCGTAAGTATCGATGCAGTCACGATGCAGAAGTTGAAAATTGACAAATTATGTACTTAATATTGGCGACTGCATCAATACTAACGCGCATTTGTCATGATTTTTAATTAAAAATGTAATATTTGTCATATTTTTGAATAGTAGTAGTTATTTTTATTTAATATTGGCAACACTGCTCAGCCCCGCCAGGCGTAGTGGGGTTGAGTGGTGGGGGCCGAATCAACGGAGCGATGGAAGCGGGATGCTCTGGCAGTTCTCGTCCGATCATCGCGAAGTGAAGTGTTGTCCGTTATTTAGTGAAGCACTGACCTTACTTGTAGCGAAAATGATTATTGTGAAATTATTGAATAAAGGTTTGTTATTACTACGACTGGAGTTTTCTTGAAACTTCAGAAGCGGGATAAACCAAGTATTGTGTCTTGCGGTCTTCTCTTGTGGGGTTCTGCTACGGACATTGAAACCATATTTGTTTTGCGGAAAGGAGCCATTCGTGCTATTTATGGACTTGGTCCTCGTGACTCCCTGAGAGAGGTCTTTGGGAGGATCAACATGTTAACTGTGGCTTCTCAATACATTTTTGATAGTGTAATGTACGTCCGTAAAAATTTGGATGATTTCATGAAAAGGGGCGACATTCGCCCATATAGCACGGGAAGTGAGCGCAAGCTTGTCGTTCCTAACTTCAGATTGGTTAGGGCTAGTGATTCGTTTATGGGAAATTGTATGGAATTCTTTAATAATGTGCCACGCAGTCTTGTCGAGTTGCCGGTTGATGAATTTAAGAAGCACGTTGGAAGCGCGCTTATGTCTGAGGGCTATTATAACGAAACCGAGGCACTATTGTTTATTCAAAAATAATTATATCTTAAAATTTTTATTAAGTTTCACTATAGAGAATCCATTTTCTTTAGATTTTGTTATATCATTTCTTTATTTTTATTTCTAATCGTTTTTTGTACCATTTTTATGTAACGCAGTCCAACCTATGACATTGGAAGTATTTAATTGCCTACGATACAGGTTTTACCTAGTGTAGGCGGTTATCGATTCATGTACTAATACTGTTATGTTTTGTGCTAAAATAAATATATTTTGTTTTTGTTTGTTTTTTGTTATTGTGGGGTTCGGGACTATCTGGGCGACACGAATGTGTGGTCCGTCCGGCCTGCACCGACTGATGTACTTGCCTTTGGTGGTTTCGATTTTACGGCGGCTGGTGGTGGCTGGGTTTGTTCCGGCGTTTCTTCTCGGCACTTGCCTAGTTGTCTGTGTTCTGTCTCGAAGCGCTGGTGGGGCCCAAAAGATAAGGAGACATGTTTCGGCCCTTTCAGGGCACATTTATTTTTATTTTTTTTCACTGTATATTTTGACGTTCATAAGTGTCATTTCATGACCTACATTGAAATAAAGATTTTGAATTTGAATTTTGAATTGAATTTGAATAATTAAACTTTGTATGGTTGCAGGATTATTATGTAGGTTTGCTGGATGACTAAACTATGTATGTTTACTGGATTACTATGAGTGAACTTGGAGGTTCGCTGGATGAGTAAACTATGTATGTTTACTGGATTACTATGAGTGAACTTGGAGGTTCGCTGGATGAGTAAACTATGTTTGTTTACTGGATTACTATGAGTGAACTTGGAGGTTCGCTGGATGAGTAAACTATGTTTGTTTACTGGATTACTATGAGTGAACTTGGAGGTTCGCTGGATGAGTAAACTATGTTTGTTTACTGGATAACTATGAGTGAACTTGGAGGTTCGCTGGATGAGTAAACTATGTTTGTTTACTGGATAACTATGAGTGAACTTGGAGGTTCGCTGGATGAGTAAACTATGTTTGTTTACTGGATAACTATGAGTGAACTTGGAGGTTCGCTGGATGAGTAAACTATGTATGTTTACTGGATTACTATGAGTGAGCTATGGAGATTCGCTGGGTCAGTAAATAGTTTATTTATATTTATTAATTATGGAAACACAAACGAAATAAATATTAAGTCGAAATATACGAGTAAGTTACATTGGTATAATATCACGTTAAGTTTGCATTCCGATAATAGCTAAACGCACCCTTTTTATTTGGTAGTTGTTTACAAGAAAACCAAAATACTAACATATGCTGTAACTATGCAAGTTTAATGAGAAATACGGATTTAATAAATTATATAGTGTTACTATCGAACTAGTTAAGCTTAAAGTTACATAATATTATTTAGAAAAGAATTGAATATCCAATCCAATATTATGGTCACTAGACTACACATTAATATATATACAAAATATATTGCTGATTTACTAAGTTTGGAATTACCCATGATTTGAGTTTATTTTTCATTAGTAACCGTCTTAAGAAGTTTTAACAATTGATACAGTTCATAGTCAACGAAGTCAATGAAGTTCGTTAAATTCAGCTGTTTGTATACTGTTTAAATCAAACACAGTAGGCATAGAGTGGGTAACTACTCAGAGGAATTTATTTGGATTTCAGGATGCCTCGTTAAGATGATGATTGGAAAACGCCGCGCTCAATATGACCAAGGAGGAGGCAACGGATGAGGAGGAGTCCTTCAACATCGTCTTCATCGAGTGAAGGAAGGAAAGAACAAGGAAGTCACGTAAGCAGTCTAGAAAAATGGGAGTCCGGTTCGGTGAAGGATCGGGAATAGGAGTAATACAAATATATCTAACGAAAATAGCGGTTTGACATGTTTTAACTGTGGCTGACATGGACATAGGTTTAAAAATCTTTATTCTCATACGAAATGACATTTCATTTATGAGTTGAAAAAAAAAATCTTATGTAATTAGCCGGTATTCGACTCTAAATACATTTTTAGTTTATTTTTAATATGTTCATACTTTCACACTCTTTTATGGGGTTTGGTAGTGTATTGAATAGCTGTGCTCCCTCAAACAAAATAGTGTTATTTCCATAGTTAGTTCTAGGCGCGGATAGTCCTTCCGCTGATATACCTTTTACGAATGCCCGAATAAGTACTTTAGTGAACATCCAGGTCTCAGTCCCACACGTGAGCATAGAAGAATTCACTGATTATAGATTCTGGGTTTTGATCAGCTGGGTTTTCCTTTTTGAAAGCGAAGTCAAGTTTAGAATAAACCGCCGACATATGTTTTATTTGCTTATGAAGTACCTTTATTTGATTATCTTTGCCCATGCGGATTTCCTGTTCCAAGTACACGTACCTTGTCTACCTATTCCATGGTGTTTTGATTAATGGTTATATTGATGTTGTTACCATCTTCTAAGTTCTTATTCAAACCAACTTCCCCCTAGAGGCTTCACTTAGTTCCTGCATCATTATTTGCAGTTATTAGGGATTGTCTGTCAGTGGAACTATGATTATCTATGAACCTAAAGTTATTCATTTAAAGTCCTCCCGTTTTTCCCAGTACAGTTTTTAAAGACGTCTGCTGGAACAAGGGTTAATTGCCCTGCGTGGTATTTTCGTATAAATTTTTGATTAGATTTACATATTAACGATCTATTCAAGAGTTATGTAATGCCTGGAAAGCGGTCCACGATTCTTCACTATCAAATGACTTATTAGGGTCGGTAAATCAATGAAGGCATCTGGTATTCGGTTACCATTTCGATAACTGTTGCATCGTCAAAATGTGATCCATGGTACAGATTAAAAACCGAACATCTTCGATAGGTTGATAAAAGAATCAAACTTGTTGGTGAGGCAAATAGTGCCAAAATTTGACATGAGTTTTAGTTCAGTTATTATTTATTAGCATAGTTGCGCTTAGTTAAGGAAGTCAACTTGATGAGCGGTAATTGCTTAAATTCGCTTTGTTACCTTTTTCTTGATAGCGATATGATATTAGAACATTCCCATTCTTTAGACATCTTCCCATATTGAAGAATTGACAGTTAGCCCTTGTAAGAGAGCGCTAGCGCAATGAAGTTCTTTCTTTTTTGTTATTTTAATTGTTTTGTAATTGTAATTTTTTTTAAATCATTTTAATTTTAATTTTATTTGATTCTGTTTTGTTTTATTTCTTATTTTAGGTATGTGTTTGCCTTACACACAACACAAGGGTTCCCGCTGAAAATCAGTGTCGCGGCATGCTCGTCATCTGCTGCCGCGACTTAAACTGAGCGGGGACCTTTTTGGCACACTATTTTTTTATCTGTGTTTTTTTTCTGTCTTCTTCTGTCTTTGTAATTTTTAATTTGTGTGTGTCAAATAAATAATTATTCTATTCTATTCTATTCTATTCTATTCTATTCTAGCAATAGTTATATATATATTTTTATTGTGAAGACCACAGCTCTTAATGATGATAACATAAAATACAAAGACAAAAGACAAACTGACGGATTGCTGTGGTCGATTATGTTAGTAATTCTTGACGGTTCTGGTAGGGGCCAAAGTTAGGGGTCTATTCCAATGTGATTACAGTAATTTGGCGAAGTTGCAGTCCTAGTGAGGAAGAGACGTTAAACGTGCTATTGCAGGATAGTTAGGGCAGGATTGGGAAACGAATTCATATTGATTTAGTTTTGGTCCGACGCGTGAAATTTTGCTTTTGGGACAGGTGATGTGTGACGCGACTATTTCCTCTATAACATATAAAGAACCTGGGTGACCGGTATTTTATTTAAAATTAAATGTAAAAAGTTTGGATCCATCAGGAACCACGTGTCTTACCCAACTGAACTAACGTTGATCCAACTAAACATTGATAGCCAAATTTACTTTGATATTCAAATGATTTTGTAGCGAGTTTTCAGTGCCTGAAAACACGGTGATAACATCATTTGCTGAGAATGAAACCTATCTATATCGATTTTTGCCTTACAAACCCCCTATTTACAAAATTTCATTACAATAATTGAAGCAATTTCCGATATTTAAAATATGTACAAGAATTGCTCGTTTAAAGTATAAGATAATGTAAAATTGGTATGAGTTATACTATAATGTCAAACTAAACGATTGTTTAGCTCTCAGTTAGCATAAAGTATTATGATAAGAACAGTAAATGCAGGACTATTATACAATATTTCTATTGTATAATAATTATTTATACACTATCGCATCAGACCGAATGTCATGATTTTAAACAGTCAGGCACCGGGATTTCAGTTGAATGTTGTTGCGTCCCAGATAACGTCGTTGGGGTTTGAGATATATATTAATGTACAAGATAGTTTTAAGAAAACTTTGTTATTACTGTACATGTTCTTCATTAGTAATTATTAAACTAGATGTATGTCGCAAACATTCTTATTAGTTATAGGTATTATAAGTTTCAACTTATTTTGTAAATTGATTACTGATAAGATTAAATTTAATGTGAGGATAAACTGAGCAACAGCCTTGTCAATTAGGTATTGTTATGACCCGTGCGCCGGGAGGCTGCACGTTGTAGGATGGCCGAATGTCATGATTTTTAATTAAAAATGTAATATTTGTCATATTTTTGAATAGTAGTAGTTATTTTTATTTAATATTGGCAACACTGCTCAGCCCCGCCAGGCGTAGTGGGGTTGAGTGGTGGGGGCCGAATCAACGGAGCGATGGAAGCGGGATGCTCTGGCAGTTCTCGTCCGATCATCGCGAAGTGAAGTGTTGTCCGTTATTTAGTGAAGCACTGACCTTACTTGTAGCGAAAATGATTATTGTGAAATTATTGAATAAAGGTTTGTTATTAATACGACTGGAGTTTTCTTGAAACATTAGCATCGATGCAGTCGCGCTTCTGTCGCAATGTCGCGCTTTTCAAAACGCGCTTCTGCATCGATGCTAAAAGTCGCAGTATATAAGGCAGGTCTTAATTGTTTGAAGTGACGCGCGCGAGAGACCCGTTTTAAGAAGCTGCGGTAATTTTTTAAAGAGATATGATGTAATCTTGTACTACTGAGATAAAAATAATGGCCATTTCACAAATCACCATTATCAAATTTAATAAACACGGCCAAGTACAGCCTTTCATCGATACCTGACCCTATTCGTCGCTTGGGGCGATTAAGAAGGGGGCTCGCCACCCGACATATCACTTAGTTAGGTATTAAAGCAATTACTAAATGAATTAGTTAGTTATTCAACCTGTGGAAAAGGGGCTCAAAAACGTGATTGAATTCAAATAACTGCATATACCTACACCACCCAGGTGTGTATCTGTAATGAAAAGTTAGTATTTATTTTGTGTCCTTGCTTCAAATATTTTTTTCATCCAGTTGGGATTACCGTTATAAAATGGTGGCTAGTTATGTAGGACTCGTTAGTGTGTAGCTAAGTATACCCACAAAAACATAAAAAAATAAAAACCTACATCTGGTCCCTCAGACCGCTAAGTGGGATGACGAAGGCTGGCTGTCCTGCACTCCGTCGTCCCAGTGGTTGCCTGCATCTATTGGTGTCGGCAAATCATCATACCATTAAGGTGTTGCCTCGCACCCTTTCTTCCGTCCGTGGGACTACCGTGGCTGACGAGAGTTTTGGCACCTATCGCCACTAGGTCCACTCACGCTCGTAGCGCCACCTCCTCGCTTCAAGACATCTACGACGGAGCGGGTCAGCCTGAGAGTCGTTCTCACTCAATCGCTCCGCGGCCTCCTTCTGCAATATGACGTCTCCACCTACAATAGCCTAGCTACTTCCCCGATAGTCATATCTGTCATATCTGTTTAAAATAAATTACTAGGTATAGCAATCTGATTTGCTTGTAAACACCACATCTCCAACTTAATGTTGACTAAGACTAAGTTAATAACAATTAGTTTACCAAGATCTAAAATAGGTAGGTATCTTTTTGCTCGATAATATGTGGCAGATAAATATTAAACAGTTCTCAATTTTATATTTTTAAACAGAAAAATGTGAACGTGACAATTTAAACAAAATATATAGAAAATATCATAAAATTACCATATGCCATCGTTCTGTGAGTCTGATAGATTAAAATTTACCAAACCTTTCAAGGGCACTCCTTTAAAATAGATCGTTTGAAACTGTAGTGGGATTAGTCTTGTCAATTAGTGTTTATTAACCCTACTAAGCGAGGGTCTATTGTACCCCAACAATGCGAGGCTTACGTGCATTGTAATTAGCGAAGTACTTGGCTCCAACGCTAAACCCTGTAAGTGCCACAATCTATTTTCAGTTTTATTAATGAATTTTAGACATAGGCCGAAACCCACATTGGGTTTAATCAGGTTTAACGTTTTAACCAAAAATTCCTTGCTTTTTAGCAAAATTTTGTGTGGAAGCTTTTCGATAAAGTGTCTTACAAAATAAAGAGTAACATAAAAGATAGAAAATAAAACGATTTCCCTGTCTTACACCCATTTCTTTCACCTTATTTCCTCTAAGCATTTATCAAACCTGCATTCAGTCTGTCTTTGACATGACATCATAAAGATAAAATCAATTTCCTCTCAACTCCATAAACTAGTCGTACTAAACCGGAGCAGATAAACAGATTTGTCAGTAAAATAAACAGCCACGTTTAAATACAGTCTATTTCCGAATAAATATTACTTTTCACTTTAGTTCCAGACTCAAATACAGATCTATCCAATCTTTTGCGGGAACTTGCTTTTAGATTTCCCAGAGATTTGGAGGAAATCGTCTTTACGTGGATGTTGCGCTGGTTATATCAAACTGAGTTTATTATTGCGTTTAGTTGAAGCAACAGTTAGGCGGTATGACTTAATTATTACTTTTGTGGAAATAAGTTGTTATCAAAATGTTTTTGTAAAGAAACTATTTGTAAAAGTGAAGTATTTATTATTTTGATATAAAAAGCCAGGTACCTAAATATAATTAATTTTATCTCATAACGAAATTTCTAAAACATTATAACACAGTTGAAAGGTTGAGTATCTCCAAAAAACTTAATAATATTAAATTTGCAGGTAAACTGACTTTTATTAAATTTTTGTGACGCTGAATATTATATTGAAAATATTGGCTTGCAATTTTTTACTTAAAAATGAAATCACAAATGCGTTAATCTAAAGTCTAGCTAGACGAAGACATAGCCAATCCATTTTAAGGTTTTCATAATCTATGTTTGACATTCTGTTGGTCATTTATCATCTATGACAAGGACGCTTTTGAATATATTAAAGCAAACATAAATTTAAAATCGTATTTTGACTGATAGACAGCCTTTTAATACATTATTTTATTTATCGTAACGAAGGTATTACAAACCTCAAGTAGTTATTTGTACTTAGAAAACCTTTAAATTGAAACGTCAGTTAGGTATTTATTATTAATCTTATCTTCGACCATAAGAAAGTTATAGTCATAAGAATATAACTTTTTTATTGCGTGGAGTCAAAAATGTCAAAATATAAAATCTCTTAGGCCTACTAGATATTTTTCATCAATTTCTGCTCGTTGACGTCCATTAATTAAAAAAACAAAACAAAAGATTTCCACCGCATCCCTCACCGGACATCGATCAACCAACACCTGTGATATTCAAACATCGGTCATTTTTTAAATCTTTTAAAAACCACACAAAGCGATGCATCACGCGAAACGGTACGTCAACGCCGCGTGGCCGCTGCGAAAGCGCTGCGTTCTACGAGACTTCATTTCCTTTAAGTGATGGATGGCGATGTATCTTCAATGAGATTTATAATGGCATGTCACGTTTCAGCGTGTGTGTGCTAGATTGATGCAAAATCCGTGCCCGCACTGTATAAAGGCCGAATTAAATGTGCCTTTGGATGTTCAACTTTGAGGAGGGTTTATTTAGATTATGAGGGACACTTGAGCTCTATGTTTTGTAATAACACGTCGTTACTTTACATTCTCAGAAGCGTGTTAACGTAAAGATTCAACGTTCATTATTTTAAATTTTAACAGTTTACATTTAATTCGGGAAAGTACATGATTAAAAAAAGTTTTTCTGTACTCTTCGACTTTATTTATTAGTTGCTGAACTATCGAATTTCCTTTCACTAAGATAGTCTTCTAGTGTCTTAAGTTGCAATATCGAAACCTTAACTTTGAACCTTGTATTAGTTTCATTTGTTTTTATTTTTATAAAACTAGAACTTATATTTTGAAATGAACTACTTTTTCTGTCAGTTCCAATCATCTCATTTTCCCAAAAACAAAATTATTCACCAACCGTACTACCTAATCACGCAAAGTGCATACCAACACTTCCACTTCCACATTAGGTCTAACCGTCCCATCTGGAGGGTCTTAAAAGGCCGCAAGGAATACCATTACTTATGCATTAACTTGCACACGGTGTAACCGGCCTCGAGGGACAGATCGCATGATTTCATTTCACCACTCGGATCTCGTAAAACTCAATCTACCTGTAGGACAATGTTTGACTATGACGGTAGATCTTTTTACTAAATATAGCTTGAAAAAAGATCTGTATCATATGTTTAAACAATGTAAATGTGTATAACATGTTTTTGTGCTCAAATGGCTGAACTGATTTTGATGAATTCGAACATAGAGATTCTGGTCTATGGAAATATACAGTCGAGGTTACTAGCCTAACCACTTTCGTCAAAAATTGCTTGCATACACTTACGTCGCAAACGTCACGTTACGTCACCTCACGTCACTTTTTACAAAACGAAGCTGGGCGCAAGCGGTTTTGATTTTGGTTTTCTTGAAGTTTGTATCCGAACTCCGCTGCTATAAGAAAATTAACAAAGCCAATTGACCATTGGTCATAGCAGATTTAGCCAACATTGGAGGACAGCATCGAATTAACTTATTTTCGGTTAGTATATATCCCTAAATACCAATAAAAGTATGAATCATGATAAACTTCCCCAAAATAAGAGTAACAGCTAGACAAAACCCCTGAATTTCGCTAAGAACAATCAAAGTTGTAAAAATAAACCTGAGAACATATCTCTCTCATATTTGTTTCGAGTAAACATTTTTTTAAATAATTTAGGGATTTGTTTTTGCTGTCCGTGGGTAGGCCAAGAATGGTAATTTCCTTTTACAGCTTCAGTCAGCCGAGATCTCTTATACCTAAGACACAAACTCATATCAATTAATTGCGTCCACGCAAGAGTCGAAACAGCACGATCCAATACCATCCAATTCTATAATTCAGCTCCAAATGTATTTGTAATGAGTATTCCGATGCTAATTGATACAAAGGCACCAATAAACTTTGTCCTGCCATACTGTGCAATATCATTCGCTTTGACAATAATATCCCGAACTATGTCCGAATTCCGACCGTTTTGGCTGCTTTGAGCAATTAATCTGATGAGTTTTTGAACTGATTTTGTTGCTACTGGTATTTGTGTTACCTATTAAATGTTACAAATTAACAGTATGTTGCATGGTTTAGGGTTTTATTTGATAGTTATCCGAGCTGTTTTAAGTATAAGAGAATTCGTAGTTGTGTATCTGATACGTCCACACTTTAATATACGTTGTAGAAAATTGTTTGATGTATTTTGTACTGTATGTATTTAGTTTAATTCAGTTTTTTTTAATGGTTTAGCATTTTATTTAATCACAATATATGTGCAAATTTCTTATTTAAACGTTTTTAATTATTACTAAACACATGTTTTTATTTGTCTCAAAACTCACATTTATATAATACCGCATCGTTTCAGCTGTGCGATCAAGAATGATCTTGCGTTTTATAAAGAAAAAAAGAAATGCGTCATAATAAGTTACCTTAGCAATGTTTTAGAGGCGCTTCTTTCAGAGGTAATAATAGAACAATAAAAGGTTCTCTTCAAAAATGTACTCGTAAAACTGATTAGTGCGCGTTCGCTGGTTTTACTCGCATCTCTTGAATAATTTATAAGCAGAATAAAGAAGCCTTTTTATCTATTAAACGCATTTGCTCTTACAAATCTTGCCGTGTTTTGTGATGCTACCAGAGAACAGGAGATAATTTTGTGAAACAGCTTGAATGCTACACAAAAATACCTATTTTATAGGACAGCCCCAATCAGTTTTTAAAATCATTATCTAATATTTATCTTGTATACATAAAATAAAGCCTTGTTAGTTACACCACGAACTCGACACCGCTAGAAATCTTTATAGGGTTAGAATATCCCAGAAATCTGTTAGTGAGTTGGCGTGCTCTTAGACACCATAAATTCATTAATTTAAATTTTAAAAAGTCCACAGTGTATAGATTTGGCTTTCTGTAGTGATTTGCTATGAAAATCTATCAGCTTTAACTTAAAACAAGTAATGGTCATTAAAATAGCCATTCTGACATTTGGTTATGATATTTTTTCTTCAAAACATGCACAATCGTAATTATTCAACCGCAGGTATCGACATTCAACCATTACTTGAGTTAAACTATCGATCACGAAATTTGTAGTAAGTTAGCTTTATCAACATATTTAGTGGTTTTCATCACTTTTGAACCTCCGTCTTCGCTTTGCCACTCGCTGTGATTGTCCTAAGTTCGGAGAATTTCAACAGAATGTTCTAGCACTTTCTAGTTTTTCGCCGTCTAAAAAACTCTGCAACTCGCCACACTTATTGAATTACTCTACCAGCGAGCGAACGGAATTTTGTACCGATTCTTTATTATTTACTGTCTCGAGGTGTACTAATGTTGGTCTACGGGCTAGCAGTTCGATAAAATATTCGATTAGCTTGCTTCAATGATCATTTATTGAGATAAAAGGTGAATGTCTTCTGAATGATATCCTACTAATATTATAAACGAGAAAGTTTGTGAGGATAGATGTATGTATGTATTACAATAAATAGGATATTTTGTTCAAGTTATTTTATTTATTCTTGTGGTTTTGTTTACAACTATAAATTACCTTGACAATGATTAAAAAAATGCTTTTTGAGTCAGTACGCAAGGTCGGGACAAATATCCGATAGATTAATGTTGTATGAAATCACTTAAAACAGACCTATTTTACTCAGGCAAAGTAAAACACAAAGCATACAAATAAGATATATCCACTACACCATCCATACTTCAAAAATATTCCTAAAACGAATCTCTCGCAATTTCAAAACAGCCCGTTTAAAGAAGTTGAAGCCGGAACAATATTTCCTGTCACAGGATAACGAAGGAAACATAAACCCAGCTGAAATTCCTTTATTGGCTTGTAACAAACCAATAGTTCAGTATCTCTGGCAACTCGAGCCGTTCACACGGTGCTGTGCGGTTCGCAAGGTCCGGTTTGCGGGATAAACGGTCGAGGACGATTTACAGTTTAAGATTTTTCTGTCACGTCAGTTTTGTTTTCTAGAAATCTTCTTTAATGTTGCCTCGATATCACTTTCGTTTGTTAATTATCCGGCACCAATACGTATTAAGCGTGTTAAAGAATGTTGACGTTTGCAGAAGTAAAATATTTGCCTTATTTTTATTCTTGTCATTAAACCTCAATAATTACCCATACATTATGTCAATTGTATAAATATACCGTAAATTTCTATGTTTTCATCATAATATGTGAGCTTTGTAGTGTATTTGTATGAAGTGATAGTGGAAAACTAGTGGTGTACCTACTTTTCACTTCTTTTTACTTTGCTTTTACTTAAAATCGTTATTTTTAAACCGAAAAATATAAAACGATGGAACCTGTTTTTTAGAAATCGTTCTGTTTAATTCAAATACGCGCAAACCGGCTTTCGTGTTTCGAGTAGGAGACACTACGAGGTGTAGTGTAGCTTGAGAATTTCGAGTCCTGTTTTCTTTCTTATTGCAATTCGTAGGCGTTGCTACTAACAAATCGGAACTAGTAACAAGACGCTTTGCTGATATTATTGGTTGGTACTTCCGCAAACTTTGTTATGCACAAAATATCTATAGTTTAAAAGACTGCAATTAGGCAAAACTATTTAACACGTTCAACGCGCGGCTTGCTTTAGTTTTTAACAATGTTCTGTTACAACTTAGTACATAATACTAACGTCGTGTCATACTTCTTCTACCCACGTGTCACGTCTAAGTAGGCACCTAGTGACTAGTTGTCTGCCTCGGTGGCACAGTGGTTAGAGGGTCACATTTTAAAGCGACGGCTGCGCCAGAGGTCCCGGGTTCGATTCCCGGGTCGGGCCAAAAATATGTATCTGGGTTTTTCTGTTCAGAAATTCTCAAGAAAGCCCGGGATTTGGAAGTTGGCGGTGTTTCACCCCTGTGCCTAGAAAAGCACGTAAAGCCGTTGGTCCTGCGCCTGATCTCTCTCCGGTCGTGTCAGATTGCTATCCCATCGAACTATGAGAATGAAAGGAATAGAGAGTGCACCTGTGTTTGCGCACACACTTGTGCACTATAATAATTATGTCCCACGCAGTCGGCCACCGTAGTCGGAATCGTCTAGGGGGACTATTACAATTATAACTATTATTACTAATATATAAGTACCTAGTACAAAAACACTCGTTTCTACGTGGTTTAAATATATTGTTTTGTTTTTTGTACCACGTAGAAAGAAAGGCACTTATCTGCCGCAGTATCGTCTACACCGTCGCACTTACAAAACAAAATCATCTATGTTAAACAATTACCGCGACTTTCAGAGCAATGAGTGTATGACGCTGACATTTCAGCGAGGTTTCCTCAAGAGTCAACAAAGAGACAGTCTAAATAACAAGCAAAAGCACAATGCAACGACGCAAGAGGCGGTCTCGTTCACGTTCGCGGTGCAGGTAAAAAGACTCATTCTTTTGACGCCAAAGATACAATTTGCGCTCGGGGTGACTGTTTTTAAGGTACCGTAGGACGACGAGAACTCCTATTAATATGAATTTAAAGATGAAACTGGTTGATAAATCAAAGACTGACAAACTTATCTTTCTATAAACAATGCCATGGACACAAACAAATAACAGACATATGCAAATAACAAATATACACTATAACATACTGAAAGGGCATTTCTATTTAATAACAATTACAAGTAGATACCTCTTTTACCTTACTTAATAGGTAAACGATCTTACGACTAGGTCTTTAATGCACTAAAAAAGCTTGAAAATCTTCATGCATAAAAAAATAACGAGCCAGCCATACATAGGTCTAATAAGTGAAAACACAATTCAGTGATCAAAAAATCTAATTGTCGTCACTGTATTACTTATCGTAATTTCTCAATAATAATTTCAGTAGCTCGTTTTTTTTTTAGTCGTTTTCATAAAACTACGGAACCGTGTTTTGTAAACAACTCTATCTAGCCAGCTTTTTGCCTTAAGAAACTGCGCATTTCTAATGCAAATGTACTACGTGAATCATTATGCTCTGATTTCAGGGCGTTTAGAGTTCCCGCTCAAAGATCCTGTGTTCGCTTTCTTTGTTGGAAACGGTGTTTTTTTTTAAACGACACTCTTGTTCTCGTGAATTATGAGGGCAAGTCAAGGTGTTACGTGTGCTCCCTGGCTGTGAGATCGTCTTTCATTTTAACTTTCAATTGTTTCGTGCTAGATTCTGTTAGTATTTTCATTCGATTTTGACTTTTTAATCTAAGTTGTAAACTATTTTTTGTATAGGTAGCTTTAATATTTTCAAATGGAAATAGGTAGCTCAAGTTTGCTTTATTTATTATGGCTATTAGGCACTAATCAGAATGTGGTTAAGAACTGAAAATAAAGAATTTTATTAATAAAGTAAAATAACAATCTCATTGAATAAAACTTAATAATTATTATAGATTTCATAAGTTACATAATTTATTATAACAATTCGACACATAAGTAAAGCCTGAAACATGGTGACTTGATCGGTGATTGATTGTTGTTCATTACAGCGAAATAACCCCAACAAATATTCATTTAACAGGTAGATTAATCCAAGTAAATCATAAGTAAAGTGATATTAACATGTTCGGCAGTCGTTACAAAAACGGTGCTCGAAGTTATACGATCTCAGCATTTAATACACCTCAAATTGGGTCTTACGTCTCGACGAATCCTTGAAAACTGTCATCCAGTAACGTAAATCAAAAGAGGCAATCGCTCCGCGGTGAAAGCTGAATTAAACTTACTATAGTCGGCGGTTTGCATTTTAATTAATTAAGAGTGGGGGTAAGAAGTGGGGAAGGGGGGAGTAGTGGGGGTGAGAAGCGCAACAGTCGGTGTTTACGCACGGAGACACCTTGTGACTCTGCTAGGCGTTTGTATTGGTGCGATCCCGTCTAACATTAGTCGTTTGGGAAATAAATAAATTAAAAAAAATAGCTTAGAGCAGAACAAAGCCACGTTAGCGTTGCGATGTGTCTCGGATACGTGTAGCCGGCAGCATCTATTGCACGCGCGTTCCGATGACACATCGGATTGCATTGCACTGAATTTTATGTGAAACGACAGAGCTTCACGGCTCCAGCGTCGCAGCGTCGACGCAACGCAACGCAGCGCTAATGTGGCTTCGCTCTTAGGTGGACATTTTAGGCGATACATTACCTACTTAAGATACTCTACGCCTAGCTATCTGCGTGTCTTTTACTTTCCTGGTTTTAGGACATTACTTATAGCCTTTAAAAAGAGAAGTAACCTTACCTACTATCCAAGTGACTTACGATTCATGCCGAAATAAACATTGATCAACTATTTTTTAGACTAATCACTTCTTTCATGTAACCACAAGCGTAACACGGCTCTCTTTTGCGTCAAAAACAGCCTTCCAGCTTCTCCATTCCGATCACATTGGTGTCGCTGTTTCCATTCCAATCGCATCCCGTGGAATTCCATTTGCACTGCAGGTGTAGGCGGAGGGTAGCAGCCCGGACATTCGTTCTCGGTCGCGTGGCTTAGGGAAGCCTTATTCCATTAGTGAAATTAATGTTTCGAATTACTCGCGGCGAGTCGCGACGCAAAAATAGAATGCGACGAGGTACGCTTTATTGCGTGAAACATCTTGTGATTGTTTTTAAGTTGTCTTGAGAATGCTTTAAAGAATAATCAGGTATGTAAAGAATTTATGTAAACGATTCAATATACCTTAGTATTTATATTTTTATGGCTAACGTATTCTGTATACAAAGTTTTTCAAAATGAAAGGAGCTACTCGAAATCAGTACGTAGTCTCTCTCCTGGAAACATAAGTTGAAATACGACGAATATATACGATAAGTTTTATTCGACCCATCATCTACTAAGTTGGCGCTTTTAAGTCAATTTCTACCAGATGTCTCGTTATACGACTAGACTCAGTTGATTGTATTTTGCCATTACTCCAAGTTGCGTGAATTAAACTAGTGTTGTCACCACTAACTGTATCAAGCGACGTATCTACAAGCCCTATATACCTTCTACCAGATGTCACGTCATACCACTGGACTCCGTTGATTGCATTTTAATTGCATCAGTGCAGGAAGGCACCGCCTTAATGCGATTACGTAATTGTTTTTGTGGTTTACAGGAGCTTACTTTTAACGACTTTAACGCTGTTTCTTAAGTGAAAACTGTATTTATTCTCGTTGATTAAAGTCTCTGTTTCAGTGTGTTTCTTGGACAAATTTTCCGTCTAAATTAATTTATCTGGTTCGGCATTTTTAAGGTAGTATGGTAGGATTCTATTGGAATAACTAAGTACATTTATTGTATTCATATTAATCTATTATTTTAACTCTAATTGTAACTCCCGTAATGGTTGTAGTCAAATAGTAAACAAAAGAGTATTTAAAACTCGTGTAAGTTTGAAATAGTCAAAAAAGCAGAAAAAGTTGAAGTTAGACTTGACGTAACTTTTTATTTAATAAATGTTATCCATTTGTAAGTAAATAAACTAATAAGAGGTCTTAAGTTTTCATTATCTTTCTCATATTTTTGTACATACCTTTTTGTGTGTTGCATTCATTCATCTCCCCAAGGAACACTCCGCTAATATTCTTGCAAAATATTCGCGAAACGCGTTTGCAAAGTGGTTTGTGTTGGTACTGAAATGTTGGAGGTGCATCCTCTAAATTGGTGTTATGTGCTTGTACGGACAGCAGAAATATGAGTGAATTGTGGTAACTTTAAACATCTTTTTACCTAAAGCGTTCTAAAATAGTTCTGATTTTGTTTGTGCATTTATCCTATTATCTTTTATTAAAGCAGTATTAGTTTCTAGGTTAATTTTTGAGAGCATTAAGTAGTCGTCATTCAAAGGTTTATGGTGTGGACGGTGGATATCACATCACATACCTTCGTAGTAGTTTTTTTTTTTTTAAGAAACCCATGATATTTGATATATCATGGGTTTCTAAAAAATGAAATTATTATATCCTAATGAAGTTTAAATATAAACAAAAAATATATCACCCAGCCAATTGTGTAGTCCTGTATTTAGGTTTCTGGTAAATATAGTTTTAGGTTTGATAAATAATTTCATTAGATTTCCATTTGTTGTTACTTTACTGACCATACAGGATAGGTATTGGCACTAGTCTTGCATGTAATAAGCGAGTGCAAAGCTTTTGGCTGATTAGCTATTGTTTTGTTGGTCGATGTACCCACGTACAATTGGTTTCAAAACAATCCAATATAACTTCATAGTTTTATAACTTAAAAAACATATATTTATCTAAAGTATGGATATATATTTATATATATTTATCTAAAGTCATTGGCGTCTGCTAAAAAAGTTGATTATGTTTATTTGTGCTCTATGTTTTTAGTATTAAAAAGTTATAATACCTTTTCACATATTTAAAAAGATTGCACAATTATTTGGTATTTTCAATTCGACGTTACACATAGTTAAAATGTTGGCGGAATATAAAATAAACACTATACACCTAACGACCAAAACTAAACAAAACACTACAGTTTTTGGTTATTTTGGACAACTATAGTAACAGCCGCCGCGATGTCAATTTAACATTGTTTCCGAGTAACGAGTGTGGTGTGTCATCGCGACTAACAATGCACGCCAGTAACGAATAGACATCACCTGTGACTAACTCAGAAAATAAAATACGACTAAGCTTATGCTATGTTAAAGGTTTAAAAAATATGTATATTAAAATATATAGGCCCAACGCGGGGGGATTGTTCCTTCTAATAAAAGTATACAAAAACTTTTTCTATCACTGACTTCAATCTCATAAGTCGGTCAAACAGTGATCCAACTTAACTAGAGAAGGATAGAGAACCAACAGCTAAGCGTGCTATTCCAGATACGTTGTTGTATCACCAGAATCAAGTTTATTTTACAGTTCTCATCGCGAGACAATCTGACCATTAGACAAAAGGGGCAGTCAAACAAAAATAGTACTTACCTAGACAACCATTAATTAAAAACACAGCAATAACATCATACGACGACCAAATCGATATCCCTGTAGTCATTTAGGCAAAGAATGTTAGTTAGGCTAACATCACTAAACATGCTTCATAATCGCTCGCACGATTTGCCAATATGCGGTTACTTGGTCATATCAGCTATTCTTACAAAAATTATGAGTTCATATTGCAGGAGTCTAGTGCGGTCATCACATAAAATGCCGTGACAAGGGTGGTAACCAACAGCATTTTGCAGCTGACAATTATAGGCTATAAGTAATGTCTGAGGAAAATACTCACGTCGATTGATCGGTTTGAAGAAGGTGTTGGTCCTTCCTCCAATGATCTATGTCGGATTGTGAACTCATGGTATTTGTACCTTTAGGTTACGAATACACAGGTTAAAAAGCCTATGTTTCGTCAAGGTTTTTGCAATGATACTCTTTAATAACTGCTAAGAGCTGTGCGTTTACCAATCCCCCAATCTGGTTTCTCATCAAAACTGATCGATGCTGACTGAAGCTGAGCTAAGCCAGTAATACACTTAAGATGTCACGTAGCTGCAACGGCGCGTTTCGTGTGCGTTAAGCTGCCCAACTGTTTTGTACCCGAGGTCTTACTTTGTAACATTTTCTTTGTATTTTTACTCTAGCCATCCCGTTTTCTCATATTGCTTTGTTGATTGGTATGAGTGGAAGAGAAGAGTCGAAATCAAAGAGTCTTTTTACAGAATAGGAGCCATGCTTTGGAGTAAGCCGGTTCATTATGCGAAACAAAACACGCTAAGTTTGTCTGTAGCTTAACTGCTCTGCTTAACTAGCTGTAGGCTCATGAGGCTTTAAAAGAGATCATTAAAAATTGTCTTGATAAAATGTAAAACTTGTATAAAAGGTTATTAACAAGTCAAATGGTAAAAAAATTAAAAGCTTGGATAGGTATAATTTCCATTGTGAAACAAAATTGAAAATTTTACCAATATCCATATTATGAATATTATCTATATTAACGCGCTAATCTCAAGAATAACCGAACCGACTCGAAAAAATATTTTTGTGTCGGATAGCTAATAAGGCTTTAGACTATAAAACATCTCGCTGCGACTGCGACGGGCGGGGAGTGAGCCAATGCAAAACGCGTGGGACTGTTAGTATTGATGTATTAAGTATAGGTAAAGTTACCCAAAACTCGGATGATAGGACGGCTCCTAAATTAATGCTATTTAAAATGCACCATGTAAGATCAAAGTGCCATTAATGTACTTGACTCTAGACAGGAAACTGCGTAATTAGTTAATCGTTGACCTGTTTTAAAAGGCTCAAACCTCGTCCCTGAAGGCTTCCGTTGGCAGGATGAGTTCATTATGCGATGTACGCACGGAACTGGGGTGACCAAACGTACTTTGACGTCAGTACATACTAATCATTGTTATTTATATATTTTTGTTATTATTTCTTAGCTCTTTTTTAATTTTTAAACTATGAGGTTATCTTCCATCATGCATATTTTTATGCGTTATTGTCAATTTCTTTTTTTTCATCGTCTGAGTCAAAATTTTATATGCTGCAATTTAAATGTAATATTTAACCAACTCAAAAAAAAGGAGATTGTCAGTTCGACCTGTATGGTTTTATGTATGTATGTATGTTTATCCGGGAATATCTCGCATTTGGCTGGACCGATTTTGATGTGGATTCTAATTTATCTTTTACACCTCGTTGTTTACACCACATAAAGTTGTTACCGAAAACACGATAGTTATGGGATAACTATCGTGACCATATACCCGAATTGTTGTCGCCCTACACCCTTCCCACGGGAAGCGATCGGTACCCGCAGTTAACCTGAGCTAAGTTTAAATTGACGATTACGAGAGATGGACATTGCCAATTATGGATGTCCAGTGATTAAATCCTGTTCGCCAGATTAAGGGTACATACCCTAATGTCCCCGATGGTTGTAATTCGAGCCCTTTGTTCATTGAGATTGCGCCGGAATTGGGTTTCGAATTGGAAATTTAACCGTTTGGGTGACTGCAATAATTATTTTTTAAGTGATAATTAGCTATCTGAAAGTTTTTTAACTTAAAAAAAATATAATCCTGTACAAGCGTCTCTTTATGAAGTAAAAAAATGTTAAAAATACACTTTTATTGGTGGCTAAAACCAGAAATTATGTTACTCATAAATACTTATTTATAATTTATAGTGAAATGTAAAGTTTACAAGGCGTTAAATAAGGCACGTGCTTTCGACACTACAAGTTGCAATCATCTGTTCAAAAAATCAGCGATATAAATATCAAAGTTTTATCAACGTAATCAGTCGTAAATATTAACTATAAAAAGATACCTACGTTTTGTCAAACCGGAGTTTTTTTAATAATATCACAGAAACGTATGTAGGCAAGTACTCATAGTTTTTAAATCCGTGTTTCCTGATAGCACGCCAATAAAACAAAAGCGAAGCGCCCAGACAGTTTATTATTTCCCAAGAACGCTCTAACGAGCAATTGTTATTGTCTCTGCCATCTTAATCGATACTCGATGACTGGTATCAGACAAATGAAGTTGGAGGCCGAAAATTTTTAAATATTCTCGCTACTGACTAATATAATAAACGATCCTGTGGGTGCTATAATAATGTGACAATCGACAAGGTATTACAATATTGCCTTGATTTTTTTGATCTTTTGATTCTTTACATTCCTAATACTTTGCAATGTTATTGAATTAAGTTTTTACTACGGTTTTAGGAACGCGAGTAAATAACACGTTACCTACAAGACATTAAATAATCTACTTTTCATTTTCTGCATATTTGAAAACGAAGACTCTTTTATGCATTAGTCTTAATATATAAGCGTTATGTCAATTTTTTTTGTCAAATGTAATACTAAAACTAAGATCTGCTTCAACCTGAATTTATGTTACGAAACAAAACACAACCGTAGGCTCTTGTTCTTCCGCTAAAATAGTGCCGCATAGACTCGGCATGCATAAAAGAACTTTATTGCCGTAAGTGGTTGATACACCGGCAGCACAATGTGCTAAGCGACTTGTGCGCTTAAAACGCTTTATTATTCAGTGCAGACTCGCGAGAATTACACACGGCCTGAGGCGTTTTGATCTTTTAAGCTGCATGTGTTACTGTCTCTCTCGAGTTCTATTGGTAAGAAGGGGAAACATTCAATTGAGTTAGGTGACATGGTGGTTCATGCATACTTGCATGATAGTATAATGTCACATCCTAGTTTGCCTCTCTTTTGTAATTGATTTTAATGCAGCATTACAAAAACTCATCCTGATAATAAATTAAAACACAAATAACTTTAAGACGTAGCGATCTTCCGTTTAAGGAGATCCACTACATACATAATATTCGCTGTTAGTATGACTAAAATCAGCATAACAGATACTTAAATAAATTATCATTTAAATACCTAATACCAGAGGTTTATTGTTTCATGAGCGTTACTCTGGTTTTGAGTAGGAAGCAACAACATCATTACTGGCAGAAGGCTGAAGGTATGACATATCATGAAAAGCTTTTGACTGGGTATTAAGAGCCGGGAATCCCCCGGTTTTCAAACTGCGGTGTGTAAGGCAAGAGAGAAAGACTACACTCTCTTCCCTAATTTGAATTTTTTATCTCTATTATCTCTCCAGGTATCTTAAATTATCTATCTCTTAAATTTCGTAATGAATTTTGCAAGTGCTTCCTTAACGCGTGGACTGCTAAATGAGATCTTCTTATGGGTTAGAATGTTTTTAAACACTCACGTGTCATATTACACAGTGTTATTATTATTATTTCATCTTTGAGATCTTCTTATGTTTTTTCTTGTTTGTTACAATGTACTTAAGCAATAAACAAAAGCAATACCAATCACCAATTAATTTATTTTCCCTATACAGATAAGTCTCGATAAAACAAAGCTTGTTTTTGAGCTTTGTTATTTTTTAATACTGCTAAAGACGAGATTAGTCTCGCGCCCACCTGGATACCCATTATAACAGCTAAAGTTTGTTTTGTTTTGATTTCGGTCTCAGCCATCTTGAGTTGGATTTGAGATTGATGGAAATATTATTTTAAAATACTTACGCAGTATTATAAGCCTAATAGGCTTATTCAATTTATTATTTCATAATAAATATTTTAAATGCGGAAGTAACTTTGTCTATTTATTAGCTTTAACGCGATAAATGATAGGTTTTGCAAGTATTTACATACATCTTTGGAGATGAACTTTAAGTGAAGTACGTAGAAGCCTGTTGCATACATTTTTATAGATTACCAACTGTATTTTATTTAAAAATCCACTAATAATGCATTACTATAAAACGCTTCCTACACCTGAAAAATGGAACATGTAGTGCTATGGGTGAATATATATATAGCGTAGGTATTTGCTTTCGATAGTTCAAAATAGATCTGTGGTGAAAAAAAAACTTCCTCTTTTAATAAGAAGTCAGTCAACAAAGAATATTTATGGATAAACAACACCTACATTGTAACTTTTTTAAACATATTTGTAACCGTTGATTATAAAACTGTATGTGGAATTATTTTGTGCACATTTTTAGTGGTTTAATCATGAATATTATTCGCGTAAACTTCTTAACCAAATATATGTAACAAATTTTACGCTGCACAAGAAAGAGTATCTCCATATATTTTTATATATCTAATACTAGTGTTTATGGTAAAATAGAGATTCCGCGTGCACTACCGATATAAAACAATTATCTGCAGTAAGGCGATTAAGGGAAATACTCCGTTAATGGCGTTAAACAACACAGAGCCATCGGCCTATATTAGCTATTACCTGTTTTAAGGATTAACAAACGCATCGGACTTTGTAATCTGATGTTATTTAATTAACTTGGTAACGTTAATGTTACTGCACGCGTCGAATATTATTTGATGTTTTTTTTGGCTTTCTGACTTTTCCAAATAATACATGTACATACTTATTCATCCATCTATGTACATAAGAGAAAGTCGTGTTTGTTACACCACTTATAACTCGCTAACGGCTGGACCGATTTCATGATTTTTTCTTTTTGGGACTTGTCGACCCCGAATAGGATAGTAATAATGAAACGGGAACGGGTGAGACAAATTCGCTGGGAACGCTAGTTTTACATAAATTAGGTACAAATGTTTAGTTTTTTGTAAGATACTGGCAGACTTAAAATAAATAGGCTCGTCTATTCACTCCAATTCTTATTCGTAAGTAGATCTCATAAAAAAAGTTTGCTGAAAAAATTATATTTTTTAAAATGATTATCGTAAAATTTTATTTTTGAATCTTATGTGCGTTATCGCATAAACCGCCCTAACCACCAAACGCCAACGCCAACGTTCGGCCAAACATTTGACAGGCGCATAATTAAGATGGCGGAAATCCGAAGTCGGTTGCCCTGAATAGTTATCCTAACCACACCGGGTATTGACGATCAAAAAAGGGTCGCGCCGCTCTTACGCTTCGCCTAATTGACACCAGCATTTAGCCCTGTGAAAGTCGAAACTGGCAAATTGGATTTGCACTGTGCCAGGGTGCCCTTTGACCGCTTCGAGAGTAACAATTCTACATTACCGCGTATCCGGACTGTAACTAACTAGATTAATTGTCAATTTCATAGAATCTTTTCCCTTTTACGTCACGCCGCGCGTGAATTTCAGGGTTTGGGGAGGGTTGAATTAAAAATTTCGTTTTATATGGAAGGTTTATTTACTAACGGCCCTCGTTAATGATGAGCTTTTACACGTTTCTACCCATCGATAAACACTACGAGTACGTTCAAGGGCGAAGATACATCAACTTTTAATCAGTCATGATCAATTTTCATAGTAAATGTTTTGTACTTACCTCTTTTACTGAGTCGTGGGTTAATTTTGCTGAGGTTAAACACTCAGTTTTTTAATAACAAGGCTTTCATAAGGCTATATAACAATTTGACAGACTTGCGTCTCTTTTCATTGAGCATTTGTCTGAAGAAACTTAAAAAACCCTACATAATTACGTATGTACGTCTACTGGGTCATACTCTTACAATGCTGCTGCTTCTTGAGCCGTTGCTGAATTCTGATTGGTCAGTAAATATATAATAACAAAATGCACCAATGGCAATGCAGCAGTTGTTGGCACGTTGCCACGGGGCCGGCCTAGAGTTCGAGAAATAGGCTTGCTCGACCTATTTTCTTGCTCACTCTACGTGAAGTTGCGGGAAAACTTTTATATTGGGTATTTTGATTACTTCTCGGAGTGTTTGGATGAAAATTTGAAAATGATGCGCCGCAAAATTGTGTTTTAGTCAGGCCACAACACTACGCATAGTGATATAATTGCTATGTTTTAAGTAAACATAAGCGCAGTTTAACATATCGCAAGCAGTGACCGATAATGGTCATTATCCTTTACTAATTTGGCTATGACTCACTGTTAAAGTAACTATTCAAAAGTTAGATTACATAGTAATAAACTTCTGACTAAATAAAGGCCAAAATATTAACGAGTGTTCAGTGCACGCGTAACACAACTTTATGCCCCTAGACCACAATTTATTTAGGACGTTGTATAAATCGTGGTCAGTCTGACTCGGCGTTAGGGGAATAATTATCGTTGAGGCTATTCTTAATTAAAAATAGCGACTGTTGAAATGCGTAGTGGTAACTATATCTTCGACATCTAGTTTATCTAGTGTAGTAGTAAGCGCACAATATTTTTTATGTACCTGTCATTATTTCAGTTTTTGTGTGACTTGCAATAAATTTTGTCAAGCATCAAAACCTCCACCTTGTGAATAGAAATAACATTCAAGCCTTTTTTAGAGGTAACCTTTTTTTCCACAAATATACCATTTTCGAATCATAAAAACGTGAAAATACTATCGATGTTCAGTAGTTTACAGGAAGCAAAGTATTGGCAATCCAACAACGTGGGTCCTCGTCAGCTGCCAGCAGCAGGAAGGCTACTTGTAAACAAAACTTGAAGTATCAAAGGAAACCAAATATTTTCTAGAAAGTACCTGTCTTTGACAGCACCATTACGCTCGGACGCGGACCTGGCTTTATGGTGAAGACATTTATGATTAAAAATGACTTGGTGATCTGCTAGTTTTGTGCCGTTTAACGTTGCAAAGGGCGTACGCGTAATAATTTCCTTTTCGGGTTTTGGTCTATAATATTTGGGATAGCGGAATTATGTTTTCAAGCACATTAGATGCTTTAATCTAAAATGTTTATTTGAGGTTTTGAATTTGATTATGATCTATGTCGCGCGATACTACTAGCCTAAGACTTAAAAATTTACATCTCAATTTCGACCAAATAATACTATTTATTTTCATTTCGTTGTAATTTTTTTACTATTAATAATGAAATCAGTTCAGAGTCTAGCAATTTTCCCAAATCAGACGCCTTACATCAACCCTGAACCCAAAATCAATTTATGAAGTTTGTAACTACGGGTGCGAGCTTACAAAAAGCTTGAACATTCATCGCAAAACAAAACAAAAACGCTCCATTCCTCCACTCGAGCCGACGGCTAACCAGGCTTGGTGCTCTGACAGCGCCCATAGACCCTAATCCAGGCGGCGCCGCGGGGCGTCACACTGCCACTGACATTTTTCAATTATAACCATTCACTATGTAACACTTTTGCGAACTAAAGCATTACCAGATTAAATTGTCGTTTGTTTTCGCCAGTAGGTGGAACTTTTATCGAGTAATCGAGTTATTCCGATACGAAAATCCATTTTCTTTTGTTCGTAAGTTAGTTATCAGAATTCGTTTACGTACTTGCCGGTTGGCAGCGAAATGCGGCAAAAGGTATTATTTCGTGCCTGGATTGTGAACGAGGTGAGCTAGACGATTAATCTTGTAGAAATACCAACGCTAAAACCAGACATGACTTTGCCTTACAGTCACAGATGACATGAACTTAGAGTTTTCAGAATTAGAAAACGACAATAGAAAGCTAAATCCATTTACAGTTAATACGAGTACCTACATAATAGACACTCATTTACACAGTAATTTAAAAAAAAAACTTTTTTGTGTAAATGAAACCTATACCCTCTTCTTTTACAAAAACGAGTCCGTAGAAGCTACAAAATTGAAATCGAAAACCTCAAACCAAAATAAAAATATATGCAAATTCAACCGCTCCGTAAAAGCAATTCCGTAAAGTTAAAGATAAAAATCCCAAGTACCCCACACGTTAACGTTACTCATAAAACTAGTGAAAGAACTCGTTACATGTCAGAAGAAGCAGTAAACATTTAACATCTGTTTTAGTGTGTCCGTGCGCACTCTTCCGAATATAATCCAGCCTAATTACTGAAAGACTGTGCTCATCCAGAACTTTGCTAATAAAGTGGGCGGTTCAGACGGAGGCCGTGCTTGCGTGTAAGACGTAGTGCACACTGGTCGTTATACAAAACATATATAACCCAAACGTATTCACTCAATTTATGACTTCAATATTAGGTAACTTTTTTAATCAGAATACAATCTATTTACCTACTTGATTTAATAAATAATAAAATATAAAATTATGTTGCGGCAGATTGTTGTATATCCACTGAAAAACTGTTCGAGTTTCTGTTTATATACGCAGTTAAATTACATAGAATATCATAATAATTTTCGATGCAATATTAATTCGTTGAAACTTCGACTGCCGTTTTTCAATTATTTAACTTTTACCATATATAAAACAATGACATCACAAAGCGCCAACGTGGCTTTGACATACCGTTTCAAGAGAATTAATAACCCATCGGCGAACTCTCGAGAAGAATCTCACAACTTCGCACACCAAAGGAAAGATGCACTAAAAGTTTGCATGCAAATACTTCTCCAATCACCGCCTTTGGTTCAGACCAAAAATACGTAGTTCACAAACGATGAAGGCCTCAGGCAGTTTTAGAAGCAGTGAACTTCCGTGTACACTCAGCTTATGAAAGTAAAGATCGAAGAGGAACTTCAGAAATTGATCCGGAGTGTACCAAGAGTTTGGTTCGTCTTTGCCGAGTTTACTAGACGGTGCCCGTGTTTATTTTCGAGTGGATAAATAATTTTTTAATAATGTGTGATAGCTTTTTCTATTCATAAATCACATTAATAAACATTAAATATGAAGGCGATACGATACATATTTGTCAAAAAAATCTACAAAATTATAAGTTGAATACATAACATTCATAAGCGAAGGAATCTATAAGTTATACACTTGGTTATACCTCTACATAAATAATGTACATCTTTACGAGACTTTGGCAGTTATCGGCGGATTATAAAACAATTTAGCTGTTTTCGTTTGTACAAAGGGTTACAGTTTTGTAGTAAAAATAAAGTATAATAACTATTAAATTTACTTACCGCAATTTAAAGCAATACAGCGCCATCTAACGCTCTCAAAACAAGTTCCAAACGTACATGACTGAGAACTAATCGGCTTACTAATTTTAGTTAAACGTTATATGAATAATATATATAGTCCATTCAAATATTCCACACGTTTTGACTTCATTAAAACAGACTTATATTCACCATTCACAAGCAACTGTTTGACGGAGCTTCAGCGCAAATAGTTTTGTTAAAATCCTATTTTAGTGTTCGCGCGCCATAAATGAGACTGGAAAAGTTGTCAAGCTTTAGCATAACTTCGTTTTTGCGAATGTGATGAAACGGGGTGCATTTATTTAGTACCGAATCATTCAATTTCGTTTATTTCTTAGCGAGATGAATGAGTGTGATGTGGTATTCTATTTTTAATGAAAGATGCGTAATGCGTAAAGCGGTCCCTGCGAACTTTGTTTCCTTATGTTCTACTAGCGGTCCTAGAAAATTTCGTTCCACCCCGGCCCCGTTTATGGTTATAATCCCATTCAAAACCAATCCAAAAAACTCAAAATCATGAAAATCGTTCCACCTGTTCTTGAGTTATAGTGGTGTAACTAACATGACTTTATTTTTTTAAGATAAAAGAAAAGAGTAAGATATATATGTAGATTTGAATATTAGGAATTTTAAAAGAAGGAAAATAAACTTGAGATTACAGCAGATGTGCTTAAAAACAAGCCATAGATTCTCACACCCGACAAAGCAAAAAGTTGATATTACAAGCCCTGCGAAATAAATGAGAAGAAAAGTCGGACATATGTCCACATTGATACGTTCATGATAAAGTTAAACAATTGACCCTTTAGCACAGATAGGACAAAAAATATTCAATAGAATAGAATATAAAAAAAACTTTTACCAATATTTCAATGAAAAACTAAAATAACAATTAATTTCACAGTGTGGAGCTTAAAAGAACAAGTTTCAAAAGAACTGACAGGCGTCAGTTGCACAGTTGTTAGAACTCGCATCGGTGTATTTTGCACTAAATAAAGTTTTTTGATGAAAATAATACTGGAAAGAAATACGTATTCATTGAAAGTTTTAAATACTTAATTTTCTTCTAAAACTAGAAAGCCAGCTGATTTATTGTGTTTTTTTACCTTTGTTTTTAATAAATACCTATTTATTTTGATTTCTATCAGAATTGTTTCCCACGACCAGTTCAGTTCTGCGGGATCACTGTATTAGTGATTCACACATGTATCTCTGGTGTGTTCAAACGTCAGTATTTTTCAGGTACGGTTGTCTGTCAACTGAGTCCTGACAACTCCTGTCAGTGTCATTGCCTTGCTTGCACTTACCAATAAAGCGGCGCGCAGCAAATCACGAAAAACTATCGATTGCGTTAGCGTATCGAGAAATGCCAATTCGTATGGAAATTGGCATAGTGCCCCTGGCGGTGCGTAAAGAAATAACTTTTTTAATATAGATTTTGATATATTTCGATACGCTTACGCAGTTGATAGTTTTTCGTGATTGGGGTACTGTTATCCTATCATTCATGGCGTTGCCATCGAATTGGTTGAGTTTGTTCAGCTGGGAATAAACAACACTTAATCACCCTGTTTTTTACTTATCTATTTCATGACAAAAACCAGCAAAAAAACGCCACCTGATTTTTACTGACCCAGTAAATATCAGGTGGCGTTTATTTGCTGGTCACTGCAAGCGGGATGCACATGTGAATATAAGCATTAAAACGCGTATCCCACTAAACGGCATCCTGCAGTATACAGTACTTGCCAAAAACAGGATGTCACCGTAAAAAACGTATCTCGCATAAGAAATTGATGATGAATATGAATGCACCGAACGAATGCTCGTTTTAGCAACTACCAACTGGGGTTGTCACAGATTTTTGTAAAGATAAACCTTTTTACCGTAGCAGCATAAAATCTCCTTCAATTTCTTCCCTTGAAACTGTATTATTACATCCTCAACCTAAAACTTCATTAATACGAGTACCCCAAAACAATACAAGTACCTAATAATATAATTGAAAAATCCGGCCAACTTTAACTTCCGTTGAGTCAATAAATTGGTGCTGTTTAATCAGCCGAAAGCACTTCCAATGTTATAGGCGGAAAATTTTACAAGTATCCTAATAAAACTTGGAAGTTCGGGACCGAATCCTGCCTGTGTACACAGCGCTGGTAACTATTGAAATTACAAGGTTTGAAATATAAAACCTGTATAGCTTTCGATTATAATGACACGATTGAATGAACGTTAAAATGTACTCCTCAAAAGTAAAATATTTAAATCCTATTAAGTGAAGTGTATGCTTTTTACGCAGTAATTCATATGTTATTGACATACTTCGGTACATTTGTATATTTTATCTATACATATACTGTATGTTTTCAATATGTTTTACTCAAAAAGCTAATACTAGGTTTTTGAGTAGTATCTTCGCAAAACGAGTGAAACCTTGTAGCGAAAAAAAATATTGTGCATGTTGATCGACTAGAATAGAGTTCCAATTTTCATTTAACGAGACATGTGTGCTATAGAGGAAGATTGCTAGGGCTGCCAATATTGTGATGTTTGATAAATCGGTATTCGACTGAATACTGTTACCTAAGCACCTTTCCAATTCCGCAACTCCTGTCTGTATAGCCAGAATCTACTGTTTGACTGGAAGAGAGTAAAAACCGGCCAATTGCGAACCGAACTAGCCAAAATACCAAAATATTTTTGGACAGCAAAAATAACTTTGTTTTATAGTATTTGTATGACGGACAAAGAAATATTTGCGTTTGTTAAAATGTGATATATCTCAAAAACTGCCAGTTCGATCTTGTTTACCAGTGAATTCACAACCAATAACAAACTAGTGGCAGCCCTAATCGCTCTCGTCCGGCGCCTGTTTGCGGAGCGCTTCTGCGGCGCGTGCGAGCGACAACCCTGCTCTATATCAACGCCATTTACAGCTCGAGATGAAAGTGTGAACTGTTTGAAGGTTTTTGAGCTTGCTGCAATAAGGGCCTCTTTTACCATAGATAAATAAGCACTTATCAATATTAATAATTCAAATATAGAACGTCGTTTCGTATTAATTATTGGACAGATAACTTTAACCATAACTACATTGTGAAACAGGCCGTAAAAGTATGGCCAGTTTCTGAACGCTATTAAATACATTTAATTGATTCCTGTCTTTCAACTGTTGTCAACAACAGTGTTAGCAAAATTTCTGGATATGAACAATACGAATTATTAATAATTGTTATTTACTTTCACAATTCAAATATAAATATTTGTCAAATTCTCTTTGTTACTAATCATGTAATTGCTGTTGGTTTTTATAAAAATAATTAAATAAATAAATCATTTGTTAACAAAACAATAGTTAAATTATGAACCCAAAAACATACTTTCACAATTCAAATATTAATTTGTCGAATTCTCTTTGTTACTACTCATGTTATTGCTGTTGGTTTCATAAAAATAAATAAATTAAAAAATGATTTGTTAACAAAACAATTTAGTTAAATTTTGAACTCAATAACAACGATGATATGATTTTAAATCGCCATTCGAAATTTTTGGAAGAGTAACGTTTTGGACAATATTGATAAAAAGTACTCAACGTTTTGTGGTGTCTATAAAATGCTAGCAACAGTATTTCGAATAACTTTTCCTCGGATTACCATCCTATAATTTAATGAGTAAAAAAACTTGAACTTTTTTTGTCAATAATGTTGACATCTAGCTCGCATAGACTTTAGTTTAGTAGATATTGAAAGACGTCAAGAAAATACGTTACACGAGTTACAGGTGAGTATTATACCTGAAACATACAAAAAACTGTTAACGTGTCTTTTAAGTAAACGTGGCTGAGCTGTGAAAAGTGTATTCAGAAGGCTTAGTTAACTTATGTTCCATTGCTTTGCTGTTTTTGCACTTGTGTTATGGAAATCAGACACAACGGTGGTACCACAACGCCTAGACCCGGACAATATAGAAAATTATGATTTCAACATTAATCCTACCGGGAATCGAACCCGGGACCTCGGAGTGGCGACGCCTTGAAACCCAGCGTGCTTAGCCACTACACCACGGAGTTCGTCAAAATGTGTGCTTCTTTCTTATGTTTATTTCTTGTTGAAAGATACAAATACTTATTTATTTTGCACAAAAAATGTTGTACCGAGACGGAATTAATGCTTAAAGCAATATCTGCCAGTCAAACATATAAACATTGGCCTATTTTCTTTATCAGCGCCAAACAGAGAAACAAGCTGTCACAACATAAAAAGGTAGGTAGCATACCAATTTGTGCGATGTATGAAAACACACAGTGAGCCTTCTGTTTGTTCAAATGTAGTGAATTTGTGTCAACTGTATTTCGAACATACACTTATATATTCAGTGATGGGGAAGTTGGAATCGACATATTTAGGAAGGTAGCTTGTTAAAATGTCTATTAATGGAAACGAAGCAATTCAATGTATTTTTCTGGCTTTTAAGGATACTGTTTGCAGGCAAATATTATTCTGATAGGTAAATTCTATACCATTCTCACCTGATAAAAAAGCGTTAAATAGGTATAAGCCTATATATTTTCTACTGCTGGCTCATCTCAAGAATGAGGTGGTAACAAATTACAAGCATTTAAAAGCCTGAAATGTACTGGGTATTTATTTTTTTCTAATCGTTAAAATTACTTGGCTCTGAATAAACTGCAAGGCGTACCAAAATTTGAATTCCACCTCATCAGTGGGGGAGCTCATCAAAAAGTTCGTAAGCAAAAATAACTGGGTGGTAATTGTTACAAGTGGGGCACTAATTATTTCAGCAATCAGGCTCTGCGTTACAGTCAATATAGAACAGTTATTATATGTATACACCAGTCCATCAGCATACACCAACACTAATGTTAGTAGGCCTAACACAATCAAGCGCCTTGCATACCTAGCATATATAGCTATACATATATAGCAATCTTTTCCCTCTAATCTATACTAATATTATAAAGCTTAAGAGTTTTTAATTGAATGTGCTAATCTCAGGAACTACTAGACTCATTAAAAAAATGTTTTGAATAGCTTATTTATCGGGAAAGGTTTAGGGCTATAAAACATCACGTTGCGACGGAAGGAGATTGTGCAAACTCACGGTCGCAAGATGCAGTTGCGGGGGACCGCTAGTACTCATCTAAAGCAGTATTTTTTTTCGCTTTCTTATTACATTTTTTGTCCTTGTTTATTTCATGAAGAACACACCTTTAGCTAGTTGGTTAGACTAGTCCATGATGGACACAAAAACAGTTTCAGTTCATACTGTGACTGACACCATTGCCCTTTGTGCTAGCTTGATGAGAGCAGAGCTGTATGTTGTATCATCATTAGTATGTATGATTGTTTCTTACTATTAGGCGAGATTGTGTATTTTTTTTTGTTGATGCTAGTACAAATTACCTTCATTTGTTTTACAAAATACTGGCTGTTCAACAAAGGGCTGTGTCTCAACTTCGTAACTACGAATCCTTCGTTGGCCCCCAAAAAATCTTAATCATCCAACTTGATAACAAACGCCTTTTAACTTTGTACAACAGTTTTTTCTCGCTTTGATGGTACAAATTGTATTCGCGCCGAATTTTCTGAGCTCATCAAGCTATTTGCATTGAAGTTTGTAATTATTAGGGTGCTGTAATTTAGGAACGTCTTTAGCTTGCAGGTTTTTATACTTATCTAAAAATTGTAACATAGTTGGTACAAGCATGGTTTAAGCTTTATGATTGGGTCGATTTGCACTACTCAGGAGTTACATATCTGTAGTATTATCATTATGTGTAGGTGACTTGAACATTGATGGTTAGGTTAGGTTATCAACTCTTGTTCATTGCATTACACATTTTTGGATGGGTAGGTTATAGTGTGTCCATTTTTTCTTACAAACAACATGATCTGTTATGTTTAATTTACCTATAACTTGCATTAAATAAATGATTGATTGACATATTGAAGTACATTTTTCTGTGAATAAAAACTATAACATGAGTTGTAAAAGATCCCAATTTTAAATTGTGTCGCTTAGTGTCACAATGACAGCATTCAGTTCTGGAGATATGACTTTTCTAATTGGTCAGGTAATTATTTATGCATTATTTATATTTACCTTACTTTTACAAACTTTTGTTAAGTTTCACCTGTCCTGTTGTCCATCTATGTATGTGTAATCAAATTTTGTTCAATATCTGACACAAAACAATATGTATACGGCGGATACCGCACAGCAATTTGAATGAAAATATATCCCGAGCTCAACTAGCCATGTAAAAGTAGTAAAAACCGGGTGGATTCATAGATTAATTCCACATCCCGCCCTCTGGCGGGCGTGCGCGGTAAAATTAATGTCTTAATCTTGAAAATTTATTCATTGCTGCCGTAGCGAGCCCAAATTAAAAATGCCCACGAATGCTTTAAAATAAATGTAGAACCTAGACAGACTAAATGCCAGAATGCGCTTTAATTATTACAGTAAGTTGCTAGTCAGTCGAAGTATGTAGTAACTCTACGTAGACATGATGTATGAAATGTGTAAACCATAGACTGCTACACCTTTTTTAACTACTATAGTATGTAAAAAAGTATAGTAGTAACAATAGGTCTAGCAGTATTTGACACGTTTAATTTTTCAGTATCAATTAGGAGTCGAGTACAAAAGCTTTAGATAAACACTGTCTCATTTATTCCAAAAGAAATAGTACCAGATTTAAACTAATACTATAATCACCCGACCAATTAAAAAAAAATATCTCCTCTCCATCACTGTAACACAATCTGTCAATGTAACACAATTTTCAATTTGGTCGGTTAATTGTTTAGTACGGTGCTAAGCCTGGTACTTAGTTATGGAATTACCGTGAAAAGCCAACTTAAATCTGTTTTATAGTATAGAAATCAATTGACCAGTCTAAACAGATTTCATATAATGTACCAAAATGGCGCTCAGAATCTGATGACACTCGTTTTCCGTTTCAAGAATTAAGTCCAAACTTAAGTGTGCCTTCAATATTTCTTCCGGAATCGGTCGTAAGTCTAACAATCGAGAAACACACAAACTGTACCACAACATTTCAGGGGCGAACGCGCCGGAAACCTATTTTTAACACCCCTGTCAATAAAACTGTTGAGTAAGAAAGCCGCAAAAAAATATCGCCTCTATAAAAGTTAGTTATGCTTAAACTTTTAATTTTTACCCTACCAACCCTATGGTTGCAAGGTTTGTTGTTATCGTTTATGATAAAATGCGGTCAAGCTAAAAAAAAAATTTGTCAACTTTTTGGCTATAATAGATACTAATTTACCTAGAACGTGATTATTATGCAGTCCACACGTAACTGACGGAGATATTTCAGACTAAACATGTTTCGTGTTTCAAGTTTGTAACACTAGCAGTCCCCCGTGGCTGCGGCTGCGCGTTATAAGTTTGCACCCTCCCCTCCCGTCACAATGTGATGTTTTATAGCCTCAAACCTTCGCTGATAAATAAGCTATCTTACACAAAAAAATATTTTAGATCGGTGCCGTAGTTCCTGAGATTAGCGCGTCAAAACAAACTCTTCAACTTATTTTTAATATTAGTATGGATAATAAAGAGTTATACCTCTTTACACATAAATACTGATAATGCAAGCTGTATTTTGATTAAAATTAAATCAAACTCCGACCTAACTGGCCAGTAACAAACCGCTCGCAAAAGTCAGGGCTGTTCAACCGTTGGCTGCGTCCTACAAACCTATTTTTAACACCCATGTCAATAGAAGTTCATAAATAAGCGCAAGGAGCTGGCCAGTAAGTAATGAGGGAAAGCAAACGTATAGTGTGACTGGGCGCGGCCGCTAATTGATTGGTGGGCGCGGTGACTGACGCTGTAGATCTGAAGTTAACGTATGGGTGTGTGGGTAAATACACGTCACATTTTAACGTACACGTTTTAATGGATAATTAAGGTTGTGTGGGAATATTTTGTAGTACAACTGGTTGCATCTGTTATAATATTTTTTCGCTATTCAGTAGTAAAATATATAATCGTGAGTTCAAATCCCTAATTCATTATGATGGTCATCTTATTTTCCCACGATTATAATAAAATATCTACATATTATATTATTACCAAGAATCTATTTGATGAAAATTGTTTTACTACATGTATATTTATTGGAGCAACTAATTTACTGAATTGTATTTTGTTTCAGGTAAATAACAACGTTACTAGTTTATAGCGCTTCATGACATTGAAAAATCTACTTTCAGATAAGTAATTATTGTATGTAATATTGCAATCCATACTTTTCACAAAACTTTCCTGGCTGTAAAATCAATGCCATACCCTTTTTGCATGAGTAATTATTTAAAAGTCTCATTTTAAAGTAGGTACAATATTTTGTACAACTGCATTAAAATTTTATGTCGCTTAACGCTTAATCTATTTGCAACTTGATTCTTCAATCATAATTCCTATAAAAACCCCTGCAAATAAAGCCATTAAAACCTAAGCTATATTTAACCGTTTATAAACTACCACGTTGCTTATACACCGATAAATTCCGGTATCAACAAGCATTGTTCGGGAGCACTGGGCAAACATAGGCCTGAGCTCAGGCCGTTCGTGCTGCGGAACCAGAGAGAGGGATTAGGCTGGCAGGGGTTAACAACAGCCCCAAGAAGGGAGGGGAAACTGTTTGGTTTGGAAAAATGAAACAGTTATGCGATAAAGACGAGGTATGTTGCGGAATATGTGGGCAATCGGACAGTGAGTTGTAGGTTTCGATAATTGAGTACGTAACGTTAACAATGATTAAAATATCGTCCGATTTTGTTTTTAGCAAGTATTTTGTAGTTAGTAGTATTAAGTAGTACTTTGGAAGGCACGTTCAGACGTTGATCCCGGCTATTATCGGTTGATATTAGTCGTTTAGCCTAGTCAGAGGCCTTATAGGTAGCTTGATAACATCTGACAGCAAGCCTGGTCGCTTGTCTTGCAAACACCCTTGCACCAATCCAGACTGAGGTCGCATGTTGGAGTATAGCTTAAATAACCTCATTGCAGCATTGGTGAGGTAAGCCCTTTGCCCAGCAGTAGGACGTCGCTACAGGCAAACTTTACTTAAATTTTATAAGGAATTTTAATTGCGATTACAATTTGGTGCTATGAATTGAAATAAAATAACGGCATACACATTTCTAAAAACCATCGAAATTTTCATCAGCCTAAATGAAACAAAAATACAGCACCAGAATTCCCAAAAATATACCGACTATAATATGAAAAACCGTTCAGAATAAAACAAAAAAATTTCAAAATAAATCTAGTCGGAAATCCAAGTTTTAACCGTTGCAATGCGAACTATTGATCAAAAACTGCGTCAAAGGTACTGAAGTAATAACTTTTTTAATCATCACACTGCCAATAGTCCAAAATACACGAGTATTCACGACTGGAACAAATATTGGCGCAAGTAAACTTTGGAAAGGTAAAAATTGTTCATGAAACGTAAAAATAGTCGGCAAAAAGAACATTTTTCGACCAATACCATCACCAACTTACTTGGTTAAGTAAAATGACCTATTATGGAAATAAATATCAAAGAAAAACCTTATATCTTGTCTTTATTAAGGATTCACATAAAGTTGAATAAATAGTTCGTTTATATTTAATATTCGTTTTTAGGTTTCTGTCCCCAAAGGGGAAAAAAGTAATAGGGTTACTATGACTTCGCTGTCTGTCCGTCTGTCTGTAGGTCTGTCAATCTGTCCGTCAGACCGTTCGTCTGCTCGTCTGTCACCAGGCTGTATCTCAAGAACCACGAAAGCTAGACAGTTGAAATTTTCACAAACTATGTATGACTGTTGCCGCTTTGACCACAAATACTAATAACTAAAAAAACTAAATTAAAGGTTGCTCCCATTAAAAAAAAACGCAATTTTTGCGAATTTACCTATCTTAGTCAATGGTACGGAACCCTTTATGCGCGAGTCCGATTTGCACTTGGCCATTATTTAAGGTACGTGTAAATCGTCAGCATACTAAGCCGGCTACTAGTTCCAGAGCAGACTATCTATAATGCTAATGGTAAGATTACAGGGCTGAATAACCATAGGAGAACATTAAATAAGTAGTTTTATTTCAGCCTGTTCCAAGCTCTACGTTGTTTAGAGCGATCTTAATCTTCTTTGCAGACTTGCTTACCTGCGTCTAATCTTGTTTATGCTAGCTCTGGTCAGCGCAGAATAACGTCTGTATTTTGTAACTGTCTAAGGCCCGGTTTCGTGATCGATATTTATCTAATGGTTAAATGTCTTTATCACGGGTTTACTATTTACTTTAAATGACCTATTTTTATACAGATATGATGCTAGATTAACAGTCAAAAGATTATTAACCTTAATTTGACCCTTAAAGTAAAACCTTGAAGAAATCATTTAATTAGTAAATACTTAAAACTTATAATATGTACTTATGAGATACATATAAATCTAGCTACATTTATGTGACAGAATGACAAATCAAGGCCTTTTAATTTTATTAAATCTTTTCTGGATTAACGATCCGAGTTACATGAGTGAAATTCATAACAATGTTTATAAATATTTGTTCGTGATTTACTCATTCGTTACCTTCACTCAAGTACCTAGCTAAAATTACAGCATTTACTTTGCTTTGCCTCCACATACTTCCCTGGAGAAGCCAGGACGTTATGGTGACCAAAGTTAAAGGGGTGTGTGCACTAGACAGGTCCGACTCAAACTACTTAATAAAGCTGCAAAACTGAGCTTTAATGAATGCGCCGAGTCTGTCTCCATGCATTTAGCGTCTTTTTGTGTGGTTTATAAAACAGGACTTCCGTTGACCGACGGGCTAAAAGAAATATAATAATATGTTTTCTGTCAAATAGTAATTATATAATGTAAGGTACCAAATATGATAAGCCCCATCCAATCGAAATTTGGCTGATTCAGATAGAAAATCCTGACAAGATATGATAGGTCGTCAATCCGTACATAATGTTAGGTACAATTTAGTTGTTACACTGTCTACATTGCTATATTAATAGTCTTGAATTCAACATGGGCTAAGCCATTGGCACGACAATTCTCGATGTACAAATGATAATTCAAATCGCATATCATCCGTGTTTGCTTTACGCTTCTGTCCGGGAATACAATTTCCCCCGGGTATCCTGATGTCCGGCCGTGTGTTTTGATACAAAGTAATTACGGTACACTAGCAAACAAATTGTGAGACTTTGACTGGTGATGTTATAGGTAGATTTGAGAAAAATATTAAAACTAGCGAATTTTGTTTCTCCTCTTATGTCTTACTAGCTGTCTAAGTGAATTTCGTTTTGCCCCTAACCCCGTCCCGCCCCTGCAACCTTTTATGGTTATTATCCTATTCGAGGCTAAAAAATCCAACAAAGTAAAAACCATGAAAATTGGAAAAGAGTTATAAGTGGTGAACTAACACAATTTTCTTATCGACGCATCCAAAATAATTAAAATAATGAAAATAGATCGACTCGTTTTCGAGTTTTGGGTGGTGTTTTTAACGTTTTTTTTTGTACCCGTAGCGAATAGAAGAAGAAGAATATTAGGAAATACATAAATTTCTATGATCTAAAGGCACCTATGGAAAACTATAGTGAATAGAAATATATTTATCACTACATCCAGCAATCAACAAGACTGTAAAAAGTAGATGTCTACTTGTATAATGTATAATGAAGTCTTTATTTTAAAAACTATCGCTTGGGTCACAACACTAATGAAACAATGTGAAGTTAAACACATGTGAAGGCACAATCGTTGACAATAACGCTTAATGTGGTCAAAGGAGTTCTTTCAGAAGAATTTCTATGTGAAGTGATTTTACATTGTGTTCCTTGGTAAAGCTAATTAAGCTTTATTGTTGGTTTTTTCATCTGTGTAGTACTTAGTATAGCTATATGTATTGAAATTAAAAAGTCTGGTTTTAGTTTATTAGTTTAGTCATACCAAAGGTGGTTTTATTGCAATGGTAACTTTATCTACAGATTGGTTAGTATTGCAAGTTTGCAATTCGTTTCGAGGACTAACAGTCATCCAAAAACTATAATATAGTTTTTGGATGACTGCTGGTGTTCGCTATATTATAGTGAGAACGCATTCATGTAGATCCTGTTTACATGTGCTTACAAGAAAGCTCTAGATTAAAATAGACTTTATTTCCCAAAGTAAAAGCTTGTTGCAAGTCTCGGACTACTATTGCTTGTCAGCGCTGACAAGTGTTGAAAGTTTGAAAGAGAAAGCTTTGTGTTGTTCCCTAGAAAACAAGATAGGTACATACATCTGTCAGTGATGTAATAGCAATTGATTGTGTCAAGATTTTTAAAATAAAGTTCATATTTCGATTAGCTGTCGCGTTCGCGCGCACCATTAAAGTGGCAAGAGAAAAGAGGATAGCTGGCATCGAAGTCGAATAGAAATGACGAATTTAGTCTGTAGTAGAGCCAGTGTAGGTAGACTCCCCTCTAAGTAGGTTGCTGAATAAGTTATAAGACGACAGCGTTGCTCTGCGGTCGCTGGTTCAACTTAACTGAATTGCTTCTGTCATTAACTGACCTGTAAATTGTCATTAAATTGTTTTCAGAATTATCTAGGTAGCGTTTGAAATTGAGCAGAGTTTGTTTAAGTTTGAAGCAGACCTAACCATTCTTAAGGAAACAGCACCGTAACAAGTGGAGGCGTTCAGCATGCTTTGTATGAAACTCCGTAATACAACGCACACCTACCAAATTTGAAGCGTCACCATCAGCCACCTCAGATTGAGATCAACTCATACGTTGCCACGCGTTTACGGCTAGTCTTGATGTTCGTTGAATGTCCATTCACACTACCAAACGTGCAGTCATTCATAAGAAGAACTTTCATTTGTAGCAAACGAAAGCCGTAAGCGAGGCGTCTGCTTTTCGTAGCCGATGCCGCGGCATTGCTGATACCTTACGTAACGTGCTTGTAGTTGATGCCTGTTTGAAGTCAATACGATGTCGTTCCCTATGCGTGTTTAGATCTGGAGGTCTACTACGAAAAACGAAATCCGTCAATACGATTATCGTTTTTCGGATCCGAATCATTTTTAGTACCTATGAAATCCTTACTACAAAATTCCTTGGATCCGCAAAACGATTATCGTATTGACGGATTTCGTTTTTCATAGTAGGCCTTCTGTTTCAACCTTTCAATGCGTCGTAACTTTTAATGTTTTTTTTTAAATAATAGTCGCGTTGTCATTAGGTACCTTATAATTAGCACAAATGGCAACGAATTTATTGCAGTATATGTTGATTAAGCGAATAAATGAAAGGATGTTTTTTTTACATTAAACACGGTACATAGCCCAACTCGCACTTGGCGCGTTATTTTTTCATTTCACCGCCGTTAGTTTAAAACGCAGGCCACACCCGTAATTGGTTTCATTTTCAAGTGAACAGATCCGGCCGTGTGACATAGTGGACTTCCGGCCCGGAAATGTCAATTATGTGCCTTAGCATAACGTAATAAGAGCGGCTATTAACAGCCTAAAATCAACTGTTAGTTGACAGCATTTTTCTGATTTGACGATTTATTCTATTTTATAATCACTTTATTTTTGTAAATAACTCTATTTTATAATAATTTGTGGCAATGTGTGCGTAGTATTTACTACGCACAAGTAATTTTAAGTAATTTATTTGAAATTACTGTAAATGTGTAATTTTCTAAAGATCTCAAATAAATGAGGGATTTTAATATAGCAAAGCTGCTGAGTTATTGCAATTTTGAAAAAAAAAAACATTCGCGTAACAGTTTCACTTGCAGTAAATTACCGTCAACATCAATCACAACTCATATAAAAAACAATCTTTTTCACGTTCGATTACACGCAAAGTACATATTATTTCCACCGAGCCTAAGACTAAATTTAAGTTATTAATATTTTAAAGTGTTTTGGATTTAGTACACCCACAAACACATCTCTCGCATCATTCCATAACACATTAACCAGTTCAAACAGCCTTCAACTAACATAATCCGACTATAAGAGGAACTGTGGTTTAGCTGGGATAGAACAACCATCTCATATTGATATCGTATTGCATTTCGTATTTACAAGTTCTGGCCTAATGAGGCCTACCGTTTTCGTAGTCACTAGTTGGCGCTACTGTCGCGTGAGGTACAGAATATAGCTTTTATGGTGTGTAAATTGTCATGATGGAGCGATAAAAAATCAAGTTTGCCATTAAATCTTAATATTACAATACATCGGGCATGCCGCAGTCCAGCTTTGTTGGAAAAAGAGGAGTAAGTACACTAGTTATTAAAGATTTATTTTCTAAGTCACCCTTTTAAAACACTCTCATTCATTGATCCGTAACTAGAATTTGCCATAATTAATAAAAATTATTGCTAAACATTCGAAACATTAATCTAAATAGAAATAAACCCGAACATCTAACCCACAAACAGTGACATGACATTTCGGAGATCTCAAGCACCCCTAGCGGCGAATTCATACGCGTTAGCCCTCATTAGATGCAGGTGAAATTTTAAATTTGCCTGTAACGTTCCCCTGCTGGGCAAAGACCTCACCTCTTGGATGCAGATAAACTAGGTAATACATTTTATCACAGTTTATTGTGACAAAAGCTTATTATATCCAACGTTTTAAAGTCTGCCAACTTTCAAGCTACCTAGATGTTTCTGTACGTCTTGACGTACAAAAAGCTTGCTACTTACAATGCTTAGTCAAAGGGCCTAGTTTAAGCTTTTTCTCCTAACGTCCGATTGCGGACGCGTCAGAATTTTAAAACTTTTTGTATGGAAAAGATAAAGTTGAGGTGGATGGCGCTGTAATTTTTCCATACAAAACTATACCGCGCTCGCAATCGAAAGTGAGGCAAAAAAACATAAACTAGGCCCTCTGAGCTGGTTGATCTCATCTCACTATGTCAGTGGAAACTGTCTCTAATTCAAACTGTTGCCAAGCAACGGCTCATGGTAAACCGAAATTGATTCGTCGGCATACTATAAAGACAAATTTAATTAGTGAATTTGGAGGTTCTCTCATCATTAGGCGCGGCATAAGATCAGACGCAGCGCGACTGGGTGCAAAATTTATACAGGGTGTGACCTGTAATAGGAGCAAAAAATTTAAATAAAAGCCCTTTAGGTCACCAGATATCAGTTCTATATGGTTTTAATTTATAATATTGAAAAAAAATGATATTTTCTATCAAAATAAATCGACCCAGCAATGTATTGCAAACAAATGCGTCCAGTCATAGAATTTGACTTTTGTCATTTACTACAACGACTTAGCGGTTTTGTTAATGACTAGAGATTATAACTTTGGATTACTTTATCTCTCAGTTAAATCATTTTAGAGCACTATGACCAGCTCAGGGTAACTACGTATACTCTGTGGAGTCATTGATTTTTTTCTTTCTCCTATTACAGGCTACACGCTGTATATTCATACATACAGTGCCGATATGATATTTAATAGATTTTTTTCTAAATTAAAAAACCCCACGATATAAAAAAAATAGAAACATTGACATGAAGCTTAATAAATCCTCCAAACGGCTGCATAGCTAAGAACAATTGCTAAAAAAACAGCTTTCAAATTAAAAAAACACCGCGTCCGAATCGGTCCAGCCGAGGAGCTACGTTGCCTCAGACAGACACACAAACACGCAGACAGACAGATACACATACACACACATAGCGGTCAAACTTATTACACTCATCTTTTTGCGTCGGGCATAGAGAAAAGGTCCAATCAATTTGTATCGTATCCATGAAAGTCCTAAATAAGGTATTATGTTTTTTTTAACGACCATGACACCATCGCATCTTATGATAGGTACAATTTTATACAGCATGGCTTTCATCCGATCGAATCATTATTACAGCAATCGAGACGATCAAAAGCCACGTTAAATGCAATATTTTACAATTTCCCTTTTTTAATTACATTGGAAACTGGAGTTACATCACTTTAGCGACCATCTTAATTAATTACGACCCATTAATTTTCAGGTAATTTTGCGGTTACGGCCCTTCTTATAATAATTACGCTGCTGCATCTTATAATTAACTTTTTATGAAGCTCATTTCAATTTATTTTATCATGATAAAATAAAACAGAAAACTGAATATTATTTTACAGTTTAACCGAATATTTTTTGGCAAACGTAACTTCGTTACACTTACCTACCGAATAATTTGATAGAATTCTAGGAAACTTATTGTTTGCTAGACTTTGATATTTTACTCTGGAATTAATTTGAGGCAGCGGAAAAAGTGGTATCCGATGATTTTTTACAGAATTAAATAAACACGGATTCGTATACTCATAACGTGAAAATTATTTTTACTTTTACTATATCTATATGAATAAACATAATATCATTATTTAATTGCTTCTTATCTTTAATTTATGTCATCATTGCCACATAAAACGCAACAATTTTTTTCATAAACTATTAGCGATTCTAGTTAAAAATATTTATTATTTTTTTAAATTCAAAATATCCCCGTTGCAGAAACAAAAGCTCTTATTTAACATTGGCATAAAGCTTAATATCTTCGAGACGGCTTGCTTCTATTTCCACCATACATAGCCTGCATCCAAATCGGTCGGTACACCCGGTTAAGAGTTACGACGATGCCACAAACGGACACACAAACACATAGACAGACTGAAATATACAGTAGTCAAACTTATAACAACCTTATTTTTGCGTAAGGGGTTAAAAAGGTCACATAAATATCTTAAATATTTGTAATCAGCGTCCCTGTTTTTTGCTTTGCCTTAAGGGATAAAAACTAGTCTTATTCTAAAGAATTCGTAACAAATATCTTAAATGTAATAGTAGCAAAAGTAAGATCTTTCTTCGAAATATTTTAATTTGCCAAAGCAAACTCAAAGAACTAATTAGAAGCTCAGCAAAAAACTATGTCAACAGCCGTCAGGTCGTTAGAACAAAATGAAGAATGGCGTGGCGGTTTACTATGGCTAAATAAGCCAGTTAATGAGATTGAATCCATTTTAATTTCGCCGGCTCTCCGTTGATGAAAATCATAATGTAATCACGCCTATCCGCGTCGCAGGTAGGCAGGAGCTTAATCAGAGTGTATAGCTAGCTTTATTGTTCATTGTTTGGTGCCAGGCTTACGTTGGCAGTTGTGTGTGCCTAAATTTTGATACTGGGTAGTTTAGTTTTTTTGTACGGTACTCTAGTATCGGAAATTCTATAGTATTTGACGCGAAATGTTTAATATTGATGATGGTTATAAGTCAGTTTTATGCCAGGTACCAGGTTATCCTAGATTACCTTGATTACCTAAATTCCACCTGAAGATGATTCGTGATGATGTGGATAAAAATAGTTTTTTTTATGAGTACTTAAAGCATATATATACTCTTCTCTTTTTAGGCTTGATTCAGACTTATTTATTTGTTTAGTAAATAAAAGAAAATATAACGATCCGGCAAAAACAATAGGTAATATTAAAAAAATATAAGCAGTTCCATACACATCACGCATAACATGTGTCAACACCTTATTAAGATTTCCATTGATAGAGTACAGTGTGTTTATAAATTTTAATAAAGTGTCCCATAAGACGGCAAGGTAAAAAAATGATACACATAAGTTACAAAGCATTACGCACTCCATTGGGAGTTGGGACGGTAGAAGACACAATTTCCCTGCCTTTAAAAATGTGGGTATGAGATTTCATAAGATTTGTTTTAGTTATGGTACACATACAAAACGACGTAGGTAATTGCGAAGCGGACCATTGTAACTAGGATTTGTTTTAAACACTTTATTGTGACATGGGGTTTAATGTGACAAGGGGGTGCCAAATTTTTGGAGGTGAAAGGGACCATCAATATGAACAACTTTTACTATGGGACCATCGTTCAATTATTAATTTTATTTTCTGCCTCTCCATACATTATTGTCAATGTAAAAGACTGATTTTGTATGGGGAACCTGAAATTTTATTTAAGATTTTGACCATGACCCCATAGTAAAAGTTGTTCATATTGATGGTCCCTTTCACCTCCAAAAATTTGGCACCCCCTTGCAATTCCACCCTGTATTTTTAATTTGCCAAAAATCTGAATATTTTTTCAAATATTTACAACATCTAACTTTACCCAAGTGCCTAAAAATCAACTCGCTAAATGTGTCCCGGCCCGATTTGACTTTCGTCCTAATTGCTACAAGTTACAAATTCCTCGAGAAATCTGGCGGCAATTTCTTCATAATAAGCAATGGGCGAAACGTCTTCCCTTTGATCATGTTTGCCTATAGCTTTGGCCATTAATACTTTTTTCTATCCAGCTAGGAACAAGTTTTAACAAGCATCATGATCGGTGGATATGTTTTTTCGTTACAGAACTGACAAGTTGGCTGCCATCCTAATCTCAGATCCGAGATATCGATTGCTCAGTGACTTTGATAATACGGTGACGCTAACTTTGTCACTTATTATTACTTAACTTGTTGATGAGAACCTTCCTTTGCGCAGTAAAAGTTAAAACTGAAACAGTATTATATATGAAAATAAAATCATAAACCTTTTTGCTCCGTCATAGTTGTAGTTTTTTCGCCATATTGTTTCGTGTATGGGCGTTGTGGTACCGCCGTTGTTTTTGATTTCCATAACAAAAGTGCATTAGCTACTTACCTTGGAGCCAGAGCAATGTATGTAATTGGTTTTTAACATTTATTTATAGTTATTGTAATTTTGACGTATCCGTGTATATATTAACTTTGTCGTTATAGAAAGTAAAATTATACACATTAACACAAATTTAGTTTTAAAAACCAATTGATGATTAATCTGCTTATTTAGTCATTTCTTATCACTTCTAGAGTCATCATTTATGAGCTAAAGTTGGCCCAATCACAGCCCGCAATATCTTCACACGTTCCGGGACACTACTCCAGACACAATAGATGTTTTATTGTTGACGTTCACTGTCCCGGAACGTGTTAAGTAAGAAAATGATGGCCACAATCAGTGATCGAGAATTTGAGAGCTCTGCTATAGTTACGCTAAGAATTCATTGAGCCGCTTGTTTACAACCATTATAATTGCTGCATCAATGCCATAATTCCAGTAATTCGTCAAAGCTTCGCTATTAATTAAGCTGGTGTCGGCCTACAATATGATACTCTTATTAACTGCGCCCTTTGAATCTGATACCCTTGAACTACCTACCATTATTACTGTTCAAAGCCGCAATATAGAATCTAGGTGGGAATATAGTTTAGGCCCACAAACTTTAATATTTCTGAAACTTTGTTAATAAGTGAAGTATCAGATAGCAAATATTATATGTTTCAGTCTAAGGGGTGAAGGTAAGGCTTTTAGTTTCACATTAAGATCTTACCTTCGATTAAATTGTTTTCAGCGTGATCCTTTTAAGGAAAACTAGTTGAAAAGTAAAAAACAGTGTTCTTTCTTTAGAATTTTCATTTCGTAAATCCTGAGTACTATCTATAACTTGCTTTCAATTTTGTAAAAAGAGACGTTAAATAAAAAAAAGAGATTTCGTAGCATGAGTCTGACTCGCACTTGTCTTTGTTTATACGAATGTGCCTACTGCAAATTATTGGTACCCATATAACCCTTCAATGTCAAACAAAAAATGTCCCTCAACTATATAGCTGTAATGTACCTATTTGCTATTTTGCACACTCTCAAAATACACTAACAAACACACAGATTCGCATTCATAAGTCGGCATTACCATTTGAATAAACTATAAACCACATGGTTACAATAGAGGCCAATTCAGAAGGCTCTACACACTTCAATATTTTGCTATTTTAACCGAGTCTAAAAAAACGGCATGATATTGAATTAAAAAAAATCTATTTAATTGGACACCACCTAAACTTCTGACAGTAGTAAAAAGTAAAAATAGCTTGTTACAACCATTTTAGTTTTAGTAGGTTTTTTTCGAAGATATTATTAAGGGACATGGTGTAGCAAAAAAATTATAATTCTTCATCCCATCGTCTAAATGTCTTAATATTATTCGAATTAGCAACCGTGAAGAAATATAAATGTACTATAATTTGACCTTCGCAAAACCTCGATTACTTATATTTCACTTTGCATTCGGCATTAATTACAGTTGAAAAGGGTTGTTTCCTTTCCATTCGGTCACACTGAAAACATTTTTATTATGTACACACCATGTGGATTCCCGTCACGTGGTGACCACACGTGCTGCGCTTGTCCTGAATCTCGGAGTAGACATTAGGCTAGTTAGACACTGTATTGTATTCGGATTATGAGTAGGGCACGTTACATTATATTTTATAAGGAAGCACGTAATGTAGAGGGACGAATTTAAATTTTTACGTTTTTTTTTAAATACAGACTTATCAACTGCCATTATAACGCCCATATTATATTTTTTAAATAGTTTAGATAAACATAACTTCTTATGAAAGAGTGATAGTAAGTTGAATGAACTTAAAAACAAAATTTAGATATAAATCAGCATCCAAGTTAAACAAAAACCCCAAGTCTTCAATTTTGTTCAACATGAGATTGGCAAACTCCGCAACGAAAAAAAAACCTCACGACATTTTTATTTTGTACTCAAGCAAGATACGAGTAGTTTACAAAAACAAACACGCACCGAGTGATTGTCTGCGGGATAATAGAAACATTTGTTAGTGTTTGTACTTTATAACACGCCGCACGCCACCGAATATTCCTATTCCTATCCCCATATAATATCTCCGAACGACAACTTGACATCGCTCCAAAAAATATTACGATTGTTTTCGCTGCGAGCCCAGCAAAAGGTGAAAATGTAGATACACTCCATCCTTATGAATGAAATTCCGTATTTTATTCTATTGTATTATTTATTCCGCTCGCAATAAAGTTAGACTATAAATAACCTGCAAAACAATCGCTGCAAAAATGAGCTTTGAGACAACGTAAATATTAAGCTTATAGTAAGTTGTAACAATACCACGTGAGAACCGCGAGTGACCGTTGATTTATTTAAACTCGCGGGCCCTTATCTGCCACCTTCCGTTATCTTATTGCGTGTTTCCTAAATAATTAATGCAATATAGGGCATCGATTGTGAGGTGACGGGAGCGCGCGGGGCGGGGACGGGGGCGGGGGGGTGCGCGAGGCGCACGCACGCGATTGGCTGTCACGTCTGCGTGCGTGCGTACCTCCCCCCGTGCGTATAACACCCCCGCAACTCATCTCAGTAGCGCTCCGCACTTCGCACAACACAGTCGTGTCGCGCCACGTTCCGTTTCAACCACGACCGCGTGTTGACAATTCAAAGTTTAATTTGAACTGAGACTAAGTTATCTGTCCATATGGTTCATCTCGTAGATATTTTGCGATCAGCAAAAGTTGATTATCCGCCGCCTGTTATTGTAAGTACATTAAAATTTTATGATAAGAAACTTTTTTTCGGTTTGCGTTCCGTTTGTTTTCGTTACTTTTATGTTTTTGTTTTTCTTTGGTTTCAGATGAGGGTTCCGCGAGTTTTATTGTTAACAAGTTGATTCGTAAAGTTGGAACAAGATCTTTTTATGAAAACTTTGGAAACAGTTGGTGTTTTTGATGCTTATCACTGTGTTTACAAACTACTGCCAACACGTCATCGTCCTTATAGAAGTCATGTTTTTTATTTGTTTATTGTCTGAAGTCTAATTCTGTAAACCTAGTAAAAATAGCAGCTCACTAGTGTTTGAATGGGTAAATATTAAGTTTTTGTAAATAAACTATGTGTAATAAGTTATATCATTTTCTTTTTTCTTTTTCAGTTATTACAAAAATCAGTAACGATATTTGTTCATATACCAGCTGTTCTCTAACAGTATCATCAATAAGAAATCAAACCTCTTCTAAATAAATAAAAAACAAAAGACTTTCAGTGGTCATACATTTAATGCATATTTTAAATCTTTTGCATTCCGGTCTACGCTAATGCACTTTAACTCCCACAACCCTTGATTCTTTTGCCAAAAAATTAAAAAGTTAAACGGTTTCACGCTACGCTTAATAGTACTCGACCTTAATTATGCCATCTCATCGTGACCTTACAGAATTTAATACTTAGGGACTTAATAAAAAGCGTTTCCAGTCTTCTTTATGGCAGCATTTATAACTGACGACTCACTATGACAGTGTCTTTAATTTCGAACTCGAAACAAATTTCTCTCTCCTGGCAATTTCGTCGCTTTTTTGTACTCGTTCTGTTTATCGGTTATCGTTCTAATGGATAACAATTGTCCGTATGAAGCTTATTGACTAGGTAAAATCTGTTTTTATCATAAAAAAGCAAATGTAGGGAAACATTGTCTGATAGTTTATCTGGAACCTGGTTCTAAGTTATAGGATTAGATATTTTTTCAATAATTTAACTAAAAAACATATATACAGTAAGCCTCTTTTATGTAAATATTATGTTTAGGTTTTATTTGAACATATTTACTTTCCTATAAAAACATTTTTATAGTTTAACCCTAATGCTAATTTTGGTATTATTTTCTTATTACCTGAGCACGATACACTTTTTTGCTATTAAGCGACAACAGACCTAAAAATAGCTAACCCACAACCTTTCTGACTTAAACTAATGAGGCCTAAGCGCCCTTCGCAATACTTTCCGAAAGCTTACCTCCTAAACACAACAGCTCAGAACGCACTAGGTTTCCAAGACGTTAACCCCCTAAAAACGACAGTTCGAAAATCACACTAGCCTCATAAGACGCCATAAAAGTTTTATCAAGTTCCTCCCAGGCCTCAAGCACCATTACTCCACGGTTATGTTGGCAAACTCCATTTTTTACAAAGTTTCGGGTAAGTGCGTGTGGACAGAAACAATGACTCGTGTGATGTCTATGAAAGTCGGAGGGTTTGATTTAGGAATCGTAATTTGACTTTGTGAGGATGTTTTGTGTTACTTTAGGCGTTAACGATACGTTACAAAATAAACATTTTAATATTTTGCTACGGTAATGTTTATACATTTAGCTAGGTACAGCAAAGCTGAGGAATTTTGTTTTTAAGACGTCATGCGTGTCAACCTAAAAATTTTGCAGCTAGACAATAACAAAGGTATTTTACAAGGTACGATATGATTGATAAATTAATTTTAAGGGTATTTTTTCAAATATTAGGAAAAAACCTTACAGGCTGTTAAATTATCAAGCGACCTGCAACCTCAGTGAGACGTTTTGCCGTGATCTGACAACTCTATTTTCCTTTAATTTGCTGCGTCAAACAACCTTTTTTCACCCGTCAAACATTTCATTCAAAGGTTTTCCAAAAATGAATTCTAAAACCTATGATGTGACAAAAGAAATAAGTTATTTACATCTGCTTAGCAATGTGATAAGGTTTTGCAATATGAAATTAAATCACTTTATTCATGAACGACATTAATCTTGAATAATCTTAAATCTAAAAATATCTAATAATGTAATCCAGCAAGTCAACTAAATCTAGGCAGCTTAAAAAATATTCCGATGCCAAAATGAAACCTCAACCAAGTTTAGGCAATGAATACCATTTCAAAATTATGAATTCACAACACTATCTCTTTAATAAAACCAGAGTAAAACTTACCACCTTTGACCGAAAGCCAGTTATTTTATTAAATTGCCTACTTAATAAATTCTGTTAAAGTTTGAGGTTGGATAACGGATTCGTAATTTATGATCGGTTTTACTTTCAAACAAACGTTAATAATTTGTATCTGAATATTCTTGTACCAACCACATCGGGCAAACAACTTAGTAATTAAATATAATGTGTTTTGTAGTTTGATGCAAATTAATGTTGCACGTTTAAGTTGTAGATTTTACTCAAAATACTTATAGGTTTACTAAATTTAAATATTATTTTAGTTTAGCCGTGTCATGTTTATTTCGCAGATTAATATTCTTGTCAAAATCTAAAATTATTCAAATATTCATGTTGGTCTCTAGAATCGTGGCATAATCACGCTTATTTTTGGGCCACTGACTGACTTTCAGTGTATTTCACTGCCTCATCGATATTGCGTTTTATTTTATTTCTATAAAAAGTTGCAATGTTTAAAGACCTTTTAATGAATTTAAGTGCCGTCATGCTAATGATGTGCCGGTGCTGGCAACATTGCCGTGCTATAAGTGGGAATATTAAAGCAACATTGCAAAGGTAATGTTGGGTAACATTACAATATTATTCATTTATTATCAAACTATGTCAAAAAATTTAATGCTCCCTTAAATTGCCTAAGTTGCTGGCAATTTAAGCATTTAAGCAATGTTGCTTCCATACTTCCATGGCATTGTTGCCGGCAAGGGCCATTCTACGAGTATACCTGCTACCAATAACTGACAATGTTTCTATTAACCCTTCACTAGGGTAAATCACCTAGTGACCTTTTGTGACCATTGGCTGACATTGTAACTTACACGTAGTTCTATTTTTATCTTTTTAGTAGGACTGTTTCAAATAACTTATTTAACCACTAAATGACCAGTGATTCTGATGAATCTTATTAGTGTTTTTGACGCTCTCAGAATTAAGTTTGTAAAATTTAATAAGATCAATGTGTTGTTTAAATATTAGTAATGTTATAATACTTAAAAGTCTATATCCACTTGGTCTCCACCCGTGGATATCATAATAATACCAATGTCTCCAAACATCGAGATATATAAGGTCACATCGTGTTAAGTAATAATATTTAAGGGCCGATTCAACACAATAAACTTTTTGTAGAAAACACTTTAGGTTTTTATCCGCTAGTTTTTAAGAAAATTGGAGACTAAGGCTTTTTTTTCTTTAATTTTTTATTAAGGCTAAGATTAGAAAAAAAGAAAACACCCTATATAATATTCACTAGTAGTATAATAAAGGTGGTCTTATTGCTTGAAGCTATTTATTCCAGACAACCTTCATGGTATTAAAGATAAGCGTAATAGTACGATTACCAACTTGTAAAATTTTATTAATTTTCCAAACAGAAAGTCTAGATACCTATTACGTAGTTACTGGACTCTAAAGCAGTGTTTGCTGATATTATGTGGTCATCTAGGACTGGAAAGTGATTGACCCAAATACTCCGATATATTGGTTGACTGTGCGGTCAGCGGAATGGGGATCGCATTTAATTAGCCATTATTAAATTGTGGATGTGCAAACTGTCTGGCCTGTGGTCCTTTTGATCTTTGACTAGTGACAAATGCGTCATGATTTATTTAGATGACTGCAATCATCTATAACGCTGTGTCTTAACACAGCGTTATAGATGATTGCAGTCATAAATAATATTTTGTTGATACCTTAGTATCAACAAAATATTTTTTCTTATTTTTGCACTGCTTTTTATTAAATATCAAATACGTTATTTATCTAATTTATATAACTATATTTTATCAAAACCAATAATGACAGAACACATAAAAATAAATGTAACATTCCCCCATAAATGGACACACTTTGTAATTCACGAAAGTGATATTGTCAATTCAACCACGAAAGTCTTAATTTCGGTTGTGTTGTTGATCGGTTGCCTAGCAACGTGTTGCTCGATGACATTTCAACGGCCCATCCTCGTAGATATTTGACAGTTGAATATCTGACATGTTATTCAAAGCTTCACCCTCGAACGGAAATGTTTATTGATTACTGATTATTTTTCTTTCCGTCGAAGTTAGGGGGTTAAAATTTAGTAGCATTACATTTTTGTGAGGGTGATTGAAACAAGATGATTTCGATTACACAGTTATCAATATACAATATGTACAGTTAGGTCTCGCCGCCTTGCCAAGTTCAAATAAGTAAGTAACGCCACATAAACGTGCGTTACTTCAAACAAAATACAACGCCAGGAGCAAGCAACTTTGGCTCCTAGGGTGATAAGGCGTCGGTGACCTCTAACCAATGTTATGGACTTGAATAGTTATTTCTCTTCGTAACGTGATCGAGATCGTTAACCGTTATCTTACTGGACTCAAGATTGAATAGCAAGACTGATATTTTGTTTTAATATGAAGTCAGAGTGAGTATAGGCTTCCTACGTATTAAGCTCAGTCTAAGCTATTAAGAATAACCTTTTCTGTTTAAATTTAGCTCATCTAAATTAAATCATTCATGTTATCAAAACTAAAATGGTGCATGGTAGACAAGCATTAAAATGTTTGTTACACATACATTGAAAGAAAGGCGTTAGTGACAAATGGCTTAACACAGATAGACATCTAATGTGAGTCGTGGCCATGGTAGGCGTTCGATAAACCGTTTGATAAAGATAATTTGTTCTATTTTTAAAATAGGTTTGACAAAACAAAGACTTGTTTTATTTAAAAATAGAATAGTTACACGTCAGCTTTGATATGAATGAGAAGGTATACCCAATATACGAGTACAATGCATACGTTTTACGATACAAAAATATTGTAATGAGTCATTAACATACCCTTACTTGTGCCTTGACCAACGTAATAATTACTAGCTACGTGTCTTCATTTCTGCTAGAAAAGTTAAGGCGATTTCTCAACCTATTAATGAATAATCTTTTCCATGTAAGGAATTTGAATATGATAACATTTTTCGATCAACAAATTGGTACAAGTGTCTTCAATTTCAGGCTGACATTAAAGTGCTAACGAATCAGGCTTTATACCTAAAGTAGCAGAGGTGTGGAAGTTATATTCGCCCCGCCCACGGCAATGCATGTATATTTTTGTCTCTTTCTGGCCTCTGAGCTAATTCCACCAATATTACGGTGCAGTTGAAATACCTAGAGGCGAATGCACTTTTATGTAACCAAGCAAATACCTAACAACTTTGAGAAGTGGGTTATGTGTCCTTCGCGGTTGGATTCGCTTAGACACATATTTCGATGCTCTCGATCGTTTCAGGCATAAGTGTTCTTAAGAAAAGTGCACGCAATAAGCGTATTGTTATTTTTTTATAATCATAAGCTGAAAGTGTTTGTGTCGTTTGCTTTTTCTGATGTCAAATCCGACTATAATAAAGAGAAAATCTACGGTGGTCTAAGCACCGGTTTCATTTGTTTGTGCTCCTTGTTTCGCACCAGTCTTCATTTGAATGAAACATTTCAAATCATTTGTTAAACTTACATGGCCTTAACCTTGAGTATGGGTCTTGGTAGACCAGTGGTCTAGGTTTCGATCCGAAGATGGGGAACACCTAGTGGACATACATTTATGAAATATTATGCTGCATAAACTGTAAATCGCGAAGCGTTCAAAATGGTAATATTTTCACCCATGTGTAATTACAATATTTGGTCAGTATTATCAAATTGACCCTTTCCTAAACAAAGCTGCTAAGCCATTGTCTATGCAAACAAAGAAATTATAGTTGCTATGATTATACTGACGAGTCCTATTGACAAAACCGCCATTACGAGTTAGCCACGCATTAAATAATGTTCGTCAACAATGCCCTATTTACATACATTTTATTCACATTTGTCTGATAATTATAATAACCATGTCTGTGTTTCAATGCAAACAGTTATCTGGTTGAAACACTTTCACATTATTTTATCTTGTTTCACCATTTTTGCTTTCAAACGTGTACTAGGAATATCAAAATTGTTTTTAGGAACTTTATTGATCGTCCTAGCAAACCTAATGGTGTTCCATTTACTATTAAAAGTTTACAATATTTACATAAACTTCTTTGTTATAGGAAAAAATAAGTTTATTCTATTGGAAATATATTTAAACTTATTTATTTCATTGTTTCAGATGAACCGAGCAATACAGGTGAAACCGGCGGACAGCGAAAATAGAGGAGGTAAATAGTTTCATTCACACTATTAATAAATGACAATCATTGTTTTATATCACACATACTTATTTTAAATCATATCCAATTGAAACTTGATAATATTATATTCAAACACTCGAAACTATCGTAGTATGGGTTTTCGTAGCAGACTACGATATGTGCTACGCTCGTAGCGTTTTCGTAGTAAATGTGTTACAGTCGTAGATCAATCTCTAGAAGATGCATTTAGCTTCAACATAAGTTCCTTTTAGTTTTAAGCATCATAATGTGTTATTTTGTGTTCTAACCTTTTATTTTTGAAACTTCCTATTTTTAAATAATAACAATTATTTGTCACGTTGCTTTTATAAAGAAATACTATAGGTAATATATTCGAGGGCGTTAGGTTTGGTGTCAAACATGTAGTTAATATGAGATTTTAAACTTTCGCGTTGCATTACAATGAGAATTAGACATGACGGATCTAAACACGAAATATTAATATGAGTAAATGCTACTCACTGCTCGACGTTTCGTCTGCGTTGCAACAGCCGTGGTCACGAGCCAACTGACCCTTTTTTCATACTTCTGCACCCATCACGATCTATTACCTAAAGGTAAGGTACACCATTATGTACGTTTCTAATGTAATTCAATGATTGTGATCTGTTTTGTTTTCCATGAATAAATAAATAATAATAATAATAGGTTATGACTGGGAGAAAAAACTCTTAGCGTTAAGTTCACTTTTTATACACTTTTGTTTGTGCAATAAAGTTTTTAAATAAATTTATAAAAAACAGTAGTAAGTAAAATAAAATGATTGTCAAAGTTTTTAACAAAAGGTTGAGTTTAAAAAAGGAATTATTTTCGCTCATTATATAAGGTCACCTCGTTTTAAGTGATAATATTTAAAGGGTCGATTAAGCACAATAAATGAATCATTTTATGCAGAAAACATTTTGGGTTTTTATCCGCTAGTTTTTGAGAAAATTGGAGACTAAGGTAATATTTTTTTTCAGATTTTATTTTTTTATTAATTAAGCCTATGATTTGAGAAAAAGAAAGTTCGGGCACTGAATTGAGAGAGGCAAAGCCGATGACGTAGATAACTTTTTAAATTGTCAGGGTGCTGTTTTAAAAAATATGTTGTCTATGTAAAAGAAAATAATAAAAATTTTAATCTCAATTTTCCAAAAAATAATGATAGTGTCCTGTTTCTATGATGTAAGTGTCAAAAGTGGTTTTGACTAACGATATCGGTCAAAACCATTATTGACTAATTTTTGCAGTCAAAAGTGGTTTTGACCGGCTATGAGTTTTGACTGTAACATATACAAAGCCACTGTTAAAATATTATCACTTAAAATGATTTGACCTTATATAAAGTAAGACTTGATAGTTATTACCCTGTATAATTCGGGTTGAAGTAACCGATAAACGGAAGGTTAATTATTCAGCGGCCGACCATCGTCAAACAGAACCCTCCCGGAGGAAATTACTCAAACTTAAACATGGAATAAGTTGGATGGAGTGATTATAGTTGCCAATATAATATAGGTTTTGATTTAAATCGTTTAAATAGTGACGTGACACTTAATATCGATAAAAATTAGGAAAACATTTTCTGTACTCTTGAAGGATATTGCTATACTTTTTCATACTCTTTGTAAATGTTGCATACGAGTAGGTCGTGAAATATTGACTTATATTGTAAAATAGATTAAAATAACAATATCGTTAATTAAGTATGTTTTCAAATGATAAATTATTAAATGATCCCTGCTATGTCGATTTCCGTATTTTTTTTGGCTCATCGAACCGTACCTATTTATTTTGCAACCAAACACCAAAAAAGTGAAAAACCAATGCAATGTCCAATTAATTTCACGAAGAAATCAAACGTTCCGACTGTCGAAATCGCGTCACATTCGTCAATATGTACGTACATACTCGTGCTCAATATAATCACTCACGTCATCCGATCCTTGCATTATTCATAACCTATCGATATCGGTGCTATGAATCCCCTAATTACTAACATCACTATCGCATTTGACGAGTTTAGTTCATTGCACTTAATTTACGGGTGAATTTCCCAACAGCAAATTTTACGCGGCATGAGTGAAATCGGCAGTGCAGAGTGATACAATGAGGCTTATTTATTTTTTTATTTATAGAAGGCGTTATCCCGTATACGACCCCATAAATATTTTTTGATTAGGACTACGTTAAATACGGAATAAAAAATGATAAAGCACCATATTTTTCATTTCGGTTGCGCGGTCAAATCCATTTTTCTGTTTTATTTCCCTTATATAGTAAAAACTTTTGGTTATTTAGTATTATTGCTTATTTCATTTAAATTGTGAATAGTTATAGTACTATCACATAATAATTTTATAATTTAATCTATTTAATTAAATGACTTATAAGTAAAAATGCATGTGGTCAAATAAGACTTTTCATATCGGTGAATTTTAGTTTGTCGAGAATATTTTTGCGTGGGACAACTCTAGCTCCTTGCCCCCGCGCTAAAACGCTACATACCAGTGCCGCCTCAATGCTTAAAGTAAATAGACGTGCGCCGCTTGCTCCGTGTTCCCGCCAAAAAAGTAAGTGGTTGGTTTCGGTGACATGGGACATTTTATTTTTCATTTCCGCAGGTTGGAATATATTGTCATCCAATTCTCCATAAAATGTATGAAATATTTATTGGTATCCTTCCCAAACTACGTTTATTAGTGTGGTATTAATAACGTTGTGACTTTAAAACTTTTATTGTTATGTTAAATTATTTCGTTGATTTTAATATCGGTGTTTTCATTTCGGTTGATTCGGTGGCCTAGATTGACCACCGAAATGAAACAAAATTCACCGAAATGATAAAAAATATCATTTCGGTGAATTTTATTAATTCCGGTGCGTAAATTGTTCATATCGGTGATTGTTTTTCTCATTTCGATGGCTTCATCATATCATTCCGGTGAAATCTATACTATATTATACAGCTGAAGAGTTTGTTTGTTTGTTTTTTACTTGAACGCGGTAATCTCAGGAACTTCTGGTTCAATTTGAAAGAATATTTTTGTTTTGCCTTCCTTTTTAGGATTCCGTACCTTGAAAGGTAAAAAACGGAACCCTTATAGGATCACTTCGTCGTTCGTCCGTTTGTCTGTCCCTACCCTTTTTCTCAGGAACACGTGGAGGTATCAAGCTAAAATTTAATCAAAAGCTCTGCGGTCCCTTAAAGCTATAAAAAAATCAAACTTCTAAGCCAACGCAATCAAAAGATACAGCCGTTATTGCCGTAAATATCAGCAAATTTCCGCAAATTTTCAACATTTGAAAAGGAATCAAAACCTACCTACAGGGTACTTCCCGTGAACTTAGAATCTTGAAATTTGGTACAAAGCAATGTATGCATAGTACAGATACGGATATAGGAATAATTGCGAAAACTGTATTTTTTTGTTATATCATATAAAAACAAAACTTACTGCCCCTTTCTTCATGAACGCGTTAAGGTGTTAAATGAAAATTACAATGAACACATACAACATACATAATGAACTAAAATTAAGATACAAATTATTCATTCAGTGAAAAGCGTCGTCCTTTTATTACAAAATGTCACAGAAAAAAAAGACGCTTTAAATTTCCATATAACTACTATTGATTCCCACTCTACGCTCTGACCGATCCAAAGGTTCCCATTCTGCTAGCAGCATTGCCTCGTTGAATAGCCATGGAAACCTGTTGAACCAGCCAGAGTGGGGATCATTACCCTTATCCCTCAGTCGTTGTCCCAACTCTTTGAAAAGCTAGCGTGGCTCATCTCCCCAGGGCCCAGCCGTCTCCACAGCGATTGGAACAAAATCATACTCAGACTTTAGCTCAGCATACTTAGTATGTTTTAACTTGGCAGCATTTTCCGCCGCTGAACCTGCTGAAGTAACAGGCATACTGTAACTTCAACAGGTTCAGTAAATGTGTCTAACGCATGTTGCGTCCCATAAGAGGCTACGCCCTCTTCGCCATGGAACCAACGTTAGGTCATCTGGTCTCTTACCATCCATGCGGGACAAGCCTGGTGGCTCTAGGACGCAAGGAATATTTACGGAAACCGTGCCCCGACGCACAAATTCATTAATAGAATGGTATAAATTGCACTTGTAAAAAGCAACTGTGAACCTGTGACAGACGAGGAATTGAACCCCGTGTCTTACGCAATCCGGGCAATTAAGTTTGTATGGTGACAAAACACTATAAAAACAAAAATAAACTATAATAGAATGGTGCTTCGGGAACCGCCCCGCACATCTTTGGCAACTCAGTCCATGGTGGCCGTTTTCATCTACCAACACACCACAAATACAGCGATGAGGTTCACAAACTTTGCTGCCCAGTCTTAAAGCTACTGCAATTCTTAAGGAATTGTTGTCGAGAAGCGTACCCAACTGTGGAGACGGCAAAGCATGCAGCCAAGCACCAGATTCAGGTTTTGCAACTGCTTTAAGGCATGCCAACATCACGCTGGAACCTACGGGAACGGAGTAAAGGCAAAACGCACAGAAAATGTCGAAGAGGACCGCTAGTAGTGTTGTTAAGCTAAAAAGTCTTTTTAATATGATATGGGTTTACTTTTGTCTCTAGACTATACCAGACGAGGCACAGACAGGGACGACGATGAAGCGAGCTCACCCAGAAGAAGCCTGTTCACTCTTTTTCTGAAAATAACAGGGTTGTAGACCGATGGAAACACATATGCGGGTAGAGAGTTCCACTCTTTTGCTGTGCGCATTATGAAAGTTGACGAGAAGCGCTTAGTTCGAAAACTTTTTAAACGCGCTAATCTCAGGAACTACTGCTCCGATTTAAAAAAAAGGGTTAGATAGCTCATTTATCGGAAAAAGTTATTGGCTATACTTGGTATCCTTTAAATAGAGGTCCAGCCTAAAATAGGTGATAGGCTAGACAATGACAGTCATTAGAAAATATATAAAAAAATGTAAGTTATGTCCTTTTCAAGTTGTGTACATTAGAAAATCTATTGTCATCTAGTGATGGGTTTTCGACTACTGTTAATACAAATACTTTTTTTACTTGTTTATTTTGCGATGCGAGTTTATATAGCCGAAGGCCTATTTTATTTGTAAATCAGGTTACATTTAATAATAAATAGTAAATAAAAAAGTGAAAAATTGTAGTCACAGTAGTCTAGCTTATTACCCGTATTGTGTGCAGCGCACGGCGCTTAAATTTCGCGGGGAGAATTGCTGTTTTTCCGTTATAATAATATATGAGTCCTGAAAGAAGGTTAACTTCTACATACGGGATACTGTAAAACATCACGCTACGACCTACGGGAATGGAGTGAAATCAAAACGCACGGATGCAGTCACGACGAACCACGTGTTTTAGTGTATAGAAGTAATTTTGTTAAAGGTTTTCGGTGGGTGGATAAGTGTTGTCATTTCGGTGGGCGAGTTATTTCATTTCGATGAATCGTTTTTTCATTTCGGTTGCATCAAAACTTTGAAGTAATGTATTTTTTTAGTTTATCAAGATATTTTGATGGCGTTACGTATTGATCTAAACAACATCAAGAAGTATCATAAACCATAGTTTGAATTCGAAAAATGTTAAAAATAAAAAAGTTCACCGAAGTGATAAAAAAATCGACTATGTTGAAATTGATTACAATTATTTATTCGTAGGTCGTATTACTGCGTAATGGCATTAGACTTGACGTAATTGACAGTGGTAATTAATAATTAGAATATTAATGGGACCCTTCTGAATACAGCGCATCTATTTGAGGTGATAAGGGGTTTTAATGGTGTTGTGAAATGTTCTATTATCTTTCAGTTAATATTTATGGCGACGACTAATTCGGTTAGACAAGCAATTTAAATTTAATCTCCTAAGGGTATATCACATTTTGTGAATCGGTCTATAACCCTGTTATTTTCAAAAAAAGAATGAACAGGCTTCTTCTGGGTGAGCTCGCTTCATCTTCGTCCCTGTCTTTGCCTTCGGTATAGTCTAGAGACAAGAGCAAACCCATATCATATTTAAAAAATCTAACGGTTGAATATTAACGCAAAAAAATATATATCCGTACCCTAATCACGAAAAACTATCGAATACGTAAGCGTATCGAGAAAGGTCAATTCGTATGGAAATTGGACTAGCGCCCCTGGCGGTGCGTAAAGAAAACACTTTTTTCATATGGATTTTGACATTTCACGATACGTTTACGCATTCGATAGTTGTACGTGCTCAGGGCACTGGTACATGGTGGTTTTGTTTTTTTTTATCAATGAAAGGGTTGTAAGCTCTATTAAAACTAAACTTCTAGTTCTACTTACAACATTCAAATGAGGACCCAAAATAAAAAGCAAAACGGATAGCTTCATAAAGAGCGCACCTGTTTGAAATGTTGTATATTGTCAAACTGTGTACGAATTTAAAAATACAAACAATAGAAAAATCCGAATAGGGAAACTATTTGGACATCAGCCGGCAGCATATTCCAGTATGCATGTGGCATTAAATTACAAGACCATTGTTTGATGTTTCCAGCTCGGGTTTGGTCATTCTGACGTAAACAAAAGTTGTATAGTTATGACATTTAGCTTATTTGATAATACTAAAATAGAAGTTATTTATGTCTCAGCGTGTTAAACATCGACCGATTAAAACATAAAACAACGTACCTTTCACGTTCTGCAACAAAAAATTCAAAGTTCCTTTGGTTTCAATGTTGTAAAAATGAAATTGCTTAGCTAAAACAGAAACTACAACCAGTAACAGTACAGTTATTGTATCAGCTTGCTTTATTACTAAATGTCAAAAAGTTTTTACGTCTGCCGTTATAGTAACTATGCGCACCGGAGCCTTAATTGCTTTTAAAATGATGCATCCACACGACCCACGTTTTACGACTACAAAAAAGAAAACATATGCCTTTTATCGACCATTGTGACAGTTATCGTGACGCTATCACTATTACATGTCCATTGTACAAGAATTCGGTCGCGTGCCGCCATATTTAAAGCGCCATATAATGAGAGCTCACAACCATTTTTTGCTGGTAGTTTGTTGTGTTATGCCTGTTAGGGATTAGACTGATTGCCATCTAATTGCGACGACAAGGCTTGTTGACATCCATTTATCGTAAATGCACTGAAAAAATAAATAAATGAGTCTTACCATTTGCATTTCAATAAAATTTACAGTACCTAGTTCAAACCTCTCTCAAATGCTCATCCCACCCGTTTTACAAGGAAGCCTTCTAAAATTAATTTTCGGGGCATATCAAACGCAGTATTATGCAAATCTCAATGCACGGCCCGACCGCAGTTCACAAGATGCCTGCAACCCCTTGACGAAATATTATACGTTAAAGGTTAAACATCTATCCACCCGCAATGGGTACAACCCTGTTTCAACTAGAGGCGTTCAGTATTTTTTTTATTAAACTCAACACTTTACCGCACATCTATCAACTTTGTAACGTCACCTCGGATCGAGATCAACTCGGGACCGACTTTTACCAGCGTTACATGAGTCGCCCGATGGTTGTCAACTATCCGCCTACCCTGTCAAACGGGTTGTCATTCACAAGAAGAACTATCATAAGTTGTAGCAAACACGATCTGAGGCGAGGCGTTCGCTATCCGGTGCCGATCCCATACCGAGACGTTGCTGATCCCTTAACGTAACGTACTTCCGTATGGTTGATGCCTGGTTGGTGCTGCTCCCGTTACGGGTGGATATGCTTCAACCTTGAATTGTATTCAGGACCGAATAGGTTTACAATTTTGTTGCAAGTAACTTAGACTATTTTACTCGTATCTCAATCAGCTGAAACATTTTATATGGATCTTCAGCTAAAATACGATATGAATGATGGCTTTTATTTCACCTTTTGTAATGTGAAAATAATTTTCACTTAGTGGACGTTAAAGATTTTATGTAGTACATATTTATTCGTAGTGTATGAAAAGTATAATAAAGGAAATTTTTCCATCGCCATTAAATAAACGCTAAATATTTTAAGTACAGTTGAAATTGAATACAATTCGTAAGCTTTCAACTTATCATCAAAAATTCATTACCACGAATAAAACATCATAAGGTCAATTGATATAAAATAAAACGAACGCCGTAAAACTCGAGTAAAAATGTTGTCTACATCTGATAAGGAAATGGAGTTACTCGTCTGTGCAATTTCCTTATTCTCTGCAGTTCCTAGGTTCTATAGGTAAACAATTTCATTACCTGCCTGGCAAATTGACTTTTCTAAACCTTTTTAGGTCTACCAGTCTAGTCAAATATAATTTTGCTCACTAACTGTCCTAAGCTCTCTCAATATGTTGTAAGGAGGTTGTTGTTTGATTTATAGATTGAGTACAGTTTTGTTGCTTACATTTAAAAAGTTACAAAAATAATCTTTTTCCCATCATATTAAGCGCAACTGAAGATGAAATAAAAATGTTTATACGGCTATAACTATTTGTTTATATAAATTTCAGTAATAATTAATTTCGTAGTAATCTTCAATTCTATCTTTTATGTTATCGTCAATCAAAAGACAAACTTGAGACTTATCTTCACTATCCCCAAAAAAATTCCTTTGCGAGAGGATTATCTACATGTTTAAAAATATGTCCACACCTTACATTAGATTTACCTAGTTTCCTACTTGAAATCAATTCATAGCCCATTGCAACCGACCCCTTTTTAATTACATTGGGAATTGGAGCTATCAACGGTCCGATAGGGTCTTGTGAATAAATAACTACAAGCCTCTGCTCTCATAATTCTGTAACTCAATTGCCAACATTAGGGGAGGCAGGGAAGATAATAACTAACTTAACAGCCAATTAAAATGTCAGAGTTGTTGCTGATGGACTTTTTGAGTTACGAAATTAAAGAAAACAACTTTTTGAGGCAAGAGCCTAACGCCAAAGAGAACATAATTCGAATAACGAACGCACACGTAGCAGAAAAACTAAACTTAATGTAATGGTAGAAGAAATGTTTCATTAAAGAAGTCAATCATTTATTTTTACACACTAATGCTAATAATACAAGAAAGCTTTACATCGATATTAACAACCTTTTGTCTTGTAAAAGTTAAAAAAAAAGTGAAAACTGCATTTTTAAAAATAGGTAAAGTGTTTTCAATGTCCATAATGAGAGAATGTTAAATAGCAAAACATTTACCGCAAGCACATTAACACTTCATTAATTTCTCATTACAAAACAAGAACATTACCAACATGTACATGCTTGCCGTCCATTAACAGGTTAAACCATATTTTCGTTGTTTCCACGTCCGCTTATAAAAGTCGCGACACAAATTTATTGGGCGAGCGTGACCCGCGTCTCCAAGCATGCTTATTAAATAGTTTCAGTGCTAAATGAATAATAAAACAATATTTTTACCACTTAACAAAGGAATTTCTTCACCAACTTAATATTACAAAATGACTAATTATCTTAAGACATATTTTTCTCATTATTTTATTTTAAGAGTTGGAGTTGCCACTATGAAAATTTATTACTTTGTTATTACGGTACGCATAGTTACATCAGCGTATTTAAAGGCAACAAATTATGCTTAGATTTGTTAACATTGTTCTGACAGTTTGGTCTATCGAGCATAAAATCGTGCAAAACGTTGTTAAAGGCTTTTAACGTCTAAAGTAACTAGGTAGAAATAACCATAACCAATGCAGAAAATAATAATAAGCATCACCTGTAATAGGAGCAAAAAATTAAAATGTAGGCCCTTTAAGTGACGAGCAATCCATAATAAATGGTTTTAATTTTTTAAATTGAAAAATAAATTTATTGTTATAATCTAACAAAATAAATCGAACCAGCAATGTATTGCAAACAAATAAGTCCAGTCATAGAACTTGACATTGTCATTACATTACATTACTACAATGAGTAAGCGATTTCGATATTGACTAGGCATTATGACTTTGAATTACTATATCTTTTAGTTAAAGCATTTTGGAGCACTATGACCAGGTCAAGGTAACTACGAATACTCTGTACAATCATTGATGAAATTTTTTGCTCCTATTACAGGCCACACGCTATATGTTCAATAGTGTCATTGCCTTTTTGTTTTGTAAGTATTTATTACTGAGCATCTCACTCGTTGACGTCACGCGTTTTATAGCTTCACTACACGCCTAACCCGTCACCAACTAACCGTGCTTATTAAATAGCTGAAAGCAATTAGCATCCGGTGCACGTACACCCCCCCCCCCCCTCCTTCTTTTCACCCCCATTATTACCCTGCTAAATAGTTATTTAAATTCAGCAAAGGCTCATCTTAATGACAATAGTTAGGATTGGGAGCGAGTGATTTTGAATTTTCTTCAAGACTCCCTTTTATAGGGTTTTTCTGGAGTTCCTTAATGTTTCACTTTAGTTCGGGGATTGGGGATACGTGAGTTTAATCTTGTTGGTTCAAGCTCTTTTGTATTGGATTGGGCAGAATCTGTTTGGGAGTAAAGAGATTTTCTTTGCATTCTGGCTTATTTCTTATCATGGCATTTCTGACATAGCATAATATTCAATTTTACAAATTAGCACTCGCATAGCTTTGTTACTATTTACTTAAACCTAACCCTTTAACATCGCGGAAACCTCGTTGGTTTCCGATTTAAAATTTTACCCAGACATTTATGCAATTTTGTTGGATGGATTTGTCATGAACGGAACCTTAACATGTAAATAAATTTCTGTAATTGGTAACAGAAAAAGTATTCGAAAAGCATTTTCTGCTTAATACGCTCACGAATCGCGAGTTGGGCCGCCCAAACTGCACTATAATCACTCTTTCACAAAAGGCAAAGAAGCATAACAGCTGTATAACAGCTACAAAAGCAATAAAACTGCTTAAAAGCAGCGCCTCCACGTCTTCATAAACGGTTTGTAACGAGAACCGGCACGCGATCAGACAAAAAGTTGTCATTACAATATCATTTGTAACGATATTTAATTATTCACACCATGATTCGTACTGTCAAATATTAAGCACGGAGTTACAGCGGTGAATAATGTAGTAGAAGGAGATAATAGGCGCATTGAAAGTAATACTTAATAGATTCTATTTTTAGAATGTAGGTTACGCGGGCGTTGTAACGATGAATTGTGGTTAGTAAACAAAGGAATAGATGCAACAAAATGAGTATTCACATTTAGTATTAATGACTCCTACTTACAAGCTACAAAGCTGTTTTCACTGACTACATAAAATAGTATAAATTTGTCTTGTATTTCTGATACTGTCAATACCTTACAGTTTTTGTACTGTTGTATTGCATAATGTAGTTGCTTTTTTATTTTTGGTAAAACAAAATTTTACTAGCCTTAGGAAACTTAAATTATTGCTTATAATATAAACCTAGGTATCAGTGATTATTGCATAGGTATGAGATTTTAAACTTTCGCGTTGCATTACAATGAGAATTAGATTTTTACTTATATTTATTTTTCGTGTTTAGACCCGTCATGTCTAATTCTTATTGCATAGGTGTAAAAATACCTGGATATCAGTGATTATTGCAGTTCTTATTTCTTTATTTTCTATAAAATATAGGCATATTAAGCTACTGAAGGTAGCAATGACAAGCTACTGATTCCTGCGTGAATCTAACAGAAAAAAATATTGTTTTTAATATTTGGTCTTTAGGAAAATAGATTTACCGCTGACTGTACTATCGTGTCCGACCATCGCCAGTCGTGTTGACTGTCACCAGGCTTCCACTATGACACTGATAGATCGCCCGTACCTAACGAACGGCTTTCTATGCACACAGTATAGTGATTTGATTCTAATCTCACGTGATGCTTGTGATAAATTTGTTTTATATTTTGCAATAATTAGCTCAGTTACATTTGTAGGATAAAATAAATAGAATGTAGGAATATCTAAATATTTTAAAATCTTCCAGGAATCTGTTAGTGTTAGGTGCATACGTTTTTAAACACATTTGTCATGGATGTTAATTGTTTACCGGAGTTCCAACCAAAAAGACGTACAATATATTGTTTTAAACTTTCATGGTCATTAACATTAGAATAGTTAGATACGGGATTGCTACCATGTACCTTATTATTTATGAGCTTCCGATATTTCGGCAATGTTGCAAGCGCCATGATAAAAAACGTACATTTTAGAAGGCAACTCGGCTCTCTATTTTAGGAACGATGACTGTAATCGTAAATAACGAACGTCTTTTCAAACTCGTTTATTACTTACTCAAAAGCACTTAACACTCACACCTACATTACAAAGTTATCAAAGGTCGTAACTCCAAACTATGTTTTCATCATTTTAAATTAACATCTAAAACCTCTAACGGGGACGCAAAACGATCTCGTGCGCGACGTAAAACTGCCTAAGACTTAAAATTAAATTCTCAACGATGTTACTCTCATGCCTCGCAGGTTTGCTGCCGATAAATTATAAGGGTATCTTTTGTGTAACGTTGAAGTTCATTACACTGTAATTACACTGCCATTTAATTTTGAAGTTCTAATCTCAAAGTTCTACGGAGGTTTTATATTGTTCTTATATTGGCTTTAATCTGTCATGTTAAAGAATATGAAGTAGGCAAAGATGAAATAATTCCATCACATATTCAAATTTTTTTTCTTGAATTATATAACTTGGTACACGGTCTTGAGTCCTTTTTTTTAATTTATTTATCAAATCCTAATAGTTACTTAATTTAATTATGATAGCTTTAAGAATAAATCCAAATTATAAGCTTATTTTGTAGTCAATGACAATTTTCATTAAAAAAAACAAGGCTGTACTTTGTAAATTTTAAAAAAGAAAAGCAAAATAAAAAGAAAAAGTTGCACCCACTATTTCTTTACGAAAACTCCGATACAGCAGCAAACTCACAATTAACCGCCAATAACATCAAAGAGAAACTTGGCGCAGCAGCGCACAAATAGACCAATCCGCAAAAGGATGTAACTCCGTAATGTCCAACTTCCACTCTCAATCCGCAAACTATAAATTCGCACGACTCGAATTTTTCCTCGAAGTTCAGCTCGTAAATATTTTAAAGTAACTCGCGGAAAAGTGACACTGACTGTTGACGGCCCAAAGGGAAACTTTGGGTGGCCATCGCAGAATAACCCATCGAAATTCGACGCCGAACTTGAAATATAAAAGTTTGCTTCCGAATGTGTTGTTTGCTCTCAGTGCATTTGCAGCCCTCGGGAGATCCGGCTTCATAGTTTTGATTCGGAAAAAATGGCCGTTCCGATGGGAGACAGATAGCATAATACTTATGTGAGGAAGTATTTTTATGGAGGTCTGCAGATAAATTTACATTGACCCAATTGTTTTTATGTAGGATTGAAACCAGCCCTGCTGTCTGCTTGTTTTCTTAAATGCATTGCCTGTTACAAATAATATGTATGTCTAACAATATGTGATATGTATCAACGTGTAGCTTTGCAAACATAAGCTAAATACCATTACATCATAGCTAATGTGTTATCGTAGTAAAATACTGGCAGTTCCCATTTCCCGGGTTCATTGATACCGATAGAGACATTTCCCGAAACGAAAACTAGGGACGTCAAAAGGCAATACCGACTAGACATTTCCTCCCAAAAATTAATAACTTGACCCACATTGCCCACTCCGGTCCGGAAGGTTGGATGATTTGCCCAAAACATGGTCCCTAAAAAATGTCCCTAAAGCTCTGCGATCCCATATTCCGCATATTATATCCCAATTATGATTTTATTTGGAGGGCCGACCTCTTGTTGCCCACTCGTGGGTAAATAGCTTAGTAAGGGAACGGTTTGGTAGGCATTCGTAACTCAATTTGGTGGGCTCTTAATGCCTTTTAGTTCGGCCGCTTGGGTGTAAGTCTAAAAGTTTTATTTAAGCGCTTCCGTGGTCGCGTGATGCTGAGGTTTGCGAGGAGGTGTGTATTTATAATAAAACATTTTTTTTCATATCATCACTTGGCTCTCTATGTTGTAGCTGCATTAGCTGTGGTGTCAACTAACACACGCAGGGTTTGCAAAATACGTGAAAAATATGTATGGGCGCTTGCACAATGTCGCCTGCACATCATGTTTCACACCACCAAGTGTTTGCCTTTACGTGCTGTTGACCGTACATAAGACGCGTGACTGAATAATTAGAAAATCGTCATTGGATTTCCGTATGCTGAAATGGAGTTTCTACACTGATACCATTTATTGCTATTACCTGAAAATCCACTTATATATCAAAACTAGGCCTTATACAGTATTTGTGCTACAACAGTGAAGTTCAGACTATCCGCTCTCGACAACAAGATTCGCCCAATTATTTTCATTTTCTCCAAGAGCAAAAATAAAAGGTGACTCTCAATCGAATTCCCTTACTAGAGAGAACAGGGGAGCACCCAGATACGTTGAATTATTTATACATCCCAACACGGTGCTACATCCACAAACACAACGCTCTTACACTGTAACAAATAGAGTCGAGAATCGAATAAAAAAATTCAAGACAAGAGTACTACTCTGTATACTGGACTTATAAATGAACGCATTTTAGCACTTATGACCTGTTAATAAATTATAAGTGGGAATCTCTTGATGGGAACGTCTCACGGAATGTACCCACCACTTAGGTTATGCTCTTTTTATTGGAAAATAGGCTGTATCTCGTATGGTTAAGAGTGATGGGAGTGTAATAGGCGTTTGTGGATCTGGCACAATTTTGCAAAGCGTTAATAGTTGAGTTATTCGGGCAACTCACGGCACGGTGCTTAGGAGAAGTAGTTTTTGTAGGCTTCCATCATTTGGCTAGGTTTTTCTCGACAACTGGGTAAAGACGTTTTCCTTGAGGCGCGTTTAGAAAGCTTTCTTATGGAATCTATACAACATGTTGTGGCTTCATCATAAATATTCTTATGCATTTACTTTATTTTTTTGTACAAATATTACTGTAATCAAGTTATTTGTCATAACTTGATTACAGTACCGTTACCATGAGTTAACGTCGGTTTTACTCGTCAGCGACGACGTAACTTTTTGTATGGAAAATTTTAGTTCTGCTAGTGACCGCTAGGGGCGCTGTGCATTTTACCATAGACTTTTTTAACGTAGTCGCTAGCGAGTATATAACCGTTGTAAACTCATGGTAACGGTACTGAATGTCAAAAGTTTTGCGTAGGTAGGTATCATATGATTTACCTTCGGGTCTAGAATAACATTCTAGAATTTCATATACCTAATGATAAAGTTGTTTACTTCTATCTCTATAAATTACAAAGTTTCATAAAATAAAATCTCATAACTACCACACTTAGAATCAAACATGTAACGTTCTAAAGATTACACATCGCAACATTGTGACGAGCTCAAACTGTTACCGTGGATTTATCGACGACATTAACATGAGTATAATAATTCCCCACTTTATCGTCTATAAAACCGTTTAATACCCCTCGTTTGATAAATAATTCAATTTTGAACGTAATTCGTTAGAGCTGAGATTTTAAAAGGCTGTTTTAGATTTCGTGTTTGATTTATTATATTGCAGAGCAATAGCTGTTAATCTGAACTTAATGTTAAAAGAACTTAAGGAATGCTAACAAATTAACTTAATAAGATTTTTCTAATGCTGTGTCAAACTTTTACATTGGTTTTGCTTGCTTTGTACTAGTGCAGCGATCAATAATATTTCGTAACTTTTTGTTTTTGTCACATTTGTGCACTCGATAACCGATGGGGTAACGTTTTTAGGAAGAGACTACAATTTCACGTTATTTTTGTTACAATTTCTAACAATGTACCTGAACTACATTTAAATGTATAGATATTATAAGCACTTTATTGCACATCACGTACAAATGAATGAAACAGGATTTATAAGGGCTAAAATATATTAAAAAAACATACATTTTATGTGTGTGTGCTACTTTCTATTATTCGTATACGTTTAACAGCATATAAATAACAAAATGACGTCATAACTAACTCCAGTGAGTTATTTATACCTCGCAACTCAAAAGTACCTCGGATTCCGTCTCAGAAGGCAGTCACTTAAACGTCGAAGTGGTTTGATAAAGGTCATCGCAGATCATTTATTATTAGAGTCCTCTTTGGTAGTTTCACATGAATTCCTTATTGGCTGACCAATGAATTAGTGATAGCAGTTCACCTACTTCGAAAGGACACACTTTTAAATGGATCTTTCCATTTTTCTTTGGGTTAGTAATGCCGGTTGGGAGTTATGATGGGTAAAGTATCTGTAAAGAGAGTTAGACTTGTCAATAAATAACACAAAGTTATTGGTAAACGTTAGAAAAATAACTAAAACATGCTAGTTATTGGTTTCATGAAAAATATACATTTACCCATTTTTTTACCCGTATCCATATAACGAACCTACTTTTTACCGTGTAACGCAGTGTTAACAGCATTAATGAGTTTAATAATCGATCCCATAACCAGGCATAGCAACTGACACGTTTAATCCCCTCATTAGCTGTAACGAGTAATCTTTATTCAATTTAATGAGAACGTGCCGATGCATTTTGTTGCATATTAAAATTTCAGAGTAAATCAACACAAAGGTTATTACTGTGGTATCTATAAATACAGTTTGGTTGAGAGGGTAATTGTGACTTTTAATACAATTAAAACATGGCGTAGGTATTAAAAATGATAATAAGCACAATTAGGAATGATGAAAGTCACTAGCTGCCTAAAAATTGAACTGAACACTGTTAAATTATGTATGCGAGGTCACAGTTAAAAGCGTTTCTTCAGTGTTTACATCTAATAGGATGCTACGCTGTTTCAACATTTGAAAAAACTTGTACATTTGTTTGCTGGTCATAAATATACGCTACGTGAAACCCACCCAGATATAAAAAAATGGTATGAAAAATTTGTCGAAACATGATCGCCGGAAATTTTGATGGTCCCATTTCACGTTTAATCGTACGCTGGATTTTTACCGGGCGGATCAGACAACAAGGCGATTAACCGGCATTGTTCAGCAGTTTTCATTAAGCCGTCGTTAAGGAGTGTTGTGGAGCCCGTCCCCTGTCTCAGTTGATTAATTTACGCGGCAGGAACGAGGGGCTGGTAGAACTGGATCGGTCATGTGAATATCGGTCCGAGGAAAGTAACGAATATGAGTATGGGGGAAATTGTAACATATAGCTGACACATACATATGTACGTTGCATTAGTAAAAACCAGATGAGATTTAAGTCAATCCAAGCGTGAAATACAAACCTGCTTTGTAAATAATGTAGCTAGAAATATATGAAGAACATAAACGCATCACTTAAATGCCTAACTTGAGTACAGTCCCAGCATCACAAAAATTTTAGCTTGAGTACAGTCACATCTAGTAACTAGTATTCCAGAAGTCTGGAACCGATTCAGCGTGTCACGGCGTCACACGGAACACCGTGTTGTACTCCTGCTTTATTTGTCTTCACTGGCAACTGGAAACCAGGTGTAGTTGTGTCGTAGTGTAGCCTGTTCGTACGTATTGACTCCTTGGGAGTTCGCATTAAGTTGAACTAGCTGTTTGTGGTTTTTAAGGGAGATAGACCGTTTCTGGGTACTCGATGCGACGGTGTCATACAAATAAACAGTACCAACATATTTTATTCAAACTTGGTTATATATTTAATTGGACTTGCTTTTTAATTGTTTTCAAATTAATAAATCGCGATTCAGAATTAGGATATGAATTTCAAAAATATTCAAACCAGACAAAAAAGTAGGTGTACCAGTGTTTTTTGCTAACGATCTTCAGAAAGAAAAAAAAATGCTCAAGTTCTTATAAGGACTTTTTTATGTCTTTTTGTTTGCTTTGATAATTACTATCATTTTATGTAGCTCTCTATAATACCTTGAGTATTGCAATAAGCGCCCTATTACTCTCCACAATTGCAATCTGCTTCATACACGACCGCAACAAACTCTGCTGACAAATTCGTGACAATTAGTCAGTAACTCACTACTCTGGCTTATTTTCATAATGGCGCCGCGAAGTTTTTATCGCGCGCAATTAAAACCGTAGGGGATAAAGCGGTGCTATAATTTACTCTCTGACACTTCTAGCTGTGTCTCGTTGGCGATGCTCTGCTTATTACGATGATACAGTGCTGCTTATAACTCTTTGTGTACACCCTCGAAAGGAATAAAGGTAGACTTGACACTAGGATTTTCATTTGTTTCAAAATTTTGGCTACTCGGGAATTTCAATGATAGAAAAATGGAAATAATAATTTTGCACCATACAGCACACCTATCGACTGCTGTCGAAGTAAGGAATTATTTTCTTGCGTCACGAAGTAGCAGGCAACGATTACGACGGGTGCGTCTCCTATAAATACTTAAATATATATTAAATAAGATACAATGTTCGTTCTCATCACACAACATTTGCCCCTTGCGGGAGTGAACCCGCGACCGCTGGTTCAGAAATCAGGAGCGATAACCACTGCATCAAACCAAAGGTCTGTAAATCATTCACTTCTTGGACTCAGATACCTACTCCTATCTACTCGGACCTACTGTCTAACACCAGTGATCTTTTATCAAATTTGTTATATCCGTTGCCTTTGTTTAATGCAAACCGCATCCACTTTTGTTCCACCTACGGCTGTTAGTCATCAGTTGACTGGGGTAGTCTGTTTTAATGGTGTAGTGGCCTACCTCTATCGAATAGGTATTTATCGACAATTTAGCAAGTCGGAATGTCACGCCGCCCAAACGCGGTTTCGTCCAATACTCATAATTGCGCTGCCAGTTTGATCTGGTTTAAACCGGTTTTGTGCTAATGCAATTAATTTTGCTAAAGGCCGCATAGCCATTTTCAAGTATGCGGGGGCTATGGAGATGTATTTTTAAAAGGCTAAATTAAAACTGATTCCTACTATTACTAAGGTAAACAACTTTTATAAAATAAATATACTCTTTTGTTTGTATTTATTTTCCTGAGCGGATCGAAAAAGTACTTACGGTAACACTTCTTTTTATTAAATGACTTCTAATAACATTTTATGATTGCCAACAAAAACAAATTATAAAATTTTCTTTGACAAAAAAGTCGGCTGTGACCAAAATAAACTCATCCCGAATCCTGAAACAAAACCACAGACTACTTAAAACAGCTTTCTATGCATTAACATAACACTCCCAACCCGCACCTGTACTATGATACCTCGCAGCGTCCAGTGGCTCGGCAATCGTTGTATAATTTGACCAAAAGTCACCCGTATTTGTAAGGGCTTTTGTTACTTTGACAGCGATAAACGGAAGGCCGGAAGACCTGGTCGTTCTCATAATAAATCGTCTAGTGTTGGACTGAAGCTTTTTTTCATTGTGATAAGTAAATATCAACTCTGTGTTTTTTACATGGTTGAAAAAATCACGTCTGTGTCATCAAAACATTATGTTTCACTGTTATCCTTGCAAATTTTAAACTAATAAGTTTTTAAATGTCCAAGCATGGTAACATTTTTTTTTATTTCTGATGAAGATAGAAGGACTCAGTGAAGTTCTAACTCCAAAAAAATATGCGGACTTTGTGTTTTACAAGGAGCTTTAGTGTAGCAACAAAATAAATTGTCATTTCTTTTTCTCTTCTCCTCAAAGGACATTGCCTAACCCTCACCTCTCACGGATAGTGTCACAACAGTCGTCATAAGACACCTTTTTGCCGCGCTAAAGCGATTCTCGACTCTCATCAAACGCTTATCAGATTAGTCCCGAAATTGTGGTAAATACCCCGAGGGGGGAGGGTGGTGGGCACAATGACATTAGAAACCGGTATTTTCCGGTTCGCCGCCGTTCGGTTACACGCAGTAATTTGACAAAAATAAGAACTGATGATTTGGAGGTTTTTGTGGGACTTGCTTTGGTATCGACTAAAACGCTTTACGTGCTGCAGTGTTATAAATATAGTAGATATTTTATTTTTATTTCTGTTGATAGTTGATATTTGGTTTCAGTTTTACCGTTAGGAATGTTTTATGATGTCCATTTTAAATACAGGATACCTTCTTAAATTTATCTTCGAAACCTTTCGTAGGTTAGGTAAAAGATTATTTACAAAAAAAATACAAATGAATTTGTAATCTCTAGCTATGTTTTTTCTATAGATAATGATTTGGTACTGACAAGTCAAACTGTATTTGTGTAAGTAAAACATCCGCCAAAATCCGTTCGCGAACATCGCAAAAACTAATAAGTCCAACTTTTCCAAAGGCAAAATCTCACAGATGCGGAACTTGTTATAATTAGCCATCGTCCCTTTCAACGAATTCCTTCCTAAATTGCTTGTAGGTAGCTTTAGACTGTTGAAGCGAAAATTTCAATGTTCAGTTGATTCTATTAATTAGCGATGCTGTGTTCGCTCCATCGCGCTACACTGAATAGCCAATTACATTGATAATATAATTGGAGGTCTCACAGGTGTCTTAGGGGACAAAGACGCCTGAACACGCCCTAAGTTGTGGGGGTAGCGGGACCTAATAAGCTTTAAGCAAGTCTTAAAAGATATAGAGAAGGGTTTTAGGGCTGAGACTCTTTAGTAAAAACCGGTTAAGTGCGTGTCGGACCCGCGCACTGAGGGTTCCGTGCCACCCTTAACTGAATTCAGGGTCCACTTACTTTCACTTAACGAAAACATCACAATATATTGCGACAGCAAAAATAACTTTGTTTTTCATAGTGTTTGTATGAAAGACAAAGTTATATTTGCGGTTGATAAAAATGTGCAATATCTCAAAAACTGCTGGTTCGATCTCCTTCAAACCAATTTTCGTTGCAAGTTTTTGTTAAGATCTATATAATATATTTTTTTCAAAATTTTCACTTTCTTAGTTCAAAAGTTAGATGGGGAGGGACGCCCATTTTACCACTTTGGAAGCGTCTATATATCAAACCTTATACTTTTAGAAAAAATTGTTTTACAAACCTCAACATCATTTTCCAAGACCTATCCATAGACACCCCACACGCATAGGTTTGAGTAAAAAAAAATTTTTAGGTTTTAGTTTCATGTATGGGAGCCCCCCCTTAAATATTATTTTTTCTTACTTTTTGTATCTGAATCGGAAAGCGATGAACAAAATACACCTACCTACCAAGTTTCAGCTATGTGATGCTTATAGTTTCAGAATAAAGTGGCTGTGACATACGGACGGACAGACAGACAGACAGACAGACAGACAGACAGACAGACAGACAGACAGACAGACAGACAGACAGACAGACTTGACGAAACTATAAGGGTTCCGTTTTTTGCCATTCGGCTACGGAACCCTAAAAACTCCAAGAAATTGGTCATAAAATCTTGCTCATCAATCGCAAATTCCACGTACACTCCATATAGTAATATATCATTACTCTAAATAGGTTATTTTTGAGCTAGAACCAGTGTCCCACATAGCAATAAAAATTGTGTTCGGCTTACTTGTTATGTACCAAATTTGTAATACATTTTTTTTATTATGGCGCTCTTTGCTAACTGTTAGCAGGTTGAAATAGCTGAAAACGCTCTCCGCTTATCGTATAATACCTAAGCACATCGTACTAATGAGTTCACAGCATTTGAAGCTATTCAACTCGGTTACTCCATGTAAGGACAGCCGAAACGACGCGGATATGCATGCCAATTTAGAATACTCTACCGATCCAATAGTAATTGAACTTATTATGTAAGTTTAAAGTTAAACTTATTTGTAGGTTATGAGCTATTGCAAGAGAGAAACAATGTTAAGTTCGAAATAAACACCATTATAATCAAACAGAGATCGAGCAGAGACCGCACCCAAATCCAACACTGTGGTCATATATCTGCATAGAAATGGTAAATAATAAAAAAAGACAAAATATTACGAAATGCAAAAGTAAGGCTGCTCATGTACGAAGCAACGAAGAATTAAACGTTCATGAGTCGTTAAATTCAAGACTATTAACAACACTTGTAATCGGTACTCGTCGAAAATGGTTAAAAATCAAAACCATATTTTGCTCTCAACACACTAGAAATGAAGGCGTTCAGCCAGCAGTGCCAATGACAGCACGCTGAATCGTTTAATTAACAGTGGGAATTAATTCGGCTGGTGCTCAGTTGTCACTGTCATTGCCAGTGTGTAGCCTGTAGCCAGTGCTTGGTACACCTTTGGTTGGATTGACAGCTCATCTGGTTAGTTCTGTATTGCTGAAATTTGTAGTATGATGATTTTTGGTTATGGAAAATATTAGAAGCAGAAGTTTAGAATCAGAGTGAAGTCTTCAATTGGGGGTTCCAATGGGGGAGTTGCTACCTATATGGTAAATGTTTTTTTCCGAAATTTCGGTTGGATAAAATACAATTTAAACAAGCGGTTGTATATTTCTAGCTATTAACTTAATTTTTCATTTTTTTACCTAGATCACAAGGTTATGTTCGCCATTACTCATAATAACAGAGCCCTAAACGTGCATAAACATAGCGTTGTCGCGCCCATTATTTCAGCCAAGCAGAATTTATTAATCCCACAACACCTCGCAAAAATAAAGCAGGAAAGGGATCCGTAGGCTAATGTTGCATGAACCCTATCAATAATCGGCGGAACCCCCATAAATTTGCGTTAGAACGATCGCTCTAACAATATGTTGCGATGATTGATCACGGCTCTGATAACAACCAACTTGTACTGTTCTTATTATGTGTTTACGTTGGGTAGGTGTGGTTTCTGTTGCGATGGAATAACGGTAAGAATTGAAGAAGAATAAGGCTCTGTCATAACTCGTTAGTGATCTGATTTACCTTATTATGTAGGTTTCTTTACAAATTGCTCTGTAAGAAAAGGAAAAGTGTTGCAGAGATTGTTCTTACCGTAGCTTTACTCGTTTTAATACTACAATATTTCATTCAAGTATAATATAATTGCAATGTAATATCTACAAGCTCAAAGTTTATTTTAAAAGCAACGATCTCATCTTTTAAATTTAATTTTACTATTTGATTAAGATATTATTGCCAACTTGGTCCCTGGATGTATTTAAACCTTTTAATATTTTAAAAAATTCGACAGTACCTATTTTATTTATTTCATATTCAAAATAAATATGTCATTACAGAATTAAGGCATGATGCTACGTGTCTGCCCCTACGTGTCGTCCAGAATTGTCCGTAAATATTAGAACCGGTTGGTCATTAAATACAGATTTATACCCAGCCCGCATCCCTTGTTGGCTTCTGCAATCGCCGCCATCTTTTTTATTATTTTCTCTGGACATATGCTTCTGTCGCGGAGATTCGAAATCTACACCGCTCTTTGGGTTTTTAACCTTACTTATGCACTCAGGTGTATGGAGATTATTCAATTTAGCTCGGAACACCCAAAAATCAAAAACCTACTGAATAAGATGAAACATTGCCGTAATGGTACAAAATATAAGCAGTAGCCCATTTTGTTTTGTTTCCTAAACAAAATGGGCATCACACTTTAAGTACATCACACTAATACGTTTTTGTAAGATTTATGTAACTCTATTCGCACGAAATAGAATGCTAGAATTGGAGATTCTGCAAAACTTTTATTCTCAATTTTCTGAATACGCTAAGATACTTTGTGTAGCAAATGGATGTAGCTCACTGCTAACTAATGATTCACAATCGCCAAAAACGACTGAAATTCGTAAAAAACGCAATCGCAGCAAGACTAACCGTGAAAAACGATTGAAACAAGTCATTCTCACGATAATACGTGTTCAGGCACGTTCAGACGTAGCATTGTACGGGAATTTCGGAACCGGTTTTCGGCCAGTCATTAAATACAGATTTATGCCGGTCCGGATATCTCCCGTGCGACTCGGCTAATGACCATCTAAATTGAGATAATTTCACAGCGGAGTTGCTAATAAGCTCGGGAGGTCAGTGCATGGCCAGATTAGAAATTAAATTGCTTGAATTATGTACCTCGTAAATATTAATAAGCGCAGTTCGGATAGGTGCGTGGTGTTTAATAGGCTTATTGTAAGAATAGCTTCATTTAATTTTCTGCTGGAACTCATTGATAGTTGAACTAATCTACTTCAGATAAATGTTTTCTTAACACATGACGCGTCGAATTATTAAATGTTTTCACAAATACACAGGACATGCTGGCATTTTGTATTTATTTCATTATCCAATATCAAAGTTTATCATTGCAAAAGATCGCGAAATTTTAAAACTACCCCGGTTTTATGAATACCATCCATCTGGTGATATCGGTTTAGAGCTATCGTTCGGAAATCTCCGGTTGTTGACCGGATGGACTCAAGTTGATATAAAAATTATAGCACTAAAATGAAGAGGTCATTTTCTACTATCGCTTGAATCAGCAAAATGGCAGGTTGTATTATCCTGTGATGCGAAATCTGCTTAAGGCATCAGTATTGTTATTCTCAGAAACTTTTAATACTCATCAGATCCACCTAACTAGTTTAGTTAAAAACTACACACACAATTACTACACTAGTGCATAATTTCACCACAGTTGATGTCGAATAATTCGTGTTGTAGTGTAAGTTATTAGCTGCATCTTTGTGGTGTTTGTCACGCACTGTTCATTCATAAACTTCGAGCTTTGGCATTCAAATTATTGCCTCTTTTGCGTAGCAAAAACTTAATTTTACCATAATATTCTTCCATAAAATCTTATTCATTATTAAAATTGAGCACAATTTTTATTAATGTAATTTAGAATTCAAACTAAAATTTACTAAAGACGGAGCTAAATGCATCTGGTTCAGAATCTGCTATTATAAAAAATATGCTTAGGTCCGATATACCTACCTTATCATAACGTTATAATTTACCGAGTGACGAAATATAAACGTTTAGAGATAAAACGTTGTATACATTATTTTTGTTTGCTCCCTTAACTGCAAATACGGAGTCCCTCCTGGGATGTTTGCATTTCATTTTGTACGGGACAAAACTGTTATTTGCCATTGGTAAGGTAAAATGCGACCCTTATCGAGGAATAAGTATAGGTTAGTTTTAGTGTAGTTTTATAGGGCCACAAAAGGGACAAGCCGGCCAATCCCATGAATAAAATAATGGCGGCCCGATCAAAGACCGGGTCGTCAAAGGGTTAAATTTGAGTAGTAAAATATTTTTGTTTATGTTTTCGTCTCTAAATGAAAGACCTTACATTAGGTACTTTAATGATAGCCGAAACGGTTGGGGTAATCTTTTATTAACTTACAAAATGTTATTCGGGCTGTTTAAATTTTCGCTTAATCAACTTAAATCTTAAGTTTGCTTAAAATAAGATAAACATAATTGATAAAGGTCGTAACGATAAGCCATCACAGATCACTGGCAATGTTACTGGAGCCAGCACTATTTGCGGCGTTTTTAGCAAAGCTAATTTAACACTTTTACTACCCTACCTTGTGTGAATATTCACAATCAAAACAGTTCTTCAATGCCTACGCCAGATCATATGCAACCGTGCCGAGCTGAAAACGCCCAAGTGACCTAGTTGTTAGCGAGCAGAGACACAACGACACTAATTGACACTTGACCGATGTCCACTGCTCAGAAGTGGTGCGGTGGAGTAAGCGTGTGTAGCTTGTTCTTGTGTTTCAGGGGGCGCGGGAAGGCGGCGCGCGTAGGCGTACCCAGGTAGCGTTTGTTGTGCGTGCCCTAGGCTGTACTGTTGTCACTGTCGAATAGCCCGCGCAGTGAGCCCGTTCCACGTCGAATCTACAGAGTGCCCTCGCTTTTTTGATATCCAACCCCAAACCTTCTTTCTCTCTGTTCAACTATCTCTCTCTGCTTTCTCTCCCGGAGCGCACTCGACCACGTAGATTCGACATCGAACATGAACACTCACTATGCACTTAGTTATCGTCGTGCTGTATAAAACATTTTGTTTTCGTATTCATTTCGATACGTAATTAGTGTGGATTTATGTTTTGTCATTAATTTTAAACACACGTTGATTTCTGTAAAGAGCCCGACGCAACCGAAATTTTGTGAAACCGTTCAAAATTTATGTTTCCTCAATTGGGTGTCGCGGTAAAAGTGTTAAAGCTCAAACAGAAGTCTGAAAGGTTATTTTTGTAACAGACAAACTAATCGAAAGTTTGACCCCCGAGGTTTCCGTAGTTCACGGCTCCTAACTACCACATCATGTGTAATCATCCCTTTGATTTATGTGAAAAGTTTTCTACGGAATCCTCTTTAAAATGTCACCATTGCAACATTAGTGTAATGTGCTAATTTTTGTGTTGAACTGGGTTTGGATTTTGTTCGTTGTTCTCATTACCTAACTAAAAATGTGTGTATTATGTGTTTTATAGAGCTGTCGTTGTTTGTCTCATCGCGTGGTGAAAACAGCGGAGTTGTGTCGATGCGGCGGTCCAACCGTCATAGATAGGGCGCTGTTGAAAAAAAAAAGTTATGACCAGAAAGTGTGCAACGTTTTTAAGGCCAGATATAGAAGTAAATACTGTTGCGATTTCTGGGCATAACACAGATAAATTGCATTCGACGTCCCCCATAGAATCCATCGCATTGACAACAGTAGCAACTTAGAGCGCGCGCACATAACGCTGCGTTTTGCATACGCGCGCATACCCTGCCTTATAGCGGTGTCTATTGCATATGACCGATTTTGCTAGCATTTGCGTAAAAAATAAAAGAAAATAAAACGGGTTTTTAATAAATTATTAGTACAAGCAAAATCGCTCAGTTGCTTATTTGTCTAGAAACTTATATTAGAATGATGACGAAGCTGAAACTATGTGTTAGACGTTATCACACCCGTTGTTCGTAGCATAGTATGCGCGTTTGCAATTATTTACCGTTAAGATAAACATCGCGTTGTTAAAGAAAAATGACTTACATTAAAGTTTTGCAAACACAAAAAGTGTTTTTACGAAATTACTCGTGATGTTGTTGGAGTAATATTGAGTTAAGAGTTCTCGGGCGAAGTGAATGTAATGTAAGTCATTACTCAAAAGTTGTGTTCGTGGTGTTCCTTGGTGAGCACCGCGACTAGTGGCGTTGTGTTCGCGTGTCTTTACATCCGCGTTGCAGCGCCCTGTCAGAATAGGGCCGTATTTCACAATCGCGCGGTCGTCTGCGATAGCCACCGTTTTTAATGGCCCTCTCTCACGATGCAAGTCTACAGGTCTTTGGCATATTTTGTGTTATTAAAAAAAACTCATTGCGATTCTTATCAAAAAAAAATTTAAAAATTAAATAGCAGTTTCTTTAAAAGGTATGTCAAAGACCTGTAAGACCTGTATATTTATGTGATAACTGTTTATAAATGGGGATAATTGGCATACCGATTCCGCCGCTCCACGCACCGCCGCTAGGCTTGATGTGGTGTGGCTATGTGTGTCGCCTGCGCCACCAGTTATGACATCTCGTGTTTTTTCGCCACAGATCGGAAGCTGTTCGTTGGTATGCTCAGCAAACAACAGACCGAGGAGGATGTGCGCCAGTTATTTACACCGTTCGGGACAATAGAAGAGTGTTCCATTCTGAGGGGACCCGACGGCGCGAGTAAAGGTGAGTCATTTTATTTTCCTTTTACATAATATGTATTTTATTCTGATACACATAATGAATAAACATATTATATAAACATAATATGTAAACTCAGTTCAATTTCTCAAAATAAATGATTTTTCCACTTTCATCTATCCCAGTGCTAATGTCATTCAGATCCATTGAGTTATCTTGAAAATTGATGACGTCAAAATAGATGCAACTCTACCTTGACAAACTTTTACCTACAGCATACAGTTTTTAAATACAATGAAAACACATGGATATGTTAACAAAAAAATATACGAAACAAAATAAATCCGTCGAATTTTCTTTAAGAAACAACTGCTACCGCTAACTGAACTATAGGAAACGACTGGCGTTTTCCTCGCAACATTATCCTTCGCAGCATCAGGCTCACCTGCGTATTGATAAGGGGGGCTAACGAATGCGGGTCTTTATACGATGAATTATTTACGCACTGTGTCGGTTTTTGACGGGAACGCACTCGTATCATGGGCGGCGGCCACTTTCCTGAATACGTTCCGAAGAGGCCCGCGCTGTTTGTGAATAAAAGATTAGTAACACGAAAATGACGTCTGCGAAAATAGTTTCTTGTACATTTTTTATCATTGTTCTTTTGGAGTTGTTTTTTCTGCGGTTTCAAATGTTTGCAGGTGTGTTTGCGAAACAAAAATTGTAGATCACATAGTTAGATACATTGATATAACAAGCAATAGGGTGTCATATTAATTCCAACATGGCAATGTCCAATTGCACGTACTTATTTTCACAAAAATATGGAGAAGTAACACCAATAACACATTGCGTAACAGCGAAATTGAGTGTCACACTCGAATTTGGAAGTGTTTTAATCTGTGCACCTCATCGTGCAGCCGATTAATAACCGAGCCCTCGCGAACCACCGAATTGAAACATCCACCACCGCGTAATACGTCATCCGAAGCTCCGTGTTACGCAACTTTAATTTCATTTTGTACTCGCTCCAAATTGTTGGATTTTAATCGAGTTACGCCGATAACTTCGCTATTGCGGTGCGGCCTGTTAGTTACTTAACCGTTGTCTTTATGTAGACATAAAGCTTTTTACACCCAGCTCCTCTGTCATTATTGGACGATAAAGTTATTAACTACCAAGTACAGATGTACTGAACAGCGCTGCAAATTGTTAATTTGAGATAATTACAACGCCGGGAGACGATAAACTCGTTTTTATTGACTCGTAAGCATTATGTTTCAGGCGTTTTCATTATAAATTGGGACGCGGTTCTGTAGTCTTAAATATGTCTTTTTTATTTTGTTATCGGTGTTATTGAGCTGGAACAATTATATACTGTCGTGTTTTTGACAAAATAAAAACTAAAGAATATAAATTGCACTTGTAAAAAGCAACTGTTCCAGACAAGGAATTGAATCCTGTGTCTTACGATATCGGGCGAAGGCATGCGCCCGGATAGCCTTAGACTCAGGTTTCGAATCCGTGTCTGAAACAGTTGCTGTTTACAAGTATACAAAATAGATACATAACACAGGTACTTAAAAATACTGGTTTTCGGTGCAAGAGGTAACATATCTATACCGAAATAACAAATATTAAAAAAAATATATATCAAGAACCACCTATCCCGCAATTAAGCTTCTAATCGCTTCACCTACCATGTGGATTCATTTGGAAAATCCTCTTGATCTGATGTAAAAAATCTTGTCCCTTTATGTGGGTAGCCGGAAATCCAGTGTCATCTTTGTGATTTGCAATTTGAGGTTCATCGTTTGAATGTAGGATGGTTGTGCATTCTATTTTTTATGATTAGGCTTGTATGATCAAAATTATATCAATATATTTTTACCTTTATAACGTTATGCAGGCACTAAATAGAGGTAAATGTTCAATACTTTTATAAAGCTATGAATTTCGTTGTTTGAAATTATGGCTGTTGACATTTAGCCTTACCACGTATAAAATATGTAAGTGCAATATTTTACGATAGTTTATAACCCTAATATAATGTCTAAATTCTATAAAATCTCCAGTTGGGTCGGGTGATGTTGTGCTGAGTGCATGACATACAATACTTTGTTTTTGTGCTATTTTTTTTAAGTTTACTTTAACATATAAAATAACTAAGCTAAAAGGGAAATGGTGCAAGTTAAAATAAGTGAAGGCATACTAGATGGAGAGAAAATAACCAATGAAATATGCGGGACATACTTTAGTTTTAAAGGTATCCCTTATGCTGCACCCCCAGTCGGTGATTTAAGATATAAGGTATGTAAAGTTGAACTACTCGTATGTGAATCAAATTCAGAAGAAAATGTATATATGGCAATAGATAAAAATCTGTTATGTTACCTATATTTCGTCAAAAAATATTATTTATTTTAGGCACCACAGCCACCGATTCCATGGGATGGTATCCGAAGCGCTAAAGAGTTTGGTGATATTTGTTATCAGTTTAACTTCACAAAAAGAGAGCGCGAAAAGGGGAGTGAAGATTGTCTTTACCTCAACGTCTACACACCTGCTTTGAAACCAAATCAGCCCTTACCAGTTATGATCTGGATCCACGGTGGAGCGTTTTGCTGCGGCAGTGGTAACGATGACATTTATGGACCAGATTATCTCATACAACATGGAGTAATACTCGTCACTGTAAATTACCGCCTGGAAATCCTTGGATTCCTATGTCTCGAAACCGAAGATATTCCGGGAAACGCTGGAATAAAAGACCAAGTTGCTGCGATGAGATGGGTTAAAAAAAACATCTCTAGCTTTGGAGGTGATCCTAATAACGTAACCATATTTGGCCAAAGTGCTGGTGCTGCCTGTGTTACATACCACTGTGTTTCACCAATGACTAAAGGCCTATTTAAAAGGGCCATTGCTCAAAGTGGATGCATGTTAAACTCCTGGGCTCAAACCTACAGGCCACGAGAAAGAGCAGTAGCTTTAGCAAAACATTTAGGTTGCACATCACAAGATGACAAAGATCTATATCAATTCTTCAAGTCTCAACCAATTGAATCAATTGCAGAAATTCAAGTCCCAATAATGCTGCGTGAAAAAGATTTGGATAAATATGAAACTCAATTTACTGTTGTCAGTGAAAAAATATTTCCTAACGTGGAGACATTTTTCTCTGGTGATCTTATAGAAGCACTTAAAACTGATATACATGAAGGAGTCGAGTTGCTTTTTGGCTACAATGAAGACGAAGGGACAGTCAATTTAATTGCTGTCCATGACATTGATAAGATGGTACACAGCGCTAATACCTACAATGAATATTTCGTACCCAGACCATTCTTTTTACATTGTAGTGTAAACGATCAAATGGATATAGGCAACAAAGTGAAAAGCTACTATTTACAAAATAGAAACTTGACATCAAAAAATGTTGATGCACTGTCCAAATATTTTGCAGTAGATGTAATAAAACTTGGATTATGGCAGTTTGCGAAATATTTTGCGGTCAAAAACAAAGTGTTTATGTACAAATTCAGTTGCAAGTCCGAAAGAAATATATTTTCAGTGATTTGTGGAGTTACGAAATATTGCAGAGATAGTTCATTGGCGGGTCACTGCGATGAGATACCGTATCTTTTTCCCATGAAATCAATCAGTCAGAAGACTTCATCTGAGAATTTGAAACATATCAACACCATATCAAAATTTTGGACGAACTTCGCAACACACGGGTATAAATTTTGTTTATTTATTTATGTAGTATGACGAATGCGCATAAATGCTCAACACATCGATCTAATCAAAACATACATCGCGACGTCCTGCCCTGATACAATTCCATGGCAGGTAATACTTACCTATTGCTTTCTTCAACAGAAACCCCACTCCCGACATTTCTCTCGGCACAAACTGGAGGAGGTTTAGACCTGAAACTCAGGATTATCTTAACATCGGCAATAGATTGGTGAGACGTACGATGCCTGACAAAGAAGAACAGTTGTTTTGGGAAGGCTTGATCAAAGATTATTTACCGTGGTAATATGCACTAATGAGCGTATTAAAAATTGACACTTTGTTTTGTCTAATTGGTTAAAGTAATTATATAATTCAATAAATACTATCACAAACGATTTGAAGATTGGATCTTTAAATAATGATTCTTATTTTGTTATGTGTAACGAGCACACCAAATGAAAAAAGTTCCACAAAAAATAGGGCATTTATTGCTTAATAGTTGTCTAGCCTCGATTAACCTTTAAGAGGCACTCAACGCTGACGAAAATGTGTGGAACGTTCCGCTGCCCTCGTAAAAATATTACACCTTAAGTAATTACGCAATAAAAAATATGCTCACAAAATTACATTTTGAGTGCCGGTGGAGACGTGCTGAATAGTGGTACAGTTATTAGAGGTTAAGTTTTTTTAATGTTTTGTAGTAATTTCTTTTTAATTTTACCTGGGCCCCGATTCACGTATTCTTGGCATCTACTGTTGGACTACAGTAGTCAATCAGTAGCGCCATTGTAACACATCGTGTAAAGTCAGCAGCATTAAAAGGTGACACGCCGCTGTCAGAATAGCGAAATATATCAATTTTTCTCTTGTAAAACAATACAACTAATGCACAACTCAGTGACAACTCAATTAGCGGAATTCAGGGCCCTGCTTGCTGAAGTCATAAGCACAGATCACCTAATTGGAGCATTCAAAAATATTTTACGCAACAATTCACTTGCATAGAAAAAACACGTGTAAAAGTAATGCTTTCATAAATTTTAAGTCGTAATCCCATTTATTGTTTGCGATCGAGGTCCTTTATTAACAGCCAAAATACAATATAATCTCGTAACACTGGAGAACCTTTCGCTTTGCTAACAGAATTCGTCCGACACTGCCAGCTTAGTAATCCCATTGTACGCTCCGAGTAAATACAATACGTTTTATATGTATACAGTGCGATGGATATGTATACAATACGGTTCGTATGTATACGGGCGTTAGAGCGTGTGGTTCGGTGTACCTGAAAATATCACGCTTGTCTCACGGTTAGGAGAATCCCCCTTATGCCACATTATTTTGAATCCTCAATCTTATTTGCAGAAACTTTATTGCACTGACTATTTAACACACATGAAATTAATACCTAGAACATTGTTAAAACAAGTCTAAGTGAAGAAGTTATATTATTTATGTGAACAAGATTTACTCACACTGAAACTTTTTATGGCTACGAGTATTTTTCACTTTCCATACGTGAAGGTCGACAGCCAAAGTCGCGGGTAAATAAATAAAACTTTCGCCACCTACAAAATATACGGGATAGCCCCGTAAGTCTATCCTCATCAATCACAAAACACAATCAGGCGCAACCGCTTCGGAACTATCTCGAAGTTGCCACAATAACAAATCACGGTCGGTGATCGCGACGTGGCCCTTTTTTATAAAATCTTACGGCAGAATGTAAATCAGACGATCGTGGACACCAATTTTTTATCGAAACCTGACCTATAAAGTAACTCGAGCAGTAGGTTTATCTGCTTTGATTTAACGTCTTTATTAGAAGTAAAGTAAGCTTGTAAACGTCCAACTACTGGGCAAAGGCTACACCTTAAACATAAGGTAGGTATTTTACTCCACCACGCGGACTCAGTGCGAATTGGTGGAGGGGTATTTGCAAGGCAACCAGTAAGCATTATTAGAAGAGCAAGGAATAAATTCAAAAAAGCAATATTGCTACATTAAATTGCAATCTTACATACTCCTTTACTGATATTTAGGTGGCATCAGACAGGAGTTTTTGGTTGGTAACTATATTTACAGTAAATAGTCTGTAGAATAGCAATCTATGTTTCTATTCAGTGAGTAGCATAGATTATATTCAAGTTTTTTTTCTTATTCGCACAAGTGTGGATTGAGTCGCTAGTATTAACATAAAATAGATATTCTGCATTATCTTTGCACTATGACCGTTACCCGTCACTCAGTGCAGAACACTGTACGCCCCAAGCGACTCATCTAGCTCATATTTTTGCCTGTGAAATATGAGCGGTCTAGAATATTCGTAGGTAAAAAAGTGTCGCGTTATGGACCGTCTGCTTTTTGTGATCGTTGGCGATGTTTTTATCGACGCTGTGAGAGAAATCTTTAGGAGTGGTTGACCTTACTGCAGCTAAGTTTTACCATTCAGTTTTCTTTGGCAGTCTTTGTACTTTTAACCTTGACATTTAACAAATTAGGCATATTCTTAAATTTTGCTTTGTCTAGCTTTGAATACACCAGCAGCATAAAGATTAACAAAAATATCGATACCAAAATAAGTATTGCAATTATTGCAAGCTTATAGGAAGCATCCGTGTATGGAATGAAAATTCTTCATAAATTTTTACTGACCACCAAAAAAATTATTTTATTCCCATGCATCAAAAATCAAACATAGTGGCAACAAATTCTCGTGTTTGGTCCAAATCCAAAATACCATTCCTCACAGAGTTGAGTTAAGCCCCTTCTACACTAAACCAGTGGCCAAAATCTGCAGGGTTATTAGGTACATTGAAAGCAATCGCAACGCAATGCGATTATAATCAATGGACGACATTCCATCATCAACATCCTTATCACCCAAAAGTCGTCCGTTGCTGAAGAAAAAAAATAAGTAATTAAAATTATAGAAGAAGCAAATTCACAGCACTTGCAAGCGAAATTTCGTACGCACCGTCAAGCAGATACTTATATATTTTTACTATGGTCATGCTCTTTCTTTGGTCCCTTTATTTTTGTATAGACCTATGGTTGGCTGGTAGATAATGCTTCTGTCATTAAGTCTGCCATAATGTACCGTTTGTTTGTGTATGAAATTTTAAAAGAATTAAATATATATATTTCCCAGCGCTGCATAATTACATAATCACTTTCAAAATACTGCCATAATGTGATTAACAATGCAATGTAATAACGACCTATCTATCTAATACCTCTGCCGAACACACGACCACTGCCAATGACATGTGTATTCCGAGCGCAAAGTTAACACTAACTATAGGTGTGTGCGACCTCTCCCGACCCCCGTGGGTAGAGGAAAATATTTGTTGCTGCCTGGAATTGCAGCTTTACAAAAGTCACGTTCGGTTAGTCCGAGTACAACCCGTATTTTTGACGTAGAAATAATAATAACGTTATTCATTATTATTTTTCGGTCGCGACGGTTAACCATTACTATCAATGACGAAATTGTGCCTAAGATTAGTATAAGATATAATCAACTCACAATAAGCTTATGTGGAAGTTGTTAAAAACTTAGCAAGGCCAAAATAACTTACAAATGAGGATCTCTAGTAATTGTCTGTTTGACCATCTAGATTTAAGCTCTAACTAACATATAATTCACATATGGAATGTCGTTTTATTTTCCACACCCCTTACATTTTAATCTCTTGAATTCCTTATTCAAATTCAAATGTTCTTCTCCCTTCTCTCATTCTCTTTCTCGTCTTTCTTCTCTTACACTTTAATTTCCGTTCCATATCTACGTCCCACATGTATGTCAGTAGGTATGACATCAAGATAAAATATACTGTGCCACGGTGCCACGCATTATTTACTCTACGGCTTGTTTCACAATGTTTTGATAAGTACTGGTTAGAACTATCTGCCATCGATACTTCATACAAAAAAACGTTCTACATTGAATTGTTCGATGGTGAAACAGGCCCTAGTGTTGCCAATAATACCATCATCTTAAAATTTTAGAACTAGTTTCATGATGGTGGAGTCTTCTAACAATAACTACACACATTATTTATCAATAACGTTAGAATATCTTTTATTTCTGCCCACTACCAAGGAAACGAATTACCAAAAACCACTACATATTTCCTGTTACAAGGTATTGTAACAAAAAAGCTACCTAAACTCGTTTCGTTACACGCTCCGCTCCAACACGGATCCGATAAATCGGATCGTGTTTACAGGCACTGATTTACAGCCCGCAAACTGGGCCGGAACAACATCGAATTGACACAGTGCAATCCATTCGCTGGTATCAACGGACGACATCTTTTTGGATCAGATGAATGGCGCTCCCGTAATTTCGTATCGAATCGGAACAAATTGGGATGGGCTATCTGTTTTAGTTAAATAATTTTGAAGCGTGCGATATTGATGAGCTCGTAGGTTGTGGATGCTGGTTCGTATCTAGAACCTAATAGATAAAAAAAAACATCCGAAATAATCGCAACGCCATTTTTAAGCTGTTATACCACCAGCGTATCTGACAAAAACTGATCAGCAAAATAAAATAGTTAATATGAGGATCAGCGTCATCTTCTCAGGTCTTTTTTGCCGTCCTGGTTTTAGCCTCCTTTAATCTCTTCTTGCTTTAACTCTCCTGCAGAGTACATCATGCACACGTATGCCTAAAACCTCTTTTTCATCGAAAACGTCATTAGAAACCCTACCTATTTGCCCCGACCGATTCCAAACCAAACTTGTAATAATACATTCCGAAAATACAACTCGCTATCTCGTAACGTACTCGTATAATCTGAACGCGAGCCACCCACATTTATAACGGCCTTTTGTGGAGGGAACAAGGTTAGGAGTGTTCGAGTGACATATTGACAAAGAGTTTCCTGATTCGTCCGGCCCTCAAGTATCGATTTGCGAACAATAGACAAACTCCGTCTCAATGGGATAAGGTGATCAGCGCGTTAATAGAATTATCTGTTTGTACAGTAGATGCTTGGAGTTTTAGGAGTTTATAAGATACTTGTTTTGAAAGCTTAGCTTTGATACAAAGTAACAATAAATACTACCTACTAACTTAAAATATTTTTATGTGAGATCTTAGACATCTACGACTGCATTGCCATACTTGTGCTTTTACTTTCTGTTAAACTATGTTTTGATTTCTTAACTTAAAAAAATATTAGTAGCATCATATTATTATTATAAATATCAACTATATAAAAATTTGTCGGGATTTCCTCCCTGACGCTATAACTCCAGAACGCACGAACCGATTTGGAAAGGTCTCGACCTTTCCAACGAATGCAAAACCGTGGCTCCGTGAGGTTTATAGCATAAAACGGGGCCGGGGCGGGACGGGGCTGGGGACGAAACGAAGTTCGCTGGGACCGCTAGTATTTTATAAATACGAATCGTCCTCTTTTAATCCATATACTTAATCAACTGTAATTAAAAACTAATGCAGTCGTTGCAGCGCTAAAGTATTATGTTCAACGTCATGTTGCAAGGCTTGAATTTTCATAAAAATCAGTTTTGCATATAATTCTTATGCAAATCACTACACAGAAAAGGCAAAAACATATTATGTGGTAGGAGTAAAGTCGTTGGATGCAGGCATTTTGAACGGTCTATTTGGTATTTATGTTGAGGCTTGCTGATTACACCGAATATCTTTTTTGTGAGTATTTAGTAACGTGATGGCTTGATGTTAGTTATGTTCACAAATTAAGGTAAGTCGGCCTCTGTAGCATCATCAGTTACACGCCAAAATTATTATCACAGAATAAGCGTCTAATGAAAATTAATATCAAACACCCGAAGAAAAGTTCGGCTTTTCTTAATAAATTAGCAAAATGGGCGGTCTGCCTATACCAAAGAAAGATGCGCATTACCAAATTACGCGTCAATTACGTGGCTTATAGGCCAAGTTTTAAATTTGCATTAATTTACACAATTCGCCCGTTTCTTTAGTCTTCGCTGTAAATTCATTATGTTCCAGTGAAATTGTCGACTTAGCAACTGTCGAGAATTCGTAAACTCTCACTTAAGTCGGCCCGAAACTTGCACGGGTGTAAAACTGATATAAAGGTAAGCCAGCCCGACTCTGTTGCCGTATTTGGGAACAACATTTTGTGAGAGCAAACACTGCTTAAGATACGGAGCGGGAGATTTCTTCATCAAAGTGGAAAACTTTAAGGATTTAGTTGAAATGACATCCTGCTCTAATTTTTGAAATTACAATTTGTCTGACTACTTTAATCTCGTTGCTGTTTCTTTGTTACCGTTCTTGACGCGGAGTTAGGACACTAAACCAATTAGAAGTTGACTCAAGGTATTCACCATATTGAACGTTCACACACAATACTTTTAAGAAAACTGATAAGTAAAAATCCTATTACAGATCTGAAACGAAACTGAATAAAATGATAACCAAAATACAACTCCTTTAAGTCACTCGGTCGGCTAAAAAAAATATTGCCGTTAAGATACGTTTGTGTGAGCAGAGTTGAACAGAAAACCATTGAAAAATCACTTCAGCTGCATACGTGAATTCGCTCTGCGGTCACGTTTTGAGGCGCGGTCGCCTGCGGCGGTGCACGTCACGCTCAAACGCTGGGAGGTGACGCCGCGGAGCGTTGCGGCGTGACGCGATCGCGCGAGTGACAGCCCGGGAATTGCACTGGCCGCAGGATTGAGGGCGTCTTTTTGTGAGAGAGCACGGATAGGTGGTATAAATCGGAACTTAGGAAGTGGTATATAAAATTACATTTATTTATTGATAAAGAAACGAATGACAAGATTCTACCAAGTAGCTAAAAATAAGGTTTCAATGCGGGCACGTAAGCTCAAGTGGCAATATTCAGGGCACATAGCACCCCTTGCGACCCTTGCGACCAAAGGCGCAACGTAGGATTTCAACCGATACACCTTGACACACGACCTTGTAAAGATTGTGGCGGAGGCCTATGTGCGGCAGTGGATGACTTTGGCTGATAATGATGATGATGATGATGATGCTGGCATTTGCCCCACTAAATTATTTATCTAATAAAGTTAAAATAGGTACTCAAAAAAGAAATGTACGTACAAAACGTGACTCGTCAAAACTTACCTCTATATTATAAGTCATAGTATTTTAGTGTTATATTTTGTCGTATACTAAAATAACTTTATTCATTAATCTAACATTATGATTATGCACTGTTTTCTTTATTAGTAAACATCAATACTCAACTTCAATCTTTGACTCTATCGCTTTTAATATTCTCAAACAATAACAAAGCAATTGCTCTTGCGCTCACATCGTAATTTGCTTAATATGAATTTCAAGCTGTAACGTCCCTGTATTTGCTTTGCGGTCACGTCTGCACACGCGGCTGACTCGGGTGCGTTGTGACGTGACACCGTGACGCCGTGACGCCGTGGTGCCGTGACAAGCGCCTGTTGTGGCGACGTATGACAGACGGGATTGCTACTCGTAATGAGCAACCCTAGCATATTTGTGTAGGTATGGTTAAACCAATACCTAGGGCAATCAATACATATGTTTGATAATTAAACAGAGAAAATAAAAGTCATGTCAGTGTTGCGACCGATTGTAAATAATTACGAATTGATGAGTAAATAGCTATTGATTACATATCAAAGCCATTATTAATTACCTTGGAAGTGAATAAAGAATAAAACTCAAAATTCATGCGTGACCAGCGAACAAGCGAGTACTGTGTGCTCATGAAATTGAAACATTTGCATTTTTATTAATGTGTCCGATTGTTTGCTTCTGTTTTTATGAGAGATCGTTCGTTTGAAAAGTGTCCCAGTGATTTTAAATTGTATTTAATTACCTTTATTTTGCAACATAACCTACTACATATTAAATAAGATCAAATCATTTTAAGTGATAATATTTTAACATCATAGTCGTATTTATATACATCATAGCAACAGGATGCAATCATTATTTTTTGGAAAATCGAGATTTTAATTTTATTATTTTCCGTAACAAAGACAATATCATTTTTTAAAACAGCACCCTAACAATTAAAAAAAAAATACTTCTTCATCGGCTTCACCTCTCTCAATTCAGTGCCTAAACCTTCTTTTTCTCTAATCTTAACCTTAATTGGTTTTACATTTTCGGTTTCATATTTCATCTTTTAAGATTAACCTTAATTAATAAAAAAATAATTACCTTAGTCTTCAATTTTCTCAAAACTACCGGAAAACCCCCAAAGTGTTTTCTACATAAATATATTAATTTATTGTGCTGAAACTGCCCTTTAAATATTATCGCTTAAAACAAGGTGATATTCATACTCTAAAATAACTATGTAAAAATTCCACACAAAAAATACCTTTGGATTCCACCACTACTGAAAGTAAAATATCTTAATTAAATATACTACTTCTTCAGACATACTCATAACTCTTATAGAGCACTGCATACACAAAGGTAATATTTGTAGCATGCTTCGCTGAATATACGTATATAACAGTACTATTTTGTATCCCGAAATAATACAACGCATATTTACGTGGAAGAAAATCAATGTTTATGTTATGAAAAATACCCGCTTTATTGATTCCTCGTACTCTTTACACGGGCTTACATTGCCAATTCCCGGGAATTTCCTTCATAGTCACAAGAATGACAGTTCAGAAGCAATCTTATAAAACTGATAGGGGATATTAAATTCCTCCCCTAATGACAACTAATTGATGCGAAAGTATTTAACCAGGCTACGGATTCACTTTTACGTGAAAACTTGATATATATTGAAGAGTTTGTGTTCTACTTAGCGTTAGTGGTGAAGCTGAAACATCGTGTAAAGATATAGGAAAAGATAAAGGTTTAAGAAATACCCAGCCATTAAATATTACCTGGATTTGGTGTAGTGGTTAGCGGAGCGGTCCTGACTTCTCCTAGGATTGCAGGTTCGAATCCCACAAGAAGTAAATGTTTTTTGTGATGTACACGTACATTTATATCTAAGTCATGGACGTTTTCAAGTGTTAAAGTATTATGGGAGACGCCCTCGTCACCTTGATTATACTCAAAAGGTTTGTATTTACTAACTGCATACAACAACACTGCAAAAAATATTATCTATTTGTTGACAATGTACGCTTGTAGTGAATACTCATCTTTGTATTTACTCATCTTATACTAGCAGTGTCAACATAATACTCGACGTAATACATCCCCGCTTTCGCACCATCAATCATGGCAGAACGAAACACTTGTTGATTTACAAAAACCATCTCCTTCTAATGTTTTTTCTACCAAACAAATGGTTTTCCTTATGGCCAATTATGACAAATATTTTATAAGAAGTGTACCGCGAAGCTACTTTGCGGTTTTCTAAAAAATAATAAGGACTCTCTCTCTCTCACAAGATACATACAGAGAATTTAGGGACCCATATTTCCTACAACTATTCAGACTTCATACAAAAATTAACGTAAAGTTGTTAATTAACATAATGACTATTAATTATGCAACCTTACAGTCAGAACAGTGTCAGTTGAATAAGATGAATTCATTTGTTTGCAAAAAAACATACATTGTAACAATCCAGAAGTACCTACATGATTAAAAAGCATCTATAATACGAATTTCCCCATGGCCCAATATTTATACCATGACACAATTCCATAGCCTCAACTTTTGTTACATGAAAGATTTAGCCTGTGGCACGGAAGCCATTCAACTATATGAAAAAAACGAGAATTTCCCATGCTTTGTGCCGTTCCCCGATATGAAATACGAATTTAATTAAGCTTATTGCCTCCAACGAAAATTGTACGAGGGAATTTTCCGAAAACCAGTCGCATATTTCTATACCCGAGAACTATTCAGCATAAATACCAACGATATTTTAATCCTGATTCACGTTTATTTAATAAACAAAATTGCGAATTGCGCATAAATTGAAAATCGTTAAAAGAGTGCTCGCTTTTTAACTCGGCTTTTTTGGCTGTAATATCAATTTAATTATTTTGTTTCTCTTTATTGCATTTCAGTTGAGGGTATTTTGTGCGTAATACGGATTCTGATTAATATTAAAGATTAAAATGTGAATGCCTCGTCAAAATTTGAAATCACGTCGTTTAATTTATTTTATCAATCGACATAAAACATACCTATGTATGTGGTGATATTTATTATGACTGATTTTACTCATCTCTCTGTACCTAAATAACGATTTACGTACATGAATCCAGCAGGCTCGCTCGCTATCCAATCAAAATAGTTGACTTTTTCAGGCTAATATTTAACCGATTCCAAACATTACTTTCGGAAGTTCATTACTCGTATCTAGTTACAACTTACGAGTAAAACACAATTTTACAGTGTTGCCTTACTTATAGGCTGCCACGACATTCACAACAATACTGCTGAAAACAGATATATAGCTTAGGTTAATTCTCGTCTCGTAAGGTTAGTCACGTCATCAGCACACGCCGTAAGATAACAAACGACAATCAGCCAACAGTGCGCATCCAATTCCAAGAAAAAGATGACTATCGCGCCAAACTGATTATGTTCATCCGAGCAACAGCCAAGTTTGCATCGGATCATTTAAGCCGAAATAAACCCCCAGTTGTAAACAGGCGTGCAATAATTTAAACAGGGCCGACCGTTCTAGGCTAAATCACTTCTGAGTCCCTTGGCAGACGTGGAGCGATTTATTATCTGTCATTACCGCAGCAATATCGCTTAATGACGACCCGGTGGAAACAGTGGATTATACAAGCACCTCCAGAGCAACACGGACGGTGTGAAAATGACGCTGCAAAACGTTTCGATGCATGTAATTCTTGATTAAATTTCTTTTAACACGTTCCGGGACAGTGCCCGCCTACAGGCGTGAAAACAATAAAACATCTATTGTGTCTGGAGTAGTGTCCCGGAACGTGTTAATTAGGTCTTTAATTGGATTCTTCATGATTCGGTGATTATGATCATGAGTACACTTGAGGTTTTTTGAATTGCTTAGACATGTTGTTAGTAGATATTAATTTATAGAAAACTACTGGAACATTTTGAATAAGTATTTGGAAAAGTAGTGCTTGGTGCAATCAAGTCATATGGTCGGCTATTCGATCGAGAGACACAAACACTATATTACAACTGAAAACAGGTCTCAATAGAGGCTGTCGGGAATCCGATCCAATAACGTCTATCGAAACATCATAATAACGCTACCCCGATTCTTGGTAATCGTCCCGTTACGGAATTGCTACGTCATCGTGACGGTAGAAACCAATCGAACATGTTAACTTAATAGGTTCAAAATACGTTAGATACTTGGATTTATTGACGGATATGTTAACATTCTTGTTTGTAAATGACTATGTATGATTGACAGTATTTTAGTTTGAATAATAAACTATCGATATGCTGATTTCAATTAGTAAAGACATTTAGGATACCTTTTAGGTATCAAACATTATTTTATATTAACCACTGCTTTATGCGATTCAAGTAAGGATGTTTAGGATAAGACATATTTGGATTCAAAAGAGTGTCTTTTAAGAATTAAAGCTCTAAAAATACTGTTTCACTGCTAATTCATACACTTCGAATAGAGGCCGTAGCAGTAGCAGAACCCACTTGCAAATCAAAAATCTTTATCTGTATAATTAATAAGTAATTAATTAAAAAAACTGCGTATCTTAATCAGCTCAGCTCGGAGCGCTCACACGATTTCGCTCGAGTGGTATTCGCAGCGAACTGCAATCAGTCGTCTCGCCACACCCATCTAGGCATTATCCCCTGAGCGGCGAAACTATACCCCTCGGGTTGAGAACAAGTATGTTTTCAATGGGACGCGCAAATTGTTTGGTATTTTGATAATCGCGTACTGGGTGACGTGTACGGGTAGCTGTATTGTAGGTGTGGGTATTTTCTTGTAACTTTTATTGAGTACTTACAAACAGATAGAGGTGAATTACGTATTGGCTGATAGTTTCATCATCATTATCAAATTTAAGAGCTAGGCTCTTGTTGGTGGATTTTTTTCTAAAACATTGTTGTTTGTAACAAATATAATAATTTACAATCTTTACATATTATTTCACACCTCCCAATAAAAAAAGTTAAAACTACAATCATATTTTAATAGTAATCGCAATACTACAATAAAACACATCGACGCTTACAACTAAACAGAGCTTGTAAGCACTCAAACTCTGAAAGCTAAGCAATTACCTTCGCCTTTAATTTTTGTTAATGCTCAGTTAGTTTTCTGTTTACGCTCAGCTTATTATCAAGTAATTGGGGAAAGCGGCTGAGATTCCTTAAAAGAGGGCTAAAGAGCGAAACTGAAAGGACGGCCCTTAGGAAGGCCCTTACGGGTGCGAGTGCCCACGAGTGCCCGCGATTAGTTAAGGGAAAGAAAAAGTTAGTCATTATTTTTTTAATTTTTCGTTTTTTCAAGCGTAATTGTTTGTATAACATGTTACTGGCGGGTAGTAATTTTGTTTTATGATTAAGACGCTTCGCAGACGTTTTGAAATAACTGGTCACAAATTAATCTTACAGTCTTATATTATTGTATGTTAAGACGATTTCTTGGAACTGTCTTGACTCATACTCGACTGAGGGACTGAGGGACAACTAGGTACTTTGAAGCATTCAAATTTCCGCTATGACGTCACGAATAATTGCAATGTGACAGCGATCGTGTCACTTAACAGGTACAGGCAACATCACGTGACATCTCGATTAAACCTCCAGTGAGTAAGCTAGCAATGTGCCAAGTGACATTTATGTTTATTAAGTGACAAGTGACGACGCGAGCGAGGGTAAACAATTTCAGTACATGTTGATTATAATGTTTTAGGTACTGTCAACAACAAACATGGATCACTGAGAGCCTTAAAAAATCTTATTGGTGTGGAAATAATATTATTTGAATTCATTGGTTTAAGGTATTGCACTTGTCGGAAATAGATGATTAGGTGATCATTTAGTACACAGTTACTAAAATAACAACAATTTTAACTTGTAATGGTCATGTTCTAAGCAGTCCGAATTTTTAATTAGTTTTATTATTAACTTATGTTACTGCTCAATGTAAATAGGCTGTAGGACCAGAAAATATCAAAATGCAATTTCGGAACTAGTTGCTTCATGTTGAAACTTCACCGTTGCGCTTGTGTTTTTAATATAAGAGTCACGTTATTTTAAGAGGCCTGTCCCAAATTTCCGTGAAATATTTAAGCGCACCGCACGCTTCAACCGCCATAAATTTTATAAAGAACCTTATATTTACAAAACAAAACGGGTCCGTCCCGAGCACAATATCCCCGAGCAACAAAATACCGAACGAATCCGCCATCGGCTGTATTGAATAATATAAACAGCACAAGTCACCCTTAGTGGAAATTAATTAAGTTTTCCATAGCCGTCGAATAAAGAAAAATCGGAGGGAAAATACGAGTGAGATTGAACCAAAGTAAGAATTTTAATAAAGCTAGGTCACGTAAACATTGATGGCGACCGCCTGCGTCGTGTCGGACAAATAAAAAGTAGTCGCATTTATTTGCGCACAAGTCGACAGCGGCCCTTAGCTTTTAAATGCAAGTTTATTAAAACTTTTTTTCGCGTCTGTACATGAATAAGCAATCTCATTGTCTGGATTTTTACGGACTGGTTCACATAGCAAGCGTTTGGGTTGTATTGCGTTTGTTGTAAAAAATAATTACGTATGAGTTTAATCTTCGGATAAAAAGACATAACTATTACAATGATTTTTAACTGTAGCCCTATTTCATTGCCTGTACACTAGGAGTATGATCATGACATGATAAAGTTTCACTTAAGCCCTCCACACACGTACGATCTGTAACACATCATTAGCGCTGGAGACGCGTCGTCGTTAATTACCGTCCGTCGTCTGTCATCGTGACTGGCGACTACTCGTACTAGCGACTACTATGTCATTCGTAACTTTGTTAACGCCGTGAGCGAGTACCTTAGATTTTATAATAGTAACTTGCTCGTGCGAATTATTATATTCAGAATTTTATAACGAAACACTACGTAGCACGGTTCACATGAAAAAAAATATCTCTTAACAAACATGCCTAATAATTATAACGCGAACGAGCCGAAAACAATAATCCTACTACTATTATAAAGGCGAAAGTTTGTAAGTATGGATGTATGGATGTATGGATGTATGGATGTATGGATGTATGGATGTATGGATGTTTGTTACTCTTTCACGTAAAAACTACTGAATGGATTTGAATGAAACTTTACCACAATATAGCTTATACATCAGAATAACATATAGGCTACAATTTTTGAGGTTTCTAATGTGAGGTCGTAAAAAAACACATTTTTTGCGCTACTAGACGGGACGAACCTGAAGTCCACGCGAACGAAGTCGCGGGCAAAAGCTAGTAAATTAATAATAACTCTTAACAGAACCCCATAAATAAAAGTTTCTGAGATACGACTTAACTTGTAACGGACACATCAGGCAACAAAGGCTAATTATCATATTGTTGAATAAAATTGTCGTTACAACTCTGAAGTCGATACGATTCTGGCATACCTAAAAGAGATACAAAAACCAGAAGGCTCGACAAAATAAATTATAGCAATTAAATGTATCAATGCGCTTATGCAACCTTATTAAAAACTAATTTAAAGTACAATCACTATTTAAAAAACCGGCCAAGTGCTCCTAGGAGGTAGTAAGTTTCAAAATATTAAAAAAATATTATTATAATAATATGATATAACTAAAAATTAAAAAATTTCGCAATTATTCCTGTATCCGTGCTAAATGACGTTGCTTTGTACCAATTTTCAAGATTCTGGGTTTACAGGAAGTACCCTGTAGGTTTTGATACCCTAGCGAGTGTCGAAACTTTAACTCGTCAAGTATTTGTGAACGAGACACAATAGAAATTCCATTATTACGCGACTTCCGGGAGTCGTTTGATACCTGACTGATTACCAGAAATATGAGGAAATTTGCTATATAAACCAATAAAACGCAATCAAAAGGTACAGTCGTACCTTTTGATTGCGTTGGCTAAGAAGTTTGATTTTTTCACATACAATGGACCGCAGAGTTGAGTATTTGATATAAATTCCAGCTTCATACCTCCACGCGTTCCTGAGAAAAAGAGTAATGACACACAGACGGACGGACAACGAAGTGATTCTAAAGGGTTCTGATTTTTACCTTTACGAGGTACGAAACCCTAAAAACATACGAAATGTGCCTAGTGATTTTTTACTACGGGCCGCAGCATTGCTTTATAGCAGACTCTTCAGCAAATAAACGCTTCGAAAAGTGCTACGCGAGTTGCTACGTCTATTATTGCTTCATTACAGCCTTGCAGAACTATAAAAACTTTACTCTTTCTATGTACTGGCTCCTTAATCAATGTAGAGTACAAAAGATCTGCCATCTGTCAGTGTATAAAAGCCTTCTTTTGCCTGAGCTTACATTCAAAGCAACAAAGCAGCTCATTAGCAGTCCTATAAAAAAAAGGTCATGGCTAAAAGGATGTTACACCAAAATAAATTACCGAAAAATAATGTTACATGCCGAAATCGCTCAAACGTGAATTATCTTCCGAAATGCTACCATGCATACTTCCATTGTGTTTCCCAAGTCAGAAGTCGAAGCGATTTGGAGGGGGGGGCATTGTAAAAACAAGCCTCCGGAGAGGCTTTACAAGGGACGATTTGACACTTCAGTTTGGTTTTCGGATCAAATCGCTGCTAATCCGATAGTAAAATAAAATTTAAGCGGCGTTTGCACGACACTGTTCGGTTGTTGTAACATGGTGGATGAAGTTTTAATGTTAGGGCAGTTCCAATATTTGTGGATGTAATATTATGTTGGAAGCTTTAAATAGCAGTGTTCGAAACAAATAGAGAACCTTAAATATCTCTGGAGTTAGTACGTTATTTGCTTTTAATTTGTGATGTAATTTTATGAAAAAATAATGTCAAAAAAAAGAACAAATCTTTTAGAGTATTAATTATGTTGACTAATCTTATACATTGCAAAGCTTGTTAAAATGATGACAACTTATTTGAAAGTTCATTGTTGAAAGTTTTAAAATGCATTACCAAAATTCAGTTCATCGACCTCATTACCAACGATACGTACTTGTATGTACGACTGCTTACGAGTAACCAGTTACCACACCGTGCAACCCTTGGGCGCTTAACCATCTTAAACCTCCTTAATTGAGGCATAAATCCTCATCATTACAGCATTGTTATTTACGTTACAGCTTACGCGATCACGTGGAACTCTTAAAAATATAAGGCTGGCAATAGACACACAAACATTTTTATTTATTTAATGAGGTAAATAAAGAAACAGTATGTAAATTTTATCCACACGTCCTGATCCCCGCATTTTTTACAAATCGAATCTTATTATATGTCTACCATATTTGGAAGTTCATACTCATGTTACTTATAATTAAAACGGTTAACACTTATTAGAGATCACCACATCATGTGACTCCAAAGAGCAAAAAATAATCCTGAGAACAATTGTAAGCGCGCACACTTACAATCGAAATGGATATAGCGTTACAGGGATCAACACAGAATTTGCCTGACCTCACATCCCAATCCACTAGCCGCTGGATTATTAAAAACAAGAAATCTCACAAAAAGGCTCAAAAGGAACCACATCCTATGAGGTAGACGATGAGACACTGGTTTCTCGTACTGTTCCCGACCAACATCTACAAAAGATCCGATTATAGTCTGGCGATTGATCGCGGTTACCCTGGAAAGAGAAAATAATACACTTACTATAGGGTAACAAGTCGGCTGCGTTCAAGCGATGAGTGAAAATAAGACAATATCCTAAAAAAGACATTAACCCAGACCGGTCGGCAAGTGTAAACCGTCCGTAATATTTCGTGGGGACAAAAAATCGCCAGTTGGATCACGTAGCACACTAATTCGCTCCCGGGCGCCTTCTGAAATCATGCCGCGAATTCTCTATATTATTCGGTCAGTGTCATTTTGCAACATGAGTGCTCTTTATATTTTTATTGTCTGACGAATTAATATTTTGAACTCATAAAATCAAGATCGCTTTATTTTACATATGACTTTTAAGTGATGCCTTTTGTACAACTCTTTACTTTAATCATAACATCATAATAGTTTATCAGACTCTATATATCTATAACTTGTATATTAAAAGTACGTTGGTCTAGTCAACATTTAAAAGATCACGCGCGAAACTAAATTCGGATATACCTAGGTTTTTTTTTAAGTAAATATTTTAAAGCGAACCTCACACAATACTTTTGATTTACTCCGCCACAAACAAACATGTCAGCGGCAGCTCCCCGCGGACAGCACTCGTGTCTTTTTAATGGCGGCTCTGATTCACGGAAACGCTTCTCGCTCGAACAACTAGACGGACATGTAAATTCGCAGACGTACAAATAGAAAAGTGAGGGACACTCGTGACGTTTTGCATAAACAAAACTCAGTTTAAAAATATGGTCCGGTGGGCCGCACGCATGGCGGCGCGAGCGAGCGCGCGGAACGTTTTAATGTCTGCCGCTGCGCTCGTTCACATCCATGCGCCTAACTCCTTTCAAACGGCACGCGAATGGCCGGCTTTATCCTCTCTCGTGCGGATATGAGGCTCCCGACAGCCTTTGTACAAGATCCTCCGCTCCAATTTGTGCAGCAGAACTCTTACATAATAATCGCGAGGCTGTTACTGTCAACTCTAATAAGAAGTAACTGCCCGCTTTATCGCGCCGACTTTAATTCTTACGCCCGGAATTTTCGGTGGGCTGACAGGGAAATTAAAAATACGCGATCCCGACCGGTGTGATGACAGGGGGGTGATAATTACGGAAAGTAGGGCCGCCCCGCGGTCAGAGCCGCCGGAAAAATATTTAATATAATATGGTGTTGCCATGCTGAACGCTATCAGACTTGATAATCGCTTCCGAGCCTCTTTGAGTGTCTTAATGAAGTGTTTCACGAAAGAGAGGGATTATTATATTTTTATTAAAAGAGCTTCGGCGCTGACGAGAAAATTGATATTACTGCCTTTACGTGAGAGCCTTAATTTTACGCGAAACAAGAAAAAAGAAAAACAATTAAGGGCGGGCAACAAAAACAATCGGAATAACAGCAATAAAAAAGGCAACTCAATCTTGTCCAATCGTTACGGGCTAAACGACCTATGGCAATATCCGAAACATCCGTTCAGAAATTTCAATACGAGTCATTAACATAAAAAGGGAACAATAACCGTTTAAAATTCGAAGCGGTGTTGCCCTTTTTTATTGGTGAAAAATCGCAATTTGTGAGCGGGCTGTTCGAAATTTAAATTTGCCGGTGGTAATTAAGGGCTAATGAGAGCACGTGTTCTAGTCGTGTCTCGTGGCTGCTCATTTTTTGCTGCGTTTTGTTAGGCCCCGTATTTTGCGTTCCGCGCCCGAGGGGGAATACCTTTAAGGGTGAGCACCTCGTAAGTAGAAAGATTGAAGATGTGAGTTATGGTGAGTCTTGTTCAGTCTGGGATTGACACCTACCCTATGTATATTCTTAACACAGGTACAACAACCACTCAAAACCATATAGTAACAAAAAAACATTGCACATTTTGTACAATCAAACCGACATCATGTAAGTCATATGAAGGCGTACAGCGATTCACTTTGACCGTATTTTGTCAGTATAACCACGCGATATTTCAGATAAAAGTATCCGGGAAACGACTGCAAACTTTTAACTATAAAATGAAATGAAAAAGCAAGGTTTAGGTAAGAAACATTTCTCATGAGTACTGCGAAAATGCATGGCATGTGCAGCGACCACCATAATCATTAGACCTCATGATTAAAAGCAAAATGGCAGTCTGATGTAGTTCTAGAAGTTAAAATCTTACAATTTCTAAGTTTGCCTTAGTTTTCAAAACATAATACAAAAACGGTAAATTCGCATCTCGAATTTTTAACACCTTAACTTACTTTCAATAACTTAATGGAACTAGCTACTTCGCATTCATTGGAATTTCATCGTAGTCAATACAATTCTTAAAATGAAGACCTTCTAGTACTTTGAGCTTAAAATAGATACTCAGATCCTTTTGTGAAGCTTAAGCCTGCTCTAGAAGTATAACTTGTATGTCTTTGTCTGCTGTGAAATACTTTTGTGAATAGATTTATCTTTAAACTTAAATGTTTTGATTGTATAGTTTGTTATGCCGTATTTAAAGTTAAAAGTATAAAGAGTGTGAGCAAATGAGTGAATATTTAATGACAATAAAATAAAAATTCACAAAATTTTCTCAAGTAATAAAACATTGCTATGATGTAGGTAGGTGTTATCAGTATTTCGTATAATTTGGTCACTTTGTGATGTTAATTTTTTTTCCCCTCCATTATTCATTTTTCCCGAAAGTCTTCCGCTAATTCATTGCAGCGTAAGTTTTATCTATCTTTCCGACAATTGAACCTACTTACCAACAAAGTGAGAGCGATTTAGGCGCGTCTAATCGCCATTCCATCACGTAATAGAGGCACATCCCCATCTCCTTTCCTCCCCCTCCAGTTGTCATTCCCCAGTTTTTGCGAGAAACTTTCGCCAATTAAGAGCAACGATAACAATATTAGAACTCGCCAACTCGGCCAACAGTTCTCTTCGGAAAGTAATCGTGACAAGTCTAAAACATTTTTAATTCTCATCTTTGTTTACGTTTTGACGGACCTGTAATTTCTTTTGTTCGATGAGGTCAAAACACGTATATTGAATTGGACCGGTTCGAAACATAAAGTTAATTCTTTATTTTAACACTCATATTACTGTCATTGACTCGTAATAATAATAGTCCCACTAGCCGATTTTGACTACGGTGGCTAGTCACAACAACTAACTGACTGCGCGGGATATATAATAATGCACAAATGTGTGCGCAAACACAGGTCATAATACTGTCATTTACCAACTAAATAGGTATTTAAAGTAAGTGTAAGTGAATTTTCATTTAAACCCTTATCTTGCATTAATGCAACATAACATTAGCACGCTCAGATGGTCATGTTTTTGTGAGTAAGGTGTTATTTTGATAATACATACACTAGGTATCTTACTTGCAAGTATCTTACCTTAACCTGATAGCAATTGTTTGTCTGTCCCTGAGCCCTAACGAGTTTAATTATAACACTAAACCTATATACTAATAGCCTCTTAAAATCATGGAAATATGATACAACTAGATGAACGACTCTGTTTATTTAATTGCTTAAAGGTATATATTAAAACACTGTGTCCATATACAAGTTAACGGAAAATAATTCGAAGCGGAAGTTCGTAAATAATGTTATTTACACTAATTTTGTCTTGTCAACAGGTAAGACACTGAGCAGCCCAAACGTCCTCGCTGAGAAAGCCGAATTAAATTAAAAGTAAGTAATTGGGGATTGTGACAGACGTTATGGATTCGCCTTAATGAAAAACGTTACTAAAAGTAACGCTAAATGTCTCGTCAAACTGAATTCATTTTCATCAACTTGAAGGCAATTAAATGAGAATATTTATTCGTTTACACAGTCGAGAAACATTTTACGGACGATTTAAATGTAAAAGGAATATTGTGCTTCGTGAAATAAGAGAGAGTCACTATTTTTTTTTGTGTTTGTTCGATGTTGAGTTGTGTTCGTTAATTATTTACTTATACCATTTCCTCTACTTTTAATTTGTGTACGTAAGAAAAGAAGGTGTAGTTCCATTTAACGTTAGGATTATAATGTACTTAGATTTTATTAAACAAAGTGCTTTGACACCGGTTTTTTAAGCTCACCAATACAGTAAGGGCTAGCTTAAAGTAGCATAAGCATATTTTAAAATTTGTTGCAAACTCTTTATTAAATACAGGCAGCAAAAAAATATTCATAGTACCAAAAAAAAGAGTGAAATAAACAAACAGTGAACCTATTTACAAGTCACCCAAACACAAATAATGCCTTCAGTATTCGATCCGACAAATCCTTTCACATCTACTTACCGTTGTGCCGGTAATGACAGAAAACTTGTTTTTTCTCCTTCAATAATAAACCTATAGATTTACCTTTCTCTAACTAAAGCCTAGGGTTGCCAGCTGACAGGTTTTTTTTACTTTATTGTAAATAATATTTCACAATTTGACGGAGAGAACGCAAAGTAAATAGAATATTTGGTTCTGAAGTTTACGCGACTACTACTCATTGATCAAAACAGTTTTACGGATTTATCGCTTTACAGCATCCATGGTTAGACTGTCTACCTGTGACCATTCTTAGAGCACAGCAATACTATTTTAATCAAGGGAATAAAATTATAAAAACACGCGTCATATTTTGTATCAGTTACTTTAATCTGTCGACGCTTAACTTTCATTATATTAAAATCATCTTTTTTACTAAAAACGGTGCGTTTACAATAAACTGTTGTTCTAGTTTTTAAAAAGTACTGCTACAGCTAATATCAATACCTAGCGGATTAAAGAGATTAGGGCATGAAAAGTCATTCGTACGTCGCAATCGCAACCCTGCATTCACTGGGCAAGGCTTTTTGTTTAAGTGATCATTAAAACAGGAAAACGAAAAGCCATCAAACCGCACCGATCGGTGGGGCTACGACGACAATAAAGGAGTGCTTTCCACTAATGATGTAGTCATACGGCCGGTAGGACTACGTAACACATTCACCGTTATATTGTTCTTCATAGTTTTTATTAGTCCAACATTAAAATTTGAAAGAATGAAAGAAAGATAAGTAATTTATTCGGTACACTACAAGAGTACAAAAATAAACATAAATTTTAAAACATTTATAAGTAGTGAAACCAAATTTGACCACAATCTTGCGTGATTACTCTTATCGTTACATAGGAGAAGTTACTTAAAAACACCAATATTATAAACACTAAAATGCTATAGGCAAAACTTATGCTGGCAGCGAATTCAATTCATTAGCCGTGCGCTTTTTTTTAATTTGACTACAAGGTGGAAAAGGACCGGTGATAGTTATGTCATAAATGTCTTTTGAAAACTGTTTTGTATCATTATGCGCTTACAAATAATATGCTTGGACAGTGCGTCTCGTTTTAACTACAGGTATCCCCCAAATTACCATTGCATTGCTATCACTTTCAAGTAACGTAATCTGCCGGTCAGTCATAATAATTATTGCGTAGTTTGACGTGGAAATATCTCACTAGAATTGACATATAACAACAATACGACAACACTAGGTCTTAGCCTTATTGTCCAATTCAGTAATTAAACGAGGAATCCGTGTGTTTCAACCTAAATATTGCTAAAGCTGCCATTTGTTGAAATGTATGGATTTCCATTCATAATTTTTTAGTCGGTGAAAATAGTTATCCTAGTAGTTTCAATTTCAATCTTAAAAATGAGCCGTGATAAAGAAGTTGTATATAAGGTCCCAGAACACTTATACTTCGATTTGTGCAATAGAGTCTTTACGTAAATAAATAAAAATAAAAATCAATACAACAATATACAAGTTTGGAATCACCATAGATAGATATATAAATCTTAACAACAAAAATAAGTCATGTTAAAGTATTAGTTCATGAACCTAACAGCATTGACTCCAATAATTTAAACTGCATTTGCATCGACTTAGCTACCGACAGCCACACAGTGGGTGGACATCAATAACATCCACTTCCATAGCTAATATTGTATTATTATGAGTGCTACAGCAGCAAACATTGAATTTTAATCAGCATAATGCACAGTGTATTATTTTGTGACCGGCAATATGGCTTCGAATCAAAACCACATCCACCACACGGGGCCTTTGTCATCTGTCCTCTTTTGGTACGTTATTTCAGCCACGATTCAGTAGGTCTTCCAATGCTGTTATTGATTAATATTTATAGACAAAGTCTAGTTTAAAAAATGATTTCTCTGGTTTTTATTTGCTAACCCTTTTATTACTGTCTACATTCAAAGGTTTCATAGGTTCAAATGATTTGCTTTAGTTCTTTTGCCTTTACTTAATTAGCTGTTGATTCTACGACTGGGGAGTCCACTGGTTTTCAATTCTTTTCAAGTTATTGGGTTTTTGTTTATATACCAACTTAACTGGTTTTAACTTATCTTTTATCAGTAGGTAATATGATCCATCCACTTTTCCTCTCAATTTTTAACTCATGTTTGGTGTCAAAAAAGATGGATTTTGCTATCAGAAATTTCAATCATAGGTAGATACGTTATTGAAGGACCACATTTTAAGTGACCAGATTAACCCACAGCGGTCACAGCCTGTTTTCACCCTCACATGTCCACGTACAGTATTGACCGCACTATCAATCAAAATCAAAGCAGCATGGCTTCCAATTATAACCGTCGCATCCAGTGCTGTATGTCCTTTGTGGCGTGTCCACCACTAATCCATTAGGTTGTGACTTTTACAATGGCCGAAGCCTAAAACCGCTTCGAGGATCGATGGCTTTGAGCCATTGTCAAAGCCATACCGGGATGGAAAATTAATTTGATGGATTTAATTATTTTGATGAGCTGGAGTTGAGTGTATTGTTTTTAGATCGGACAATAAACACCATGTATGAAGTTATGTAGTAATATGACGTGTTCTGTTGTGTGCATGGGTTGATAGCCTGACTGATATTATAACAGTTAAAATCCCACTATGAAAATACACATAACTCTATCCAAACATCAGAAAGATATAAAAATCTTGACAAAGATACTTAATAATTTTTTATCCCTGAAAGTGCACATGAATAGACCTACTAAAAGGCTTAAGAGTAGGACAGAAATTGTCATTTGAAAAAATATTCAAAATGAGCATGGTCACAATCTCACAAAACATCGCCGAGTAGTTTCTCGTTAACCCACTATAAGTGAAACCATGTAAGGTTAACGTTGAATTGGATTCCGTTTTGTAACTCATTACCGAGGCGGAGCCTGGAGAGGGGACGGGGGGGGGTGAATAACACTGGCAACACTTTGACAAGGGTGGTTTACTTTCAATCATGGTAATGGCGGTTTAATTCTAATTGTACAGCGTTCCGTCTTTACGCGCGACGCGTCTTAACCTCAACAAGACGTTTTAGATTACTCATTTCAATGTGAGAATTACATGATTTAAGACCTTTTGTACAGTAAATAAATAAATAAAAACCACAATCTTGCAATAATTTACCTGAATACAAAACTTTGTTGTATTTACGTAATCGACACTGACTAGCTATTTCAATTGAACTACTAATACTAGCGTATGAAACGGACACCACGAACAAAATATTTCGTGCGCCATGAATTGACGCCACTTGAATACGTTTATGACGTATTCCTTGTCATTGCATTAGTGACACTTTTTTTGCTTGGCTTAGCTTCTATAAAAATAGTAATAACAACTCACTGGCTATTTCTCAGAAAAACTAAAACTATGTTGCCAGCACTGTTTGCAAAACGAAGATTCATACGCTGCGAAATGATCAATTCGTCTCTTTCAAAAACGCAAAACCACTCGGACACCCTATCCGTCATGGGATCCGAATAAATAGGGGAACGTCCGATTTCACATTTCACAGATGCATCGGGCTTCTGACGTCCAAATGTTTTTTCTTGCCAGTGATGAATACGGATGACATCGTAATTTGATATCGGCGAAACCGTAAATTGACTGTGTTTGTTACGGTAGGATTGCGATACGGAATTTTCGGCAAATCGGGAATTCGTCACGAAACAATTTGAGAGCGCACACGATCGTAAATGCAAGTTTTGGACGCGCGATCTAGTGGATGCTTCGGTTCCGTAGTTTGGTAGTTTGTAAGCTTTTTGGGTGCGGAGTAGATTGGTTAGTCAACAAGTTACATTTTGATTACTTTCACAGCTATGCGAGTTGGTTTTAATCAAATAGATTTTGATTAGTTACTCTAGGACGACACTTGCATTACCACATCTGTAAAATGATAAAAAAATATCTTTCTCACTCTTAAATTCACCAGATAAACTGATTTTATATACCCACATAACAGAAAAAAAAATCATTTACTTGTGTACTTTTTATGTAATATGAACCAGACAGAGCACTTCAATGGTCTTGGTTTCGAAGTAACTTTTATTCTTGGTGTTACGAATACAAGACAACGACTATGACGGGGACGGTTCCTATAAAATGTACATCAATGACTCAGGTACAAATAAAATAATGTAATTATTTGCAATCAACAAAATCAGGTTTAAAAACCTATGCAGGATGTTTTTTATTTTGTGATCAACAGGCGGACATTGAAGAAGATGAATGGCTTTACCTCCAAGAAGCTGCAAGTCTGAGGGGCCAGTTACGATGATGACGAACACAAACACTGACACCCATAGATTGTGATACAGGGTGTCAGTGTTTGCGTTACGTTTTCGCGTAACATTACCATCTGAAGCGTTCAAGATTGAAGAGAGAAGAAACCAGAAGTTTTTCGCAAACATGGTGAGATTATGGAGACTGCTTTCACTTAACACAATTTGTACTAAAAGGTTTTACAGGTCATTAATGTCGGCATGATTGCTTGCTTGCTCACAAATAAACATAGAAATTGTGTCTATTGACGCATATGTCAGATGAACAAATAGGCTCACGATAACTTTATTCTTTTTTCTTGAAAGACTACTTTACAATAGGATTTAAAATGTTAATACCTAATGACTTGTTCACGAAAAAATTGGTTTTAGGTTATGTAAATATTACAATAGTGAGAAAGATATTTTCATTGCACCTTTTAGATAGAACTTCATTTGTTGCGTCATATGTTATTCATCTGTGTGTTGCGTCAGCAGTTTTTTTTAAAATTCACCGACTTGCTGCGTAGAGGTCTTCCTATATTGTGGTACCCTGAAAATTGCCAAAAAACCGTAGGCACAGGGCAGTAATCAGGAACGACACAAGCACGTACGACGCAGCGAAGTTCTGATGTAAAAAGTTTCCTTTTATTAGACGCTGTAAAGTTGCTCGTGTGTTCCACTGTGATTCACTCTCCGCTCCGAGTTCGTGCCTGTTTATTTGTTTAAAATGATTGATTTATCTAAAGACGAGATAAACCAAGGCACAAGCATAAAAATTCGTTTACTTTCTCAGGTAAAGTAACATCGCTATTATTGTAACTGTAGTATTCAAAATACGGTAATGACGTTTTGCTTGCAAACGCGTTTGCACAAAAACGTTACTGTCTTGATATTGGAGACATTACGAGTATAACTGTAAACATAAATACACAAATTGGAGATTCATCATATCGTACAATCAATCTAGCACTTTAAACACATTAACTTAAGAAACATTCTTAAAACAACATCAAAACTTCTAATCATAACCGTAACTAAGCATTACACAGCCCATAACTATTTCCTTTCTCATCTGTTGCGCGTACAGCAAAGTTCCACCCCTCGTCCTAACTATAACAATAACTATAACTACCGTATCGCCCATTCATTACATCAAACAATATCCCGAAAGAACTGGCTACCTCGCACGTTGTTTATCACGAACTATGAAGTTTTAACGGTATCGCCGTAAAGGCACGATGCTCTAATAGAATTTCTCGGTATTTAAGGCTCAAGGGTTAGAGAGAACGGCCAGTACAAATAAACAAAAACAATAATAAAACAACGAATTAAATACATACCTAACATTATTCATCTCAAGGTATTAAACATCATTCTTTGATTAACTAACATGAGTACCTCTAATTATCTCCTACCAATACCTATCTACCAAACCAAAATTTTACCAAGCTGGCATAGAGCGTTCCCAATAGTTTTAGGAAAGTTCTTATTATTTCAGCCCTTCACCCCTCTCAAAAATGTACAAAACAGTCCCATAACCCTTTACTTAAGCCAGTGGGTTCCCATAAAAGAGTGGCTTTTACCCCCAAGCTGTGGGCAAGGTAGCCGGCCGGCTGCTCGTCCCGTGAATACCAATGAGCGAATCTTGGCCCTCAATCTGCAAACGCCCGGCGCGATAAGACCCGAACATTGATTTTTGAAAATAAAATTTAAAGGTGTACGTGTTTTTGTGGCGGAATGCGACAGGTTTGCGAATTGTAGGTGTGGAGGGTGTGATTGGATTTTAAAGCTTGTTTTTGATTAACGTCATTATCTTATGGAAGGTGCTATTTTTGTAATATACCGTAATATATTTATATGTTTGTATTTATATGTTTATATGTTTGTAATATATGTTTTGGCATCTTAAACATTGATATAGATAAACATTTAATGCAAAATGTACGGTAGCACTTTTCCGTTTAGGTAATCTTAGGGAAAGTAGATAAACTAGTTCTAATCAGTCCAGAAAGCCGTGATAGCAGTACTTGTAAATCAGACGTGAGCAGTAAAAGCAACACCTCAGCACTTAATTAAAAACACAAGTAGGCATAATTACAAAAATACACACGAGCTCTCAGCAAACGAGCAGATTAACCCTCCTCATTTCGTCTGACAACTCGCTCGGTTTCAAGTTGTAACGGTTTATTTATGTAATTCGTTTGTGGAAACGGTTGCTTATTAGAAACTTCTTGCCACGTCAAAGAAAATATGTTGGCAGCGCATTCTTTTGAAGAAAAAATAGATTTTTCTGCGATAAACTACAAGCGAGAAATGGAATATAGGCAGGTTGTGCTGCCAAATCTTGATAGTTCTTACATACAAGAAAAGTTCTAAATTCAAATCAAAAGGACTTAATATATGAATTTATGCGTAGGATTTAATCCAATATTACATCTCAAAATTCAAAATGACTCACTATTAATACGCCTTGTTTGATAATATAATTTATTGAGCAATTATGCGGTTTCATATGAAATCTAAAATCCACTTAAACATGGTCTGTATAAGGTCTATAATAAGACTCAAATCAGCATCTCAAATAAACGTGTCGACAAGAAAGTCACAATCGCAAAGTCTCAGAGACATTTAAGTGACTTCGAAGAGATTCCAGTGACTAGAACGACACATCACAAACACGTCCGTACACATGTCAGCTATCGCGATCCGATCTCCGAATCGAAAGACTTAATAAAATGAGACTTAAGGGATGCAAGCCAAAAGATTCAGTCACAATAGAAACAGTAAATAAATTATTGAGTTTCTTTTGGTAAATAATCTTAGTTGTCGACTCCTCCTACATTGTGAAATAGCAGGATCTATTATGAGATCTTATAATCATACAACTCAGGTATATTATTCTGTTGTGGAAATCAAATATTGACATACTTAAAATTTAAATCTTTTACTCGTAACTATAGTAACATTTATTATCAACTTATTACTGCGAGTTCTTGAATAATGGTTACAAGTTTTAATTTTCATTTCATCAGATAAATTTGCATAAGTACGTAATAATATGTCATTGATAGGTTTGACCCAATCATTTCCGCTAACGTTTGTTACTTACGCCAGGTTCAGAAGCGTTAGCGAGTTGCCCGTTGATCCCTCGGATCTTTGTCGCAAATACTACCAACGTTTGTTTTTAACTTATCGCGAATTCATTTGTGTTCGTTAACTTTGCGTGCGCCTCTTTATTTAAGTTCGAGACCTTTTTCGGATCTCTTGGTGGAATCTGTTTGGGCTTTAAGACCTTTCTAGAATTGGTAATGTATTTTTTTATTATAAGACAATACCAATTAACATCAAATATAGGCACAATTAATGTTGATTCACTTGTACTTGTATGCATCTTTCTATTATTTCACATTAAAGCTTTCATTTATTTTAAGACTGTGTACAGACTTCGTTCATTTCAAAATTCTTGCATAATATGCAAAAAATATGTTACACTTGAATGGGCAACAAAGATTTACTTCGCTCAACGTTTATTTATCTCATTTTTTACGCTCACCGTACATTACTAAATCACCGCTGATCCCCGCGATATTTTACCGCACGGTGTACACGGTGAGAGAGGTAAATCGTGTTGCGCTGTCTACGAACTAATGTAGCATTGCCACGGTGATGTAGCTGTCGTGATGTGCGTAGCTACAACCGCTACGAGCGATCCGACTGCTACGATCACAGTTCACTGTTGGTGCGTAGCGATGCGACCGCTACGCTCGTGTTTCTGTGCTAGAAGACATATGTACGATGAGTGTATGATGGTGACAACACGGTAGGACTTAGACTAGCAGAAACAGTCAAATAGGATAAGTTTAAGTCATGATTATATTAACAAAAATGTGCCAAACTTTTAGTGAATTGACGTTTTAGCACCTCGAGAAACATATGTTTGTTGAAATTATTTTACACAACTGCATAAAACCATTTCACTCTGAATATTGGTTACCTGTAAAATTATATTTGGGTTAAGGCCAATATAAAAACGCCCGCCGTCATCATAAAAAAGGTAGTCAATTATTTTAATAACATCGCACAGCAAACGCTGTCTACCTCTATTACCCTAAAATTCAATTTCACTCAACCTGAAATATTGATGTCACATAATATAACAAATTCAATTATGAACTGCCAGTACCGCACGAATATGATTAGATGAACAGGTATATATTATGTATTAATATGAAACGCACCACAAACGTATTGTCTCGGCAGTGACAAATATTTAGGCCCTGTGTGATTCGATAAAAGCAATTGAATTGGTAATAGCAGGACATCCCACGCTATTCCCACAATTTAGGTAGTATTCAGGGATGGCAATTTACGTTTAATTTTAATTTACATGCGTTTAGCAGACCGACAAACACTCGCTGTAATGATTTTAGATTGGCCCCGCTTGTGTCGGCGAGTCGCGTTTGAATATGATTATGAATAATTTACGCTTATTACTGTTATTTAGAAGAGCACGGGACAATATTAGGGAAAATTCGAGTTTGACATATTCACCGCTACTATTTACCGCAGATATGACTTTATACAGTTTGTACATGATCCAAATTGTTAGATATTAATGTCATCAACCTTTTATTGACATTATTGTACTCCTAGTCAGGTATTATGTTTTGAAAAGCGACTTATTTTTTTTTATATTACAAGATTCACAGCTCGAGTACAGTATGTATGAATAAACTTAAAAACTAAACTTACAGCCAATAACGAATCTATATTTTAGTTTACAATGTTTATACATCGACAATCATAAGCAAATAAATAAATGGGTTCTCCTCACACTGTGTGCATGCGTGCGTGTGTGTGTGTGAGTGTGTGTGTGTGTTGTTTTTACTTACAACTTACTATTTTTATTTTCTGTTTTAAGAGAGAACATTTGAAAAACAGATTCCTTTAAAAGACACTCGCGCTCACAAAAAACATGCAAAAGTGCTACACTAAAACCTAGTAATATTGTAACTCAAAATGCAAGCTGCAAACTTGTGCATTCCCCGCGATTAAAACGTTCAACTTGTAAAGAAACAGTTGTATGTTTAAACAAGTTTCCCCGAGATGACGGCTATAACATATTTCAAACAATTTTAAAGTGTAATGCGCGAAAAATAAGGTGGCCGTATCGCGCACAGAGTTGATGCGACCGGTTCATAGAGATACTAGATGTGGTTACAAGGTGCAGTTGTACTAAAAGATTATGTTACATCGTAACTTTTTTTTATTTGTATTACAAAATCCACAGCTCTTAAAGATGATAACATTATATACAGACATATCGGACTTATAGCCATAACTTACTACATAAGAAACACTTTTCTGAAAACCGCATCAAAATCCGTTCAGTTTACCGCAACATAATCGCGGACAAATATTCATACATATAAACATACAGGTCAAAACATTCATACATACAGCTCAAACTGAGTACCTCTTTTTAAGAAGTCGCTTAATAATACCTGTGCTGTTTTATGCGTATCACGCACAATGATAAAGAGAACAATTTAAACTTAAAGATTTTGTTTTGCACAGTTGCCAAAATGGTGATTGCAATTGTACAGTTCGAAATAATAATGAATTTTTATCTATTTATTTTTTGACCGGAGATAGTTTTTATTCTGAGTTGCATATCTCATGTTAATTTCTGTTACCACAATCATTACTTACGTTATGGATAGAACTTTTATCGCAGTCCCCATACGAAACCCCGTATAAAATAATTCGAAGAAGAACGTATAGTGTTACAAGTTAATTAGGTATTGAATAAATCTTATTTGATATACATATAGATAAGGACTGAATTTTTAAACCCTCATCAAATATGGCAATTGATAAAAAAAATGTGAATTACATGCCACATCTAGAGAGTGATTGCACATATAACCATCTGAGCGCGGCTCACACTGATCCGTTTTGCTTCAGTCGCGGACAAGAACCTCTAAATTTCGTATTTATATACAACGGGCCGTAACAAGCGTATTTGTAAAACAATTTCGCATTACAGCATAAAAAACGTTTATAATATTAAGGGAGTTACATAAATATAAACTTATGGTAGGCTAAGGCCCCGTTGCGTGATCGTTAGTTAACTCAAATAATGGTTAAATGTCGTTACCAGCGGTTGAATATTTACGATTTTGCGCGTATTAAAGGAAAAATACTATATCTAATGGTAATTTAAATTGGTATTCTGATTGGTTAAGGCATTTCTTCTTCAAAACTTCAAATTCAAGTAAAAAGCGACTGACTTTAAAATGACAGTTCCATAAATAATTCCTGACAAATAGGTGACGTTTTCAAATCAGCCATATTGTATCTTGTTCGGCGAATATTTATATTACCTATCTGACTATTAAAAAATCAGGCCCTATCAACAACAATAAGTAACAATGTCATTTACTGTACCAATTCAAAAAGTTCTACAAGAAGACTGATCTCTTGCAAGACAAAATCAGAGCATGCTGAAGTTCCTAATAGATTTATGTATCAAGCAACAAAAATATATGACAACCATTGTAAAAGTTAGAGTCGGGTCGTAAACAAGCTTGTATTAGCGGATGAACGATCGTGACTTCTCAAAGTTTTAACGCACGAAATTCTTCAAGTTTGAACAACGCTGGAAATTGGTCTCAAACTCCACGCTTCAGGATGTTTGTCATTCTTGGCTGCTAAATTAACAACACATTCCATCAGCGTTTGAAATAACCAAAATATTTTAGAATACTTACACTTCATTAATAAGCAAAGGCTGTGAGATAACTTGGAAATTCAGAATCAATCTTTGACGTACATGATTAGAAAAGATACAAATTTATTGGTGCTTTTTAACACTGGGGGTGCTTTATAAAACCTTGTCATTACAGACATTTTTGGAACATTTAAATTACTTTAAATGTACTCATTTCAATTTCATTTTATGTACTCATAATAATATACAACTACAATGTTTTATGAAGTAAGACTAAACGGACCATATTGAAATAGAATAAAAGACATCAACGCGATATTGCTTCAGATTTATGATTCTCCTTAAAGTTGGCACAATAGTGAATAGGTAATCTATCCATCTGTAAAATCAATATGGTTGATCTTTATGTATTAATTTTATGAAACCGATTTTTAAAAGATAATCACTTTTTGAATGGTGGTGACCTAATATACCCCACTGTAAAAAAACATTCATTTAATAATAATAATACCAAAACAATGGATAAAGTTAAGCAAAGTAGTTAGTAACTTACCTCAGGCACAGGTTAAGTTAGGCTAATAACTTCAACAATACACGAATCTATCAAAGTCTGGAACTTCTTACACCTAACTTCTACGAGAAAAGATGTTTCAGACCAAAATTAATTAATCTAACACTTATTACTGCCACAAAATAACTCATTACTGAAATATCGTTAGCTAGCTTTATAAAACATTTTTAAATAACAAAATAAAGTAAATACACTTTTTACTTTGACTGCTTGGTTAAAATTGATAATATCCCAACCCGGAATACTCCTTAATATTTTTCCACCCCTCTATGACCAAATGAAAGTAAGTCACCAACGTAATAATCAACGCTCACCTTTCATTCTACAAAATGGCACCAAATCCCCAAGGTTCAATTTATCGGGTGACCCTAAGCCAAAATTAAGACTATGAAAGTGTTAGAAGTGACCTCACTCATATATCGCGAGGGTGTGACCGCAGCGCCCTCTAGCCCACCGTAAAGGCCCTTTGAGTTTACCGCCGGCTATTTTATTACTCGCTTTTTGCTATACCTATGGTCTGATTTGCGGCCTCGAAACTATTTGTCCTTTACAGGAGACGATTGTGGTGTGAAAGTTATCGAACTGATTTTGATATTTACAGGTTATTACGATTTTGTTATAATTGTTGTAGTATGTAAAAGCGAAATCAATAATTGATGTTTGTCATTGCAATCAATCAGTTTGGTTAACTTTGAACGTTTTCTTTTTCACCCTTATTTCATTCTTATCTATTAGATGATAACTATTGATAACAATGAAGATCAATTAGAATTGTATGATGTAGGTGTTGATAAAAAAACTGAGACACCAATTTAATCACTCGCGTCTAGATTTATACTGACATCATTATATCCGCAGCTTCCCCTAACATTGTAACGCTGTCAACATGCAAAAAACAAAAGCCTCTGTATTATTCAACCAAAACAAACACGATGTGGCACATCAAGAAAAACGATGTTATCTCATGCATTGTGTGGAAATCTTAATCAGGCTTGAAACAGAGACCCTATCCTGTAAGGTTTTTAACATAATTTTGGATGTAGTCATCCCTTTCACTCTCAAAATCTAGCTGGCATGAGCGACAGAGACAGCTAGATACGAAAATAGGAATGTTGCGTTACATAATAAGATCCCAGGTTCATCGTAAAATCTCGGTGACAGCGCGTGTGCTATGTGTCACGGTTATCGTCTGCGTTGAGGCCTCGTCTCGTTTCGTGTTTATTTTATAACACATAAGCTAAAGAACTTTGAACATATATTGTGCCTGGTTAGTGCTGCAACGCACGAGCGACGACGACGCTAATTGTAACCAAACGCCACGTAGATGTTGTGTTGTTGGTTGCGACGACGCATTGATGGCTAGCCGCTGACATGTCGACAAGTGCCCTAGGATAGGCGAGTAGACAAGCAGTAAAATATTAGTAATTCACGTCATTCATAGGTCCACGCCAACGGCTGTCGTTAGCTGTGTTTATAATCCCTAAGTGCGATACTATCTATTCGATACAATCGACTTTATTTTCGCGTTTAATGAATTATTAGGAAAAAACTGACTTAGGCGCTGGCTCCACGAGCGAGAGAATCGCGGCGATATTGTCGTCGTGCCACGTATTTCTATACACTCTCTATGGAACCGTCTCCACACGGCGATATTATCGCCGCGATGCGACGAGTGGCAACGAGCGCGCGAAACGTCATTACATCGTCGCTAGCCCGTCGCGACTAGTAGCGGGCCCGCCGCGCGCTCGCGACGAGCGCGCAGCGGGCGCGCTGTCAAACGCAGCGTCATTTCAGCGTTGCCTCTCGTTAATTTTTTCTTTTGCAACTCGTCGTCAAGGAAACGTGGCGATACCGTTACGAGTCGCCGCGGAAACGCTGCGATTCCGTTACGACTCGCGACGATACGCGGCGAAATTATCGCTCGTTCGTGGAGATTATCCGACGATATAAGGGCGGACTCGTCGCGATTCTCTCGCTCGTGGAGCCAGCGCCTTAGCGGCATCAAAGGATACAAATGATTTTGAAATTAGGAAAGACAATTTTAATAAACAGCGAACGCCTATTTTATTTTGCTGCCAGTTCGTTTTTGCTCTTCACTGCGCATTGATCATAAAATTCATACAAAACTGCCAAAATAGTAGGACAGCACAAAAGCCTGCCTGTCTGCTGTAACAGCTCACAGTTAGGGGCGTGCTACTCGACCATAAACCCAAAAATTCGCTTGACCGTCTACAAAGTGGGGTCGTAAACTAAAAACTCATCGGCACTCTTTACCCTAATGCTTTAAAAAGTATAACACCAGTTTTACTATCCACGACATTCTCGCAGTTATAAAACAAAATTGCAGCTCATATAACGTGGGTGGCGCTTTACAGCCGTCTTGTCATTACCTTTTTACGCGACCGCGGCCATTTTGAGAGAAGGAAATGTTGTTGTCTAGTTAATTGGCTTGAATGACTCATTTAAAGCGACTTTGAGCACTTGAGAAGTTAATTTTAAGTGTCAATTAAAGTTTGAAAAGATTTAAGCGGTCTTAGAGCTTACGTTTTTTTGTCAATTTCACTCAGTGATACTTATACCTTTTCTACAGGTGATCATTAGGATTATAAGAATCTATAGCAATTAAAATTCATGGGGCAAATGTTTGTGTGATGAGCACGAACATTTTTTACCTTTTTCATGGAAGTTATATGTATTTAAGTATTTATGGGAGACTGGGAGACATGGGAGACCGTCATAATCGTTGTCTGGTACTTCGTAACACAAGGAAGAAAATTCCTTACCACGAAACCAGACAATTGGTGTGTTGTCTGACGCATATTTATTTATTTTATTTATTTATTGAAACAGAATATTCATCATCATTACTATCAGTCCCTTTGACTGTCCACTGTTAAACATGGGCGGTCTGCCATCAGTCATCCAATCTAGAACTTATCTACCCCAGTCATCAGCCGTATACAGAATATTACTATTTTAATATGCCATATGGATGGTCCTGCATTAGTTTAAGACGACGGCTGACAGATTGCACTATTTACACAACCATGCATACGTCATACCAATGTGTGGCCTATTTTACAGGACCTTAATTACTTAAAGCGATGTAGTATACATTTAAAAGTGCCATAAACTGAACGAATCATCGATGCACAGCTCGCCGCCGACATGCGACCATTCGTGCTTAATTAGTTTTAGTCAATTAGGGATGAGGCCTTCGATGGTGAAAAATATATTTTAACAATGAATGTAGAAAAGTCAATAAGGGATATTTTTTATCTATTTTTCTCACAAAAACTTTTCAAATCGACCATTTTCAGTTTTTCAATAAGTAGTTACTGAATATCGCGACAAAAGGCTTTCTGTTTTTAGAATATATTAGGGCATTTTTTTTTAAAAAAGAAAAGCCCTCAGTGAGGATGGTGCTTGACTTTTCAACAAAAATTCATTTTCATTCATTGAATTCAAGTGCTAAATTAATAGCTTTCGAATAACTTTTGTCAACTAGTGACAGCCCTAGTCATTGAGGGACGGTGCGAACAAATGACTTTTCCATTATTATGTACAGTCATACACATCTTATTGGTTAAGTATTACAATTGACCACATACCGAGAAGTATTTCGTAAAGATTTGATTTTTGCCATTTGTGGCTAATGTAACAAAACTTGTCATGTTCATAATATCAGTGAATAAAATTATTTAAGTATTTGATTTAAAAAGATTGCAGTGTTCAACGATGAATTAAATACCTGATATTGGTTTTGAGTTTAATGTTTGTATTATATTAACACGTTCCGGGACAGTGAACGCCTACAGGCGTGAAAACAATAAAACATCTATTGTGTCTGGAATAGTGTCCTGGAACGTGTTAAAATAAATTACTTCGTTTGAAAAGAATGTCAGGGCTGTTAAGGCTGTTATTCGCCAAGCAAAGAAAAATAGTATTTTTTTGCTTATTTTGTCTCAAAAATTGTTAAGAAATATATTCATCCGACTGACTGTACCATACACCATATTCAATAACAGTAAAAACTTAATTAAACTAAACATTCAAGCGTTTGTATTACAAGTAGTTATTTGACAGCGCACGCCACGTCCTACGTTTTTATTGCAGCCTTTTACTAATATTGCATCGATGTGTTAGGATAAATTAGTTTGTTTTACTACTTTAGGAGTCACATAACACTCGAGTAATGCGTTCAAGTTATATTTATTACTAAAAAGCTCCTGTTATTTGAGAAGCTTCACAGCAATATTTCAAATGGTTGATTTATGGTCACAATCTTTAATATAGGACCCTTTTCGTTGGAATGATTTTTGAATGTTTAAAGAGCAATAACAAGTCGAGAGTGTCAAATACAGCTCTTAACGTCTACCTACAATTTGCTTTATCGATATTACATCGAAGTTGGATCTTAAAGTAACATTTGTAACATTTCTGTCTATGCCACCGGTCTGGAGATGAGAGCGAACCCATGTCAAATAATAAAAAAACTGTACATACTGGTACCCATAAATTAATAACAGGTATTGACTAAGCAAAGTCATAAATCCAATCATGTTTTTTGACACTTATTTATTAACCCAAACTACTTGTACTTAACGCCATGTAAACTGTTGATTTACATCCACAACAGTAACGTGATCGCAAAATGAAGTCGCCGTACAAACATCGCTGTTCAAATTGGACGCGAAATACCCGGGCCTCCTTAAATTATTGGGGTCGGACGGACGCAAATATTGGCGAGCAAACACGCGGCCATTCATTAACTTATCCGAGGCAAAAACATTCGCATCGACCGCACTAGCTGGATGTGACGGTGACCCGCGATACGACGACTCCTAGCGGTAGGTCACGTTGGCGTAAAATGCAACTTTTTAGCGCGTTTCATCACTCGTGAAACACCAATAATTTATATTATGTTTTAAACACAAGGACAAATATTGTAGGTACCTAATATCTTTTGCTATCTACTAAGCATTTTTTAAAATGAAAAATTCCCAACCCTGATAATTATCAATAACCCATCTTATGATAGGCTTTTTATCGTAAGGTACTTGCTCCAAAAAAATGAAACTAAACTATCATTATCGTGTTTTTATAGATAGTATTATTAAAATATTCTTAGAATGCCTTATTTTGGGCTTAGGCACCGACTCAGTAAACGGCAGCTTTAACAAGCTCGAGGTCAGAAATAGCGTCGATTAAACCAGTTCAATTTTGAAATTCAATCAACTAGACAGCACAGTGGTCCGTCTAAAAGCTTTATGAACGTACTGCGCCTATGTACCGTGAGTAAATAGCCGTGACCCGTTGTTTGTCACTGCGCGTTAACCGTTAAAGCAAACACGCCTTTGGATGTAATTGTTTATTTTCGCGTTTACTTTACGCCAGGAGATTTTAAACACACTCAATTGGTGCTTTTTTAGCCTAAATGATGTCGGAAATTCAAACGAATTCTAACTTGCGAGTATAATTTTTATGACTAAGGGCCTGTTTCACAATCGACAATTGAGCATAACCCACGAATAATTCAAATATATAACTTGATTTTGTTTAAAGTATCTTACAGATAACACTAACCAGAACCCAGTTGAATATGGTGAAACAGGGCCTAGTGTTTATATTTTTTCAATTCAATTTGGTAAAAAAAGATAAAAATTCAAATAGTTGATACATCTTTAGGAAATCTAATCAAAAGTTAACTAAATCAAGTTTAAAGCCTTTGTTGATTTCATGCAATATAAATCATACGTTATCAATTTTCACATCATCATATCCAATCTAATACTACGCTAAAACAGTTTCAATTAAATAAGTATTAGGTGATATAATGGGACGGCTAAACCTCTGCCAAATGAGTGTAAGTCAAGTAGTTTAAGCCGGCCTAAGCCATGGGAGTTTGGACCATTAAACCGCCTTGCCGACCCTATGGGGTGGTCGAAGGGAGACGTCATTTCTGTGGTCCACCTAACTGTCATAGGGTTACAAGTTTTTCTCGTTATGGCAGTCATGTAACCAACCATAGAGTTACCAACATGTAGGTTAACTAATGAGCCATATGTGTTTACTTAGTGAAACTATGATGTTATTTAAAAAACAGGTAGGCGATGGAAAATAAAGTAGCCTGTGTGTATGTCACTTTTTAAGGACATTTTTTTTTTCGCCAGACAACACACCAATTGTCTGGTTTCGTGGTAAGGATTTTTTTTCCTTGTGTAGCGAAGTACCAGACAACGAATATGACGGGGGCGTCTCCCATAAATACTTAAATACATTTAACATCCATGACTTAGATACAAATTTACGTGTTCATCACACAAAAATTTGCCCTTTGCGGGATTCGAACCCGCGACAGCCAGCGTTATAGTCAGGAGCGCTAACCAATGCACCAAAAGCGTCGTCAATTGAATCCAATAACGCCTTAATGCCCTAAATTACTTATAACATGCCGTAACTATTTTCAAACATTGCAGGCTTTATCACTGTTTCACGATCAGCAAAACGCATATCCACTCCACCTACATAGCCAATTTTACCTTACTCAGCATCAAAGAAAAAACTAGTTACCAAAAACGCGGAAAGTTATCAGCGACCAACTTTCATTCGTTAGATACCATTCACATAAAGGTGTGGGGTTCCCACGGGCCGTTGCTACCTACTGGGCCCTCTATGACAAAGTTATAATTACTTTTTTATATTCTCTCCACTGCATCGTTTAATTATGTTGGGGATGATATGGTTAAATTGGGGCTTAATGTTAAAGTGAATATAGTGAATAGGTGGCTTAAAATTTATAGTTTCACTTCTAAAAGTAATGAGATAAAACGCCTAAACAGGTTCTAAGCTACGTCCCCACCAATTTTCATCCAAATCTGTTCAGCCGTTCTTGAGTTATGTATAATGTAACTAACACGACTTTCTTTTATATATGTATATAAATTCAGCTGTATGTGTTATTGCAAGCAGTTGTGGCAGTAAGGATCGAATTTTTCCAGGAAATACATATTTGCTGCAGCTTTGAAGCCTTTGGTTTGTGTGATTTCAGGAAATCGCTGGCTGTATTTGTATGACGAAGCGTATTTATCAAAGTATGCAACCGAAGTATTTAACCAGAGCTGTTGACAGACAGTTGCAGTAGTTATTGACTATGTTTTAATAGATTGATAGATAGCTCTCTATTGCACACCATAAAGGTCGGTTACAAATATACGTACCTATACAGGTTGTTGTTTTAGTCAGCGACGAGCGACTCAGTGATGATAATATGAGTTATGCTTAGTAAAAAAAATATTTCTTTAAATTTTATGCAAGTTTTATAAGAGAAAACCTTTTCACAACCATCTAAAAAAAATCAAAATGAATGGGGAAACTCGCACCCTCGCGCGTATCTACGAAATACTACGCCGTAGTTAGTAAGCTACGAGTAGGCGACCTGGTGTTGATAGTTTTGACTCACCCGCTATATTGTAATGCAAATTTGAGTATGCTGGTTTTTGTCATTATTTTTTTTTTGGCATCAGTATCGTTACAACCACCCCTGAGTCGCTCGTCGCTGACCAAAACAACATTCTGTATACCTACAGGAAATGTACACTGTACTTTTTTTTAAAACACCCAATATTCTTAACCTCCAATCTAGATTAAGGAGGCATTGTCTTTGTACTTAAACGACAAACAAGCAATCTCAAAATAGAAATACATCGCTATCTTTGTGTACTAGTACAAGTAGGTGTTGAATAAATAGAACCGGGTAACAACACCGATCGCCGTCCTAGCTCCATCCAATAGTCATTAAACTTTGTTTATTTTGGCACCGCCGCCCACCGCCGTCCACCCTGTCAACTTTGTACCAAGTATCGACAAATAATGTATACAGGGTGACTGAAGTCACGTCGATCAAAATATTGTAACAAGGAGTAATACGACACGTTGTGAAAACAAGGTCGAGATCGTGAAAAAATATGCCGGATATTTTTAAGGACACTTTTTACTTGTATTGGTGACATCTTTGTAATATTTCTACTGATTATTGTTCGTTTATACATAAGATCAAATTAACAAATGTTCATTCATAAAATGTACCTTTCAAAATCTGCCAAAGACGTCTCTTTACGCGCAGTATATTAAATGCTTCACATTTGTATAAATCTGATTTTGACGTAGATCATGATTTTTTAACATTTTGCATTTATCTGTTTGACTGCATCAAGTTCATCGTTTTGTTCAAGGGAAAAGCATTTTACAAATCAACTTTTAAATTATCTCAAAGTTTCCAAGTCGATGTGTCTAGAGCATGATACTTTGCAAGATATCTTAGTTATTTAATATTATAAAGTGAAACACACGTGAAAGTAACGAGCAAAGTTAAAGCGTTCGTATAAGTGGAGTTTGAAGGGCTAACGCTGAGACTTAAGAAAATCGACAGGAGACGTTTTTGAGAAAATCCACCTTCATCATTCTCCACTAGCTAGGAGCAATCGGTTAGAAGTTTTGTGAAGCGAGATATTTGCATAATTTTCCATTTTAATTAAAACTTTATGAAGAAGTTTGAAAATTTCAAAAATTCTGAAATACACACTCCACTTACATTATTACGATTTAGTGTTTGACATTATTTTTTTCTCGGCTAAGAAAAATATAATGCAAATTTTATCTTGGGAAGGTCAGAGCGCCCTACAATACGATATTGGCTATTACAAAAAATCTTATTTTAGAAGACAAGTATAAGTCATTGGAGTTAAGTAGGACTTTTTTAAGCAAACAAAATTTTTTTTTTTTTTATTCCTATTTTAATGTCGACAACATATAAACCTAAAAGTAAACAATAGCTACGAACATTATTTCATTTATCCACTGTACGCGTTGCATTGCAGGCACAGTACCACAAACAGCCTTAACAATATTAATTGTGCAAATTGTTATTGTAACCCTGTATCAAATACAGCGTTACAAAATGCCGCTCGTTACGCAACGCACAATGATCATGTTTTTGTGATACGTCCGCGTTTATTGCATGTAATCGTGTACTTTAAAAAGGACCTTTTTGTCGTTGACGTTTTTGATGTCACGCGCTTAGCCATTTTATAATTAATTTGGATTACTCCCCGTTTTTATAATATTACCGAATTAATGTTAGCAACCTTTTGTGTGTTATTTTGTAAGCTTGTATCAAACGCTTATCACGGTTTTTATTGTATATTACTCGTAATGTTTCTGCTAAGCAATGTTACCTTTTTATATTTGAATTCAGAACATACGTTATTCATCGCTTTTTCACATATTTGCCCAAAGACAATTTTGAAATAAAATGGTTTGCTTAAACTATCAACACCTAATAGTCAGTAGTAAATAAACCGTAAAATGCAAGTAAAAATCAAGTTTATAGAGATACGTGTCTATGACCGCGGGAGGGGGGCGGGGCGGCTCAAGTTTGAGGATCAAATATCAATCTGAGCACCACCGTGATTGAGCGAGCTACGGCAGGATGACACTGAGATAAAAATATTTTTAGTAAAATTAGTAAAGTGGTCGAGACAAAATGGATTCAATCTAAAAGGAAACCGTAAAATTAGGACTGCGTTGCGGCGCTTAGCTACTTTGTCTAGAAAGAAAATTAGTCAAAAAGTAGGAAAGGTAAAAATGAGACTTGTTATCTGTATACATTCGATAAAATCAAGTTTCACTAAGCGTATAAAAATGTGGCGAAGCGTATAACCAGTATTTACTTCTTTTATTACTATAAATATTGTGCTCAAACCATGCCCTATACCACGTTTGAACACAATTGTGATACACATATTTCATCGCAGTATCTTAAAAATAGTCACAAATATTCTTAAACTTACCCCAGTGTGCCCCTGCCCGTACCAAGGTACACAAACACCAACTCAAAGGGGAAGATGTAGACAAAATTCTCGGCCAACTTTATTGAAGTTGCACGATCAATCTTACTTTCGCTTTTCAACGAATACATTTCATTTTTGGCGAAATTTGTTCGGCCGAACGCTGTGTAGTCGGCGGCGAAATTATCGTGTTATATCATTTTGTAGAAAATAAAATGTGCGAATTTTTTAAATGTATTTACTTAGTATTGACTGGAAGTTTCCGTAGATGAATGGTGTGTGACACGAATTCTTTTGTTATTTTTTATCTGAATATTGGATACAATATGTAATACTGTGTTTATAGTCTTATAAAAGAACTGAACACTGACAAATGCACATAATATTATAACTATGTTTTTAATATAGTGTAATCGCGATTCTTAGTAAAAGATTACAATATAAGTCAGTGAAATCATTTGCCCTACATTTTGGCAAGGTTACACGCCCACTATTCTTAAGGATAACAAATAGCGAAACTACGGTACCCTCCTTTTTCTGGCGCCAACACGCATTTAGGACCCCTTGTCACTGTATTTTGATGGGATCAGTAGCGAGCGAGTGTATCCTCACGCTATGGCCGGTTTTGCTGACAAGAGCCCAACCCATATTCCTATCCTATTTCACCTGTTTATCAAAAAAGGCTTTACCCTCTTATTTTAGCGCTTCCCATCCACGTAAAATATTGAACAGGAGGTGTGTGAGCGCTCCCCTCTGCCGATGCAAATTGCCCCGCCTCGGGTAGAGACCTCTTGGGAGCGGTGTGCATTCTATTATGTGACGAATGTCGTAACCGCGAGGTACTTACTTTATTTTATGTGGGATCGTTTTTTGCGCAAATGAACTGCCAGTTGGATTTTATGAAAATATACTAGAAATTCATATTCTGATCGATGATAAGACACTACTAGGAGCATCGCTCGACGTCTCGTTTAGTGGGACTTTCTCAGTGAGACTTTCTCTTTCTATAACAATTTTAAGTCTTAGTGAAAATGCCTTCTGTGTATTCTCTTTTAATATCCATACATACACGCTCGTTTATGTATATAGGGCCATCGTAGTTTGATATCAAAATCGTTCTGTAGAATTATTTATATACTAGCTGTGCCCGCGACTTCGTTCGCGTGGAATAGTGACTTTGGGTAGAGTTTTTAATTATTTAGGCTTATGATTTTACAAATAAGATACTTAAATATGTACCTAAAAGTACGCAAGATATAAAGTATTTATATAAGTTAATTAAAGTAAATATTAGTACTCACTTATCATTAAAATTGGCCATTGTTAGCAATGAATTGTAAAAGTTTAGGTTTTATATAAAAAAAACATAATAAGTATTTAAGAAAATAGTGAGACTTCGTCTAACACAACCATGGCTCAACTATACTACTTCCGCCTCCAAGCTTTGCACTCATCTTCAAGTCACCCTGTATTACTTAACTAAAACTAAAGGGCGATATAGAATGCTTAGTAAGCTTTATTAAACTTATTTTGAAACGAAATCAGTATATTTATTATTACAACAATAAGAAGCAAGTAGTACAAAAATCAATATTATTTGGACGTTCACAATCTGTATTTTGATTAAGAGTTCCTTTGTCTGATAGGATTATATGGTTACTTTACTTTTTAACTACTAAGTACTTTGCCACAAAAAAAAAACTACTAATTTACTAACATTTTACTTTGTTGTGTGGAAAGAATTGATCTTAATACATATTTTGGCAAGTACCATAAAGTAAAGTACCAAAATTTCATTTAATTTATACAAACCAATATGGAGGAAACACTACACATTGAATTAAAACACTTTACAGATTCATATCCCACACATTTATTTAAAATGAAATAGAGGGCCTGACGTTTCTAATTATTATCAGCATCCGTGGTCACAGGTAGACCAAGAAACTACCATCGCTCATTAATATCTATTGACGTTCCTAACCACCCAGAAAAAGCTTATTGTGTCTTGAAATCTTGCAGTATGAGATGTTGCTTAGGTTGGTCTAAACATAATTATAAAGTGGTTCTTTGTTACATAAATAAATATAAATAAATCAGCTATTTGTATTCTTTAATCTGCATGCCTATACTAATTGTTGATTCACTGATGTAGAAGATGCCACAGTCACATTCCTGTCTGTACTCCCCTGCATCTTGGAGAGGTATGTGATGTGTGTGACACTTGAAAGGTGGTAAAAATTGGTTAATCTTCTTGTTCAATTGTAGCGGGTTTGGCACGGGGTATGCAACAACCTTCCTTACACGTTGACAATGTTTTGGTTATCATTGCTGCCCGTTGTTCTCTGAAACAAAGTTTTTGTCGTGATAGCTATGTACTGGTGGCATTTCTAAAGACTGTGAGGCTAAGGATAAGAAATATTGTTTATTGTCTGCATCAATTTCTGAATTATCTGAATATGAACTGTATGAGAGTAGATTTTCCAAATTCAACTGGAAGAAACTCTTCAATTCTTTCTCTGGAAGAAGAGCTTCACTTCTTATTAATTATTCTGCAATCCTACCAGTTGAATTTTTTGATGATTAGAGTTTAGATGAATAAGAAAAGCAGTAGGTAACATACTGGTGGGTAAAACTGTAAAAGTGATATCTACATACCGTTAATAAAACATTGGTGTTACATTATACAGGTGATAGTAAGCAACAACAGGTGATACTGGAGAGACCATTGCAACACATCAGTGTCTTATATCACTTGTGGCTTAATCCTTCACATGTGGCGTTGTTGCTCCTCCTATTATTTACACAGGCAATTTTCCATAATTTCCATGCTTTCAATCACAGATGAATATTAAATAATGAATACTTTGTTTCACTTTGTTTTATTTTGATAGATTGAATGACTTGACATTTGTTTGACAATGACTTTAGACATCAGTTATTTGTATCTGTCAGTATCTGTGTACAATGGTTTATGGTTGAAAAAGTGACACTTGGCGCGTTTCGTTCTACTGAAGTTTGTTTTTAATATTTTTTTACATCGCACGGAAACTTTTATTTACAGGCATTGTAAGTATCCTAAATGTTGCTCGATGGTTTAAGCTACCACTGTTCAAAATTTCATTTAAATTGGTCCAGTCGTTTCGGAGTTTATCGCGAGCAAACAGACAGACAAACAGAGAAATAAGAAATTCGAAAAAAATCTAGATTAGTGCTATTGCACTTCTTACATCCCCCTGACTCGGTTTTAAGCATTTTCTTTTATTGTACAGAAATTCGACCTCTACAATTTTATTATATGTATAGATCTTGTTAACTGTACATTACTTGTGCATTGTGCTAGTTAAACTTTCAGCACACCAGGTAGACAGAAGTTCACTTTTACCCTCGTCTTACGTCTTGACTTTATTTAGAAACAGACTTTATTTATTAACTTAGAGGCGTAACAGCAGAATAACGAGAGAAAACTGTAATTGTATACTGCTACCTAATCAAATTGATTTTGCGAATTCGCTTCGAGACGTCCCTTGGGTTTTCAAAACGTTTGTACAAAAAATAAGATTTAGGCGTCTAACTTTGCACAAACTAATCTTATTATTTTTGTGTAATCTAGCGAAAAGCTCTAACTTTGGAGTCGACTCATGCTCTTAATAAACACTATAAAAGTTAGGATAGCTCATAAAACGTTTAGGCAATATCTTAAAGTTGGGTGCAGTTGCCTTTCTATGTTCTGACATTCTTTGACCTTGAGATCGGGTCGTCGGATCTTTGAGAAAACTTTTAGACGCAATTCGGGCCGAGATACTATTTCCATTTGATTTGATTTGAAAAGAAATACATTACGTTTGCTACACGCGAAAATATTATGTTGACGACATAATAATACTGTGTCAATTTATTTACAGAGCATTCAATGTTTACACTTCAGTGTTTCGTATTTGTGATGATACAGATACGTTTTTGTCGGGGAATTTTCGTTTAGACTTTAAATTGAATTACATTTCTTTTCAGTTTAAGAAATGAGAAAGACTATTTTTTGCGCATTTTATTACCTATTAGATCTAAAATTCGTTTGCTCTTTTCTGAAATGAATTCCCAATTTTCAGATAAACAAAACTTAGGACTGAGTAGTTTTTCATGGATATAAGTCACTTGCTTAACAATATTCTCTATCACCCAATAAGTTGGGATAAATCTGGGTTAACCTTTTAATATTTATGCACAATTCATCATGAATTCCAATGACATAGATGTAATATTTCTTTAAAACCAGTAAGTACTGCTTAGGCCAAGGTATGTATGTATGAGATATTTATGTAGAATGTATGACTGGTAGATAATGCTATGATATGGCCTTAAGTTCACCTTTTGTAAAAATTTTGGTTGTGCAATAAAGTGCTACAGGAAAATTAAGTCCTCAGAAAAGGACTAGCAATCAAAAATCATATCCATCTCATGTATCGCATATAAGTTCAAAGGGAGATCGGGCGAGTCCGAATCTATTTGCGTCGCCACCGCTCATAATGCCCTTGTAGGGCTGCCGGGCAAAGTCCGCCAAATGATACGTGAAGGGAGAACTTTCTTATTTATAGGGCTGTGCTTATTATATTATATTTCCCAGAAAAATTTAAAAGCAAATAAATGTTGACTTTTCTGTAAAATACATAAATATTACTTAAAATCCCACTAATCCATAATTTATGTGCTGCAAAATCCGTAGTAAATATTATATCCGTTGTATTTTACGAACAATGTATAAAATAAACCGATAGTAACAAGCATGTTCATGTATTAAAAACATGCAAATCATTACAAGATACACAAACAAAATTATTTCATTTAATACAATTTATTTCTTTTTCATTTTCTAAATAAACAGTATTGGTTTCCTCTTACCAGCCAGAGCCACCGCAACCCAATTTCTAATTCGAAACAAATTGTTCCAATTTTAAAATCAAAAGCGGAACAATTGAAAACCGCAGCGGCGTCGCAGCCCTCGGAATCTTGACAATCGGATAGGTCCTGCCCATGCCGAGACCTTTTCACGCACGGCTTGAGGCACGGAGGACGGATAAAGGGACGTCCCAACGGGATTAAATATAGTCGCGATACGCAGGTGATCGCCGGATTTTGGTAATGAGATCACAGCCGTTCGGTGGCCGCGGAGCCGACGGTGGAATAAATCTGTTTCACTTCACCTGCTCGGATTTGACGTACGTGAAACACGATCACATATTCAGATTGGATGTGTGGGACATGTCTTTTTAATAATTTATGTGAATATGATTCATCTTTGTAATAAAAATATGTAATTTAATATCTGTATGGTGAAAATGAATCTTTTCACACAAGGAAGTTATTTTGTGTCTTAATTATTATCAAGATAACCAAATCATTATTTTTCTGCAGAGACTCGTGATAGATGCCTCGAAAACTTTTTGTTTTAAATCTGAATTAAGGTTTTACAGAACATTGTACACAATACTTTTCCTCAATATTTGCGATTTTCGTTTTCCCAATCGCTAGCAATTGCTGTGAATTTTCTTCCAAACTTCCAAACTGGAATTTAATCTAATAAAAGTATAATTTTCAAATTCTAAACAAAATAGCAGACAATTAAAGAGCCACGTATACTTTCGATATACATGGATGATGTGCAGATTCACGTAATGAGATCACGTACAAACAGTTAGGTTTTCGTGGAATTGAAGCTGTGAAACGTCGGCGAATCGAATCGTGTTTTGGCAAGAACTTACCTGTTATGTTGGTTACGTAATTGTGTTGTTGATATTTTAAAATAAATTACATAACGTAAGATCCAATACAACGTGTGATATAAAAACTTGATGGCTATTATATTAAATCTAAGTAAACGGTATGAAAATTATTTTGTAATCTAGAAGCGTTTTCAAACGTTGTTTTCAATAAATATGAAATGTGCATAATGTCAACGTTACGTTTTTAACCTAGTCCTTATGTAAGAAAGTTAAATTTTTTTTTAATACATCTGAATATTTTGTTTATGGTTTACTATATAATTACTTTATTATTACATGAATAAATTAAGGGTTATGAAAATAATATCATGTATTACAATCATCACGCTCCAAAAGTCGACCACCATCTTAACCTCTCCACGAAAATTCCAATCATTCTTATTACATGTTAACCCTCTATCGCCGCACGCTCCCTTTCACAAACCCGCGGGCGCGCCAAAAATGTGACTTTGTCACAAAGCGCCGCGTCGGGTGTCAAAGGCGTTAATGACAGCCGCCACAGCCACGCAAGGCGACTAGTAATGAACAGCCTTGTTAATTATGAGCCTGTTTAGGGTTTATACTGAATTTTGGAAGCAAATTTTATGTGTTACGTTCAAGTATATCAACGTCTTGGAAGAATAAATTATTAACACATATTGGATCCTACTGATAAACCTAAGCGTATTTGCAAACTCTTGATTATTTAACTAGTTGAATGTTAATTACTTTAAACAATTTGCTGGCTTGCTTGGCATGCTTTAATGTGTTTTCAAATTTATCTACTAAACTTAAAAATGGAAATTATAATAGGTTTCGAGATTAATGTTTATTTTTAAACATCCTACATGTACCTATCAGTACTTTTTTACTTTTAGTTATTAATTTAGTTGACAAATTCAAACAGTTTCCTGTTTTGATAAATAATGCTATTTTGTTAGGTTACGTATTTGTTATTCCTATTGCCAAATATCCTCTTATGAGTAATTACCGTAGATTGCCCGCTACAAAAATTAGACCGACTAAATTGTGTATTACCTTCAGACTGCTTTGTTACCGATTTCATGATTCAATAAGAAGTTATCTTTCTAAAATTGCAGCTGACGTCACCGCCAAAATTGACACAAATCACCCCGTGTCTAGTGTCAAACGGTAATGACTAGCGACCGCAGTCACGCAAGCCGAGCAATGACGGCGTTAATTATGAGGCTTCAGTTATGTGCGGTGCTTAAGGGTTAACGTTGTAATTTTGTTTTTAGTGCTCAGAACTGTCAAAGACGTTATAATGTGGTTGTAAGAACAGCCATTGGTTCCGTATATAGAATGTACGATTTAAACAACAATATCTGTCTAACTAATATGTTTTAGATTGATATGATCCTACGTAAGAAATGACGCTTAAGATGAATTATAAATACAGGGTGACTTTAAAAACATTGGCAATATTTTAAACTAAGAACCTACTCATGATTTATAGTCCCTTCCACATATTAAAATGAAAATCAATTGTTATAAACTATCATTTGATGAAACCGAGAAAAATCATATTAAACACTTTAGAATTGATTATTGCTTCCAATTAAACTTAAAAGATTGTTTAAGATTTTCTAAAATTGACAAATAATATTAAAGTATCAAAAAAATTACTCCGCCTATACGGATCCCGGAAATTGGAGTGAAACTTTATGATTTTTCTCGGTTTGATCAAATCAATTGATTTCATTTTAATATGTGGAAGGGACTATAAATCATGCCCTAGTAAATATTGCCAATGTTTTCGAAGTTACCCTGTATATTTTTAACACATAAATGTAAATTTATAGAATATGTTGATGGGTCTTACTTGAAAGCTATATCTCTGAAGAAAATGCACACTGTATACGTGTAAAGTGTGTCAAATAGAGGTCGAGGGCAAATCTATCAGGAGTAAAGGCAGCACTATGACACTTAACATTTAACAACTATTCAAGTAGAGCGAGGTAACTGTAATAAACCTGAGTTGAACTGCGTACGACAGTAAAGCGATCCTAGTGTGAGTACCACTTAACTTATTTCAACGCTAGGGAGAAGAAAATATTATATTGCCTTCCGACATTAAGGAAAACTATCAGAAATCAATGTTGCAATGCGAATTTGCTTATCGCTGACATCATCACTTTAAAATTATGATTTCATGTCATCTGACTGCTGTCAAGTCATTAGACCTTCATACTAGTGTGTCTTTGGCCGTTTATACCGTTCTATAAAGTAGCTGGTAAACTTAAGTTCGTCGCCACTATAGAAAAAGAAGAAGAAGAAGAAATATTAGGGGTTAACAATGTCATATTTCGTGATGAGACCTAACCAAACATTTCACCTACAACTTGTTTAAAATTGCCTGGTAAGTCCCAAATAATTTTCTCTTGGCGTCAACTTGTGACATAGCCACAATGAGTGCGTAGGTTTCAAAGGTTCAGCATGAGTCCGGACGTAATAATATAATAACCCATCTTATTTCTGTCTTCTTTACCTAGATAAGGAAGTCAATGCCAGTAGTAGTAGTAAGCCAAATTAAGACAGTTGTTGTTGAGATAATTATATCGATCAAAAAACCGGTCCGAAGTAACAATTTTTTTTGTTCGTATACGCCAGGCCTGAAAACGTTAATTATAACTCAAAACATTGAGCGTTGTGAAATCTGAAACTATATCGGGCAAGATTTGTAAAACGCCTAATTGGGAGTTAGTTCGTGGACTTTAACCTCTAACAAACGTAGACCCCTCTCAAGCCGGCTCGGCATTAACTTTACGTGTTCCTAAGCGTGTAGGTGTCATAAATTCATTAACCGGTATATTAGGCTTTAGTTCTAGCCGAAAGTTTCAGCTAAGTCGGCGTAACGCGCGCTTAAATACGCCCTTGGCCTCAAGGCAAGACTGTTTACGTAGATACGGGTCTGAAAACTCTGCAAATGTTTTGAGGCGATGTAAAATAATAATTAATATGTACGTACACTTTTCGGAGAAGCAGCTAGAGGCGTTCAATTAAAAAATACAGTTTTTTTTATAAATCCATTCGAAAATCAGTTTTTTTTTAAATTATCGTGTAGAGTATAATATTAGTAACATTTAATATTGAGAAACTAGTAAGCTCCAATTAGTGCTATCTGCCAGATACGTCATACGATATGACATTCTATATTTGAATTATTCGTTGGTTAGTGTTTACTTGTCGATTGTGAAAGAGGTCCTTAACCACTTTATTTTGTCTTATACATGAATTAAGTGACTCTGTATAAATAACTTAATTGTTCGACGTTACAATCTATAGCATGCAGAAATTTCCTTACCCACCGTTATCAAAATTTTACATGATGTTGTTGCCGTAAATAATATTGTAAAAAACAAACGGCCGGCGCAGGCGTCACAATATTAGCGAACACATAAAAATGTATCGGCAGAGTAACTTCCTTGGAATCTGTTTATCGCCGTTTAGCCTTGCAATAAGGCGGCTTGACAAAATAGCTGCGCGCCATGAATACATATGAGGCGTGCTCTGCTTTTAACACATCGTAGTCAATACTTCAGCAAAAAAATATTGAAAATTGATTGAAATACGTATCCAATAAACCAAGATAAGAATAAGGACAGAAGTAACGCTGATATTAAAATCGCTTGCGCTGATTATGCTACGAAAAACGCTACGATACTACGAAAAACGCTACGATACTACGAAAAACGCTACGATACTACGAAAAATGCTACAATTATTATAATGAGATCATTATATTTCAATAATTTAAATTAAATAGATCGTTCAACTTGTATCTGGACGTGACATATATAGGTTAGTGTGACGTCATCTGCGGTAATGTTTTCAAGCTTACTACACGGAGTGCTTCATGTTGCCGACAGACGTAAACTCGCTACGATTACGTAACGAATACGTCAAATAAATATTCGTGATTGTGGTACTGGTTGCACTAACATCACGAACGTTGCATATAAGTAGCCTTACAAATACATCTTTTGCTTCTTATGTATATTTTAACCCAGTCTCAGGGATTCTTTAATTGCAGTTCATCAGTTGTTAATCAGACAGCTGATCCGCTGTTGTATACACAGACACTACACCTTTTTGTAACTCAACCCCACATGCGTCATATAAACTCAATGTAATATCTGACACCCGGTAGGTAATATAGTCGTCCAATAACCGATGTCGTTTGAATTTGGACGAGTATTGGCAAAGCGACACGCAACCGCCGTGCTTTCACACCTACCGCACGCAATAACGGATGGGGCACAGAATAAAGCAGTTGCAGAGGGGGCAGGCCGTTTGAGTAGGTGGTGATCGTTTGAACCATGATTCGTTTATATGTATTTAAAAGTATTTTTTATAGACCTGGTTCAAATTGAATTATGAATAAGTAACGAACAATTCGAATATAGAAGGTCAATTCGTATTAGGTATCTAACCAGAACTTATTGAGATATTGTAAAACAGGCAGCTAAACTGAATAAAATTGTGTAAACATTAATTGGGATTCTCACAATCATATTAGAAATGTACACATAATTGTACAAAACCGACATGCCATTGGTACTTACCGAATAAACCATAAATAAAACCAAGAGACACACTTATGTTCATCGACATTTAATGCCTAAAGACAATAAGACGATCGCCGGAAAACAAACGGATCACGCTCTGAATCCCAAAGAGCAATCGTGAGAAATACCGACAAGTACAGTCACAACCAATAACACATCTCTATTTCCCGTTGTCGCCGAAACGAGAAGGGTGAAAAGTTACAACCTGTTTTTGCGCTTGAATGTACACAAACTTTTAATACCTAACGCACGTGATGTCTTAGAGTAGAGTAACCATACTGTCAGAACATTTTGTCGTAATCGAGTTTTGGGAGCTTGGCAATTTAAACTAAGTTTATTGAGATGTTTGTTACTTTGAGATATAAGCACTGGCATGTCTATACTCGTACTTGTATATTAATTATGAAATACCTATTTTCTGCTTTGATTTATGAATATATTCTATTCATTTTGAATTAATTACTATTGAAACTCTATGAATATGAGATCTCTGAATTAAACATCAACACGAATATTACCATAAATATTCAAACAGCATCTGAAAGAAATTCAAAACACATTCTGCAAACGAATTAAGCTCTCGAATAAAATACAGTTAGTTTTTACGCTTTGTGCCCTCCGCTTTGAATTTGCACACAAACAGATTCTTTGTGAGGTCTATTTTTATTCGCTTCGACTGACCCTTCGGCGGTGCGAGTGCGCTGTGGCAGCAATAGTTGAATCGTTGTTTTATTCCCGTCACCCGAATAAAAATCAGTGACCGAAAAGTGAAGAGGCCGAAATATTGAGTGCGGCATCACCTCGTAAATTCGCAATATACGGCGAGCACGACGTGCGCCTTCACACTCGCTGATGTCACATTTTCAGTCCAGCGGAGCGCGAAATAAGTACATTTTTGCTCACACGCCGTAATAAAAAAAATAATGACATGTTTTAAAAGTAAATCCGGGTGTGCCATTGACAGATCGCGAGTCAGACGCCTTGCGCCTCGGTCCAAACTCCGAATCTCCGATTTTTGTAAACTTTCATTTTACGATTTCGCAACCGGGAGGTTATACTTCTTTTTATATCTTCCCTCGTGGTGAAGTTACCGGAGACGGTCCCTCAAATGGGAAATATTATTTTTAAAATTTGAAATTCTTATCGACTCCTCCTTTACTGCTTTCCTGAAAAGTATATGAGTTATCTGTTATTGATTTGCGATGTCGGTGAAATATTCAACAGTGAATAGATTGGTTACGAAAAGTCCTTTTTCTTCAGCGCGAAATGAGTTTGAAGGTTGTTAAACGTTTGGTGTGGTAACAAAACTTTATTCGACACTGGCTATTCTTCAGAAACATTTCGTTGAATTGAAAGTTAACTACTTCCTATTCACATTGAATGGTTCGTAGCTCTGCTGTAATTAAAACAAGTTTGACAGGCTAACTAATGGCGTGACTTAATCCGGCACGGCATCTTCGGGGGCCACGTTAAAGGCTCTTAATACAGCGCAAGTGAATCTCGTTTAAAACAATGGAACACTGTCGTTATTTACTTTCGACCGATCTACCGCCGACTGCCTTATAAATTGGAGGAATTCTTTCACAAAGCAGTTTTAATGAGACCTTTACCCGCGCGGAGACTTTGATGCGATAACTTTTTTCGATATTTTCATCTCCCCATAGAAAAATATGTTCTGTCGCGTTCGGCGCAACGTTTGTGTGGTATTGTCGTCCCTCTCTAGGTGACTGCAAACGTATAGCTCCGGGCTTCTGTAATCAATGGAGCGTTGAAATTGAAATAAGATAGCTGGAGGTAGCGTGTCTCATAATAAGACGCTCGGTCGGTACTCAGTCTTTCATCCGACAGATTTTCTATGTATGCGAGGCTCATTTCCGGGCCTTTCCATACACAACTCGCATGATATCGACTTCCTTTGCTGCCGGCAGATGATTGGCTCTCATTTCAAAGTGAATCAGAGCTGTTTGCGGAGTCCTCATTTGAAAGATTATGTTTATGTTTCTTGTCACGGTCAAAGTAAACACGCCTTTGCGAGTCGCTGCATGAGGCAAACTTCAAAGGACGAACCGATACATAAAACTAGTTTAATTTTGGTGTGTGCGTGGAATTTATTATGAACTGTGTTGCAATTAATAAGTATATTTATGGAGTAACGTTAAAATTGATCTAAAATGTTGTGATGCAGTTTATTTTTATTACAGTAATCTAAAACTGTTCTGGCCATGTGCTACTTTCTTCCTTTCTTTCATGTTCGCTACACTTACGTTCAAAACAAAGTTGAAACTTATCAAATTAGGATCAAAAATTTTACAATGTGACATCGGCGAGGTAAATACCTGTTAGCTGCACTTAAGCTCCCGGATTCGATTCCCAGACTAGCCAATTTAGGAAACGAACTTTTCTAAATTGGCTTGCGTTCGCAGACGCCTTGTCATTGTCTGGCTGGCTAGTGAATGTAAGGAGAAGACAATTAATTGTCTTCTTTTTATACAAACCTAATACAGCTATTAAATAAATGATCCACTTTGCAGCTCATTTCACAAAAAAAGGATTTATATAGATACGGCTTTATGCAAAAAGAATAATTTTCCCGTTTAGGGTTTTCTGCTCAAAACTTCGAAGTTAAATGTTATTACTGATTAAATTGGAAGTGAATTTTTTTTTTGCACATAAAATGTGTACATTACCAAAAAAACATGTTTTAATGCAAAATTATGCCTAAATACATAATAATAAACTAACCCTTGCGTAGGTGAATACTCTCATATGGTACAAAAATGTATGACTGACTGAATTGCGTTATGACGAATCATAGGCACCCTTCGACCTCACAAAGCCTACTGCGCCGCACAGTAAGCCGTCATCTCTAAATCAATTAGACAAACAACAGTAATCAACATCGGTGCCAACTCAAGGCATGCCTTCGACGTCGGAATGACTGCAACGCTAGACGTTTCGTAAATTGACGAACGCAACCAATTTGCCTGTGGGCTGCTACATTGAAACTACACAATGTAGAGGGTACGAGTGACAAGCGAGTGAAAATCCTAGGGCTTGCAATCAGTGTTGTGTTTCTCTGTTAAACTGTATTATAGTCACTTTGAAGCAGCACATTCTTTTGTTTCAAATATCAATAAAATATTCAAATAAGTAGCGAATCAAAATTAATTGACAAGTATTAAAAGAAGATTAAACACTATGAGAAACCTTAAGCAAGGTAACCTTTAAAAGTCACCAGAAATAAAACCACACTATAATATGAATGAATACACGTACCTAAATTCGCTTCGAAAGAAATACTTATCTTCACTATTATACTAGTACGTGCATACATACTTAGATACATATCTATATGAGGCTTAGCGTTTAGTAAGGATCTAATTATATTGTTTCGCAAATTGACTCTAACGAAACCAATTTGCCTGCTAGAACATGGAGGGCACAGTGGGCAGGCGACGAGCGAGCAGCGTCACTGGTAATCCCGGATTCCAATCAGTCTCCGTTTTCGACTGCGTATCTCCTGCTAGGCTATGTCCTTTGTGTGTCAAAATTGGCGCAATGTGCATTGCGGTGCGACTTAATTACGTTACGGAAGATGTTTTAATTGGTATAAACGTATTAAAAGCTTCAAATATTTGTATTTATTATTGGTATAAAATTGTGTTTTAAAATCTCAAAACGTTCAGTAAAATTGCAGTAAAAGTTAATTAATGACCACTAGTGTACGTTTTTAATTAATCAGCTCCTACTACTTTCTAACCATAAAAAAAGCTTTTAATAAATTATTCTCTTAACATCGGATAATCTAGTGTTTGGCAATTCACAACTTAATGGATCGCTTTTAGGATTCAAATTATTCATTTGTATTTTGATCTTGATTCTCGACTGTTTCCAACGAATATGCCGAACATAAGTAAAGTAGGTACAGACATTTCAATTACAGTTCCAAATCGCTACAGTCCTAGTTTTATCCCACATGGGACGAAGTTAGCGCCGCGACGGAGACAAGGAAGTTTCGCAGGGGCTTAATTAGCCTTTAACTTAATGGTGATTGTGTCTTCTGAGCATCGGCCACGTAGTGTGTGCCCTGGGCAGTGGCTCGACTTACTGGAGAACTGTCCCGCCATGTTTAGTCTGTACACAGTGGGCTAACTTGTATGAGCTCATCGGACATGAAAATTTGGCAAAATCTTGGATTTATTAATTTCTAAGAAGTGACTCTACACTGAATGCATGTTTGATGGACATCGAAATGAAATAAATAAAAAAAGAACTTTTTAGAACCTGCACTAAGCATTAATACTAAAAATTAACACATAGCACACGTAATATCTAATGTATTTTCAATTCTAAGGACCTATTACACAATCAACAAGTAAGCACTAACCAATGAATTTTCTGTAGTCGTCGTCAAGTATAATAATAGTCCACCTAGCCGATTTCGACTACGGTGGCCAATCACAACGACTAACCGACTGCGCGGGACATATTATAGTGCACAAGTGTGTGCGCAAACACAGGTGCACTCTCTATTCCTTTCACTCTCATAGCCCGATGGGATAGCAATCTGACACGACCGGAGAGAGAACAGGCGCAGGATCAACGGCTTTATGTGCTTTCCGAGGCACGGAGGTACACCGCCAACTTCCAAACCCGGGCTTCCCTGAGAATTTCTGAAGAGAAAAACCCAGATACATATTTTTGTCCCGACCTGGGAATCGAACCTCTAGCGCAGCCGTCGCTTTAAAATTCGTCCCTCTAACCGCTGCGCCACCGAGGCAGTTCTCTCGTCAAGTATATAACAGATAACGCTAGACCATTAGCTCTGCAAAGAAGTTTCAAATTTACACACACCACATTAAAAAAAAAAAAAAAAAAACCAAAACATTTTCAGACAATATGAGTCAGGCTCTTAGTAGCATAACTAGGTACATTTACTCTCGAAACTAATGTAAAGTACACCATCATTGTACAATATGTATTTATTCTCAATATTTCTGTCCTGAAGGAGTGAAACTAACTTATATCAGACGTGCGAAGTCTTGGGGCGTAACAAGAATTTAATATTTCATCTTCCCCGCCTCACTATTTTTCTTAACATGAAACTTTAAAACGGAATGCCCGAATGGCAACTTTCTTAATATCGGAGAAAGTTTTTACCGCCGAAATCTTGAGGCCAGGTCTGTGTAGATTTAACCCTTTCTGTTCTGTAAATTTTATATGATGTATTCTGGCAAATAAATAATTGTATTTGTATTTGTATCTGGTTGGATTATTACTTAATGTAGAGTAAGGTACGAGAATAACCGTGCCATTATTGTTTTGACATCCAATATTTTAGTTGAATCTTTTAGTATCCCAATGAGTGAGACGCTCGAATATGATCTTTTGTGAGGTAACCTTTTGAACCAATCAAATTCTCAGTTTGTTAAAAAACAAATGTATAATTTTAGAATAGTTATATACGGGATTGCTAGCATGTACCTTATTATTTATGAGCTTCAGATTAATTCTATTATATATTCTAATGTTAGTGACCATGAAAGTTACAAACAATATAAATGTATAATTGTTTTTAAATTTTCTTTTGCTTAACGTTATTTTTATTTACTTAAAATTCGAAAAATAAATTATCTATACATATAATAAAATTGTAGAGGTCGAATTTCTGTACAATAAAAGAAAATGCTTAAAACCGAGTCAGGGGGATGTAAGAAGTGCAATGGGACTAATTTAGATTTTTTTCAAATTTCTTATTTCTCTGTTTGTCTGTTTGTCTGTCTGTTTGCTCGCGATAAACTCCGAAGCGACTGAACCAATTCAAATGAAATTTTGAACAGTGGTAGCTTAAGCCATCGGGCAACATTTAGGATACTTACAATACCTGTAAATAAAAGTTTCCGTGTGATGTAAAAAAACATTAAAAAATGCCCTAACAAACTTCAGTAGAACGAAACGCGCCAAGGGTCACTTTTTCAACCATAGGGTGCGTACCACTTGATAACCGCGTAGTGATGTCTTAAGTCATAGTCAAATGTCAAGTCATTCAATCTATCAAAATAAAACAAAGTGAAACAAAGTATTGAATAGGTACCTAAATTATTCATCTGTGATTGAAAGCATGGAAATTATGGAAAATTGCCTGTGTAAATAATATTCAAGGAAAATCAACAACGCCACATGTGAAGAATTATGCCACAAGTGATATTAGACACTGATGGTGTCGCAATGGCCTCTTCAGTATCACCTGTCGTTGCTGATAGGGCCCTAGGTCCTGAGTCCATCACCTGTTTAATGTAACACCAAAGTTTTATAAACGGTATGTAGATGTCACTTTTACAATTTTACCCACCAGTATGTTACCTACTGCTTTTCCTAATCATCTAAACTCTATTCATCCAAAAATTCAACTGATTAGTTTAGTAGGATTGCAGAATAATTAATGAAAAGTGAAGCTCTTCTTCCAGAGAAAGAATTGAAGAGTTGCTTCCAGTTGAATTTGGAAAATCTACTCTCATACAGTTCATATTCAGAAATTGAGGCAGACAATAAACAATATTTCTTATCCAGATCATAACCTTAGCCTCACAGTCTTTAGAAATGCCACCAATATATACCTTTCACGATCAAAACTTTGTTTCAGAGAGCAAGGGGCATCAATGATAACCGAAATCTGGCTGCTGATCGTCAACATGTAAGGAAGGTTGTTGCATATCCCGTGCCAAACCCGCTACAATTGAACAAGAGAATAGAATAGTTAGATACGGGATTGCTACCATGTACCTTAAGGGTGACTTGAAGATGGGTGCAAAGCTTGGAGGCGGAAGTAGTATAGTGTAGCCACGGTTGTCTTACGAAGTTTCACTATTTTTCTTAAATACTTATTATGTTTTTTTATATAAAACCTAAACTTTTACAATTAATTGCTAATAATGGCCAATTTTAATGATAAGTGAGTACTAAAATGTAATTTAATAAACTTATATAAATACTTTATATCTTGCGTACTTATAAGTACTTATACTTAACTATCTTATTTGTAAAATTATAAGCCTAAATAATTAAAAATTCTACCCAAAGTCACTATTCCACGCGGACGACGTCGCGGGCACAGCTAGTATATTATATTGGAAGTAACCATATTATTATGACTTCGAAAGGTCACAGACAGTTCAGAAAGCAATGAAAATGGCTTAGACGTGGCTATACTGTTATTGGTAGACTTGGTGCGTAACGTTTATCGTTACGACCTAAGATTGGCTGGAGAACTCGTATGCACGATAAATTTCGATATTAAGATAGTGCGAACTTCGCACCAGCATCACATAGACATTTGGGTAAGCATAATTAAATGTATCTGCGTTCTTTGAAATTCAGGTTTGCAAAGACTGTTTAAGGTATTTTTTATTCAAAATCTGTTTGTCTGTATAAGATGCAGTTTTCAGAAAGTTCTTTGAAATTCACCACCTGACAAACATATGGTATATCTAAATTGACTAAAAGTCGTAAACATTGCGTTAAATAAGTACAGCTAAGTGGCCGGTGCAGTGGCAATCATGGAGGATGACTTACAAGTGCAAGACAATCGACCAAATAAAGACAGCAAAGTTAACTTCCTAGTATCCAAAGTACTTCTAGAAATTAAAAACCGTATCAATTTAAATGGAAAATCTTTTATTTCAAAAAGTAATAATTTTTAATACATTGCTCTCAAAAATATGATTCAATTAAATGTAACCACATGTAAATTATACCCTAAAACAAATAAGTTCGAGCTCGTAATAAACCAAACAAGAAACATTAATATTTGATTAAACGCGTTGCCTGTAATTCGACTACTCAGAAATAATACTCGCCCGATTTTTGTTTGATGCAAAATCGGATCCGAACCCTCGTATCCGAAATTAGATAAATAAAAGGGTTTTGTAAAAATATATTTAAACAGATCCGCCCAAAACTCATTAAGGCCGTTTCCCACTGTTTACTTACATACTCGAGTTACCTACGCGATTTATTTAACACGAAAAAACAAGGAGATAATTTAATATTCTGTAAAACAAAAAGATTTTAACCTTTGTTTACTGTTTAAAAACTTTGATCATTTTTAAATAAAGTGCCCTTTGTCCTTAAATTAAAGTCCTTTAGCAAAACTTTTTAATTCGATAGTGCCTCCAAATTCTTAGATGCAACCTTATCTCTCGAACTAAAAAAACTCATTAGCGCTCTCGTTGCAAAAAGTTTTCAAGATCTAAGGCACCATCTTAGGTACAAGCAGGATGATTTTAAAAAGTTAATCCACTCAATGAAAATTCAATTGAATAGAACTCTCTGTGGTCGTTTTAAAATCTTGATAAAAGACACCACATAATTAGACGAAGACGCTTCAAAATATTATTGGGCTCGGTTAAAACAAATCTAATAACACTGTGAGAGCATTGATTTTCTCCGAGGATTGAATTAGTTTCAAAGCCAAATCCTAAGTGCTCTTGGAGTTGATGTAATCTCTAGTTGTTTAACATTTACGGCGTAATAAAATTTACGGTAACACGAAAATTGGTACAGAACTTATGTGGAGTAAACATTTCAGTACAAGCAGACGTAGAGGTTTGTTTTGAAAGATCAAAACAAATGAACGTCTGACGCTGCGAGCCGCTTAAAGATGATCGACAGATAGCCAGTGTTTTGCGAACTGAATAAAACGTCTTCATTACCATACCGAGTTCGAGTCAGCAACTCTTGAGCGCTGACTCGGCGACGTACCTTTTATTTGGCGACTTAAATCACTTAACATTCCGCGGAAAACGAATTTCATTGCCTCCCTTTCACCCCCGTGGCCTACTCTCGCTCCGTCGCCGCGCCCAGCGAATTTTCGTATACATTCATCTCCTTAATTCGCGCGCCTTCTGTATAATTTGATCGAAAACAGAGGCGTGCTATCAGCAATTTCACTACTTGGGAATGAGTGACGATGAATGAATTTAATATTATAATAAGCTTAGCCCCAGATAGGCCGGGTTGATGTAGAAATTGCCCGCTAAATAAATGTCAGGGCGTGCGTCTTCGGATTTTGCTGACAGGCAGACCCGAAAATAAAGTTATAGGATTAAGCTTAGTTTAAAGATTCCACGTCTCAATTGACTAGTTATTTATAGACTAGAGGTCTATTTCAAATTTGTTTTCGTTACATAGCTACTTAAAGACGTTTAGTATATTTAAATCGATCTAATTGTTTGATGAGTCGTTACGCCTATCATGAAGTAGGAAGCCTAACAATAATATTACAGTCCACACTACAAGAAAACTAAGTTTTTCATTAACATTATCTGTTGTGCGCTCTAGAACTCATCTCTATGTCTCCTCCGTCGCACATATAGATAATTTCATTCCGAGACGACAACACTACTCGTATTTTTGTGTAAATAAATTCTTTTCTATTTCCACGGGAAGGATCAATGAGATCTATATTGAGCCAAGCTGGAGTTGAATTGAATTTATTCTACAATAGCTCTTCACAATGACGATGTTGATGCGTTGTCAAGTAACGAATTTAATTTAGCTTTCAGTTGCGTTCAAATATTTACGATGCCGATTTAAGCGGGACTAATCTCTGTTCAATTTCGGAGGCTATTTATTTATTTTAGCACTGAATGTCGTCAGTTGTTACCTTGAAATTAATTTGTTAACAATAAACAACTTTCGCATAAAGGTTCCATCCCCTTATTTTAACTGTTATTCTTCATAATCAAGAAATAATATTTTTTGTTTCTCTGATCTGATTACGCTATTTTAGGAAACTGATGACACAGGTATTTTTAGTCTTAGATTAAAAGTTTCACGGGTTTGGTTTAGTAGATAATAAGAAACACACAAATGTATTACAAACTAATGAATGATTTTATGCAGTAAGTATTATTTATGAGTCCCCAATATTTTCTACTAATTAGCCGCAAGTCGTATTTGAGAGTGAAGAAAGCTGCTTACACAGCTTTAGAATCCTTTTGAGAAAAGGAAGGGTTATTTTCATTAATTAGAGTCATTAGTACAGCTTACGACACACTGAAATAGCGTTCCGAGATTTATTGAATCTTTTTTTGTTATATTTGACAAACGATGAGTTGCGGTTGAATAAATAAAATATTTGGTGAATAAAGTTTCCTTGTTGCTGCACCTAGCAAAATGAACATAAGTTGAACTTTTTCTTTCCTTAACCTGGGTGTTTCCCCAGTCCCAAATTACAGACATCGAAAATGTAACATTTTGTTATTCTTTCATGAGCAAAAACGTTCGCGCCGCGTGACGACCGACTAGTTCATAACAATTTTATACACATCGGCCACTTTATATCTACGACTCACGTCTTCGCATAACGTCCTGAATACCGAATATCTTTTTGATTATCCTAAACGTCTGAATTAGGCGCCTTAACGCGGTACAGTAGATAGTAAACTTTCCCTTAATTCTACGACATATAATTCTGTGGTTGACTGTATTTGACTTCTTTATTTTTTATCTTTTATTGCTTTGCGATGTAATAACGAATTATATAGCGCTTCAAAGTGTATGTTTGATGATTCGAATTTGGATACAGCAATGTGTCGAGTAGACCTATATGACAAAGTGATTGAAAATGAATTCAAAAATAAATAAATAATAATAATTGCGTCGGACAATATTTAAATAAATAAACAGCAACAAAACAATAATTATTATACAACTTTTAATAATGATACAATGTTGCTATTAAAATATATTTGTCGCTTAGTCCACAAAACTACGTAAAACGACAAAGCCAAAGGAATAATACTGATTAAGGCAGTCGGCGAATAGCCCAACTTATCCCATCATGGCAAATATCTACGGGTTTCCCGAAACCCAGCGATCCAATAAAAAAATATGTTTCCCTCGAACGCATGCAAACGACGAGACAAGCCATCGTCGACGAGTTTAGCAACTATAGTTGCTTTAGCCTTACATTTAACGGTTATTTTATTCTATGACATGTGGTAAACATGTGATTGGTAAAAAAATTGCTACTTGCCAAAAGTATATGAGAATGTACACAATCCCCAAATACTATTTAATAGTTTATTAGTTTATGCTCTTTGAGGATCAGTTTCGTGTATGGGCGTAGCGCAGCGCGCGCTTTCATACATTTCGAACGCCAACGGTCGAAATATGCTTGCGGGGGAAAACGTTTTCCTACCCGTAAACCTTTATGGAATGAGACAAATTTGGTCTCATCCGTTTTCAAACATCCTGAACTACGCTTGTACTCTTTGATTTTTTGTATAAGGGCTTGATTATTAAAAATGATCGAAGTTCCGAAGATATTTTTTTGTAAAAAAGTGAATGTTTAGGTTCTTAAATTTTCTGAAACAATCAGTATTTAAAAAGAATAAAAAATATCAATAATTATTTTCAAAATATCTCTTCGTTAGACAAAATCAGACAACGTTAAAGGGGTGGAAAACGTTTTCTCTTTTTGTATAGAAGCTTGCGCGCACACAATCCTCTTAAACGTATTTTAATAGTTTTTATCTATTTTTTACAGGTAAGCATACCCAATCATCTATCACCATACTAACCTATATGAGGGTTAGTCACAAAGGAACAATTCTGTAAGTAAACTTACATTTTCTTTATTTATGTACGGGCTAGACAAAACATTTACGAGAGTTCAGTTATTTTGTTCTAGAAATAAACATATTGTTATAATAATATGAACTAAAACTAGTAACAGTAATTAAAACATTTAATATTGATATATGAAGTCTAATTTGGTACGTAGGCAAATGGCAATTAAAAAGTGCTTAATTGGAATTATCAAAAAATACGAATACATAGGTACACACAGCCGCACGTCAGACTACCCCACTTTGACCTTGAGGCCGCCTCTATTCCCTACGCAACAAAAGCTGTTTTCGTAGTTCACATGGGTAACTTGACGTGCTGTCATCTGTACATTACGCTTACTTGATAAAGCTTACACTTTATCAACCTTACATTCGCTCAACCTTGATCATTTCAATTCTTTCAAACTAGCTTGACTATCGCTAGCAGTAATACAGGTGCCTAATAGTGAATCCCTTATAGTCCCGGAACGGCTACAATAACACCGCGGGCGCGTCACGTACCAAATATTGCTCGTAAACTAACGCGGACACACGGCCCTTAAGTTTGACAAGCAAGTTTCTGACCTTGTTATTGTGACAGGCTTACCTGTTCCACAAAAAAAAGTTGTTTTTTATGAACACGTATCAATGAGACTCACTTATGCTTATGTTTATTTAGTTTTTTATACATATAGGAAATATTATCATCTAAAAACCACAGAGGCTTATCGTAATGCTAATGAGATAAGTTTACGTCAGTAAAAAAAGAAACAGGGCAAATAACTAAAATAATGTGTGATGAGCAGGTCGGTAATACAGTAAACATTTTAAAAAAAACTAAATAAAAAAAAACTTTATTTACTATTACACTCGAAGTTCAAATGTCAACCGTGTGGTGGGACCTAAAAAGCTCAAAACATACATTTAATTAAATTAAAAGTAAATAATATTATTATGATGTCTTTGAAACTTTGTGATCCTTAGGTTAATGTGGTATAGTCGCAGTAAAATTAAATTATGTAAGTTAATGTTATTTTACCAAATACTTGAGTATTCATCGTCTAACTAAAATTCTACTTACATTACTCCAACATTGAACCAACTAAAACAACTGAGTTAGCAATGCTTAATTTCATCCCGGCTCAGTGGTAGGTATAATTTAGACAGAATTATTTTGACTTAAGAGCTCTTCTTCTGTTAGTTAATACTTAATAACACGAGGCAAATAGCTCGTATAACACTAAACACTATGGAGCTGCGTCGTCTTATAACGCTCGTAAACTTGCTAAAATATACCATCATTTTATTCAGAAAATACCTCGTAGTAAAGATTTAAATCAACCTAAATCTTAACACATTTAGTTTTATTCTAAAACTTTTCTTTATTTAACGTAAGTACATATTTTGATGAAATATAACTAATTACTCACGACTAATTTAGAATGTGTTTCATTATTACCCACGTTTTTGTTTAAAGTTCCATGGGTAGTTAATTAGTAATTATAACTTTTTAGACAATTTTAGGTAATCAGAATTAACGTCTCCTACATAATTATCTCAACAAATTACAATATAAGCAAACTTATTAGAAGCATGGCTTCATTATTGCTACCAATACAATCGTGTCTTGAGTCGATGACACCGCTACATTGTAGTAGCTATAATACCCAACTCCGCACCCGTACTCGTACTCGTATCGCTAGCACAGTATCACGTAAGAGGTAATGCACGCGATAGCAACAGTACCTACTGGAAAGCTACCATCACGTAGCTGAGATGGCCCGAGAATATTTGCCGGGAACACAGACGTGGCGTGTGGCGAACAAACATGAAGTGTTTACTTTGACCACAATAAAATAAGAATAACATTACAAGCATTGCGGTTTTTTTATCTGAATACTTCAAATTGGCACATGCAATTAATAGGCATAAAAACTTGTTTTATATGAGTTTTACCTATAAATATACTAGTTTTATTTTAAAAGTCTATAAACAATATTTATTATCGTTGGCCACTTTAAAAAAAGAACAGTGATACAGTACAATGTATATAACAGTACATTGTATTGCTGTCGTAGAAGATTATGAATGATATTTAAAATATTTGCAACCGGTTTTTTATTCGATTCTCGTATGAATTATTCTTTCGTTCGATTTACGCGGAAACTGCACATACAGTCATAAAGTATAAACATAATCTGAATTCTACACCATCCGATGAAACGTTGATGTGAAATTTGATAAATAAAAAGAGAGTAATGTCGCAAAGTAAACAGTTGCGATGCACGATATTTATTTGGCCGAGTCGAGTCAACATCACGTAGCTAATATTGCGCGGTACACCGCACTAGGAAACTTTATCAAAGGATTTATGGGAAAATAAAAATAGAACTTAGTTTTCGAAGTTTTCATCATGCCGCCTAAGTTGCAATCACTTGATATTAAACACAATAATATTTCGCTTCAATACAGTCACACATTATTTTAGTAACTTTACTTTAAGTAAGAGACATTTTTTTAAGTGTAATAAAGCTACTCCTGTGAGCTGTGAACACACTAAGTTTCAAAACTTTATTTTTAAAAGTATCAAAACTTAAGTAGTTATTATTATGAGCCCGAAGTGTCCTACTGCAGTGCAAAGGCCTCCCTCCCTAACTCTTTTCCACTTTCCACAATTTTGGGCAACTGCCTGCCAGAGCTGTAGTTCTTATTATAATACTAGGAGTCATAACTTCTCCCTGGCAAGACCGAATTTAATAGCTGTTATATTTATTTGATACAGCGTTACTTGCTCGGAAATTGTACAGTCTGTGTGTCACGAGCAACTTTGTACCGTCCTAAGTTTAGTTAAGGACCATAAAACAGTTGAAACACAGATAAAGATATACCCGCTATACGTGTGGATTCACGTTAGATTAGCTACAACTCACCAGGAATTAGTGCAAACTAAAACAGTCTTAGTTCACAAAGTCGAATGAAAGTCAAATTGGATAACTAACTTCGACCTGATAAACTAGTCTTTTCAGATTTCGAGCACTATAAATTAAAGATCACAATGTTTTAAGTTTGAGTAAACGTATTTTTGAACTCGGTTACTTTTAACACGTTCCGGGACAGTGCCCGCCTACAGGCGTGAAAACAATAAAACATCTATTGTGTCTGGAGTAGTATCCCGGAACGTGTTAAGAAACATTCACATGAAAGACTTTCGATTCAAAGCTGTTTCAATGACACTCGATGCGCAAAAACTTTTTGTGATTGGCCAGTCACAGCAAACAAAAACATTCCGCATTCAAAGCACGGCAATACCTATACATGTTACAAAAAATACAACCGGTAGTACATCAAAAGGATCCAATACTGGCAATATTCTAAATTCAAACTGCACGCTATCAAAAAGCGAATCCGATTTGAAATTCGAAAGCGTCTATCGTGTAAATAATTTATTTTTATTCAGTGTTTTCGTGGAAAGCCACCGCCGATTTGGCAAAGCAGGGGCGATGCTGGCTTTGGGCCAAGGAGTGAAAGTTTACAAGACATTGGCCTACCGAATTTGTTTGTATATGAAAGTCCTGGCAAGGAGCGGGCTGTTTGGAGCCAAGAACTGGGTGGGGTAGAAAGTGAGCATTCCTGAGCGTAAACATTGTGGAGACGTGGTCGAAATTTTATGGGAAACGTGAGAAGGGAGCGATGGATTGGTCACTGGAAGTGGGTCGGGATGAGTCACGCGCGGCCGTTTCGTATTCATTTGCATTCGAGACCGTTTTTGTGTGGGTAATTGATTTCGTTAGTTGCTTAATTTGATTGCTCCGGATCGGAATGTAACGTTTAGTGCTCATTAATTTGGAGAGTGAGAAGGCTGGAGAATTCTAACTAGGAAACCTTTTTGTTTTTTTTTACACATGTAAAGGCAATCTTTATGCCAATCACATGGTTGTTGTTATACCAGAGAACACATTTAACTTTAATGCAACCTGTATGCAATAATTTTAATATTTTGTTTTTCTTTATGTACGCTATGCCATCGACGAAAACTTAATTACAAAAGTGTCATCAAGCCCCACACGAGAATCAACAGAAACATTTGAACTTCCTTATTAAGTTATTAATTGTGTTTTTAAAGCAACATTTGCGCTCAAACAGGGTTGTTTGCGGCGCGCGTTTGCCCGGGCCCAAATCCGCCGTCGGTCTGTTTGTCCGTCCGGATCTCATGTAATTAGCTTACCCTAGTCAGAGGAACCTTTTACACAGCTTTGCTTTTGGTATGACTTTGAAGTGTCTAGCTGAATTGAATGTTTGCTATGTGGAGCTAAATAAACTAGGGATAAGTACACCTACAAAAATCTAATCCTAAAGGACGAAAAAAAATTGATTGTAAAATTGAATGTGTTAAGAACTATCAATTGTTAGGAGCTACATTTGGCTAAATAGGTCTAGTAAAGTCGCTGAAATTATGTCTATAAAATAAAATTAAATGCAAAAAAATCATCATATCGGGCCTCGTGATACTGAGGTTCACAATTTAATAATTACTAACCAATGAATAATACAAACGTGGAACGTTATTCCGCATGGTGTCTTAACACGTTCCGGGACAGTGCCCGCCTACAGGCGTGAAAACAATAAAACATCTATTGTGTCTGGAGTAGTGTCCCGGAACGTGTTAAACAGATAACGCTAGTCATAAAACATTGTGAAACCGGCCCTAAGTCTCGTGTACTAGTTATTTTGTTATGTGACGATGTTTTTCCACCTTTTATGTTAGATATAATCTACTATAGAAATCTGGAACTCGCAGAGAGCGAAAAAGATAAGTACTGAGAAATAGGAATGATGATTCAAAGACACGTTTCCTTAGAAAAAGGCTTTCTGGGAATCCTGTAAGCGGCTGCTTTGTATTCTGTGACGTTACTTAGTATCCTATTTCTGGTAATTTGTTAGATACAATTTAGGTTTAAGTAAGTACTTGAATTTAATGAACACTTGAGCCACTTGACTTAAGTAGGTACGTTTTGACTTTATCGGGGAAGATTGATCCATTTTTGTACACTTATTTCTTCCAAAATATTTTCTTTTTCCATTAATAGATCAAATATTATTGATCTTTTGAAAGAAACCTGTTAAGGGCCTGTTTTACCATCAACAAATAAGCAGTATCCAACAAACAATTAAAATGTGGAACGTCATTTCGTATAAAGTAATGGACAGATAACGTCGACAAAAAATCAGTATTTCTTTTATAAAAGCCGCCAAAACAGCCACAATGAAAGCTTAATAGATAGACAGACGTGTCACAAAAAGGCTGTCCTGTAGTCGGACGACCATTAACCGACAATGTGGGGCGGGCGCGAATGATGCGTCACGCAGTCACACTTCGGCACCAAGCGTGGTTCCGAATGGTCATTGGTCACTGTAATATTGTAATAACGGTAAAAAACAAAAGCCGATCAGTACATACAAATTGAAGTTTCCTTTTTTATTGATCTGATGTAGGTATGTAAGTTGAGCGAACCTACGCTTTCAGTCTGGTTACTTCGTTATTATTTGCTACAATAATTTGCTCTCGTCTACTGGTATGTTCGATTTATAACTTGGGTTATTAGTTCTGCATTTAAGATCAGGCAGTAATCAAAATCAGCGTGATGAAACATCATGTATGTATGAATAGTCAAGGTCCCTGCTGTCAAACCAATTTCTAACGATATCGCTTGCACACACGAAACAGAAACGGGCGTCACTTCAAGCAAAAAACTACGTGCGTTGCAAGAGTTTTTGGCTCTTAAGGTGGTTAGGTGTTGGTGACTGCTTAATACTTCGCTTCTTTACATTATAAATTTATAAAAAAGCAACTTTTTTTCATATTGATAACTTAACAGTGCAATCTAAGAAAGCACTTATGTTTACACACACACGTTGCAAATAAAGGCACAACACTCAAAGGCACAGTCATACCGCACTACGTCAATGCAAACAAAACGGCTGACTGTCATGAATTAAGCGACGGGGGTGCGTCGGAAGGAAAGTTACGGGGTCACCCCGTAACGCCCCTACGCCTGACACTAAGCCCCGGTTTATGCCCATAGGTACGCGTCTTATCTTCTGTTTTTAATTACAGATTAGACCAAGATCAACGACAATGTCTGTGAAAGCGTAAAGCGTAATGCCACCTTGTATATACCTATGGTACTTCTACAGTATTTATAACTAGAATAATAATAGTATATTTTACTTAACAGGTTTCTGAACATGAAACAGTGGTTTTAATGTTGTAAAACTGGCTTAAAATATTGAAAAAAAAATAAGAAAACAAACCGCATCAGGCAAGCCCTTGCATCCATTAAAAATAAAACCTGCCATAATACCATTAGGCAAAAAAAATACTGGCTGAAACAGCTGTAAAAACAAAATAAAATATAATCTTGCACATTGCCACGTCAGCTGAGGACAAAACAAGTGACGGTCGTGAATTAGTCGACAAAGTGGGGTGCGCGCTAAACGCAAGTTACAGGCGCCCCGACCCCAAGCCATCCACGTTTGTGACGCAACACCATGGCATATACGAGTCAGATCATATACATAGTTTATAGAATATTGTCTTTAAGGAAAGAGAACCGGCGAGGGATTTGAGCCTTTTACCTCTTTTAGAAATTATTTATTTATTTAAATCACGAGAAAACAAGATGGTATGATATGAAATGTATATATAATAAATAATAAATAAATATGCGCCAGACAACACACCAATTGTCTGGATTCGTGGTAAGGAATTTTCTTCCTTGTGTTACGCAGTACCAGACAACGATTATGACGGGGGCGTCTTCCAAATACTTAAATACCTTTCTAAATACTTAAATACATATAACATCCAGGACATAGGTACAAATGTTCATGCTCATCACACAAACATTTGCCCCTTGCGGGATTCGAACCCGCGACGGCCGGCGTAATAGTCAGGAACGCTAACCAATACACCAAACACGTCGTCAATATATGTATGTTTCTTAAGTGGCAAACAAATGTATCACCAGTCCCGTTAATTTCGATATTTTAATATTTATCCTGCTATTCGTAGCTAACACTAATCTAATAAACCAAAAATCATAGAAATCATTCCAGCCGGTCTCGTATTAACGTATGGTATAACCAATTAGACTTTTTATACATAAAGAATTAGATTAGTGACCCGCCCTGCTTTGCACTGGAGCAATGTAAGTAATGCCATAGCCTTTATTATGTATACCTACTAGAGTCGATATATTTGCCAATAAAACAAACTAACAAAGGCCTAAATAACCTGTACAATATTTCTATAGTATTAATAGAGATATAGTTAACAACATATTCGCATCATCTGCTCCGCTTAACCTCGGTTGTCAGTCGCTGTGACACCATTTAACCTGTGTCCCAAAAACGTCCGAAAAGTCGCACCGACTGGAAACCAATCTCCATGTCACGTGACATTTGTATCCGGTTTGTAGGTCTCGCATTGAAACCCGAAGGAATATTACGTAACTGGAAGGCTTTTGTATTGCAATTTTTAATGACATCCAGACAATATATTTGTTAATGCGCTGGATAATAACCTCATAACCTCTTTCGCAAATATAAAAAAAAAACATATCAAATATTTTATTACAAACATTTTTACTTCATTAATTTAATATTTCGATTCCTCGTCTGTCAAATATGCTTTTTACAAATGCAATTTATATGTAATTATAATTTATTATTGTCAATAAAATAGATTTAGGTAACATACAAAACAAGAGATATCTTGTATCTACGATATAGAGCTGTCATTGTGTAGTCTGGCTATACCTACCACACTCGAATCGCACGCAATCGTATGGTGATTGCATGCAGGCTACGTAATACGCCTACCGGATGACTGGACAATACGTAGGCAGAACAGATTTTCACGTAGATTTTCTAAAAATCGGGTAACCGTGAAAAAACTTCACGATATTTGGATAGACATCACAAAAATCTGATGTGGACGGTTTTTTAACTGTGTTATAGTTATTTATGACACTTAGTGTTGTTTTAATTCATAAGAATAAATAAGAAACTCAAAAATTGCTAAACACCAGGATTCCAAACCTTATGTATTTTAATATAATGTAAAATTAAAAAAATACGTAGGCATCTAACAAAAAAATATTTATAACACTTGTTTCGATTGTAATTTATCAAATGATTAACTATTTATAGGATGACCTCACATGATAGAGGATTATATCTTAAGCTCAGGCGTAATATTACCTTATCACCAGAGAAGTTAATTAAACATGTACCTAGCTACAATGACCTACATAATACTCTAACTCTATATTCTGTCCATGTTATAATCCTTCATTGCTTCATTTTTTGTCAATAAAAATATTTGAAAACTAGATACCTTTTCCAAGCAGTAATTTCAAAGTGCCCTGGTATGAGCGGTTTGGTTGAAATAACGGAGATATCTATGTAGACACAAATTTTATTAATAAAATTTTATATTTTTTTCTAATCGTAGGCCTGAAGTGAGTATTCACCATAGAGATTTAGATTTTCTATTAAAAAAATATCTTAACGTGAATCTTGTATTAATAAATAGTACCTACTTGGTTACTATTTATTTGCTGCGAAGCGTAACCAATTTGTATGTGAAATACATCAATAATTCGCGTTTCCTCGGAATCTGCTCCCGACGCGGCCACTGCAGAAAATAAAATTTTCTCTAGCACCGCAAACACATTATATCGTCGGAATGTGTATTTGTGTGACAGAGATTGTGCGCCTATTTATTTTGGCCCCCATCCCCCGCTGGCACAAGTGTTGCCAGAGATCTTCGACATTTTGAATTGAAAGGCCTGTTTCACAATTTTTTATTATACTTGCAATCAAGTAATCAAATACTTACGAATTTATGACCATTCCTATTTACAATAAACTGCATAAAAGTAATGGAAAAAAATATATTTCAAATAAAGGTGTGTTTTATGGCGTCTAAGTAAATTATATTTAAAGTAACACATTCATAGCTAAAATTTATAAAAACAGCGATTTATAAGTAACCTGTGTCCCAAATGCCTGTAATTACTATATAATAATGGGGGTTCAGAAATCTCTCTCTCTCATTTATGTATTTTATTAATATTTAACGTGGCAAGTGTAAATGTTGTGTGTACAATTTGTAAGAAATGTCCCAAAAATTGTGGTTTGAGAGATGGCAACCCCGTGACACCCGCGTATTTGCCTCGGGTGCGCGAGTGCCGCTGTCAAACGTACTCCTTTATTTATGTGTTCGGTGGCCACAATCAAAATTATTTATGCTTTTTATGTTTGGAAATCTCTGCGTGCTCGCCCTTTGTCCAGTCCGCCCGTATTTTTTCCCTAAATTGCTTTTATTCGACCGACTTAATAATATTCCTGTAATTAAAAATCTCGTCGCGAATGTTTTCATCGCGCGTCGTCAGATGATTTAGGTTAATTTTTTGTTTGTTTTACGCGCAATTTGATAAGTGACTAGTGACAACTTTTGGTGTTTTGTCACTTACAAGTCTAACAGATTACTTATCGTACCTTCTCAGAAAGAGTCTTCAAATGTGTCCAAAGTACCGCACTATACGTTGCAAGCAGGTGTTTGACAGTCGCTGAGCATTCCCTTTTTTAGTTCTTCCCTCAGGATTGAGACATTAGTGCGAAACGCCTTCCAAAGTATTCTCAGCCAATACCACATTTCAAAGGCATCCAGCCTATTGGCGGCCTTGAGTGTCCATGTCTCTGTGGCATATTACAGCGATGGAAAATACAAGTGTGCGAACGAGGTGTATCTAAGTCCGGATAGTTAGGTTTCTGTCTCTCCATACTTTTTTCAGTTAAGTCATTGCTGTCTTTGCCATTCGTTTGCGTATCTCTGTCTCACTGCTGCCTTCGTTCGTGATCGACCGGACCAAGGTATGATCACACGTGATGTCAGGTACAGAAGTTTGAGTAAATTCAATCAAATTAATCGCAAGCAAATTCACCTGGACGGCTAATACCTATGACGTCACAGCCCGATCAGCTGAGCGAGGCCTAAGACGCAATATGCGCGTCTCATCGACGCCGGATTACGCCGCTCCGCCGCCTCTATTTGACCACAGTCTATGGTAAACAGACAGATCAATTTCCAATTCGCGAGGTTATTTCACAAAGTCAAATGTAATTTGTGAATGCTTGAATAGACATAAATACTTGGAAAATATTTTTAGTAATTTTAAAGTTTAATTCTAAGTACATAAGTTATGCTATCCAAAAACCTTATCCCTAACAACACGCGGCATACAGTTATTACAAAAATGTGACAACAATCGAAACCTCAAAATAGTTTATGTTCTTCTTTGACTTTCAATACGAAAAAATATCTACATTTATCATTATTGAAACAGCGCTAAAAACACAATATTTACAGACACAAAGCCACAATTCAGAGCAGATTTGTTTCCCCTTAACCCGTAACCGGTGCACCCGTAACCTTTCCGACGGCATGATGGCGGAGCGCCTAATATTCGCCATAAATCCGCCATAACAAGCGATACACGAAGACACGCGGTCTTGTCATAACCGACCGTTCGCAGCCCTTTTGTAGGGATGCCAAATTGGAAAACGATTTCTCGTACCGTCCTGGCCGAAAATAAAAAAGAGTTTCTTGTTTGTGTGTACTGGCCGAATATAAAGTAATTCGTTTTGCGGACAAGAAGTTAAAAACAATTAACTTCATAATAACTAGACGTTATGATTGACAGATATTATGGATAATTGTTAGAATACGATTAAAATATGGCAATGATATTAAGTAATAGAATAAAACGGACCAATTCGCAATTTGAATCGCGGATACTTACTTTCGACTATCAAGTTTACTTTAAAAAAATATTCAAAGTGTGTATTTTATAGACCGTGCCTCAATTATTTCGCTTTTAATTATTAACATACCTACTTAAAGAGCAACGGAAAATTTAAACCTATTCAGAACCAGCACGTTTCCAGCGAAATTTTATTATATAAATGAAATACGCGTACCTCTGAGTCATCAGAGCCTCCGTCTCGTTCGTGTCAAAAAATGCAGTAACTCCATTTCCCGTGAAAAATATTCTCACCCCTGCGCTGCCCTATTGAGTTTGTTTCGAATTGCCGAAATTGTGCCGAGCGCCGAGCGCCGACGAACGCTTCAAAAGAGCGAAACTCGCAAAGTTATTGAGGAGCGTTTTTGTATACCGCCTCTGATTGCGATTTAAATCGTTTATGAGTGGAAAGCCCCTGAATAGTGCACGTTTTTCTTCACTTTCTATAAACGCTCTACAAGATTTACTGGCTTCTTTCTTTGTATAGAAAAGCGGGGACTATTTTATGGACTTTGTTTTTCTTACTTTAATGTAAAAATGAGTGTTCGAAACATACTACGTAATTACTTTGCGAAGTTTTTTGTAAGTAGTTTTAGTAAATCGTTTTACCGAGTCCAACGAAAGTGGTTTTCTGTTTCTGTTGAAAATCAAGGCTGTGCTATTGAAGACTTTTTGTTTTGTTTCATGGATTCTGAACTGCACATCTCTTTCATCGGTTTGTTATGGTTAGCAGGACTGGTCTTAAGCTTACTTTTAAGCGTACTTTAATATCCTTTTATTGATACACAATACAGAAAAGAGGCTTGACAAACTCGATCACTAATGATTAATTTGGTGCGAAAACAATCAGTTGGCATGTACATAGGTGGGTATAATAAAAGAGGCTTTGGGCCAATAGTTAGAGCGAGCGTGGTCTAATCCAGGATAATCCGGAATCAATGGGCCCGGCATATTGCGTCTTGGGGCCGTGCTGATCGACTAAATACATACAACTACGTTTATTTATATCACTCTCCGTTGTCGGGTAAATACCGATCGAGTCTCGCTGAATATCAAAGATTTTGGGGCCTTTTTGAACCTCGCGTTCCATAAAAGTTACACTATTGCGAGATGCTTCGGAAAACAGATATTACGTAACACAGTTTTACATTACAGTATATCATGAAACGATCTAATTTAACGTCTTCACATTATTTTTAAGTCATTGAACTACTATTACTAGCAGATGGAAATGACACCACACATGACAATGTTGTGCCACTTGAATTGACGCCACTTGTCATCAACTCATACAAATGGTTTCTTATTCAAAATTCAAATTACAAGTAATATGTCACAATCTTGCCGTCACGTATTCGCGAAATATTCTTTTCTTGGCATAGCTTCTTCATACGAAGTAATAACAACTCACTGTTTGAGTAAATATGTGTATGTTTTTTCATCATATTTGACATACAATTTCACAAAGTAAGCTTTATTCATTTTATCATATGCTTATTACAATAATAGCAGTTGTACCAGGTTGTACCATATGCTTAGGGCTTAAGCCCAGGGCCTGACCCGTCAGCTTTTGCCTCACTAATGGCACGGGAGAACGCCGTCAGGTTTTTAGTGGGTAGGCGGGCTCATAAAGCCTGGAGTCCCACATAAACCCCAACTGCCCCCGCGGTCGGTGGGGTATGCATAAAAGCATTTTCCTGACGCAAAAAAAAAAGAAAAAAAAAGGTTGTACCATATTGTACAAGGAATTAGCGATGCAAAAGCGATGCAGTCGCAAAATGTCAACCTTTACACACTGCGCTACTTTTAGCTTCGATGCAGTCGCGATGCAGAAGCTGGAAATTGACAAATTAAATTATGTACTCAATATTGGCGACTGCATCGATACTAACGCGCTTCTGCATCGATAATAACGCGCTTCTGCTTCGATGCCGAATTTAATCTATTCATTGCGTGAGTCGCGGTGCTGTCGCGCATTTTCTAAAAGCGCTTCTCCATCGATGCTAAAAGTCGCAGTGTGTAAGGGGTCTTAGATAACACGTCAGACTCTCGAAAGCCAAGTCAATCAATTGACATAGTACGTCAACTACATCCATTTGGTACCTGTGTCCTCAGAGCATCTAAATCTTTGAGGGCTGTCTTTATTTGTACTGAACTCTATTCGGTCTCAATCTATTTGGACAGGCTCTGTGTCGATCCCATTTGTACAGTTTCAGGTTGAGTGTTAGGCTTGATACACCCAAACAGATTTAGCCAATATGCCATTAGAACAAAAATGTAAGGCTTACTTAATAATTAAATAAAAATTGATTTCAGGAAGAGCCCATAACAGTACCAAAAATCGTGCAGATAGTGTTAGTGATGATTACTTTAATTGTATTTCATAATTTATTAATTAATCAATATTCATTTACTAATTAATTATGGCGAATGTTGAGTTATGACTTGTAAGAAAAACTAATCAATCGTGATCCTATCGAACTTTGCTATATTTTGAAACATTGACGTTTTTTTACAATGGCACGTTAATTATCGGAATATCGGCCTTTATTATGTAAGTGTCAGCACAACGGTCAACCAAAGGTTAAACTTCAAACGCAGTTGCACGAAATAGAATGAAAATCGATTCTCGTTAACTTTCTGACATGCTACATGCCTTATATTATATTCATTGATTTCTGACAACATAATGATCTCATTTACGCTACGTATATGGTTGTACGTTACTACATCATTAGCATGTATCAAATAGTCGTTGATATCACTAAGACAAGTAGCTGAAATAATTTTAATAATTAACTTTACAATTTTGTAAACAACAACGATAATCGTTTGCTGTAAAATAGTGTTGTGTGTAGTATCTTCCTTTCTGCTATGATGTATATGAACGGAACTGCTAGTTGGCATTTAGTTACGTAGTAGTTGTATAAAAACTAAACTCTTTCTGTTATTTTGTACTGTCAATAAAATAAATTTCATATCCCGTTTCCCGTTTCCGTACTACATTCAATGTAGTAACACTTTTTATTTATTTTTCCACCATAATTCACAAGCGCCTATCGCAACCGCATCAAAAAGAAACGTACATTTTAAACAATAGCGGTGAACGAAACACGAGACTTCACTTCGTTTGCAGTAGACTTTAATTAATTAGTGTAAGTGCCGGTGAGTCTCTGGAGATTGGTCATTAATTAATCGGGTCTTTGGCTATCGATCTGGAGGCAAACAATACACTTTATTACTTTTATTACCCATTTCATTGGGTGTCTACGGCTGTGGTCGCTCGGAGTTCTGTGCTCCGATTGCAAAACGAAATTCGCTAAAACTGTTTCATTGAGATCCTTTTAAAAAAAGAATTGACAGATTAGTAATTACCGATAGGTCGAGCTGCAAGCAGAGCATATTCTTAGAAAAAAAAACATATTTTGTTGTTTAAAGTAGTATGAGAAATGGCAGTTAGTTTATAATATTTTTACCAAATGAGTTTTATTTAAAAAAATACTAACGCCGCCTCATAAAGGACAAAATACTATCGACGGAACTTTGTGCGATACATATTGCATTATTAATTTTTTCACTGTTAATGAGCAGTTGAGGGCACAGGAAAAATGATCTATCCTTATTGTAAGAGCGGTGATTCATAACTCTCGCCACTCTAAGTCGCTTGAGTTTATCAAACAGAAACTATCACATAAAGAATACATTTCAATAAGAATACACTCGATTATTATGAAGTTTCTTTGCTGTAACGTGAACCTATTGTCACCATGCTTTGCCTTTGTGACCCCACCGTCTGTGCATTGAAATCTTTTATTTGCATAAGTAAGTCTAGGTGAAGAAGCGTGCACTTCGATTATTAATGGCGAATGCAATTCGTGTCGACGGGAAAGGACTTTTGAAAAGAAAATTGTAACGTGAAGAGGCTGCACTATCTATTTAACTAATATTCAATATTTATTATTTTATAAGTTACATCTCGGCTATTATAACATTGAGAGAAAATTATTTACGCAACGCGTCGTGCTCGTGACGGATTGCGTTCAATTTCAAAGCAATAAATATTCTATCTAGGTTAATTTGCCTTTATTAAGCTCGACGGCATCATTACAGAAGCAATCTAATTCAAATCCTTATCGCAAATGGGCAGTCAATGAGTTGAAAATTGGCCCAATATCTGGCCGTTTAACGCAAATGCATGCAAATTTCTTTATTAGAATGGAGCCTTAAAAATCGATGTCAAGCAACATTAAGCATTCCTGAGGGCCCAATCACGGATGCTCAATACGTCGGAGAAATTAATTTTATTTCGTTTTAATATCCCGTTGGTTTTAAATATTCATTTGGCCATTAAAAGAATCCATTAACTAAATCGTGGCATCACTCCCGGCTCGGCGAAATTAAAAATTGTCACGGGGCCCGCAGGCTTCATGTTTAAATTCACGAATTGTACATACACTTACCCACTCGTGCCAGGGAGTCGATTAAATTGAGTTTTTATTATTTCAGTTAATCACCGCCTATGAATATTATAAATTGTAATTTAACTCATTTAAAGTGACTTTTCATGTGCCCAGAAAATCTTAAAGATCAAAGAAAAGCTTATCATAGCTTAAAAAATCGAATGTAGTATATTTTAGACATTCGTTAGAAGGAAACGATTTGTACACTTTTGTTGCTTGATGAAATGTTTCATTTTAATTTTAAAATAAGATAAACACAAAAACCTTTTTATCTGAGATCTTTTTTAATCAAATCGTTAATTCTTTTTAGTAACTGATACTTTTTTAAAAATTATAAAAAGATAGTTTAGATACATACATTCAAGAAACAAAGAATAACTGACTTTACCGATTAATTATTTATTGAAACCATCTAATATTTCTTTTTCTTACCCAATGGCCAATAAAAAGCAACGACAATAATCCTATGAGCGCATTATATCTTTTTGATATAAAGAGACTAAGTTGTGAGACATCAATCTTTCCTAGATTGGACTTGAGACTTGTCTGAAGTTGCGAGAATTAATTTCAACTAAGTGCCCATCTAAGAATAGTTTCAAGTGTTGAAATTAACTTCGTGAAGACAATGACACCAGGTTAATTAGGGGCAGAAGTTAGCTACCAAGCTACGTTTACTAATGATTTTACCCTTTTCAATCTTCCTACGCCTATTTATCAAGAAAATTAGACAATATTTTTATTGTGATATTGGTTGTACTTGTCCGAACAGAATCTTAGATAGTACTGAATATTTTTTAACATATCTCAAAAAATATGATAAAGCACACCAAACCAAATATTTGGTATCAATTCGATATACGTTATGCAAAGAAAATATGTACAAGTTCCAACAGGTATAATCTTAAAAAGGCTTTTCAAGTAACTCGACTAAATTCAAGGATACCTGAGGCTAATTGAATATTTTCTTTAGGCTCGGCATAAAATGTGGATCACGTAAAAGGTGGCCCATAAAACACTTCACGCAATGAGTACCTAACGTATAAAATTTAAGGGTCCCGTTTTGGGTGATTTCTTGGATACTTCTTTCACTTTTCATAATTCAGTAACTTAAAAGATAAAATGTGAAATTCAGGCAGCGTCGGTCACGCTATAAGATAAATCTACAAAACAGTTGAAGTAAAACTGAAACGAAAGCTTCATGGGTATACACTAGCCCTTTCCACAGCACGTAGGGTAAGAAATAATGGCCCTAATAAGTTGTTGTGTACCAGGGGACTATAAACAAGAGGGCATAACGAATTCATGCGAACGCGGTGCCGATGGACCAGCGGCGCTTAGGACGTGCCTTTTAGTTTTTATTGCAGCTACAAGTGCCTATTAGAGCATTGAGTGCCCCTTACGTGGTTTGTGGACGTTCGAGTCTGTGGTTTTGCTATCGACTAAAGCAATTCAAGGAACCAAGAATCTTTGAAAACAGATGCTGTGAACTTATTACATTGATTTAAAGTGAAAAATATTTTTTTACTTTGATAGTGGTTTTGTCAGCAAAAGATCATCCCTAAACTAAAAGGAATAGCAAAGAAAAGCCAGACCCCAAAGAAAACATACCTAACACTGACGAGACAGTTAACCTCTTCCATTACATTTTAATCACTTGTTATCTAATAAACTAATAAAACGTGATCGTCGCCAAATGTTGGTAATATCTACATAAAAGGAAAAAATATAAAAGTAGTTATTAAATAATAATTCCAGGGCATAAAGGTTTGAAACTCCGCTTCCACTTCTTCTAATCCGCGAATACTGTAAATTTTCCCAAACCCGTAACCAGATGTTCAGCCACCACTCGCAGCTCTATAATTCATTCACAAAAACGAGATCTAAACAAGTATTTATGCATCGCTGAAAGAAAACGACGAAAGAAACAGCACAAGTACCAGGCAGCCAGAGACGGGAGAGAGCATCATGAATTCCCGCTGATCGGTCGGCCGACCCCGCCCATTATTTTTACGGTCGCCGACCACCGTTCATCGAGCGCACGGTTTGCACGTTTCTTGGTGGAATGTGCAGTTTAGAAGTCATATAATGAGCTGTCTCAGGGTGTACCTGGAAAATACGTAAATGTTATTTACATTTATTTTTCAGACGCGACGTGACGCGGTTCACATTTGCTTACTTTGTTTATTAAACAGAATGAAAGCGCTTATAACACACTAACTATTCTGTTGATGTAACTATTCTGTTAAAAAAAATTGAAAAAAGGGCAGAGTCACAGTAAATAAATGCAAAGAGGTCGCTGCTAAAAATACGAGAGACGCCAAAACTCGTTTCTCTCTCAAAAATAACTACCTTAACTAAAGTCGAAGCTAACAAGAACCTAAAGAACACGTACCCTGAAAAGATTAGGTGATAAATATCAAGCAGTGTTGTTCTTTTAACACGAGGTACCGGCAGCTCATAAACAGAAAGATATAACTGCGTCGTGAAGTATACTGTGTGGCCACAGTAAACATGATGCTTAACTAGTATCTCAACTTTGTATAAACGCATAGTTCATCAGGACATACATATTCTAATTTTTAGACGTTATTTCTTACTCTTAAATACCTACGACTTTTCTTTCAGTATTTGTTATGTACGTATTTATTACATTTAAATAAACTTAAAATTTTTGCAATCTTTGATTATACAAATAACCTATGGGTTAACCTTAAAGTTTTTATACCTCAAGTTTATTTACCTTTTTTGGACCTTTGGATTTTTTGGAAGCGGTCATTATATACTTGTGGGTGATTGGTTTAGAATGTTTTTTAACACTCACAGTGTCATATTTAATTTCTTAAAAGATGAAAAATAAGAAACCAAAAATTGCGCATGCGCGGGACTCGAACCAGCATCTTCCTGGCTAACCGAGCCAAATTTTCTTCGAATTGAGCTAGTGTGCTGTCGACCCGACCGCGCAAAATTCTTGGGCTCTTAAGGATACCTCATTGCGTGACGTTAGCGCCATCTACCCGTCTGCTTATGCAACAGCTTATGGTTGATTGCTGACAGTAACAGTATTTTTTTATAAAAATTAGTTTGTTTATTAAGTTTTCCGTCAGCTTCACTACCTATATATATGCCTTATAATAGAAGCCCGGTTTGTAAATACTATGTATACAATAAAGATACTACGTAAAAGTCGACTGTGTTCGGTGCAACCGCTGAGCTTTTCTTTTAAGCTTTTTGTAGCAATCAGTTGTATCGATTTGCGTCCCGGATTACAAAACACTGTCTGAACTGAAACTTACTTCGGTTATTTCCTTCCGACGATGATAATCACTTGGTTATTTAATACAGAACTAGGGGGAAGGATGGCATTATTATTTATATGTCTTTAAGTAAAAGTATTGTCGAACAAAACTTTTGTGTTTTATTTCAGTTACTTTTTGTTTTCAAAACTAAAACCGTATAATTTACTTCCGTTTTCATCAATTATTTTACACATGAAAACTTTGGTAATAACCCAAAACAATTCATATTTACCAGTCCAATACAGTTCTGTGTATCTACATAGTCCTCGCTACTATACTTTTATATAAAGGGTTAAACATAACTAAAAGTTTAATTCTCAGCAACTAGTAAAATTAATTAATGAATTCAAAAACTTAATCACAGCGGCTTGTGACAAAGTGTTTCGTGCCCGGTGCAATTTTGTCTAGGCCCATAAATTGGAGAGTTTACTGTCTCTAATATTGTTTTTTGTTATCCAAATTTAAGTCGTCGTTTAAACAAGGAGTGAGGCTGAAAAATAGTGGGATTGCGTGCGCGGGGCGACATCACCGATCAGGTGAAGTTTGTGGTACAAGTCATAAGAGTTAGGAGTAGGAAAAATATATACAGCTAGCTAAAAAGCTTCTTTTCGTTGATACGAAACGGTTTGATAACCGTTCAAAATTCCAAACTGATGTGCAATATCTTAATTAGGTTTAATCATTTATCAACAGAATACAATTCACTTACTAGAAAAACTCTTATAAAATAGCATCGGGAATCTTAAAAAAGTTTGTGTGTGTGTGTGTGTGTGTGTCTAATGACATACAATTGGAGTTATAATCAACAAAAAAGTATACCTTATGTAAATGTAATGTGTTGGCACTTCTTATGCCGCTTAGTACATAAAGCAGTCAAGACAACTATGGGTTGCTATAATTATCTATTTATTAATTTAGGATTGGCTTGTACCTTCCATCATCTTCTTATGACGCAAATTAAAAAGTAAACGTGTTCAACATCATTAGTCTAAGGCCCGCCATACACGGACAGCATCAAGCAGTCAGGACGGGCTGCTTCAAGCCGCGGCTGCATAGAGAACTACAGATTCTACGTACACACATACACGGAACCGCTCAAGCAGTTGTGACTGCATCGGGCGGTTATCAGCACGATGCAAGCCTTTATCAACGGCAACTTCAAGCTTAATAATATAAATTGCTTCTTATAATATAAATTGCAACTTCAAGCTGTTAACTATGACAGCAAGAGCGGTCCGTGTATGTTGATCACTGGCTTACTGCTTGAGCTCTCCGTGTCTGGCAAGCCTAAACTCTAAGCTAAAGAATCGCGATTTTTAGGCCCAATTTATTTTATTGTAGAAAAACTACCATAACCAAATGTCAGAATGACTATTTTAATGACCATTTGTATAGTTATATTATTTGTATAATTATATAGTTTTTCTTCAAAACACACAATCGTAAATATTCAACCGCTGGTAACGTAACTTTACCATTACTACGGATTAAAAAAAACTGGCCCTTAACACGTCGACTGCGCAGTCCCCCGCTAAAGCGTGTGCGTTGCGCGCTATTTCCGTATTTATCGCGCACAATTAACTAGTTAGCGCTGCGTGTACGCGTATCTGCGACGCGTCGTTGCGCTATCTGAGCGATGGGCGATGGGGTGCCGTCGATAATCACTCCCTCTATAAATACCTTGAGCCTCTGCACTTTGTTGATGGCTTTCTACTTTAATTTGTACGCATGTTGTTGTGTTTACATGCAATCAACTGCAAAGAAATAGTGAACTTGAGGAACATGGATTGTCATTAATAATTTATAAATCATTTTATGTTTACTTATCGAAGACTTAATTTCACTTTTTAAATATATTCTTAATGAATATGTATTATGTGTAGCATCGTAATTTATATCTTGCCTCTACTTTGATATCTACTATCAACAACACAGTAAAATGTAACTAAGACATAATAATTGTATCTGAATTGATTATTATCCCTCGTGATTATTGAATACTTAATCCATATTGGTTAAGAACGTTAACTGCTGAACTACCACTATCTACTTTTTAGCCTAACTACAATGATAATTCTCAATGTTAGAAAAAAAGTATCCTTTACAGCTTGTTCATCAACCCGGACGTATCCAAAAAAGATAGCCGGTAAAGCAACACGCACTTTTTCGTCCATTTGTCACTATTTATCGGCAACCCAGCGAACGGGATCGATAAATCAATAATACGGTATTACAACTCCAATGAGCGATAATAAGGGCCGATTCGGCCCGTGACCTATTTCTTGTAGGAGCCCTATAATGGAGGGTTAGTTCGTATTAAGACGGACTGCCGGGCGAGATAAGACGGGGCAGTCAACCGGTTAATTGTCCGGCCTGTCCGATGAAGTATACTCTCACATCGAAGGGCTGCGTCAATGAGACTTGTTTCTGAAAAGACCGCGTTAATGAGCTATGTTGATTATTTCCTTTGATTGCTTTGAAACAGTTGGGATTGTCGTAATAGATTTCCTTAAGACGAATTATCCGACGCCTACGGTGCCTATAATAGCACCTGTACTTTTCGTTGGAAATCTGTTTTACCTTATTAATTTAAGGATTAGTTCGATAGACTCCTTTTAAGGCGTACTTTATTGGTTCCGTTTTTGCACTTGATCTCTCTCCGGTCGTGCCAGATTGCTGTCCCATCGGGCTATGAGAGTGAAAAGAATAAAGAGTGCACCTGTGTTTGCGCACACACTTGTGCACTATTATAAATGTCCCGCGCAGTCGGTTATTCGTTGTGACTGGCCACCGTAGTCAAAATCGGCTAGGGGACTATTATTGGTTCAGTTAAAAATATATATAACAATGTAGTTTTGTTACTCGTGACACAGCCGATTGACCACACATGCAATACCACAGACGTAGTCAACGGTCAATTACCTATGTTGTATCACTCATTAACACAACTCAAAAATCGCATGACTAACTGAAATAAATGCGAGCAAATGAACCGTTACAATTTAATTAACCACCCAATGCAATTTTGAGCGTTAATATAATTTCAACCGCCGCCCAATAGGTTAACCTGATAACCTCCGCGGCTATAAACGAAGCAGTAAAACACTCGATATTAAAAAGCACAGGAATGATTCGGTCCGTTTGGATGGTCCATTCTCACTCTATTCGTATTCCGCGCACGCGACTATGGCCGGGCTATATCTTTTCACTGCCTTCATAAGGGCGGGTCTCCGTGCCCCGCGTGGTTGCAAAGTGGTTATAAAGTGCTCCTAAAGGCAACACTGTAAGCCGGGTTAACGTAAAGACACTTTGGCGTGTACGTGCGATTTGGTTTTTATGCAGCCGTTCGCCGCGATTAAAGATATTGGGTGACTCGCGCGCCGTTACGGCCTATGTGCGAATGTCTTTTTAAATGTGTTATGATAGAGCCTGCCGCTTACGTGACAATAAATAATGATGGGGGCGCCTATAGAATAGCAAAACGCGCAAAGGAATTTGTAGTTAACACCCGTAAATGTGATCGGAAAATAGTAAAGGCTTGTGTAGTATTTTATTCATAGTTTGGGTAAATGTAGCACCTTATTACACGATAAAAATCTATGATTTGTTATGCTAATTTCTTTCAGTTAATTACATGAGCAATTGTACGGGCTTAGATTAACATTAATTGAAGGTGGTCTTACACTTAATTTGCTTTAAGCTGCAATTAGATAAGGTGTAATTATTACGCCAAGTTAAATGGGTTTAAGCTTTACAATTCAGAGCCTTTACACACTCGCGACTTTTAACAGCGATGCAAACGCGATGCAGTCGCGATGCGCATCGATGCGCATCGCGTTTCCAAAACGCGCGTTAGTATCAATGCTAAAAGTCGCAGTGTGTAAATGGTCCAAGTCAGAAGTGGCTTATGTGCTATTATCAACCGTTGCAGAGAGAGAACTCAAACATTTTGAATATGCATAAATTATTTCTAAAAGATATATATAGTATCCCAGGTGAACCACTATTTTGTTACACACGTGGACATGAATACATTTCAAACTACTACAATATTTCAGTGATTTGTTTGATACACTGTTACTTGTAAGCTCTTACTTCGGTCATGCGACGAACGACTTTCACTATTCTAATTCAAGTGGCGTATTTCAGCGCTTGTAAGCTCGCGATCGCTTGTGAGCTACAAAATAAGCCTGCAGGCTTCACCAAAGCGTGCTGCGCTCGCGTGACCAGCCTTATCGGAGGAGACCTGCCACCACTAGGCTCTATCTTGTATCGCTCAATCTTCAAGCAACGCCGAAATCCACCGGCAAAATAATTTAAACGCGTGACGGATCATGGATAACGTCTGTTTTTTTTAATTATCATGAAACGTAACGACCACACTTACCTACACATAAAACATAACTTTAGGGTAGAGGATAAAAATGATGGAACTTTATTTCAATTTTAAACTTCATCTAAGTATCTACCTACAAGATCATTTAAATTACACATGATTTGAGAAAGCGCTTTAAAATATCCCTTTGTGGTGTAATAAAGAGGTTTTTAGATATATCTATGTTAACTTAATACCTATACGTACTCGTTTTTATACTCGTAATGTAAAGATACAAAAAGTATGACCATTATTTTATGAACAGAAATAATTTTTACATCCACACATTTTGATAAATAAATTGACCTTTCAGGGCTCCACCTACCTTCATATGTCTACAGACGCCTAACACAACTGTAAAAATAACAATTGAATAACATACTATTGTTTTTCAAGCGTTTCCCACGCATGAAATTACCATCAGAATTAAGTTCACTCAATGAATTAATTTCAACAATATTAATTTGCATTCGGCGCCTCACAAATCTGTAACAAGAAGCAGAAATGCAAATGGCGCCGGTAAGTTACTTAATTGAGCGACTGTGCTGACATCTGGCGAGGCTTGCGTGGTGGTTATCGCTACTAGAAGTCTTCGGGCGGACATAGAGACGTAAGATAGATCTTTATTTATCGTATATCTTACTGTAGGAATAAACGCCTAAATTTAACGAGAAGCAGGATAAAAACGTCACCGTCATCGTCAACGCCAACGTATGACGTTTAGGCCCATCACCCCTTACACGATGGTTATATAGGGCTATGGTGAAATCTGTCCAAAACGTCAACGTGTAAATACTGGTTTTGACCATTATACCACGTCTAATAAAAAAAAACCTTCCCAAAGAAGTAAATAAAAAGGCTAACAAATTGCTGATAAAACAAAAGCTCAAATTAATGTCTTTCGATTCAGAGATAGGGTTAATATAGGGCAATAATTAATTAAAACTAGTGAGATACCTAAGGAACCTCCAGCTTCATTAGCATAAAACAAATTGGGTAAAAGCGAATGATTTACATTTAAATTAAACATTTTGTTTGCTATACTTGGTTTCAGTTTAGTCATGTACTTTGTTGATGACTCAATTATTTAAAAAAATCGATAGTTTTTGAAAACTTGCTTTACCGGCCTATTATAAGATAAAAAAATATGAATAACAAATAACATCTCAGTTCACTTAACAACAATACATTTAACTCATAGCCATAACTTTTGCGACAAAAAAGTTATTCTTACTATGTAATGTAGCAACGGATCGCAGTTAATTATTACTTTTTTTTTAGCAGCCAGAATCACCTTATTGTAATCGTACCTTAGGAAAAAATGTACGCAAACAAATATAAACCACAATTAACTCATGGCAACATTTCAAAATAATCAATTGTTTCAAAATTAATAGGTACTTTAAAGCCTCACTGAAGCTATTTGTTAACCCGTTGTTTGCTGGCTTTATTTAAATCACGTCAACAGAACATGAAATAGGATTAGTTTTAACGCCCAATAAACAAACCTCAATTAACACGCTGCCAAGCAATTATGCTTACAGCTCATTATATTTACTCACGTACAAACTCCTAAATAAAGCTTTACAAGCGCAAATATTTATTAGAAATCCGAACTTGTATTCAAACAATTCGAGTAATGAAATTCACTCAAACTCACCGCTCGAAAATAATTGCGCGTCGAAAACAAGATAGAGATAGCCGAGTACTAACTCGGATCGTGTGATAAAAGATCGAAATATTCTTGACTTAGGTGACATCGAAATTAAAATGATATAAGAAAACAGTTCGCAACTTTTATATGGTGTTAGGGGTGGTAAGGGATGTGTAAGAACACAATACACGAGAAAATAAACTCAAATTTTAGCGCTATTTTTTTTATAGTGTCTAGGCAGACATTTGGCCCCAATCTCACCTGATGGTAAGCAATGATGTGGCCTAGGATGGATCATGCCTGACTAGTTATAGCTTATTCACTCTTTTCTTTAATTCGCCCAAATTATAATGTCTAGGAAATACTTCAGCCGGCAGCGAATTCCACCCCCTAGCCGTGCGCATGAGAAATGTAGATCGAAACCTATTTATACTTAAAATCGATACGTATTTATAATTAAAAGCGAGATAAATTAACAATCATGAAAAATGAAAACAAATTAATCACAGATTGAACAAAAATCCGACATGAGCAAAGTCGCCTCGAACAAAACACCTGCATCCCCATTATAAACATCCAACAAAACTATGTTAAATAGCTAACGTAACTATGCAAACTAGTTCAATCGTACAAATCGATTCTCGCGCTCGATCGAAAAACAAGATGTCGAACACTCGGATGTCGAGATAAACGTTCGTGTGATTTTCGATAAGTTACGACCGCGACCGAGCGCCGGCAATCGTGCGTGACGCGCCAGCAGCGAATGTTTAAAACGACTTCACTATCTTTTGTTCGGCCATCGCCGTTCTAACTTCTAATGTAACTGGATTTTGAAACAAAGGGCCGACTGGCAGCGAACAAAGTTTGCCGCGACAGTCTTTTGTTTGAAAGAAGCCGATTTGTATTCGCGCGCAAAAAGTAAATTAGTAGAAACCCATTGTGCCTCGAGCTTACCTAAATACTTATAGGTATAATCGGCGTTAAATACTGCTCGTTAACAACGCAGTATCGTTTCGTGGAAGTTCTTAATCCGAGTTCTCTATTCGCTAAGAGTACTATTAATAATAATAAAGGTAATGGTACAAAAGCTTACTTATGGCCTTTCCACATTTTTTTAAATTTTGTTTCTTCAATATTCACCCTAGATATTACAACGAAACGAAAAATACCTTCCGAAAATTTGTCGAAAATAACCTGCTCGTATCAATTTTACTTACCCATCATAAACTCTTCGTAAGCACCTTATTTCAGAATTATTAACCTTCCATAAGAGCATTAACCTTTGCAAAAACTACAAATTCGCTGAGAAACCCTCACGGAATAAGCGGAGTACCTTGCAGTAGTACGGACTACCCGATATAAATCTCTCGAGGCATCGTTTTAATTAACTATCGTATTACGGTACAGGTGTAGCGGTGAAAGAATCGACCCCCTTCCTCGGAACAACCATTTGGAGTAGGGTTACCAGGAGCAAAAGGCTGGGAGAGGTAATTCGGAATTTGATCAAACGATCTGCGACTGATAAGATACGAAAAACAATAAAGATCTTATTAGGAGGAGCCTCTTAAAATTAGGTGATTTTACTGTATATAAAATATTTTTGAGATATTACGCCAGAAGAACATGCTGTGGATTGGCTACAGCTGAAAATAAACCAATAGCATTTGTAATTCTAGCGAAATATAAAATATTCATGTCAACACGTTTCCGTGCACTAGTTACTTTGGAGATTTTGGTTTCTACCGCCAAATGAAATTGGTAAAAAAAGAGATAAATAAAGTTAGGTACACAAAGGGCCACATTTTTACATAAATTTTGTCAACAAAAGATGATACATTATCTGACTATTACGAATAATAATATATTCATCGGTAAGCTGCCAGTCCGATTTAGAAAACAATTGAACAATTATGCAGTGGCATGGCCCACATACACAGAAGAACTATAACTATTAAATAATTTTTTGATTACATTTAATCCGAGTCTTATCAATCGCGCAGTTACCCTAGTTCCGAACTAAAAGACGGGTGCGTAATTGAAAAGCTAATATTCAAGGTATAACATTAATTATGCTCTAGAGGGTAGCCCGCGTAATCCCCCTCGCGAAATCCTTATTATTTTAAGTGATACTCCATTGCCTTTCTCAATTTTTAATGAGGACGTATAAGCTTTCTCATAATCAAATACGCTTGTTAGGCTAATTTCTTGTTTAATTTTAAATATATTGTCTGTTTCATTAAATATTTCAATCGCCGAAGTCTTTACGAGAAATGACCCTTAGTAAGTACTACATATTCCTTTTTAAAGTCATGTTTGTTTTTTTTACGCGTCAAAGAAACAGGGTATAACAAATGAAGAAAAACAGAACAGTCTTTATAAAACCAAACACAATTACAGATAAAAAAGACTACTGGTGTAGCAATTCTACAAACATTTTTATGGTCGATTTCCCGCTAAACCGACAACAAACGTCAAATCTACGTCATAAATTACCAGAGACTAAACAGAAGTTACAATCGAAAAAGATTTGATGCCGGCGTTCCGTTTCAAGCATCGACGCACAGCGCGCTATCAAACATTACGATTCACGCATCGACGCGCGTCGAGCGCTTCCAATATAGCCAGCGTAAACCTAATCGAACGCATCAGCTACACTGCAGGCCAGTTGGTGCGTTATATTATCTGTCAACTTGCCCGCCAAAAACAATCATCAGCGGTAATAAAATGATGCAGAGCAGAATTAAAAGAGTACGTTGATTTTGAGTTAAAGAAAAAAAATATCGTAAACTAATCGAGATAAATACTTTGCAATTTCACGACAATATGTTTTATCAGCTAGTCTGACTGCTCAGAAAAATGAAATATTTCATGCAATAAATTTACTTTATCAGATTTTATTTCATTCACACCACTGATAAAGTTGAAAAACTACGCAACTTTTCCGCGGACATAACTAAAAGCTTTCAGCCTAACCAAATAACTGACCGCAGATTTGACCAAATAAACGGTAAAAAGCATTCGTAGCGTGTATCGGACATTTCGCGTGTCGATACCTGCCGTAGCATTAACAAACCTAATCGAATGGAGCGGTGCGCCGTGCGGTGCGTCGCCGGTGACGCGCAACGCACGCGTCAATCAACCTGCGGTGATGTAGTTAACGCGTGGAAAGGAACGCAAATTGTTGTGTTTATTATGCGGATGGGCAAAGATTGCTTGTTGTACTGCCTAGGTTTTGTGAAATTAACACTTTAGTAATTAAATAAGTATAGGTAAAGTATAATAGATATAATTAGATCAATATGATGAGCTGGTAATCTTAGCATTGTATGTTTTATTAAATCAATCGCAAATGTATCGTTGTTACATATATGTATGTACGAGTATACGTGTAACATAGTTTGTGGTCGTTTGTAGGTTGATATATTAAGCACTGTTTTTGAAGTAAATGTATAAACAATTTTCAAAACACAATGAACTCAATTACGGTTAACAGAAATAACTTCGATGCTCATACAGTAGAAGAACATTAGCTGCAACTCGTAACATAAGTCTCGAGTGATGCAAGAATCCTATAGCTAGAGAAAAACTACAGACTTAATATCGATATTTTGAATCACGATGCAGTAAAAGATTTTGCTAAACACGTTTTAACTTTGTTTCAGGTAACATCAACATTCATACAGCCAGTTTCCACAAATCGCAAGTATATTCAGATTTTAACTAATATTAATTAACCTAAAACACAACTACGTATAAATTACCTTAATTGGTATTGAGCGTATTGTCGTTCAATTAGTAATGAATTTTCTTATATTTTCTTACCCCTTAATTGGTGAAAGTTCCCACTCATCAAAAGCCGGTCTACTATTCACTTCATCGAATATTTATCGATGTTTTCTCCACTTTGCCCCGTCCCTTGTTACCCTCTTTTGTTCATTCTTTCTTATATAATTAAAGGTACCGTTCACATGTACCTTTATAACTTAGCAAGCCTTCTTAATTTCGCTACGATACCGTGCGAAATCTGAGGGTAAGTACTCGTAATTAGACGGACTAGTTCCAGACATGTTAAAGGCTTAGTAAGCATCTAGGCAGAAATTTTAGTATGCACATTAGACTAAGGGTCAATAGTACCTAGCAAAAGGCTTTGCCTAATCGCAAAAGATTTAATGGAAGTGTTAGTAATTTGTTAAACTGTAAATGAATCCTTCTGAGTTTTCTTTTTTTTTGAGATATGACCTTTAAGTCAATTTATAAACTCAGAATTTTATACAAGACTTTGTGAGAGATGAAACTGTAGGTACCACCTTTTTCAGGCAAAAAGTTTAATTAAACATAACAGCGCAAAACATTCGAGACAAAATATTATAAACAGCAACAAAGTGCAAATACTTTGGTCATTTGTGAATAATTCACTGTTGTTATGGCAGTTTGTGAACTCAGATGGACCGGAACGATTACGTCTTCAAATATTCAGATCCATCCTTCAAAGTAATAGTCCTTCTAATAAAGGTTGAGCAAATCAGAAGTGACGCTTCAAGTAACAGCTCATTATAAAGCCAGGGGAGTTGCCATGATGCATAATCTGATTTTGTTTAATAATTTTTTTGCTGTAAAAGATTTGATGAAAAATGAGAAACGTTTATTTCCTCAATTGGATTTGTTAAAGCAAAAGGCACTTTTAATATAAGTTTTATTGCTAAACATAATTGACGAACGATTGACGAAAGAAATTGGTATTTTATAAAAGAATAGGTACAGTCATGACATGTGGATTAGTAAAAAAAATTCATTTTTAGTAAAAACATGTTTTCATTTATTAGGTATCAAGAAAAGGTTTAAAAGTATTTAGCTACTGGTGCAACTGTTCCTAAACATAATACGATGAGTATCGTTACCCCCTCTCGTATTTTCAAACGTCAAAAATCGGACGATATTTCAAAGCGGGAATTTGTTCGGCGCGATAAGGACGAAGTTGGTTTCATTGGAGTTGCTATCAGTTGCCGAGTCGCGCGGAGTTGCGCTGAAAAATCGCGCGATTTACTGCCGAGTGTCTGGTGGACCTCACAAAGACGTGTGTCGTGATAAAAAGGCTTAATGTAGTGTGTAATAAATTAAATACAAGTCATACTAAGTAACTCTAGATTTACGGTTTGATCTTAGGAAACCTTTAGTAACTGATACATTTTACTGTATGGAAAAGTAATGTAAATATTAGAGATACGTACAGGTAATTTTACTTTCCTAATACTGGATTGAAATTTTATTATTATAATATTACATGCTCTATTGTTCTTAAGTAATAATCATCACAGAATAATTACACTTTTAATTCATGAATTGTTACCTCAACCTAAAGATACAATCTACTGTAGGTACTAAATTTTCATTAAACAATTTAATACACGTAATAAATGTTCAAGGTCCCTTTAAGTAGCAATTAAAATATAATGTAATTTTGTCCCGAAGAGCGTAATAGCGAGATTGCGAACGTACCCTTGCGTCAATGCAGTCACATGGTAGAAATTGGAAAATTTTATTAAGTTCCGAAAAAGGAATTGCATTCGGAAAGCAGAAAGGTTTTCTTTAGCTTTCAGCGCTGCAACTCAAATCGAATGAAAAATACTTGAAAGACTGAATGTGAGGGGGTAGGAAGAGGGGAGGTGACGTTGGCAAATGCTGGACCTAATGACCGCGTCGCTCATGCGGTGTAAAAACTAATTGACCCGCGTCCAACTTAAGGGTAGATGCTGACGGCTGCCGCGCTCGCAGCGCCACAAACTTAGGTGCGGCTGAATGTGGGACTACTGGTGCCAATATGAAATAATGACTTCATCTTCTCCGCCGCATTATCGGTGCGATCGGACCCAATGAACCTGACTGTAAGTTGATTAATTCATTCGATTCCTTTTTTCGCTTTGAGGAGTAACTTGAACGTGTCATTGATCCAGGTAAAAGAATAGGAAAAACAAATGCAAAACATTGGTAAATAAAACTTTGTAAGATAAGGCTCTGTCGCTCCTAGCCGATAACCTGTGTACATGTAATTGTAAGTTTAGGATTGATCCGTAAATGCGTATCATTTCAAGTGATACGTACTCGTATGTGACGAATGACGAAGTGTAACAAAAGCTTATCTAATCTACAGTGCGAACTTAACTAAACTTGGTACATAGCAGTCTTTACCTCCCCTGCAAAAGATCCACAATTAAAGCACTCTCGTTACGGCAGTCGCGATAGATCCGAAGTTGTTTGCACAGCGCCAACGCAAACTCCGAACAACTTTAAAACGAGCCAGCTTTTGTCCACGGCTGTACCGTAACGTAGTTCCTGGCCGTGGTAGAAAAGGATGCTTCCGGAAATAAATTGAGATGAAATTTAGTAATAGTAACTTTTTAAACCGATTTTTACGTTTGTAAAATCAGTTGAGTTAAATAAAAAACAGTCAGTGTAATACCGTCACCACACAGTACCGGTGGCGGAGCGCTATAGGCATAAGCCCGGATAGCGCACGAAACAGGGTTCGATTCCTTGTCTGGCGTAGTTGGTTATACAAGGAGTTTTAAAAGAGGACAATTTATTTTATTCAGTTTTTGTAGTGACAGAACACAATATTAATAAAATTAGTAGGTTAATAAATTAGTTCACATTCTATTTTTACCTTTTATTTATCTGTTCCAATCGAACTTATTGCTAATTTGAAGAGAATCGATATTTTGAAATATGTAACTGCAACTTGATTGTTTGACTAGTCTTTTTAATACACTTAAAACTTCGAGTAAAAAACGAGTTACTGCGCCAGAAATTAACAAACATCCATCTATTTCCGCAAACTTTCTAGTTAGATGACACTTCCGTTCTCGAGTTTTATAATCGTGTCTCCTTTTCGAGGCACCCGTTCCGTAATAACATCGGATTCCAACATATTCCGCCGTGTATATCAATCTTAGTTTACGTCGGGGCGTGCGAACTTATTAAACTTAGTATTTTTTAAGGCAACTTTTATGTGAGCGAGTGACTGGTGTTAGTTTAGATAAGTAGTTTTCAGCAATTTCTTCTTATAAGCGCTAAGCTTTTATGTTCTGGGGAATTTTACAAAATGGGTAATTTACTTTTTATTATTTTTGCTGTCATATTGCTTTAGAAGACTGTGCACGTTAATAAACGTGGGGCTCGGGGTTAGGATAATAAAAATACAGGATTGGTCTTACTTTCTTTAATGAGCGTCTTCTAATAAATACGTCTTTACGTCTTCACTTCATTTTCAGACCCTCACACTCCTCTCATGTCAATCATAACGTCAACTTCCGCGTTCCTCATTCAAATTCAAACGTTCTTCTCCTTTCTCGCTCTCTCTCGTCTGTCGTCTCTTACGTCTTACGTTCCGTTCCACGTCCATATCCAACATAAATTATATTTCATTTCTTAAACTGTATCCTAGTCAATGAATCTTCGAAATACGTCAAATCGATCGACATCATAAAGGCATTCCAAGAATCTCGCACCGCGTCTGACACAAAAAGAAAGTTTACATCATCAACCTACAAAAAGTTGTTTCGCAACAACAAAAGTTGCAGTTTATTAAGTTCGGAACGTTAGCACAAAGAGGGCATGGCCGCTATCTGGCAGTATATCACAATATTCCAGATAAATATTGGAAGTTGGAGGTGCGCACTCCGACGGTAATCAATGTTCTTCCAAACTCTCCAGATATGAATTAATGTAAGGCGAAAGTTTCCAAGTAACATTTGGAATATTAGGGCTCGGTGTCTCTCGCGTATTTAAATTAGCCTTGATACCGCCGACGGTTGATTCGGAACAAATGTGGGCTCAAAGTTATTGTTTTACGCGAAATTTCATTCTTGATTTTGTTTTTGGGGATTTGCGTACACGTTTCTTGTAACTGAATCAAGTTTAATTGAAAGAGCGTGTTTAAATTGTATTAAACCTAAATTATGAATGAGTATTTATTTATTTAAGACTTTATTGCACAAATGATGTTGTAAAAAAGTGGACTCAATGCAAAAAGCATTGTCTGCCAGTCAAACCTTTTGGTCATGCAGAGAGTTAACAATGGTGGCAGTATAAAATAAAAAAATACTGTTACTAACCATTTAGATACTTCATGAGTAAATAAAAAGAAGTGTTTACATAAAGCAGATAAATACTATTTATTTTATTTGATTTCAGTATTTTCTTGAACAAATTGAGTAAATAATTCATAACAAGTTACCAAATTACTCGACCCACTGATCTTCTTTCTATACCACTCACCCTATTAGGACGAGTAAACCTAGAAGCCAAATACGAAAACAGTAAACATATCTTTTCATAAAAGGTCTTATTAAATATATCGGAGAAGAAACAAAGCCCTCCTTTAACAAATTAAGTAAGCCCAAAACAGGCATATTCCATTTAACACATTTTCATGTCCATTCAAGACGCAAACGGGAAGATTCGCTCGTACATAAAGATGCTAGAGCTCTCGTAAGCCTTTAGTGAAAACAAAAGGAAAATTCCTGAAGGCCCACAGGCCGCCCGTCAACTCAACATGCTTTCAGGGGTTAAGAATTGTGTCCCAGAGAAAAAACAAAATAAGCCCGAGTGGCTCGGGGACCGAGGGCTCCGTACAACTACTCGCGCTGTGGAACTCTATTTACGAGTACGCTCAGCCCCGAGTGAAAGATTAAGGTGCGCGTTACGGTACAATAGCATCTTGACAAAACATACAAACTTTGTAATATGTCATTTTTTTTATAAGGTTTTGTTTTCAATATCTGCAATGTTTATAGATCCATTAAAAAAATGTTAAGGATGGACTTTGACAACAGTAAAAGTTGTTTTACATCCTGAGGCACTGAACCCTACAATGGGAAAACTACGTCTCCCCGAAGGCCTACCCTGTCGGGCAGCCCTCATCATCCCGCCCAGCGCGTGTTTACCTGAGATGACGGCTGTCAAACGGCGCGACAAGCCCTCAAAGAACCTTTGACAAATTATCCTGTTAAGTTGACAAGCAAACACACCGCGCGACGGTTCATTTCATTGAATCCCTATTCTTTGAAGCGCCAATTCAGATACACGCACAAAGCGTAATCAGGCCCGAACAGTTCGAAGACAATCCGACACGACAACAAAAACCAAATGATAAATTCGTTCGGAACGGCCCCCGACTTTGACAAATCTCGCTGATTTTTCCCAAAATTAGTCGAATCCGTGCCAAATTGTGAAATATAACAATTGTTCGGAAACAATATCGTGCGGTATTTCATCCAGCTTCGGCCATCGCGTAAACATTCACGCGGCACCTCCGTCTAGCGGGAGTAAACAAACAAACACCGACGTACATAACGAAAGTTGTGCTATTATTTCCCGTCGACATTAAAATAATACCTACACTTCAGTTACATTACCGTCAATTTTGAAGTGTCGCTGTATCAGCGGTGGAGTGCCAAAGTTTTTAACGTATAATGCTTCCGATACATAAAACCATCCAATAATATTTGTTCGGCGGCGACGCGAAAACATTTCGTCGAGGCGCCCGCTATCGGTCGGCTATAAAGGCCTTTCGCGCGATAAAAACTGATCTGTGAGTTTGTGCCAACAACAGGAAAACACATCTTTGGCCAGCGGCCAAGTTACCTGGCGTCCTCCCGCCACGCAGCGTGCGTGCTGCACCCGCGATACGACGGAGGCTAACAAATTGCAGCCAACTTCTGAGCACACGTCGTCGAATGTGGAAGCAGTAAATAGTTCCATGTTTGCCGGGAAAGTTTTGACTTCTTTCTCACTCCGGCTGACGTTCTCATAATGGCTTCCCGGCAGCGGCGTTTCCATTATACTCGCAGCATTCCCTCGTCCCGCGGCTCCGTCCGCGTTATTATTCTTTCACGCGACGCCGGCGAACTCGACAAATTGTTTTTTCCGACGACCCATCGCTGTCTCTATTTTCTCAGTGTAAACACGGCGCGGCTTAAAACTGCGTCCTAATTCATTTCGAACGCCTTTTCGGAAAACGTTTCGGCTATGGTCCTTTATCCAGTTGAACAAAGGATAATACGAATAAAAGCCAGTCGGGCATAATCGTACTTTCACCGAGCGCCCGCGGAAGATAAAATAGTCGCCACAATTTTCCCTGCGGAGTTTTTACCTTTCACGGTCGCTCCTTTACCGAATCCGAGGCTGATTCAATAAGAACTTACGAGTATACTTAGCAAATAGAACACCCGCGTGTGCAGTTCATATATTTCGGTCGCGTATGCGGAGTTAATGTGGGACGGAATTTTCCTTTTGATTGTTTATATTCGATTACACCAAAAAGCGGTCAGTTTAAAGGGACCGCGCCTAATCCCGGTTTATAAAGATTATAAATACACAATCAAGTGACCACGCCGAGCCGGTTTATTAAAGATGTCCTAAGCGCCACTCAATGTAAACTAAGCACCACGCCAATCATAAGTAATAGAGGTAATATAAAATATTTGCGCGTAATCTGTAAGTACGTACATTGAACGTTTTGTAAATTTTAGCTTGACAGTTTTAAAAATATAAGCAAGTAATATTACAATTGAAAACACTCATTTCCTTAACATGGTATAAAGCTTTTACTTTCTAACACGATTCTATTTGCAGAAATTCCTATAAAGGCAGCCATGAGCATCAACATCTTTTACATTTCCCTAAACTCCACGGAGAGTGCAATAAAAATTTACGCGAATGTTTTTATAACGAAAACAAAGGGCCTTGCACTATTTACCGCGGGAATTTCAGGAAGATTGTAATAATTTATTTAGTTGCGGCCGAGTCGGCTCTACATAATTCTTCGTCATGAGCATCCATTAGTCGTCACTATGGCTTGGCTTAGCTTGCAATGGCAAGAAAGGATTCAGCATCAAATTATTTTATTCTTAGTGTTTTGAACATCACATAGGAGTATCTAGATACGATAATGTCATCGAACGAATGAAGTTAAAACAAAACACTTATCTGAGGTTAAAATCATTAATATGTGCCTATTTTTGTTGTTATTAAATATTGTATTAATTAAAGATGATTATGTAGATACATTCACCAATATCTTACCAATAGGGGCAGGAGCAGGAGCTTATGCTACTAACCACTGGGTAAAATTATTATTTTTATCCAGTGCAAGACTCTCTCAAATTGATTATAACATTACATATATTTTCCTTTTAATTTTATAATTTACGCTGCCTACTCACTTGAAAATATATATACTCGATTTCGCTCACCATAGTTTGCAATGGAATCGTTCTCACTGAGAAATATAATATTTTATATCCTGAGCTATAATATGTTTTGGAGCGATTCGAGAAAGATATATTTTCCGCCCCCCGCACGCCCCACCGCCCTCCGCAGTGGTGGACAATCCCATACAAAACCCATAAAATATATATCCCATAGTGTGAACAGGTGAAACATATATCTCGGGATATAAAATATATCGTAATATATATTAATATAGTATGTCCCACAGTCAAATGGCAGCTTAATAAGTACAATAACGTTACTGTTTATTTTGGTTTATATTGTTTCCATCAGTTCAATCTGAGCGCTAATGCACCTCTGAATCAGTGAATATTGATGGGCACCCTAATTGAGTAACGCGATTATACACCACGTGCCTTCGAATAACGCTGATTAATTAGCTTTTGCAGTTAGTCCATTGCTATTTTCTATTCCGAATAGCGTAAAATATTCATTGATGAGATTGGTAAATTTGGTGCGGTGAAATAGGTAAAAATAAAATAGGCCCTAGAAATTATATACTAGATTCGGCTGCACTATCTTATCTTTGCATAGCAACCATCATATAGCTGTCTAACGCCGTTAGTCCACCGCCGCATTCGCATGCGGAATGTGACATTTTGAATCCATGTGACATTGCTACATAACTATGAGATAGTTGCATCTTCAGTTGGTATCTTTCAGCCGCATTATTGCCGCATTTTGCTTTGTGACAACAGTACACCATATCACAAAAGCAAAGCGACTTTGCTTTGTACAGTGTCCCAAAAATAACTAGGTTGACTTCGAAAATGAAAGGCAGTTCCCAGTTAGTAAGAGTGAATATTTTTTAAACCTTTATATACGCATAAAAAAAACCAGTACCAATCGCGATTTAACTAGGCACAGTGACATCTATGATTAAAAGTTGGAATCTCCTCTCCAAGTTCTAATCTCCTAACTTAGTATTTGCAATGTTCTGTATGGAAAATCTATTACAAGATTAAACAGCTTTGTCTGATGATCACAATATAATGAAAATACCAATATTATTTATTGTGAAGATCAACTTCTTCAATCTACAACTTTAAAATCACTATCGCCCGTTACTATCAACAAATGCGACGTGCAATCGGAATGCGTGTGCAATAAAACTGTAATGTTGTTTCAGGGTGTGCGTTCGTGAAGTTCAGCTCACACCAGGAGGCCCAGGCAGCCATCACCAGCCTGCACGGAAGTCAAACTATGCCGGTAAGCACGCAACACCTAATGCTTAGGATATAAGCTAAGAGCGATTAAGTTTTTAAAGGAATCCTACTTTACAAGAGGTGTTTTACTTTTTCTTGCAAATCGGGCGACGAAGAAAGCGCAAAGCAATTATTAGTCAGCCATTTTCTTTCGGAATATACTGATTATGCTTAGCTCAAGGCAAAGTTGTGTTTTGTCAGCCAACTTACTTCAAAACTTACTCAGCGCAAATGAAGTAGGTAAGCATAAGTGTCATTGCAGAAATAGCGCTCTAAGCGCTCAGGGGCCCTATTTTTTTATCACTTGCATCAATATTACGAGTGATTTTCGTTCGACAACGAGTTAGTACCTTTGACCGGAAATCACTTGCCATCTTGAAGCGAGTGAACACACCCATTGTTTTCTCAATTGCTCGGAGACAAAACTATGACGGTAACTACGCAACGCTTTGAAACTCTCATAACGTAAGCAGGCAGATTGCTTTTACAAAAAGCCTAAAGCTATCTGTGTACTTTGACACATGAACGGCAAACCACAGCCGTTAGCCGTTATTCGACTTTATTTATTTATTTATATATTCTTTATTGCACAAACAAAATGAAGTACAAACGGCGGACTTAATGCTACATGTCGGCGGCGCGTCGACTTCACAGTTAACACCGACAGCACGTAACGTTATATTAAGATCTATTTTACACGCTGTGCTTTTAGCATTGACAAAGTAAGCCTTACTTTTCCGCTGCAGTGTGTGGCTGGGGCTGGAAGCACGTCGGCAATAAATTGAGCTATTTGCCTATCTTACAACGGTGACGGAATACTTGCGAACTTACGCTGGCGATTCCTTCCGAATGAATTGTTGCTTTACAATAGACCGACCCGTCGGTTTTTTAAGCAAATTAAACACCGAGTCCATTAGCCACACTTTAGAAATTTAAAAAACCGGTTAAGTGCGTGTCGGACCCGCGCACTGAGGGTTCCGTGCCACCCTTAACTGAATTCAGGGTTACTTTCACTTTACGAAAACATCACAATATATTGAGACAGCAAAAATAACTTTGTTTTTCATAGTGTTTGTATGAAAGACAAAGTTATATTTGCGGTTGATAAAAATGTGCAATATCGCAAAAACTACTGGTTCGATTTCCTTCAAACCAATTTTCGTTGCAAGTTTTTGACGCCCTTTTTACCACTTTGGAAGCGTCTATATCTCAAACCTTACACTTTTAGAAAAAAATGTTCTAGAAACCTCAATGTCATTTTGGAGCCCTGTAATATATTTTTTTCAAATTTTTTGTACCTGAATCGAAAAGCGGTAAAGAATCTTCTTTACCTGTGTGTATCTACACCTACCTACCAAGTTTCAGCGGTGTGATGCTAATAGTTTCAGAATAAAGTGGCTGTGACATACGGACGGACAGACAGACAGACAGACAGACAGACTTGACGAAACTATAAGGGTTCCGTTTTTTGCCATTCGGCTACGGAACCCTAAAAACACTGTTTTTTTCACACAATTATGTCTAGTGAAACAAAAGTAAAAACAACATAATAGTAATATCTCCAGAAAATAATAAGCTGCCTCCAAATCAAAAATTATGTTGTACTAGATGACCCGGTGAACTTCGTACCACTTACTTAGATTTATGTAAAATGTAGTTAAAACTTAAGCCGAACAAAACGAATTAATATGACAAAACTACAGAAAATTCAAGTAAAGCACAAATTGATATAAAAACGGAAATTCGTCACTTCCAAAGGACACGGTCGACCCGCCATACATTGCTTGCCCCAAAAGTAAAAATCCATGCGTCACGACCAAAACTAATTTTATGGGTTCGTTTCTTCGCCTTTTAAAATAATATTATTACGGCTTATAGTGGGGTTTTCACATGAAACGAAATAAAATGTGTGGGGTCAATCTCTTGCACACTATTTAGAACAGGTCTTTCTAGATCATAGCGCCATCTGTGTCGAAAAACCGCCATCTAGGCCACCAAAACTAAAACATAGAAAACTGCCCCGCTAGGGTGCGTAACGCGTGAAAATTACGATGACGCAAACAATAGCCAACGAAAAGAAGTTCCTTGTCACAGTTTTTTTTTTCAAGTTTTAGGAAGAGGTTAGTAGGTTTAAAGGTTAGTACCTATGGGAGGCAAACGTCATTTTCCTTCTTAAAATAGCGATTGCGAGCGCTCACTTATTTAACTAACTGCCAGTTCTATGACACAATATGCCATTTCGTTAAGCGGTCGTCAGTTTGCTAATAAGTGCTCGAAACCGCTATTTTCTGCCAAACACAACAATTGTTGGGGACAGGAAATTGTATTCAATCGTTGTCCAATTTTTTTTGTAGATTTTTATGCCGCTAGATAAAAGCAAAGTAAATTATTAATATTGTATTAAAAATTCAATATATTTTTTGAAAAATGATATAGTCAAGTCTCTTAATGCTTTTCTTTAATCAAACATAAAACGACTCTGGGGCACGATACGACCGTGTCCTTTAAGAAGTAAGTTTTTTAAATGATCGAACCTGAGCTGGTTCCTAACAGCACACCAGGTTCGCCTCCTCCGTCCGATTTCCATGATCCAAATGTCTATCTCTAAAATATCTATTTAATATAGGTAGATGACCCGGTGAACTTCGTATCACTTCGTGGTGGGGCGGCCTAATAGTAGTTTAGTAATCTGGCAATACTGTCAGTGTCACTGTTACCTAACTTTTAAAGAAAAGATTGTTCAAATGTAAAAACAGAACTTATAGTGAACTTATAGTTTAACTCCTTAAAATGCATTGTCCTTTTTGTAATAAGTGGATGGAACGGCAGAACAAAAATAATAACTGTCCAGGTTGTAATAAAATACTACTAAGATCTGACGAATGCTACATCATAATCGGTAACATTCTGTTGCCAGTACTAAAATATACTAAAAAAAATTAAATTATACCAAAAATCAACTAAATTAAATAATTAATTTTATTGCATTTGATAATTATATCAAAAAAAAAACAAATATTCAAATTCCACCATTAGCGGCGACGACAAATAAAAAACAACATATTTAGAGCAAAAATATATGACTGAGTCGTGCCATATTTTATCCGAGGCTCTCACAAACAATAAAGTGTAAAAATATTGAAAAGAAAGTCCCCGTGGAACATATTTATTAATTTGAATTCATTATCTTTGGGCAATATTAGATATACTCTTACTAATCTGTGGGCAATATCGAGTCAATCTGTCATTGTGTCAAGTTGATCATTTTGAGCCAAATCTGACATTAAATTGAGTGAATGGTTAGAAATTGACATATCTCGTTATCGTTGTGGATAAATTTGTCCAATGTGGTTGGCATGTTAGGGAATATGATAAAATAGCATTGATCGATTAATTTTGTCATTCGATCGAAAGTAATAGTGTGTCATGCATGTTTGGCCTACTGGAGTCTTATTACAATGTTGGCAGTATTTGCAGAACGTATACCTGCCTGTCATTAATTTGGTAAGATTGGCACCCGTCAAACATGTCAAACAACGTCAAACATAACACATAACCCATTCATTATTTTTATATTTTGAAATTTAAATACATGATGTTATGAGCAAAGTTGATATTATGTTGTCGATTTAAAAGTCTTGTTTTAATGCGTTCTTCAATTCGAGTGGAACCGAGACTACAAATACCGTCAAATGTTTGACAGAAAGTAAGTGGTCAACTTTTATAAGGGAAAATGGAATTGTCGTTTTACTCTATCTTTCTCGCAATTTTTCCTTATTTGCTCACCGTTTAGACCTACCCTGGCCTACGACAAACATTTTAAAAACAAAATCAGCTCAATCGGCCCAGCCGTTCTGGAGTTTTAATCAGACTAACGAACATCAATTCATTTTTATTTATATAGATAGATAGATTATACCCGATATATACCTACTTGTAATTTCATTAATACCTAATTCCCAAGACATTGTTTTTTCCAAGAGTATAAATAAATCAACAAATATTTTTATTATCGTAACTCAACATTGTCACACTAGTGTCTAGTGTCCTTTGAGTGATCTCGAAAATTAAGTGCGTTTAACAAATTGTTTTCACAACGCAACATTCACTGTATCGTGACACGGCAAACTCATCTATCATAGTGAGTGACCCCGTAGTCGCTCGCAACGTTTGCCGTGACAACACCGCAAATGACACGGCTCAAGTGTTTGGCGAACACACGTTGGGAGCGGCTTTTCACGTGGCTATAATTGCTCTGCAAAAATTGTAACCTTAACTAACTTTATTGCGGTTTTTCTCTGAAATCTGATATATATATTTTACCACCTTAAAGCCAACGTCGCTTGCACCTCGTGACATCTTTTATTTGCTTTTCGACGCCCGTTTAACTACCGTGTGCGCAAGCGATTTTCGTTAGAAAGTGGTAGGACGGCTAAAACCTTACCCGTACCTGAATGATCATTGGAGACAAAAATAACTGTTGTAAATCTCCATTTCATCGTTCCTATGTAATTTGAAAGCAAAAAGACAAAACAATGCCCAAAGCAATCAGGATTTTCTTCCTACAGTCCGTGTAAGTTAAGTAACCTAGCCTAATCATAATACCAAATTAGGAAGTGCCTTCAACCCCAAAGTAAGTGGCTATCCTATTACAACGCCTAACAAATTAAATCATCACAATTTCAACATCTTATCGTAAACATCATTCATAATTACAGCAGGTCGTAAAAAGCGGTACACCTCTTTTTGTTCTCTTTAAACAAAGTCGGAGGCCACGCACCGCACTCTGAAAACAATTAGTTAATTAAAAGAGCTTGTTAATGGCGTGAAAACCGTCCAATCGGGGAAATGGACGGTATCGGGACAAATATCGACACACGAAACAAGTCCGGCGACTTTTGATTCGAAAAGTACAGTTGGCAATACAAATGTAATGCCATTTAATGTAATGACGACGCGTTTGGTGTAGTGGTTAGCGCTCCTGACTACTATGCCGGCGTCGCGGGTTCGAATCCCGCAAGGGGCAAATGTTTGTGTGATGAGCACGAACATTTGTACCTAAGTCATGGATGTTTATATGTATTTAAGTATTTATGGGAGACGCCCCCGTCATTATCGTTGTCTGGTATTCGTAGCACAAGGAAGAAAATGTAATGTTTTTTTGTTATTTATAGATTTGATTTGACCTTTTGAATGTACGGATAATTTTGATGAAATATAACTTAGCTCATATTACCTAGTGACTTTGTTTAAAGTATTTTTTTCTTATGTGCTTATTTGCAAACTGACCTAACAAGAGTGATGCTGTAAGTCAGTCTGGAAAAAATTATATGCCTTAAATGTAATATTTTTTTGCTGTTTATAGATAATTGACTTTTCGAATGTAAGGATAATATTGATGAAATATAACTTAGCTCATATTTAGTTTAGATTATTTTAAACACTCACAGTGTCATATATGTATTCTTAAAAGATGAAATAAGAAACTAAAACTTGCGCACGGGCGGGACTCGAACCAGCATCTTTCTGGCTTACCGGTAAGCCCGTGCGCAATTTTTGGTTTCTTATTTCATCTTTTAAGATTAGCTCATATTCTTAGTGACTTTGTTTAAAGTATTTTTTCTTATGTGGTTATTTGCAAACTGACCTAACATAAGAGTGATGCTGTCAGTCAGTCTGAAGAAAATGCTACGAGCTGCAATAATTCAAGTAATAATAAATGATAAAAAAACATTTCATCCAAAATCCATTACGTTTCCATTTAAAAAAAAACCGTCAAACATTTCTAACACAAAAATACCAATTATTCCCTCTGAAAAGTGAACTACAACTTCATTGGGCGAACAATCAATTTACAATGGGTGCATTTAGCCGAATACAGCGCTTGTAAGCATTTGAAGCGCTGTCGACTGACTGTCAAGGCAGTCCCAAGAAATACAAAATCAAAATGGCTACTTAGCCTAGCCCCACTCTTTTGATTTAAATTGCAATGGCTGTCAGCTGGTGTTAACTGCCACTTAAAACTCAATATACAGGGCTGACCGTCCACCATTTTGCTTTCAAGAGCTTTCTTCTGCTACACGGCCATTGCAACACTGTGTCGGCGCTAACTCGTGTAAATGCAGCGTGGGTTGGACAAAAAGTCCTAAAATTGACTGTCCAGAGCAGGCGCTTAACTTTTTAATTAGTCCTGCAGCGCTAAGCGGGTAGGCTTAGGCCTCGCGCGTAGATCGATGCCCCGATTGGGTGGAAGACACGTTTATGATTTAAAGTGTTTTGGGGATTTTCGAGCTTTTCGGTTAGGGTATACTGTAGTACTGTAGATGGATCTAGATTAAACTAATATGTTTATGTCACCCATATTCTAACTCTACTACACGAAGTACATCATTTGACTACTAATACAGAAGTGTAGAGCCCAAACAAGCACCATCATTAAAGGTCTACTAAACCACGCCTGTAATGGCTTTGCATGTATCGCACGTTTGCAATTACTAACATATAATATTTTACGTGTTCTCAAATCACAAACTCTTCTTTACTTTGAGCTAGAAACTAAAACGTGCAGTGTACTCAAAAACAAACAGTTTTAATTTTTATGTTGCACGAATTTCAAAATGACCTCGTATGTCATTATGTTTATTTCCAAAGTACAGTTTTGATTAAACGCACAATTGGAACGCACACAATATCCGAATCCTTAGCAATTCCGACGTAAATTCATTTCTTCAGAGTCCCGAAGTCCCGATATTAATTCTAATGACAGGTAATTCCCCGTAATCGCATCCGCCGCACAAAGCTAAAAGAAGACGGTACAGTTCGTTATGACAACGCTTCAAACCTGTATATCCGACAAAGACACAATTTAAACCTTAAGACAAAGTAGCAAGGCAAAAAGTGGAATGCATCTGCTCTGATTTCTACCTCTACCTCCGATGTTCCTCATGCAAATGTTCCTTTTATTCTACAGATAAAATCTGAATTCTATCCGCCGTTCGCTGTAAATAATACAGAATGTAATGATTACCGGAATGCAAACCCAGTTACGCCAGCGCTGCGTTGAATACCAACCTTTTTAGGGTTCCGTAGCCGAATGGCAAAAAACGGAACCCTTATAGTTTCGTCAAGTCTGTCTGTCTGTCTGTCTGTCTGTCTGTCTGTCTGTCTGTCTGTCTGTCCGTCCGTATGTCACAGCCACTTTATTCTGAAACTATAAGCATCACATAGCTGAAACTTGGTAGGTAGGTGTATTTTGTTCACCGCTTTTCGATTCAGATTCTAAAAGTAAGAAAAAATAATATTTAAGGGGGGGCTCCCATACATGAAACTAAAACCTAAAAAATTTTTTTTACTCAAACCTATGCGTGTGGGGTGTCTATGGAAGGTCTTTTAAAATGATGTTGAGGTTTCTAAAACCATTTTTTCTTAAAGTGTAAGGTTTGAGATATAGACGCTTCCAAAGTGATAAAATGGGCGTCCCCCCCCCCTCTAACTTTTGAACTAAGAAAGTGAAAATTTTGAAAAAAATATATGATGTAGATCTTAACAAAAACTTGCAACGAAAATTGGTTTGAAGGAGATCGAACCAGTAGTTTTTGAGATATTGCACATTTTTATCAACCGCAAATATAACTTTGTCTTTCATACAAACACTATGAAAAACAAAGTTATTTTTGCTGTCGCAATATATTGTGATGTTTTCGTTAAGTGAAAGTAAGTGGACCCTGAATTCAGTTAAGGGTGGCACGGAACCCTCAGTGCGCGGGTCCGACACGCACTTAACCGGTTTTTTGAATGTTGTGTTTTGAAATTTACCAATATGAAATTCCCTTGACAAATGAATGATTAAAATTTAGATTTTTTGATAAATTTACATAATATTAACAGCTACATCTTATTACTAGCTAATATAATTAGATCTATATTAAGTTCAAAATTCAATCTGTTCATTCTTGAAATGGGATACACATATCTCAGGATATGTAAGTTCGTTGATACGTTATGTTGGAGGCAAAATTCATGTGATCAACTCAAGCTTGTTACGACAACCGGGCAATAGGTTAAACAAACATGCCACTGGTTCGGAAAATTAACCAAAATCTCGAATATTTTACCAGAGTTTCTGAAAAATAACACTTACGAAGCTAAAAGTTAATAAATTATAGTGTTATAGTTTTCAAGCGTAGGTATATCATTCAAGCGACATATCGCCTGTGTGTGACAAACAATCAATCAAAAAAACTATTCTAAAAAATAAAAAAACGAAATATTTTATCAAAAAATTAATATCTACCTTACAATATTCCTAGGTAAGTATTGAAAACAGGACCAATACCTATAGAGGTATTATTGTGTGCTTAATTTGTGTATTTCGCGAATGTGTTCATGTGATTTACTCCAGTTAAAAATTTAAGTAACTGTAGTGAATAAGTGACGTCATACAGTCAGAAAACAGTACAATAGAAAAAAGAAAACAAGGTTGTAAGTAGGTTGATCAAACAAAAAATCAACAGCTCGTCTACCTCCGATGCAAATCAGATGATCCCGTTCCGTAAAAAGCTTATCCTATAATCAAGTGCGAACTAGCTAAACTGACTCGGGTTTCGTGAATCCGAGGCTCTACTGTCAAAGGGTCTTCGTATTTTTTACCTATCTGTCCTTGTCACCTATGTCTGGCCAACAGCGCGAGTGATAAAGATAAAAGTCAAATAGTCATATAGAAAAAAGTTTTTATTAGTTATTGATTTTTCCTAACTTTCGCTACATGTAAATTAAATTGAGTTACTCTTTAAAATGATGAACCGATTTTGATACATCTTTACTTTAACTGGAGTAAGTCTACTACACATAAAAAAATATTCTCTTATCTGTTCAACATTTTAAAATAGATTCGTAGATAAATGTATCTACAAATAAACTTTCACTCCTGTTTTGGTAAGATGCATTGTTTACCTGCATATTTATTAGATATTTTCTTTCTAATACGTATTATCATCCTAGTTCTTTTAAAAGTCCGTTAAAATATGCTTAGCGTAACACTGGGGTAGGACAGAGTAGGACACAGAACGGAATTCGGGAGGACCACTCCGATAATTCCTTTCATTCGTACAAAGGGACCCGTACTGGGGATTTGCGGCCCTCACCTAATGACGTTTTTGTCTGCAGCCCCCGCGCTCGTATTTTGTACAAATATTGATTGACTTGTACGCGAACGACGGTTTAGTTTGTACGGAATTAAGAGGTTGTATAATTATTGGTATTAGAATTCTGTATTTGAAGGTGAGGACTGAAAGTCTTCTTTGTTCTAATCCACAGTAAACCCTGAAAATAATCAGACACCTATGTATCTACGCTCAAAAAACAGATGCCGCTTGATGAAGATGACACTAATTTAAAACACCTTTTTATAACGTATGATCTCATTCAGTCATGAATGTGCAAAAATGATTTATCAGCCCCTAAGGATGAAAACAAACGAATAACTTCAGTGAAATCGTCTCCATACGACTAAGTTTTATCTTGAGCGCGTTTAGATAAAGACCCGACGCTCACTCGAAATATTATATAGGTTATCATGAACTCCCATACACGCTTATGTAATAAAAAGAATTCAAAGTGTCCAAGTTGCTAGATAATCACAGACAAGTTCGGGCATTCGTATCTTATCTCTTAAGGGACTGGGACAGACCCTCGTACACGGATAGTGAGTTACTCTTCGTGCTGTCACATAATATATTTGCCTTAAGGGATGCAGCCCGGCCCGGGTCAAGATACCTAGCTCTTTTTGTTCTCATCTTTGCCACTGAACTGCGACGACAAAATTGATATGAATACGGTCAATGTTCTCGCAACAGCTTTCGGTTGCAAAGCTTTGCACTGAATGCTCATTAAAATTTCTCATTAGCGACATCCAACTTTATCGAAGATTATACCCATTCACATCCTGAATCAAAAAATAACGGAATTATATCATTCCGTTACAGCGAAATGAAATTTATTTAAAGCCTTTGTTTGCTCGAGTTCACTGCAAATTGTAAACCAATACAATCGTCTTATTCCGATTTGTAATTATGGAAACAATTGCATTTAACCATTGATGCCAAAGAGGAGAGGCTCGATACAATGAAGTTCAGGTCTGAAAATATTTACCTTCCTAAAACAATTAACTACGCGAAACCTACTTTAAGTTCAACAATTAACTTGGAAAATGATTTAACAAGTACCATTCGCAACGTTACTTAACCGAAAGATAATAAATGAGTTAATCAAAAGTGAATTTATAAATTGTGTTTGTTTGATCTCAAACTTGGCAAGTTTTAATGAAAACATCGTCGTCGTCTCTATTTTGTACCTCGGAGGATTTTCCTACAGCCTGAAATTTTATTTAGGAGCCCGACTAACGATCTCCCGGAGCTCTTTGCGAACACATCTTAGATTTTCTGTGCCTTCCTTTATTCTTTATCCATTTTACAAGGAACAAATGGCGGCTTTCTCCCAGTTATTAGAACGAGAAGGCGATCGACATTCCCTGTAAGCATAACACTTCAAAGTTATGACAATGGCACAATTTTAAATGATAATACTTGCATTATGGAGAACGCGACGGCAGTATACCCATTCATTCTATCGCGGAAATTGTTTTGTGTGTCGTTTGGGATACACTAAAGCGAGATTTGTATTAAGCTTACCATCTGAATAAAACATAGTCTGATTACCACAATAGGAATTATTTACATAACAAGTGTAGGAAAACGAACTTTTATGTGTAAACAAAAACGTTCGTATAGATACTTGTGTTTTCACATAACTGCAAACCTAAATCATGAAATAACCATCTTTAAAATCATTACTCATTTTTGCAAGAGAAACACCAAAATAACACAAAAATAAATACGCATACCTACGTTCATACGAATGCTCGTAAATTCGTCCCACGGCGCCCAATTCGCGACTACCGGCCACATTGTTACCGCCACCCGCCGGCGGCCACTTGAATATTTCTCCTAATAAGCCACAAAAGGCTTCAAGGCCCCAATTATTAAAAACAACACGGTTCCTCTAACCTGTACATAACCACAGCCCAGAGTAAACAGGCTGTCATTTTTTATATATTGAGAATCTTTAGATCTTAAAGTCAGTGGTAATATTTTTATGACGCTCACAGGGCAACGCTTTCACAGTTAAATATTCTTTGTAGTTATATTTTTTTTCTCTGAAATCAGACCTAATGGAGGTAAATCGTACTGATGTTGGCAGAATTTTTAACATTACTTCGAAATCATCCAAATAAGAGTCGTGACAAGTTGTTTACAGTTTAATTATCACTATTGTATGCCACAAACAACAGACTTCAAAACACTCCAACACTTGTGTCATTCATGTGACGAATTTTTTTCTGCGATTTCTCTGTCTCTTGCAATTATTAGTACTGTTAACTTCAGACTGTGGCACAAAGCCTCTCCTCGTTACAGATAATGGGGAGCGATTTTAATAATTTTATCAGGTGCCCGTAATTAAATGAACAATAGACTCGCTACATGCGCGCTGCTTTAATTAAATGCGCCCTCCGAATGTTAGCATAAATACTGTTTTTTACTGGTATGTTAAGTTACCACATATTTTGGTAGCCTTTATTTTGTTTTGTTATTGTTACACTGATTTAATGCATTAAATGACATACCTAGACAATGCCACAACTTGTTTTCACTGAGTTAAAATATTTTTCTATTAACATCTTCCAGTTCCAATCAAATCCAGTCAAATGTGCCTAATTTTGATAAATTGATCTTCACGCTTCTTTTAACATTGTTTACATTGTTCCGTCCAATTTATATTTTTTTATTTTATTTAGATATCTTTTGGTTTTGTTATTGTCCTTGCCATTTTTATAATAGCACCTCTTGTGTGACAAATAAATATATCATTCATTTATTCATTCATACATTGCACTTCGTAGTAAAGACGGTACCTTAAAATTATGAAGTGTATGGATACGTATACGTAAAAATATGAACGAAATAATTCTGTTGATATAACGTAATTATTCTACAGTAAAAAAACTCTATGATCCACATGAAATAAATGAAACCATATTCCGCATCGAATATCGTTGTTCAAGACCGAGCAGTCTAATAAACAGGTTGTTTTACGCGGGCAATCCTCAGTTTATAGTGAGGGGCGTCGTTACGACACTAGGACCCGCAATAAGGCGTATCGGATGACAGAACGCCGAGGAACTGGTATTAATACTGGTTCCACTGTGACAAAAGATTATGGTCGATAAATAGCATAGCTTGAGGTTTGACGTCATAATATTGTAAAAAATATATATATTATATGGCAAGTCCCTTTCCAACCAGCGCTCGTGTAACCAGGATCTTTATTTGTTTAACAAGCGAATGCATCTTATGGCATGACTTTAAACTTTTGACATTACAGGGCTTACGTTGTCTTCGCGTGATAGTGTAAAAATACCTACTATTTTTACCAATGACATTACAATCCAATTAATTACAAATATGAACACGTGTAAAACCCGTAATGTGAACTGTATGTCACCTTCACTGACATTGCAGCTAACAACTTGACCGCTCCGATATTGAAAGTTACTTGATGCTTAGAATATTTACGTGTATTTTAGTAGTCTTTTTTGATAGTTTACAATGTAAAATGTTGTAAAGAAAAGCTAGGCTCACTTTATCGTAGCATTTGCGTTAGCGTTAAAAAATAATGCGCTCGTAAATCTTTGGTCATAAAAGTACAACATTTCTTTTAAAGTCAAACTTTGTAATATACGAGTAATATTAGTAAGTAGATTTACTTATAATATTAGTTAGCTACGTAACTAAACTATAAACTTTTTAAGATCGTTAAACTACATTATTTTTTTTACAAAACATTTGTTTAGTGTGGGTGACTCATCACAATATGTTTAAATAAATACACTTTTACTAATTACATACATAAATAAATAAATATTTATTATAAACATATTTACACACAATATTATATATACATCTACTTAACACATTTATTCATATTTTATGTAAAGTTAATTATAATTTCACAAACACAAAAATAAAATAAAACTAACAAGCATACTCGGGTGAAACCAGTAGTATGCGGCGGGCAGTGTACATCGATGCGATATAGCTACGAACGCAGGACCGAGCCGCGCGCCGATCATTCGCGAACGGTCAGCCGCCAGTCCGCATCTACCTATGCCGCGCGAAGCCCGTGTCGCTCGCGCGCGCGTTGTGAGTCATCGGGATTACGTTGCAATAGTAAACAACCGTTACATTCAAGGAACGCGTTTGATTTCGCTCCTATAGTGCACAAACCTTCTATAGATACTAAACTGGTGACCCCTCATATCGAGCAAACGTTGATATGCCTAGTGATAGCGAATTTCAAGAAGCGTTGAATAACGTAAATACCCGACCACGGAACAACTTAATGGCGGAAGCTGAAAAACCCAGTGTTTCATCGGTTACGGTACCAGCTGCGACAATGCCCATCAAGATACCTCCATTTTGGCCAGAAAAACCCGCTATATGGTTCGCGCAGGTGGAAGGCCAATTCGCGATTTCCGGAATTACAGACCCAGCCACGAAGTTTTACATGATATTGGGCAACCTGGATAGACAATGTGCAGCAGAAGTAGAAGATATCCTGACTGGCCCGCCTGATTATGAAAAACTAAAGGGTGAACTGATTAAGCGTTTGTCGGTGTCTAGAGAAAATAAAGTTAAACAACTACTGATGCACGAGGAATTAGGGAACCGTAAACCTTCACAATTCCTGAGGCACCTTCAACATCTTGCTGGCCCTAAGGTACCCGAAGATTTTCAAAAAACTATTTGGAGCAGTCGTTTGCCGAGCAGTATGCAGCCCATAGTTGCGTCCCAAACTACCCTCACTTTGGACGCCCTAGCCGAGCTTGCCGATCGAGTTCACGACATCGCCCCACAAGTTCATCAAGTGTCTGCAGCTTCATCACATTCGCCGTTAGAGGAGCTCACTCGTCAAGTCGCTGAATTAACTAAGCAAGTCAGTGCCCTAACCAGCAATCCTAACGACAGAGGACGATCTCGAGAAAGATTTCACGGACGTCAACGCAACCGATCTTCGTCACGCAGATCAGATTCCAACTTCAGAAAATTTCCAGTTTGTTGGTACCACCATAAATTTGGTACACAAGCCAAGAAATGCCAGAAGCCATGCAATTTCAACCAGGGAAACGCGACAGGCAATCCGTAATGGCGGCCGACGATTGCCGAAGTTCATCGAGTCGTCTGTTCATCATGGACCCAGTGTTAAAAAAACAATTTTTAGTGGATACGGGCAGTGATATATGTGTCTTTCCGAAATCAGAACTTCGCGAGTGCCGTAAAAAGACCACATACCAATTAAGTGCTGCTAACGGTTCGGTCATTAATACTTACGGTTGTATTCATCTGAATTTAGATTTAGGCCTCCGTCGCAACTTTCCGTGGCGCTTCATAATTGCTGATGTAACAAAACCGATTATCGGAGTAGATTTTCTTTGTCACTATCATCTCATTGTTGACATTACTAATCGTAAACTTATTGATGGCCTTACTAACGTTAGTACTATAGCAGCTGTTGCTAATAAATCCGATTGTTTGTTAGTGTCCAGTGTAAAGGTGCTGACTGGTGGCAATAGTAAGTTTCACGCAATCTTAGCCGAATTTCCTGAAATCACTCGCCCCGCCGGTACTCAAGGTAATGTAAAACACCAAACTACACATCACATTCGTACTACTCCAGGCCCTCCAGTGTCGTGTTCCCCGCGTAGATTAGCACCAGATAAACTTGCTATAGCTAAGAAAGAGTTTGAGGTTATGATTGCTAGTGGTACAGTAAGACCTTCAGACAGCCCTTGGGCATCTCCATTACATCTTGTTACTAAAAAAGATAATGGTTGGCGCCCCTGTGGCGACTATCGACTCTTGAACGCTAGGACCATACCCGATAAATACCCAATTCGACACATACACGATTTTTCACACAGTCTGTCCGGTTGTACAGTGTTTTCGACCATAGATTTAGTCAAAGCATATAACCAAATCCCGGTAAATGAGCAGGATATACCGAAGACGGCAATCACTACACCCTTCGGGTTATATGAATTTCCGTTTATGGGGTTTGGTCTACGAAATGCCGGACAGACTTTTCAAAGATTCGTCGATGAATTAACGCGCGGCCTTGACTTTTGTTACCCATACCTCGATGATTTTCTCGTATTTTCGCGAAATATGGAACAGCACGAAGACCACCTTCGTCAACTTTTCAGCCGCATGCGAGATTACGGTGTTCTAATAAACATAAACAAATGTGTATTCGGCGTCTCAGAAGTTACATTTTTAGGTTATCAAATCTCAGAACATGGTACTAGACCATTGGAAACTCGAGCTCAGGCTATTTCTGATTACCCTGTCCCGAAAACTGTCCGGGAACTACGACGTTTTTTGGGCATGATAAATTTTTACAGGAGGTTCATCCCAAAAGCCGCTCAAATACAAGCCCCTTTACATGCACTCTTAACTGGTCAGCTTAAACCAAATCACCCAATTGAGCTAAAAGATAGTACCCTACAAGCTTTTCAGGATTGTAAACGTAGCCTTCGGGATGCAGCTTTATTGGCGCACCCCGACAGTCATGCTAAATTAGGACTTGTCACTGACGCCTCTGACACAGCGATAGGTGCAGTCTTACAGCAATTCAAAGATGGTAGTTGGCAGCCATTAGCCTTTTTCACTCGAAAACTGTGTCCTTCCCAGGTCAAATATTCTCCATATGACCGGGAACTCCTCGCTATATACGAGAGCATAAAGTATTTTCGGCACATGCTTGAAGCAGCTACCTTCACTATTTATACAGATCATAGGCCACTTTGTTATGCATTCTTCGAAAAAAAGCAAAATTGTTCCCCACGCCAATTTAGACACCTGGATTTTATTTCTCAATTTTCAACCGATATTCAACATATCTCCGGAAAGGACAACGTTGTCGCCGACGCCCTTTCTAGAATAAATGAAGTTCAAATATTACCCGTAGATCTAGAGGCCTTGGCTAAGTCACAGTCTACAGACTTGGAACTAGCGGAATACCTTACTAGCGAGAACTCTCTTCGCCTAAAGAAAATGAAAGTACCTGGGAGTCGGACTGATTTGTACTGCGACGTCAGTACAGCGTCTCCCAGGCCTTTCGTCCCAAAAGATCATCGTAAGCAGATATTTCACTGCCTTCATTCTCTCAGCCACCCAGGTGCTAACGCCACAGCCAAGTTAGTCGCACAGCGTTTCGTCTGGCCCCAGATGCGTAAGAACTGCCGAGAATGGTCTCAAGCGTGTTTAACTTGTCAGCGCTCAAAGGTGACTCGCCACGTACTCTCACCATTGGGTACGCTCGATTTACCTTCAGAACGCTTTAAATACGTTCACATAGACCTTATCGGTCCGCTACCTCCATCTGGCCCGTATAGATATTGTCTGACAGCCGTGGATCGTTTCACGCGCTGGCCGGAAGTGGTTCCCCTTTCCGATATTACAGCAGAGACGGTAGCCAAAGCGTTTATTTCTGCTTGGGTAGCTCGTTTCGGTTGTCCTACCGACATTGTCACTGATCGTGGTAGGCAATTTGAATCAGCGCTATTTCAGCAACTATCCAAATCAATAGGATTTCAGCACCGAAAGACAACAGCTTACCACCCTCAGTGCAATGGCTTAGTTGAGCGATTTCACCGGCAGCTAAAAGCAGCCATAACCTGTCATGCTGAGTCAAGCTGGACTGAAACATTACCAATCGTTCTACTTGGCATAAGAAGCGCGATCAAGGAAGACCTGAAAACTTCAGCTGCAGAGCTTGTGTATGGTGAACCACTTCGCCTTCCCGGTGAATTTTTTGGTCATAGTCAACCAGCACATACCACAGATATCACCGAATTCACTGCTCGTATGAAAGCTTTCGCTGAGAAAATCCAACCAGTTCCAACTCAACATCACTCACAGAAAAAGGTATTTGTATACAAAAACCTTGCTACATGTAGTCACGTATTCCTTAGAGAAGAAATACTACGTAGCGCACTTCAACCAGCATACACAGGCCCCCATGAAGTTACCAAGCGAGGTGCCAAATATTTCAAAATTAAGTTAAAAGGCAAAGACGTCACAGTATCCGTTGACCGCCTTAAGCCGGCCTTCATACTGACTGACGACATAACGCCATCTCAAAACCACGATGAACGTCCACTGACCCCAGACCCAGATCAGCAACCACAGCAATCAGAACCTCAAAACACCGTAAGAACCACTCGATCTGGTAGACGAGTACATTTTCCTGATCATTATCGTCCGTAGACACGGACTCTGGAGGGGAGTGTTGTGGGTGACTCATCACAATATGTTTAAATAAATACACTTTTACTAATTACATACATAAATAAATAAATATTTATTATAAACATATTTACACACAATATTATATATACATCTACTTAACACATTTATTCATATTTTATGTAAAGTTAATTATAATTTCACAAACACAAAAATAAAATAAAACTAACAAGCATACTCGGGTGAAACCAGTAGTATGCGGCGGGCAGTGTACATCGATGCGATATAGCTACGAACGCAGGACCGAGCCGCGCGCCGATCATTCGCGAACGGTCAGCCGCCAGTCCGCATCTACCTATGCCGCGCGAAGCCCGTGTCGCTCGCGCGCGCGTTGTGAGTCATCGGGATTACGTTGCAATAGTAAACAACCGTTACATTCAAGGAACGCGTTTGATTTCGCTCCTATAGTGCACAAACCTTCTATAGATACTAAATTTAGTGTTATCAAAGACGACCCTAATAAGTAGTTAACAGAAAATAAGCGATGGTTTTTTTTTTAAATAAAAAAAGTTATAAATTCCTTGAAACAATCTCAGTCGCTATCGCCTAGAGCACAGCAAGCGCTAGATTGCATTTGCCAAACTTTAAAGAGCCATTCACATAGAGCCGCCGGGCTACTAACGAACTTGATAGTTTTCATATTGAAAATTTTAATGACGTCATAACAGTGTCTTGTAAGTTCCACAATAACTAAGCGCTTGCTAGCATTTGTAGCGCTGACAAACTATTTGCTCAATCACGCTTGACGAATACGTCCTACTACTTTTGAACGCTTTCTTCGCGCTTACCACCCGATTACTTGTTGTATTACGTAATACCCCTGCCGAGTAGTGAGAGCCGAAATCACAGAGCGTTTGCAACTTATAAGCGGTGCTAAAAGGCGTTATACAAGTTCTTCCCTCTAAAATACAAGCTAAACTCCTTTTAACAGTAACTTAACCAGTGGGTGAATATGATCATCAATAACGATGATAATGGTTTCACTGAAAAAAATGTTGTTTTTCATTAAAACCACTATCATCTATATTTTTTTTATCCATAAACATTATCATTAAGGTCAATTATATCATCAACCGTTCATTATTTTGCTGTTTTAGATTTACAAGATTCGATCGATCAGAACTTAGTAAATGTAAATGACCATAATATAGGTCTTGACTCCTTACCACTCACTCAAGTTCGCATTCCATCGTCAGCAAAACTGACGTCTAGTTTTGCAAACAAGTTATTACAAAGTGGGACCCAAAGTGCCCGACTATTTCCCGGTTTATAGGCGAGTGAGCGCAAAATTAAGAGCTTCCGTGGTAGCACAAACACTATACAACGACCCTTATACAGCCACCCGACGCCATTTTAAAATGAATACGCAACGATAAGGCGTCATATTTGTTTAGGAATCAACGCGCGAACATGCGTTAGCTTGTAATTTTGCTTTTATGGTATGAACTTGGGAGAGTAAACAATTTGGGCTTAGGGATTATTGTTATGTCTTTATTAGGTTATGTTTTATAGCAATCATTACCATTATTATTATTGAGTCTCTTGAAGAATCAAATATTGCTAATTTGGAAAGGTGCTAATAATAGTGTTTCCAAACGTGCCTTTAAAATATTCTCAGAAAAAAAAAACGTATGCCACTTATAGTATTTAGAAGAAGGTTGACTGTGCAACTGACTTAAAAATGAATTGCCTCCAATACAATTTCGGAGAAAGGTGTCGTTATTATGTCGTTCGCTCGGTAAACGTCAGTTCGACTAAACGCGCTAACCATTTTGCAGATTTACAGCCGTTTTGCAGAAGTAATGGCGCAAAAACTATCGCGAATAGGCCCGTTACACGATCGTCGGAAATATGTTTTTACTGCGACACCCCGAGATGTTATCCTTGCTCTGATATTGCCAGATAAAGAGAGATATAACATCGATATTTGTTGGCAGATGGTACATATTGATAGGAGAAAACACACACTTTACCTGTAAAAAATAACATTTTGCTCCATGGTCTACGATTTTATAATAAAAAAATCCCTAGTATATGTAATGCAAAGGTTTGTATTAACTATGTCATGCGTTTGTGTTTCCGGCTATTATAAATCTGTGCTATCAGTTACAATGGAAACAACTATCATTTGCGTATAAATCTGCGAAAACGGCTGACACAGAAATACCAAACGATGATCTATTCTACTCCGAACCGTATTGTTTTAAAATATAGGTGGTAAATATTCGCTCGTATATTAAACTTAGTGGCTCTATTGTGTGCCAGATATTTCCTATATTTAACATGAACGAACTGTAATGGAATCAATATTTTCGTACGAAATACTTATCAGTATGCCAATAACATACTTCGAGACACATTTCTAATAATGCAAAGTATTTTATGACTATTCTAATAATAACATTCTTGACAAAAATGAAACAAGCTAAGGCGCAATATATCTGCGTGGAATCAACCTAAAAGAAAGACTGTTCGTCGTTTTTTCATTTGGTGCAAAACTAAATTAAGGCTTAGATATTCCATTTTTACGATGTTTCGATTGAGTTTTAACATGGAAACACTAATTATTTAAATCTCGAATCTATATATGTTATAGAAGAAGATTACTAGAAAGCTGGATTGTGGTTGGAAACACGATTGTAATTACTTTGCTCGATAATAATTGCCTCAGAAGTGGGCCCCTTTTTTTTCGTATTTTCTATGTAGTTTTCAAATTATTGGACTTATATTTATGAAAATCACATATTTTAGTAGGTAATTCCATTCTACACATATACATGTTAAAATGATTTCAAAATGTTTGTTATTTAGATCAGAATAACGAAATATCTAAAAACACTTTATTTGACCTATTTCGACTTTTTTGATCTTGATTTGCTCAAGCTACACAGATGTGAGGAACAGGGGATTATAAGAATATACATTTTGACCACATAAGTGAGATCTCAGCTATGAATCAAATGATTTTTTTTTAGTTTTTATCGGTGTTATGTTCAGGCAAAGAAAGGTCCATTTTTTTCATTAGTCTGTATTCTTTCTTACAAGCAGCAAATTCTTCCAATTGTCTTTTTAAGATTACTTTAGACACCAAAGATGTTTAGGGCGTCCAATCGTTTTTTTCCAGTTTTATTAACATTTTCATTCATAAAACACTGATTTAGTGATTCTCACACTTGTGACGATGGTGATTCGCGCAACGACTTTGACGCAACAGTTGATCGTCGTGTCATCTCTATTCTATACATGCAAGCAGAAATAGCGCTATCTTTTTATTCAAATGACAAGCACGAGATACCATTTCCTCATTCCCCTTGACGCCACTGCGAACGCTGGACCTATGTCAATTTTTGCAATTTTATTTGCGTACTTAATTACGTAAAACACCTAAGAACTAATAATAGCTAATTTCGCCGCGCCGCGTCACGCTCAGTTGGATCAGCACCAGTCTTATACTAATCAAAGGTCGCGAGTTCAAATCGGGGGTATCATGAATATTTTTCTACATAGTCACAATATTTTTTTAGAAAACGAAATAAGTATTTATTTTAATTTTTGGACATTTTAACATATAAAATAAAAAAAATTAAAAATAAAAACTAATTAAATTTTTAGGTTTTTTTTTAAAGTAGCAAATCCTATTAAAAAAACTACATAACAATGAAAATAAATTTCAAAAAGAAAATTAGTATCAAAAACATCATCACCATGCGGATAAATCTCCTCAATGCCATGAGGATGGAACCCCCAACCTCTACGTGTTAAGCAAAATAAAAAGAGAAAGGCTGTAGCGACATATATAATTGATGTGAATAAATGAACTATATTTTTGTACCAATCGTAGAGATGAATCCGTTTCTATAGTAACAATATAAACAAAAAGCATAAAACACTCATGTCAAATTTTTGTAGTTTTCTCTATTTGGAAAAATCAGAGCTAAACCATAACTGTAGGTTTAGCAGTAATCTCAAATGCTAAAGCTGTGCCCTGGTGACTCTAGTATATTGGAGACGAGAAAATATTATATGAATTTGAGGGAGGGAGAAAATTATTAGGTGATAGGTCTATTTTAATTTTATTTATTTATTTACATCTAGACTCCTGTGACAAAATACAAACATTGGAGGTTAAGTTAAGGTCGGTCTAGCTCTCTTCGTGTATGGAACTCAGGTTTCCATGTTATTTACGTACGTACGTACACATTTTCTGAATCGTGTAGTAATAATGCATTGACTATCTATCTCTTATTTGGTGACATGGACTTGAGCGACGAACATAGAGATTACTCAGTATAATCCAATTATATTTGCATTCAGAAATGTCAAATCTGAATAATTTTTTCAATTTTGTTCTTTCGAAAATGTGTGGAGACTGTCTTAATTTTATTTTTATAACCGTTGTTCCTCAAATTGCTGTTACTGAATATCCAAAACAACTTTGGTGTTTGTGACACATAATAATTCTATTAATCTTGTAGTTAGCGCGAAATGGCGCTTCGGGGTCACGAAGGGTTCCGTACCATTATCTATGAAAATGGCATAAACATCATATCTGTTGTCAGGGAGTCCCATACAAAAGATATGAAGTCCTAATAATGGGGCAGCCCCTCATTATTATCATTATCAGAATAGATAAGTTGTATGAGAGCAACCTGAAAAAAAAACTGTTTTTTAAGTTTTTGTTTTTTCAACGGCAACATGAATACATCCTTCCTGAAAATTTCAACTGTCTTACTATCACGATTCATGAGATAAACCCTGGTGTTGCCCTTTCGGTGTAGGAACTCATGCTCATCATAATTCATTCCTTGTAGGGAGGTGTCCCAAAAATATTTTAAAATACATATTTTAGGCGGTGTGATTAGCATATAAAGAAACCCATGCCAAATTACAGTTTTATAGTAAAAAAGGTCTATAAGCTAGACTACAAAAAGTCAAACATGGCAAAACCATATATGGTTTATCAAAGTAGTTGTGTGGGTGCGGTGCTCTAATTAACAAACCTAGACAGTTGAAATATGGCATCTAGCTAGGTAATAATGTGTAAGCGAAGGAAAAAATCTGAAAACAAAAGAAAGTTTTTTAATTGTAGGGTCTGAAACCGTTATAATTAAGTGGATGGAAGCTTGCACAAAATATGTATTAATGATTTATGAATAAGCAAATAAATATTTCTATAAAAAGTTATGATATCCCAACAAAAACATCAATGTGAAAAATGATAGCCAAGTTCAATGCTCAGTATATTTGATAGTGAACTTCGCCGAAAAAAGTATTGCATCTAAATGAGAGATTACTACTAACTACTTTTGCCTTACTATTTTCTTACTTTCTAACACATGATAGTCAAGTCATTTTTATAGTTCAGGCTGATATTAAGCGAGTATTTTAAGCGTGGTGTGGGTGACCTCGATAGTAATTACTTTAAACCATTAATTTACTTGAACCATTTCACGGGACATCCAAAATATACGCGGGCGACGTCGCGGGAGACGACTAGTAAATAAAAAACTTTGATATTATTAAAGGATTACTGAAACGATAAAGAAACCTTTGTCTTTAATTTAGCTTTCCATATTTGTAATGTTAAACGGAAGCGTGAAACATACTGCGCAGACTCTAGATAAACTGGGAACAGGGCAAGAGAATGATGATGATGATTTGAAATGTTATGAATTTCAGTGTGTAAAAAAAAACCATGACAAAATTCTCGTGATGGGTGAACTTTGACTTATATACCTACTGGTTTGTACGGAACCCTAAATTTGAAGTGCCATATCTGTAATGGTCTTCAGTCATCATCAATTGGAAGACTGATGGAAGATAGTAGTGAGACTATAACTGTGTCGACAAAAAGGATCTTAATAAAAACAACCTAAATGTTATTACATTACATTTCCTACACCTATGGGTTGGCTGGAAGAGGTCTCTTTTAGGGATAAGCCCACCTTTGTTCACATTGTGACTTCTTGTACCTATTTTCTGTACATCTTATAAGTGCAATAAAGAATATAATAAATGTTATTGGATATTCTTTCTTGTTTTTATAATGGTTACAGGTTGCTGGCATAAAGTGCTGACCAGTCGTGTGAGAATGAAATGCCACTCTTTGCGTTCCTTGTTCTTTCGATAAACGTTTAGACTAAAAAGCATGTATGGTGTACTAAAGAAACCATTTTGTAAAAGTTCTTAGGGGTTCTGCTAGATGGCGTGGGTATGTTACTTACAAAAGCGCATGAAGTATCTTATTCAAGAAAATTTTGTTCCTTAAATAAACACTAGATGGCTTAATTATACACGAGATTTGTAAGACAAAGTTGACAGAAAAAGTTTTGTGCGGGGGTGCTGGTGGGGGAAGCGCCCCGCACTTTTAACAAGGGGGCGGGGCTTATGAGATAATTTGACGGAATAAGACGGCCTTAAGTCATAACTCTGGACAGAACGAGTTAGACAAATGCTACAGCGCTACGATCGTAGTCTGCGCGACTACGAAATGCTACGAGTTTCGTAGTATGCTACGAACTACTTACCTTACTTTGTCATAGCGTAATTACACTTTAGGTGCCGACTTTCTTCTCCCGGTAATAACTTCGTCGAGAAACGAAATATTGTGACGTCTTTTTGTATTGTTTCAACGATTTTACTGTTTCTGATGAAGTTTTAGAGGGGAATTAAGAGTATCTCAGTACAAATTCGGAATCCTTATACTTTACTGACTCAAATACAAGTGTGATTACGGTTACGGTGGCATCATTTCTTTCTGACTTTTCTGACTCATTATTATTGAATGTAGGGTCAAAAAACAAGACTCATAAAGCGACCATTTACGATTTTGTTTACATATCAACACTGACCATAAAAATACGCTACAATTACCCGATGGTTTGTAGAATAAGGTAGGTAGGCAAATCACACTGACGTTGAAGCTAGATCTTTTTATAAATCTGTCAATTTTAATAATCCGCATCAAAAAAAGGTACTCTGGCAGGAACACATAAAAATAACTTTTACTACTTTAATCTGAAAAGTGATATGTAAATTAAATAATAATTACATTTTCACCCAAAGATAGTACGTTCAAACTATTTGGCAAAAACATAAATAAAACTAACGATTGTTGTTCGGTAGCTAGTTGTCTGCACCTGCCGCCGAATATACGGTTTTACAAGTCTATGTAACTTTTGCCTAAATGTAGCTGCAAAGGTTATAGGACGTACTTGTCGTGTTCATTAAATAATGAATGCCTGAAAACACAACTTGCAGTAACAACAACAGCTATACTTATTTACTAAAAATATATATTACAAACTATAGTCATAGCTTTGCATAATGATTAGACGGCTCATTTGAGGTTAACTTTTCCATTGTAACATGGCAATTTTTTGTAATGCTTACGGCAATTTTCGGTTATTTGAGCGTCCGAATTTAAATACATTTTACACAAGGTTTTGCTAAGCTTCATTAGAAAGCACAAAAAAACTACCTACCTTTTTAAAATTATGTAATATCTATGTACGTAAATAATAAATAAAAATATGACTAATAAAATGTATTAAATTCTAATTAAAAAACTGAAGCGATTTTCTGCACAACAAAATTTTCGAAGTGGCACAGAACAAAAAAGTATCTTCAGATACTCGCAAAACTCACGATATTCCTTTACTATCTTACAGCGGAGCACACCTTCTATTACAAAATGATCCGCGTATATCCGATCCGTATTATCGGTGGAACCATAGCGATATGAAAAACGGCGTCTCGATGCAATCTCCTTTAGTGCCCGTTTTCGGGAGCGGATCCCCGTCAAGACTGGATGAAGGTGCAATTTTTCTATGATCACGTCTCCTTTGCAAACTAACTAGGGGGTATTTGAAGGAACAATTTCGCTTTTGTAAGTCTTTCACAGTTTTTGTGAAGGAATAAATATATTATGTAAGTTTATTTAAAAAAACTATGATTTTTATCGTTTATTAACTAGTGATTTTGATTTAATAGCATTAACGCGTTCGGAACACATTTCATCCTATTGTGTTTTTTTATTCCAAATAATAAGTAGCACATGTTTACCGCTTACGTCACCAACACGTAGACAAAATCTATCGTATTCCAAACCGGATTGTCAAAAAAGTATTTTGTTGCGGCAACTCTCCGCAACTTCGCCTAGTTACACAGTGTAAGTAGTTTACTCAGACAAGTACCTCCATCTCAAGTATCAACCTCCGTCAGGATACGTAACGTGTCAAACTTGACCCGGCGAGGCCATCTAAGTTACGGAAATCAAGTGAGAACTTGCCGAGAGATTTACTTAACGTAGGTACAATCCACTACGGAGGCGTGCTTTGAAACGGTTTAAAGTTCGTGAACGGATCGTCATTCCGTATTCTTTTGTCGAGCTGGATGTGCTAGCAAATGGTTTAAAGTGAGTTTGAAGAAAAAAATAAAGGAACAAATACGTATGTCTGAGGAATCAAGTGCACCGCGAGGTTGCCACAAGTCAGTTGCAATTTTAAAAGTAGACAAATAACAACTAGTATAATTATACATTATTTACTGGATAGTAAAAAAATACAAGGTGTTTCAAAACAACGAGTAAAGAAGAATGAAGGGACTTACTCAGAATCAGTAACTGAACATCTATCTCGTAGAAACGTAGGTAGAATAACGCCAATAATATTTTGACATCGTCTCATTTCTATGGCGAGTCAATTAATTTTTGGCATATTTCGACCCATGTTTCTAGGAGAAAGTCGTTCAGTTACTGATTTTGAGTAACTCCCTTCATTCTTTACTCGTTATTTTGAAACACCTTACATAAGTATGTTTATATGAGATTTTCTCCTACTTTATGTTAACTTTTTTTCAAGATGCTAATTATTGACGAAGGAAGATATGGGCTGGGCTAGTTTTAAAATTAGTCACAAACGTATAAACTCTCATATTTCAGACACATCAGGTCATCAACATTTCTTAACGACTCACAATTCCTTACTTACATTTTTTTCGCTAACTATTATCAAAGATCTGGCGAAGCCGCGTGCGCAGCGAAGGTGTTAATAAAATGTGTCGCCCGCGAACCGTCTGATCGCGACCGAATTATCATGTGTATACGTGGCTCAGCGCGCGCCCTTATTGAAAACATTTACATATCTATGTTCGTATCGGGACGTGCCACCCCTGCAGGGCTGATACGGAACGGAATTGCGACGAGGATCACGAGTTACTGGACCCGAGAGACGGGTCGCACGAAGCTTTTTTTTAAATTAACCCACCTGCTATTTACTGAAAGATGAAACCTTAATATGGAATAAATCTGTGCCATATATCCCCATGACACAGCAACAATCATCTGTCAAGATGCTGTGGCCTATGATGATGATATCCTGAGGAAAATTTTCAGTGCATAACAAAAATATTTGACCCAAAAACGTGGTTAGAATTCCCATTAACTTACATCGCTCTACAAATTGCCTCCTACTAGAAATAAACTTTCTAAATTGGCTGCCTCAGCTTATATCGCAAAGACGACCATAAAAACGTACTGCTTTATTAACTTACGTTATCTTCGTCATCGCAACTTTCCCGCTTACCGGCGTCAACCCTAGCGCTGACATATTGTGAGCTCCGCGGCGAATATTATCGAACTCGACGATGAGAATCGAGCACGATTTACTGCGAAGCTTAAGGTAATGACGGAATATTTTCTATCCACTTTTATAACATGGGGATTTCCGGCTGTTCGCCAAATTGTATTACAAGTGTTACGGGAGACATATGCTACAACAGTCGCAGGAACAAAGTGTTCAATTCACTTTGCGCACCTACTATCAAGCCGCTTGGGTAGCACTGTTCCCGATACACTCAGTTGCTTGTTGCGTATGTTTGAAGGGGACTGCTGGATTATTGTCAGTTCAATCACTTATTGGCTGATTAGTGAAACATAGGAGTACGAACTAGATATTTATGTGCCAAAAAATTTGATGAAATTGTTTTGCGCAAAAAATTTGGAGCCGCTGGCTGCGGATAGAGATAGGTGGAGGAGTTTGGGGGAGGCCTTTGCCCAGCAGTGGAATGGGAAAGGTAAATAATAAGAAAATATGATGAAAATATTATGTAGTATAGGTAAAAAAATGCATCATTTTCTAATACACTGAACTAAGATAACTTCAATTCTCTACGACTAAAAACCTCTTGCCAAAACACGCGTCAACATCACGATAAGTCCGTCATAAACACTAAAATCAATTCATATCATCTCTCCCATCAATGCAACTCATAAAAACCTCGTAAAAAACGGGTCAAGCCACGGCTCATAAAACTTACAAAAGTATGAAGCATGGCCGCAAGTTACTTTTATGAGATTGAATTTAAAGGCTTTACTGATTTATTTGAAGTTGAAAGAAGATTTTCTTCAATCGAGAATTCATTGGATTACTGTGAGAGGTGGGGGGGGACGTCTGGGGTTTCTATATGCAGAGATTAATGAGGGTAGTAGAATGGATGGCCGAGGAGTGTGGCGTGACATTTCTTGCACTCTGGCGCCGCTAATGCGTGTTCCATGCACAAACAAAGAACGAAACTTTTAGCAATTTATTACTTGGCCAGACGTAACTATTTCAACGTCTCGAAGTCAGAAAAGTCGAATATCTGAGCACTAGCTAGGTATCGCGACGCATGTATGTAGAAATACGTACGTACGATTGCGTATTTACGATGTACTACCATGTCATAGACATAGACGAATCTTTACTTATTCTACATGTACTATTAATCAAATCTATTTTAAGAGAAAAGCATTCATATCCTATTAAACGTCCCAAACAAACAGTAATCCACTTCAAGCCCGCCACAAATGATCGTGGTTTTCGCGGAGCGTGACAAAATTCGGAAGCCGTCCAAATCTAATTTCCAGACTCCACCAGGGCCTAAGTCTGCATTGTAAAACGGAACATCTCCATTCCTCAAAATGTCGGGCATAATTATGTTTACGTACTGCAAGCAAGAGCGAGGGGTAATGTTATGCGCAGAACCGAACCGAACCTCATTAGCCTCTGTTATTTTATGTTAATCAACTTTAGGCGTGATTATCGACTAGAGCTCTATACAAATATAACTTTGTGCGCTTGTTATTACAGTGATTGTTCTTTTGGGTGTGTTTTCGCGTTCACTTGAAACGTATGTTTGTCGAGAAATCATGTGATCATAAGTTATGAAAATAAGGTAGGAAAAAAACCAACGGTATATCAAACAATGAAAAATATATTTAAATATTATTCTTAATCCAATTTTAATAATGTCACTCTAATTGCCAACTTTCGTTACTATTTGATACTTGCTTCTACTTATACCTATAAATTTAATATAAGTACTTTCTTCTGCTCATACCTATACCCATTTCAAACTACAGATTCAATAAATAAGCTGAAGTACCTATATAAGGTATGATACAATAGCTTTTGGTTGCCACTTCGCATTTATGAGTATCGCATTACTACTTATTTAGCCAGGTGCTTAATTTCTTTACTTCGTAACTGCAGTGCAGGAACACAATGTGTAGCACACAATTTTTAACCTTACCCAATATCATACTACCAATTTAAAAACCACATCAGCAAGAAAACGAAAAAAAGCTGCCATGTGATAATGAATTCAGCAAAGAGCAGCCGCCGAGCGAGCGCTATGCAGATCGCTGTTTGTCCAGTCATTACCGGCAAGACGCGAGGACGGCCGCTTGAAAGCGCTTAAAGTGTAGGGGCGCCACATATTATGCAGTATTTAAGGGTCGAACTCACGGAGGTCGTGTTGAAAATGGTTTCAGAAATATTCTATTTCGTTTGAAACTTGCTATGTTCAGACAAAGCGGTGTCAATGCGAGGGGAAAACTGGCTCTGAAATTACAGGGCTCATAGATCTATGAAGCATTCTAGTGCATTGGCTCTAACAAAGTGAAAGGGTTCTAAGAGGTAATTTAACTGATTTTGTCAAAGTTGAATAATGAATCGATCGACTGAAAAATAAAAAGTTTAATTGCTTGCATATGGAGAACGTGTATATTTAAATCCCTTACGTCGTTGCTTACTAACAATAAATTGTTTACGCGACTGGATTCGGCTGGCAGGTACTTAGATGAAGTATGAGCAAATAAGTAAAACGGCAATATTATTTTAAGTTCTTTATTTATTACTTTTATTTGAAATGGGTTCGCTCTTGTCTCCAGGCTAGACCAGTGGCATAGACAGAGACGACGATGGAGCAAGCTCACCAAGAAAAAGCCTGGTCACTCTAACTTCAAAAATTTTAGGGTTGTAATCCATTGGAAACACTGATGCACTCAAATTATAAACCATTCTGAAAGTATAAACGAGTATTTCACAATAATCATTATTCAAAAATTGGTTATTACCCCTCATCCTTACGCCATACTCCACACACACGACAATCTCGTAACTTTTGATAATGAAGTTTAGAAAGTGTAACAAAAACACGCCCGCTCTGATTACCCGTAACGAATTCAGAGGATGGGCGTTATTGGCGGCCTTATGCAGATCGTGTTTGTCCAGTGATTACTGCGCTGGAAGAAAGTGCCCGGGGGTCTTTGGGTGAGGAGAGAGCGGACTCAGCAAGATGTTGGTTAGACGACTTAAATTATGAAAATAGAGATAGATAGACGGTTAAAATTATTGTTGAGTTTTTTTTTTTAATATAACCTCTTATTAAAATGTTTTGATTACTGAAACTAAGGCTTTGTTTGTTTTCGAGTTGGTAAGTTTGAGCCAAATATCTAAGAATCATAGAATAATATTTTGGTCGTTGAGTTCGTTCACATTCACATCTGAATTGTAAGCTAATTTTTTTTTTCTCAATACTTCAACCTCACTCCAAAACCTAGCACAGACATTAAGATATGCCGATGGGCCCAACCTTAAACCCTTGCTTAATGAATACATTGACGGACAGAGATTGTCGCAGACCCCACGCAGATGGTGTTTGTCCACTCGTTAATGGGGTCCTTCCTTCCATAAGCTGAGGAAGACCACTCCACGCCATTAGCGGCAAGTGGGTACACTATTCTCACATGATATTGTTTGAATTTGTACAACAAATTGATAGAGGATTAGATAGATAAACTTAGTCCAAATTTCACTATCGATAGCAATGGTAAAGTAAAGTTAACGCTTGAATATTTACGATTGAGTGTGTTTTGAAGAAAAACTACCTTAACCAAATCTCAGAATGGCTAATTTTAATGACCAATGGTTAAGGTACTTTTACTTTAAAACACACACAATCGTAAATATTCAACCGCTGGTAACGTAACTTTACCGTTGATTAAAAACTGGCCCTTAATGGTCACATTCAACGGTAATCTTCTTTAAGACGTTCCGGGACAGTGCCCGCCTACAGGCGTGAAAACAATAAAACATCTATTGTGTCTGGAGTAGTGTCCCGGAACGTGTTAACTGATGACGTAGTTACATGACAACTGATGTGTAAAAAATCAGTAGCTAACTGCTTTAAAGAGTCAAGTAAGTGAACAAGCACCAACGTTCAATATAAAGGAAATACTTCAACCGCAATTAATAAAAATTTAACTAAGTACATTTTTTGACGCTCTGACACTCGTCTCATGAGCTGCGAAATGAGTGCATTCATCATCGTAAAATTGAACCTTTCTTACAATCTTCTAAAATTGAGTTTAAACCTCCACTCCGAGAAAAATCTCAGCAAAAATCCCAGCGAAAACGTATAAAAACCACTCCAGATGCCGTGTCTTGCGCCGCGACACAGAGGATCATTATGTATGCATCGGGGATCCCCATTTTTGCATTTGTAATACGGATCAATGTGTAATTATTCGCTCGTTAGTAGTACGGGCCAATCTACAGGGATGGATTAGGTGGTTTAAAACGCTAAACGCGGAAAGGCAGAGTTAGTAGAAGATTACTCTATGCTCCTAAGAACTTGTCCTTATTTTTGAAGCTAGTCAAAAGTTTCCACTACTATTTGGTTTTTATAATTTTAATCAGGTAAATGAAGACTCATTACTACTTGTATATATAATTCACTCAATTTCATATGTTAGATCGTATCATGAAAGAACAAGTACAACCTATTTACTTACATAAAACTATTAACTCTAACTCGACACTTAGCCTCTATTAACAAATTCACCGATTAAGCTTAATTAAAAACACGCTGACGTGTACGTACTTTAGCTAAAATAATTATGGCATAACACGCAAAAGCGACATCACGTAACATGTTTGTTTCGTCACAAACACCAAAAGAAAAACACATATTTTGAACGGGCCCAAGCATAAGAGCAAATACCCTAACAGGGTACACGAATCAATTCGCGAAATCTTTGTTTGCTACCAACTATCTGATTTAATCAAGGTGGTATCTATTTATCTATCTCGCAGATAGATAGATCAAGTCTGGCGAGGAGCCAGTCACACGTAGTATAGTGGAGATAGTATGATATTTATTCAGCTTCCATTTGCTCGTAACTGGGTTATGTGTTCTTAGATTTTATGGGACAGGTTACGTGTGAGAAGTTTCTCAACGATCAAGACTAAAAATGAGTACAAGCTGAGGTCAAAAAATACTTGTAGAATGTCATGACTGGCTTCAATGAATATAAATAACTGTCTTTAACTAGGTATATTGACTGATCTTAAATAAATCTCTTGAACTCGGATTGTAGTAACTTTATTATTTTATCACTTGGGATTACATAGCGCAAGTAAAACTTTTTTTATGTTTGAAATAGAAACATCCTCATTTCATACTTAGCTCACCGCAATACTTAATAATTAGTGAATATTGCACGTCTAAAATAAGCAATTAATAACTTACAAGAACAAAATTCATTTGCCCGATCTAGGTTCGGCACGAACACATAACAAATATTAATTTGTCGTTAATGAAGATTTGGTACATCGGCAAATTAAATTCTCAGTCTGGAGCCACTTGATACCCCGCCAACAGATAGGAAAAACAGACCGGGCTCTTAAGCGTAGGTGAAGTACCGAGCGAAGACCTAGAGATTTGACCAACCTCTTGTTACAATACTATGCCGTTGACAACTAATAATAAAGGATTTATTTGTAAGTGAAGTAACACAAATCACTTAGCAGAATATGGCTTCTTCTAAGGAAAATCTTTGCTAAGTCTTCCCGTACCGTACCTACAAAATGACAGTACTTACCTTCAAGCTATAAAGACATTTACCGTACGTTTAAAAATACAATCGCAGCACATCCCGACTACTGCAGCGGAAAATACTTAAACAAGCCACCGGTAATCGCGTGAACGCCAGCGCATTCAACCGATTCAGTATGCAAGTTCCATGCAAAGGCGCGCACTTGAATAACTTAGGTCTGTTTGCATAAAAACTCGAATCTCCCAAATACCCGTTTAGGCTACATTCGGCGGAGCCTGTAATTTGCATAGAATAACAAGAGCAAACTTCGCCGGAATAAAGGCTCTTCCCGGAATCTGTGAGGCGCATTTGGCGGGCCAATCATTCCCCGCCACTACTGGAGCTATGAATTTTAACTGTACTTGAATGCATTTCGATAGCTTAATGCATTTCGGTCGAGACCGACCAAGTTCCCGATAATATTTGTTCTAAATGATCGGAGTTGTAACATCAAAATCAATATTCTTCGCAGAAAATACACTTTTAAAAGAAACTCTACATAGCCCATTAGAAGAAAAAGGCCTATAAAATAATGTCGTAACAAGCTTACCGACCGTAATAAGACTGATCCTAATATTCTCTTACTGCCAAACTTTCCGCGCCCTGATTGATTCGTATATTATGACGCGTATCATAAAAACAGGATAGAATATTATTGTTGTTACTCCACTAGACGAGTTGACTTGCATTACTTTCGCGGTCTTTCCGTCCGAATAGACATGCGTCATTAAAATGTCCAAAATGGATATATCCAACAGAAATCTTCCGAGCACAATGGACTTACCCGAGCTCGGCTAATGACTCGTTACCGACCATTACCACAAAAAAAACATTCCCACGTTATATTCCGACGACATTTTAAAAACGTTCCGTGGCATTATTCTCTACTAAATGAATTATGAATTCAGTGTCCGACCCACTAAAGCGTTCGGGGCAAGCGAATTAACATTAACTGTACTTTGAAACAAACGGTGGCGCTTTTAACGCATGCCTACGTTTGAAAAGAGCACAATACGTAATACGGGCCCGTGCGACACGGATGAAAAAAAATTGGAACACTTTGAGCGGAAAAAGTGTTGTTTTATAAATAAACAGTCGCTATCAGTCGCCGACAGCCGAGCGCGCTGCGCTTATAAGCGCGATGCCCAGCGCCCTTATCGCGAGTATGGGCGCTCAAGGGTGAGTTATGCTAGTACTTACCGCGAAAAGATGAAAATTAATGAGCTAAAAGTGAGTTCTTGCGATGCCGCGCCGCCGGCGACTTAACCGGTTAATGCTGTTTGATTCTTTTAGTTTTAGTGCGGTTAATGGCCCCCGCCCGGAACAGTTTCGAGCTCGGAATCGCTACTAAACGCCCGCTATATCATAATTATGGTGCTAAGTACTCTTTTATTCTGTTGTAAAAATTCTACGAAGGGGAGAGCAGCTGTGGTTTTTCATGGCACTGGAATTACATACGGTTTTATTATCTTACGGATTAGCGGAAATCATCAACTTCTTATTTTAGTTTTAGTTTTCGGCAGATTCAATTTAACCATATTCTCATCATTAAGCAAATGAAAATATTTGATGCTTTAGTGTAACGTTTACCTACATTTGAGCCTTTGGTGATTAAGCTCGAGTTAACAAACTCCAAAACCACTCTCATAATAACCCCCATTATTTACAGTACACAAGAAATTACAGCGAACTTATGACGTCTTACTTAACACAAATTGATTACTTACGGCGCACTTGGGTAATAAATGTAAAATTCCGAATCCATTAGGACGAAGTTTTGATATTAAGCATGTACCTTAATTTTGTTGATGGAAAACTTGACTCGGCCCTAAACTCCTTATAAAAAGTTTTTTTTAAATCCCGTCTAGCGAAGGAGAAGGGGCTAATGAAGACGGAACTCGATTTGCTGGGTTCCGTGGGCAGGTAGGGGTTTTCTGGGGCATAGAAGTGAGGGTGGGGAACCGCGGAATGTTATTGATTGGCCGAACGAATCCAATTTGCGGGGTTAGAGAAAGCGGGTCTCAAGTGCACTGCGATACGAGCCGCTTGCGGACATGTTGCTGAAAATAAAAGGAAGTTGCAAGCCGGACAGATGGCGCGAGTGGCCGGACACCGACTCTAATAGTTAAAACAAACAGAAAGTTTGCAAGTTGTCTTCACATTTTACAGTGTTTCAGTCGAAATAGTTCATTTTACCGAACACAGAGTTGAGTTCAGGAAACAATAATTATGATTGAAAAGTTTACAAACTTGGAAATAAGAAAAATAAATATCGCCTTATAATAAAGACTTCTGTAGAAGCCACTTAGACTAAAGTATCTCATGTTTAAAGTTAACCCTTTCTCTATGACCCTTTTTTTCTATTCAGCTCTTTCACAAATGCGGTCCTTTTACCGCCATAACAATAAACCATTACCGTCATAACTAAATACAATACTTGACTTAATGGCCCAAAAAACTGGCCTCAAGAAGGCAGAGCCAGCAATCATGGAGCACATCGGGATGATGCGGCCAGATTATATCTCTGATTGCCACCACTGGAAATAATGCGTTCCTTATTTCGCCCGTCTCCTTTCTACTGGCTGAGACCAGTGAGGGGACAAGCGTTTATCGATATGTAAGGAACTATCGATATGAGTCCAAATAGTAGGTTAAAATATTTTTTTTTCTAAAAAATCGATTTAGTTGGGTACTTAATATAGTTGTCAGAAATTGTATTGTTCGAAAAATATGTTTGAATGATTTATTGATACATAAAATTGTTAAGATTCCTAGGATACGAGTGAGTGCTTCATCGTGTAGAGAAAGTGGTCAATGAAAAATGCATTTGCAAAAGATTTTCGCCTATTTTAGATCGGGCTGTTTATTCAAAATCAAATTATCTTTATTCAGTAAAGGACAATAACTGCCACTTATAAAAAACACTAAAGTATAGCCCTAATAGCGCCTGTGCGTACTACATGTTTCTCTATCTTTTGGGTCCTACCAGCCCTATTACACTAGGATATAAATATATCGATATGTAAGTTATTTTTTCATCCCTTTCTCCTACCATATCTTACGCTCGATGGACGTCAGATATTACTGGTTTTTCTTTACGAATACGCCCCGACAATATTATTTGGAATGTGATTTGTTGACGGTACGCTCACGTGAGGCTGGCATTGTTACGATGGAGATGTTTACGCGGCTGACCGTACTTTTATAGATATTCGCCTGCGGTGAACAATTGGATGAGAGTTTCGTTAATATCGTAAACAAGAAGTGCCTAGGTAGATTTACAAATGTTTATCGTATAATTCAATGAAATGGTTATTTTATAGGATTGATATCTAGTTACTTGAAACATATTTTGATCGATTACGTCACTACGTGTCATATTTAGAAATGTCTGTTTTTGTCGAAAAAACAACAAATGATTTAATTAAATGATATCATAATATTCTACTTGATAGTCCAAATAATTTTGTTTTGTCATAAAATCTTTCAGACGCTCTTAGCAGTGATCTATGAAAAATTCGCGTTTTTTGCGTCTCATTATAAACGAACACCCACAATTTTATTTCTTAAAACAACCGGCCATTATAAACGCATCAATATTAGCCTCGAGACGAATACACCTGGCCTTAAAAATACATCTATTTGATGAACAGCATCATAAATTAGCCGGAATCAGATTAGAGAACTGAACGATAAACCAGTGCGTAACATAAGAAGTTTTTTTTTAAGAATGTCTTTATTTAGAGGTATAATAAAAATTTGTGGACTACAAAATAATTATGCTCATATTGTACTTAGATTTCCTATATAGCAAAAATCATCAAAACACATATTGTAAGGAACGTTTCGAGTCATCCACCACAACGACCAAATTGATCATTAAATATCAGCTGTTTCTTAGATGTCACTCGTTTCGTCTTTCATTACGACGTTTAACTATCATGGCGGCCGCCGTCGGTAGGATTTGTGGGGCACGTCTTTTGAAAAATTCTAGGATAGTGGCTTCCCAATGGAATGACATGCCCAGATACTCTACTCCTAAACATTTGTAAAAACACTTTATAATTTGTAAAAACTGCACAGAGTCAAGTTGCAGACTGTACGACCTTCGGGGTTTATCACATGTATAGGTTATCTTACCATCGAGCTTACTGAATTCCTCTTTACTTACCGGCCGCGGATTTAGAATGTTAAAGAAGAAACTTGGCCCCTAACCCACGATCACCTGCCGCGAGGATTAACTTTATGGGCGTGCTTAATTAATAAACTGCCATCATTACCTGTGATCGATGGCGCTGCTTAATAACAAGAAAGTGCTGTAAGAAATTCGTGAAAATAATCTCGCGTTCGAGACTGGAAAGTTGTGGAATACACTTAAAGATAACTAGCTACTTATCTGAAAACAGAGACTGTTGTTTAAGTATCAGAGAGCCTGCTTATTAGGTTTATGCATTAGTACATTTTGTAAGCAGGTTTTAATCTTGTAACGTCATGATATTTGAGCTTAAGAATTCAAAAAATCTGAGACCAAAAGTTACAGTTACCCGAAGTTACTCGTAATATAGAACATTGTGAAAACGTAATTGTTACCTTATATGGACAAATAGATTCGCCATTATTTAATTTTGTCTGGACTGTATAAAACGGCGCTGCCAACGCAACCGTTGTTGAAACGTTTTTATATCGTGTCGATTATTCCCAAAATGATGTAGATTGTGGGCCATTTAATAAAACAAACAAAGTACATGCCTAGTAATGAGGTCTCATATAAACCGCATTAAACCCGTGGCTTATGGGACGATGAAAAATTCAAGCGCGACGACACATTTGTATGCCGCCCGGACAAAACTCCGCTGGATTAATTTGGCTTATTACTGCGACAAAAAGGTTTAAATGCCGGTTACGCGGCATGTTGAAAAGTAAAATATATGAACGAAATATGGTCATGAAAATATCAATGCTGTAAATTCTGTCCACGTAGCGAGTAATCCTGTTCTAGAAGACAATATTAACTTTACGAAACAGTCTCAAAATTACACATAAATTCGACGAATAAAATTACGACGCCGCAAATTATTGTCAAATTAACTTCATAATTGAATGTTGCTGTTTCCAACCATCACAACATACACGTGCGATTGTATGAGTACGAGACTCATCCAATCGCACTCGATATAATGAAAACGCGCCATTAAAAGCAATGAAATAATCCAACGGACCGTGTCCCAATAAAAATACGCGGCACAAAATATGGCCGCCACTAGCCATAAGGCTCCCGACACGCGTTTAATGCCGCTGGTATTGCGCTGCTGGATTAGCCCCGGCCTTATTTTATATCACATGCCAGTGTTGTGACCAAAGATATTTTATACCTAAGTAGATGACGCAAGTACATGCACTTGGCATTTCAAATGACGTATATGAGCAGTCCTGAATATTTTGAGTTACAGAGCCATTTTAATACGAGTAAGTCCATCAAGAAATAAATAAATCATTCAGTTCGCATGGTTTTTTTTACAAACATTTCCTTTAATTGATTTAATTGAGCTAATTGCTCACTTGTTCATTCGCATGCGTACAAATATTGACACACGGATTGCATTCAATCATGGTAACTCGTGTCTTCTCTTTAGATGCATTGTCTGTTGCTGTGCGCTGTGTCCAATATTTTAAAAAATCCTTTAATTCTTCGTTTCTATCACTTTGAGAGTGAAGATCTCAAAGTAGGTACTCGCCTGAAAAACCAAATATACATTTTTGATAAAAGGCTCAAAGAGATAGATCTAAAAAAACCAAGTCTCACTCGTTCTTAACAATTTTAATTCGAGGTCATCTGTTTAATAAGGTATCACAATTCTACCTGAAATACTCAAATTCTACGCCCTCTAGATTTTACGACTCTATACTGAAATAATATTTGGGTTATTCTTAAAAATTATAGCAGAGTTATTACATTGGCTAAAAAAATACCCCAGGAATTTTCATTTAGATCTACTCTTAATATTGTTACAAGGATTTGAATTGTCAGAAGTGCTTTCATAGTAGACGTTTTATCTAGAAATAAGAAATGTTTCCTCTTACTTGTAATCCTTGCTTTTAGAAAATGAATTAGTATAACATATATTTTCAATACTGACTTTTTATATTCAGATTCTATTCTTATCGTAGTTCATAATCTCAAATATATAGAGCAGTAGTAGTAGGTATTTTATCATCAACTATCGGGCAGCTTCCACTAAACCTTTATACGCGTCGCGTTGTAAAATACGCTCCTCCTATATCGTAGCTCCACCAAGAACGTTGAAAATTTTTGCAAGTAAATCGGTTTAGCGGCGCCCCTAAGCCTGCAGCCCTCACCTGCTTGAAGAACAAGAGACTCCTTTCAGAGTAATTGGCCGCTGAATAATACAACAGCTGCGTGGTTCTAGTAAACAACCGCGGCTGTTCGACGACTGGACGAAGCACCCTTTTATCGCAAAGACCCGTGTTTTCTACAAATCGATGGTATTGACTGAGTTATATACCGATAGTGCTGATTGTGTTGGACGTGGTCAGTTAAGTACTATTTAATTCTTGGATTGTCATTAATTCGCTTATTATAATGTGTATTAATACACGGTAGGTACAAAACAAATTAAGTATTAACTATTTCTAGCCAATGCCTACCGAAGAAAGAACGCATTTCTTTTTTTAATTAGGAAGTAAATTACAAAAAAATCAACTATCTTGGCTTAAGTACCTACTTGAAGTAATCTAACTATAGACATTCTTTACCAAAACTTACAAAATGGTTGTGTTAAATTTTCTCCTTGCCACAAGGTCCAATTCTTACACAAAACACGCGTTTAAACGATATATGCACACCCGTATATGCAAACCCGTTTATACACGTCATTTATGCACGTCGTTTAAAGGGTTAACTATTAATGGGATATTGACAGTTTTCTTAAGAACCTATTAGCTCTAGTGCTACATTTATGAATACTGCCCAGCTATCATTAGAATGGACCTGTCAAATATGTCACATTCCTCTCACTTCCCCGCTTACCCCCCCGCATTCGTTCGTTTCTGTCAATACTGTTAATTTTTCGCACTTTTCTCACAGCGCAATGACAGTGACAGGTTCATTCTTACGATAACTAGTACATCTAACTGATAGTTTTACGTAAGTAATTCGACATTTAAAAGTTCAAACAAAAGAGATAGAACGATACAAATCTGATAATATCACAAGCAATAGACATAAACTTGTTGTCGCTGCTACAACAGGTTTAGTGGGGTTGGCTCCACAATTAGTTCTGGATTAAATTCAGCGTCTGAAATTAAATAAACTGAACGTTATTAAAGTAACGATGACTTAACTAGATAGCTTTAGTTGTGCGAGAGAACAAAGCGAACCCAATTAACGACACTTATAAACAACGCCTTCAATTACACAGCTAGTAGGTACATCTGTTTCAACGTTGATTGCCAGGAGTGGCAAATACGAATGCTTGATCAATAGACATCATGAATGATGATAAGGAAAAACTGTCGTAATATTTAATTTTTCAAACTTAGCTGCTTTATATGCGAAAACATTTCAAAAACGCAAACACGATAAATTGCCACTATGTCCACAGATTGGATTTTTATTTTTGTTGTAGAAGTATAGAATTGTAATGACTCGGTGCAACGGTTACCTAATAAATTCAAACGAACGTTATAACTTTATGGATATTTTTATTTCATTCCGAATTTTTTTAAACAGATGAGCAAACATGTCAAACATTTTTTTCTTCTCCCCGATTAAAATATCTAACTGCCACTTAGTTCTCTCATGATCCAATTACCTTATTTCAAGGGTATAGGTATTATGTAACCTAATTTCCACAAATCCGCAGTACCGTGAACTAAATAAGGGTCAGCCCGCGTCTGAACTGATTTAAAGCTGTGAATGAGCTCATCAACACGAATAACTTTCACGGGTCCAACTTTGAAAACGAAAAAATCAGCGCCTGCAACTTTTGATAGAGCAAGCATATTTTGTGTGAAGCGGCGGGTTTCTCTTAATTTAGATTTTGCAAAAGTATGAAATAAACGTTGAATTCCATACTAAGCTTAAAGCATTTCACATAGTTTATGTGGCAATTAATTATCCTGTTTGTTTCTCACATGATATAGGAGTCGTACCTAACCTAACTTACCTACTACGAGTAAAATATAAAAACTAGAAAGATCAAACAGTCCTAAAACTGAACATAACGATACTTAAGATGCGAGTTACAAAATGTCTTATGTTTCTAATCGTGGCATACTCATGCACAGAAAACAAGCTATATTGATGTGCATATTAACTAATGTGTATATTTACCTCATCGAAACGGAAATAGACCGGCACCGGATTTAAACAGGACGCGAAGGAAATGATGATCCCAGAAAATCCGTGCCGTGCTCTTTCATGGTGTCCCGCGATTCTCTTTAGTGCATACGATCCCGATTACGAGCCGTTGCCATACCAGTCCATATTACGGATCCGCAGACTTATTATCTAACTCAGTCACTTTAAATCGCAATTTTAATGACGTCATTATGAAGCGCTAAAGGAAAGATTTATCTAATGCTTTGCCAGCACATCGGCAATTTTACAACGCTCTTTAAGAGCCTAACTCCGTTACCACATGTTGCAATGGCTATTGCTTTGAGTTACCTAATACGCCGACTGTTCTATGGCGGCTTTATTGCCAGAGTAAACTTTAAAAGATTCCAATTAAGTTAGAGGCGTATAAGGCGAGCCTTTTATCGTCGTACCCTCTTAAGGAACAATGCCTCGGGCTTCAACACCGCCCATTTATATGAGGGAATTAGACCCGACCGACTATGCTCTAATAAAACAGGGTAAGGCCGCTTGCAGACGGACCTCGGGTTTAATGCAGCTGTCAATGGATGAGTCGATTCAGGGAGGAAATTCAGATTGGCTGAATAATTTGTGAGGATAAAAAGTACGGCCTGCTTTCTGTCGTGCTTGGTATTGTTATTCATTATTGAACTGTTTTTATGACAAACGCTTTAGCTAACAACAGCTTTGTAGGTTATATTTGGATTTTTCCAATGTCAGAAGATAAAACTGGCTAAGTGTGGGACACCATACCATATATGATTTTACATAACTCGTATTGTTCCTTTTCAAAGAACATTTCCATTGTAACTGTTATAAAATAAGCCATTAAAAACTGCTTAGTAACTATAGTATTTTAGAAAGTAAGTTTCTAAATTTAAACTGCAAACTGTTGGCTGTAGGTAGGTGCCTGTCTAAAGACTTAAATACCCATTACCATCTCAAAAATGCTGGAGAAAAATTCAGTAAGCCAAGAACCGCAGAGCCGCAAGTCTAGCCAACAAAAGCCATCGCTAGAATAGTGGATATTTAAGCGCAGTGCAAAAATGTTAAGCGTTCAGCTTAATCACTCTAATGTAAAACTGCTTAAGGGCGTCCCCTTAATAGTTTGAACCGGTTAAAACTAGTTTAATCTCGCCATCGCTCCAATCACACCTAGCTATTTGTGTTTCAATTAAGGGCCCGGAGTGCGGTTTTGATGATTAATCGTTAGTAATAAATGTAAGTAGCTGCGCTGTTTATTGCCTACCGAATGGATGTTTGGATTTAAACGGTACCACGATAACACGCTTCACGAAATTGTTTCGGTGTTTAACTAGTTTTGATACTTATAAATGGTATTTTACGTTGTTGCGAGTAATTAATGAAGAGGAGATTTATAGTAAGGAATTGTAACAGTCTACTGATATTTGTCAAACGCAGCTGTATTTTATTGCAAACCAGCACATATAACTGAACTTATTAAATATAGTATTAAATAAATAATAATGCGATCTAGTGCGGGGCTAATTAAATGTATTTTTTGACATCATACCTAACAATACCTACTTCCACCTGAATCTTATGTTTTCAATATTCATATTATCAAATAAATAAAATAAATATCACTGAACTGTCGTTTCCTTGAAACTTTTAACTACTTCACGCTTACATTTTCTTTTTCACGAGTTCTTGCAAATAAGTTATAAGGACAGCATCTACTTTGCACCTGAATGTGCTTCCGTACATCGAAGTTCGTATTCATGCAAGGAATGCGTAAGCTGCTTTAACTTCGCTCATAACTTCTCGATTTCCTTTTGTCAAAGTACTACTTTAATAGACTTAAAAGTTCGCCAAGGAAAAACGAACGCCGTGAGAGCCGTATCAAAACAAATTCTAACAAAACTTCCTCTTCGATCGGAATTATTTTTCCAATTCTCAGGTGAATTGAATTGTTATCGGTATTCACGTGCGATTGCATTGGAAGTTAAAAACCACAGTTTCATTTCCTTGAAAAAAAAGTTTTATGGGGCCTTGAAGCACTCTTATAAAGTACCTATGAGTCTTCTTCAATAGACAGCCATTGCCTTTTGACACAATAGCCAACACTCAAAGTGAGCAAGTTTTTAATTAAGTTTTTAATAAAAATAATAAATAATGCATCATAATAATATGCATGCATGTTTTGCATGGTAACTTTTTAATGATAAGATAAATTCTCTAGTGCGCCTTATCAGAAAGTACAAATTAATATTATCAATAATTTAGTAAGGTAGTAATGAAAACTGGAAAAACGCGTCTGAATATTTTTCAAAAGAACTTTTTAAATTAAAATACTAACAAATTTTCTTTTCATGTTATTACTAAATTAAAACACTTGCAAAACTGAGCAGTAATAAGCTTTTTTCTGCCAAAGCTTTCCCCTGCGCTTGCCATCGAATGAAATTGAGGTCAAATTGAAGCAATAAAATAAATTAAAGCGTAAATCTAAAAGGTGAGAGATGAAAAAGCAATTATATTTCAGCTTTGGATTTATTTCGTACAAAGTGAATGAAATATTTTGTATTACTTTCCTTAATATTATTTTATGGAATACTAATAAACGCGAAGTAGCCATAGCCATGACAGTGTATTAAAGACTAGCGGCCCGCCCGCGACTTGGTACGCGCGTTTTAGTTTTACTCCGTTCCCATAGATCGTAGCGAAAATTTATAAGCCTATACGCATTAAACTATGGCCCTTATAAACAGGGCCCTATTCCCTGATAAATTGGCTATCTATCATATTTTATAACCTTACCAATAGTTCCTGTGAGTAGCGCGTTCAAACAAACAAACATAAAGTATAACATTTATTGTCTGTACGCATTTCTTTGTATATGTTTTAAAACTGGATTAAAATATATACAAAGAAATGCGTACAGACAATAAATGTTATACTTTATGTACACACAACATGTAGCCCGGTATAATGGTCAAACTTACACAGGGATATAATTTTTAGGGTTCCGTAGCCGAATGGCAAAAACGGAACCCTTATAGTTTCGTCAAGTCTGTCTGTCTGTCTGTCTGCCTGTCTGTCCGTCCGTATGTCACAGCCACTTTATTCTGAAACTATTAGTATCACACCGCTGCAACTTGGTAGGTAGGTGAATCTTCTTTACCGCTTACCGATTCAGGTACAAAAAATTGGAAAAAATGATATTATAGGGGGGCTCTCATACATGAAACTAAAACCAAAAATATTTTTTTTACTCAAACCTATACGTGTGGGGTGTCTATGGATAGGTCTTTCAAAATGACATTGAGGTTCGTAAAACCATTTTTTCTAAAAGTCTAACGTTTGAGATATAGACGCTTCCAGAGTGGTAAAATCGGCGTCCCCCCCATCTAACTTTTGAACTAAGGAAGTGAAAATTTTGAAAAAAATATGTAATGTAGATCTCAACATAAACTTTACAACGAAAATTGGTTTGAGCGAAATCGAACAAGTAGTTTGTGAGATATAGCACATTTTTATCAACCGCAAATATAACTTTGTCTTTCATACAAACACTATGAAAAACAAAGTTATATATGCGGTCAACAAAATATTGTGGTATTTTGGCTAAATGGAAGTAAGAATCCCTAATTCACTCAAAATTGGCACGGAACCCTCAGTGCGCGAGTCCGACTCGCACTTGGCCGGTTTTTTTTATTTTACAACGAAATGGAAATACTTCGTACCCTATCGTCAATCATATATTTATTTCAGGTACTAAAATGACCAGGCTACTCTCTGCGCTTACACAGCATCATGTCACATACAGGCTGTGAGAGAAGCAAATTCCCTCGCTACCTTAAGAGTTTAAATTTAGCTTTGTTTATGGTTATTGGTTATAGCGAATACCTACTCTATTTTCTTAAATTCAAATCGTAAATGGAAAGGGACAACTCTATGTAAAGATCTACGCCACCATCATCATCATTTGGATGTTCCAAAAGCCGTCCACTGCTAAACATAGGTCCCCCACGAAAAGTTTGCAGAAAAGTTACAGATTGGACACCTTTCGACCACAGGAGCAGCGTAGAATGTCCACCGACAATATGAACATACGATCTGCAATCTACACTGGACACAGACCGATTGATACCTACGCTGTTTAAACACAAAACAATAGTATTTACTATTCTAAGCAATAAAATCTCTTCTCGAGAGCAACATCAATAACAAACATATGTCAAATATTCTGTCTCAGATTATGTCAAATGACTGTCAAAAATGAAATAAAAAATATTTTAATCGTAAGCACTAAAAAGTATTGACATCAAATTCGAAGCAAATCACCCCCATAATAACTTTGCACCCCTTTTTAACCCCCTTAGGAGATGAATTTCAATAAAATACAAAACAAGTCTTCCGTCATTTTTGTAAAAGAATGTGTATGCAAAATTTGAAGTAGATTGGACCAAGGGATCTGGTTGTCCCATACAAACTTTGCACCCCTTTTTGACCCCCTTAGGGGTGGAATTTCTGAAAATCGTTTCTTATCGGATCCCTTCGTCTCACAAAGAACACACCCTCCCAGTTTCAGGTCTCTACAATCAGCGGTTTAGGCTGTGCGTTGATCCATCAGTCAGTCAGTCAGTCATTCAGGACAAAGCATTTTATTGGTATAGATGAAAGACGTTTAACCTTTGACATTTATAATAGACACCGAAGATACATATCGCTCTTTTTTGTTTTAGGTTGAAAGATAAGTCTGCTTGATCTTTTTTTTCTAGTAACCCACTTAATTTTATTTTTTTATATAACCGTGTAAAGGCTTGTCACGTGACATTGGCGGAACAAAGTGTCGAAAACATTAAGTTCGGACGCCATAAACAAGAAGAAGAAGAAGAAGAAGATACATATCGCGACTTTTTGCCGCGCGTTTTGTCAGCGCAGTGTCGCATTATAAAAGTCCATAAACTCGTAGCTACCTTGCCTGGGGCTGTTACTTAACTCCAAATGACGAGCTGCGAGTACCTCACACTATAGCAGGAATCCTATTGTAAAATCAAATCAGTAGTGCACCGGCCGGTAGCGTCACCCAATCAAAATTGGGCGCCCGTCGATCCATTCGGGACAATGCTGCAATCCTGTCGGCACTGCTGAAATAGGATTGTAGATATATTTGACTAGGCGAGGTTTCTAATGTTACCTTAAGGTAATAAATAATAAATGATACTATAAGAAAGCTTTAAACAAAATGCAAAATATTTGGCGCAAAAAAGAAAGCTTTAAACAAAATGCAAAATATTTTAAGTTTGGATAACGGACAGGTTCTTCTCAGCATCATACTCCATTCTACCGCAGATTTAGTAACACAAGAGTAAGCTGTTTTATGTGTTTCCTATAGGTGTACTTAGGTACAATATTTTTTCTAATAAAATAATATACACACAGTCATATTAGGTACATTACCTTAATGGAATGAACACCTAACTATGAACCTGACATCAACTACAGTGTCAGCTGTTATCTATGAGGTCAAAAAGGACGATTCAAAAGCCTAGACTTCACCGACATTAATGAAATTGTAGAGATCTCGGCTAGCTAAAACCAGCTCAATTCTGTACACCACATAATAAAGCGCAATTTACAATAGAGGGAGTACATATATCATGCGTAGGTAGACGGGGTGTCGGCAGGCGCAGCACATTAGGCCTGGCATTCAGCGCAGATCTAGATGAACAGTAAATAACGGAGACAAGAGGGTTTCCTGCCAAACTGCCACTTAATGCGCGCTGAGCGGATGCAGTGCAAGGATGCCAACAGTTATGATTTAGGATATCATAATTTTCATCTGCGTGGCTTCATTATGCGCGCGGTGAAGTGGAACTCTTCGTGCGTTTTGGAACGAAAAGAATTTAGTAAAGTCAAACAAGTGTAGATTTAAGGAAAGAGATGGTATGTTTTACCCTACCTACCTAGTCAAGCCAACTATGCAAATAGGAGGCCTGTATGAGATAAATTTCTACATTATGCGATTTGTGGACTTCTACCTATGAAATGGGTTTAATTGAGTAGTTATTACTTTAAGCCTGTATTATTCTCTTGATAACTCGTATTCTATAGTGACGGTAGCATAGGTGCCATACCAATGTATGTGGTTGAAATCGCCAGCCCTACTGGATTTCGGAAGCGAAGCGAGCGACAATGGCCAACGGTGTGACGTCACGCTGATACTGATACAAGTTATCTGTTGATTAACTGTCTTGCTAAGCTTTACTAAAACGGTTAGTAATAAATTGATGGTACTTTTCTTTCAGTTGTTTGTATGAGCGGTATTACTCGATCGATATACATCGTCATCAACCGATGTACGCTGTACAACGTTGTACATACTCGTACATGATAGTTTGAAGCGTCGGTTGAATTGAACTAAGTTATTTATACTACAAAGTTAAAGTAGGTAGGTAAACTAAACCCAGTTACGACGGCACTCCGGTACGAGGTTAATAATTATATTATAATTCTCATGGACTTACATATTCTCTGAGGGAATATGTATCTAAAAAGCACTCGCAGACTCTCAGTGCAATTCATTTCTCAACTCTACGACTTTTCGTTCTTCGCTTATATTTTTTCGTAATTTCAAAAGCAAAAAAACAAAGCAGCATTGGGTGTTAAGCATATCAAAATACGCCTGTGTTTGCTCTGGACTCTCAACTACACTACTCAAGAATGCTTAAAAGTAATGAAAATTGACATCATTGATGAGTGCTAATAGATTAATTGTTGGCAAGCCTTGCTGCCAGCCCTACCGGCGGCGGAAGCGGAGCGAGCAATGGCGCCGCCGTGCCTTCACACATGACGCCGTGACGCACCCTAATCTGTTGATTAACTAGTTTAGCTATCTTCAGCCCAGGCCTTTGTGGAGCGGACAGTACCTAACGCACTAGTTTTGTAGGGTACCGGGTACCCTTTGTTTCGAAAGACGAAAAACTTCTGGAAAGCATACCTAAGTGGTGTTTTGTTTTAATTGAATACAGGTACCATATTAATAAGCTTCAATTTTGCACACACGATGTTTATTGTACTTAAGACCCCTTACACACTGCGACTTTTAGCAGCAATGCAAAGGCGATGCAGTTGCGATGCAGCATCGATGCAGTCGCAAAATGTCAACCCTTACACACTGCGCTATTTTTAGCATCGATGCAGAATCTGGTAATTGACATATTCACTAAATATTGGCGACTGCATCGATACCAACACGCGTTAGCATCGAGCAGTCGCGCTTCTGCATCCATGCCAAATAAAATCTGTTCATTGCGTGAGTCGCGATGCGTTAGTATCGATGCTAAAAGTCGCAGTGTGTAAGGGGTCCAAATGTTTTGTTTTTCATTCATTTTCATTGAATGTTGCTGTTGATATGACAGACCGATAAGTTAATCAAGGTTGTTCAGAACGTCAAGTAGGGCTTATTTTACTAAAAACCTTTGGTTGGTTTCAGCCTTGTAAGCACCTAGTACCGCTTAAAAAAAAGCAATTCATAGTAGCTTATCAACAAATCCCAAATAGTCAACAACTAATATGACCTTAACGGGTCACCAAATCGGGGTTAGAAGTTTATACCACTTGGAACTAAATACTTTTAAGTATTGACACTACCAACCAAGTATAAAAAGCTAAGAAAAAGCCTTCTTACTCAGTCTTCAGCGTCATTGTAGGCACCTGCTGCCAGACAGCGCGCAGTGAACCGCGTGCGGGTTATTGCGCCGAATACACTCGTACGCTCGTAACGGACAGATCTTAAATGAGACCATATCGGTGGATGGCTGAAGAGTATATGCAACGGGCAATTACTGAGTAGGAGTATAATGCGGCAGTTGCCATTTACGAAAATATTTCAATGTCTATACATTGACGCATTCCCATCTATGTCCTTTACTAGCTGTGCTGTGAAAATGTGTGGGTGTTTCCACCAAAGTTGTGCGATGAAAATGTGCCTACGAGGATGTGTAGCGGAGCTGTGGAAATGCGCATCTACGCCTCTACCCCATATTGGATAATTGTCGACAGCTAAACTACTGTAACAAATATAATAATTACTAAAGTTGAGAATGGTTTTACATAATATAGATAATTTAAAAAAAGATAACTACAGACTACGCCGATGTTTAATTTTACTAAACCTGACTTTTGTTTCTTTTCACACAGTCAGCGGGTTTAGCATGAGACAACTTTCATTAGCATGGGATGGATTGAGTTGTTATGGTATTTTAGATCTTTTTTAGGGTTCCGTAGCCGAATGGCAAAAAACGGAACCCTTATAGTTTCGTCAAGTCTGTCTGTCTGTCTGTCTGTCTGTCTGTCTGTCTGTCTGTCTGTCTGTCTGTCCGTCCGTATGTCACAGCCACTTTATTCTGAAACTATTAGCATCACACCGCTGAAACTTGGTAGGTAGGTGTATCCTCTTTACCGCTTTCCGATACAGGTACAAAAAAAATTAAAAAATGATATTATAGGGGGGGGCTCCCATACATGAAACTAAAACCAAAAAAATATTTTTTACTCAAACCTATACGTCTATGGATAGGTCTTACAAAATGACATTGAGGTTCCAAAAACCATTTTTTCTAAAAGTCTAACGTTTTAGATATACACGCTTCCAAAGTGGTAAAATGGGCGTCCCCCCCCCCCATCTAACTTTTGAACTAAGGAAGTAAAAATTTTGAAAAAAATATATAATGTAGATCTCAACATAAACTTTCAACGAAAATTGGTTTGAGCGAAATCGAACTAGCAGTTTTTGAGATATAGCACATTTTTATCAACCGCAAATATAACTTTGTCTTTCATACAAACACTATGAAAAACAAAGTTATATTTGCGGTCAAAAAAAAAAATTTTGGTATTTTGGCTAAGTGGAAGTAAGAATCCCTAATTCAGTTAAAGTTGGCACGGAACCCTCAGTGCGCGAGTCCGACTCGCACTTGGCCGGTTTTTTATTCATGATGACATTGACTTATAATTCCAATAGCCTGACGGAAGTGCGGCATACGAAGCAAACATTAATAGATTCCTGATAACTATTTTGAAGCAAAATATCATAGCTTAATTTAAAGAAAAATACCAAAACCTTTTCTAAAAATGACGTCAGTATCTGTAAAAAGATGGCTCGTTGGCGCAAGTGGCGGCTGCGGGTTATGGCGTCGCTGTGTCCGAAAGCCGAATTTTGATTGGCTGGCGCGCACGCTGATTTAATTTTATCGAATTCAAAGACTCCTACTAAGTAACGTAGAGAATATAGTATAGTTATTTAGCAGTAAATTTGCTGTATAACGCTACTGAACAAATAATAGCTCTAGCTTAGTATAAACTACGAAATCGTATATGTATAAATCGCATGCATCAATTTACTTTTTGAATAATAATTGAAGAAAAATTATCTCTATTTGTTTTTTTTTATGAATGCGCTCGTAATTACACCCACAAACATAAACAAATCAAGTTGTGTAAGTAGCACTAGCGCCAGTGTCATTACAATCGCCATTAGTGTAATAAACTGATTTGAAAACAGCAATTTAGAAAACATGGGAAAATAACAAACGTATGACATTAATGACAAAGCGAACGCTTTATGGAAACTAGGGCGAAAAGGGGTCATTAAAAAGAATGCCATAAAATCAGAACGAGCATGTAATCACGGCAAAGGGCCGATTGTAACATACATCACGAAAACACTTAATGGCAGGGCTTGTTTGTTCGAATAAAAACATTTTCTGCAAACGGGAACTAATAAATTGCAGCTTGACGAGCCAATATTCCAGTGGCGAAGTTTTACGATTGTAACACATGAAACACTTTTTATTGCGGCGGATATTGCTGCCTACGCTTTTTATATCACTCATTTGAACACCCTGTATAAGCACTTATTTATGTATGAGGGAGTAATGACAATACAACGTACGGTCCCGTTTTGAAGGTCCGTAATACGACCATCGTTTTGTTATGTAAATGTTGGGAGTATTTGTTTTACGACATAATACTTATTTTATCAATTGTAATAAAATAAGTAAGTATTATGTCGTAAAACCAATACTCCCTCCTCAAAAGATATATTTTTTTTCTACTGAATACAAAGTAAATAAACAGAAATCGAATTCCAGTATATTGTAATAAAATACTTACCTATTTCATATGATTACATTGCTGCTAAAACGATTTGTTGTGAACCCCTTCATTTACTGCATCGCAGCACAGTAAATTGTAAACATTTAACTTAACCGATAATCATCTATTAAACAGGCTAACTTTGTGCGACGTTACAGTAATAAAATAATTTCTAATCGCGTGAGCGGTCCCAAAGACCACATTATCTCAATAAACACAGCCAAAACAAAAGACGGTGCCGGCAACTTTAAACCAATGATCATAATTAGACGCACGCTATCACAAACAGTTGGGAGTTATCTCGTAACTACCGCGTAAATTACTCCTCACGTTCACTAGTAAGAGTGAACTTCTGCAACAACAATTAAGGAGCTAATAATAACCAGTTAATTGGTGGAAACATTGTAACGAATGGGCCCCATGTAGCCCGTTATCTAGACGCTGCGACGCGATTGCGTAATAAAATACGTAATAAGCGGCTAAGCCTGGCTCATATTCAAGCTATATATTGTGCCGTTCGACAATTTGCGGATGTAATGTGAGATAAATACGCAACAAAGCTGGTTTAGGTACAATTCATTTTAGTGTAAGATCTGATGATGATGTATTTGACACAATGTTGTTGTTGATGTACGAGTAAATAACCACGGCTGTCGATTTCAATTGAGATGGCGCGGGACATTGTTTATTTATAGTGCTCAAGTGTGTGCGCAACACACAAGGGCACTCTCTGTTGCTTCACTTTCCTTATTCGGTGAGACGGCAGATGTGACATGACCGGTGTGAGACCAGGCGCAGCTCCAACTGCTTCCTGACTCCAAACTGTTTCCGAGTTTTTTCAACACAGAAAAACCGAACCCGGGATTCGAAACCAGGACCTCTTGGGTAGCAACTAGCGAACTAACCACTACACCGAAGAGGATGAACATAAGCCCCTTTCGTGCAGTTGTGTGATAAAATACAACTGAAGAAAATAAGCTTTAAGGAATGCTCTTACTCACTACGACATCGCTGCTACGAGCGCTACGATAGCTCTGTATAACTACGGATGCTACGAATTTCGTAGTAACGGGTATGAAGCTACAACGGAATTGTTACGAGCTGTTTTCAATGACCGTGCAGTAAGTTCCACAAGCTACGAAAGACGTAAGTAGTTGCAAAAGTTCAATGAACTCAATAAATACGTTCTGTTTGTGTAAGTTTAGTTAGGATGTCTCATAAAATGGATATTAAACAATAACATATAAGAAATTGATTAAATAGATATATTGTGATTCAGTTGCCTTCAATTGACCGTTAGTTTTCACAGACGTTACAATAACATTCAACACAAAAAACCAATTTCATTGTACATCACAGCTACTGAAAATACCAAGCAACAAACAATATAAACAGAGCGTAATATTTAAATCAAATATTGACGTCACTACTGATTCCATATTGAAGACAAACAGAGGCGGGGAACGAATAAAACTCGTTCAAATAAACGGAAGCCCCAATTATATGCAGACGCACGCCCGGGCGGCACGCTTCCATTACGGCTACTTAGCAGTCTGTGTGGCAATTAGCGGCCGAAACTATTACTGGGAAGGAGCCAGAGGACGGCGAACTTCTCAGCCCGGCCGATGCATTTTTGGATCGAGCCCAAAATAACTTGTTGCACCGGCGGGGCCGCGACCTGTTGCGCCTACAGCCTAGGCGCGGCAAAAATGGGCCGCTCTGTCTGCAAATACATAATGAATGCGAACGCTTAGCTCGGCTCTCAGCTCCCTAGTTTGCGGGATTGCGCTGATAGTCCGACGTTTGTATTGGCTCCATTGTACGAAGCTGCTCGATCGTCGGATATTGCACTTTATGTAAGACCGCCTCGCATTGTTGAAATTGCGAATTGCAGAAATAAGCTTCCAAAGTCAAATTACGGCGCGAAACGTTTTGTTACACGCTAGAACAATGCGATTGCTTTCAATCCGCCCATTGAGAGAATTCTCTAACAAATAAGTTTATTGATCGAGTTGGTTTTATCACAAAATCACATTTGAATCTGATATAGGAGCTTATAATAAGGCTATGTAATAATACCATATTCACTCACGGATTTGGGATCCCGAGCTTCATTCTTGAAATAACAAAGCATTCGTAATAAAAAGTACCCTTATTGGATAGGAAAATCTTTCACTATTCGAACATAAGCTGGAATAACGAGACGATATGACAATAAGTGCCATCAAACGATGATTTCGGGCACTCATCCCTAGACGTTGAGGATTTTTGTTTACCGCAGATAATAATATGTTTTCTATTCAGCGAGGGTTGCGCTTTGACCCAATTAGCTTAGTCATGGCTTCGTCGGGATGACAGGACTCTTTTATTTCTTGCCACGAGCCCGCCGTTGTTTCTATAAATACGCTCCATTAAGTATGGAAACATGACAGGCGGCGAGCCACTTTATGGTTCATGATTTGATTTTGTGAGCTCCTTCAGTTTTATACCTACTTGTTTCTTGGTATAAGTAGCTTCATGACACAAATATTATAAGAAGTTTGGAGTATCAAAACGCTTCATGTTTCTCGTTGAGCTCGAAATCCTATGTATTAAACATGGATTAAGGCTCTACGAAGTAAATCCACATGTTACGTAACTTAACCCCTTATCTACTAATTCGTATTGAAATTTCACATTAAACTGATAATATTATTTTAATTAATATACGAGACAACGTATATTAATATTCATACTATTGTATAGTATTGTTTTAAAATAAGTACATAGATAATATTCGTTAACACTACGTGGAATTGAACTTGATGGAAATTGAACGGATTAAGTTGGATCGCAATATGTCCCCAGATGTGAGTTATCTGACGGCACTTTTCCTTGTTCCAGGGAGCGTCCTCGAGCTTGGTGGTAAAGTTCGCGGACACCGAGAAAGAGCGACAGTTGCGGCGAATGCAGCAGATGGCCGGCAACATGAGCCTGCTCAACCCGTTCGTGTTCAACCAGTTCGGAGCGTACGGCACTTACGCGCAGGTCATCACGGAGCAGGTGGGCAACAGTTTTTTTTCTTTTAATAACTCCATTTTTAAGGTTCCGTAATCAAGGCTTCGATCCGTTTGTTTGTTTTTCGTGCGCGACTCCGACTCGCACTTTTATTTATTTATTTCAGGAACACAAACAGTATCACAATCAATGCATGATTAAAATATTAAGTTTAAACAAATTAACTTGGCCGGTTTTGTCCATATCGTGCAATCAACACGCCTAAATCTTAGTTCTGAACAATACACATACATACATACATACTATACTTGACCGAAGGAGAGACAGTAATCGAACAACAGATTGAGGGACAGAACAGGGAATCTTAACATTTTTTGCACTTGTTTAGGCGCTATCATACTTCTGCGATCCTTAAGGATTTGACTCACTGGATGCGTTCTGCGGTCAGCTCCATAAGAAATTGACCGGAACCGGGCTTCGTTTCTATTGACTAGACCGCAGAACGCATCCAGTGTGTCATAGCCTTAAATCTCTATCTATAATATTATGCGCACTTGGGGCTAGTGATCAGATCAGAAACTGCTTAGATATTAATGAAGTTATTAACCCAGATAAACCTGAAACTATTTCTATCGTAGAAAGTTACGATTTTTTGATATGTGCTTAAATTCAGTCCAAATATGTCGGAAAAAATTATGAAAAAAATATGTAACCCCTGGAAAAGCTGGAAAATTATATCCCATACATGGGTCGGTCGGCACGAATAATGCTTTTTACTCACATGCCTTAAGTTACTGTAAGAAAAATAAATACAACACTTTTTAATTCACAAAGTATTATTTTAAATATTTTATAGTAAATCTAAGTAAAAGTGAATTGTTTTTGCAGTGTTCTAGTTCAACAAACACTTTTAGGCATATAAATGTATGTTACACTAGCGGTGCCCTGGACTTTGTTCTCCCGTTTTGATTTTATTCTGTTCCTATAATTGAGTCGTAGTATGATGTTTTCTAGTCTATAGCCCTCCCCAATAAATCAGTTATCTAACACAAAGTATATTTTCAAATAAATATTCTATAATAAATAGTAGTAATAGTAGTAAGCAAAAGCTTTACTTTATAAGCATAAAGTTCACGCAATCATCATTACATTGTAGTGTCTTCCCATTATGGTGCACTAGGTAACCCAGTTGATCGTATCTTGAATCTTTACCGTAGCTTTTACTAGCAGGACCAAGTTCACGTATGTTACACCCTTCATTTCCTAATAGGGCTCTAATATAACAGGCCTACGAGAACCAAGGTGATACAGTTTTCGACTACCCAGCTAATCATATTGACCTAACTTATGCAGTGTCATATCGATATTATGATAAAATACTGGTAAGAATATTTTTTTGCCTCTGATGCAGGATCTCTAAAGACTAATATTTTGATCAAAACCATCACTTAGCGACCATAGGATGCATTTGAGTGAAGATAGGTATCTTCCGTTTGTAGCGACTAAAGTGGTCTTGACTCTTGAATCGGATGTATTGTATAAGATCTTGTAAAACTGGCAAAAAGAGTCTTCATCTGCACTTTCTGCCGAGTGAAAGAACAAGTCTTATTTTCGAAATTTACTTCAGCAGGTAGAACGACTGTATCAGATAGAATAGTATGGAAAATCGTATATCTTTTACTACGTTATCTTCATCAGACACATCAGTATTGTATTATCTGGTGGTTCAAATGTTATACATTCTGAGACCGGTTTATTGCTATTATCTACTCATACAATATTTTATGTTACGATAATGGTTTTTATTACAAACATCCAAAATAAATGTGTTTTCTCAAAAATCCAATACATCATGGTTGTGCCGACCGGACCATATATGGGTTTATGGAATTGGTGGAAAGAATAAAGTGTCAAAATATGAAATTGTTCGTATTTAGTTTTCATTATGAATACTATAGTACTCTTATGTTTCTATTTTCACTTGGTTATTTTCAAAATATAAACAAGAACATTTTTTAAACTTACCTTTTCGAGGACATGTAAAACTTTTTTGAATTTAAGTTTTTCGATCTCAAAAATCTACTTAAAATAAACAAATTACCTTCGATACTTATCTCTAGAGTTATCACCTAATAACTGACGTTTTTAAATATAATCATCATTTTCCTAAAATAATTCTTATTATGGAGGTAGATTTTATTATTTCTCGAAACCCATGTATGGGTCGGTAGGTTTATCTGGGTTAATGTTTAGATAATAATGGTAACTTGTATGTATGCAATTTATTGAAAATTTGACTGTTCAGAAGTATTTGATCACTTTGTCTGCTACATCTGACGGTGACTGTACTAGTCTGTGATAACTTCAAATAAATAATCTTATTGTTTGCAGCAACAACAAGCAGCCCTTATGGTGGCAGCGACCGCGCAGGGCTACATCAGCCCGATGACTGCGCTTGCGTCGCACGCTCTCAACGGAATGGCCAACTCCGTCGTACCGCCTTCTTCTGGTGAGTCGTAACACTGTTGGTCATTAACCTATGACATCACCCTGACCTGAACATTTGTAGTCCTTTTGATTAGAACCATTATACTCAGACACTATTTATTTTATTTTGATTGTAAAGTACAGTACACAGACAGATTAGAGATTACTAACATTTTTCTCATCAAGCCATTGACCTCAACTACACTAAATCTTTAAGAGCGCTTTCACACTTAGGCTACTTTAGCAGCGCGACAGTCGCGCTGCTGTCAATTTCATACATAAATGACAGCAATAATCCTTCACAATAGATCGACGCGCTGCTGTCGCTCTAATGTGAAGGCGCACTAAAAGACATAAAAAAGTCATATCAATAGCTTTTATCAGCAATATTCATCATTGATTTTATCCCACGCGGTATTTTCTCAAAAATGTCATGTACTTAATACGGATAAAAAACATAAAAGTTGAATTAAATGTTCTCTTGTGGTTTTTATTACATGTTAAACAGTAAAATATCCTTCAATAACAAGTGTACCCAATATCCAAAATTAATTCTATTCCAATATTTCAAACACGAAACAACCACGAAATCTAAATGAAGAGCAATAAAAGTCCAAAGGGTGCTCGGAGGGTCGGTCCTACAACAACAGTTCCTGTTATTGTAATCCATAATTTGATTTTGTTGCGATTTCTGTTCCTATCAATGCCTTTCCGCTTTGCTAGTTTAAAAGGGCAAAGATGAGCGAACTGTTTGAAATGTCTACGATTTATTACAGACAAATCATTGTAACCCCTATCTGTAACAACTGGTATACAAATATAAAGTGAGAATATCATTTAGTATGTATACGTGTATACATGCTCATCATCATTATTATGTTCTGAATATTGGCGACTGCATCGATATTCGCATCGATGCAGTCGCACTTCTGCATCGATACTAAAAGTTGCAGTGTGTAAGGGGTCTAAAAAGCAACACATTGTTGATTATATGCCAGGATGTATTATACGATGTGTGCCATATACGTTACCATCTTTTCAAGAGGGTGAGGCTTTTTAGGGACACGTGAAAAATAAAAATAATCGAATAAATATTCTTTTTACAGACAACTTCACCGGTCTAGCGATAGGCACGGGCGGCGCGCAGCCGTTGAACGGCGCGCTGCCGTCGCTGCCGTCGCCCACCATGCCGGGCTTCAACATGGCCGCCCAGACCGCCAACGGACAGCCGCCGCCGCAGGACGCGGTCTACACCAACGGCATCCACCAGACTTTCACTGGACGTAAGTGTTGACAGAATTGTATCAATATATTGATTTAAACTTTCATGGTTACATGATCGATCATTATGAAATATCTTTATGAGATAGCTAGCTAGAGCCAAAGACAAAAACTATGTTTACATGTCAATCAGCAGAGAAAGGCACACATTGCTTCTTAAGCCTAAATTGAAAGGCATCGACTGTAATTAAATTCAACTAAACCACATTCGTATGCGGTCGAATACGAATTGTGCATTCGCATGGGGTACCGATGCGGTCACATTTAGCTTTGTTAGATCGATACATAACATAATACTCGTATATACATTTTTCATGTCGCGATGCGTGCGATTGCTTCGCCTACAGCTAGTTACGAAGCGCAATATAATAACCATACTTTTTCCAAGTATTTTACTGAAGTAAATAAACAGCGTAACTCTGAGCAAGAATTTTCATCTCGTTCAGTTTATATGTATAATTGAACTCCGAATTCGCCTACCCTTTCAGCGGTGCCGGTGACAGCGCAAGGCCTGCCCAACGGCGAAGCAGCGTTGCAACACGCCGCCTACCCGGGCATGCAGCCCTTCCCTGGAGTCGGTGAGTAGCGTGCAACTGTGGCTGTGCTTATACCTACTTGTACCTACTCGTGCTTCTGGCCGAGTGTTGTGGAATCACCTTTTTTCTGCTGCCAAGGAAGGGCAACAGGTATCAGGTTTAACTTTGCGGTTTTCCTTACTCGGACTGCTGGAAGTTCGCTTTAGACATGCTTTCCGTAGCCCCAACCTTGTGGAAACAACTGGGAAATCGGGTCAAAGACGTCTGTTCAACAGCCAGTTAATAGTACTTAGCAGGCATGCTGAAACACTAACATTATTATACAGCATTATTATGAAAAAATGACGCCGATCTGAAAAAGTAAAGCATTTGTTCGATTGTAATTTACACAGATTTATAATTACATCGCATAAAAAAATATGTAATTACAGCATTGTTTTACAGTAATTCCAGTTCTTTATCAATAAACCACCTGTCGTTACATGAATGAAGGTGTTTTCACAATTACTCTTGGCCTTTTAAATATTTGTCACCAAAACTTTGACTCTAATAATTTCTTCAACGCTACACATCACTTTTGGTGACAAATAATAGCTGAATTATCCCAGATGTATAGTTTGAGCGTTATATATATAAATGTGTTGATTATTAAGATAGTAATATTATAATTGTGATATCGATGTGCAGGAACGAAATGTTACTTTCTAATGTTATAACAGTCGATTGATTTCACTCGAAAATTACCAAAATTCCATGTAAAGAACATGGAAATGTGAAAATTGATAAGTCAATCGACTGATGAATGAATATGGAAAATGTAATGTTCGTCGTATAAATAGGGTACCATGCGCTGTCTATTCACGCTATTGAATACATTTGATAAATTCACATGTAGTTTGGTGTTCGATGTTAAGTGTTATAAAGTAAAATAGGCATACTTACTTTATTTTATACGTGTATAAATCAATAAAACACAAACATCTACATATTACATGATTGATATTATTTACATGGGAAAACTGTATCTTATTATTTACATTATCTTTGTGTACTTGAATGTATCTAGTGATTATTTTAATTTATTTATTAATGTTTTACAGATACGCCGATCAAGTATATGCATAATTGATATAGCTTAAATGTTTACATTACTATGTTGCATGTCCATGTATGCAACGAATAGGTGTTTCATTGTGAAAACGTGCGTATTAATGTTCGACAGCTTATCCAGCGGTTTACGGCCAGTTTCCACAACCCATCCCCCCGCCGATGTCGACCATTGCGCCGGCGCAGAGAGAAGGTAAGTGGAGCCCTCTGGCGGAGTGTGCGGGAACCCACAGCACCCAGGATGTTAGTTCTTCGGTCTAGCTTCTTCTGCGACTGCGAAAGTAGTTAGCGCGCTGAGTTGCAATGATTCTGTGTCATTGTCGCTCGGTTTTCCACCCATTTTCCAGTTTAACCGAACTATTAGATCTCTATCAACAACTTAACATTTCTAATTATTTCAAAGAGCATGTAGTAACTGGGGAAATGGTTAGGCAACAGAAGTTGCACTTTATGTCTTATAGAATGTGTGTAACAGTGCAAGTCTTGTACAGTGACAAACAGAAGCTTACCCTATTGGCCTTCTTACACTTCTCCGCAAATTCTTAACAGCTTCACACAGTCTGTTGCTGTACCGTTTACTGTTTGGTAGTATATGTACCGCACTTGATGTTATATCGTTCTCTATGTTTAATGTTTCAATGTTAAATGTTGGTTTACTTTTACACAGAAACTAGGAGTGTTTTGCCGAATGTAAATATGGGTTTCAATTCAATATATTTATTTGCAAAAAATACATAGTAGTGTTTCACATAGTTAAATATGTACTGTTTATGTAGATGATATGGTATTTATTGACGGCTTAAACTCTTTCTAGTTTTTCAATCAGGTACTGACACGGGGTCATTTTATCTTCAATGTATGAGACAGTTCGCAATGGCGAGCATCCCAAGTTATACAGTAACTAAAGTGGGTTTTTTTCTTTATAAATGATCCTAAGACTGTTTGATGTCCGTACCTGACCTCAACACAACTACCTCATAAGTATACTTAAGTACCAATTCTGGTGTTCAGAGGCAGATTTGTGAGTTCTTTAAAGATTTTCTGATGTTCCCAGGCTGCTCGATCTCGGGCCCCGAGGGGTGCAACCTTTTCATCTACCACCTGCCCCAGGAGTTTGGCGATGCAGAGCTGATGCAAATGTTTCTGCCGTTCGGGAATGTGATCAGCAGCAAGGTGTTCATTGATCGCGCCACCAATCAGAGCAAATGTTTCGGTAAGTATCTTCTATACACGTCCTTCTTGGTACAACCTTTTCATTTAACACCTACCCTAGAAATTCTGAGATGTTCCTGCCGTTTAAGAACGTCATCAGCAAGGTATTTATTGGTCGCGCCACCAACCACAGCAAATGTTTCAGTCATTATCTTCTATCGTCTATTTAAGCTGTCATGTTCCGAAATTCTTCTTCTTCGGGTGTTGTTCTGATAGGTCCCTCAAATCCTGTTTTAAATATGTTTTTTAATCGTAAGCTGTCGGCTAGTCGGCTATGATACTTTTGATATATCTTAAAATTTAAACTTCATGATTGCAAGTCTCTTATAGGTATACTTACTCATATCTTCACACATCAGGACTATGGTGGCATGATGAACTTTAACACCTTTAGTCCTAGGGTCGAAAACCAAAAAAATAAACTAGTTATCTGCCCGTTAAAGTGGTTACGATAATTTCCAACGTTCACTTGCCCCTCACTCTATATTCAACAATCATTTTCAGGTTTCGTATCATTCGACAACCCGACGTCAGCCCAGGCAGCCATCCAAGCGATGAACGGTTTCCAGATCGGCATGAAGCGACTGAAGGTGCAGCTGAAACGGCCCAAGGACGCCAACCGGCCTTACTAACCCTAGACGCCGTCCCTGCGCGTTCATTACGTGACCATGGTCAGTATACCTTGGCTTTGTAAAAGTAAGAGAAACCAGACAGTGATTGCCTTAAGCAAAACATTAGCATGAGATGGGCAATCACTTTACTTTTTCGACAGCCATTAATAGGCAGTAGCTTTCTGGTTTACCCTGGCTTACACGCAATATACTTAAAATATATAAATTTTATGGAATGGTTCAGAACTTCAGAATCGAGTCTTGATTACAGGTACAACAAACAAGCGTACAAAATACTTAAGAGTTAGTTAAAAACTACACAGCTTGTCTTGGTGTATCTGAACTCATTTAATTGTTTGACAGCTAACAGTAACTAAATCAGTATGTTCTTTGTCTAGCTAGTCGTAGATTGATGCTACGGATAAAAATAACATTAAAAGTGCTTATAAGATAACATAAGATACAGGTTGTAAAAAGGTGTGTGATCTACTAAATTTTATACACTAATCTTGATTCGAAACTGAATTACGCCTTAAAAATTTGGCTTGTGTTTTTTTACCCAATATTACATACTCTACGATCAGCGTAAACGGAGGGCGTTGTCGGTTGCAGGTGGCGGCAGGCCTGTTCCCCACGCCCACGGTGCGGTTGTTCGCGTATTATCAACAATTCCAAGGAATTTAATAAACATTTATTGTATAGTAAATATCATTACCCACATACTTACCTAAAGAATTATGCAAGCCGAGTCGGCGAGTATACTAAATTAGTTAAAGTAATTTATTAAACAGCGCGTAGGAATGCTTCATTCTTATCATTATCGATTAATCATTAAATTACTCTATTATATTATTATATATACAATTTATTAACTTTGATTAAATTATTATTATTATTATAAAATGACACGTTATAAAAATTTTGTCATTCGTAATCATACTTCTACTTCTAAGTACTTACTTAACGTTTAACTGAAACTTTAACATAAATTTATTATACTAGTTATTTGCTTGGAACTAAGCCAAACTGAATTTATTAAGTAAGTTGAAAATGTAAGAAAAAATGTATTTTAATTATTGTATATTGCAAGAATTGCCGCCGGGGGTCGCGCGCCGTTTGTTCTGTTGCGCGTCGCGTGTCGAGCGCGCACGCGCACGCATCACTCCGTCGTGCCCGATCCCTTTCGGAACTTGTGTACGTAGGCTAAGCACGCGACGCGCCCGCGACGCGCTCGTTCCTGCGCCGTCGCGTCGGCCGCGCGACGCCCGGCCCGCGGCCGCTGTTGTCTCCCTCCGCCGATCACGCTAATATAAGTGTTCGTATAGATCACTAATGGAGTATATATGTCCTATATTTTGTTAAATTTTATTACGTGTGTGTCTGATAAGCTAATCGCTGGGGTGTACCAAAAGCCGGATACTCCGTACGCGCGACCTGTGACATCCGAGCGTTCGACTGAGGCGCGAACGGCTCTTAGTGAGGCTTCGTCTGGCTTAGATATTTAGGCAAATTATTCTAATTTAATCCTTTGCTCGACCTTCCGTCTCAGTCGAACGTGGAAGCTTCATTCCGGCCGATACACACGACGAACACGATGTAAGGGTGAAGGCTGTCGGTCGACCGACGGCTCGGAAGGGTCGCTTTGTCCTATAATAGAGAATCGATTGGCTTTAGATTATACTCAAATCTTGCTGGATATAGGGCGTGAAT